>CAKKSZ020000009.1:0-1200000 GCA_920104245.2 Rhodotorula babjevae | reverse complement strand
TGGCCGGGCCCACAGTCGCGCCGGAGCGGCGGCGACCATGCGGAGCGGCTCACCAGTGCGCCCGCTGCTCACAGGAGCACGTGAGGGCGGGTGCGGCCTCGAAAGGGACTCATCCGCGACGGCTCGACTCGCTCGGCCGCCGGGACGAGTAGGGGACGACGAGACGGACAAGACGGACAGCTCGTACACGCAGGCTCGTACCAGAGACCTCGCACGCATCGACCGACGCCGTTTGCAGGCCGCCGGCGAGCGAGAGGACGAAGCTTTCGGGACGAGAAGGGGGGCCGGTGCCATCGAGGGCGCTGCTAACCTGCGCGACAAGAGCGAGAGAGTCAGCATGCCGCTCATCAAGATGTACAGAGCCACGCTCGAGCCTGTAGGACGAGTAGAGAGAGCAGGCGAGACGCACATGGACCGAGAGAAGCCGCTCGAGGTCGACCGCCACCTCCTGCACCGCCCGACACGCCTCTCACGCCAGACTGCTCGACCGTGCTGCCCGCCAGTGTCCCGAGTCAACCCAGTGTCGCGTCGCTGCGCAGTCGAGCCGAGCTGGCGCGGCCGAGAGCAGGACTGAGAGGGGCACGAGGAGGAGGAGGCGGGGAGGACGAGGACGCACCCGCTCTCCCTCTCTCGTAGAGCGCTCCTCCCCTACTCAGGCGCGTCTTGGACCGTCTTGGTTCTCGGTGAAGGCCGCGCGCCGCTCTAGAAGTCGTTGTCGGTGTCGAGAGAGGTGGGCCAACGAGGGTCGCTGATGAGGACGCGTCGGGGTGGGTCTGCGCTGTGGGCGGGCGCGCGTGGCAGTGCAGCCGGTGCACAGGGCTGTTGTCGAGAGCTGGGGCTGGCCAGGCGACGCGCAGGGCGAGTGCACAGTCGTGAGGGTCGCGTGGGGGAGAGGGAGGGAGGAGAGCGCTAGCGGGCGGGGGAGACTACAACCTCGCGCTTGACTTTTGCTTGACTCTGTCCTAAGCAGCTCTCATGCTAATCAAAGCTAAGGCGAGCAGCCGTAAGCCCGATTAGCTTTGCTCGGCCGCGGCGGCGTCGAGGCCTGCGCCGTCCTCACGCGTCCGCACTCTTTCTCTCGCTCAGGGTGCATTCGATAAGGTCCAGAGAGGGTAGCCGAGAGCAAGAGAGCCGGCAGGAAGAGCTCGCGCGGCGACCCTCTCGACACCGCCGCGCACACACAGAGAATCCTTGCCTTTTCACAATGTCGACATCTAGGTCTAGTGCCCGAGGATGTTGCGGGGACGGTACGGCTCGTTGATGGCCTTGATCTCGTCCTCGGACAGCTTGAGGTGCGTCGCCGCGGCCGCCTCGCGCAGGGCCTCGATTCGGGTCGACTGTAGCAGGGGGTAGCTCGAGGAGTCAGCACGACGACGAGTAGGGAGGAGGAGTGAAAGGTGGGGACGCACGCCGACGATGGGAGCCGTGACGAGCGGGTTGCTCATGCTCCAGGCGAGCGCGACCTGCGCCATCGAGACGCCGCGGTCCTTGGCGATCTTCTCGACGCTGCGTACATTGAGAAAGACGCAGAGGACGTCAGCGAGGAGCCGCCTACGCGAGCCGATCGCGAGCGCGGTCGGCTCGCGAGAGGTCAAAGCGGACGCACGCCTCGTTGATCTTCTGCAGCGCCTCCTCCTCGACCTTGTTGCCGAGGCCGACGAACTTTGCAAAGTTGGGGTCGCTCTTGGCGCGCTCGGTGTTGTTCTGGTCGCGGTGCGGGCGCGTGAGGAAGCCGCGAGCAAGGGGCGACCAGGGGATGATGCCCGTGCCGAACAGCTCGCACGTCTTGAACATCTCGCGCTCCTCCTCGCGGTAGACCGAGTTGTGGAAGTCTTGCATCGAGACGAACGGCGTGAGCTGCGAGGAGCGAGGGCATGAGGGAGGAGAGGAGGGAGCAGATCAGCAAGGGGTCCGAGCGCTTTTCGAGAGAGGATGCGCACCTTGTTCTCCCTGGCGAAAGCCTGCATGGCGTGGAACTGCCAGGCGTAACACGAGCCGATGCCGATGTAGCGAACCTTGCCGCTCTTGACGACGTCGTGGAGGGCGACCATGAGCTCCTGCATCGTGTGCTCGTCAAAGTCGGCGACCGGGAAGCGATGGATCTGGAGGACGTCGACGTAGTCGAGGCCGAGGCGCTCGAGCGAGGCGTCGACGGCGGCAAAGACGTGCTTGCGGCTGACGCCCCACCGGTTGACGTAGCCGCTCTGGTTCGGGTTTTGGATTGACGACGGGTGGATGGTGGGGTCGTCGGGGACGACCATGGCGAGCTTGGTGAGGATGACGAGGTTCTCGCGCGCGAGGTTGAACTTGGTGATGGCCTGGCCGACGAGACGCTCCGAGTCGCCGCCGCTGTACGTGTCGGCCGTGTCCCAGGTCGTGATGCCGAGCTGTCGAGGGAGGAGTCAGCTGGCAGCAGAGCAGGCGAGGGCAGACGGCGAGCGCACGTCGTAGGCGGTCTTGAAGTGCTCGAGCGCCTCGTCGCCCTCGAGGACCCAGTTGGCCCAGCCCTGCGCACGCGCGAGTCGTCAGCTTCATCGAGATGCTTGCGAAGGAGGCCGTGCACACCTTGTTGCCGTACGACATGCTGCAGGACGAGAGGGACGAGTCAGCCGCGGAGACGGGGCGAGGAGGACCGAGTGCGGGCTCACCAGCCGAGGATGACCTGTGGGCCGGTACGAGGGTCAGCCGAGAGCTCTGAGGGACAGGGCGAGAGCGGTGCGCACCTTGGAGACGCGCAGGCTCGACTTGCCGAGGCGCGGGTAGTCGGTGATGCGCTCCTCGAGGTCGGCGGACATGGTGGCCGTGGAGCAGCGAGTGGTCTCAAGGAAGCAGAGGAGCGAGACGAGGGTCGACCGACGTCGTTGCTCCGAGCCGAAGTGGAGGTTAGACCACACCTCGCCGGCAATGTCCTTCTCGTTCGCGTTTGTGCGTGGATAACATCCCTCTCAGATCGACCACGGCTCACCGCGACCGACACCGCAGGACATCGCCGCCGCAGAGCTCGACGACGAGCTCGCCGTCTCCACCGCCTCGCTCGACCACCTCCAGCTCGGCGACCACACGGCTCCTGCTGCCTCGACCAGCGCCATCCCGCACCAAGATGTGCCCCTCGATGACCTCGTGAGCTCCCGCTACCCACCCAGGTGCCGCCGCGAGCGAGCTGACCTCGATCTGTACTTTTGGCACCCGCAGCTCGCGACCCTCCCTCCTCTCCTGTCGTACACGCCCGTAACCGTCCCGCTCAGTCCTGCACCCAACACCAAGACCCCTCGCCACGCGACCCTCCTCCGCCGCGACCTGTTCGACGCCCGCTTCCAGATCCTCAACCAGGACGAGAACCCGGGCGACGAGCTCCCCAACGGCAAGGGCAAGGGCAAGGGCGACACGTTCGTCGACGAGCACACCGACCTCGTCAAGGGCGTCTACGAGGGCGGCCTCAAGACGTGGGAGTGCAGCCTCGACCTCGTCGACCTGCTCGACCAGCGCGGCTTCTCGCCCGAAAGCGACCTCGACACCGAGCGTGTGCGCGGCAAGAGCATCCTCGAGGTGCGCACATGCTCTTGGTCCGATTCTGCGAGCTCGAGCTGACCCTGGCCTCGCTCCCACAGGTCGGCTGCGGCACCGCCGTCCCGTCGTGCTCTCTCTTTGCCCGCCTCATGAACGAGATCCGCCTCTCGCCGACCGAGGAGGGCGCCGACAAGCCGCGCAAGACTCGGATACACCTCCAAGACTACAACAAGCAGGGTGCGCCCCGCCTCGTCCTGCCCGCTGCCCCGCCCGAGTCCCGCTGATTTTCCAGCTCGACCGCCGCAGTCCTCTCGCTCATCACCCTGCCCAACCTCCTCCTCACCTACGCCCAGCACCTCGCGACGCCCGCCCGTGCGCCCGAAGCCGACGAGGAGCCCGCCTCGGACCCGCAGCCGGGCGAGCTCGACGTGACGCCCGAGTTCCTCGCCTCGTTCGAGGCGCTCCTCGAGCGCGAGAACATCGAGCTGCGCTTCTCCGAGGGCGACTGGGCGGGCATGGCGCGCGCCGTGCGGGTTGCCGGCGAGGGCGAGCGGTACGACGTCGTGCTGACGAGCGAGACGGTCTACGCCGTCGAGTCGCTCCCGGCGCTGCTCGACCTCCTCGAGGCGGCGACGGCGCGCAACGACGACGCCGGCGCGCTGTGCCTCGTCGCGTGCAAGCGCATCTACTTTGGCGTCGGCGGCGGCGAGCTCGAATTCCGGCGGCGGGTCGAGGAGCGAGGTGCCGAGGTCGAGGCCGTGTGGGGAGCGGGCGAGGGCATGGGCAAGAGCAGTGGCGTCGGGAGGACGGTCATGAGGGTGAGGTGGAAGGGCGAGTGAGGGCGGGGCAGCGGGCGAGGTCGTAGTCGAGGAGGGGAATCAGGGGTGGGTGAACAGGACGAGGTGCTCCTCGAACGACGCGAGGACGAGCGAGAGGTGCTTGCGCGAGAGCTGCGCTCGAAAGCGGATCTCGTCGAGGTGGTGCCGACCGTTGAGCATGCGGATCATGCTGCGTCGACGATGACAAGCCTGGGTCAGCGTCTGCGTGAGGAGAGGCTCGAGCGCGAGAGGGGAAGAGCGACGCACCGCTCGAACTTGTCGACGACGGCCTTGTCCTTGTCGCGGCAGATCTCGCTGATCCACCTGCTCTCGAGCATCGACGGCCGGCCCGGCTCGACGATGACGCTCGGCGCCAGGTTGCCCTCGTCGAGCCGCTCCGAGTGGCTCGAGTACGTCGCTCTGCTGAGCCCCTTGGCCCGCTGCGCCGGCGCCGCCGCCCTGCGCGATCGAGGCGGCCGTGCACTCATCGTCGCGCTCCTCGCGCTCGTCGACAGCGGCGAGTCGCGCGGCGAGTCGGCCCCGCACGGACCTCCTCCACCGCCACGCCCCGCCTCGTCATCGTGCACTCCGCCGCCGCCGCCCATCGCGAGCCTGGAGCGCCGGTATGCGCTCCCGAACGAGTGGTCGCTCGCGGCGCTCGCGCTCGTGCTGAGCTGGCTGGCCGAGTCGTCGGTGGGCGCGCGACCCGAGAGGCCCGTGCCCGACGTCGTCGCGCCCGAGACGCCGCTCTCGAGGCCGCCCCAGTGCTGCGTCGTCGCGCGCTTGATGACCTCGGACGCGACGACGCGGACGTAGGTGCGCGGCTTGTCGACGACGTCGTTGCGGAGGAGCCAGATGAGGGCCGTGAGGTACAGGCTCCTTTGCGAGGACGACGGGATGACGGCCAGGTACGGCTCGGTGGGCGACAGTCGAGAGAGGAGGGCGCCGAGAGGAGGGAGGGTCGGGAAGGCCGAGGAGAAGGACGAGGTGAGGAAGGGAAGTCTGCGCGGGGTCGAGGTCGAGAAGGTCAGGCCGCGTCGCTCGGGTCAGGATCAGGCTCGAGCGAGACGCACCGAGTCGGCTTGAAGCCTGCCGAGATGGCGTACGAGCCCTTGAGCGAGATGAGGTCGATGACGCGCGCCTTTTTCCAGTGGACGAGGTGGTCGACGACGTCCTCGAGAAGCTGGTCCTCCGAGTCGAGGTCGAGGAGCGTCTCGTACTCGGCGAAGCTCAACGTCGGTCGGCAGATCTCGAGGAACCGCCACAGGAGCGAGTCCTCGAGCACGTCGCGCTGCAGGACGCGCGCATCTTCGAGGAGGAGGAGCGTCTCCCACGGGTGGAAGTGCACCGGCGGGCGCCGCCGCATCCTCGAGAAGAGCGGCGGCGGGCGCGACTTGCCGTACGCGTGGCCGCCCGGCGACAGGCTGCGGTCGCGGCGCCCGGCCGGGCTCAGGTCGTCGTCGGCTTGGTCCGACAGGAGGAGGGCGTCGCGCTCGCGCAGCTCGAGGTCGTCCTCGGCGGGAAGCTCGCCGCGCAGGAGGACCTGGACGGGGAGCGGGCCGAGGTGGATCTCGGCGAGCTCGTCGGCCTTGAGCGACATGTAGAGCTGGCTGAGAGCGCCGGCGAGGGCGGACCGTGCGGGGAGGGTGCGGAGGAAGGTGTCGTACGGGTCGTCTACGGGTCGAGGACAAGGTCAGCCTGGGTGCGAGCTAGTGTGAGAGTGGCGAGGCGCGCACCCTTCTCGATCGCAGTCTCTTTGGCGCGCCGCAGCTTGGCCGCCTGCTTGCCGAGCCAGAGGTCCTTCTTCTCGAGCGCCTTGATGTTGGCCGTGACGGGGATGATGACGTCCTTGTAGAAGCCCTCGAGGTGGCTGCTCAGGTGGCTGTCGGGCGGCGTGTCGATGACGCACAGAAAGTTGAACGAGACGAGGCGGCTCGAGCCCGCGAGCGAGTTGTGCGAGTGCTGCGACGATGCGAGCGACGAGCCTGGGTGGAGGGTCGAGGTCGACGACTGGCTGCGTGCGAGGGTGCCGGGTCGGGTTGGGGAAGGGCTGCCGCTGTCGGCGATGAGGAGAGGGCGAGGAGGTGCCGAGGCGTTGCGGCTCGCGGGAGGGCCAACGGTGCGGTCTCGCTCGGCGGTCGACGGGTCGAGGACGTCGTCGTCGATGACGAGGTCCTTGTACCGAGGCAGGCGGCTCCTGCCGCGCACTGCGCCCGAGTCGCCGTCCGAGTCGTCCTCGTCGTCTCCTCGCTCGCTCGCACCGTGGTCGGCCTTTGGCGCCGCATCGTCGGGCCGTTCTCGGAGCGGGTCGTCGTCGCCGAGCCAGACGGGGTGGCCGACGAAGGCGAGGTGGTCGACGACGAGCTCGAACGGCTGGTCGCACAGCTCGCGAGAGGGCGAGAGGAGCGAGGCGAGGACGTTGTCGGGGAAGCCGAGAAAGTGCTTCGAGTCGGGCCCGTGATCGTCCTGGTCGTCTGTCGAGTCGGAGCCCGAGTCGGAGTCGCTGCTCGAGGCGTAGGCCTGGTACAGGGCGCGCTGTCGACGGCTCGCCGAGTAGACGGGCTTGTGGGTGCGGGGGACGGCGCGCGGGTCGGGCGGGTAGGCGTAGACGAGCTGCGAGCCGAGGCTCGACTTTGCGACGATCATGACGGCCAGCAAGGACGCCATGATCCGCTGCCGTGGGAGCAAGAGGAGGAGCGTCGTCGTCCCCACTCTCGGAGGAGAGGGGACTCGTCGACCACCGACTCGCACTCGCCCTGGCTGGCTGAGCTGCACACTAGCTTCTACAACTGCCTGACAGCATGCCTGTCAAGCACGTCGTCGTCCTCGGAGCCGGTGAGTCCTCTCTCTCGTCCTCCGCCAAGACGGTCTCATCTTGACTCGGTCCTTGCTCGCTCGTCTACAGGTGTGGTTGGCCTCTCGACCGCGATCAGGCTCCTCGAGCGCGGCCACAAGGTCGACGTCGTCGCGCGCGACCTCCCCGACGACCCAAAGTCGATCGCCTTCACCTCGCCCTGGGCCGCACGTCGTCCTGCCCCTCCTCTGCCCCTCTCCCTCGCTCAAGCTGACCCTTGTTTCCGCGCGCAGGGAGCCCATCATGTCAGCGTCGCGACGGGAGCCGACATGCGCGTGCACGGTGCGTCTAGCCCTCGCACAATCACCCCGACGACGGCTCGTTGACCTTCCCTCCTCTCGCGGTCGCAGAGTTCGACAAGCGCACCTTCGAGGTCATGTCGACGATGATCGAGCAAGGTCACGGGTCCCTCTTCTTCTGCACTCAGACCGAGTACCGCGAGCAGGTGCGCTCGAACCGCTCTCCTCTTCCGGACGAACGTCTCGCTCACCTCTCGCCCGTCCACAGCCCCGGCCTGCGGGCGACACAGACAAGCTCTCACAGCTCAGCTTGATGTCGCGCTACCACCCAGATGTGCGTCTGTCCTTGCCACCCCTGCGTCCTCGCTCGGCGCGCTGACTCGCTCCCGCAGTTCCGCTGGCTCGACAAGCACGAGCTGCCGCACGGCATCGCCTATGGCGCCACGTTCAAGGCGATCTTGATCGACACGCCGACCTACCTGTCGTCGCTCGTCGCTCGGCTCAACGAGCTCGGCGGCCGAGTCCACCGCTGCGACTCGCTCTCGAGCCTCGACTCGGTTCTCTCGGTGGACAAGTCGTTCGCCAACGCCGACCTCGTCGTCAACTGCTCGGGCCTCGGCGCTCGTACGCTCGTCCCGGACGACAAGGTGTTCCCGACCCGAGGTCAGCTCGTCATTGTGCGCGCGCCGTGGGTTAAGGACGGCAGGACCCGACTCGGCGACGGCGTCTACACCTACACGATCCCGCGCCCCAAGACGGGTCACGTCGTCCTCGGAGGGTGCGCCGAGAAGAACAACTGGTGCGTCTCGCCCGTCTGCGCGTCGTCCTTTTGAGCTCCGAGCTGACCGACGCACGCTCCTCTGCCGCGCGCGCGCAGGGATCCTGCACCTCGAGCCGACATGGCCCGCCAGATCAAGGAGCGCTGTCTCGCCCTGTGCCCCGAGCTGCTCCCGCCCGACAAGCGCGGCAGCGGCACGATCCACGACCTGGACGTGGTCGAGGACGCGGTCGGGCTGCGGCCGACGCGCGAGGGCGGGATCCGGCTCGAGCTGGGCGTCCTCGAGGGCGGAGGGAGGCGGGTCCCGGTGGTGCACAACTATGGGCACGGCGGGTACGGGTTCCAGTCGAGCTGGGGAAGCGCAGAAGCGGCGGTCGCGCTGGCTGAGGAGGCGCTCTCGCGACGAGCGGGCAAGCTGTAACGCGCCGCGCCTCATCTCTCAGAGCCCTCGAGAGTGTGTTCGTCGAGAGAAGAGCCTCTGGGTACGACGGCGGCTGGTCCTCGAGGACGAGGCTGCCGGCTGCCCCCACCTCGCCGCGCCGCGCGAGCCTCCTCGTCCTCTCCTCGACCAACCCACGGCTGTCGCCCGCCTGGCAGCGATGGCCTCGCCCGCATACGCTACCTACACGCCCAAGCGGCACCACTCGAGCGCCTCGTCCATCTCGTCGCTGCAGCAGCTCGGGTCGACTCCGCCTCATCCCTCGCCGCTCGGCACCTCGTCCCCCTCGGCGGCACGCACCCTGGGCACCTTTGCACGCCCGCAGAACCACTCGGCCGACAGTGGCTCGTTCCTGCGCGCGCCGCAGCCCTCGCGACCAGCGCTCCCCGCCCAGTGGAGCGGCCTCTCGGGCTCATCAGCCATCTCGACCGCGTCCACCGCCGCCGTTCCACCAGCAGCAGCATCGTCTTCCGCACCACGGTCTCACACCTCCTCGACAAGTACCGCCACGGGCGCGCGCTCGCCCCCTCCCCCTCGCGCCGCGGCCGCCTCGCCCGCCCGCGCCGGCGGACCCACGCCCCCACCCTCCGCCTTCCCCTTCGCGAGCGTGCCCCCGGGTCACTCGCCCTTCCCCTCGGCGAGCCCGAGACCCGACCGCGTGCGCTCGCCCGAGAAGGTGCCCGCGCCATACCACACGCAGCAGCACGGCGCGGCACCAGGAGGAGGAGGACCGGGCGGCGCGGCGCGCAGGATGCCGTACCAGGCGGGCTTCCAGCCGCAGGGCGTCAGGAGGGACCGCAGCGACGTGTTCCTCGCGCAGCGGCACAAGTGCAGCGAGGCGAGGAAGCTCGACGAGGGCAGGCTCGCGAGGCGGCTCGAGAAGGTGCGCTCTCGTTCTCCTTTCCCCCTCTCCTCCGTGCTCGCTCACAGTAGGCTGACTCGGACCTGCACGCACAGCTCGTCGCGCTGCACTTTCCGCCCGAGGACGAGAAGGGCAAGGCGAGCGCGTCGGCCAAGAGCTCGCCGCTCGCCTCGCTGTCGTCGCTCGGCGACTCGCTGCGGGGGCGCACGGCTAAGGAACTGTGGCGCACGGCGGTCAGTAACGTTGATGTCGACGTCGAGCGAGGTGCGTCGTCCTTCGTGCTCGTCTGCAGCTCGGACCTCGCTCACGCCTCCCCTCCCGCTCGCAGCCGAGCAGGCCATCGTCAAGTGGCAGGACGACAAGGACGCCACGCACTGCCCGATCTGCACGTGCGTCACTCCTCGAGCGCTCGTCGCCCTTCCTATCCGCTGACGAGGGGACGTCGCCCGCAGCGCCGCCTTTGGCGTCCGAGTTCGCCGCCATCACTGCCGCTTGTGCGGCCGAGTCGTCTGCTTCCTCCCGCCGACGCCTCTTTTGCAGCTACCCGAGCCGCTCGCCGTCAGCCCTCCTCCAGCCGACGACCCGCCGCCCGCAACCGCGCCCAAGCCCGTCCGCCGCGAGCGGTGCTCGACCTTCTTCACCTACGAGTCGCAGGCGCTCGGCGAGGAGAAGACGCGCATGGGCGTCGTCGTCGAGGTGCCACCCGTCGAGCAGGACTTGTCGATCGATGCCGTGCTCGGCCCGCAGGCGCAGGCCAAGAAGGACAAGGACGAGCGCAAGACGGTCCGCGTTTGCCGAGACTGCCTCGGGACCGTCCTGTACGTCATACTCTCGCTCTCCCTTCCCTTGTGCACACGAGTACTGACGCTACTCGTCGAGCGCAGACGGCAACAGCTCAAAACGCTCC
This sequence comes from Rhodotorula babjevae, assembly GCA_920104245.2. Taxonomy (NCBI): domain Eukaryota; kingdom Fungi; phylum Basidiomycota; class Microbotryomycetes; order Sporidiobolales; family Sporidiobolaceae; genus Rhodotorula; species Rhodotorula babjevae. The sequence goes on along the minus strand of CAKKSZ020000009.1, from coordinate 1,189,596 downwards.
CCGTGCGGACGCCGACCTGGCTCAAGCTGTACGACGTCCTCGTCCAGCTCGAGAAGGACATCGACGAGACGTTGCCCGAGTTCCAGGAGCTCGCTGTCGTCCTTTCGTGCGTCCCGCCGAGCCTCGCCGCCCCTCGTCTGGTCGAGAGACTGACCTCGCCGCTCGGACCCCTTGCAGCAACCCCGCCGCCGCCACCCATTCGGCCTCCCCTCCCTCGGCCAAGCACGCCAAGACGCTCCGTAAGCGCCTCCTCACCGACCTCGCCTCGTACGACACGGTCTCGAAGCGCATCCGCGACCTGCCCCTGCCCGAGGGAGCGCCGCCGGGCGGCTCGCAGGACCGCCTCCAGCGCGCGCTCGCCGCTCGCGGGCAGCTGTACCTGAGCGACAAGCTCGGGCTCCTGCGCAGCCTCGGCAACGTCGAGGAGCTGAGCGGGTCGAGCGCGGCGGCCAAGGGCAAGAAGAAGGGCGAGCAGAGCAAGGACGGCGAGTACACGGTCAAGACGCTCGCTAGCTTGCTCGACAAGGACGACGTCGACCGCGTCACGGAGCGGGTTGGGCCAGAGCTCGAGGCGGCGGCACAGCTCAACGTCCTGCGCGAGTGCGTCCTCGTTCCTCTCGTAGCGAGAAAGGGCCCGACCTGACCCTGCCTCCTCTCCTTCTTCACCTCGTGCTCGCAGGCAAGAAGCGCTCGTCCAGTCGTACGTCGACGACGCCAACTCGCGCCGGCAGTTCGAGGATGCGGCGGCGCTCCAAGCGAGCCTCGACGAGCTGCGGGCCGAGATTGCCGCCGTCAGCGCCTCTTTGCCCTAGATCTCGCTCGAGCTGCGACTCTCTATCACGATCAGCTGGAACTCGTTTTCTTGCGCACGTACTCTCTCGGTCGACGCTCGCGAGAGAGCGAAAGCGAGAGGCCTGAGCGGCGGAGAGGCGTGACAAGGCGTGCAAGAGAGGGGGCGACGAAAGGAGCACTGCTCGAGAGGGGAGGCTACGACAGAGACGCAGAGAGATCAAGGACGAGGCGCGGCTCGGCGCTCAGAAGTCCATCGAGGCAAAGGCGCTCGGCGGGAGCGACTGCGTCTTGCCCCAGCCCTTCCTCAGGCCGGCGACCCTCCTCGCCTGCCCGAACCCGCTCATCGGCGCCGGCTCGTCGTCGCCCTCGTCCTCGACGTCCGTCGCCGCCATCTCCTCGTCGTCGACCTCGCCCTGTGGCGCCGCCGACGCCGCCGCCGCCTCGCCGTCGAACGTGCGCTTGAACCGCTGCGTGACGGCGTGCGCGGTCGAGCCCGAGCCCTGCGAGTCGTCGTTGGCCGGCGCCTGCGCCGCACCGCCGAACCCGGCAAAGCTCATGAGGCCGCCCTTGGCCGGCCCGAACGCCTCGTCGAGGTCGAACCCGTCGCCGTCCTCGTCCGCCGGCGCCGGCGCCGCCTGCTGCGCCGCGCCCCAGAACCCGCTGTCGCCCGCCCGCAGGCTCGCCGCGCGCGTCGAGGCTGCGTCGCTTGCGCTGCCCGTCTCCCACATGGGCCGCAGCTCGTCGGCGCGCTTGCCCGTCGCGCTCGGAGCGGGCGCGCCGTGGACGGCGGCGTAGGCCTCGTCGAGGGCGTCCTTGGACGACTTGAAGTAACCGGCGTAGGACGGGACCGAGGGCTGGGCGAACGAGAGGATGGGCTCGGTCGCGGCGGGTCCGAGAGGGCGGCGGTGGGAGGACGAGGCGGGGGTCGTGTGGCCTCGCGAGACGGCTGCAGGAACGGGCACAGGGTCAGCTCTGGCTCGCGGAGGGTAGACTGGGGAGGAACTGGCGCACCCATGCGGCTCTGGGCAGGCTTGACGCGGAGGAGCTCGTCGTACTCGGTCTTTGGGCGGAGCGAGCCTCGCAGGTCGGACGCCTCGAGGACCGCGGGCGCGTCGGTCGGCTTGTAGGCCTTCTTCGAGGGCGAGGCAGCAGTCGCCATGGTGCGTGTGAGGCTAGAGAGGACGCGCCGAAACCTCGCCCACGCGATGAAACGCGACTTGCTACGGACCTCCTGTACCCACGACGGCACCTGCTGGGCGGGCGAGACTCGCAGAGGCTGCTCTCGGCTACTGTCGAGCTCCCGAGGCCCACCGCCGAGCGTCCCGCCGCGAGGGCCAGCTCACCCTCCTCCGGCTCGGACTCTCACTCGACTCGCTCTCAAAAACGGCTCTCGCTGCAGTTCTGGGGCACTCGGTGATACTGCAGGGTTATTCTTAGGTACTCAGAGCTTCTCTTTCTGCGACTTGGTCTTCTGGGCGTGCAGGGTGCGGACTGCGGGCGCGAAGACGAGGCGGACGAGCACGAGTCAGCGGATGCTCAGGGAGAGCAAGGCCAGCGACGTTGCCGAGGAAGAAGGGCGAGGGACGCACGGTCACGGCGGAGCAGCTTGCCGCTCGGCGTCTTGGGGATCGCGTCGATGAACTCGACCTCGGCGAGCCACTTGTACTTGATCTTGTTCTCGCTGACGAACTTTTTGATGCTGTCGACGAGCGCGCTCTCGGCCTTGGCCCCGCCCGACTTGATGCGCGACGCTGCGCCGGGCGAGACGACGACGTAGGCTGTGGGCGAGGCGAGGGAGAGAGAGGACGTCAGGAAGGGGTCCGGGCGGGATGAGCGAGGACGCAGGTACGAGTGCGCCGACTCGACTCGGCGCGTCGCGTACAGCGCAGGTCCAGAGAGGGGAAGAGAGGACGCACCCTTGGGAACCTCGCCCTTCCTCTCGTCGGGAATGCCGATGACGCACACGTCCTGCACGTCCTCGTGCGCGAGGAGGTGGCCCTCGAGCTCGGCCGGCGCGACCTGGAAGCCCGAGCACTTGATAAGCTCCTTGATGCGGTCCGTGATGAAGAGCCGGCTGTGCTCGTCGATGTAGCCCTCGTCGCCCGTGTGCAGGAACCCCTCGTCGTCGAACGTCTCCTTGGTCGCCTTGTCGTTGTTGAGGTCTGGGCGCAAGAAGAGCGGGGGCTCGTCGTCAGCACTCAGTGCGAAGAAGAGTGGGCGAGCGAGAGAGAGAGAGGGAGACGCACAGCCGAGTGCGATGGACGGCATGCGAGCCAGGAGCTCGCCGACCTGCTTTGGCGGAAGCGCCTTACCCTCGGGCGAGACGATCTTGGCCCTGCGAGCGAGGGAGAGAGTCGGAGAGTTAGCACGCTCCCGTCGAGAACGGTACGAGGGCGCAAAGGAGAAGGACGACGCACTCGACGTTCGGCAAGAGGTAGCCCGCCGACGCGCCCGGAAAGTCGTGCGAGGCGTCCATCGTCGAGATGATGGTGCTGCTCTCGGTCATGCCATAGCCCTGGCCGATGGCGACGTGCGAGAAGCGCTTGCGGAACGCCGAGATGGTCTGCAGAGGAAGCCGAGTCAGCGTCAAAAGGAGAGGGTCCGAGCGCCAGCGGGAACGGCGACGCACCTCGTCCGTGAGCGGGGCTGCGCCCGCCATGACCATCCTGACGCTCGACAGGTCGAACTGCTTGACGAGGTCGTCCTGCTTGACCATGAAGATGACCTGCGGCGGCACGAGGTAGAGGGTCGTGATGCGGTGGTCCGAGATCGACTGGAGGAAGAGCCGAGGGTCGAACTTGGAGTGGATGACGACGGGCGTGTTCTGCCAGATCGAGTGGTGGAGGATGACGACGAGGCCGTAGATGTGGTAGCTGCGCAGGAGCGGGAGAAAGGGCGTCAAGGTCGAGCGAGCACCTCGAACGCGGAGAGGAGACGCACAACGGCAAGCAGCCCATGACGACGTCGCCCTTCTTCGTCTTGGCGTCGTACGGGATGAAGTTGTTCGACTTCTTCCAGTGAAGCGCGTCCTGAAGGCTGTAGAGAGGAACGAGAGTCAGCCGACCTTCTCAAGCTCGAGTCGAGCGCTCGCGACGACGCACACGTTGCTGATGACGGCGTAGTGCGGGATCATGACGGCCTTGGGGACGCCCGTCGTGCCGGACGAGAACGAGAGGAAAGCGAGCCGCGTCTTGGCCTCGTCCTGCTTGAGCGAGAACTTTGGCGGCATCGGCTCGTCGCTCGTCGAGGAAACGAGGTCGTCGAGCGTCGGGAACCCGCTCGCGAGCGACTTGACGTTGGCGGGAGAGTCGGCTGCGCTTCCCAATCGTCAGTCTGTGCGCTCGAGCAGCGGGTCGAGGAGGAGGGAGACGCACAAGGCGAGCGGATGAGGACGATCATCTTTGTCGACAGGCCCGACTTCTCGCACGCCTTGACGGCCGTCTCGATCGAGTCTGGGTGCACGACGAGGAAGCGGACGGGGTGGTGCTTGTTGACTGCGGGCGAGCGAGGGAGGGGTCAGTGCGGGCGCGAGGGGAAGGGGCCAGCGAGCGGACGCACCGATCTCGACCTGCAGAGCCAGCTCGTCGGGCAGATAGCTCGGGTTGGCGCACGAGACGACGCCGCCCTGGCGGAAGGAGGCCCAGCACGTAGGCCCGTAGTCGAGGACGTTTGGCGAGAAGACGAGGATGGTCTCGCCGGGCGTGAGGCCCTTGGCGTGGAAAGCGCGCGCGAGGTCGTCGGTGCGCTTGCGCGTCTGCTCGAACGTGTACTGGCGCGAGCTCGAGGCGTCGATGAGCCAGGTGCGGCCGGTCGGGTCGGGTCGCTCGAGTCGTGCGCCGGACGAGCCGTCGAACGCGCTCGGCGTGGGGTCGAACAGGAAGTCGTAGATGGAGAGGGCCTGCTGAGTAAGGGCAACCTTGGGCAGGTCCCTCGTGTAGATGCCGGTCTGCTGGTCGAACGGCATGACGGCGGAGGAGGTCGAGCCGGAGACCGGGGTGCGGGGATGCCGACGGCGTGGGTGGGTGCGCGTGGGCGGTGTCGAGGCGGCGCAGGTGAGCTGGCTGGCGGCGAGCTGCAGAGGATCCTGTGAGGCGAGTATCGAGCGGAAGGAGGGAGGAGGAGAGCGGGGAATGCAGCTCGTTACGAGTGCGGACGAAGGGCGCCGCCGACGGACCCGCGCTTACCAGGGCGGAATCTCGGCGACGCGGCGTCCAGCCAGAGAGGAGAGGCCGATCGACCGAAGGTGGGGCTGCGGCTCGGCTCTGGAGCGACGGCATCCCTCCTCGCGCTCCCTCCTCGCGATGCCAGCGCGCGCGTGCTGCCTCTCTCCCACACCCACGCGCACCAGACCGACAACAGCCATGCTCACCCAGCGAGCCATGCAGCAGCTCGCCCGCTCGGCCGCGACCCGCTCCCTCTCGTCGTCCCTCCCTCGCTCCTCCCCCGCCAACTCGCACACGGCCGTCGCCGTTCCGCCTACGGTCGCAAACTCGAGCCTCCTCCTTACCAGCCGCGAGGCGGCACTGTGGACGCCCGGGCTGCGATGGCGCGACGAGGAGCAGGTCGGCGTCGGGTTCGCAGAGGCAGAGTCGGCGACGGAGCTCAAGGAGAGCGACTTGCGCGCCGAGGACGAGGGCGGCCGAGCGACTGAGAAGATGAAGTGCGTCCCACAGTCGATGGCAGGTGCGCACGAGGCGGAGGCTGACGCAGCTCGTCGCCCGCAGCATGTACCAGGCCATCCGCTCGGCCCTCCAGTGCGTCCGCTTTCCTCCTTCCTGCGGTCTTGCGCGTGCTGACTCGCTCCTCGCAGTACCACGCTCGAGAAGGACCAGTCGGCGATGGTGTTCGGCGAGGACGTGAGCTCGTGTCAGACGACGACGAGCGAAAAGGTGCTGACCTCCTTCTCGAGCTCGCAGGTCTCGTTCGGCGGCGTCTTTCGCTGCACGATGGGTCTCGCAGACAGCTTCGGCGAGGAGCGCGTCTTCAACACTCCTCTGTGCGTCTCGCCGATCTCGGCTTTGGGCTCTGGACGAGGCTGACCTGGTCGAGCAGAACCGAGCAGGGCATCGCTGGCTTCGGCATCGGCTTGGCGACAATGGGCCACACGGCGGTGGCAGAGCTTCAGTGCGTTCCTTCTCACGCGTCGCCCTCGATGTCCAGATCTGATTGAACTGCTCCTCCAGGTTCGCCGACTACATCGTCCGTCGCGCCCGATTCGTCTTGAGCGGCTCTCGACTGACGCAGCTCTCTCCTGCAGTTCCCGGCCTTCGACCAGATCGTCAACGAGTGCGTGAAGCTCTCCTCTGGCTCGCATGGGCAGCAGGCTGACGACCCCATCGCGCAGAGCGTGCGCTTTGACCTCCTCCTCTTTTTCGAGTCTCGACCGACCTTCTTGTCTCGCAGCGCCAAGTACCGCTTCCGATCAGGCGGCATGTTCAACTGCGGCTCTCTGACCTTCCGCAGCCGTGCGTCGCGTCCTTCCTCGACTCGTGCATGATGCGAAAGCTGACCTGCTCCTGCGCAGCCTGTTCTGCGGTCGGGCACGGCGGTCTCTACCACAGCCAGAGCCCCGAGGCGTACTTCCTGCAGGCCTCGGGCGTCAAGGTCGTCGTGCCGAGGAGCCCTATCCAGGCAAAGGGCCTGCTGCTCGGTGCGTCCCCTCGTCGAGCGACCTTCTCAAACCCGGTCCCCGCTGACTCTCGCCCCTCGACAGCCGCCATCCGCGACCCGAATCCCGTCCTCTTCCTCGAGCCCAAGATCCTGTACCGCTCGGCCGTCGAGCAGGTCCCGACGGGCGACTTTGAGCTGCCGCTGTCGTCGGCCGAGGTCCTGCGCGAGGGCGCCGACTTGACCATCGTCTCGTACGGCCCGCCCCTCTACACGATCGAGACGGCGTTGCATCACCTCAAGCACCCGAGCGAGGAGCTCGCTGCGCTCATCCCCGAGAGCCTGCGCAACCTCAGCATCGAGCTCATCGACCTGCGCACCATCGTCCCCTATGACGTGCGTCGCCCTCTCTCCTTCCTCATCGCCTCTTCGGCCCCCTCTCGCCTGCTGACATTGCTCTCGTGCAGATCGAGACGGTCGTCAAGAGCGTCAACAAGACGGGTCGGTGCATCGTCGTCCACGAGGCGCCGCAGTCGGGCAGCGTTGCGAGTGAGCTCTCCGCCGAAATTCAGCAGCGGTGCTTCCTGCGCCTCGAGGCGCCCGTCAAGCGTCTCACTGGGTGGGACACGCCGTTTGGGGTGCGTCTCCTCTCTCTTCTTCGTGGCCAGCCGAGCGAGAACGACGCGAGGCTGACGAGCCGCTCGGACCTCCTCTCCTCGCAGCTCGCCTACGAGAAGTTCTACCTGCCCGACCACATCCGCATCGTGCGTTCTCTTCCGCTCGACGTCCAGACACTGCGCAAGGACTGACGCCGACCTGCTGGGACAGCTCGACGGCATCATCGAGACGATGCGCTACTAGCCTCGTCGAGCTCTCGCGCTCCCTCTCCTCTCGGTGTAGATCAGCTGTGCGGTCGAGCAATAAATTCTTTGCAGTGCAGCGCTATGTGAGAGAACTGGGGAGAGAGTACAGCAAATCGGCGCGAAGAGCAGATGGAGAGGTCCGAGCGGGCCTCCCTACTGCTCGTCCTTGAAGACGCGCATGTGGATCGTGACGGGCACAGCCTTGCCGAGGTTGGTCGTCGCCGTCGTCGAGTTGCCCCAGTCGTCAAGCTCGGCGACCTGCGAGCGTGGAAAAAGAATCGAGAGAAGGTTAGTCGGGTCGTCCAGGACGAGGTGACGGGCGAGAGGGAGAGCGCACCTTGAGGATGCTCGCGTCGGGCACAGGTCCCTCGCCCTCCTTCGGACCCTCGTAGACGAGCGCACGGTCCCACCGCACCGCCCTGTTCGCCCTGCGGGCCTCGCCCTCCCCCTCGCCGTCGGCAGCGCTCGAGCGCTTCTTGGTGCCCGCCTTGCTCTTGATCGGCGGCGCCCTCGTCGGCGTCGAGTACTGCTCGTCGTCACCCGCAGCGCGGAAGTGCAGTCGAGGGCGCTCGGCCTCAGCCTCGTCCGCCGCCGCCGACGCGCGGACCTCCTCGGCCGCAGCGTCGCCCTCGGCGAGCAGCTCGGCCGTCAGCTGCGCCAGCTCGGTGCCGTCGACGCTCGCGCGCAGTGCGCCACGTCGCTTGGCCGCACGCGCCTCGCGGCCGGCCTTGGTCGACGCCCGCACGACCTCGGGCGCCTCGGACCCGAGCGAGCGGCGGAGCTTGCTCGTCGGCGACGGCGGGCGGTCCGTGTCCATGTAGACGGTGACGAGCTTGAGCTTGTTGAGGTGCTGCTCGTTGCGCTTCGTGTTGCGCTGCGTGAGGCGGTTGAGCTCGTCCTGCGTGACGGCCGGCGCCGGGTGGAACTGCGGCGCCGAGCGACTGGGCGCTCTCGAGCTGCCGGCGTTGTCGGTCGCGCTCGGTGTCGGCTCCACCGTGACCTCGTCCCGAGGCGCGGGCGCGGGCGCAAGAGCAGCGACGACCTCCTCGGCGGACGGCTCGCGTCGTGCAGGTCGGCGGGCCGAGCGCACGACGGGCGCGACAGGCGCAGGAGCAGGCCTCGGCGGCGCGACCGCTGCTGCTGCTGCTCGACGAGTCGTGCGAGCCGGCGCGGCATGCGCCGAGGCGGGCTCGGACGCGGGCGGGACGGGAAGGCCGTCGGGCGCGGCCGCAGCCAGCAGCTCTGCCTCGGTCGCCCGAGTGCGCCGCACACGTACAGCACGGGGCGCCGCAGAGCGGACGACAGGTGGTGCGGTCGAGCGGGCGGGAGGGTCGAAGAGGGTCGCCGGCGCCGTCGAGGTGAGCTTGTCGGCGGGCTCGACGAGCGCGGTCGGGGCGACCAACGGAGAGGGGGCGACGCCGAGGGACAGGGCTGGCCCGGCACCTTGCGAGTTGACCGGCACTCGCCGAGGACTGCGAAGAGGCGAGGCAGGTGCCCTGAGCGCGGCCGACGGAGGAGGCGAGTGCGGGTTGCTGAGGAAGGGCGAGCGGGTCGAGGTCGGCGTTGCGTGCGTGAGGGAGGGCGGTGCGAGGTCCTGCTTGTCGGCTTGGGCAACGAGCTCGACTCGAGGGAGGGGCGAGAGGGCGCGGGGAGGAGGAGCGGGTGCAGAGACAGGCTGCGGGCGAGGAAGGTCGAGTCAGTAACAGCCGGGCGTCTGCGACGAGGGAGACGTCACGCACTGCTGCCTTCGTAGCTACCACGACGCCGTCGAAGACGCGCACCGCGCGAGCCTTGCTCGGCGACGCTGAGGCCGGCTGAGCGGGCGCTGCTGCGCCTGCCGCAGCTTGACGAACAGCAAGCGCAGCTCTCGGCGCCGTCCTCGCGACTGCGCCCGTCGTCGACGAGGCGAGAGCTCGGGCTGGAGCCCTGCTCGCACCGAGGCTCGGCGCGGAGGATGTCGCTCCGAGTGCGGGTCCTGCGCGAGGCGGCGCAGCCGGTCGCGACGATGCCGCGCTCGCGCTCGTCTCCGAGCGTGCGAGGCGCGACGTACTGGTACTCGCGCCTGGTGCAGCACGAGGCACCGTGAGAGGGCGCGAGAGGCGAGAGGTCGTCGCGGCGGTCGGCCTCGCGCTGGATGCGGGTGCGGGTGCGGGTACCGTCGTTGTCGACCGGCTTGAGGACGACAGCGTTGGCCTCGCGAGCCCGCTCGCCGCACTCGACGGTCCGGGCGGCTTGAGGCCCGCTCGGACGGCCGCGCGAGGGCGGACCGACGAGCTCGCCGGCGCGCTCGAGCCCGTCGATGCCGTAGACATGCTCGACGCCGACAAGGCCGAGGCGGGGCGCTTCAGCTCGGCCGGCTTGGGCGCCTCGCTCGTCGTGGCGGTCGCCGCAGGCACGGTCGGCGTCTCGGCGATCAACGATGGGGCCGTCGAGCGCTTGGTCGGCACCGCGAGGCGCGACGGCGCAGCGAGACGCCTCGATGACGACGCCGTCGACCCGGGGACGAGCGTCGTCAACGACGACTTGGTCGCCACAGTGGGCGCGGTGCGGGAGGCGGCGACGGAGGTGAGCTTGGTGAGCTGCCGACGAGCAGTCGGCGCGGCCGAGAGGGAGGGCTGGGTCGGCTGCAGCGCAGACGGCGTCGTCGCGGTCGTCGCGGTCGAGCTGCTGTCGCCGATGCGCGAAGGGGAGGGCGTGCGGAGGTGAAGAGAGGGAGGCGCGAACGGCGTAGCCAGCTGCGCGATGGCGGACGCGGCGAGGAAGGGCGAGGGAGGGGGCGTCGTGCGCCGTGCGGCCTCGGCGACGGGCGCTACAGCAGTTGCGAAGTCGCGAGGGGATGCTGGCGCCTCGTGCGCTACCGGCGCGACCTGCTCGGTGCCGACCGGCTGCTCGACCGCCGAGTCGCCGTACGCCTGATCCACCAAGGCGCCAATGAGCTCGCGCGTCTCGACCTCGACGGGCGCCTGGTCGGAGAGAATCGGTAGAGCCGGCTCGGGCTGCGGCTCGAGGTGCTGCTGGACCGCGGCGGGCGGAGGCGGCGAGCTGGGCTGCGGCTCGGGGTCGGCAGGAGCACGCTCGTCCGGCCGAGGCGGCTCGATCTCGTCGACGGGAGGGACGACGGCATCGAGGTCGTTCAAAGGCGCGCCGACTGCGTCCGCCGCGACCTCGCGGGCCGTGTCGCCCTGGAGAACAGGCGCGACAACCTCGGGCCCGACGACGACGTCCTCGGCGAGTCCGGGTACATCGAGGATCGGCTCGTCGCGCGGCGTCGACGTCTGCGCGGCGTCGTCTTCGACCGGAATGGACGTCGGCGCGAGCTCCTCGACGCTGCCAACGAGCTCGTCCTCGTCGGCCTCGCTCGACGCCGTCTCCGTCTCGGTGAGCTCGCCCTCACTCGACTCGCGCAGGTCCCCGCCCTCGTCCTGCTCGACCACCGCGCCGGCCTCGTACGCGGGCGCTGCGGTCGGCTGCTCGCCGAGCGAGAGGCCGCCGACGGCGAGCGCGACCTCGTCGACCTGCGCGTCGGGCTGCGCCGGGTACGACATGGACGGCTCGTCCTCCCAGATCGAGCCGTCGGCGTCGGCGTCGGTGAGCTCGTCGGTGTCGTACGAGGTGTGGCTGCGGATGGCGGGCGTCGAGGGCGAGAAGGCGGGGAAAGGCGACGCGAAGGGGTGCGTGCGGGAGGCGGCACTCGGCGTGGCGAGGCCGATGTGGTGCAGGGAGCGGGCAAGAGGGGACGAGGTCGAAGAGGTGCTGGGCTGGTGGAAGGCGAGGGACGGCGGGCCACCGGCGGTGGCGGAGGACGAGGGTGCGGGTGCGGCTCCTTTGCGCGGCGACGAGCGCGTACGGCGAGGGCTCGGCGAGAAGCGCACAGTGCGTGGGGGCGTCGGCACATCGGCACGACTGGCGAGACGCGGCGTCTCGGCCGCAGGGGAAGGCGAGTCGGGCGAGCGATGCTTGGCGGTGCGGCGGGCGGATGGCGTCGTGTTCTCCTTGGTCGGGCTCGCCGACCTCGGCTTGCGCGTCGTGACCGGCGTGCCGAGCGGGATCAAGGGCGTCGAGAGGTGCGCTTTGAGAAGCGAGGGCGACTTGTCGAGGAGGGAGCGGGCGAAGGCGGACGGGGTGCGAGGATGCAGAGTCGACGGCGCCGCTGTAGGGTGATCCAGGTCAGCTCGGTGCGCTCGGTCGTAGCAGCTTCTGCACAGGGGAGCAGACAACGCACGCGACCGGCTGTGCTCGTCCTGGCCAAAGTCGACCAACAAGCCGTCGCGCTCGTTCGAGTCCCGCGGCGCGAGCGACGCCCTCGCCGGGGACTTGCCGACCCTCCTGGTCCTCTTGCCGGGCGACTCGGGCTCTCCTGCGGTGTACGGCGAGTCGGCCCGGTGGCCGTGGAAGAGCGAGGGCGAGTCGATGATGAAGTGGTTGAGCGAGTCGTCCTGCAAGGCGACGACGGGGGTGGAGGGGACGGCGGCCATCGTAGGCGGGCCGTGTGGCGTGTGTAGAGCAAGTAGGTGCGGCGTAGCACCAGCCCAGGGCGCGGGTGGGGTGAGTCTCGGGGGGAGGAGGCGGTCGCCTCTCCGCTCGCCTCGTCCTCCCCTCGGGCGCGCAAACAAAGTCACGTGACGCGCTTTCTCGCTCGTCGCCAAACGGGGGATGCAGAGCAGTTGCGCCGCAGACACTACCAAAGGAGCACGCCCTAGTCCATGATGCCGCCCTCTGCGAGCGGATGAGCAACAGGTCGGAGAAGTCAGCTGCGAGCTCGTCGACGACGAGGAGCTGCGGAAGAGCTGGACGCACCGTCGTCTCCTCCTCCTCCGCCACCGCCGAGGTCGTCAAAGTCGTCGTTCTCGCCGTTGTCGAAGTACTCGGCCTCGTAGTCGTTGTCCTCGTCCTCCTCGTCGTCCTCCTCGAGCAGCTCTTCCTCCTGCTCCGACTGGTCCTCGTCCTCCTCGACAGCCTGGTCCTGTGGGGCGGGCGCACACGGAGTCCGGGTCAGCTTCCCGCAGCTCTGCACAGCAGCCTGACCGCTCACGGTGAAAGGGGAGAGAGGGAGGAGGGAGGAGGCTCACGTCGTCGCCCGCGAGGATGTTGCCGTCGGTCGTCTTGCGGACAGCTGCAGGGACAGGGTCTAGATCAGCAGCTGTATGCGCTTAGACGAGCAGACCTGATTCTGCACCGAGGAGGGGCGAGCGAGCGAGGGCAGGCTCGAGAGGGGGAGCGTGCGCGAGGGGAAGAGACCGGTCGCACCTCGTGAGCTGCTCTTGGCCTTAGGCTTCTTCTCCAGGACGGCCTCAAAGACGGAAGGGGGCAGGAGGTCGCGGTCGTACAGCCTCGCGCCGTGCACGGTGCGTAGAGCGGTCGTCGCCTTGTCGGAGCTCGCCGTCTGCGGCTTGTACTTGTCCGAGAAGCGCTCGATGTCTGCGCGCGCCGCCGCCATTCACTCGAGTCAGCCTCGATGCTGGTATGCGTGAGCTCGAGACGAGGAACGCACCTGTGCTCGCTCGTGCCGGGGCGTCGATCCAGAACGGGGTGAACTTCATCTCGCTGACCATGGTGTTGTACCGCTTTGCGATGCGCGCCTCGCGCTCGGACGGGTACTCTGTATCAGGCATGTCCATCGGCTGTTGCGCAGAGCCGGCCAGAAGGCGAGACGAGGCGAGGTCAGCTTCATCAGCTGTGGTGGTCGAGGGAGGGGAGAGGAGGAGCGGGCCAACGCACCGGGTACAGAACGTCGGTGCCCTCCTTGCTCGCAGCGATGATGTCGGCGTACTGGAGGTGCCCTATCGGCGCCTGGGGCTTGCCGGACCCGCCGCGTCCTCCTCGACCTCCTCCTCGGCCGCCTCGTCCAGACATGTCGGGCTTGCGAGCTTGGCGGGTGGTGCTGGGCGGCTGCTGGGGATGCTAGGAGGGCTGAGAGCTAGCTAGCCGAGCTGCAGAGCGGTGTGCGAGTGCTGTGGGCGAGCAGAGCTGGGACTTGGCCGTGAGCGTGTCCTCCCCTTGCTCTCGCTCGTCTCCCTTCGATGAGCTTTGTCTCTGCCCCACCTCTGGCAAGCGCAGCTGCAATCCAGGTCACGCAGTGCATGCTTTCGGGCCCTGCGCAGCCAGTGAGGCTAGCCCTCCCTGTCCCCGCACCCAGCTGCCGCGCTCCGAAGACTTGGGAAGAGCGGGGACAGGGTCGATGCCGCGACGAGACGGTCGGGTCAGGACGCTCGAAGCAGAGGCCCAGGTGCACCTGTCCCAGGCAGCCGGGCGCACGACGATCTCGGCGGCCCGGGCGAGAAACTCTCCTTCTCCACCTCCGAGCCGTCCCCACCTCGTCCCTTCCCCTCCCCTCTTTCAGCCCTCTCGCAGCTCTCCTTCTCTTCCTCTTCTACACCAAGCTCTCGTCTCTCGACCCACCTGCACCCCAAGGTGCGCGACTCCTCCCTCCCCCTTCTCGTCCTCCTCGCCATCCTCCCCGCCCCGCGCTCGGCCGGCTAACCCTCGCCCGTACCCCCTGCAGCTCACCCACCCACGCCAACCTCTGCACACGCTTCGATGTCGAACGAGCAGATCCCCAAGACTGCCCGCGCCGTCGTGTTCGACGAGTGCAACGGCGCCATCCGCGTCGACAAGGACCACGCCGTCACCCAGGCCAACGAGCTCAAGGCCGGCGAGGCTCTCGTCAAGGTCGAGTACACCGGTGTCTGCCGTGCGTCGACCCTCTCTCTGCCCAGCTCGAAGGAGAGACGAGGCGCGCTTTGGCGGCGGCGTTCGGCTGCGGTCGAGCCTCGTCGACGCCGTCGGCCCTCGTCTTTCGGGCGCCTTGCGCTCTGCTTCGTCGCGCACTCGTCGCTAACGTACTTCTCCATGCGCTCGTAGACACCGACCTTCACGCCTGGTACGTCCTCGCCCGCGCTGGCTCTCCCGCGTCCCTCGTCTCCTGCTTCCCCTTCCCGCCTCTCCTTCCTCCCCCACGTCACCATCTTCCGACGTTCACCCTCGTCGCCCTCTCCGAGCCTTCTCTGACGTCCTGCGAGCCGTCCGCAGGAAGGGCGACTGGCCGATCCCGCCCAAGTGCCCGCTCGTCGGCGGCCACGAGGGCGCAGGCCGCATCGTCGCTATCGGCGACGGCTCCGACACGCAGTTCAAGGTCGGCTCCAAGGTCGGCATCAAGTGGCTCGCTGACAGGTGCGCTGAGTCTCTGTCTCTCTTCCTGCGCGCTGCTCGCGCTGTTCCCCCTTGCCCTCCCGGCCGAGCGCACGGACCTCTCGCTCGCCACCTCATCGCCGCCGCACTCGCACTCCCTCTTCTCAGCCTGCGCGACGATGTCTGACTCGAAGGCGCTCTCGACGTCCACAGCTGCCTCAACTGCGAGGCCTGCCTCGGCGGCCAGGAGGCGACGTGCTCGAACGCCAAGCTCTCGGGCTACACCGTCGACGGCTCGTTCCAGCAGTGCGTCGCGCCTCCTTCCACATGCTCGAGCAGCTCCCACCGCCACATGCTCGAGCAGCTCCCACCGCCACATGCTCGAGCAGCTCCCACCGCCATCTCGATCCTGCCTGCTGACGACGCGCTCTCGCAGGTACGCCGTGTCGTTCCTCAAGCACCTCACGCCCATCCCCGACGGCGTCGGCATGGAGGTCGCCGCGCCCATCCTGTGCGCCGGCGTCACCGTCTGGAAGGCGATCAAGCAGAGCAACACGCGCCCGGGCGACTTTGTCGTCATCTCGGGCGCCGGCGGCGGCCTCGGTCACCTCGCTGTGCAGTACGCGACGGCCATGGGCCTGCGCGTCGTCGGCATCGACACGGGCGACGACAAGCGCAAGCTCCTCGCGTCGTACGGCGCCGACACGTTCATCGACTTCAAGGAGCACTCGGGCAAGGACAAGCTGATCGACGAGGTCAAGCGCGTCTGCGGCGGCGAGGGCCCGCACGCCGCCATCATCACGTCGGCCGGTGCTGCCGCCTACAACGACGCGCTCAACTACCTGCGCCCGCACGGCACGCTCGTCGCCGTCGGCCTCCCGCCTAACGCGACCATCAACGCCGACGTCTTCTTCACCGTGTGCGTCCTCCTCGCGGCTCCTCTCCTTCTGGCTCCTCGTCGCTCCTCTCCTTCTAGCTCACTTACTGACGCATCCTCGCGCACCTGCAGCTTCAAGGCTCTGCGCATTGTCGGCTCGTACGTCGGCAACCGCCAGGACGCGATCGAGGCTCTCGACTTTGCGGTTCGCGGCAAGGTCAAGCCGCAGCTCGAGATCCTCGACCTGGACGACATCAACGACGTGTACGAGCGCATGGAGAAGGGCGGCGTCGCGGGCCGCATCGTCCTCAAGTGCTGAGCGCCTCCCCCCTCCTCTCCTTCTCTCCTCCTTCTCTCCTCTCTCCTTCTCCCCTCGGTCCGTGTAGCGATCTCTACCCGAAGCTTGAAGAATGCAGTACAGCAGTGCCATGATATTTCGAGCTGCCCGGCCCCTAGAGAGCGAGAGAGCCGACGGACGAGAGCCGCTCGGACCCCTCCTAGCTTTCGGCCGCCTGCGCTCTCACTCGCTCGGCGATTTACAAGGAGGCTGACAGAGTCGCTCGAGGACTACTGCACGGTGGTAGAGAGCTTCACGCGAGGCCTGTGGGACGAAAGGCGCGAGCGCGAGCATCGCCCCGCTCGTCCTCCCTCAGCGCATGGCGCAGGACCGTCCTCGCGCAGCGCGCGCGATTACCTGCTCTGCGCAGGTTCGCCGAGATCCGCTGCACTCGCCTTGCAGCAGCAAAGAGACGGCGCCGGCGCGAGACGACGGACGAGGGAGACGTGCGAGGGCGAGGCTCGAGCGCTTCCGCAGAACCGGACGCTCTCGCAGCTCGCTCCTGCGCCAACTCGAAGGCACGGGACTCGGTTCGAGCCCGTATCGAGGACGGCCGACCGAGTGCTGCAGCGAAGCAGTGCGTGTGTCGCTCGACGGGCTCCGCTCGGACCTTACTCGACGATCTTCCCAAGTCAAGCGGCTCGCTACAGAGCGCCCTGAGCGCGACGCTGCCCTGCTGCGCGTCTCGCCTGGACCTCGAAGCGCGCTGAGACTGCTCAAGAGACGCTCAGATGGCTGAGCGAGCTCGTCACGAGCTAGAACAGGGACTCCTCGAGCACGATCTTCTCGTGCCGCAGAGCAAGACGACGCTGAGCTTGCACCGCGCTCTCTCGCTCTCGCGCTCGACGCACCCGCACATACTTATCGATACACGAGTTCATTGCGCTGCGAGTAAGCTCGCGAGAGGGTCGAGCGCGCCAGAAATGTCGACCTTCCCAAACCACTCCCGGCCTCGCCCTGGTCGCCCTCGGTCCTGCTGCGTCTACCGCATCGTGACAACCTCTGCAGAGAGATGCGCAGGGTCAGCTCAGTTGTTCAAGCTCGGCAGAAGAGGACGGAGAGGGACGACGCACCCTCGGACGAGGTCGGGTGGATGGCGACCGTGTCGTCGAACTGCTGCTTGGTGGCTGTGCGCAGCAGAGAGAGACGCAAGGAGAGATGGAGGCGGAACGAGGAATGAAGAGGGAGAGACGGCGAGGGAGAGGCGACGAAAAGGGCAGGAGGAGGAGGTTGTCGATGAGGAGGTCGATGGAGGAGAGTCAGCGAGGACAGACAGCGCAAGGAGGTCAACGTGCACGTACCGCCCATCTTGATCGCTACCGCGAATCCCTGAAGCATCTCGTCGCTGCCGAGGCCGATGAGGTGCAGGCCGACGACCTTCTCCTCGGGGCCGGCGCAGATCATCTTCATCGCCGTCGGCTCCTTGTGGTCCGGGTCCATCATCGAGTAGTACAAGGCGGTGAAGGTCGACTTGTAGATCTTGATCTGGTCGTCGCCGTACTTCTCGCGCGCCTCGGGCTCGGTCTGCGAGACGGGGAACGGGAGGGGGTCAGTGCGCTGCTTCGAGGAGACGTGCACGGACACGAGGACGAGCAACGCACGAGGCCGACAGTGCCGATGGTCGGGTGGCTGTGAGCATAAAGGAGAGCGAGGAGAGGTCGAGGCGTAGAAGGGGACGGAGCAGAGAGGCAGGAGGAGGAGGAGGAGGAGGAGGAGGAAGGCCAGGGTCAGCTCGTGATCTCGTCGCGGGCTCGGCACAATCTTGCTCTCGCTCCTCGCCACCTGCAACTTGACGACGACAAGTGCCTGCCGAGACCAGGCAGAGGGAGCAAGGGAGAGGACGCACGAGAAGACGACGGTCGGGATGTTGTCGTACGAGAGCTTGTCGCCCTCGACGCCGCCGTAGATGCGGTTGGCGAGGCGGCGGCCGGCAGCGATGGCGACGGGCGTGAGGAGGGCCTTGCCGGCGACGTCGCCGATCGCAAAGACGTTCTCGACCTTGGTCGCCTGATACTCGTCGACGTGGATGTCGCCGTTCTTCTCGAGCTCGAGGCCGATCGTCTCGGCGCCGATGTTGTCGGTGAGCGAGTGGCGGCCGATGGCCCACAGGAGGACGTCGGTCTCGATCTTCTCGCCCTCCTTGGTGTAGACCGTCTTGGGGAACGGCTTGTGGAGGTCCGGGTTCTCGACGTCGGTCGTCACCTTCTCGACGTTCGAGTTGGTGTGGACGTGGATGCCCGTCTTGACGATGTGGTCCTGGAGGACGTCCTGGAGCATCGGGTCGAACGCCTTGAGGATCTTCTCGTGGCGGATGACGAGGTGCGTCTCGACGCCGAGCGTGTGCAGGACGCCGGCGAGCTCGACGGCGATGTAACCCGCACCGACGATGACGGCGCGCTTGGGGAGCTCCTCGAGGTAGAAGAAGCCGTCCGAGTGGAAGCCGTACTCGTAGCCGGGGATGTCCTTGGGCAGGGTCGGCGCGCCGCCGACGGCGATGACGAAGCGGTCGGCCGTGTAGGTGCGCTCGACGTCGGCGCCGCCGTGCGCCTTGCTCTCCGGGTACGTCGGGACGACCGTGATCTTGCCCTTGCCCGCGAACTTGGCGTGGCCCGTGATGTACTCGACCTTGTCCTTCTCGACGTCTGCGACGGCAGCCGTCAGCTCTAGCTCGTGCACCGCGAGCACAAGGAAGGAGGGAAGACGCACTGCGCTCGTAGATGCCGTTGAGGCGCTCGATGTACTTGTCGCGCTTCTCCTTGAACATGGGCCAGTCGATCTTGTCGGCGCCCTCGGGGACCTTGAAGCCGTACGCCTCGGCCTGGCGCAGCTTCTCGGCAATGTCGGCCGCGTGCCACGACACCTTCTTCGGGACGCAGCCGACGTTGACGCAGGTGCCGCCGAGGCGCCAGGTCTCCTCGACGATGGCAGCTGGAGGACGGAAGCGGGGTAGGAGGTGAAAGTGGCGGTGAGGGACATGGTGCGGTTCGAGCGAGTCAGCCCCGGTCCTCCTGGTCCTTCTGCGAAGCCCTGCAAGGCGCAAGGGCGAAGAAAGAGGACGAGGGGACGCACCGCGAGCACCGTACTGAGCAGCGCGACGAGCGGCACCAAGGCCACCCGAGCCGCCGCCGATGACAATGAGGTCAAAGTGGTTGTCGCCCTTCTGGGCTGCGCTCGACTTGAACGGGACGGGAGCCATCTTGTAGGCTGAGACGGAGAAGAGGCGAGGCGAGAGGGCGAACAGGCGGGGGGACGAGGAGGTGCGAAGCGTCGGGAGGGCTTGGCGGGACAGGACGAGCGGGAGAGCCAGCTTGAGGGTCCTTGGGTGCAGTAGCTCCGAGTGGAAGGCTACTGGCGTGGTGGGAGGAGAGCGAGGAGGAGGGTCGGCTTGAGGAGGCGAGAGATCGGGACGCTTACTGATGAGATTCCCTCGGCCTTGCGCACTCTCAGACGCAGCGCGAGCAAGACAGCTCGATGTACGAAGGCAGCCAGAGTCCGCTCGAGGTCGAACAGAAATTGCAGCGGCGACCTCGCCGAGGAGGTCAAGGCGCACTCGCTCGATCGCTCGCTCTCGGACCGCTGCGGCTGATGCTGTGCGGATTGCAGGTTGGACTGCGACGACAAGAGAGTCTAGATGAGAATGAGAGTAGCGCAACAACAACCTGGGCCCGTCCCACCGCCCTCGAGAACCCCTCGCACGCTCGGCCGCCGCTCAGGCCTCGTTCTGCTGCGGCGTCTTGAGCGCGAGGAGCCACTTCCACAGCCCGTCGCGGTCCTTGTAGTCGTGGTGGACGATCGAGACGAGCCAGCGCGTCTCGGTGACGTCGCGCAGGAAGGCGCGAGCGGGCGAGGCGGCGGCGTACAGGAGCGACCACTCTCGCCACAGCGCGAAGGCCTCCTCCTGCGAGCGTCGAGAGCAGCACAGCATGGTCAGCATGGCGCACGCTCGAGGGAGGAGGACAGGAGAGAGAGGTAGACGCACACACCACGCTCGGAAGCTCATCTCCTCGATGAGGGTCGTCGTGACGATCTCCTTGGCGCCAAAGACGCCCCACGTGACGGCATTGACGTCGCCCTTGGCCATGTTGCTGCGGTGCTCGCCACGCGCGTTGCCGGCGAACCACGTCAAGAGCGCGTCGTCGCCCTCGCCCGACTCCTTGCGCCGGCGCGCGTCGTCGGCGCTCTTGCGCTCGAGCTCGTCGAGCTCGGGGCCCGTGAGGAAGAACTCGACGAACGCCTTCTGGTACACGTAGCCGCCCTTGGGCCCGAAGCCGTGAACGAGGTCGGCGCTCGGCGCGCCGTCGACGGCGGGCTGCGAGCCGACCGTCCACCAGTGCCGCTCGTCGTTCATCTCGATCAGGTGCGCCGAGATGGTCGCCGTCTCGGCCCGAAGAGGCTCCTCGGACCAGGGGTTGGACGGGAGGGTGCCGCGCAGGTAGGACGAGAAGACGCGCGAGATGTCGGGGAGGGAGGTCGGCTCGCCCCACAGCCGCATCGCCTCGCCAGGCTGCGCACACGACGTCCAGGTCAGCACGAGGCCTCGTTCGAGAACGCGGGGGAACAGCGCACAGGAAGCTTGAGGCTGACGCCGTAGCCGTCCATCTCGCCGTACGCCGGACTGCGCGCGTCGCCGAACCGGCCGTTCGGGAACTCGTCCCAGCTCGCCGGGCTGTCCTTGCGCGCGATGTCGGGCCCTGCGACGCTCTGGCTCGAGTCGGGTCGAGGGCGGAGCGAGTTGACGACCTTGGGCAGCGGCGCGCCGTTCGGGGCGAGCGTCTGCATGAGGGCGAGCTCGTCAGCGGCTGCACAGGATGAAGAGCGTCGAGGGTGGACTAGGACGACGACGCACACGCTGCAGTCGAGGCTTGTGCCGAGTCGCGTCCGGCTCGACCCACTCGAGCAGCTCGAGCACGCGCGTGACGCTCTTCTCGAGGTTGAGCGTGCACAAGTGGTAGCCGCGGACGCCCTCCTCGAACAGTGCGCGCATCATCTTGACCGAGAGGTGGACGCCGTAGTCCTTGACGGCGGCGTCGTCGTGCTGCAGGGCGAGGAGCGGGTGAGCTGGCTGAGCGAGCCGAAGAGGAGGGAGAGACGCACCTGGATGCGCTCGAGGTCGGCCATGATGTCGTCGGGGATGTGCGTGCCGCACAGGTTGGTCATGCGGCGGAACGAGAGGTAGTTCTGGATGGGCATGATGCCGGGCAGGATGGGGATCGTGATGCCTGCGCGCGCGTCAAAGCTCGTCAGCCTCGAGCGAGCCAGACTGCGGACGAGGACAGCTCGTGTGGGCGCACCTCGGTCTCGACACGCCTTGTACCACTGCATGAAGACGTCGACGTCGTAGAAGAGCTGCGTCACAACAAAGTCGGCGCCGGCCTCCTGCTTCTCGAACAGGTACTCGATGTCGGCGAGCTTGTCGGGCGAGTCGGCATGGCCCTCGGGGTAGCCTGCAGCATCTCGAGAGTCAGCTGTCGAGCTCACTGGGCGCGAGAGGGAGCGGCACGAGACGCACCGGCCACGCCGATGCAGAACGCGTCGCCGTACTCCTTGCGGATGTGGCGCACGAGGTCGGTCGCGTGCTGAAACATGTCGCTCGAGGCCGTCCAGTACTCCTCGCCGCGTGGAGGGTCTGCACGAGGAGAGTGAGGAGCAGGGTCAGCTTGAGGGCGGCTCGAGCGTTAAGAGAGGCGAGAGCGGACGGACCGCCTCGAAGTGCGAGCAGGTTGACGACGCCGAGCTCCTTTGCGCGCTTGAGCGTCTTGTCGAGCACGCCCTCCTCGAGGTTGGTGCACGTCAGGTGCAGGCACGTCTCGAGGCCCATGCCCTGGCTCGCGCCGGCCAGCTCGAGCGACCTCGCCTGGGTCGAGCCGCCTGCGCCCCACGTGACGTGCATCCAGGTCGGGTTGAGGGACGACATGCGGTCGATGCGGTCGACGAGGTTGGCGAGGCCGATGTCGGTCTTGGGCGGGAAGACCTGCGAGCGAGAGCGAGCCGAGGCGGAGGTGAAGGGAAGGAGAGTCAGCGATGACCGCCCTGGACGGGCGCAGGACCAGCGCAGAAGCTCTTGACAGCTTCTACGAGGAGGCACGCAGCCCTGCGACGCACCTCGAACGTGTAGAACGGCTGGCCGGGCGAGAGCTGGGCGATGCGGTCGCTGACCCGCTGGCTCTGCGGCTGCCGCAGCTCGGGGGTGCTCGTGCCGCTCATCTTGTGCAGCTGCTCGTGGTGGTGCGCGAGAGCTGAGCGAGCAAGACCTCGGTGGCGAGGCGGTCAAGGGCGAGCGGCGATGAAAGTCAAAAGGACCGGGCGACGACGAGGCGGACGGCGATATCGGCCGCGGCAAGTCGCGCGCTCTTGCTCTCGCTCTCGTAGCGCACTCGAGGCATGAGGAACCGAAAGATTACATGGCAAGAGGAGAATCGTGCGACGAGGACAGGGCGGCGGGCGCGCGCAGGCCGAGGGGGACGAGCGCGTCGCTGGGGAAGCGACGGCAGCTCGGCTCGACTGAGCGAGGGTGCGCGGGAGGGGGATAGGGAGAAGGCGAGCCGAGGGCACGGAGTCACAAACGAAGAGAGGGCACGCGCGAGAGAGACGAGGGGAGGCCGGGATGCGAGCTAAGGGAGGAGGGGGAGGGGAAGGAGGGGGAAGACTAGGCGCAACAAAGGGAGGGAGGAGGTCGTGGAGCACGTCGCATGTGCGTCGGGCCGGGCAAGAGGTGGACGAGGCGCGGAAGAGGGGAAGAGTCTGTCGAGGCGGCCAGGAGGGCGATCTAGAGGATGCTGCACTTGCTCTTGCGCTTGGTGACGGGCGGCTCGAGCGCCGCGACGATGGCCTCGTCAAAGACGTTCTTGAGCTGTGGAGGAGAGGCGCAGGGCGGGTCAGTGACTGCGAGGGCGAGAGAGAGAGAGAGCGCGAGGGAGGAGGAGGAGGACAAGAGACGCACCCCCTTCTGCGTGAGCGCCGAGCACTCGACGTACTTGACGGCGCCGAGTTCCCGAGCGAGCCGCTCGCCGGCCTCGGGCGGCACGGGGCGCTGCTTCTGCCTGCCGAGCTTCTCGAGGACGGCCGGGTCGTCGCGCAGGTCGACCTGGGTGCCGACGATGAGGCAAGGGACGCCCGGGCAGTGGTGGTGCACCTCGGGGAACCACTTCTCCTTGACGTTCTCGAACGAGGCGGGCGACGTGACGCTGAAGCACACGAGGAAGACGTCGGTCTGCGGGTACGACAGCGGGCGCAGCCGGTCGTAGTCCTCCTGGCCGGCCGTGTCGAACAGGCCGAGCGTGTACGGGTCGTCGCCAATCATGACCGTGACGGCCTGTTACAGGAGGTCGTCGGAACGAGGTCAGCAGGGGCGCACGCCGACGGAGCTCCACAGACCAAGCAAGGTTTCGAGGGGGTTGGAGGACGATCGACGCACATAGTTGTCGAAGACGGTCGGGACATACTCGCTCGGGAACTTGTTGGTCGTGTACGAGATGAGGAGGCACGTCTGCGGGCGGGTTTGGTGAAGCGAGGAGGAACCTGGTCAGCGCCGGCTCGAGGAGCTCGAGGACGGAACCGTGGCCGGCTCCTTCCGAGGCGCCGCACCTTGCCGACCGCACCGTCACCGACGACCTGCAAGAGAGCGCAAGGAGTCAGTCGAGTTTGCGTGGACGGACGCGACTGCGGCGAGCCCGAGCCCGAGAGGCAGCCGAAGCGGGGGACAAGGGGGTTCGAGGAGCGTGAGGACGTACAACGCATTTGATGGTCTGCATGCTGGCCTGGTGGGGGTGTTGGCGAGGTGCAGGAGAAGGCTGTAGGAGCGAGATCGGTGCAGGAGGGAGGGGCGAGCGGCGAATGGAGGTGGGAGGGGAGGAGGGGGAGGCGAGACGAGCGAGGTCAGCACGGTGTCCTCGGCTGGGCGCGGTCTGGGTTGCTGCTGCAGGCTGTTGGCCGGCGAGATCGCAGCAGGTCGGGCGTGTGTGCCGCTCGACTGCTCGAGGGGCTCGCGAGGAGGGAGCGAGCGAGCGGTCGGCGTGTGTCGAGGCACGCGCCGGGAGGTGACCGAGGGACGAGGGCGCGTGGCTGTGGCGTGGACGAGGTCGAGGGCGGGTGCTGCACCGACTGCGAGGCAGTGCTGGGTGTGCTCGGGGCCGAGGGCGAGTGTGCTCGGGGTGCGCAGCTGATGGGGGGGACGAGGGGGCGAGCGACAGTGGGACAAGGCGGCCGAGGCGAAGGGGGGAGCTGACCCGGCGACTGGGGGATGGCGAGGGGTGTGGCGGGGTTGTCGCTCGAGCACAGGGACCAGGGCTCACAGGCAAGGGCGACGAGGTGTGGGCGAGGGGAGAGCGAGGCGGCAAGCAACGCGAGAGCCGACGAGGGCCACATCGCGCAACTCGTCCCCCACGCCTCAGAGAGTAGCTGCAAGAAGCCAGAGAGGTCGAGTACAGCCTCGTACACTCTCTCGACCCGTCAAGCAAGGACCCGCACGAAGACGACTCAGCCTCATCGCTCTCGTCGGGAGCCAGCCTCTCTCCACCGCACTCGCTCCGCTCTTTCCTACCTCGAGCCAGCCATGCCGCCACGCAAGTCTGCACGCGGCAAGAAGGCCGCGCCCACACCCGACGCCGCCGCCGCCCCTCCTCCTCCCGCCCCGGAGGAGCTCGACGCAACCGCACCTTCGACAACCGACACCGCAGCCAGCGCGGCCGTCGACGAGGTCGACGCCGAGAAGGAGCAGCAGGAGCAGATCGCGCACGAGGATGCAGCAGCAGCAGAGGGCGCCGAGGCGGCGGCCGGCGACGACGACGACGACGACGACGAGCCGACACGAGCAGGGCCATCCTCGGGCGCTTCGATGGAGGACCGCATGACCAAGATGAAGCATCTGCGACAGCGCATGGTGCGCCCTCGCCTCTCTCGCTGCATTTCGTGCTCGACGCGCTGACCACCTCGCCCTCCTCCTCCTCGCAGACTGAGTCGGCTCGCGCAAACCGCCAGGACGTCATCGCCGAGCTCAACACGCAGCGCGCCAGCGCACGCACCCTCGCACGCCTCGAGCGCAAGCGCGCCCAGGCCGAGGCCATGGGCGGGAAGGAGCGCGCGACCGAGACGGGCGAGGACCTCGAGCGGTCCAAGAACTGGGAGTACTCGATCGAGGACAACGAGCGGTGGGACAAGAAGCAGGCGCGCAAGGCGAGGAGGGCGGACCAGGGCTTCACGGGTGCGCACCTCGGCTGCTCGTCGTCTCGCTCGTCCGTCCGAGGCTGACCCCGCTTGCCGCTCGCAGACTACGACGACCTCGCTCGGCGGAAGTACAAGAAGGTGCGCTTCTCTCTCCCTACCCGCACTCTGCGACGGCCTTCTGACGCTGCTCGTCACCGCTCGCAGGACCTGGACGACTTCAAGCCCGACCTGCTCGCGTACAAGAAGCAGCGCGACGGCGAGCAGGCCACCTCGAGCGCGCTCGCGGCGTCTGGGAGCGGCGTCGGCGAGGTCGGCCCCGTCATCGACCCCAACGGGCTGTACCGCGACGCCAACAGCTTCGTCTATGCCGACCACAAGCCGACCGAGGACCAGATTGACCGCGTCATCGGCAAGCTCAACAGCGAGTGCGTCCAGCTCTCCTCCCTTGACCTCTGCGCTGCAGTAGAGCGACCTACTGACGCCCTCGAGCACCTCGCGCACAGCCTCGACAAGCGGCAGAAGCGGTCGCGCAAGCGCGCCGACGAGGACGAGGGCGACATCACCTGGATCAACGAGAAGAACCGCCAGTTCAACCGCAAGCTGCAGCGCTACTACGACGACGTCACGCGCGAGACGCGCGAGAACTTTGAGCGAGGTGCGTCGCCCCTCTCTCGCTTCACGAGGAGCGTCGAGCGTCGAGCGCGAGCTGACCCTGTCCGTGCGTTACGTCCACAGGAACGGCGCTCTGAGCGGAGGGCGAGCGGGAGTGCTTGTACGTGCTTGTACTGTTCGTCTCGCTGTAACGACGCTGTGCTCCTTGACCTGGCCGGCCGGTGAGCGAGCGGGTTCGATGAGCGTGTTCGAGGTCGAGGTGAAGAGAGCGCCCTGGCATCGCCGCCGAGAGACTCGTAGCTCGCCGCAGGCTCGGAAGGAGTCTTCCCTGGGAGCTCAGCTCGGGCGAGAGCGCCTCTGAGCGCGAGAGCGTGTTGGTGGACGCCGCGAACCGGAGCGGGTGGTCGAGCGACAGCTCCTCCTTCCTCCTCCTCCTCTCACCACCCTACGAGCCCGACCAGCACCCTCGCAGCCGCTCCCCTAGTGGTACCCGCCACCCTGGCGCGCCGCGTCAACCGGGCAACCACCTCACCCGCTCCCCTCGTCCTCATCGCCTCCCGACTCTCCAGCCACGACAGCGGGCCACGTCCTCCACTCGCGCGCGCGCAGGCGCATCCAGCCGGTCATTGAGCCGCACCCAGTGCCCGTGCCGACCCTAGCCACCCTCTCGCCTCGCCCCTCGCCGACTTCATTGCACCGCCTCGACCACCCGCTCATCGCCGCACTCGCCCACCATGTCCGACACCGCCTGCCCCTCCTGCGGCGCACACGGTACCCTCGAGTACGCCGTCGAGGTCGGCACGCTCGCGTGCACGCGCTGCGGCACCGTCGCCGCCTCATCGTCGTTGCACTCGTTCGAGCTCCTGCAGCGCGTCGACGCAGAGGACGCCTACCAGAACGGGAGGACGTACGTCGGCAGCGGCGGGGGGACGTACGGCGGCGGCATGGGCACGCAGAGGGTCGGGCAGCAGGTCAGCGCGTGGACGAGGACGGCCGAGGGAGGGACGGCCATCTACCAGGCGCAGCGCAGGGTCCGTCTCTCTCTCTTCTCTCTCGCTTTCTCTCCGCACGTGTGCGAGACTGACTCTGAGACCCTGTGCGCAGACCGAGACCGAGCAGTACATGCGTCGGCTCTTGACGCGCTACGACCTCCTCTCGCTGCGGGACCGCGTGCGGTTCCTCTTCGAGCGGGCCAAGCAGCGGCTCGGCTTCCAGTGGGGTCGCAAAGCCGAGCTGTTCGCAGCCGCATGCGTCTACAACGCGGCGAGGGAGGCGAGCAAGGGTCTGTGGCTGCTCGAGCTGGCGGTGCGTCCCTCCTCTTCTCTCTCCAGCTCGACATGCCCGCCTGGCCGAGTCGCTGACTTCTGCTTGCTCCTGCAGTCGCTCATCGAGGTCGAGGACCCGATCGTACTCTCGCGCGCCGTCAAGGTCGTCAAGTTCGAGCTCAGGATCAAGTACGAGGACCACGACCCTGCCCTCTTCCTCGAGCGCATCCTCGTCCACCTGCAGTCGGCCTTCACCCTCACGGGCTCGTCGGCATCGTCGAGCAAGTCGGTCGCGCTCCCGCCACTGCACTGCTCGGTCGACCCGCGCAAGACGACGTTCTCGGCCGCCAATGCCGCCTGGGTCCGCTCGGTGCAGCTGCCCGCCGTGCGCGAGCTCGCGACGGGCCTCGTCGCCCTCACGTCGGAGCTCTCGCTCACGACAGGCCGACATGCCGAGAGCGTCGCAGGCGCCGTCGTCATCGCCGCCATCGAGGGCGTCGCTCGCCGTCCGGCCCCCGTCGTCCAGGAGTTCGCCGACGACTTCTCGTGGTTGCTCGGCTCGAGCGAGTATTCGATCCTCGAGCGGTACCGCGACATCAACCGCCTCCTGCTCGACTTTGCGGCCAAGCTGCCCTGGGCCGACGCCCTCGGGCTCGCGCGCCCGCCCACCTCGTCATCGTTCAAGAACGGCAAGCGCAAGAAGTCCAAGAGGGAGCGCAGCAGGCAGGCGGTCAAGGTCGACGTCGTCGCGCACACGGCCGACATCGTCGCCATGCGCAAGTCGCTCATGGCCGCCGAGCCCGCCGCGCCGCTCTTCCTTCCCGGCGAGGAGGACGCCAAGCGCGTCGTCGGCCCGCCCGACCTCGGCAACCACGACGATGACGACGACCCGTCGTACATGCACGACCCGCTCTTCGACTCGGACGCCGCAGAGCGGTACTACGGCTCGCACGGGCACGACGAGCAGGGCGACGAGGGGTCCGTGCGCCGCTCGAGCCCGGCCTACGGCGTCCTCGACCAACCTCGTTCGCCGCCTCCAGTCAAGCCTATGGCGGTCTTTGTCCTGCCTAGTGCTCCCGAGCCCAAGGCCAAGCCCGCCAAGTTGAAGCGCCCGGCGCAGTACTCGCGCGAGCGCGAGTTCAAGCCGCCAGCCCCGATCATCCTCTCGGCCGCCGCCGGTTCGACTCGCGCATCGCCGTCGCCCGCAACCGACTCTCGCACATCCCCTGCACCCGCCCTCGCCCTCTACGCCGCCGCCGCCGGCGACGCGCAGGTCCGCCAGCTCCTCCTCGCCGGGCTCGACCTCGCCCAGGTCGCTCGCCCCTCGTCGTCCTCGGCGCCCTCGGGCGCCGCACATGCCGCGCCGACGTCGCGCCTCGAGCGTCTCCTGTGGACCAAGCCCGCCGCCGACATCACCGACGACGAGCTGTTCGCCGAGGGCGAGCTCGAGGCGTACCTGCGCCCGCGCGACGAGGCGCACCGCCTCCTCCAGCTCCCGGCGACGCAGGCCATGCTCGCCGCCGACGAGGCGCTCGTGCGCGCGCGCGACGAGGCCGGCCCGCAGCCGCCGAGGCAGTACCAGCGCCGCGCCAAGTACAGTTTTTCGGCGCCTCGAGACGCCGAGGGCAACTTTCTCGGGGCGGCGCCGGTGCCTGGGACGACGGGGCAGGGCGAGGCGAGGCGAGGGGTCAAGCGCGGCGCCGAGGGCGACGAGGACGAGGACGGGTTCGCGCCGCGCAAGCGCCGGACCAAGATCATGAACCGGGCGGCGCTCGAGGCGTACCTCGCGAGGGGCGCGGGCAGCGACGACGACGAGGGAGGTGGTGCGGGTGCAGGGGCGAGTGCGGGAGCGGCCGGGTACGGCGAGGCGGACGAGGGAGAGGAAGGAGGAGGAGGAGGTCCGAGCGGCTGGCAGGTCGAGATGGCACTGCAGGCGGCGCAGGACGAGGGCGAGGACGTCGCGCGCGACGACGACAGCGACGACGACATGGCGCTCGAGGGAGGAGACGACGACTGGCGCAAGGAGTACGGAGGGTACCGTCCCGTCGAGGAGGAGGACGAGCCGGGCGAGGCGTATTGAGCTCTCCTCTCTCTCTCTAGCTTGTTCTCTCTGTTCGTGCAGTCGATGATCACGCTTTGACACTCGAGGGTTGCATGTTTTGGAGAGCGAGAGAGAGAGACAGGGTGGGTACTGCAAGAGAGGGCGAGAGGAACAGGGGAACAGAGGAGGGAGGAGGAGGGGAACTGCTCGACGAGGCGGAGAACGAGAGATAGAGAAAGAGAGAGAGGTGCTGTTCAGACACGGCCACCGATGACGGCGTCCTCAATCTCGGAGTAGCGGCGCTCGGCGTCGACGGCGGCGTTGCTCGCGGCGCTCAGGACGGCCTTGAGCGACGCCTCGGTCACGTCGGTCGACGAGCTGACGCCCCACACGGCGCGGCCCGTCGTCGTGTCGACGAGCTGGACGTACGACGCGGCGCGCACGTCGGACCCGGCGCCGAGCGCGTGCTCCGAGTACTCCTTGACCGAGAGGTGGTGCTGCTTGGTGCCGCCGACGGGCCACGCGTCGTTGAGGGCGTCGAGGAGCGCCGAGACGGGGCCGTTGCCGTCGCCCTTGATGTGCTTGTGCTCGCCGTTGACGTCGATCGTGCCCGTGAACGTCTTCTTGCCGTCGGCGCCCGTCGCGAACGAGTAGTCGACGAGCGTGAACTGGCCGTTGTGCTCGGGCCCGTAGTAGTACGTCGCGCGGAACGCCTTCTCGATGTCGTCGCCCGTGATCTCCTTGGCCGTGCGCTCCGAGATGGCCTGCACGACCTGGTAGAACGCCGGCTGCATCTTTTTCGGCAGGTCGAGGCCGAGCGAGCGCTGGACGAGGTACGCGACGCCGCCCTTGCCCGACTGCGAGTTGACGCGGATCACGGCCTCGTACGTCATGCCAATGTCGGCCGGGTCGATGGGCAGGTACGGGATCGACCACGGCTGGCTCGCGTCCTTCTGGCGGTGCCCGAAGCCCTTCTTGATCGCGTCCTGCAGGCGGCGGTGACAGCTCGTTGTCAGCACCTCGTCGACGAGCACGAGAAGAGAGAGGAGCGCACCTGGTGGGAGCCGGAGAAGGCGGTGAAGACGAGCTCGCCGGCCCAGGGCGCCCTCGGGTGGACGGGGATGTCGCTGCACGCCGTGATGACCTCGATGCACTCCTCGAGGTTGGAGAAGTCGAGCTCGGGGCTGACGCCCTGCGTGTACATGTTGAGCGCGAGCGTGACGAGGTCGACGTTGCCCGTGCGCTCGCCGTTGCCAAAGAGGCAGCCCTCGACGCGGTCGGCGCCGGCCATGAGGCCGAGCTCGGACGCGGCGACGCCCGTGCCGCGGTCGTTGTGCGTGTGGAGCGAGACGACGATGTGCTGACGGTCCTTGACGTTGCGGCAGAAGTACTCGATCTGGGAGGGGTCCGTGCGTCAGTCGACGACGACGACGACGTCGAGGGGCAGAGAGAGCGGGCGCACCTGGTCGGCGTAGTTGTTGGGCGTCGCGACCTCGACGGTGGCGGGCAGGTTGAAGATGATGGGCCGCTCGTTGGTCTTGTCGCGGCCGGCGAACCAGGCCTCCTGGACGGCGTTGCACAGCTTGACGGCAAAGTCGGGCTCGGTCTGCGAGAAGGCCTCGGGCGAGTACTCGAACTGCCAGTTGGTGCGGTCGCCGCGCGCGATGGCGGCGTCGACCTGCTCGCGGACAATCTTGACGTGCTTGACGGCGAGGTCGATCGTCTGCTGCTGCGTGTTGCCAAAGACCTGGTCGCGGAAGACCGGGGCGGCGGCGTTGTACATGTGGAGAATGACGTTCTTGGCGTCGCGGACGCCCTCGAACGTGCGCTTGATGAGCTCGCCGCGAGCCGGCGTCAGGACCTGCGAGCGAGGAGGACTCGAGGTCAGCTCTCGGCGTCGACGTGCGCGCTCGACTCGGCGACGCACCTGGAGCCAGACGTCGTCGGGAGTCTGGTTCTGCTCGATGAGGGAGCGGATCCACTGGAACTCGGTCTCGCTCGCGCTCGGGAAGCCGGCCTCGATCTCCTTGAAGCCGCACTTGAGGAGGCTGCGGGGCGCACGGTTTCGGGGTCAGCGTGTGCCGTGCGACGAGTCGAGAGAGGGCAGGGGGGGAGGGACGCACAGGTCAAAGACGCGCTTCTTCTGGGCGAGCGTCATGGGGTTGACGAGGGCCTGGTTGCCGTCGCGCAGGTCGGACGAGGCCCAGCGCGGGGCCTTGGTGATGCGCTTGTCGGGCCATGTGCGGTCGGGGAGGTTGACCGAGGCGAAAGGCCTGCAAGGGGGGCGAGGAGCAGGGTCAGTGCGGTGCGCGAGAGACGAGCGAGGGTTGCGAGGAGGCGATCGGGTGGAAGAAGAGGGAAGCGGCGGTGCGAGGTTGGCGCGGGCGTGGGCGGCGAGTGGGCGGTCGCCTGTGGCGCTCTGGTGCGGGTCGGAGAGGTGGCAGGGGCGGTACGAGGGGCGCAGAGGCCGTGTGCGGCAGCTCCGAGCACTAAAGCCGGGAGTGCCGAGGCGGGGTGGTGCGAGGCCGGGGCGGGGGTTGCGGGTGGCAGGGTTGGAGTGTAGGGCACACTCACAGGTACTTCTTGGAGGGGTCCTTGAGCCAGGTTGCGGCCGAGACGGGAGCCGAGGTAGCCATGGAGCGCGAGACGATGGAAGACGAGCGGAGGGCGGTGCGGGCCAGCATGCTGCGGGGGGGCGTTTGCGGGTTGGTGAGTAGGTGCTGTGGATCTAGTGGGACAGTCTGGACCGGCTCACAGAAGACTCGGTGGTGGAGGGAGCGAGGTGAGCGGACGAAGCTGTGCTCGGGTCGACCTTGGTTGCTCGTCCCCGCTTCGAGGTTGACTCTGGCCTCGACTCGCCCCGACTCGCAGTCCAGCTGACCGACTACCAGCACCACGCCCACTCCCTACACCCCCCGCTCAGCCGCCTCCCCCCTGTCGTCCTCCTCCCCCTCGTCGGTCGTCATCACCCTCGACCACGGCCACACCGACATGGACCACTCGCCTGCACCTCCCCTCTCGCTCAAGGAACGCATCGCACAGCTCCAGCAAGCCGCGTCCTCCCCCCTCGCCTCGCCCTCCCCTCCCTCCCTCTCCTCCTCGTCGTCCACCCTCGGCCCCACTTCGTCGTCGGCCACCGTGCCCTCGCCTCCACAACGCGCACCTTCCCCTCAAGTCCTCGCTCGCTACATCCAGCCCTCGACCGGCTCCAGCCCGCTCAAGGCCGACCCCGCCCACACCTCGACCTCGTCCCTCACCGCCCGCGGCGAGCGACCCACCTCGCCCACCGACTCGCGCTCGTCGCCCGCGTCGGCTCAGCAGCGCACCCGCCCTTCCTTCGCTCAGCCGCACAACCGCACGGCCGCGCCGAGCGAACCGCCGCTGCGCGACGCCGAGGCCGCCCTCTCGGCTCACCTCGCCGCCTCCCCGGCTCGCTCGCGGGCCGGCAGCACAGCCTCGGCGTCAGACGCTCAGCCAAAGCCGCGCCCACCTCCACCGCCGAGGCCGTCCTTCGTCGCCGCCAAGCGCACGGCTCCTGCGCCCGCCGCTGCGGCACAAGCGCCCCCTCCTCCCCTCCCGACCCACTCGTCCACCCTCTCGTCCTCACCCTCTACCGCACCCGCACCTGCGCCGCTCCTCCCTCCTCGGAGAGCGTCCACCCTCAGCGTCCACTCGCCGACGGCAACGGCGGCCGCAAGCGCACCGAGCCCGCCGCTCCCTCCTCGACCTCGAGCTGCGACAGCCGCCGGCGCCGCCGCAGGCACGCAGCGCGCCATTCCTCCTCGGCCGGCGCCACCCTCGAGCAGCGGCGTGACTCGTCCCTCGGCGACAGCGACGACGGCGCGCCCGGCCCTCGTGCCCAAGCCGACGACGCACGACCCGCTCTCTGCCGCCGCGGGCCCGAGCGCGCGAGCCAAGCCCTACGCCGCCTCGTCGCGCCTCGGCTCGTCCTCGGCCGCCGCGTCGCGCACTTCGCTCGTCTCGACGGCCTCGTCGGCGTCGTCGTCGCCTGGTGCGAGCGGCAGCAGCCCGGCGTGGCTTGTGCCCAACAAGCCCGCGACGCCGCTCTCGGCGCTGCCGGTGCGCCCGGTCGAGGCGGGCGCTCGGAGAAGGTACGAGCAGGTGTTTGACCGGTTCGTCGAGGCGGGCGAGGACGAGGTAGAGGGGCAGGTGGTCGCCGGCGTGTGGAGGAGGAGCGGGCTGCCCGAGGGCGAGCTGCGCAGGATCTGGTGCGTCTCTCTCTCTCTCTCTCTTGCGACTCTCTCGCAGCCTCGTGCGAGTCCTGACGATGCTCGTCGCGCTCGCAGGGAGGAGGTCGCGTGCGGAGAGACGGCGCTCGACGGCGAGGCGTTCGTCAAGGGGATGTGGGCGATTGACGAAGCGCTTCGGGTGCGCAGAGAGCGGTTGGGCATGCGTGTGTAGCTTCTCGGAGTGCAAGCTGCCGTTGCTGAGCGTGCACACGAGCCGCGAGAATGGTGAGACCTGGCCGGCGCTCGAGCTTGATCTGCGAGCGAGAGATGAGCGAGCGGCCGCCTCAGTCCTCTGCACCACGAGCTCGCCCAGGCCAGCTCGACCAGCACACCTACCAGAGCACCACTTCGAGCTCTCGCACGCCCACCCCGGCCGCGCGCCTCGCCTCGAACGGCACCTCTCGTCCCCGCCCGGCACCGCCCAGCGCTCGCTGCAGCTCAGCACCCCGTTCAAGGTCTAGCAGAGCAGTACCAGCCGTCGACGGCACCTCTAGCGACCCACCCACCCCTACCAAGCCCCCCTTCCTCGCCCCCGCCAACCCCCCTCCCTCCGACCATGACCTCGCTCATCTCGTCCCTCTCGTGGATCCCGCGCGGCGCCGCCGCCCAGCACCCGACCAAGTACCGCGTCGACGAGGACGAGCTCGCGCGCGTGCAGGGGCTCGCGCGGGGGCAGCTCGACGCGGCCAAGCTCGAGCTCGAGATGGCCCAGGCGCTCGAGGCCGACGCGGACCGGGACGGCGACGAGGGCGAGGGCGAGGGCTGGGAGGAGTGAGTCGTCGCTTTCTCTGCTTCCCTGCTGAGGCGAGGGCTGCGCGAGCGAGGAGGAACCGGCGACTGACGCCTTGACCCTGTGCGCACAGCGACGACGAGTCGGCGGCTGAGCAGGACGACGCCATCGTCGAGGAGGACGAGGACGCGTCCATGGCGGTCGACGGCGACGACGACGCGGCGGCGCAGCAGGCGGCCAACCAGGCGGCCAAGCGGATCAAGGCGGCCGCCAAGGGCGGTGCGGCACCGGGCGGCGCTGCGGCGGGAGCAGCAGGCGGCGAGGGCGAGGACGAGGACGACATGGCCAAGTACAACCTGGACGCGTACGACGACGAGGTTAGCGGGAGCACGGGTGCGTCGGGCGCAGTCGAGCCTGCTCGTTCTCCCCGACCTCGAAGCTCACTCTCTCTCGTCGATGCTCGCAGCGATGGGCGCGTTCAGCAACATCAAGGGCTTGACGTACTACGGCAACAACGACGAGGACCCGTACATCACGCTCGAGTCGGTGCGTCGCATCCCCGCTCTCGCTCCTCGTCGACGCTCGGACCCCTTGTCGCTCGTTTCGGCCCCGCTGAACCCTCTCGCGCCCCGCGCCTCTCTCCACGCCCACAGAAGCAGGAGGACGAGCAGCTCGAGCGGGAAGAGCTCGAGATCCAGCCGACCGACAACCTCATCGTCGCGGCCAAGACCGAGGACGACGTCTCGCAGCTCGAGGTGTACGTCTACGACGAGCGCGAGGAGAACCTCTACGTCCACCACGACCTCCTCCTCCCCGCCATGCCCCTCTGCCTCGAGTGGCTCGACTTCTGCCCCGGCCGGACCGACGGCGACGCGAGCGACAAGGGCAACTTTATCGCCGTCGGCACCATGGACCCCGAGATCGAGATCTGGTCGCTCGACGTCGTCGACGGCCTGTACCCGGACGCCATCCTCGGCCCGGCGCCCAAGGACCCGAACGCGCCGGCACCAGCAGCACCAGCGCCCGAGGTGGTGGCGACGCTCGGCGCCGACGGCTCGAAGAAGAAGAAGAAGAAGAAGGCCAAGAAGCCCAAGGTGGTCGCCAACGCCGAGTACCACGTCGACGCCATCCTGTCGCTGTCGTGGAACCGCTCGCACCGCAACCTGCTCGCGTCGTCGTCGGCTGACAAGACGATCAAGCTGTGGGACCTCGCGCGCCCGACGTCGTCGCCCGCGCTGCGCTCGTTCGACTCGCTCCACGGCGACAAGGTGCAGAGCGTCCAGTGGAACCCCAAGGAGCCGACCGTGCTCCTGTCGGGCGCGTGGGACGGCACCGTGCGCGTGTTCGACTCGCGCGCGCCCGACTCGGGCGTCGGCACCAAGGTCGACTCGGACGTCGAGTGCCTGCGGTGGGACCCGTGGGAGCCCGCGTCGTTCCTCGTCTCGATGGAGAACGGCACGGTGCAGGCGTTCGACAGCCGCATGCTCGCCGTCGCCCAGGACGCGGCGAGCGTCAAGCGCGGCAAGAGCCTGTGGACCCTCGCCGCGCACGACTCGAGCGTGTCGAGCCTCGACATCAACCCGCTCGTCAAGGGCTGCATCGTCACGGGCGGCACCGACAACATGGTCAAGGTCTGGAACGTGCAGGAGCAGGACGGCGGCAAGCGCCACATCAGCCTCGTCACCGCTCGCGACCTCGGCGTCGTGCGTCCTCCCCGCTCTCTCTCTCTCTCTCTCTCTCTCCCTGCGTCGTGCACTCTCGCTGACACTCTCCTCCTCCTTCTGCGCGCAGGGCAAGGTCTTCTCGGCCTCGTTCTGCCCCGACGACCCGACCACGCTCGCCGTCGCCGGCTCCAAGGCCAACCTCCAGATCTGGGACACGGCCACGTACGTCGCGCTCTCTCTCTCCTTCTCTGCTTCTTGCGTCTCTCGAGCGTCCTCGGGCCGTGCTGACGCTCACCTCGTGCTCCTCCCGCAGTAACCCGGGCGTCCGCACCGTCTTTGGCGATCGCCTGCGCGCCCTCGGCAAGGACCTCAACAAGAGCGGCGCGGGCATTGTCGGCGTCGCAGACGACGACGAGGGCGACATGGACTCGGACGACGAGTAGAGCGGCCAGGAGGAGCGCTGCCGAGGCGGCGGGGGAGAGATGCTCGAGGAGGGGAAGGGGAGGAGGATGACGGCGTGTTTGCCTTGTTGTAGCGTCGCACTGCGGGAACGACTAGATCTCGTACCCATCCTCTCACTCTCGCGCCCTCGCTCTCAAGGACCCGTGCTCGCTCGGCGAGAGAAAGGAAGTACAGCTCGTCCCGCGAGATCTAACCAAGCCCGTCGCTCATCTACTGCTCCGTCGCGCACGTCGCCGCCCAAAGCGTCAGTGCTCGTGCTCAGGAGACGGGAAGGTCTTATCTCGAGCCGCGAGAGAGGGGGAGAGGGAGAGAGAGCGGAAGGAGGAGGAGCGCACCAAGTCGCTCGGATCCCGCTTGACCTCGGTCGGCGAGTTGAGGTTGGGTATGGGCGCCGACGGGTCGAGCCCGAGGTACTCGGCGACGGCGAGGCGGATGATGAGGGCCCACGCCTTGACCGTCGGGAGGTCGAGCGCGTCGGCGTCGTCCTGCGGCGGAAGAAGGGGTCCGTGCGTCAGTCGGGACGGCGAGAGCGAGAGGCAGAGAGACGGCGAGACCTGCGCACCTTGATCGTGTGCCACACTCTCGGGAACGGCACCGAGATGAGGTGCACGATGGGCACGCCCTCGCGCAGGAACGGCAGGTGGTCGTCCTCGATCTGCCCGGCATACGCGCTGACGCCGCTCCCTCTCGGCACAAAGAAGCTCCTCTCGAGCGCGCCCGTCTCGCCCTTCTTGGCCGTGTACGCGGCGCCCTCGAGCCCTCGCCAAAGGTGGCCGGCGAGGCCGAGGCGCTCCTCGGCGTGGACAAACTCGTCAAAGAGCCAGCCGGTCGGGACGAAGAAGTTGCGCAGGAGCGGGTTGGGTGCGCCGAGGAGGTCGAGGAGGACGAGGTGCGAGATGCGGCGCAAGGGGGAGCGCGGCGTCGCGCGCACGGGCTGCGGCGAGTGGTCGGTCGTCGCGCCCCACTTGTGGGCGAGGTGCCGCGCGCCGTAGATCGAGTCGGTGTGGGTCCAGTCCTTGAAGGCCTCCTCGCCGTCGAAGAAGATGATCTGGAGCGACTCGCCCTGGCCCTCGCGGCCCTCCTCGCCGCCGCCGTCCTCGACGCGCTGCTTGCGGGCGTCGAGCCAGGGCGTGAGGGCCGTCGCGAGGTCGAGGAGCATGGCGCACGGTGCGGCCGAGTCGGTCGCGCCGACGAACTGGTCCTCGGGGTGGGTCGGGAAGAATTTGCTGTCGAGGTGAGCCGAGAGGACGAGGCGACGAGGTGCCGAGGGGTCGTGCGTGAAGACGAGGTTGGTGAACGACTTGGTGCCGTACGGGGTCGAGTCGTCGAACTCGTCCTTCTCAATGTGCTGTGCATGCTCGAGGACCGTCAGCTCTGTCTGCGCAAGAGGGAGAGAGGGAGCGAACGCACCCAGCCGAGGTCGTCAAAGTGGTGCTCGACCATGGTCTGCAGCCGGGTCAGGTTGGCGCTGCCGACGGGGCGGGGCACGAGGAGCTTGGCGAGGGGCGTCTCTGGCCTAGACCAGTCGAGCGTGTCGTCGAGGTCGGACAGGGCGACGAGGTGGTCGAGCGACGCGTCGGACAAGGCGGCGTAGGTCGGGTTGCGCCGCTTGAGGACGTGCGGGCGTGGCCGGGCAGCTAGTGCGACTGCTGCAGAGAGCACCACTGCAAGCCATGCTGGCCGGAGCCGTGGCCGCATCTCGTCGTGATGAGGTCGAGAGGGAGACGAGGGACCGACGCCAAGAGCCGCTCCTCGCGCATCTCTCGGGGTTCGCTGCAGCGAGCGAGGCGCTCAGGCTTGCAGTGCACTCGCGGGGATGGAGAACCTCGGGCGCGAGAGCACGAGAGAGAGCCGCTCTCGCTCACCGACTCGAGGACGAGGAAGAGGGAAACGGCGGCCGCCACAACGACGCAGACGAGTCGGTCGGTAGGGCGCGGGTGGCATTCCAGGCCCTCCAGCACACACAACAAAACGCGCAGGGGCCCCGAAGGCAAACCACCCCCCGCTCGTCCCGCTCCGTCACGGACGCCCTCCGGTTCCCTCCTCAGGTTGGTCCCGCTCGCTCCGTCACTGCGCTTGCCCGACGACGCTTAGTAGCCGAGGGCGGCAAGCTTCTCCTGGATCGGGGCAGCGTTGGCGGCAGCCTTGAGCGCAGCCGTGTTGGCCTTCTGCGCGGCGACCTTGCGCTCGTAGAACGCGGCGGCCTTGACCTTGCGCTTCTCCTCGAGGCGGTCGACGACGTCGCGGTACGACCAGCCGACCTCGTGAGAGAGACGCTGCGGGCGGGCGAGGCGGGAGAGGGAGAGGGTCAGCTCGTCGCGCTCGTGGACAAGGTCGGGCGCAGGTGGGGGAGGGGGAGCTCACCTTGATGGTGCAGAACTTGCGGCCCGGCTTGAGGCGGAGGACGCGGAGAGCCGACGGGACGACAACCTTCTGCTTGCGGTCAAAGGGAGGGGGGACACCCTCGTAGACCTTGAGGCGCTCCATGGCAGCGGCGCCGCGCGAGGTCTGGGCGGGGCAAGACGAACGTCAGCTCGCTGCGCCCCCGGGTGCGCACGTCGAGCGCTCGTGCGCTGCAGGGAAAGGCGGGCGGGCCCACCTTGTGAGGGACCATGCCGCGGACGGTGCGGTGGAAGATGCGCGACGGCGCACGGTGGTGGAACGGGCCGGACTTCTTCGGGTTGACGAGGTGGCGCTTGTTCAGGAACTCGTGGTAGCGGAGCTGTCGACAGGGAAAGTGCGCGAGGGTCAGCATGAGCGCCAGGGCGAGAGTTGACCTGCTCGAGCACTCGGGCTCGCCGGCCGGGGCGGCGGCGGGACCTCCTCACGGCCCTCGGCCGCTCCTGCATGCGCGCTCTTGCGTCGCCTGCGCCAGCCTGCCCTCCTGCGCGCCTCTGCTGCGCCCTCGCCCGCTCCTGCTGCCCCTCGCGGCCGCGCGAGCAATCTCGTCCACGGCGTGTCCTGGTCCCGCCTCGCCTCGTGCGCGCCCGCCGTGTGCGCCTCGGTGTCGGCAAGGGGGTGCAGTGGCTGACCTTGGCACGGAAGAACGAGCCCGACGCGTTGATGAGCTCGCAGCGGACGACGACGACCTTCTGGCCGTTGAGGAGCTGCTTCGCCACGATCGAGGCAAGGCGACCAAGGAGGTGGCCCTTGCCATCGATCACGACCGGTGCGGCAGACTGGAGCGACATCTGGAGGCGCAGGTGACGAGGGCGAGTCGGTGTCGGGCGAGGTGAGGTCGACGAGGGCGGAGCGAGGGGGAGCACGGGCGGAGGGTGCGAGTGGGCGGCACGAGGGCGAGGGGAGGGTCGGGCAGGGTCAGCTCGGCGTCTGTATGGGTGCACGGGTGCAGCTCTGCAGCAGGAATGGAGCGTACGGCGATAGCTGCGTGACGAGGAGGAGAGGAGAGGGCTGGCCGCGAGCTTTGCTCGACTCGGGCCCTCGGCGCACCAGAGCTCAACTCGCCGCTCTCCCTCTGTCGTCTGGACACGGTCTGAAGCCTTCAATCTGTTCCAAGGTCCACTAGCGCTCGTCTGACCAAGCTTGGGCGCGCCAGGAGCGAGTGGCAGCCTCCCTCTCCTCCTCGCGCCTGCTTCCCGCTCGAGCTGCCCAAGGTCAACTCGCTCACTCACGCACATGCTGCTTTCTCTCGAGGCCGCGACAGCTTGTGCAACATGATCACTGCGATTCACACTGCTCGTTGCTGCAGAAAGGCGCCCGCCGCTCATGCCGCCGCCGCCGCGCCCGCCCCGCTCTGACCCCCTCCCTCGCCAAGCTCGTCGTCGAGGAGCGCCTCGAGCCCGCGGTACACGCTCGCCGTCGGCAGGCCATAGAAGCGCGCCGCCCCACCGCTGCCCTCGCCGCCGCCGTCCAGGTCGCCGTCGAAGAAGGGCTTGAACGTCGACACGAGGCGGTCGCGCTTCTCGACGGCCTCGCTCAGCTCGGCGGGCACGGGCGCCTTGGCCGGGTCGTCGCTCGCGAGCGGTGGCGCGCCAGGCCGGCGGTACTCGCGGTCCTTGTTGCCCTTCTTCTTCTTCTTGACGTCGGTCCGGGTGCGCTTGGTCCAGCCCGCCTCGATGACGCGCTCCTGGGCATCGCGCGCCGTCTCGTAGTCCTGGTACGCCATGCGGTCCTTGACGAGCGACATGAGGACCGACTTGCGCGCCTCGTTGAGCTCGGTCTGCTGGTGCAAGAGGCGCTGGCACGCCCGCAGCGCCGACGAGATCTCGTCGTCCTCGCGCATCGACCAATCGACCTGCAGAGGGGGGAGAGGCTGTGCGTCAGTCTCCGCAGCTCGAGAGCGACATGGGGAGAGAGAGCAAAGAGAGAGAGCGGACGCACGTCCTCGTCCGGCAGCACGCCGAGGTACCGCAACTCGCGCTTGACGCGCTCCTCGAGGTCGACGGCGTCGATCGGCATCTTGGGCTGCGGCTCGCCGTCGTCCTTGTCCGTGTCGTCCACCGCTCCTCCTCCTGACCCTGACCCGCTCGCCGCGAGGCCCGGCTCGATCGCGAGCGCCGCCATGAGGCGCTCGCTGAGCGGGCCGAGGAAGACGCTCTCGCCGCCGAGCGCGTCCTCGGTGAGGGCGTCAGGCCGCAGGCGCGGCAGGACGGGCGGCTCGAGCGGCGACGCGTGCCAGTGCTGCTGCTGCTGCGAGTGGTGCCGAGGGTCGCCGTCCTCGTCCTCCCACCGGTCGAGGTAGTGCTTGCCGAGCGGCGGGATCAGGTACGCGTTGATGTCCTCGGGCTGCAGGCGAGCAGGATGCCGTGCGTCAGCTAAATAAGCTCGAGAGCGAGGACGAGGGGCGAGAGGCAGACGCACCTTGGGCGCGAGGAACGCGAGGTCGTCCTCGCCGAACGGGCGCAAGTACGCGTCGACCCAGTTGGTGAACGTCGAGTGGGCGATCTGCTGACCCGGCTTGGCGTTTGAGAAGTCGCCGCGCACGTCTGCTTGCCGTTTTGGCGTCGGCGCGGGCGGGACGGCAGGTTGTCGAGGAGGTGCGAGCGGGGTCGACGGGACGTAGAAAGCGCTCGCGGCGCCTGGTGCAGGAGGCTTGATCGGGATCGAGTGCTGTAGAAGGAGGGTGTGGAAGCGTGAGCGAGGGACGAGGAGAGGAAGGGCGCTCGGCGAGTCGAGGCGCACCTTGGTGAACCGCTCCTCCTTGAGCTTGCGCTCGATGTTGCTCAACGTGTCGGCGCCGTTCTGGTGCGGTGTGTGCGGGGTCGCGTGGGGAGGGTACTGAGGCGTGAAGGAGGTAGAGGGCGAGGATTCCGAGATCGAGTCGAGCGTGCGGACCTTCTGCAGGAGCGGACGATCTGCGACGAGGTGGGCGTCAGCCAGGCCCGCAGCAGGAGCGCGGAGCAGCAGCGCACCGTCGTCGGTGTCCGAGTTGTCCGACTCGACGACCTGGTCGCGCTTGCGCTTCTTCTTGTCGAGGCTGCAAGAGGGAGGCCAGGAGGTGAGCACGACGACGAGCGGCTCGAGGAGAGACGAGCGGGGCTCACTGTCGAGGCGGTTTTGGCTGCATCGGCTCGTCGTCGAGGTCGGGTGAAGCTGCTGTCGGACGTGCGCCTGCAGAAAGCGAGTGGTCAGGATGCGCTCGAGACGAGGAGTCAGGAGCGAGAGGCGGACGCACCCTTGGCGGGCACTTTTGCGGGTGCAGGCGTAGCGATCGACGTCGGCGTCGCCGCAGCCGAGGTCGACGTCGAGCCGTCTCCCATCGGCGTGTCGCCGTCTGCGTCTGCGCCTCGCCGGCCCGACTCGCTGTCCTGCACGAGCTGGAGGACGTCGAGCGCGCGCTGCTTGTCCTTGTGCTCGCGCACGCGCCGCTCGTCGTCCTCCTGCTTGACCCGGCCCTTGCTCGCCGCCTTGGCCGCCTGCCGCCTCGCGGCCCCGTCGCGCTCGTCGCGCTCGGCGGTCGCGCGGCGGTCGTCCTCGTCGCGCTTGCGCTTGCGGTCGCGCTCGGCGTCGCGGACCTTTGCGTCCTCGGCGGCGGCGGCGCGGCGGTCGGTGGCGGTGCGCTCGCCGAGGACGTGGCGGTTGCCGTCGACGCACGCCGAGCGGTCGGCGGCGACGATGCGCGAGAGGGTGAGGCTCGCGCGGAGCTTGGCGAGGTCGGCGGTCGGGATGGCGCCGCTACCGGACGCGCAGACGGTGAGAGGGGCGTTGGGCGGTGGTGCTGGAGGGACGTTGAACCGCCGCAGCTCGGTCGAGGGCGAGGTCGAGGCGGGTGGAGGAGGCGGGGCCGGTACCGGCGGGGGCGCCATGGCGGCTGCGGCGTTGTTGTGGCTGTGTGCGCGCAGAGCAAGTCGTCAGTGCTCGTCCAGACG
Organism: Rhodotorula babjevae; assembly: GCA_920104245.2. Classification (NCBI taxonomy): domain Eukaryota; kingdom Fungi; phylum Basidiomycota; class Microbotryomycetes; order Sporidiobolales; family Sporidiobolaceae; genus Rhodotorula; species Rhodotorula babjevae. Next base: position 1,147,477 of record CAKKSZ020000009.1, on the reverse strand, counting down.
CGCTGCAGGCTGAGTGCTTCGTCGCCGGCCTGATCGGCAGTCGCGCCGGCGGTGGGGCGCAGTCGCGACCTCGTCTCGAAGGCTCAAACCGGCTAGACGAGGCACAGAAAGGCGAGCTACACGTCGCGCGACGTGTCGCTCATGTTGCCGAGAGAGATGGCGAGGACGGGCCGGGGTGTTGTGCTGCTGATGGCGCGTCTTGGACGAACCACGGCCCGAGGGCGATCCGAGTGGCCAGGGAGAACGTACTCACTTCTAGCAGTCGTTCGAGACCATGCACAGTGCAGCCGAGGTCGAGGGCGAGGCGTGAGATCGGGTGGGTGGGAGGAGGAGGCGAGGGGGCGACGAGGACGAGTCGGCCTCTCGCAGCCGGTCTGGCGGGTGCTGGGTGGTGCTCGGGGCGAGCTGTGGTGGGTAGGAGCGACGCTACGCCTGCAGCAAGGGCTCTGGCGGGGGTGGTGACGCCGAGGCTGGCTCGTGCCGGCCTTGCTCCGGGACCTCCGCCCGCCGCCAAGTCGTCGACTCGCCCTCGCTCTCCTCGACCACCTGCAAGCCGTGCACCACCTTGCACGAGCTCAGTCTTGCACTGCGGCCCTACCGCACCTGACGCGCCCCGCCAGCTAGTCCGCCGAGCCGTCCCTCGTCGTCCCAGCCGTCAGCTCTCGCTCGACATCCCGTTCCACCACCGCGACCAGCCCATGGCCTCTATAGCGGGGCACGCCAACGGCTACCAACTCGCTCACGACTCGCCCCACGACTCGACACGCGACAAGGGCAAAGGCCGCGCCCTCGAGTCGAGCGACGACCCGCTCGACAGCGACGACGAGGTCGACGCCCTCCTCGCAGCGCACCCAGACCCGCTCACGTCCAGCGACGACCAACATGCGCACGGCGACGACGTCTCGGCGGCAGGGCAGCCGCGACCCTTGTCGAGGCGGGCGAGCGCCGCAGCCGACAATCCGCCTCCTCGAGGAGCGAGGTCCGACTGGCGCACGCGCATCTTCGGCGGCATGTCGGCGCAGCAGCGCAAGGTCTTTCGGCGCGAGATGCTGCGAGAGGTGCGCTCCTCCCCTCCCCCGGCCGACAGCCGCGAGCGCAAGCTGACCTCGCTCTCCGTCGCACAGACCCTCCCCGTCTTGCTCTTGTCGCTCGTCGGTGCCGTCTTGACGGGAGAGCTGCTTCAGCGCCTACAGGTGCGCATTGTCGTCCTTGCTCCTCTCGTCTCGCAAGGTCGTGCTGACGTTCAGCCTTGTCGCAGACTTGGCGCGTCTTCATCCGCATCGAGGAGCTCTTCATCCTCGTCCCGATCCTCCTCAACCTCAAGGGCAACCTCGAGATGAACCTCGCCGCACGCTTCTCGACTTCGGCCAACATCGGCGAGCTCGACCTGCGCCTCACGCGCCGGTCCCTCATCCTCGGCAACCTCGCCCTCCTCCAGGTCCAGGCCCTCATCGTCTCGCTCCTGTCGGGCCTCCTCGCCTTCGCCCTCGGCCTCGCGTCGCGCAAGGGCGTCCACCACGCGCTCCAGAACCCGATCCACGACCCGGCGTCGGCCGTCAACGCGGCGGCGGGCGGGCTCGACGCCACGGCCGCGCTCCGGGGCGGCTACTTCGAGGCGCTGCTCGTCCTGTGCGTCAGCATGCTCGCGGCCGGCATCAGCAGCGGTGTCCTCGGCAGTTTCATGTGTTCGCTCGTCGTCCTCTGTAGGCGGTTCCACGTTAATCCAGGTGCGCGCTGGCCTTCCCGCACGGACCCTCTCGCCTCGTCGCTCGCTGTGACTGACGCTCTCGACGCCGCCCGCACAGACAACATCGCGACGCCGGTCGCATCTGCGCTCGGCGACATGGTGACGCTCGTGATCCTCGGCGGGCTCTCGAGCCTCTTCATCCTCTTCATGGGTCCGTCCTGCCCTTCTTCTCCTCCCGACCGCGACCTCAAGAGCTGACCTCGGCGACGCTCCTGCCAGGCACCATCGTCTCGACCCTCGTCTTCATCGCGCTGCTTGGCGTCATCGCCGTCAACATCGTCCTCACGTTCCGCAACGCCTACGTCCAGGAGCTCCTCACGATCGGCTGGGGCCCGCTCTTTGCGGCCATGGCCATCTCGAGGTGCGTCGTCTTCTTCTTCCACTCTGCACGGGCTCGAGCTGATGTCCAGGGCGTGCCCCCTCCCCGCAGCGGCTCCGGCGTCGTCCTCGAGACCTACGTCAACCAGCTCCCCGGTTTTGCGCTCGTGTCGCCGGTCGTGACAGCCCTCTCGGGCGCCGCCGGGTCCATCTCGGTTTCGCGCATCTCGACCGCGCTCCACTCGGGCCGCCGCGAGCCGTACCTCGTCGTCGCGGCGACGCTGTTTGCGCTCGCGTGCCCGATCCTCGGCCTCTTCCTCGTGTTCGTGTGGGCGACGGACCAGGCGGAGGTCACGGCGCTCTTTGCGGGAGGCTTCATGGTTGTCGTCGCGATTCAGGTGAGCTCAAGCCCGTCGCTCTCCCTCTCTTGCCGCTCGAGAACGTCCTGAGCTGACGCCGCTCGAGCCTGTTCCTTCTCCGCTCCGCAACAGGTCGCGCTTGCGCTGCTCCTCGCTCAGCAGGGCGCGCTCTTGCTGTGGAAGCTAGACTATGACCCAGACGGTGCGTCCTCTCCTCGGTCCCGCTCCTGTCGACGCTCGTCCTCGTCGCTGACCGAGTCGCCCTCCCTCCCTCGTCGACCACAGTGTACGCCCTGCCGCTCCTCACCTCGTTCCTCGACGTCACGGGGCAGCTGCTCCTCGTCGGTGCGTACGCTGTCGCAGGCCTCAAGACGCAGACGGCCGCAGCAGGACTCGAGGGTGCGAGCGGCGAAGCGGCGGGAGAGGCGGCGAGGCGGTTCTTAGCCAGGTCCATGGGGTAGGGAGCCATTTGCACTGCATCGAGTCGCACTCTGCGCAGACAAACAGAGAGGTCTCGGGCCGGGCTCGGTCAAATGGTGGCGCCAAGGGGCGACGAGGTCCACGACGAAGCGAAGGTGGGGGAGAGGCGTCTCGCTCCCTCGTCCACCTCTGCTCACAGCGCCAGGGCAGCGAGTGCACGACCTGCACAGCACAGCGTACCGCCGATGGCCTCCGACAGCCCGCCGCCGCTCGTCCCCCTCACCTCGCCCTCGCTCCCGCTCGCCTCGCAACTTGGCGGCATTTCTCTCGCCGGCACACCCTCGCCTGCGCCAGAGCCCGACCACGACCACTCGCCCTCGGCCTTCGAGAGCCTCCCGGCAGAGCTCATCGAGGCCGTTGCAAAGGCCGTCGCCCGCCTCGACCCGGTCGGCCCACCGGCCCAACTCGGCACCCTCATCCTCCTCAGCCGCCGCTTCCACGACGTGCTCGGCGCGAGGAACGCCGGCTTCTACGCAGACCTGTTCAAGGAGCGCTTCGATGCCGGTCCCCTCGAGCGGCGATGGGCCCAGGTGCGCTCAAGCTCCTCCATCTCTCACCACGCGCCTCGCTGGCTCTGCTGCCAGAGGCCGCGGTTGTCGAGCAGCTCGGCTGACGCCTACGTCAACGTGCGCAGATGAGGCGCATCGAAGAACGCCGCGAGAAGCGCGCCCTCCTCGAGACGCTCCCCGAGGTCAAGCCCGACGCCGGCCTGCAGCTCGACGCCGACATGAGCTTCAGTCGCCCGCCGAGCCCCGACCTCATCCCGGACAGCAAGTCGCCGTGGCGCCCGCTCACGAACCGCGACTACGCGAGCGAGTTCAAGAGCCGCTGCGCCGTCCTCGCCAAGATGCGCGCCGCCGTGCGCAACCGCGCCATCCCGCCGAGCACGTCGCGCCCGAGCAGCCCAAGGCTCCAGGCCTTGACGCCCAAGAGCAGCAGGACGCGGCTGCCCGAGCCGGACGAGCTCACGCAGAGCCTGTGGACGTGCTACCTCATGCTCCTCGAGAACGGCGCGTTCCCCTCCTCCTCGCTCCCCCTCCGGCGCCGAGACTGACTCTCCGCCGTGCGCAACCTACAGACGGCAAGAACCTCCCGCACCTCCTCGACTACGCCGACCTGCGCCAGTACATGCGCCTCTTCTACGACCACTCGCTCCTCAACGAGGCGCTCAAGCCGGGCTGGCCGAGGCAGACGGCCGGTCGGGCGCTCGGTCTCTGGATCGGGTGGCTCGCAGGAGGTGCGCTCTTCCCTCTCTCCCGAGTGCAGCTCCAGAGCCTGACGAGCCATGCCCGCCGTCGCAGACGACCTGTCGCTCGAAACGCCGCAAGAGTCTGAGCAGCGCTTCTTCGTCCTCAAGCCCTACGTCTTCGCCGCGCACAAAGTCCGTCACACCACCTCCTGCTCTCTCCTTGCGCCGAGACTGACGCTCGTCGCTCGCCAGTTCGACGCCTTCTTCGCCCCGTGGACGATCCCCTCTCTCCCCGTCACGCGCGACGAGTACCCGGTCCGCCCACCGCCCGAGGGCCCCTTCCTCGCCGACCTGCGCCCTCGCACCCAGGCCCAGTCGATCCTGCACATGGGCCGCCGCATCGAGATGACGCCGCCCAACCTCGCCCACGCCGCCATCTTCTCCTTCTTCTTCCGCGTCGAGCAGGACCCGGCGGTGCAGAGCGACCTCCTCCTCCAGGGGCAGGGCACGCCCGCGCAGCACATGCTCGGCAACCCGGCGGCGCCCGCGGCAGGGTCGCTCACGGCGTCGAGCCGGCCGACCAAGACGTCGCTCCCCGTCCTCTCGTCGCGCCTGCACGACCGCGACTTTATCCGCCTCGCGTCGTGCATCGACCCGTACTCGTCGCTCGGCATGCCCAAGCTGTACACGCGCGGCGACCTGACGGGCAGCTGGGAGGGCCGGTTCTCGTTCTTCGACTTTGACAGCTACCGCGACATGCTCGGCGGGCGCATGCGCAGCCTGTACGAGGGCCCGTTCGGCGACCAGCCCCAGGTGTGGAAGCTCGAGGAGCGCATCGTGCGCCTCGAGCGTGGGCAGCGGCCAGGCGGGAGAGGCCCGGCCTTGAACGCCGGGTTCGAGGTCGGGCAGCCGGTCCTCCCTCGGCCGGCGGCGGGCACGGCGACGAGCTCGGGCTCGTACCCGGGCGGTGCGGCGGCGTCATCGTCGTCGTCGACGGCGGCGGCGGCAGCAGCGGGGCACGGGCGGCGCCGCACCTCGGTCGACCTCGACCGCTCGTCGTCAGAGGACCGTGCGTCGAAGCGCGCACGCAGCTGGACCTCGACCGCCGCCGCGGGCGACGCTTACGCGCCCTTTGGCGACGGCGGCGACGACGACGAGTGGACACACTGGGACCCGGACGGCGAGTACGAGATCCTCATCACGGGCACGGGCCACTCGGCGTGGGGCCAGTTCGTCCTCAAGGGCCGGGTGCGCGCGTGGGACGGCATGTTCAGCATCGTCAAGGAGTACACGCCCGACAGCCGAGGGCGGTGGATCTACCGCGGCGTGCTCGTCGGCGGCAACCTCGTCGGGCGGTGGAGGGACACGCATACGTCCGTCCGGCTCTCTCTCTCGCGCGCGCGCTCTCTGTCGCCGTGCACCCTCACTGACCTCGACTCGACGCGCTCGCAGACCTGTCGACTTGAGCGGCTACGAGGGGACCTGGATGTACGTCCCGCTCCTCCGTCTTCGCCCCTCGCCACGCTCGCTCGCTGACCTTCTTTCTCTCTCTCGCCGCAGCATGAGTCGCCGGTCCTGAGCTCCTACTTGTATCACTCTCTCCTCGCTCTCGTTGTTGTCGTCTCTCGGTCTGTAACTCGGTCGTCTTTCTCTGCCTCGCGAGCGCTCGGACCCTTGCTCTCGCTCAGCTCATCGCCCGCTCGAGAGGACGCTATGTAACCTTTTTTTGCACTGCACACCTGCCCGACGATGCACGTAATAACTGCGAGGCGGCGAGAGGGGTGTGTGCGCTCTACTGCTTGCCGTGCTCGGCAAAGATCTTGGACAGGCTCGCCCAGACGGTCTTGGGCGCCTGCGCGGCGTCGACGCCGGTCCAGATCTGCGTACGGCGCCTCGGCGAGTCAGACTCGGGCATGGGCACGCAGGAGAGAGCGAGAGACGGGACGCACGCCCTTCTTCTTGTAGTACTCGGCGACCGGGCCCGTCTGCTCGTGGTAGGTGTGGAGGCGCTTGTGGAGCGTCTCTGCCGTGTCGTCCGAGCGCTGGATGAGGGGCTCGCCCGTGACGTCGTCGGTCATGGCCTTCTTGGGCGGCGCAAACTCCTTGTGGTACGAGCGGCCCGACGCCGGGTGGATGAGGCGGCCCGTGATGCGCGACACGAGGAGGTTGTCGTCGACGAGGAGCTGCACGGCGTGCTCGACGGGCTGCTTGCGCTCGGTGAGCATGCCGTCGAGCTTCTCGGCCTGCGAGACGTTGCGGGGGAAGCCGTCGAGGATGAAGCTGTGCGAGGAGGAGGCGGGGTCAGGTCGACAGGCTCGAGCGTGAGGGGGACGTGCGTCGACGACGAGAGGGGGAGCTCGACGCACCCGAGCGAGCACTCCGGGTTGGTCTCGAGCTGCGACTTGATCATGCCGATGACAATGTCGTCCGACACGAGGCCGCCCTGGTCCATGATCTTCTTGGCCTGCTTGCCGAGGTCGGTGCCGCGCTTGACCTCGTCGCGCAGCATGTCGCCCGTCGCGAGGTGGCACACGTTGTACGCCTCCTTGATCTTGGGCGCCTGGGTGCCCTTGCCTGCGAGACGCGAAAGGAGAGAGGGGAGGGGGAAGAGGTCAGCTCTGTCCGGCGAGGAGGGGCTGCAGGTGACGACAGTGCCGACGGGGTTACGCTACTACCGCGAGCGCTCCTTCATGCGCTCAAGACCGCACTGACTGGCCGCACTCGCCCTCGGAAGCCGTGTAGCGAGGCGCAGGGCTCGATCGACGGTGTGGTCCCAGCACCCCTCGGACAACCCCTCGCCGCCCCGCGATGGCGGATCTGGCGCGCGCACGAGCGAGAAGGAGAGCTCACCGGCACCGGGCGGGCCCATGAGGACCAGGCGGAGGTGCTGAGCCGGGGTGAGGGCGTCCTTGGCCTGGGCGCCGGTGCTGGCGAGCGTGTCCTTGACGGCGTCCTTTGCCGAGCTGAGCGAGTCGGCGACCTTGTTCTTGGCGTCGGTGGCGGTCGACTGGGCCTGCTGCTCAAGGCGCTCGACCTTGGCCTGGAGCTGCGAGATGAGCTGCTTGAGGTGGTCGACGTTGGTCTGCGAGTCGGCCATTTCTGCGAGGAAGAGCCGGGTGTGGGTGAGCTCGAGAGGCTCGGCTGAGCTCTGTGTGCACGCTGGACTCACTGTGCGTGCGAGGACGGGGATGGGAGAGAAGAGCGAGGGCTTCGCCGTCTCCGCCTCTTGCTCTCGCTCTCTCCGCGGCCGCCCGCCTCGACCCGACGACCCGGGTTAACAGCATGGCATCGCTCGCCGCTGCAGAGTGCACAGGAAGCGTCCTGACTGCATCACACAGCCTACCCGCGCTCGAGCCCCAGCCGCTCAGGCCTTCGCCCCCTCTCCCTCGTCGTCGCTCCCGGTCCCTCCCCCTCCCTCAGCAGCTCCTTCTCCCGCCGCAGCCCTCGCCTCGGCCTCCTCCCTCGCGGCCTCCATCTCGGCAAACATGCGCTCCTCCTCGCGGTTGCGCTGGCTCGCCCGGGGCGGCCGCTCGGCGTCGAACGGCGACGACGACCGCGAGGTTGTCGTGCGCCTGGCGCCCGCGGTCGAGGGGCGTGCCGTGGGCGAGTCGAGGTCGTGCGAGAGCAGAAGGAGAGGAGGCGGCGAGGAGGAGGACGAGGTGCGCGCGCGAGGGGAGGGCGAGGCGGGCGGAGAGGGGGACGAGCGCGGCGGCGGCGAGAGGATGCGGACCGTGCGCCGGGGTACTGGCGCGCCGGCGACGCCTGCGACGAGCGCTACACTCGCGCTGGTTGTAGTCGTGACGGCGACAGGCCCGGTAGCCCGCGATGCGGGCTGCGCCTCCTGCGCTCGCGCCCCTTCCTCCTCGTCCACCTCCATCTTGTCGTCCTGCGTCTGCGCCGGCTCGGCCTCCTGCCGAGGCTGCCGCGCCGCGAGCGCCGACGCCCTCGCCTGCGCGACGAGCTCGCGGAAGTCGTCGGCGTACTGCTTCTGCGAGCGAGAAGGAGGAGGTCAGCCAGGGCCCGACGACCGCCGTCAGGGGCGACCAGCTCCTGGATCTCGGACGCACCAGGTGCGCCTTGGCGCTCCACTCGCCCGACCCTCCCTGCGCGCTCGCCCCGCCGCTCGCACCCGCCGCGCCCGTCGCCGCGCCCTGCGTCTTCTCCCACCTCCTCAACTCGTCGCGCACGCCCGGTGCGCTCTTGTGCGCCGGGTCGTCAGGCGCCAGGTCGGCGTTGGCGTTCCATAGGACGAGGAACTGGCGGTGTCGGCGGACGAGGAGGGCGAGCTTGGCGTCGGTCGAGAGAGCGGGTGTGTCGCGCGAGGAGGAAGAGGGAATGGTGGTCGGGAGCTCGTAGGCCTATGGGACGCGTGCAGTGCGTCGGCTCGTGCGTCAGGGGCCGTCAATCGAGGTAGGAGGCAGAAGGAGGAGGAGAGGCGCACCTTGAGCATGTCGTTGAGCTCCTGGATCGACTTGCGGGCGTAGTTGGCGAGCGGAAGGGCCCGCGTCGTGTCGAGCTTGCTGCCCTCGCGCACGTTTGACGATGACGAGCTGCGCAAGAGACAGCGACATCAGCTTGTAGAACTCGAGCCTCGTGCGGGAGAGAGACCGTCGTGGAGAAGAGGACCGTGCACGCACTCGCTGTCGCCGTCCCTCGCTCCACCGCCGCGCCCGTTCGCGCCGAGCAGCTTGCCCCAGGCGGCGCTCGTGCTGGCTGTAGCTGGCGGAGGAACGCCGTTGCAGCGCTCGACGTGCAGCGCCATGAGGGCGTTCTTGATCGACCCGCCGCAGAGAGGGCACTCGAGGATGAGCGACGCTGCGGACACGGGGACGGCATGAGCCTCGAATACGGCACGCTGCGAGGCGCATGAGGAGTGGAGGAAGGCGACGCACGGTCCGTCGGATCCGCCTCCTCGAGCCTCGCCCGCCCTTTGCCCTTGCCCGATCCACCTTCCGCTCGCGCCTTCTTCCTCGGCGGCACCCTGCGCGACGTTGACGAGGGCATCGTGCCCTCCTCGATGATCTCGACGTCCGAGCTGCCGTCGTCGACGAGCACGAGCGCGGCGGGCTCGTGCGGCTCGTTCTTGACGGCGGGCGAGGACGAGGACGAGGCGAGGGCCGAGGCTTTGCGCTTGCCCGAGGCGGCACTACCGGACGTGCGGGTCGCTGTCGGTGCGGGAGGATGAGCGGCGGGAGACGGAGAGGAGGGCCCGGCTTGAGCGGTCGAGGCGAGCGACTGGAGGTGGAGGAGGGCGGCTCTGTGGTCACGGGACTGTGTCAGTGGGACTCCAGGGCGGCTCGGTGCACGGCTAGCCCTCACCGGGCGTCCTTCCACGCAGCGACAGCGCCTTGAAGGGCGAGGTTGAGGCGGATGTTGTCCTCGTTACACTCGCGGAGGCAGGACGGACACCGCTTGTGGCCGACGAGGTACTCGCGCAGGCAGCGCGAGTCGAACGAGTGCGAGCACGTCGTGAGGATGACGGGCGCGGCGAACAGCTCTGTGCAGATCGGGCAGCGCAGGGTCGAGTCGACGGCGGCGAGGGACGGCTGCGAGTAGTCGGACGCCGAGTCGAGCTGGGCGGCGGCCGAGAGCTCTGTGCGGGTTGTCGTCGTGCCCTTGGCGTGCTTGCGGGCTCGCCCAGGGGCCATGGCCGGGTGTTGCGAGGGTGCGGGCGCGTCGCGGTGCGCAGGAGGAGAGCGGCGGGGTGGAGGAGTGCCGGGAGGTCGTGGCGGTGCGGGACTTGGCTGTGGCGAGTCCAGGCAATGCCTGCAGCAGTCTGTGCAGGTGCTCGCAGCAGCAGATGGTCGTGGGTGGGAGCAAGCGGGCTCGCTCCCCTCGGTTGACATCGTCGTCGCCTCTCTCCCTCCTTCCCACCACTCGTCTGCACCAGGCTGCCGCCCAGAGCAGCACAGCTACCACCAGCAGCACCCGCCTTACTCGTCCCCCTCGCACGCGGTCCAGCATGGTGCGTCATCCTCCCCCCTCCTCCTCTCGGTCCGACTCATCAGCTCTGGACCAACCACGCCTCCCTCGACACCTTGGGCACCTCGTGCTGACTCGCATGCTCCACATAGCCCCCCAAGAAGAAGGCCTCGCCTGCCTCCAAGCCCAAGCCCGCCTCGAAGAAGCGCACGACCCGCGCCGACCCCTCCTCGGACGACGACTCATCCCCGCCGCCCGCCAAAAAGTCAAAGGTCAAGGCCTCGAAAGCCTCGTCGTCGTCCAAGGCCCCGACCCAGCCCGCCGCCAAGCCCAAGAAGCTCAAGAAGAAGACCGAGGAGATGGTTCTCTCGAGCGACAGCGACCACTCGTCCGACTCGGACCTCGTCGTCGAGCAGCCCAAGAAGAAGAAGGCCTCGGCCTCGTCGTCCAAGGCCAAAGGTGCGCTCTGCTCTCCATCAGATCCGCTGCCCGCCGGACCCTCGAGCTGACCCTCGTTCTCCTCCTCCCTCTCCTCCCCCACTTGGGTCCCGAAGCCACCTCGAGCAAGCCCAAGTCCAAGGCCGCCCTCGCCTCGCGCGCCCCGGTCGAGGCTTCGACCTCGACGCCCGCCGAGTCGCTCGCCGAGGCGCCCAAGAAGAAGAAGGACAAGAAGCCGCCCAAGGAGCTCCCGTTCGACGAGGCGCTCCCCCTCTGGTTCGCCCACTTCGCCGACAAGGGCGACAAGACCAAGATGGACGGCGACGGCATCGAGAAGCTCTTCAGCGACATGGACCTGTCGATGGACGGCGTGCGTCGGCGTCCTCCTGAGCTCCTACTCGACGCCGCACTGACCCTCGCGGCGACTCGCAGGCGTACCCGCTCATCCTCGCGTGGAAGGTCGGCGCCAAGCCCGGCACGTTCGGCGCCTTCTACCTGAGCGACTTTGAGCGCGCGTTCCGCCAGGACAAGTGCGTCGTCCCCTGCTCATCATCATCGGCCGGCGCCGCAGCTGACGTCGCTTGCCCGCCGCTCGCAGGATCGCCTCGTCCGACAAGCTCAAGGCCTTCCTCGTCCAGCAGGAGCAGGTCCTCCTCAAACCTCGCGTCGGCGGCAAGGGCAAGGAGGTCGCCGCGCCGGGCCCGAGCAGCGACTCGGAGGACCTGTACCGCGGGCCCGACGCCGACACGGTCGCCAACCTGTCGTTCCAGCAGTTCTACGCGTTCCTCCTCCCGTTCTTCCGCGCCGAGGGCGCCAAGACGCTCACCGCCGAGGCGGCCAAGGCCATGTGGACCGTCGTCCTCGCGCCCAAGTACGCGCTCGCGCAGGGCTTTGTCGACTTTGCCGAGGTGCGTCCCCGCTTCCCCTCCTTCCTCGGCTCTCGCTCATGCTGACGTGCTTCATCCACGCCCGCAGGACCAGGGCGACAAGTTCAAGGCCGTGTCGACCGACCTGTGGACGCAGCTGCTCGACTTTTGCGAGACGGTCGAGCCCGACCTGACCGGGTGGAGCGAGGACGATGCGTGTGCGTCGCGCCCCTCTCCCTCCTCTTCGAGCCCTAGCCGCACGAGTCCTAACGCCTCTCCACGTCCTCGCAGGGCCGTCGGCGATTGACGCGTTCGTCGAGTGGAAGAGGGAGAAGGACGGCGCGTCGTGATACTCTCCCTCTCCCTCCTCCTCTGTACCTTGTCTACCCCTCGCTTTTCCCTGCCCGCTTGACGATCCATCAGTACCACCTCGCGCACCGGTGCCGCTGTCGAGAGAGGGCCCTCTCGTCGAGTCGCGCGTTTTGACCTCTCGGCGGGCGTTTGATTTCTCGGCACGCCCGGCTCGCGACCCGGCCGACGGTCTCTCTTGAGTCGCGCCACGCGGGCTCGCCGCCTGCTCCTCGCTCACCAACGAGCACGATGCCGCGTTCTCGACGCAGCCAGTCGAGCGCGACGCTGCACGATGCCCGCCCGCCCTCGCCTGCAGCACCGCCTCTCGCCGCCGCCGCCCCGCATTCTGGCTCGTCGTCCTCCGCCTCGCCCGCTCTCCCCATCGAGCACTGCGTCGGCCTGAGCACGACCGAGGGCATCCTCGCCGCTCGAGAAGCCGACGTCGAGGCGTACGTCGCGCTCGGGCGGCTGCGCAGCGCTCGCTCGAGGGGCGACCCCGGCGTGGGCCCGGTCGACCGGGTCAGGAGTGGGGACGAGGTCGAGAAGGGGTCGCTCAGCGACAAGGAGGAGCTCGAGGTCATCGGTGCAGGTGCAGGAGACGACTGGACGTACCCAGACGGAGGCTGGCGAGCGTGGGGCGTCGTCTTCGTGCGTCCTCCCTCCTCCTCGCTCGAACCGCTCGCGCACCGTCCTTGCGTGACTGACTCCCTCTCTGCCGCAACGACAGGGTGTCTGGTGTCTCGCAGCGTCGCAGTGAGTTGGCCGTCTCGGACGAGAGCGTCGTCGCCCATTCCCGCACGCTGACCTCCCTCCCCTCGCTCCTCCCCTCTCCCTCTTCCCTCTCTTCGCCCGCACCCTCGCCCTTCGTTCCTCCTCTCGACGGCCCTCCCTCGCCCCAGGCTCGGCTATGGCCTCCTCTTCGGCATATTTATGGAAAACCTCGAGAGCCGTCTCCACCAGACGCCGGCGACGCTCAACTTCATCCAGGGTCTCGCCAACCTCGGCGCCAACGCCTTCAGCTTCGTCGCGGGTCGACTAGGAGACCGCTACGGCTTTAAGAGGTGCATTGGCGCCGGCTGCTGCCTGAGCGTCGTGAGCCTCGTCGGCGCCGCCCTCTCGTACAAGTCGCTCCCGGCGCTCTTCGTCACGCAGGGCGTCCTCCTCGGCATCTCGCAGGGCCTCGGCATGTCGCTCTTCATGGCGGTGCCGAGCCAGTGGTTCCTCAAGCGGCGAGGGCTCGCGACCGGCATCGCCATGTCCGGCTCAGGCATCGGCGGCAGTGCGTCCGCCTCTCCCCTCGCTGCGAATCTTCCTCCCCAGCTGACGCGAGCTACTCCTGCAGGTATCGCGGCGCTGATCCTGCGCAGCACGATCAAGCTCGGCTACCGCAACGCGCTCCTCGTGCACTCTCTCCCTCTCTCGGCGCCCCCTCGCTCCGCTGACCCGCTCTCCTCATGCGGAAACCCAGATTTATACCGGCTGCAACGTCGTGGCGTACGTCCTCGGCTTCGCCTTGATCGAGGAGCGGCACCCACCCCTCAAGCCGGGCGAGCGTCGAGTGCCCAAGAACTGGCTGCCCAAGGGCGTTTGGCGAGACGGGCGCTTCTACTCGCTCATGGGCAGCGTCTTTATCGGCGTCTGGGGCTACTTGGTGAGCCCCTGCGTCCTCGTCCTCGTGGCGAGCTCGACGAGGTTGACCTTCTCACCCTGCGCACAGACCCCTTTCTACTTCATCACTAGCCTCGTCAAGCAGCAGTGCCCAGAGCTTCCTCCGAGTGGCCTCATCGTCGCCGTGCCGCTCATCGTCGGGACCGCAGTCAGCGGCGTCGGACGGGTGCGTCCTCGTCTATCTCGGTCGCGTCCCTCTGCTCCGCTCGACCTGACGCTCCCTTCCTCCTCTGTCGCAGGTCTTTGGCGGCTTCGTCGCCGACCGCATCGGGCCGATCAACACGCTCTTCCTCTCGTTCTTCCTCGGCGTGCGTCAAGTCCTCGCCGACGATCTCGCGCCGACGAGCGAGCTGACTCGGACGCACACAGGCCATGACCCAGCTCTTCCTCTGGCCTCGCATGCACTCGTTCGGCTCCATCATGGCTTTCGCCTGCCTCTACGGGTGGTTCGGCAGCTGTGCGTCTCGCGTCGAGCGACGCGCTCGACCCTCCTCGAGAAGGACATCCCGCTGACCTCGTCCTCCTCGCTCCTGCACGCAGGGTTCGTCTCGCTGCTTGCCCCGTCGTGTGCCCAGCTGTTCGGCACGAAGGGCCTCGCGACGAGTGAGTCGAGTGCACTCGTAGTGCTCGTCTCGTCGACTGCCCTCGTCGGCCGCGTCCCGCACGCGCCCTCGACGACGAGCTGACCTTCTTTCGCTCGCTCGCAGTCGTCGGCTTCGGTATCCTCTGCAACTCGCCGGGCGTGTTCATGGGCGGGAGCGTAGCAGGGTGGACGCTGGACGCCGCGGGAGGAAACTACGGCACGGTCGGCTACTGTGCGTCCTCCTCTCCTCTCCCTCCTTCCCTCCTCACCCTTCCCCCTCCTCCCTCCCTCTCCTCCTACTCTCTCTGCGGCGAGCGACTGCAGGCGCAGACGATGACCGACCTCGTGCGTGCGCAGACTCGGGCAGCATGATGCTCGGAGGCGCCCTCGCGCTCCTGCCGGCGAGGTTCATGGGGCGGAGAGAGCTATGGGCCAAGTACTGAGCCCCTGCGATAGATAGATCCCTCGCACCCTCCTCCTCGAGCTGCAGGTGAGCCAGCTAGCGGACACGTCGCCTTCGAGAGAGAGCGCCGAGCCGAGGAGGGGATCCGAGCGGCGTCGGCGTCACGGCGGCGCGGAGGACGGCCTCGGCTCGAGCACGCCTCGCGAAGCCGTAGGGAGCAAGAAGTAGTTCAGCGGACCATGCGGAGCCGTCGCCCACAGCGCGCGAGCCGGACACCGCGAGGTCAAAGCGCGAGGCGGGTGAGAGGCGGAAATCGCAGCTGCTGACGATGGGCGCGTATGCCGACCCATATAACAGTATCATGGACGAGCTGCAAGTGCGGACGAGCCACGACCAGGCAAAGAGAGAGCCGTGTCGCACCTTCGGCATCGCCTCGCGACGACGACGACTCGGCTCCTCCCTCGTCCACCTCGCACCCCGAAAAGCCAGGCCAGCACCAGACCAGAGCGCAACCCAGCACTCTAGCGTCTCCGCCCGGCACCCACCCCGTTCATCGGGTCCTCCCTCGCCATCATGCAGCTCAGCCGAGCACCCGGGGCGACCGCCTCGTTCGCAGCGCGAGCGACGCGCCTGTCGCCCTTTGTGCACGCGCGCTTCGCTCCGAGCATCCGCACCGACGCCTTTGCGCGCGGCCCCGCCGTCCTCGCCTACCAGCACGCCCAGCTGCGCCTCCTCACCACCTCGCGCCCCTTCCTCGCCGCTCAACCCTCGACCCCGCCGCCCTCGGCCGCCGCCGAGAAGGCCATCGCCGACAAGGCCGTCGCCGATGCGTCCAAGGAGGTCGCCGTCCAGGACGACAAGAAGGCGGCCGTCGCCAAGAAGGACTCGACCAAGGACAAGGGCACCCGCATGCAGCGCGTGTGGGCCGTCGTCAAGAAGGAGGCGCTCCACTACTGGCACGGCACCAAGCTCCTCGGCAAGGAGGTCCGCATCTCGGCCCGCCTCTTGAGGCGCCTCGTCGCCGGCAAGAAGCTCACTCGCCGCGAGCATCGTCAGGTGCGTCTCTCTCGCCTCCCTCCTCCTTGCCACGCCTCTGGCCTTCGTTGCGCCTCGACGGACGAGCAGTGCTGACGCTCTCTCCTGTCCTCTCCTCGTCGCGACAGCTCAAGCGCACGACCCAGGACCTCCTCCGCCTCATCCCGTTCTCCGTCTTCGTCATCATCCCGTTCATGGAGCTCCTCCTCCCGGTCGCGCTCAAGCTCTTCCCCAACATGCTCCCGTCGACCTTTGCCGACAAGTTCAAGGAGGTGCGTCACCGTCTCACGCGCTCGCTCGTCGCTCGCGACCCCTCGCTGACCCCAGCTTCGTCTGCTCTCCTCTGCTCGCAGGAGGAGAAGAAGCGCAAGCTGCTCAAGGTCCGCCTCGAGATGGCCAAGTTCCTCCAGGAGACGATCCGCGAGGGCGGGCTCAACAGCCGCGACAAGATCAAGCAGTCCGAGGAGTTCAAGGAGTTCTTCCGCAAGGTCCGTGCGCACGCCCCCTCTCCTCTCCCTACCTCGTCACACCAGCTCTCCTGCTGACCAGAAGCTGCTCGTTCCTCTTCCAGGTCCGCTCGACCGGCGAGAGCCCGTCTACTGAGGAGGTCGTCCGCGTCGCTCGCCTGTTCGAGGACGACTTGACCCTCGAGAACCTGTCCCGCCCTCAACTCGTCTCGATGTGCCGGTGCGTTCTCTCTCCCCTTGTCACGGTCAGGAAGCGCGCCGACTGACTCGTGCCGACGTCGTCGTCTCGTCCTCGCAGCTACATGAACATCAACGCTTTCGGAACCGACATCTTCCTGCGCTTCACGATCCGCAACCGCCTCCAGAAGCTCAAGGACGACGACAAGGTCATCGCGTCCGAGGGTCTCGACGCGCTCAGCACGGCCGAGCTCCAGGCGGCGTGCCAGTCGCGCGGCATCCGCACGCTCAAGGTCAGCGACGAGCACCTGCGCTCCGAGCTGCAGCAGTGGCTCGACCTCCACCTGCACTACGGCCTGTCGGGCACGCTCCTCATCCTCAGCAAGGCCTTCGCCTTCAACCGCGCGTACGGCGTCACGCCCGAGGGCGAGGCCGGCGGCGACGAGGTGCTCAAGAGCCTCAAGGACACGCTCGCGTCGCTCCCGGACAACCTCGTCAACGAGGCCGAGCTCGAGGTGTCGTCCGACTCGGCGTCGTACAAGCAGCGCCTCGAGGTGCTCCAGCAGCAGGAGGAGCTCATCGAGGACGAGGAGGAGCAGGAGGCCAAGGAGGCCGAGGCCCGCCGCGTCAAGAAGGAGGCCGAGGAGGACGCCAAGCGCGAGGAGGCCGAGAAGAAGCGCGAGGCCGAGGAGAAGGAGAAGGCGGCCAAGGAGGCCGACCAGGTCCAGGAGATGCTCCCCGAGAGCGAGGTGCGTCCTCTCTCGCTCCAGTTGTCGCGGTTCCTCTCTCCCACAGCGACTGACTCGCCCGCGTCTCGCTTTGCGCAGGTCAAGGAGGCCACCAAGGAGCAGCCCGCCGAGCCCGCCGCGCCGTCGCCCGAGGACGTCCGCATGACCTCGGAGCAGGTGCAGGAGCTCGGCTCTGCGCTCGAGATCCTCTCGGCCAAGTCGGCGGTCGTCAAGGAGCGCACCGAGCTCCGTCGCCTCATCGCCGAGAACGACAAGGCCGAGCACGAGGAGGGCGGCAAACCCAACCCGCTCAACAAGCGCCTCAAGTCGATCCTGACCAAGATCGACAAGCAGCTCGAGGAGTACGACACGAGCGTCGGCTCGCGCCTCAACATGTTCTCGGCCAACTCGGAGGGCATGATCGCGGCCAAGGACCTGAGGAGCGCGCTCGAGGTCATCAACCACCGCCCGTCCGAGGACGAGATCAAGGTCCTCCTCACCAAGCTCGACCCGGACGGCGACGGCTTCATCCCGCTCGACGACATCCTCCAGCTCGCCGAGGGCGAGGGTCTCGGCATCCTCATCGAGGACGCCGCCGTCGCGCTCAAGGAGGATGCGCAGGCGATCCGCGCCGACGTGTCGTCGCCGTCGTCGCCGTCATCCTCAGCCTCGTCGGCTTCGGTGCAGGGCAAGCCGGACGGCGAGGTCAAGAAGGACGAGGAAAAGGTCGAGAAGAAGCTCAAGCGCGAGGACGTCGTGCGCGAGTGAGGCTCGCCAGCTGTTGCTGTGGCTGTGTAGACGTGCTCTCCCCTCTCGCTCCCCCTCGCATCTGTAACTATGTCTCGCCGCCTGCCCAGTTGTGAGCAAATGCTACATCCTGCACGAGCGCCAAAGACCTCAGTGGAGCGCGGCGAGAGCGAGCACACTCGCCCGCCGCGAGGAGGAGAGGGTCGCGCTCCTCGTCTCGGCTTGTCCCCACCTCGCACCGCTTCGACCATGACTGAAGTGCAGCAGCCGCCGAGCGAGTCGACGACGAGGCTCAACAGCTAGTGCGCTCCCTCTTCCTCTCTCCCCTGGGCGCAGTCCCCTCCCCTCCGACCACCCCGCATCCGCAACCCGCACGAGGCTCACGCACTCGGCTCGCTCGCAGTGTGGGCTTCGACTCGATCACCCAGCAGATTGAGCACAAGCTGCTCAAGCGCGGCTTCCAGGTGCGTCCCCCGCTCGTCTCGTCGTCGTCGTGGAGGAGGAGCTGACGAGCCGCTCGCCCTTCCTCTCGCCCTCCCTGCGCCGCGCAGTTCAATGTGATCGTCGTTGGTGAGCTCCCCTGTCCCTCTCCACTCTCTGGACTCGGTCTACATCCGGCGGGCTGCGTTGCGCGAGGGCACCCGGGCTCGAGCCCTCCTACCTCGTCGAGGAGGCGATGAGAGCCCTGTCGCCCGCCGAGGCGCTGTACAGAGCCGCTCTGCTCCCACACGATGCGCATCAGGACTGTGCACAGCCCTGGGGTCCACCGCAGAGCCCCTGCGCTGACCTCGTCTCCTCCCTCCTCCTCCTCCCCACCTCGCAGGCCAGACCGGTCTCGGCAAGTCGACTTTGATCAACACGATCTTCGCCTCGCACCTGATCGACACCAAGGGTCGCCTCGAGGCCGATGAGCCCATTCGCCAGACGACCGAGATCCAGGCCGTCTCGCACAGTGCGTCGGCGCTCGCGCTCCTGCTCCTACTCGCTTTCTCGCCCTGCGCTCTGCAGCTCGAGAGCGTGCTGGCGTTGGAGGAGATCGCTGACGCTGGCTCCTCGCTCGCAGTCGTCCAGGAGAATGCCGTCCGCCTGCGCCTCAACATCGTCGACACGCCGGGGTACGGCGACCTGGTCAACAACGAGAACTGGTGCGCCCTCTCTCCCTGTGCCTCACCAGAGCCACGCTGACATCTCGAGCCGCTGCAGCTGGGACCCGATCGTCAAGTACATCAAGGACCAGCACTCGGCGTACCTGCGCAAGGAGCTCACGGCCATGCGCGACAAGCACATCCCCGACACGCGCATCCACGCCGCGCTCTACTTCATCGCGCCGACGGGCCACACGCTCAAGGCGATCGACATCGTCGTCATGAAGCGCCTGTCCGAGGTCGTCAACGTCGTGCCCGTCATCGCCAAGAGCGACAGCCTGACGCTCGAGGAGCGCGAGGCGTTCAAGCAGCGGGTCCGTCGAGCTTCTCCTGCGCTTGAGCCTCGCCGCGCCGATGCTGACGTGCTCTCGCTGCGGCGTGTCGCTCCATGCAGATCCGGGCCGAGCTGGCGCATCACCAGATCCGCGTCTACCCTTTCGACACGGAGGAGAACGATGAGGAGGAGAGGCAGCTCAACGGCGCGATCCGGGTGCGTCTCTCTCCTCTACGTGCACGAGCTAGCCCTCTCGACTCGACCTCGGCTGACCTGAGCTCTTCGCGCAGAACATGATGCCGTTCGCCGTCGTCGGCTCGGAGCGCAACGTGATCGTCGACGGCAAGCCCGTCCGAGGGCGCAAGAACCGGTGGGGCGTCGTCAACGTCGAGAACGAGGCGCACTGCGACTTCAACTACCTGCGCAACTTCCTGACTCGGTGCGTCCCTCTCATCGTCTGGCTCGACGGCGGCGGAAGCTGATCTCGCTCCTCGCTCCTCCTCGCGCAGCACGCACCTGCAGGACCTGATCGAGACGACGGCGCAGATCCACTACGAGGCGTTCCGCTCCAAGCAGCTCCTCGCGCTCAAGGAGTCGTCGGCCGCCAAGTCGCAGCAGGCGCAGCACGTCAACGGCGCATGAGCCCCTTCTCTTCTGTTCTCCCCTCTCCCTCTCTCCTCCTCGTCACGGCCCTCTCACGCCCCTCGTTCTTCCTCGATACCCCCTCTCTCGCCTACTCCCCCCTCCCCCCTTGTCGCGCCTCGTGCGCTCCAGATTCCCCTCTTCCCCCCTCTCCTCGCCGTGCCAACGCGACTCTGTCCGTCGCCGTCCGTCTCGATCGCGACGAGAGAGGAGAGCGTGCGCAGCGTGCTTTGTCCGCTCGACCCCTCTCGGACTTGCCGGCGTCTCCTGTCCGTCCGTCTCTGCTGGCCGGACCCCGAGTCGCTCCCTCCTTGCGCCTCTCTCGCTTCGCCCTGTCGAGCTGGTCATGAGCCGACGTCGCTCAGGTGCGTCGTCCCTGTGTCTGTCCAGTGAGCGCTCACTGAGACGCACGGACCTCGCTCGGTTCTCCCCGGCGCAGCCTCGCTCTCGCGCCCAGCTTTCGAGCCGTCGACCGACTTTCAAGACGCCGATGCTCTCGATGCACTCGCTCTCGCAGGTCGTGACGGCCCTCGCAGTCGCTGTGCGTCCACCCTCCCTCCCGACGCGGCCCGAGCGCGAGCTGACCGTCTTCTCCTCGCCCGCAGCCAACTCGCTCGCGCTCGACGATGTGCGCCTCGAGAACACGACGTCGATGCGGGTAGCGTGCGAGGTGCAGGTGCAGGTCGAGCGCACTCGGCCCAACGTGCGCGTCGCTCGTCCGCCGAGCCGTCTCGCGCTTCCTCTCGCCGGCCGCCCGACGCCCAAGCGCAGCATGACCCGCATGGTTCCGCTCACGGTCGACGAGCTCGACGACACGACCTCGGACGCAAGGAACCCGCTTGAAGACGACACGTTCCGCGAGGGGCTGCGCCTCGCCGGGTACCTGCAGGACCTCGACACGAGCCGCAAGACGATCAAGGGCCGCTTCAGCCACGCTCTACAGAAGGAGCAGGTGCGTCGTCGAGATCCATACACTGTGTAGAGGGCGGGCCTGACCCGGCAGGCGTGCGCGCGCAGTTCAAGGAGAACCTCGACGCCTTCCTCGAGACGCAGCAGGTCAAGGCGCGCGGCGAGTACATGATCCGGTTCCAGGGCCCACCAGCAGGTACGCGTACTCTCAGATCTCGTCGGTCGGAGAGCACGGGCTGACGCTCGTCCATGCAGAGGCGCGCTCGCCCTACGTCCACCTCTTCGTCACCTCGCTCCCCTCCTCGACCTCGACCTGCAAGGTCTACCCCGACTCGGCGAGCGGCGCCGACGCAAGCTTGACGATCTGGACCCACCTTACGATCTCGGCGCCGACCACCTCGGAGTGGGCCGCCAAGGCGCGCAAGTTCTGGCCCGTCCGCGTCCAGCTCGAGGGTCCGAGCGCGACCGACCTCGTGCCGACGCCCGACGGCGACGGCAACACCGACCCGCGCCTGCGCCGCAAGGTGCGGCGCGACACGTTCCAGCAGGGCGTCGACCTCGACGCCGAGCTCAAGAAGCGCGAGGAGAAGCAGGCGATCGAGCTGCGCGACAACACGGAGCGCAACGCCCTGCGCGCCGCCGCCTCGCCGGCGCTCACGCTCGACACGACGTCGTCGAGCAGTCGTCGCAGCGGCAGCAGCAAGAAGGGCGCGACGGCTGGCGGCGCCGCGGCCGGCGACGCGCTCGCGACGCCGACGGGCGACCAGCGTGCGGCGCAGAGCCCGTCGACGCCGACGAGCCCGAGCGTGCTCGCGGCCGTCAAGCTCCTCGGCGAGAGCATCGTCGCCGACCCGCGGGTGCAGAGCCTGACGGACACGGTGTCGCGGGGCGCAACGGGCCTGCGCGAGTGGTTTGCTGCGCGGGCGCTGCCGGCGCCGTTCGAGGCCGAGGTCGAGGACGAGGAGGCCGAGCGCGAGAGGCGCAAGCGGGACAAGGAGCGACGCAGGAGGAAGAGGGAGGAGCGGCGCAAGCGGGAGGAGGAGGAGGGGCTCGAGGTCGAGGAGGACGACTTGGCGAGGGAGAGGGAGGAGCGCAGGCTGCGCAAGGAGGAGCGGCGCCGGCGTCGCGCAGCCGAGGGGGAGCAGCGAGCTGCTGAGCACGTGTAGAGGGGCGCCGTCTGTAGTGTCGCGGAGGAATCGTCTCATCAGCTCGGCGAGGAGGAGGTCGAGAGGAAGGGAGGCCGCGGCGACACGGCGCTCGCCTCTCTCTGCGCAGGCCCTGAGATGGACGCGTCTCGAGCATCGCGGTAGCTGCAGCTGAGCTTTGCAGCCTCGCAGGAGGACGAGAGGCGGACGCAAGTCGGTCAACCTGCTCGCGCCCCCACCTCGCCCTCGTTCTCGTCGCTCCTACACCCTCAGCAGCCACTCGGCGTACCTGCACCGCCTGGGAGAGCCCTCTTCAAGCCTCTTGGTCACCCTCGAGCGCGCCACCGTGGCCCCACGCCGCACCCGCCCTCCCCGTCAACACCGCCTCGTCCGCCAACCGACCACGCCATGTCCTCCTCGCCCTCAGCCGCGCCCCTCGAGCGCACCCTCGCCGTCTTATTCGCCTCCGAGAACCACCTCAAGGCCCCCTACGTCCGCCAGATCCTCGTCCAAGCCGGCTTCACCCTCGTCGGCGAGGCGGACGCGGCCGGAGACGAGCTCGAGGAGGCCGGCCTCGACCTCGGGCTCGGCGTAGGCGACAGCCAGCAGCTCGGCAGCGATGGCTTGGTCTACACGGCGTGGGTCCTCGAGCGCATCGACGCCGCGGCAGTGCTCAAGGAGGTCAAGGCTCGAGCGTGCGTCCTCTCCTTCTCTCTCCCCGCTTGGACGGACCCCGCTGACCTCTTGAATCTCGCAGCATCGCCGCCGAGTTCCCCCATCTGCGCATGTTCGCCGCCCCGTCCGCCGCAGCTGCCGACATGGCCATCGAGGTCCTCTTCCCTGCCCTCCCTCCCCTCGTCGCCAACCCCTCGTCGACGACGATCGCCTTTCCCGCCTCGCCGCCAGTCGAGGACAAGCCCAAGCCGTTTGCGCTGTCGAACCTCGCCTTCTCGGCCGCGCAGGACGCGACGCCGACCAAGCCGTCCGCGCGCCAGCTGTCGCCCTCGATCGAGAAGGCTCTCGCCGAGCTCGAGCAGCGCGAGGAGCACGAGCGCCTGCGCAAGGCGAGCAGGAGCAGTCGCGGGAGCACGGCGTCGCCGGCGACGCTCAAGGGCGGCTCGCCGTTGAGCGCCAAGGGCCCGAGCGCGGCGGCCCCGGCTGAGCGCGAGAGGAGGGTCTTCACGGCGAGGTCGCCCGAGTCGAGCGACGCCGAGCTCGAGGAGGACGAGGGGGTGGCGAGGCCGAGCGAGACGGAGGAGGAGGAGCCGCCGAGCGAGGTCGCCGACATCAAGGCCGACGAGGACCTCGCGCTCTCGCCGACTGCATCCTCGACCTCTTCAGCCGCGCCGCCGCTCGTGCGGGCCGCGTCGGTCGCCTCGGCAACCTCTCTCGCCTCGTCTACGTCCTCCTTCCGCGCTCGTCCAGCGCCGTCGGCAGCGCCGGCCATTCAGCCTCGCCTCACCAAGGCGGCGGCCCTCCGCCTCGGCATCTCGCTTCCGCCCAGCACACCTCGCCGCTCCACCGCCACGTCCTCCTCCGCCGCAAGCACTACTTCGACTACCTCGGTGCCGACTGCGACTCGTCGCGCCTCAGTCGTGCCCACGCCTCGCTCGCTCGCCAAACCCGCCATCGCGCCGCGCATGACCAAGGCGGCCTCGCTGCGCGCCGCCGCCGAGCCCGTCACGTCTACCGCCGAGCGCAAGGCGCCTCGCGTGCCGACGCCGTCGGGCCAGGCGGCGAGCGCGACGGCAACGGCGACCAAGAGCCGCAAGAGCATCTCGACGGCCGAGCGCGCGGCGATGGACCGCCTCGCGCGCCAGGCCAGCACGGCGCCGACCTCGGCGCCGCCTCCTGCAGCAGCAGCCGCACCGCAGGTGCGCATGTCGCGCGCCGCGCTCCTGCGCCAGGGCGTCGTACCCGCGCCGACCACCTCTGCGCCCGCGCGCTCAGGCCCCGCCGCGCCTGCCGAGCCCGCCGCCCCGCCGTCTTCGACTCGCCGCTCGAGCTCGGCCTCGTCGAGCGTCAAACCGCTGCGCGAGCCGGCGCTCGCGCCGCGCATGACCAAAGCGGCGAGCTTGCGCGCGGGCGGTCCGTGCGCGACGACGGCGAGCGCGCGCAGCAGCAGCAGCAGCAGTCGGCTGTCGCTCGTCGCAGGCTCGTCGTCCTCGGCGTCGGCGTCGACGACCACGACTGCGCCCTCGAGCGTCGGCGGCGGCGCTGGAGCGAGGCCGTCGTCGTCGACGAGCGGGCGCAGGACGTCGTCGGCTGGACCGCCTGTCGTCGCACCGAGGCTCAACAAGGCGGCCGAGCTGCGGCGCGCCAAGCTCGCTGCCGAGAAGGAGAGGGAGGGTGCTGCGGCGGCCAAGGGCGGCAAGGCGCTGCGAGCCGTCAACGCCTGAGACGGCCATGGGAAGCCGCACGGACCGCCTCGAGTTCTCTTTGTCCCTCTCTCTTTCTTTCCCTCCCTCTGTGCTAGCCTTCCTCTTGCCCTGTCCTCACTTCCTTGTGCTCTCTCTCATCCGTATGTGCCCTCCTCGTGCAACTGGCTTGCCGTTTGTCCTTCGTCGAGAGCTGCGCGACGAGTCCCCTCTCTTCTCGATCGAGCGGGCGCGAGGAGTCTCGCTCGCTCTGACGAGCGGCGACGAGGGACGGTTGAGGGCGAACGAGATGGCTAGCGAGGACGAGGAGAGCGAGGAGGAAGCTGGAAAGGCGCGAACGTGCGAGGGGCGCTCAGACCTCGAGGGGCTCGCTCTTCTCGAGCTGCGTTCTCTGACTGAGGTCCATCAGACGCACTCTCGACGACGTGCTGAGAGCGTGAGCACGCTTAAGGAAGCGGTCGGCGCGCGTCGGCGCTGGAGCGGAGGAGGGGAGGGAGGGACGAGCGCCATGGGGGACCGCCTCCGCGGACCTCACTGGCTCAAAACCTTCTCGAAAGGTGCGTACAGAGGCACAGGGGCTGCAGCTTGCTTCAGCACCCGTCCAGGGCCTTCCATGTCGCTTCCTGGCCTCTCCTCCAAGGAGTGAAAAAGGGAGTCACGAGCGGGGATCGAACCTGGGACCGCACCTCAGCCCCGAAAAAAAAAGTCAGGCTCTAGCCAACTGGGCTACAGAGTCAACCTTGTTTTGCTGCGCAGCACAACGTCAAACTGAACGCCAGCGCTGGCTTTTGCCCCACTCGATGCGCCAGGTGCGTCTCTCTCTCACTCTCTCGCCGTGCGAGGACTGGGAGGTCGAGTCTCTCCTCTCTCTCTCGCCTTGCAGGCACTGGAAGGTCGAGTCTCTCCTCTCTCTCTCGCCTTGCAGGCACTGGAAGGTCGAGAGGAGGAGGAGGAGGACGATGGAGGAGCGCATTGATCCCTTGAGGCTCGCTCTTCTCCTGCTGCTCCTGCTTCGTCGTCCTCTTCAGGGCGCACTCTCGACGATGCGCTTTCGCAGAGCCAGTACGAGCTTCGAGACTGAGCTCTTGGGCGAACATAGGAGGGACGCAGCGAGAGGTCGGGCCCTCGAGCGCGAGGCAAGGTCACAGAAGTGGGCTCGTCGTTGCAGGCTCGAGCGAGGTCGTCCTCCAGGTCCTCTTCCTCGTAATCAGACATCGTCGTACTCGAGGATCGTCTCCTGCAGAGGGAGAGGCAGTCAGTACCGGCGGCGGGCTGAAGAGGAGAAGGAGGGGTCCGAGCGCACATGCTTCTTGGCGTCCTGCAGCTTGCGCGCGCCCTTGAGGAAGTCGTCCTGGACGCAGTAATCCCGCTCGTCGCTGCACGAAGGAAGGAGAGGGCGACGACGAGGTCAGGAGAGGGCGAGACGAGGAGCAGAGAGGGGGCAGGGAGGACGGACCGGATGGCGAACATGCCGGCCTCGGTGCACAGGTTGCGCAAGTCGGCGCCGTTGAAGCCCTCGGACAACTTGACGACGGCCTCGTAGTCGATCTCGCCCGACTTGCGGATCGGGCCGGCGTGGATCTTGAGAATCTCCATGCGCGCGACCTCGTTCGGGAGCGGGATCTCGATCTTGCGGTCAATGCGGCCGGGGCGCATCAGCGCCGGGTCGAGCGTGTCGGGTCGGTTCGTCGCAAAGATGACCTTGGTCTTGCCGAGGTAGTCGAAGCCGTCGAGCTGGTTGAGGAGCTCCATGAGGGTGCGCTGGATCTCGCGGTCGGCCGACGTGCCCTCGCTGAACCTGCGCCCGCCGATGGCGTCGATCTCGTCCATGAAGATGATGCACGGCTCGTGCTCCTTGGCGTAGCTGAACATCTCGCGGATGAGGCGCGCCGACTCGCCGATGTACTTGTCGACGATAGCCGAGGAGACGACCTTGAGGAAGTTGGTTGACAGCGTCGCGGCGACGGCCTTGGCGAGGAGCGTCTTGCCCGTACCGGGAGGACCGTAGAGGAGGACACCTGCGACGACGAGGAAGGAGGGTCAGCCTCTCGAGCGGGTGGACGAGACGGCGAGGAGACGCACCCTTTGGCGGCTTGATGCCGACGCGCATGAAGAGCTCCGGGTTCATCAACGGCAGCTCGATCACCTGTTGGAGAAGCCGTGGATCAGCTCGAGGCACTGGGACGGGGAGGAAGAGGGAGGCGCACCTCTCGCAGCTCGCGGATCTGATCACCGAGACCGCCGACGCCGCCAAAGCTCGCCCCAGACGGGTCCTCCATCGTCATGTTGTACACGAGCGGGTCGACCTCTGTCGGCAGGATGCTGTGCGAGAGAGCCGGGAGGGAGAGTCAGTCGAGCTGCTTCGGCGGCGAGCGGCGAGAGGGCGAGCAGGGGACGGACCGCATGATGGTGAGGGTCGTCATGTCGAGGGAAACGCGGACGCCGTTCTTGAGCTTGTCCTTTGGGACGGCGCTCCTGCAGCCGACGACATAGCGCGGGCCGGACGACGCCTTGACGATGACTGCGAGCGGCGGGGTGGTCGTCAGCTCGGCGAAAAGGCTGGGTCAGGGTAGAGAAGACGCACATCGCTCCTCGTCGAGCTGCTTGAGGACCTCGCCGACAATCTGGCCGACCGACTGGAGCGCCTTGATGTCGTCCTCGGACTTGTCAAAGTCGCGCTCGAGGTCCTTGAGCGAGAGGCGGACTGAAAGGGGGTTCGAGCGTCAGCGTCGTGCACCTGATAATCGTCTGAGCGAGGTGTTGAGCGGCGCACCTGCAGAGGGGAGAGCCAGAGGTCAGCGTCATCTCGGCGGGGTGGAGGAGGGGAGGAGCGAGGGCAGACGCACTCTTCTTGAGGTTGGTGTCGAGCTCCTCGTGCTCCTTGAGTTTCTGCTCGTCGGTGAAGGGCAGAGGCAGGTCAGCGAGTGCGGCCAGGGGGTTGAGACGAGGCGATGATGATGAGGACGACGAGGGGGAGAGGCGAGGGGAGGGAGAGACGGACCCGGCGGTAAGCCTGGAGGGCCTGCTCCTTCTCGGGCGAGTACTGCTGGGTCGAGCTGCCTGCTTCAGCCATTGGTGCGGGTGCGGGTGAGGGAGCGAGAGCCGGGCGGGGGTCGTCGAGGCGAGGGGCGTCGCAAGCCTGGATTACATTTGCTCATTACAAAACTCAGCGGTAATCCCCTTTGGTAATGGCCCCGCCGGCTCCCCTCCTCCTCCCCTCCCCATGGCCAAACGCTCGCCTGCTCCCAGCATGGCCGACTCTGCTGCTCCACCGGCCAAGGAGGCCAAGGTCGACCACGCGCAGCCCTCCGACAACTCCCCAGCCCCCACCTCGCCCTCGTCCCCCGGAGGCGGTGCACCCTCTGCAGACACAGACGCACAGCCCGCCGAGCAGCACAACAGCTCCGACACCGAGCAGCAGAGCAAGGGCAACTCGCAGGACTCGGCCATGAGCACCCGCTCGGCCGGTGTCAAGGTCGACGACCTCAAGACGGTCGCCGACTTGTTCGACGACGGCTCGCTCGAGCCGTGCGACGACCAGGACGACGTCGAACACCCGCACAGCGCACAAGCCAACACCAAGGTCGTCCTCTGGTGCGCCCCTACCGCGCCTCTTCTCCTTTGGGAACTCGAGTCGCTAACCCCCACCTCTCCTCCTCGCAGGCGCGGCGACATCACCGTGCGCTCTCTCCGCCAGCCCGCTTCACTGCAGCTCAGCTGACTCACTGAGCAACGTCTATACCGCGTGCAGAAGCTCGAGGTCGACTGCATCGTCAACGCGGCCAACAAGAGCCTGCTCGGAGGGGGAGGAGGTCCGTCCGCGGTCGCTCTCTCACGCTCGGTGGCTTACGCGGGTCGACGAGCTGCCTGGAGCCCGTCACGCTGACGCGCCTACTCGCCCCGCAGTCGACGGCGCCATCCACTCTGCAGCTGGCCCGGACCTCCTCGCCGAGTGCCGCACGCTCGACGGCGCCGACACCGGCGAGACCAAGCTCACCGCCGGCTACCGCCTCCCCGCCAAGCACATCGCGCACACGGTCGGACCCATCTACCGCGCAAGCGGCAGCAAGGCCGAGTCGGAGAGGCTCCTGCGCAGCTGCTACCGCTCGACCCTCGACCTCTGCATCGACAACGACATCAGGACGGTCGCCTTCTCGGGCATCAGCACAGGCATGTGCGTCACCTCTCCTCTGAGTCGCAGCCCAAGTCGAGGTTCATGACCGAGATGCAGGCGGCTTACAAGGTCGAGCTGTCGTCGACGCACGGGCCCGTCCCGCGCGGAGCTGATCCGCCTGCTCGCGCTCGCAGCTACGGCTACCCGATTCAGGCCGCCGCCGAGACTGCGTGCGACGAGGTGCGCAAGTTCCTCGACGGGCCAAACGGCGACAAGGTGCGCCGCAACGTCCTCCTCTTCCGCGAACCTCTCCCGCTCGGGCCTCGACTGACTTCTCCCGCCGCACCGCCCGCGCCCTCTCGCCCGCAGATCGACAAGGTCATCTTCTGCGTCTTCCGCCAGGTCGACGTCGACAGCTACCTCGACGCGCTCCCAGCTTTCTTCCCGCCGCCGCCCAAAACTGCCGCCGCCCCGGCCGAGGACGACAAGGGCAAGTCGGCTACTGCGGGAGGGGTTGAGGAGACGACAGCCGAGGCTGAGGAGCCGGCCAAGGTGGGCAGCGAGGGCGCGAGCGTGACGAGGCAAGGCGAGGCGGCGCAGGTCGAGGAAGAGAAGCGCGAGTAGCTCTCTCGCTCGCCGACGTTCTACGTGCTTGCGGTCCGTCTCCCCCAGCAGTGTGATACCCTGTAATGATCGTCTGCACGTCCCTCAGCGAGAGCCTCCCATTTCGCTGCACGTGGTCCGAGTCGACTTGACGAGGAGGAGGAGGAGGTCGGCGCCCTCGCTTCCTCCCCCATCTCTCTCCCCGAGCCGTGATCTCCGTGTGAGCTCGCAAACCTACAACAACTACAATGGTGCGCCTCTCCCCTGTCCCGGCCGCCTCGTCGCCCTTAAGCGCCTCCCTCCCTCCTCATCTCCCGAGCTCGAGCGCTGACCCCACCTCGTCGCCGCTCCTCTCCCTCTGTGCAGGCTGAGACGAACCCCAAGGCTTTCCCGCTCGCCGACGCGGCCCTCACGAACCAGATTCTGGACCTCGTGCAGCAGGTGCGCCCTCCTTCCCCTCGCCCTCCTCCTCCCCCGCCTTGCTGACCCGCCCCAATCTTTCCACAGGCTTCGCACTACAAGCAGGTGCGCTCAGACTGCTCTCGCAATGGCCCACAGGCCGCATGCTGACCTGCGCACCCTCCCGTGCGCCCACGCCCGCAGCTCAAGAAGGGTGCTAACGAGGCGACCAAGGTGCGCTCCCTCCTCCTTTGCTGTGGCGGTGAGCTTACTCAGAGCGCATGACTGACTCTCTCCTTCGTCCTGCAGACCCTCAACCGTGGTATCTGCGAGTTCATCGTCATGACCGCCGGTGCGTCCGCCCAGTTTCTTTCGCGGCGCCCGCTGCTCCCTCGCAGCGCAGGAGCTGCTCGATGCCTACGGCGTCGCTGACATTCTCGCCGTCGCACCCGCAGACACCGAGCCGATCGAGATCCTCCTCCACCTCCCGCTCCTGTGCGAGGACAAGAACGTCCCCTACGTCTTCGTCCCGTCCAAGACGGCCCTCGGCCGTGCTTGCGGCGTCTCGCGCCCCGTCATCGCCGCGTCGATCACGACCAACGAGGCCCGTGAGCTCCGCAGCCAGATCGACACGATCAAGGTGCGTCGCTCGCCTCTTCTCCTTCTCCCTCTCTTTCCGCCGCGCTCCTCTGCTGACTGGGCCTGCATCGTCTCTCTCGCTCGCAGGGCCAGATCGAGCGTCTCCTCATCTAAGCGGCGACCTCGTCGTGCACCCAGAAGCATGCTTGTCGGCGGCGAGACGGAGAGGTCTCGTGGAGGGGGGACGTCGAGCCGGGCGGGTCCGTGTGTGCGCTGCATCCTGAGCGGGAGGAGGCCTTTGCTGGTCTGCCCTCTCGTGTGCTCTCTGTCCTTCTATCGCTGTTGTAGCAGGCACGGAGAGGCGGTGTCGTTGCCATCCCCCTCGTGTTCCTCCTCGTCGCGCGCTCGGGCCCTTCTCCCGCGAGCTGGCCGCCTCTGCGAGCGGGTCCGTGCTACGCAAGTCAGAGAGAAGCTCTGCGACAGCATGCACGAGTGCGCGCTGCCTCGCTCGTCGCCGAGCCACGGCCCCTCAACCTCATCGCTCAACCCCGTCGGCCGCCCTCTCTCGCTCTCGACCACCACCTCGCCATGTCCGCGTTCGCCGGCTTCGAGTCGCAGGCCCAGCCCTCGCAGAACCAGACGCTCTCTGCGCTGCTCAACCGCGCCGACACCCTCTCTCGCGCCTTCAACGGCCACCACGCCTCGTCGTTCCAGTCGGTGCAGGTCATCGCCTCGGCCTTCTCGCAGCTGCAGAACCTCCTCGCCCTCCCCGCCACTCCCTTCACCCGCTCCCGACCCGAGGGCGGCATCCGCGAGCGCGGCATGGTCAAGGTGCAGGAGACGATCGAGGAGGCCCTCGGCGCCGTGAGGGACGACCTCGGCCGCATGGAGAACGACGTCGAGCAGCTCAACGCCCTCATGTTCGACGCCGACCTGTTCCTCGCCCAGCCGCAGAGCGCGCTCCAGCACGGCCTCAACCCGCGCGAGGCCCTCGTCCATGTCAGCGGCCTCTTTGCCCAGTACCAGGCCGAGATGATCCGCCTCAGGTGCGTCCTCTTCGCTACTCTCCTGATCGTGACGCAGAGCTGACCCTGATGCGGCGCGCAGGGAGGTGCTCGCCGACTTTACGACCGAGGAGATTGGCGTCGAGCAGCTCGTCGACGAGTGGAAGGTGCGTCCCCTGCCCTCTCCCAGCGACGCTCGAGCACAGCTGACCTCTCGACACTCTCTGCAGACGATGAAGGAGGTCGACAAGGGCCAGGAGGCCGAGCTGAGCGACCTCGTCGACGTGCTCGGCAGCTGGGGCGCGAGCGGCGGCCTCGACGTCGACATGTCTTGAGCGCTCTCGTCATTCAGCAGCGCTGTTGTTCATCTATGTATTCCGTGCGTGCCTCTACTCCTCTGCGACCGCACCTGACCCCGAGCTGACCGCCACCGCAGCCTCCTGTACCCTCCCTCGCACCCGCACCCGCATCTCGCGCCCCTCCCTCACAGCTCCCACCGCACCACCCGCTTGACGACCTCGACAAACTGCTCGAGCCCTTCCTTGTCGACCTCGTCGTCGAACGCGTTCAGGCCCTCGCAGTCAATGTCGAGCACGCCGACCTTGACGTCCTCGCTCGAGCCGTCCTCGCGCACCCGCCGCACGATGATCGGCACGACGACCTCGCTCTTGGTCACGCCGTCGCACGCGATGTGTCCTGGTCGCGCCTCGACGTCGGGCACGACGACGGTCTCGCCCGACAAGTACGCCGCCGCGCAGACGCCGACCGGCCGTGACGAGGTGCCCCTGAGCGAGACCGAGTTGCACGCCGGGCGGCCATGGAAGGGGCCGAGGAGGAGCTGGGTTGGCTCGGTCGAGGGTGCGTGGCGCAACAGGAGCGAGGGCACGACGTAGAAGCCTGCAAGTCGGTTCGTGGTCAGCACCGCCTCCCTCGAGCACGCGAGAGAGCGAGAGTCTGCAGCGCACCCGCCCAGTTGACCCTGCGCCCGTCTGCTCGGCCAAACGCAGCTTCGTAGTTCTCGTAGCTGCCGAACAGGAGCGACGCCGCGTTGCTGAGGACCGTGATCCAGTTGGCCGCCGGGTCGGACGGAGAGGAAGGCGCGAGGAGCGCCTCGGCGACGGCGCACACGTGCTGGTAGAAGGCGCGCTTGTCGGTGAGGCCCTCTGGCAAGGCGAGGCTGTCGGCGTGCGGCATGGCGGGAGGTGTGGCCGAGCTGAGGGACGAGGAAGGAGGAGGAGCGGGGAGCGCGAGGGAGGACGCAAAGCTAATCCGATCAAGTGCTCGAATACGGTTGCTCGCTAATGAGTGAGCCTCGGTAAGGCAGAGCTAATCCGCCTTACCTTTGCGTTTGTAATCCCGCTGCGGCCGACCTTCCTGCACGGGCCGCAGCTTTGTCCGGCCCGCAGCCCCGGGTCGCCCGCAGCGGGCCCTGTCCGACTTTGGTGGCTGCGGTGCACCAAGTTCAGCTTCATGCGAGGAAGGAATCCTCTCGGCCGTGGCCCCGGGTTCTCGTTCACCGAGCGAATGACGCCGGCGGACCCTCGTTCTTCGCTTCGCCTCGCCACGACCTCGCTGCGGACGTTGCTTGCCGAACCTTCGCTTGCCGCCAATTCAGGGCACCAGGTCGGGCCCGCCGCGCCGGCTCGCTCCTCGGTGCCGCCCAAGCTCCCCCCTCCACCTCGACGCTTCTCCCTCTCGCCTCTCACCAAGCCGCGTCTCTCGCCCGCGCACACTCTCGTGCTCTCTCGACAGCGTCCGATCGAGCTCCCCCACCACGACCAGCACCGCCAGCCAGCCGTCAATGGCGGCCGACCCTCCTCGACGACCGTCGCAGCCGCACCACAGCGGCTCGACCTCGTCCACCGACTTTGCCAGCCTCGAGCAGCGCGAGAGCCACGCCAGCGGCGCGTCCCACTACCCACGCCCCGTCAACCCCGCCGCTTCCAACGCCCCTCCTCGTCGCCCGTCCGCCGCACGCCGCGGCGACTCTGCCGCCTCCTCCGCACCCTCGACCGCACCTTCTCGCGCCTCGACCGCGACCAAGAAGGGCAAGAAGCCCGAGCGCCCTCGCCCGTCCAACCTCGCCGGCCCGACGCTGCAGCGCGTCCCCGAGTCGTACCTGCGCTTCGTCCGCGCCGACTCGGAGGGCCGCACGCCCGGCTCGACCCACTCGGGCCCGGGCATGGGCGGCGTCGAGGGCGGCTCGTTCTTCTCGCCGAGCCTGAGCGGCGACGAGGCGGCGGCGGGTAAGAGCGACGGCGGCGGCAAGAAGCCGCTGTGGGCCATCGGCGGCGTCTTCCCCAAGAACCAGAAGCGCCGCCGCTCGACCGTCGACGGGCGCGAGAGGGGCGTGCGCAGGGGCAGCGTCTCTCAGCCGCAGGACTCGGGCTCGGACGGCGGCGCCGCGAGGAGCAGTGGCAGCGGCGGTCGAGCCGGCGGCGCCACTCGCGCGCCCGCCAAGCTGCCCTACGTCCCCGAGCGTGGCGACTCGATCTCGGCGACGCGCTCGGACTCGACCAACCCCGACGACACGGCGAGCGACACGGACGCCGCCGCACCTCGTCCGCGAGCGGGCACTGGCGACGGCGTCGGCAGCGCACGCACGGACCCGTTCGAGGACCTCGGGCCTACGACGTCGAGGCGTTCTCGCAGGGCGAGTGCGCCGCTCGACGGCGACGGCGGCGAGGGCCAGGTCGAGAGCGTGGACGCGGGCCGTCAGCTCAAGGACGAGGTGCAGAGCGAGGTGGGCGACGAGGTCGAGGCGCGCCTCAAGAAGGTCTACTCGGGCAGCTCGCGCACGGTGGCGGGCGAGGAGGGTGAGAAGGACGGCGAGAAGGGCCAGGAGAAGCAGGACGGCGATGGACCTCCTGAGGGAGCCGAGGCGGGTCGAGGCGGCCCGAACGTCGGCGGCGAGCTCGACCAGAGCGCAGAGCAGTGGGCTGAGGACGTCGAGGACCCCGAGGACCTCCCTGTGCGCAACTGGTGGGGCACGGTGCGGTATGCGCTGCGAGAACCGCTCGCCGAGTTTCTGGGTGCGTCCTCTCCCTCATCTCGACGTCGTGGGCCGAGACTGACTGCTCTCGCTTCTCGCAGGCACCCTCGTTCTCGTCTGCATTGGCGTCGGTGGTGCGTCTCGTGCTTGTTGTTGTGCCTGGACCAGCTCGCTGACCCGTCGACCGCCTGCTCGCCCGCAGCCGACTGCCAGACCAAGATCAGCCAGGAGACGGTCCGTGCACGACTCTCTCGCCCTCTCTCCATCGCCTCGCTCACCCTTCCCTGCTCACAGATGGGTGCGTATC
Organism: Rhodotorula babjevae; assembly: GCA_920104245.2. Taxonomy (NCBI): domain Eukaryota; kingdom Fungi; phylum Basidiomycota; class Microbotryomycetes; order Sporidiobolales; family Sporidiobolaceae; genus Rhodotorula; species Rhodotorula babjevae. Next base: position 1,113,508 of record CAKKSZ020000009.1, on the reverse strand, counting down.
AATCGATGAACTGGTCCTGGGGCTTTGGCGTCATGATCGCGCTCTGTGCGTGCTCTCCTCCTCCTGCTCCTCGTCGCCCTTCCTGACCTCGCCGCCCGCCCTGCAGACATCGCCGGCGGCATCTCGTGCGTCATCCCCCTCTTCCCTCGCACAGTCTTGACCTCGAGCTGACCCGACCGCGTCCGCAGCGGTGGCCACACGAACCCGGCCGTCACCGTCACGCTCGCCATCTTCCGCGGCTTCCCCTGGAAGGCGAGCTTTCCGCCCCACTCTCGTCGTCGTCCTCGCCGTTCTGTGCTGACTTCCCGTCGTCGTCTGCAGATGGTGCCGCGCTACATCGTCGCTCAAGTGCTCGGCGCGTTCTGCGGCGCCCTCATCATCTACGGAAAGTGCGTCGCCGTCCCTCACCCGCTGCCCCTCGCGAGCTACGCTTATGCTCCACCTCACACGCAGCTATCGTCGAGCCATCCGCGAGTACGACTCGTTCAAGCTGATCCAGCCGACCGACTACTCGAACGCGAGCGCGCCGCTCTTCATCACGGCGCCGTCCTCGGGCGTCTCGTCCACTCTCGAGGGCTTCTGCCAGGAGATCCTCGCCGGCGGCATTCTGAGCATCGCCGTCCTCGCGCTCGGTGACGAGGTGCGCTCGGCCGACTTCCTCTCGTCCTCGTCGACCTTCCTAACCTGTCCTTGCTCGCGCAGAACAACGCTCCGCCTGGTGCAGGGCTCGGTGCCATCGTCCTCGGCTTTGTCGTCGTCGCCATCGGCATGTCGAACGGCTGGATCTCGGGTGCGTCGTCCCTCTTCCTGTACCTGCTCGTCGACTGACAACCTCTCGCTCGTCCCGCAGGCTACGCCATCAATCCTGCTCGTGACCTCGGCCCTCGGCTCGCCCTCTGGACGCTCGGGTACGGCATCAAGCTGTGGCACCACGATCACTGGTGGTGGCTGATCGGCGTGCGTCCTCTTCTTTTTCCACCTCGCCAAGTCGTGCACGGTCCTCATCTTTCTCGCTCCTCCTCCTGCAGCCGATTCTCGGTCCTCTCGTCGGCAGCCTCGCCGGCGCACTCGCGTACGACCTGTGCATCTTTACCGGGCCCGGCAGGTGCGTCGCGCTCGTGCTCGTGGCTCATCCGCATCGTCTCCTGGGCTCGGCTGACCCTCCTCTCTCTCGCCCGCAGCCCCGTCAACTTTACCGGCCACGAGGTCGCCGACGCCATGGGCCTGTACAGCGTCCACAACATGGTCTGGATCGCCCTCTCGCCCGAGAAGCGCCGCGAGCGCCGCTTCGCCGACAACCCGAGGAGCCAGGACGACCTCGCCGAGAACGGGCTCGCGACGACGCTCGCCCGGCGCGACAGCGTCAGGATCTTGCCTGGTCGCTCCACGCAGCAGGACAAGAGCGAGCTTCGGCTCGAGAACCGGTTCAAGAAGGCGCAGGCCAACGTCCTGCGGCAGTGCGTCCTCGTCTCTCTTCGGCCCTCCTCCCTCGGTGCGCTTCGGCTGACTCTCCTCGATCCGCAGAGAGGAGCGCAGTCGTCAACGCGAGCGCGGCGCCGTCCGCAACTACCAGCGCAGCCTCGACCGGGCTCGAGCGCAGTCGAGGCAGAGCGGCGAGGAGGATCGTCGTGGCAACGAGGGGGAGGAGGAGGAGCATGCTTCGGCGGACTTGCCGGGCATGCGAGTATAGACGAGGCGTGTAGATTCCATAGAGCGGTCGCTGTAGCACGTTGTTCTCGTTCTCGCGAGCGTCGTCGTCCGGCGAGAAGAGCTCCTCTCCCCGCCGCACGGGAAATTCGCAGGCAGCTTCCGCGCGGTCCTGAGAGCATCGTACAGCATCGTGCGGTGCTTGCTGCGGTGCTCGGAGAGGCTGAGACGGCGATGACGGCGAAGCTGCGCCCAGCTCTCTTGCCTCCTCCACCCCGCTCTCCAACGCTCGCGCGCCTTCTTGCCCACTCCTTACTGCGCTCACCAGACTCTACGAGCCGCCAGGTGCGCCGCCCGCAGCGCTCCACCGCCTCTGCGCCCGCGCTGACGTCCCTCTTGCACCGCCCCGCTCCGCAGCCTCATCTCCACGCTCGACAATGGACGCCAACACCGCCTACCCGCCCCAGAACTCGCTTCAGGCCGCGCTACAGCCGCAGGACTCGTCGCTGTCGGCGGCGCAGCAGAACCGCGAGGCCATGGACTCGCTCGCGACCGTCCAGCTCGGCGCCGACTCGGCGGCAGACGGCCACGACCACCCGCACGGCGAGGCGATGCGCCTGCGCGGGGGATGCTTCAACATGGGGCTTTGTGGATGTCCTGACTGTGACTGCGTGCGTTGCGCTCCTTTCCTCGTCCTCTTCCAGGCTGCGCTCTCACCCCTCCTCGACTTCTTGCCTGGTCGCGAGCTGACGCCCTGTCTCTCGCGCAGTGCATCATCCCCTGCACCATCTCATGAGCAGTAGCTCGGCGTAGAGGCGGCCCGAGGGCGGCTTGACGGCAAGAGGGCGAGGACGGCGGCCCGACGAAGAGGACGGCGACCCGGCGAGCGACATACCCACAGACCCTCTCTGTCTCTCTTCTCGTACACGACTCTGCGACGACCTGCCTTGTACTTCATTGTTGACTGCGTTCTTCGACCCGAGCCGCAGCAGAGAGCGAGAGCGAGAGAGGCGGTCGAGTTCGGCTCGAGGAAGAACGAGGGGACTCGACGGCGACGAGGGACCGGGTTGAACGACACAAAGTTGCATTGCGATACTCTAGACGTCCTGCTGCCCGCCCATCCGGCACTGCGCCGCGTTCCTGTACAGCTGGTTCGTCTGGTCGAGGACGGCCTCCTTGGCGCCGACCGTGCCCCGCCCTCCTCCCGCCGAGAAGGCGAGCTGGATCTGGAACTTGCTCGCGAGGTCCGGGTCGAGCGTCGTGATGCTCGGCCACGAGCGCGCGTCGGCCTTGGCGAGCGTGATCTCGCACTTTGTGCCGAGGATCTTGAACGTCGACTCGGCGGGGTCGATCGGGCCGTACAGCGGGAACGACTTGGTGAAGCGCTTGCGCGAGGGGAGGATGAGGTCGACGTGCATCTGCGAGAGGCGAGCTGAGTGAGCCGGAGGAACCGGGAACGAGGGAGAGCGAGAGAGAGGGCGCACCGCCTCGGCCTCGAACTTGACGCCGCTCTTGTCCTTGTCGGCCTGCTTGCCGAACACGCTGACGATGACGGTCCTCGGCGTCTGATAGTGGTCGGTGCGGCAGTCGACGAGCTCCTCCTCGCCGTCATCGGCCTTCTTGGGGCCGACAAAGAGGTGGCGGCCCGAGCGGCAGCCCTCGATCCGCAGGAACTCGTCAAACTCGAGCACTCGCCGCTTGCAGCACGAGTAGCCCTTGGAGCCCTCGTGGAAGATGGGCTGCGAGCGAGGTGGAGGAAGAGTCAGCTCTCGGTGCAGGCGAGTGGGGTGGAAGAGGGAGGACGCACGACGCCGGGATGGTACGTGCACTCGCCCGCCTTGCGCTCCTGCTCCTCGAACTCTGCGCCGCACGCCTTGCGCTTGCACCGCATGCCCTTCTTGAGCTCGACGCCTGGGTCGTCCTGCTCCTCGACGTACTCGGTCGACTTGGGCGTCTTGACGGCGTCCTGGTGGGCGAGCGTGGGGGCGGGCGGCAGTGGAGGGAGGGCCGACGCCGGCTCGGTCGACGCCGATGCTGGTGCGCCGTAGACCTCCTTGCCGTCGGCCGAGGTGGCAGAGGGCGCAGGGGCCGAGGCGTCCACAACGGGCTTGAGCGGTTCTGCCGGCTCGAGCGAGTGGGTGCCGGTCGCGCACGGCGGGATCTTCATAAAGTCGTCAAAGTCGGTCACGGCTGCAAGCAAGGAGGCGGGTCAGCTTGTCAACGCCGCGAGGTGAGGCCGCGTTCCGAGAGGTTCGACGACGACGAGGCGGAGAGGGAGGAGCTCACGCTTGCTGACGGCCGAGCAGCAGCTCCAGCTCTTGAGGCCCTCGTGAAAGACTGTGTGCACGTGTCCCGCTCAAGGTCAGCTTGGCCTGGCGCCGAGGAGAGAGGCGAGGCGAGACGGACCAGGAGCACCGGGGTGGAAGCTGCACGCTGCCGAGTCGTTCTGCTCCGGGTCGAAGGTGTGGCCGCAGCCACGGCGAGTACACTTGGCGGTCGGCATTGCTCGCAGCTGGTCGAGGGCGAGAGCGAGCTAGGCGGCGAGCGGCGACGGGATCACGCCGGCAGCTCGGCGCAAGCGGAGCGAGCCTCGCACCTCGTCAGACTGGAGCAGGGCTGGACGGGCGAGCTCGCCAAGTACACTCGGAGGGGCTGCGCTACTGACTGCACCAACACGAGCGAGAGCGAGAGCTGCGAAGGGCCCGCCTCGGATTCTCATCTCCTCGTCGTCGCCTCTTTGTCCTCCTTCTCGCCCACAACGTCTCGCACGCCCCTGGCTCCAAGCCGGGCTTCACCGCGAGCCGCCATGTCGTCCCCTCCTGCCGCCCCGCCTGGCACCGCCCGCCGTGGCTCGGCCGCCAGCACCCACTCGAGCCCGCGCGCCGAGAGCGAGATTGGCCTCGAGGACTCGCGCCAGGCAGAGCAGGACCGCCACCTCGCCCACTCGATGGCTACCAGCACCAACCACGCAGGCCGCGCGCGCAGCAACACGACCCGCGACCGCCCGACCCTCCAGGCCCTCTCGTCGGCCGGCGGAGGCTCCGACCTCGCGACCCCTCAGCGCGGCTCGTCGTCCGGCCAGGGCCACGTCCACCAGCAGGACGCCGTCGCCGCCCCGCAGTCGTCTCGCAGGCGCCCGTCCGTCTCGCTCCACCTCGGCAGCGGCGACGCCCACGACGCCATGGGCCACCTCGCCGACGACCTCGCGCGCGAGGACCACGAGGAGGAGCAGCGCGCCGAGCAGGAGCAGCAGGCCGGCGTCTACAACCGCCGCGACGACCTCGCCCACCGCATCGTCGCCGCCCAGCACCACCAGCAGCAGCACCACACGCCGACCTCGGCCGCCCGCTCGTCGGCCGCCGCCCGCCTGTACCGCCACCACCGCAACGTGAGCGACTCGAGCATCGACTCGCAGGGCGGCGCCTACATCGACCACCGCCGCCAGCCCCACTCGCTCTCGCACGCGACGACGACCCCGCGCGCCCAGCAAGCGCTCGCGCGCAGCCCCGACGCCTACGTCGGCAGCGCCCGCCGCACGAGCGCCCTGCGCCGCTTCAGCGCCAGCGACGACGAGCCCGGCGCGCGCTCGCCCATCTCGCCCCGCGGCGTCGACTTTGAGGGCTCGGGCTACTCGTCGCGCACGGCCCGCGGCGGCGGCGGCAGCGGCAGCGGCGGCGGCGCGCAGCAGCTCGCGTCGGCCAACCTTGACGAGGACGCTGTCGCCGACGACGACCTCGCTCGGTCCCCTCGCCCCGTCCAGTTCCTCGACCGCCACCCGTCGCAGAACTCGTTCGCGTCGCGCCACTCGCGCCACAGCCACGGCGACGCCGACGACGAGTCGCACGGGCCCTCGTACGGCGCCGACATGTCGCGCCCCGGGTCCGGGTTCGGCAAGCCCGAGGACGACATCTGCTTCCCGGCGCACGGCGCCGCCGCCGAGCTCGACTACATGGACCTGCACGAGGGCCACCCCGACGGCCACCTGCCCCTCGCCGGCGTCCTCCCCAACTTCCCGTTCCCGTTCGACTTTGGCGTGCTCGAGGAGTTTGCGACGTCCGAGCGCCAAGGGCTCCCCATCCCGGCGGCGCGACGGCGCAAAGGCGGCGCGGCGGCGGCGGTCACGTCGGGCTCGCCGCTCGACTACGGCGTCTCGTCGGCGACGATGACGGCCGGGCGGTACACGGGCGGCCCGATGAGCAGCAGCAGCGAGGCCGACGTGCCGCGCATGGGCGGCCACCGGCACCGCAAGCTGAGCGAGAGCGTCGCGCCCGGCCGCATGCGGCGCAAGCTCGCCCAGTTCGAGGGCGCCGGCGACGACCTCGTCGGCGAGCCGCACCGGGCGCAGCGCGGCGAGTCGCACTTTGTCAGCATCCTCGACACCAAGACGCCGCTCCTCGCCGACAAGCGGGCGGCCAACGGCGGCGGCGCGGGCACGGGCGCCGGCGGGTACGGCACTCAGGGCGGCGAGGCGGCGGCGGGCGGCCCGGCTCGAGGCGCCAAGGTCGGCGGCCCGAGGCCGTACCGCTTCTCGTTCTACTCGAACGCGCTGCCGTCGACGATCCACGCGCGCTCGCTCGCCGAGATCCCGGGCGAGGGCCAGTCGTTCGAGGAGCTCTTCCTCGGCAGCCGCCCGCCGCCCATCGTCGACGAGGACGAGCGCCCGACGACGGGCAACCTCGACGCGCGCATGGCCGAGCTGTCGTCGCCGCGGCACTCGACCGTGAGCGGAGGCGGCGGGACGGCGGGCGGCTCGGGCGCGGCGACGCCCGTCAACGGCGCGTCGACGACGGGCTCGACGAGGAAGAGCGGCGGCGGCGGCGGCGGCGGCGCAGGAGGAGCAGGAGCAGGAGGAGCGGGCGGCGCTCTGCCGTCGGGCATCTCGAACGCGCGCATGATGCAGGGCGAGAAGCCTCGGACGGGCGTCATGCGCAGCGACGAGGACGCAGAGGCCAACACGTGGTGGCTCGACGTTATGTGCCCGACCGACCAGGAAATGAAGATCCTGAGCAAGGTGCGTCCTCACCCACCTCTTGTCCTTCCTCTCTCCCTCGCGCGTCAATCGCTGACCGTCTCTCCCTCGCTCTCGTGCAGGTCTTCGGCATCCACCCGCTCACGACCGAGGACATCCAGATGGAGGAGACGCGCGAGAAGATCGAGCTGTTCCGCAACTACTACTTCGTCTGCTTCCGCTCGTTCGAGCAGGACCCGTACTCGCCTACCTACCTCGAGCCGCTCAACATGTACATCATCGTGTTCCGCGAGGGCACGCTCTCGGTGCGTCGTCCTCCTCTTCTCGCTCGAGCTCGCCGTCGCTGACCCGCTCGCCCGCTCGGACCCCTCCTTCCTCCCTCCCTCCCAGTTCCACTTCCGCGGCACGCCTCACCCGCAGAACGTCCGTCGCCGCATCAAGCAGCTCAAGGACTACATCAACGTCACGTCCGACTGGATCTCGTACGCCCTCATCGACGACATTACCGACGCGTTCGGACCGCTCATCCAGAACATCGAGTACGAGGTCGACTCGATCGACGAGCTGGTCCTCATCCTCAAGGAGGCCGAGCAGAGCGACATGCTGCGGCGGTGCGTCCTCTTTACTCGGTGCGCATCCTCCTCGTCGGCGGGAGGCTGACTCAGGCTCGACCTCGTCTCGCTCGCAGGATCGGCACGTGCCGCAAGAAGGTCATGGGCCTCCTGCGCCTCATGGGCAACAAGGCCGACGTCGTCAAGGGCTTGTCGAAGCGCTGCAACGAGAACTGGTCCGTCGCGCCAAAGTCGGACATCGTGCGTCGCCACTCTCTCCTGCGCCTTTCTCTCCTCGTCGAAGCACGCACTGACCCTGGACGCTCGTCGCGCACACAGGGCCTCTACCTGTCCGACATCCAGGACCACATCACGACGAGCACGCAGAACTTGACGCACTACGAGAAGATCTTGTCGCGCTCGCACTCGAACTACCTCGCCCAGATCTCGATCGAGATGTGCGCTCGCCCTTCACCGTCCTCCCACGTGCCGACCCCGAGCGAAAGCTGACGACGTCTCGACCGACAGGACCGACGCCAACAACCAGATCAACGACGTCCTCTCGAAGCTGACAGCGCTCGGTACCGTCCTCATCCCCGTGCGCTCGGACCCTCGTTCCCTCCTCCTCTCCCTCGAGCATGCCCGCTCACGCTCTCATCGTGCGCTCGCAGATGAACCTGGTCACCGGTCTGTGGGGCATGAACGTGCACGTTCCCGGAGAGGGCGTCGACGGCCTCGGCTGGTTCTTCGGCGTGCGTCTCTCTGCCCTGCCTCTCCCCTCCTCCTTGCCCTCGGCAGCGCTCGTTCCTCGTCCTGCATCGCCTTCAGGTGCTGACGTCCCTCGCTCGAACCAGATCGTCGGCTGCCTCATCGCGTTCGCCATCTTCGGCGCCTTCATGACCTGGAAGGTCTTCGTGCGGCCCAACTAGACCCGCCGCCGCCCTCGATCCCGGTCCCTCCCCATGTCTAGATTGCCGTTCTTCGTCATGACTGTCTCTCGCAGTACGCCTCGCTGTGCCTTGTAGCATCACGCCCTTTTCGCTCATGCACCTCACGCATTCTCTCACCTCGCCACGAGCCTCCTATCTAGCTAATCGCCTCTCAGACGCCTCTCAGACGCGTCTGTCCATGCGCGAGGCCCGAGGAGCAGCAAGGCGAGGCGAGGCGAGAGCTGCAGTCGCTCAACGCCTTTCGGACGAGAGGCTCGAGCAAGCGAGGAGGTGGCAACCCGCTCGAGCAGGCTTCGCGCCTGTCTGGAAGCAAGGAGAACACTCACTGAGTACCTGGACGGCTCCTCGGCTCAACCTGGCCAGGAGAGCTTCGGCGGCGAGCACGAGAGCCGCCAACTTGCGATGAGAACGGTCTGGCTCGTCCCAACCCACCAGCCATCGCACGCTGAGCATGCTTGCCGACCTCGACCTTGCTCTTAAGCGCCCCGCAGAGCTCGTGCAGCAGCTGTACGCGCAAGACGCGTCGCTCGAGGGGTTCGACCAGCGCGTCGCCGACTCGTTCTCCGCCCTCATCTCGGCAGATGGCGCCCTCGAGCAGGTGCGTACCCGCTCCGGTCTCGCTCAGAGATAGCTCGCTGACCCATGTGAGCGCGCGTAGATCCCGACCATCTCCTCCCTCTCCACCCCGACCTCGCTCCCCCCGACCGGCTCCCTCGTGCGCTTCCGCGCGATGGTCCAGGACACCGGGCTCGGCGCAGAGCTATTCGAGGCGCTCAGTGCAGACGGCAAGAAGATCTACATGTACGGCGCCGAGGAGGAGGCTCCCAGTGCGGCAGCAGTGCGTCCTGCTCCCCCGCTTCCTCCGGACGAGGCCGTCGCAGCTGACCTGTGCTCTGCTTCCTGCGCGCAGCCCGACGACTACAGCAGGCTGCGCGAGCGACAGCTTCTTTACGTCGTGAGCGTGCCCGGCGAGACGGAGTGGCTCAAGCAGGTGCGCTCCTCGTCTCTCCCCCTCGCAAGAAGTGCCTCGGCTGACTCGCCGTCCTTGCAGAACCTCGACGGCGCAGCTCTCGCCGGTCCGTTCACCACTCCCACCCACAGTATCAAAGGTCAAGCTGACCTGTCGCCCTGAACAGACCTGCAGGACTCGGTCGACCGCCTTTCTCTCGACGCCTCGCAAGCGGCTCCTCCCTCGGCTGCAAGTAGCAGCAAGCACCCGAATCCCGCCGAGCCTCACTTCGGCCTCGTCGCCAAGGTGCGTCGAGTGCTTGCCATCCTCCTGAGCCGTGCTGACCCCGCTCGTCTCTCGCAGCTGTACGGCGAGTCGGCCGAGGCGCTCAAGACGGCCGACGTCTGCGACTTTATCGGCGTCCTCGGCGACACGACGTGCGTCTTGCTCGTCTCTCCCCCTTCCTCGCAGCTGCTGACGCCTCCTCGTGCAGCCTCACCAACGCCTTTGACGAGCTCAACGAGTCGGCCGACCTGGGCCCGACCGTCCCCGCCCTGCACGTCATCCTCGCCCGCCCTGCGCCCAGCCCATCGCTCCCGATCGTCGAGGCCGACGTCCATGCGCGCGAGGAGCTGCGCCGTGAGCTCGTCGTCTATCTGGCCGACCAGCTCGGCGGAGACGCCGACGCTGCCGAGTGGACCCTGCTCGCGCTCTTGGCCCGCATGTGCGTCCTGGACGTCGCCCGTCTCGTGACGAGTCCTCTGCTGACGCTTCGACCTGCAGCCATACACGCCACGCGACGGGCATGGCGCTCGGCAGCCTCTCGGTCAACCTCGCCCTCCCCGACGCCTTCTCGACCTCGCTCCCTTCCACGATCGCCTCTCTCGTCCCACGGACGGCGTCGCTCGACCTCTCGATCGCCTCGCTAAACGACGTCAAGACGCGACTGGCGCCGAGAAGCCGCGACGAGAACCTCGACAGCGGCAGGCTGCAGCTCGCGAGCGGGACGGCAGTCGTCGTCGACCTGCGCGGGATCGGCGAGGGCAAGCTCGAGGACACTGGTGCGTCTACCTGTTCTTCCCTCTCGCCGCGACCTCGTGCTGCTCGTGCTCACGCTGCTCGACTCTCGCTCGCAGGCGTGCGGAACCTGCGGCATCTCGCGACGACGGTCGCCCAGCAGAAGCTCGCCTACGAGTTCCCCTTCTCGTCGTTCGAGCTCGAGACGGACCTCAACTTTCTCCTGCTGAGCGAGGGCAAGGCGATCGTGCCTGTGAGTCCTCGCGCTCGGATCCCTCTTCGCGCTCGGACCCCTTCTTTTCCCTGATCGAGCGCCAGCTGACTCTCCCTCTCTGCTCGCTCTGCAGACCGACTGCGTCGTGTACGTCAAGCCGGCGGTGGGCCACCAGCACGCTGCTGCGGCGCTGTCGAGCGCCAAGCTCGACCAGTTCCGGTCCTTCATCGGCGAGATGAAGCACGCCGAGTTCAACATCCCCGAGGGCATGAGCGAGGTGCGCCTCTCCCGCTCCTCCTCTCTGCTCGAGCTCGAGCGATGCTGACGGTGATCTTCGACGTTCGCGCGGCTCGCAGGTCATCCAGGCCGACTTTGTCGAGCGCAGGCAGGCCTCGCACGGCGGCGAGGGCATGTCGCAGGACGACCTGCTCTTCCGCCTCGGTGCTGCTCGGTGAGTCCCCTTCGTGCTGGCAGTCCCTCGCTCTCGCTCGAGGGCGTGCGCGGCTAGGTCGTCGAGCTCGAGAGCTGACTTTCCCTCGCCTCTCTTCCTCGCGCACAGCCTGCTCGCCCTCTCGTATGGCGAGACCATGCTCACCAAGGAGGCGTGGCAGCGTACGGCCGAGCTGGACGACCGGCGCAAGGAGCGCATGCCCGTCGTGCCGAAGCAGGAGTGACCGCTCAGGCCGCCGTCGTAGTTGTCGACGAGGGGCTCGTCTGCAACGACACTCGCGCCTCAGCCTCTGCCACGACCGAGAGCCACGACAGAGAGAGGCCTCGAGAGCGTGCCGAGAGGATGCCGGTGAGCCCAACGCACGCGAGCCTCCCACAGCGAAACGTCCGAGAGCCGAGAGAAGAGGAGGGTGCGGGGGAAGTCGAAAGAGAGGGTCGGAGCGGCGAGGGCTGGTCGCTTTAACCCGACTTGCCCTGAGGCTGCTTGTTGCGCTGGACTGGTGCGGGGAGAAGAAGGAGGAGGAGGTCAGCTCGACTGTCATTGCGCTGGACTTGCGATTGCGCTGGACTCGGACGAGGTCCGCGCACGACGCCGACCGGAGATGGGGGAGGTCAAGCAGGCCTGAACGCCTTACGCCTCCCTGGCGCACGCGTCGGTCGAGGAGCAACGCCGTGCTCGCTGTCTGCGACGTCCTCCCCCGCGCGCTCAGGCCTCCTCCTCGGCCTCGCTGCGCGCCGCCGTCCTGCTCTCTTCTCGCGTGCTCGTCGCTGTCGCTAGCTCTCAGCAAGGAGTCAAGGAGCAGCTTAGAGCAGCTGACCGAGCAAAGATATTGAGTCAAGCGTTGCTCGGTAGTCGAGACGCACGTTCCTTCGATTCTCGGTCCGCCCGCGGCGAGACTTTCGTTGAAAGGTGACGGACGCCGACAACGCCGCCCACAAGCGTCGGCGCGCCTCGGCTCGCTCGTTACACACTTGAAGAGGTCCAGTGAGGGCTTGCGAGAGAAAGAGAGCCAGCAGGAAGAGGCCGCTCGCTCGCCGCTCGTCGTCGCCGTCGCAGAGAGGGAGGGAACCGACTCAGCTCGCGCTACACAAGAGGTTCCAGCGCCCAGACGCGCTCGACAGCATCGCAGACATCTGCTCGCGAGATCGTGCCCGTCGAGAAGCCGCCAAACTGGGATAGCTGGCGCACAAGCGCTGCACGAGAGCCGGAGAGGCAGGGTGGCCTCGAGGACTGCGCCCGGGTGAACGAACCTCGGCGAGCGACGAGCTGGCGCCGAAGCACTCGATGACCATGAAGCGAGGGCTCTGCAGGGCGAGCAGGCCAGCCGACGAGCCGTGCGGCACGGTCGAGCAGCGCGCGGTCGTGCCGGCGAGCAGGAGATGCGGGTGGCCGCCTCGCGCGGGAGCGGCTGCAGGGGCGCGGACTGCGTGGCCAGCCGATGTCGAGATGCTCTGGTGGGCACGCTGGTCGCAGCACGGCCGCCGCCGAGCGAGAGAGCGGGCTGGAGGTGCTGCGGGGGAGGTGACGGAGGTGGTCGCTCGACGAGCGGCGTGGCGGCAGTGGCGGCGGATTCTGCTGGTTGTGATGGCTGTGCAGAGGCTCTTCCTGCAGCCTAGCAGACCACTCGAGTCGAGACGAGGGTGGAGGGAGTCGAGGGAGAGCGAGGGGGCGAGCTTGCGCCGACGAGGGCGAGGCCTCCTCTTTCTCCTCCAGCCTCGCTCATCGACAACACCATGTCAGTCTTTTGCGCAACCTGCTCGCCCTGCTCGACACGCTCGACACCCTCGGCATCCGCACCCGTCCGACCGGTCGCTGCAGGAGGACGACGAGGCGAGGGTGGCGCGGCGGACCGGCGGAGTTTGCTCCGGCGAGGGACGACGCACGCGGCTCGTCGCCTGCGCAGGAACGAGGGCGCGGAACGGGCGACTCGATGGGCGAAGGAACGAGGCGGATGCGCGGGCGGGCACCCAGATGAGCACCTCTTGCGTTCGACCCCGTCCAGGCGAGCTGACCCTCGTCGCTCCCCTCCCCCTCCTCCACCTCGGCCACACCTCGCTCCACGACTCGCAGGGGAAAGGTTCACGGATCGCTTGCCCGTGCCGGTAAGGTCAAGTCGCAGACCCCCAAGGTCGAGCCGCAGGAGAAGAAGAAGAAGGTCACTGGCCGTGCCAAGAAGCGCCACCTTTACAACTCGCGCTTCGTCAACGTGCGTCCCCCGTCCTCGTCCTGCACGCTGTCGCGATCGTCGAGCTGACTTGCCGCACCCCTCCAGGTCACTGCCGCGCCGGGCGCCAAGGGTACGTCGACGCTCGTCCTCCCCCATCTCCGGTCGGCGTCGTGCGCGGACCTCGTCCGAGTCCAGCGCAATCGCAAGTCCAGCGCAATGACAGTCGAGCTGACCTCCTCCTCCTTCTTCTCCCCGCACCAGTCCAGCGCAACAAGCAGCCTCAGGGCAAGTCGGGTTAAAGCGACCAGCCCTCGCCGCTCCGACCCTCTCTTTCGACTTCCCCCGCACCCTCCTCTTCTCTCGGCTCTCGGACGTTTCGCTGTGGGAGGCTCGCGTGCGTTGGGATCACCGGCGTCTCGGAGTACATCTACGTTTGTGCAACGAGCCCTCGGCAACTCGACGCCCTCGCGCGGCCTTCGAGGCTGTACACACCATTTTGCGACGAGCCGGTGCGAGGCGAGGGAGCGCGAGCGAGAGACGGGCACCTGTAGTCGTCGAGGTGCGGCTTCCGAGCCGTTCGTCGAATACCGGCTGCGAGAGCGGTCGGCCTCGAGACTCGGGTCGTGAGCGAGACGGCGAGGGCGAGAGGTCCGAGCGAGGTGTCGCTCAAGGCTTCGTGCACGCCGTCCAGCCTGCGTATCCCTGCGCCCGCGAGCTGCTCGACGTCTCAGAAAGCGCTCCCAGACGACGGGAGGCGAGCGAGAGGCCGACGAGTGGACGCGGGCCGACGCGCCGTTCTCTCATCTCGTCCTCGCTCCGCTCCTCACGCTCCTCACCATCTCCACGCACCACCTACCCTTCCCAGACCTACACGATGAGTGAGCTACACGCTCTGCCGCCCCCGCGCACCCCTCGCAGCAGCTCGGCCGCCCCCTCGCACCTTGCCTCGTCGCCGCCCGCTGACCTCCCCATCTCTCTCGCGCTCGCAGGCTACGCAGGCGGCGGTTTCATGTCTCAGAGCGGCAGCCAGTCCAGTCCAGGAGGCGGCAAGGTGCGTCCCCTCCCCGCCTCGCTCGCCCTCGTCCTCCTCGTGCCGACGAGCTGACCCTCCCCCGCCTCGACCGCACAGCGCGCCGGCTCGTCTGCACTGCGCCCCGTCACGATCCACCAGCTGCTCAACGCTGAGCAGGCCTTTGCCGAGGCCGAGTTCTACATTGACGGTGCCGAGGTCAAGGACGTGAGCCTGTCCCCTCCTCCCTGCGGCCCTCGTCCCTCTCGGGGACGAAGAGCTGCTGCTGATGTGCTGGGAGACCTCGCTCACACGCCCTATGTACAGGTCACGCTCGTCGCCTGCATCCGCAACGTCAGCTCGACGCAGACCCAGCTCAACATGCTCGTCGAGGACGGCACGGGTGCGTCTCTCTCGCTCGTCGTGCGCCTCACCCCGTGCTGACCGATGCTCCCTGATGCTCGCAGGCCAGGTCGACGCGAGGAGCTGGAAGGACCCGGCGGCAGAGGAGACGAGCAATCCGTACGACGACTTTGCGTGCGTCCCTCGTCTCTCGCTCGACTCGAGGACCCGGCGCTCACGCCCCTCTCGCGCTCGTCCTGCAGCATCAACACGTACGTGCGCATCATCGGCCAGCTCAAGACGTTCAACGGCAAGCGCCACGTCAACGTCAACCGCTTCCGCCGCATCGACGACTACAACGAGATCCTCTTTCACCCGATCGAGGCCATCTACGTCCACAAGTTCTACAAGGACGGCCCCGTGCGCTCTCCTCTTCTCCTGAAGTACACGAGCTCGAGCTGACGTTCTCTCTCCTCGCAGCCTGGAGGAGCGACGGGCGGCATGAACTCGATCAACGCTACGACGTTCGACGGCGGGGCGGCCAACCCGTACGCGGCCGGCGCCGGCGGCGGCGCAGGCGGCGACCCGTACGCCGACCTGCCGAGCGTGCAGCGTAGCGTCATGCAGTACGTCGCCGAGCAGGTGTCGTCGGGCGCGGCGGGCGACGAGGGCGTCAACGTCAACTCGATCCTGCGCCAGGTCGGCGGCAACCAGGACCGCGTGCGCCAGGAGTACCAGACGCTCATCGACGACGGGCACCTGTACCAGACGATCGACGACGACCAGTGCGTCTCGTCGTCCCTCTCGACGCTGTTCTCCCTCGTGCTGATCCCCCTCTTCCGCCTCGCAGCGTCCTCCCGACGGCCTCCTAGCGAGCTCTGTCCCTCCTCTGCCCTCTGTCTCGCTCTCGCCTGTCCCTCCTTCTTCTCCTCGCAGTCCTGTCGCAGTCGCAACGCTTGCTGTACTTGTTCCTCTCCTGCGCACGAACCTCGCACCGAGAGAAAGGTGAGCCGGAAAGCGGTGACGACGATGGCAACACTAGGACAGACAGAAGAGAGCACAGGAAGCTACTAGGGCTTGCGAGCGTATAGCGACGCCCTCATATCGGCGATCTTGTTCATCTTGGCCCGCCGCAGAAACTCCCTCCTGCGCTCGACGGACCCGGCGCCCTTGCGCTCATCGACCCGCGCCCTCGCCTCGTCCGTCCCCTCGAGCACGACCTCGTCCTCCCTCGCGCTCCACACGTACTTGTCGACCCTCCTGCGCGCCCGGTCCCATGCGGCCGAGCCCTCCTCGGGCCGCCGCCCGCCCGCCGCCGGTGACAGGAAGGCGGCGACGTCGCGCAGGATCGACATGTCGCTCAGCGCCGATACGCAGAAGTACAGGTCGCGCACGGCCATGTACGACAGGCCGGACGAGGCGGCGACGTCGGCGAGGTCCTCCTTGAGCGGGCGGCGGGCGGCGCCGCTCGGCGTCGGCGCAGGGGCCTGGGCGGCGGCAGGCGTCGGCGCAGGGGCGGGTGCGGGTGCGTCGGTCGAGGTGGCATGTTGAGGTGTGGGGAGAGGAGGAGCAGTCGGAGAGCCGCTCGCGACCGCGGCGAGCGACGCGCGAGGGACCCGGCGCGAGGCGAAGGGGCTCGAGCGCAAAGGCGGCGCCGCCGAAACTGCAGCAGCGACGGCCTGGGGCGCCTGCTCAGCCTGCACAGTGACTGGCGCCGAAGCAGGCTGCTCGTCGACGAGGCGCTGGCGCTTGCTCGCCGGCTGCTGCTGCTGCGCCTCGAGCTCATCGCCCGCGTCGCGAGCGGGCGACTCGGGCCGGCGGCGCTTCTTGCTGCTCGACGACGTGCGCTCGACAGCTGCGCTCGGACCTGCATCGAGCTGACGAGTGGCGGCGGCGGCGGCCCGAGCCGAGAGCGCCTCGACCAGCTCGTGCGAGTCGATGATGAGGTGGTACTCGACGTCGAGCAACGGGTCCCAAATCGGCGCGTCGTCGTCGTCATCGTCGCCGGCGTGCAGCTCGAGCGCGAGCGCGTCGTCATTGTCGTCGCGCTCGACCTTGACCGAGGCAGCGACCGCCGCCGAGAGCTGCGCGTCGAGCTCGCGGTCGTCCGTGTCGGCCCTCGACGCGAGCCCGCCCTCGTCGTCGCCGTTCTCGCGCGCGCCGATGAGCTCGTCAGCGTTGAGGAACGGCGAGGGCGCGACCGAGTACTGCGACAGGTGCGGGAGGGAGCTGCCGGAGGCGTCGGGCGCAGAGAGCGCGTCGCCCTCGTCGAAACCGTCAAGGTCGGCGGCGTACATGGCCTCGATCGAGGCACGCGTGATGGGCGACGTCGGGAGGAAGAGCGGCTCGGCGGCGGCGCGAACGGGAGGCGTGCTGCGCGGCGTGAGGACGGCCGAGGCGGCGGGTTTGCTGGTCGAGGCGGGCTTGACGGCGACGGGTCGAGGCTCTTGCGACAAGAATGGCGGCGGCGACGTCCTGTCACGGAGAGAAAGCTGTCAGTGGAGGGAGGAGAGAGGTGAGAGGCGGGCACGACGCACGAAGGACCCTCCCTCCTCCTCGCGCGCTCCTTCTCCTGCCTCGCCTGCCTCGTCTTCTGCGCCCGCACCTTGTCCACCTCGGCACGCTCGATGAGCTCCTTCTTCATGCGCTCGAGCTCGGCCGCCTCGGCCGTCGCTCGCTGGCGCGCCTCCTCCTCGGCGTCGAGCCGCGCCTGCTCCTCGCGCTCGCGCTGCTCCTCGGCCTCGCGCGCCCGACGCTGCGCTTCCTCGCGCTCCTCCTCGAGCCGGATGCGCTCGGCTTCTGCCGCCGCCGCTGCTGCCGCCGCGGCCGCCTCGGCACGCTCGCGCTCGAGCCTCTCGGCCTCCTCCTTCTCCTGCTGAGCCGCCGCCGCTGCCGCCTTGCGCTTGCGCTCCTGCGCAGCGAGGATCTCGCCGACCTTGTGCGCGACCTTGACGAGGAGGTCGACGACGTGGACGAGGTAGTAGGCGCGCCAGTCTTCGGGCGAGCGGCCGAGCTGCGACGAGCAAAGAGCGAGAGCGCAAGCTGCGTCAGCGCCGTCGTTCGCAGAGAGGGGACAGACGGAGGACGCACCTTCTTGGCCATGAAGTTCCAGACCGTGTCCTTCTCCCACCCCTTTAGCTCGGCGCGCGCGAGCTGGTGCACGAGCTCGGCCGTGTCCTGCTCGCCGAACGGCGCCGCCTCGTCCGCCTCGAGCGCCATCTCGGGAGCGTGCTCGACGCTCGGCGCACGGGGCGCTTCGCGCGCGGCGGCGCCGGTGGCGGTCGACGGCGCGGGGAGCTCGTCCGGGTCGACGGCGCGGCGGTTGCCCTTGCCCGAGGTCGACGCCGGCGCCGGCGCGGTCGGCGCAGGGAGCGAGGTACGAGGAGATTTGGCGGGCAGCGAGGTCGAGGGCATGGCGGGGAGCGAGGCGCGAGGTGCGCGAGCGGGCGCGGCCGAGGTCGAGGCGACGGGCGCGATCGAGGACGTCGACGTCGACGCGGCAGGCTGCGCCGACTTGCTGCTGCTCGCGACGGGTGCAAACAGGCGCGGCGCTGATGCGGACGGGCCCGGCGCGGCGTCATCGTCGTCGTCATCGCTGAGCTCGATCTCCTCCCGCCGCTGCTTCTGCTTCTTGTGCGGCGGCGGGAGCACCGATGAGGCGGCCGACTCGGTCGACGCCTCGCGCTTCTGGCGCTTCTTGTCCTTCTTGGTCTTCTTGGCGCCCTTCTTAAGCTTGCGGTACTCGACGAGCGACGCGTCGAGGTCGTCGCGGTTGTCGCGGTGGTACGTCTGCCACGAGGCGATCGTGTGGTCGGGGTCCTGCAGACGACGAGCATCGTCAGGCTGGGGGCTCGGTACTCAGGTCGTAGAAGGGAGGCGGACGCACGTAGGCCTCGAGCTCTTGGTAAATGCGCTGCTTGAGCCAGCTCTCCTGCTCGGCGCGGTACAGGACTCGGACGACGTGCTTGAAGTCCTCGGCGGTGTACTTCTTGCGCCCGGCGGAACGTTTCTTGCTGGTGGGTAGGTCCGAGTCGTCCGAGGAGGACGGGCGAGGGAGCTCGAGCGCCTTGCGCTTCTTCTTCTTGTTCTTGGTCGACGGCGCGTCGGCGTCGGCGGCGGTGGTCGTGCCGGCCGTTGACGTGCGGGCCTTCTTGAACTTGGCGGTGTCGTCGGCGAGCTGGTCGTTCTTCTCGTCGTCGTCGTCGTCGCGCGCGCGCTGCTTGCCCTTGGCCGAGCGGGCGGCCTGCTTGTCGCGCTCGCGCTGTCGGCGGATGCCCTCGATGCGGCGCTCGATGCCCTCCTTGTCGACCTTCTTGTAGTGGTTCATCCAAGCTTGGTACGAGTGCTCGGGGTGCTGTAGCAGCAGGAGGCGGAGAGCGAGGTCAGCGAGGAGGGACGGGGTCGAGCGGGGAGTTGAGCGAGAGGGTCTGGCGCACGCGTCGTTCCATCTCCTTGTGAGTTGTGGGAGTCTCGCGCTTGTCGCGCGGGATCCCGACGAGGAACTGGGCGAGGTGGTCCTTGTCCTGGGTGGTGAAGACGCGGCGGCCCCTGCAGAACGGCGAGGGGTCAGCGGGGGGCGCCAGTTCGAGCTGGAGGGTGTTGTGCGCACTCTTGCGCCATGGTGCGAGCAGCGCAGGTCCCGCCTGGCGAGTCGAGAGCGAGAGCGGGGGTTGTTGACGCTCTCCTCCCCCGCCTCGTCGCGGGTCGTCCTCGTCCGCTCACCCTCGCCTCGCTCTGCGGGCATGACGACAACCCGCAGGCTGTCGGGCATGCAGCACGGCCAAGGCCACCAGTCGACATCCCTCATGCTCGAGACGTACGAGGCCTGTCAGTCCCTCTCGTCCCCCGTCCTCATCTCGCTCAACTCGACCCAGCTGACTCCCTCGCCCCCACGACGCGCCAGTCAAGCGCAAGCACCTCTCGCAGAACAAGGAGATCATCCTCAAGAACTCGGAGCTGCACAAGTGCGTCCCCGCCTCGTGGTCGTCGCCCTCCGTGTCCGCGAGCTGACCTCCCCTCCCCGCCGCGCGACAAACAGGACCAATGCCGACCTCCAGCGCCAGATCTCGCTCATGCGCGGCGAACGCCTCGCCCTCAAGGGCACCCAGTTCCAGCTCGAGTGCGAGAACGCCGCCTTGCGCGACCGCCTCGACCGTGCCGACGAGCGCGAGCGCCAGTTGATCGACGAGCGCGACCGCCTGCGACAAGGCCCTTCTTCGTCCTACGACCCAGAGCAGGTCGAGGTGCGCCCGCATCCACCTTGTGCATGACTGAGAGACGCGCCGCTGACGTCGAGGACGCCCGCAGGCCATGCGCAGAGCTCTCGCCAACGCCTCGGCCGCGCTCCAGGCCGTCCACCTCATGCTCCCGACAGGCGCGACGCCCATGCCCTCGCCCGACGCGCGCACTCCTTATGCGCCGCAAGCAGGTGCGCTCGCCTCTGCAGCTCAGCCGCTCGCCCCGAGCTGACCACTCCTCGTTCTGCAGAACCCGCTCTCGCCCCGGTTGCTTCCACCTCGACGGCCGACCCGACTGCCGACCCGAACGCCAACATCTCGCTGTCTCGAAGGAGGTCGCTCGCTGCGCGCGCCGCGAGGTCGTCCATGGCGGCGCCGCCCGACCTGAGCAACATCAGCGAGGGCACGAGCGGCGAGGACGACGTCGATCCTGTTCCCGCCAGCACCTGGGACGTGCAGATCTTGCCGAGGTGCGTCAAGCTCTGTCCTCTCGAGTGGTACGACCTGCGGCTGACTCGCACGCGTGCCCGCAGCATGCCCGCCCACGCCGGCCCGTCCACCGCCGCCGCTTCCGGCGCAGCACCTCCTGTCGCCTCGACCTCTGCCGCACTTGCCGGTCCCGTCTCGCCTCCTAGTCCACCCTCCCCAGCCGTCGCCCCGCTCTCGACCCTCTCTCGCCCCGCTCGCGCGCCTCGCGCCCCGCCGAAAGCTCCCTCGGCCGCCTCGCACGACTCGCTCACGCCGCCGCCCACCGCGAGCGGCAGCGGCGCCAGCGGCTCGTCGTCGCGCCCCAAGCGCCGCGTGTCGGGCATGCTCCGCCCCGGGCTCGCGAGCGCCGGCAGCAGTGAGTTCGGCATGGCCGAGGAGGTCGACGGCGAGATCGAGCCGGCGCAGGACCAGGACGAGCTCGAGTCGCCCTCGGTGCCGAGCACGGTCGAGGTCAGGAGCACGGCGAGGGGCAAGCGCCGCGCGTCCTCGCTCATCGCGCCGCCGATGCTCGCTGCTTCGTCGTCGTCGTCTCGCTCGGCTCGCATCGGCAGGACGCCGACGCCCGAGCCCGAGCGCGAGGTCGAGCCTGTGCGGTTCAGCGACGACGAGGCGGCGGCCGAGGAGGAGGAGGAGCGTCGCCGCTCGACGCTGCGCGAGATCCAGCCCGCGCCGCGAGCCGAGCTCGTCGTCCCGTCGACGGCGGGCAAGCTCAAGGGTAAGGGCAAGGCCGTCCCGGTGCCGCCTTCTGCACCTCGCGACGACGCAGACGAGGACCTGTCGCACTCGCTGTCGTCGAGCCGCGGCGCGGCGCTCCTTCAGGCCAAGAAGGATGCCGTGCGCACGCAGCGCGCGGCGGCGACGGCGCCGCCTGTCGTCGACGAGGCCGAGGCCGACGAGCTCGAGGACCCGAGCGCGTCGAGCCTCGTCGCCGAGGAGACGGTCCTCGGCCCGAAGAGCCGCACGACCAAGGCGAGGAGGGTCGAGGAGCTCGAGCCGCTCGACGAGGAGGGTGCGGGCGCGGGCGTTCGGCCAGACTCGCAGGAGTCTGTCGAGGAGGGCGCAGGCGGTCGCAGGGCGCGCAAGTCGGTCAACTACGCCTTGCCAAAGCTGAACACGCGCGTCCCTCTCGTCATCCTCACGCTCGCCGAGCTCTCCCTGCTGACGCTCCTCTCGTCCTCTTTCACAGCAAGATGCGCCGCCCCGAGGACTACAAGCCCACCATCAAGGCCGCTTCCTCGTCCTCGTCGTCGAGCGGCGCCAAGCCGCGCAAGTCGACCAAGGCGCCTTCCTCTTCCTCCTCCTTGACCTCGTCGCACGCGGCCGCGCCGCCTCTTCCTCCGCTCGACGCGCCTGTCCAACGCGCTCCGTCGCTCGCGGGCAAGAAGCCGCGCGTTCCTCCCCCGCCGCCCGTCGAGTCGCCGGCAGCCGAGGACAGCACGAGCAGCGTGGACGAGGACGACGCCGAGTGGAACGAGCAGCAGTTCCTCAAGCGGGCGTCCTCGTCGACGGCCGGGTCGGCGAGGTCGTCGGCGATGGACGGGCAGCGCAGGGGGAGGCAGTCGGCGGTGCCGAGGAGCGGATCGGGCGCAGGAGGAGGAGCGGGTCTGAGGCGGCACTCGGTCGCGGTCTGAGCGAGCGTGTGAGGGGTGTCATGACTGTTGTGCTAGCCGTGCTGTCGAGTCTGTCTGCATTCTATTGCGTATTGCCGCTCGCCCTGAGCCTGAGACGGCCGCCAACGAGAGCGAGCGGGTTGAGCGAGAGGCCCAGCTCGCCCAGCCTCAACCACGAGCACAGCTCGCCAGCTGCTGAGCTTGCACCACGCCCGAGCCAGCCCTCAACATGTCCGCACCAGCGCCAGCCGCGTCCGCCGCTGCCCCGGCCCCCTCCTCCTCAACCTCCCCACCTCGACCTCGTCAGCCCACGCGCTCGCCGCGCAAGGACAGCTCGCGAGCGCGCACCGAGGACTGGGTCGGTGATCTTCGTGGCAGCGACAGCTCGCGCGCTCGCTCCAAGGACTGGGCGGGCGACTCGGCGACCCTCGCCATCCTCGGGGCCTTCAACCCGGCGCTGCGCCTCGTCCAGACGACGAGCGCGGCGACGTTCGCCCTCTTCGGCATTGTGCACCTCGCCTCGCCCCTCAGCGGCCTCCTCCCGCAGCGCCCCAAGTACCTCACGAGCGCCGAGAACCGCGCCAACGGGTTCCTCCTCGTCGCGCGCGAGCTGTACCAGGGCGAGTGGACCGAGCCGGTGTGGGTGTGGGGCTCGCTGTCGGCGCACGTCCTGAGCGGCATGGCGCTGCGGTGGCTCAAGGTCCTCGAGCGCGCCGAGCGCCGCAAGGTGCGCCGCGAGGAGGTCAAGCGCCGCGCGAGGGAGCTCGCGACCGTTCACGCCGACGAGCTCGTCGGGCCCGACTTTGCGAGGGCCAACGAGATCGAGCGCGACCTCGCCGTCGACGAGGTGGACGAGCTCGAGGGCGAGCTCGTCGCGACGACGACGACCGACGAGGAGCTCGTCGTCCCCTCGGCCGTGCCAGCGTCGACGGGCGCGCTCGTCCCGCTCCCGACGTTCCACCAGGCGACGGGCTACGCCCTCCTCCCCTTCGTCCTGCACCACGTGTGGCTCCACCGCCTCCTGCCCGCCTCGCCCGAGCCGCCCATCTCGTCCTTGTCGCCCTCGTTCTTCAACTACACCTTCTCGTCGCTCGCGCTCAACCACTCGGACCTCGTCGTCCGCCTCGGCTCGGCGGCGTCTTACGCCGCCCTGACGGGCCTCGCGACGTACCACGGCCTCGTCGGCGTGCGCATCCTCGTGTCGCCCATCGCGCCGCGGTCGCTCGCGCCTCGGCGCAAGCGCGCCGGCGAGCGCGACTCGGTGCGGCGCAAGGTGACGCACGGGCGCGAGTGGCAGGCGGCGTGGGTGGCGGCATTCGTCGGCGTGTCGGTCGGGACGGCGAGGATCGCCGGCTACTTGGGCGGCGAGAAGCACGGGGTGCGGACGCCCGACTTTATCGTGCGCCGCATGGACTATGTGCTGCGGCGAGGGTTTGCGCAGTCGTAGAGCTCTCTCGCGAGTCGATATTGTTCGCCTTGAAGCGAGAGCGAGGGAGGAGGAGCGTGTGCACAGACCCCCCTTTGTTCCAAACGCCCGTCGCCAGCGCCTCCTCGGTCTCGGTCTCGTCTCCGGCCCTCCTCCTCCTCTCTCTCTCCCTCTCTCGCTTTCCTCGCTCTCGATGGCACCCGACTAAGCCCCGGCATGCGCCCACTCGCTCGCTCCAGCCTGCCCTTCTTCGACTCGGCCACGCCCTCACCCTCGCTCCCCTCCTCATCCGCCGCTCCCACCCCTCCCCGCACCCCGCTCACCCTCGCACCGCCATCGGCGCACGTCGACAGCGCGACAGTCGTCGTCCCAGCTGTCGAGGGCAGGCCTGTCAGCCTCAGCGCGAGCGTCCTCCTCCATGGCGGCAGCGGCGACAGCGCGCGAGCGGTGGGAGCGGGCTCGCTCGAGACGGGCGACCTGCTGCTGGAAGCGGGACAGGGCGACGAGTCGGCTGGTGCGCCGCACGAAGGAGGGCACGCAGAGGGTTCGGACGCATGCGTCGAGCGAGGCGTAGCGGAGGAGAGGAGGCGGCACCAGCGCTTCTCGACCTACACGACCAAGTGCCTGGATGAGCTGCGTGCGTGCTTCCTTCCTTTCGCCCGTCAGCCGCAAGAAGCGCTAACCCTGGCTGCAACCGCAGGAAGCGCAGACGACGGGACCCTCACGGCGTGGACAGCCGGACTCGACGGTGCGTCCTGCCGACAACTTGCCAAGACGCAGAGCTGACCCTGTCCTCCCTGCCACAGCCACGCTCTCGCCCGCTTCTTCGACGTCGCCCGAACCGCCGAGCGAGGCGAGGCTCGCACCATCGTCGCCGCACGTCCCGCCATCCAACTCGTCGACCTCACTCAGCTCCTTCATCCACCTCGAGCCGCCTTCTCTCGCCCGCACGCCGCACTCGAGCACGTCAACTGCCGCGACGACGACGTCAAGGTCCTCGTGCCCGCCAAGCATCTTCTCGCCTTCGCGCTGGCGCCGCTCGAAAGCGTCGGACAGCGCACGGACCTCCTCTTCACCAGCTCCTCCCACGCCGCCGCGCCCGCGCCCTCCCCCGCGCGCTTCCTCGCCCGCACGCACCTCCTCCCCAGCCACCTCTTCAGCTGCAGCGACAGCCCGCGCCCCTGCCCGAGTCGTGCGCTTCGCCCCCTCCTCTCCTCGCTCGACATCGCCCTCTCGTTCCTCGCACCGCCACGCACCCTCCCCTCCCCCTCCCGACCCAGGTTGGCACGTCGTCGCGGCCTCAAGGCTACGGTCGGACCCGAACGCGCAGGGGCAGGGGCACGGTGCGCTGCCGCCGAGAGAGCCGGGAGCGTGGGCGAGGTGGACGGCTCCGAGGCCGGTCGTGAGGGCGTGGGAGCGCGGCGACGAGGGGCTGAGGGCGACGGCGAGGGCGGAACCGAGGTCGAGCGCAGGCGGCAGGAGCGCGCGGGGAAGGAGCAACGGCGGCGAGCTGAGCTGGGGAGAGAGGGTCGGGCTCGAGCTGGACCGCGCGGCCCGGGCGGCGGCGGCAGCGGCGGTCGACGAGGCGGAGGAGTCTCCTGGCTGAGAGCGTAGCATGTAGTGCAGGGCCTTGACTATCTCAACGCGTGCGGAGAGCAGTCGCGAGCGATAGCTGCGGGTCGAGCCAGCCTCAAGGGGTCAAAGCGCTCCTCGCTCGTCCTCCTCCTCCTCTTCTCGACCTTCCAGTGCCTGCAAGGCGAGAGAGAGAGGAGAGACTCGACCTCCCAGTCCTCGCACGGCGAGAGAGTGAGAGAGAGACGCACCTGTTGCATCGAGTGGGGCAAAAGCCAGCGCTGGCATTCAGTTTGCCGTTTTGCTGCGCAGCAAAACAAGGTTGACCCCGTAGCCCAGTTGGCTGGAGCTTGACTTTTTTTTGCCGGGGATGAAATGCGGTCCCAGGTTCGATTCCCGCTCGTGACTCCCTTTTTCACTCCTTGGTGGAGAGGCCAGGAAGCGACATGGCAGGCCCTGGACGGGTGCTGAAGCAAGCTGCAGCCCCTGTGCCTCTGTACGCGCCTTTCGAGGACGTTTCGAGCTAGTGAGGTCCACGGAGGAGGTCCCCCGTAGCGCTCGTCCCTCCCTCCCCTCCTTCGCTCCAGCGCAGACGCGCGCCGACCACTTCCTGAAGCGTGCCAACGCTCCCCGCGCGTCGTCGAGAGTGCGCCTCGTGGATTCCAGCCTGAGAAGGCAGCTCGAGAGGAGCGAGCCCCTCGAGGTCCGAGCGTTCCTCGCACCTCGCTCTCCTCCTCCTGCTCTCGAGCGCAGGCTGGCGCCAACCTGTTCTCAGAGCGTGTCCAGGCTCCTAGCTCGTCGTCGAGAGCGCGCCCTGAAGAGGACGACGAAGCAAGAGAAGCAGGAGAAGAGCGACCCCGGAGGGGTCAAAGCGCTCCTCGCGAGCTTCTCCTCCTCCATGCGGGGAGCGCAGAATCGCAGCGACCTGTTCCCAGGCGGTGGCCAGGCCCGTGGCTCTTCGTCGAGAGTGCGTCCCGTCGAGAGCGGTAAACTGAACGCAGCTCGAGACGAGCACCTCTGAAGGGCCTCGAGGGCGACAGGCTATTGTCGACCCACCTCTCGTCGGGCCTCTCCGGCCTCCTCTCCGCTCTCCTCGTCCTCGCTAGCCATCTTGTTCGCCCTCCATCGTCTCTCGCCGCCGCTCGTCGATGGAGTGAGCGAGACACCTCGCGCCGAGAGGCTCGGGCGCTCGCTGCTCTCGTTCCTCGGCGCTTCGCCTCGCCCGACCCACCCGATCACTGCTGGACCTGCACAGCTGCACAGCAGTCCTTGGGACCCCCTGAGACGAGCTGGACAGCGGAAGCCCTCAAAGAAGTACACTAGCGCGAGCAGGGCGGAGGACGAAGAGCGCACGGACCGCTCGCCGAGGCAGCGGATCGTCTGCCGAGCAACCTGCTCTCGCTCGTGGCTCTCTTTGCAGGCTCGCCACGCGAGCAGCTAGACGAGTGCATACTGGAGCGAGAGAGTGTGCGACAGCTCTCGAAAGGCGCGGCAGCGGGAGTTTCCACTCGAGAAGGTGCAACTTGAGAAGGTCGAGAATCGAGGCGAGGACGAGGTCAAGACGCTAGCACGCGATGCAGAGATGAATAGAATGGCTAGGAATGATGCTGGGTATGGACAGGGGTATGGTGAGAGGGCCAATGAAAGAGAGAGTGCACGAAGGAGGAGCGGCAGTGTCTACAAGGTCGGAAGAGAGGGAACGGGCGGCGCAGGCTCGAGGATGGTGGCGCCGCGCTTGAGCAGCGGCGCCTTGAACGACGCCATGCTGTTGGTACGGTTCAGGTTGAACTCGCTCGGCAGGACCGAGCTCGCGCTCGACATGATCGAGTCGGCCCGCGAGAGCTGCGCCGCCGGCACGCGCGGTCGCCCGCCTTCTCGGCTCGTCGTCGCGAGCCGGTGCAGGGTCGCCTGGCGAGTCTCGAGCGCGGCGACCTTGTTCTTGACCGACGGCAGGATGGTCGACTTGCGCGGCGAGGCGGGCCGCTCGTGAGGGCTGCCGCTGGCAAAGAAGGACGACGGCGACGGCGCGCCGCGCAGCTCGGCCATCGAGCGCGTCGGGCGCAGGGAGGGCGAGGGCGTCTTGACGACGCGCCGCACGGGCGAGGACGGCGTCGCGACGGTCGGCGAAAGCGACGAGCGGACGCCGAACGTCGTGCCCGAGGCGAGGATGGGCGACACGCGCGGCGAGGCGATCGACGGGCTGCGCGCTGCACCGAGGGCGCGAGACGCGTCGGCTGTCGAGGCGACGTCGAGCGACGAGGCAGTGCTGCGGATCGACCTCGTCGAGCCCGCCTTGCGCAGGACGCCCGGGTTGCGCTTGAGCGAGGCGCCCGACGGCGTCTTGCGCAGCGCAGACGGCTCGCGGCTCGCTACGGCCTGGTCGTGTGCGGCCTTGTGCGGGCTGCTCGGCGCGGCGTGCGCGATGGGCGGCGTCGGAAGCGGGCGAGAGGTCCGTGCGCCCAGATGCTCCTCCTCGTCGACGACGGCCAGCTCGACGCCGGTCTTGATCGGCGACGACGGCGTCGCAAACGCGAACTTGTCGGACGGGCGCCTCGAGGGCGAGGCCTTGACGGGCGAGGTCGGCGGCACAGGCGAGTGGCGCTTGACCGGCGACGACGGGCGGGCAGCGGCCGCCTCGGGTCGTTGCTGCGGCGGCGACGGCGCGCGAGCGTACAAGGAGGTCGGGCGGTCGAGCTGCTCGTCGTCGTCCTCGCTAAAGTGGGACTGCAGGATCGAGTCGAGCTCGTCGTCCGACTCCTGGTCGGCGTCGACGGCGGCATCGGCGGCGTGCGAGGCAAAGAGCTCCTCGGGGCGCATGGGATCGGGCTGGTACCGGTGCTCGTACTGAGGCTGCTGCTGCTGCTGAGGCTGGTAGCGAGCCGGCTGCTCGAGGTGGAGGTGGCGGTCGAGGGCTGCTGGGTCGTCGGGGACCTCGTCGAGGTCGTCGAGCTGGATCCCGACGTCGTCGAGACCGAGCCCGAGGCCGAACTGGACGTCCGAGTGCAGGTTGACGGCCGGGAGCGTGAAGAGGTCCTCCTCGACGCCGCCGCCATAGTAGCCCACGTCGGGCGACTCGTCGACGGCGAGCCTCGCCTCGTATAGGTCGCCGTGCGACGCCGCCGCGCGCAGGGTCGGCTCGCGCTCGCGGACGTTCGGGCTGCGTCGAGCCGTGGCGGACGCGATGGCCGACGAGATGCACTGGAGCGACATCTGGTGCTGAAGCTGCCGCCGCTTGGCGCGGTCGACGACGACCTGGCTACGCTCGGCAGGGACGACGTTCTCCTCGTCTGAGCGGCACAGGAGGTGCTGCGCCGACGATGGACGAGGGCGCTCGGCGACGGGCTCGGCGCGAGGAAGGTCGCTCGTGCGGACCGACTCGACCGAGGCGATGCGCGACAGCGGCGGTCGCTGCTGCCGAGGTCGGCCGCCGTTCAGGTCCTCGAGGCGGAGCGAGTCGAGGCTCGTCATGCGGCCGACCGTGGCCTGGGACGGGCGCACGGCGTCGCGGAGCTGGTTCGAGCTCCAGCTGCGAGCGACTGGGCGACGCGGCTGATCGGGCAGCGGCGAGGGGCCGACATGGCCAGGCGGTGGGTCGAGCGAGATGAAGTTGACGACGCGGATGGGGATGTCGACCGAGATGTCTGCCGAGAGCGAGCCGCCGACCGAGACCTTGACCGAGTACGTGTTCTCGAGGTGCCGACCGCGGACGATGGTGAGCGCATCCTCCTGCAGAGACAGCTCGTCAGCTCTCGCACGATCGCGTACGAAGAACGAGGAGAGAGGAGGACGCACCGGGATGAGGAACGAGGGCGCAAAGTCGGCCGACTCGCCCGCCTCTACTCCCAGCCAGCTGCCCTTGGCCGTGACGCCCTTCGTGCCCTTCTTGCCGAGCTCGAGCGTCGTCTCGGCGACCTTCTTGCGCGTCGTCTGCGTCTGGGTCGGCTCGCTCGAGGGCGCGGGGACGGCCTCGACGCCGAAGCCGTACGGGTCGCGAGGACCGTGCGCGGCGGTGCGTGATGCCGAGCGGTAGACGGCCGTCGTGCGGATGAGGGCGAGCGTGAGCGCCTTGACCTGTGTGCAGTACGAGGAAGGGCTGTCAGCATGCGTGGAGGTCGGGGCGCAGGCGGCTCGAGGCGCACGGACCTTCTTGCTCGACTCGTTCGAAACGCGGACCTCGACGTAGCAGCGCTGCCCTGCGACCCACGTCTCGCGGTGGAGCGAGGCGTGCAGCGTCACCTTGCCGCTGCCGCCCATGAAGAGCGACTTGGACGCGTCGGCCGTGAGCGGCTTGATGGCGGGCGCGAGCGTGAGCGCCGGGTTGAAGTAGGGGTAGACCTCGACGTGGCGGTAGAAGTGGGCGATGGAGCGGTCGGCGCCTTCCTTGCTCTTGAGCTTGAGCGAGCTGTGCACACATGGAGACACGTCAGCGGAGAGGAAGTGGCAGACGAGGCGAGGCGGACGCACGCGATGGCGATGTAGCGCACGACGCCCTGCTTGCCCTTCCAGGGGCCCTTGGCGCCCTTGCCGATCGGCAGATTCATCTTGACGGCGACGTTGTGCTGCCCGCTCCTGCCGCGGTGGAAGCCCTCGCTGTCGGCGGCCGAGTCGTAGCAGGCGAGCGGGTCGGTCGAGGTCGAGGCGGGCGCCGAGGCGTGGTAGAAGATGTAGCGGCCGTCGCCCGACGAGAGCTCTGCGGCGAGAGAAGGGCGTCAGGATCGAGCCGAGCAAGGAGCAGGAGAAGGAGAGCGGCGCACCCTCGAAGCCGATGACCCGGATCTTGGGCGTCCCGATCCAGACCTCGCCCTCGCGCTCCTTGCTCTTGCGGATGCGCACCTCGAGACGGCCCTTGAGGAGCCCACCCTCGACGACGAGCGGCGTCTCGAGGACGAGGTCGAGCTCGACGCGCGCGCCCTTGCCGTGCTTGGCCTGCTCGAGGACGACGGGCGACGGCAGCGACGCGACCTGGGTCGAGGCGTGCGAGGCGGCGCGAGGCTGGGTCGAGTTCGTGACGGCCGACGAGGTAGTCGACGGCGTCGGCGACTGGGCGATCGTGCCGAGGCTCGAGATGCCGGCGTGCCGGCTCGTCGGGGCGAGCAGGCGGTCGAGCTCCTTGCGGCGCCGAACGGTGCTTGCGCCGGCCGTCAGGAGCGTGCTCTGCCGCTGCAGGCCGCTCGCTCCCGCCTCGCGCTGCGGCGGCGGGGCGAGCGAGATGACCGTGCCGACGTCGTCGTCGGCCTCCTCGGCCTCGAGCGCCGCGTCGTCCTCGACCTCGGGCTGCACTCGCTCCTGCGCCTGCTCGTCGATGCGACGGGCCGCCTCGCGGTCGGCAAGCTCCTTCATCTCCTTGGCCGACAGCGACCGCGACCGCACGCGCTCGAGCGGGCGGACGACGCCCTCGGACTGGGTACGCTCGCGCGGCCGGCCCTCGGACGCCCTGAGCCGCCTGCGCTCCTCGAACTCGGTCTGGAGCTGGCGCTCAAACTGGCGGCGCTGGAGCGCGCCCGCGCTGCTCGGCACGCTCTCGGCCGGCGAGTCCTGCAGGTGCTCGTACGGGTCGCTCGGGCTCGCCTCGTACGGCGCGTGCTCGACGTGCTCGGCGTGCGGCGCGTGCATCGACGGCGATACGTGTTGCTGCTGCCGCTGCTGCTGCGACTGCCGGAGCTCGACCATGGACCGAGGCCGAGCGAGGGCACCTTCTCGCTGTTGGCGGTCCTGGAGGAAGGCCGGCAGGCGGGACGGGCCTCGCGAGGGGGACGGCTGCTCTGTGTGGTGCAGGTCGGCGTGCGAGGTGGCGTGCGGGTGGTAGCGGATCGGGTAGGCGTCGTGCGGGAGGGCGTGCGAGGGGAAGGAAGGGTAGGCGCCGGCGTCGGTCGACGAGGGGAGGGACGAGAGCGACGCCGGCGAGAAGGGCTGCGACGAGCCCGTGCCCGAGGTCGACGAGTGGCCAAAGTCGGACAGGGGCGAGAGGTGGTGGTGGTCGTAGGGGAGGTAGCCGCCCTTGCCGTTGAGGACCTCGGGCGTGCCGGCGGCGATGCGGACGCGCTTGTGCGCGCTGTCGCCCGAGAGGTCGAACGGGTGACGGTACATGGGCTGGGTCGAGTAACGCCCATTGAGGGCGGCGTCGTACGAGACCGAGTGCTGGAGGCGCTGATGATGGTGGTGCGGGAGGAGGTGGGCCGCGACGGCGGGCGGGTGGGCGGCGTACTGCGGCTGGTGGTAGCCTCGTGTGTGGTGCTGGACCGTGCCATAGGCGTCGAACGTGATCCCGAGGCCGTCCATGACGGGCGAGCGCGCTGTTGTTGAGCGAGGGCGATGAGGGGACGGTCTCGTGCGGCGAGGGACTGGGGAGGGCGCCTCGCAGGGGCAGGGCGAGCGAGTGACACTACAGCAGCCTCTGGTGGGCTGAGGCTGTGCGTCGAGCGATGTGCGGGTGAGGACGAGGGCGAGAAGGCGCTCGCGGCCCGATCTCTCTCGGCGAGGCGCGGTTGACGGACAAGTCCACGAGCTAGCCACCTCGTCTGCAGCTGCGCAGACTGGCATACGGTCGTAAGAGATAACAGTAACTGCATCTCAGAGAAAGAGCCGTACACAGGGGCGCGACGGACGACGATGCCCTCGAGCCCCTCCTCCTCGCCGCCTCGACCGCGCACAGCATCGCCGCGCTCACGACCTCGCCGGGTCCGTCCTCGCCCGCCGCTCGCCCTGCTGCTCGGCCAAGCTGCGCGCGATCCGCTCATCCTCGACGAGCGCCCTCTGCCGCTCGGCGTCCTCCTCCGCCCTCATCCTCCTCGCGAGCGCCTCGTCCGCCCTCTCCCTCTCGCCGCGCTCCTCGGCTTCACGCCGGCGCTCCTCCTCCCTGAACCGCCGCGCAAATTCCTCGTCCTCGCGCTCGCGCTCCTGTTGCGCGAGCGCCGCCGCCGCCCGCTCCTCGTCAAGCAGCCGCCGGACCGCCTCCTCGTCGGCCGCGCGCCGCTCGGCCTCGCGCGCCCGCTCAGCCTCCTCGGCCTCCTCGGCGAGCTGTGCCGCCATGCGCGCGTCCTCTTCCTCCTGCGCGCGGCGCGCCGCACGGACCCGCTGCGCAGCCTCGACCTGCGCGAGCCGCTCGCGCTCGATGCGCGCCGCACGCGCCGCCGCCTCCTCATGCGAGGCGCGCTGCCGCTCAGCATCGAGCCGCCGACGGTCGGCCGCCTCCTGCTCGCGGCGGCGGCGCGCCTCGTCCTCCTCGCGCCGGCGCACGCGCTGCGCCTCTTCCTCGGCCCTCCGCCGCGCCTCCTCCTCGCTGCGCCGCCGCGCCTCGTCCGCCCGCCGGCGCTCCTCGTCCATGCGCACGCGCTGCTCCTCGATGATGCGGGCGCGGCGCTCGGCCTCTCGCCGCTCGGCGTCGCTCTGCGCCTCGGCTGCGGCCCGCCGCGGCGTGAGCGTGACGGTGCTCCCGCTCGCGTCCGAGGCGTACGACGGCGGCGGGGGCTCGTAGGCGTCGGTTACCGCCGAGGAGGAGGCCTCGAGGCGCTTCGAGTCGAGGGAGGGCGTCGGCGAGGGGCGGATGTCGCCCGACGGGTTGGGCGGGAGCGGACGAGAGGCGGCGCTCGACGGGCGGTGCTCTGCTGGGTGCGAGGCGGGGTGCGGCGACAGGGAAGAGCGTCGGTGGTCGAGAGGAGGATGAGGAGGTGCAGGTGAGGAGGACGGGGCGAGGTCGAATGGCGAGGGCGAGGTCGCGATGGGCGGGCTGGCGGGCATGGCGCCGGGCATGCGGCTCAGGCTCGTGACGCTCGCGACGCTCGCTGCACTCGAGGGTCGAGGAGGGACGGGAGGGCGGGACGGGCTTGGCGAAGGAGAGCGAGGGGGTAGGGAGGGCGAGGGGAAGAAGGTCGTCGTCGTGGGCGGGGCCGCGAACGGCGGGCTCGGCTCGGGCGAGGCGTAGTACAGCAGCGCCGACGAAGGCGACGAGCCATGATGGCCGTGCTGCGGCGGCTGCAAAGGGCGTGGCGAGGTCGAGAGGTCCGTGCGCGGGAGCTGGGTCACGGGCGTGCTCGACAGCCGAGGTGCGACGAAGGCGGGCGAGGGGTGCTGCGCCGGCGCCGGGTACGTCGCCGCAGTGAGGAGCGTCGGCTGCGAGACGGCGATGGCGGGCGCGGCCGAGGCGACTCGAGGCGGCGGGTACGAGGCCGCGTGCTGCGACGGCGTCGCCGACCACGGCGCAGGGCTCGACAGCCCGACGACCGACGCTGCACCTGGGCTAGGTAGTCGACCGGCCGAGTAGGCGTGCGCGTGCTGCTGCGCCGGCGGCTCGATGGCTGTTGGCGGAGGAGGTGCTTGACGAGTCGGGCGACCAGGGCGGAGCGAGGCGGGTAGGTGCGGCGAGTCGGGCTCGCCCGGAAGCGGGAGAGGCGCATATTGCTCCATGCTCGTACGACGAGGCGCGTCGGCCGCAGCGCTGGTCGACGGTGGCAGGTCGTGCACGGACATCTGGCCGAGCTGCTGAACGAGGGCGGGCGCGCCAGCGAGGCCGGGCGACGGATAATGTTGTGCTGGTAGGGGAGGACGAACGACATCGGCGGTTTGACGCTGCGAGCGGGACAGTGGCGAGTCAGCAGGGAAGAGCGACGGGAAAGCGCCGAAAAGGACGCACAGGCGACGACTGCTCCGGCTTGTAGAAGGTGAGCTCGAGGTAGATCTCGCCCTGATACTTGCCATCGCGTTTGAGCGGGACCCATTCTGCAGGTGAAGGACGAGCAGGGGCGTCAGCTGCAGCCCGCCCGACCGACACTCGAACGAGGAGCGACAGACGGTCAAAGTGGTCCCAGGACCCGTCGACCATGATGCGCGCCTCGCCCACGAGCTCGACGTCGGCCTCGCCGTGGTCGCCCTGATCGTGCTCTCGCCGCTTGACCTTGACGACGAGGTGCTGCCGCGGCGAGCCGTCGACCTCGAACAGGCGGAACCGGAACTCCTCGTCCCACACTGCGCCAGGACGTTCATGGTCAGCTGCCATACCCTGCAAGAGGGCTTAAGGAGCACGAAGAGCGCGCAACGCACCGGGAACCTCGCCTCGTCCTCGGTCATCGACCCTCGTCCTCACCTTGGGGTCGACCGAGCCCGTGAGGGCCAGCTCGACAAACGGCGGCGGCGGTGCGCCGTCAGACGAGCCGCAGTCGAGGTTCCTGGCGCGGTCGACGACGGCGACGAGGAGGCCCAGCTCGCGGCCGCGGTGGTTCTTCGGTGGAAGAGGCGGGGGGCGCGCGCGCTCCTCGGGCGGCGGCGGGGCGGCGGGGAGCATGGACGGTGCGGTGCTGTAGCTGCTGCTGGCGGTGTGGGCGTGTCGAGCGGGTGCAGCGAGGTGAGGGAGCGGACCCGAGCCGGACGAGAAGACGCAGCCGACACGATGAGCGAGCGGGGCGGTGCAGCTCGCTCAAGTCGCGAGGTCTTTGGCCAGAGAGCTCGAAAGAAGATGCTCGTTACGACAACATTGCGACTGATGCTAGACTAAATAGACGAGGCTCAGAGAGGACTCGCAGCGGGAGGGCGCACCATCGTCTTCCTCCTCGTCGACGACGTCGGCGCCCTTCTCGAGCAGATACCGGCTCAAGCCTGCTCCTGCAGCTCCCTCACACTGCCACCTCGGCCTCGGCCGCCGCCCTGAGCTCCCTCAACAGCCCGAGCGTCCGCTCAAACACGCCCTCGAGCCTCGTCCTCGTCTCGTCGCTCATCCCATCCTCGTGCTCGTGCCCCTCGTCGTCATCGTCGTCGCCTTCGACGATCGGCTCGCCCTCCTCCTCGCTGAGCGGGTACTCGGCGTCCGGGTCAAAGCCGCGCTGCTGCGCGACGAACGGCGTCTGGCCGCCCGAGAGCGACAGCTCGCCGTCCTGGAGCGTCGGCGGCGGGACGCCCGTAAAGTGCAGCTCGAACGAGCCGTCGGCGGCGGGAGGGTCGGCGTAGGCGTCGGCGAGGCGCGAGAACGAGGTGGATGGGTGGGAGGAGGAAGCGGGGAGGACCTCTTCAAAGTCAACGCCGTCCTCGTCGTCCTCGTCGTTGCCGTCGAGGTCATCGTCGGCCTCGATGACCTCGCTCGGGGTCGCGACGGCCGTGTCGACCGACATGGCGTCGTCGTCGGTCGAGTCGCCGGCGCCTGACGCATCCGAGACGAGCGACGGCGTGGCCGCCCCGCTCGCGACGTCCATCTCGTCGTCGTCGCCGTCTGGCCCGCTCATTCCACCCGGCGCAGCGAGGTCGCGCTGGCGGAGGACCTGCTGGAACGGGTCGTTCTCGAGCGGGACGAACTCGGGCAGGCCGAGCGAGACGGCGAGGACGCCCTGGAGGTCGCGCACGAGCGAGTCGAGGCGGACGCGGTCGGTCGTGCGGAGCGGTGCTGCGGCTTGTGGTGCTCCTGGTGCTGACGGCGACGGTGCGGGTGCGGGTGCGCCTCGGGCCGAGTCCCAGTCGCGGCCGTCGAGGACGGCGGCCCAGCCGTGGTCGAAGCGGGCGAGGGCGGCAAAGAGGGCGGGGAGGGACGCGTCGTCGAGGGTGTAGCCGTCGCAGGCGGGTGCGAGGTAGCCGGTGAGCTGGAGGAGGTAGGCGACGCGGAGCGAGTGGGAAGGTGGGGCGGCGGGGATCGAGAGGACGAAGGCGAGGAGCGGGAGGATCTGGGCGGCGGGGTGCTGGCGCGTCAGCTGGGGCTTGCAGGAGGGAAGCAGGGCGTGCACGCACTGCCTCGAGGAAGCTGGCGAGGGTCGGGAGGCGAGCCGAGCGCCCCGAATGACGGGACTCGAACCCGCCAGAGAGGCGCAGGAGCTCCTGGTCGAGGTAGCGGATCAGGCGCGACTCCTGGGTCGGAGTGAGCGGCGGCTTGGGCATGCCTGGCAGTCGGCAGCGTGGTAAGGCGACGACGTGAGCCGCCCACTCCGTCCTGCTCCTCCTCGAGCTCGACCGAGCAACCCGGCCTCCCACCGCTCACACGCTCACTCGAGATGGCAAAGAGCACTGCCGCCGACAAGCCCAAGTCCAAGGGCAAGGGCAAGCAGGCCCAGCCCCCTTCGCCCGCTCCCGCCTCGTCTCGCTCCGGCTCGCCTTCGTCCTCGTCCGCATCTCCCTCCGATTCGAGCGACGACGACGACGACTCGTCCTCCGCGTCTGGCTCGGCCCGTAGCTCGGCATCCCCCGACCCCGAAGCCGCCAAGCAGCCCGAGCGCACCGTCGACCCGACTCTGCGGTCCGTCTCCTCTCCCTCCTCCTCGTCGACCTCGCGCGCCAGGCTCACCCAACTCTCCCGTCCACAGCAAGTACACGGCGCCGGCAGGCTTCAAACCCCTCAAGGCGACCGTCGACAAGGGTGCGCTCGACTGGGACGACCTGCGCGACGACAAAGACCTCGAGCTGTGGGCGGTGCGCGTTCCCGTCGGCGTGCGTGTCCCTCTCTCCCCTCCTCCGTCGCCATTCTGCACACCCTGACGACGCAACCCCACCCACAGCTCAAGACCAAGCACCTCGACGGCCTCACGCTCACGCTCCCGCCCCCCGAGCTCGGCACGCCCGCTCAGCCCATCGGCCACCTCTCGACCAAGAAGGCCCAGTACGACGCCTTCCTCACGGTCCCGAGCGCGAGCACCAAGCGCAAGCGCGGCGAGGCGGCCCCCGAGGAGGCCGAGGGCGCCGGACAGGGCGCGGGCGAGCTCGCAGCGGCGGTCCCGCTCGTGCCCCGCAAGTCGCACGGCAACAAGCTCTTCCAGGGTGCGCCCCTCTGCCCTCGCTCTCGTACACGCACACTCGTTGCTGACGCTCCCACGCGCCCGCAGCTCCTCGCCCAATCGCGCGCACCCTGACGCTCCAGCGCGCGCTCCCCTCGGGCGTCCTCACCAACCCGACGACGGCGCACCTCCTCAAGACGTCGCACTCGTCGCTCATCGCCTCGCAGCCGTCGCCCGTCCCCGGCTCGATCCTCGACGCCGACGCGCTCCTCCTCGCGCCCGCCGAGATCGCCATCCGCAAGGAGGCCGTGCGCGGCAAGGGCGCGCGCGACCAGCCCGACGTGCTGCTGCGGTTCCGGCTCGGCAACTTTGGCGGCATGGGGCCCGAGGGCGGCAAGGGGCGGTACCACAACCCGATGGCGAGGGTCGTTCGGAGCGAGCAGGAGGAGGACGACGACGACGACGAGGCGGTCCGAGCGGGCGAGGAGGTCGCGGGCGAGGACGTCGAGATGGCCGATGCGGATGCGGCGGCGGCGGACGAGGATCAGAAGAAGGTCAAGAAGGAGCGCAAGGACAAGAAGGAGCGCAGGAAGAGCGAGGCGGCGGCGGTCGAGGGTGGCGAGGCCGAGTCGCAGAAGAGGAAGAAGAAGAAGGTCAAGGCCGAGGAGTAGCTCGTCGTAGCTGCCCCTGCACACCTCTCCTTCTCTCTCCTCGATCCTCGCCAGCGAGAGAGAAAACGCACTCGAGGCTGCACGGACCCCCTCCCGCTCGCAGCTCACTCCTCTGCGCCCGACCCGCTCGCGTCCCCGCCCGAGCCAGACCCCGAGCCCGAGCCCGAGCCCGAGCCGTCCTCGTCGTCGTCCTCCTCGTCGCCCGACTCGTTCCCGCTCGACGCCTGACTGCCCGACGACCCGCTCGCGTCGGCGTCGGCGTCCTCGATGTCGGCGTCGAGGTCGACGACGGGCGCGGCGCCGTCGTCGCCGTCCTGCGCCGCTGCGCCTGCTGCGGTCGGTGCTGCGGCATCTTGTCGCGGCGGGGAGGCGCCGA
The DNA here is from genome assembly GCA_920104245.2 of Rhodotorula babjevae. NCBI lineage: Eukaryota > Fungi > Basidiomycota > Microbotryomycetes > Sporidiobolales > Sporidiobolaceae > Rhodotorula > Rhodotorula babjevae. The sequence continues at coordinate 1,076,180 of CAKKSZ020000009.1, read as the reverse complement.
GGTCGAGCGCCGAGTCGAGCCCCTGGTTGGGCGAGGTCGAGAAGGCCGACTGCGGGCGGGCGGGTGGGCGAGTCGGCGTCAGTAAGGTGAGCGGCGCGGTCGAGAGAGGGTGGGGGGCGCACGTCTGCGTCCTCGTCATGGGTGCGCTGGCGGCCGAGCGGGACGAGCCAAGAGTGGCCGTAGTGGCGCATGTTGAGGACCTGCGAGCGGGTGAAGCAAGCCGAGTCAGGGCGTGGTCCGGAGAGAGGGAGCGAGGGGAGGGGGCGCACCTGGGTGTAGTGGTCGTCCTCTTGCTTGTCGAGGTGGTCGAGGTGGTCCTGGAGGGAGCGGGAGGGGGTGCCCGGGGGAGCGTGGGCGGTCGAGCGGCGCGAGGCGGGGAGCGAGGCGGGTTCAGGGTGCGGGCGCGGGTCGGAGAGGTAGGCGAGCGAGGGTGGGAGGAGCTGTGGCCAGGTCGAGGGGCCTCGCGGGGCTGCAGGTGCGCGCGGTGTGGGCATCGGGGGCCGAGTTGATGAGGGAGACGAGGGACGAGGCGAGGTTGGCGACGAGGGGCGCAAGTGTGCAGCGACCTGGCGTAGGGTCGAGAGTGTGGCTCGACGAGGCTGTCCAGCAGTCGCTCAGTGCAGCTGAGCCGTGAGAGAGGGAGCCAGAGCCGAGTTGGCCGATCTCGTCCTCGTCGCCCCGTCCCTCCTGCTCACGCTCGCTCCACCACCGCTCAGCCGACCTGAGCACTCGACGAGATGCCGCCTAAACGCCCTGCCACCACCTTCACCCAGGACCAGCCCACGTGCGTCTCCTCGTCGCCCTTCCCCACGCCCTCATCTCCTCCCTCGTCCTCCCTTCCCCCACTGACGTCGCTCCCTCGTCTCCCTCCCACCCTGAGCAGCGATCGCGCAGCCGCAGCCCTCGCCGGCAAGCGCGTAAAGTTCGCCCCCAACAACGCCGAGAACGTCGCGGCCGACCCCGACGCCGACGACCTCCAGCTCGACCTCGACCAGGACGGCGCAGGTCCCTCCCGCAAAAAGGGCAAGGTCACGACCGAGGGCTACGACTCGGACTCGTCGGCCGACTCGGACGGCGGCTTTGGCGGCGCAGGCGGCGGCCGCAAAGGGCGCGGCGTCGGCGCCCAGGCGGCAGAGCCCGACGACAACGACGACGAGGACGACGACATGTTCGGCGGCGCACCAGAGCAGCGCGACACTGGGCTCGACACAAAGGGCAAGAAGAAGGACAAGGAGTTCCTCGAGATGGGCGACATCGAGGGCCAGGAGTTTGGCAAGGGCGGCGACAGTGACGACGACGACGACGACGCCGTGCTCGAGGACGAGGAGGACTACCTGCCCGAGGACGACGAGGCCAACGCCGACGAGGCTCCGCGAGGCCGCCGCAGCAAGAAGGGCATGGGCTACTCGCTCAGGTGCGTCCCCTCCCTCCCTCGCTCCCCCACTTTCCCTCGCTGACGCTCTCGCCCTCGCCCGCGCCCGCAGCTCGTTCAACATGAAGGAGGAGCTCTCCGAGGGCCGCTTCTCGTCCGACGGCACCTACACGGCCAACAGCAAGGACCCGCTCGCGTCGCACGACGTGTGGCTCGACGGCCTCTCGAAGCGCTCGATCCGCGCCGCGCGCGAGGCCAAGGAGCGCGCCGACCAGCGCCAGCGCGACAAGGAGCGCGACGAGGCCAAGAGCGACGACCAGCTGACCCAGCTGCGCGACGACTGCATGATTGGCCTCGTCGCGCTCGTCCGCCCGGGCGAGACGGTCGCGGGCGCGTTGAGCCGCCTCGGGACGGCCAAGAAGCGCGCAGAGGCGGCTGCTGCGGCTGGCGGTGGAGCAGGCGCGGGTAAGGGCAAGGCGGCGAGCGGCGGCGGCGGCGGCAACGACGCGATGGACCTCGACGACGGCGCCTCCAACCCTTCCACCTCGACCTCGACCACCTCGTCCTCTGCCGCCGCCTCGGCCCCCTCGCGCTACGCCTCGCGCATCAACCGCCTGACGCACTACGCCTCGACGCTCCTCTCCCAGCACGGCGAGCTCGAGGTGTACGACCACTCGCACGAGCACCTCGTCGAGACGCTCAAGGGCGAGGGCGCCGTCCGCCGCGACTGGCAGCCGCCCGTCGACCCGGATCTCGAGCAGGACGAGCGCGAGGCGGGCGACGCGGCGCAGCGTGAGCGCGGCGAGCGCGACAGGGCGAGGGACGAGCGCGCTCAGGCCCTCGGTCGCTCGCGCGTCGTCATCGCGCGCCCGACGGCCGCCGCCGCCTCGTCGTCGTCGGCGGCGTCGTCGAACGGCGCAGGAGCAGGTGCAGGCGGCGAGCCGTTGTTCTGGTACCGCTGGAAGGAGGCGCCGGCGGGTCAGTCGGCCGAGCAGGAGTACGGGCCCTACGACCGCAAGACGCTCGCGACCTGGGTCGCCGGCGGCTTCTTCGGCGACAAGGAGGACGCGGGCAGGATCGTGCTTCGCCGCGAGGGGCAGCAGGGCGCAGGGGCGAACGAGTGGAAGAGCTGGACGGAGGTGCGGTAGCGGGTCTCGAGCGAGCGTGCAACCCCGACTCGTCGTGCGCGTTGCTGCCAGACTCCCTCCTCGTCTCCAGACCGAAGAGAGATGCAGCACGTTACAGGCTCGAGAGGGAGAGAGAGGGAGAGAGAGAGGATGACGAGGGCACAGATGGTCGGGCGAGACACAGCCTGACGACGACGACGGAGGAGGCTAGGCACAAGGGTAGAGGCTACTGACAGAGGTGGATATGGGCACGACATGAACGGCAATGCTGAGAGAGGGAGAGGGCGAGGGACACGCCGAGTCGCCGAGGGCCGAGCGAGGAGAAGAAGCGAGGCTGAGGAGGGGAAGGGGTCCGAGCGGGATCAAGGAGCGTACCTGTGAGCGAGAGAGGGTGCAAGGTTAGTAAGTGCTCCTTCCTGCGCATCGAGGAGAGAGGCGAAGAGTACGAGACACGCACTTGGTCGGGCCAAAGAGGCTCGAGAAGAAGGCCTGCTCGTTCGCCTTCTTTGCGCTGCCCGTCGCCTTCTTCGCGCCGCCCTTGACCGGGTCGCCGCCGACGGCAGGCGCACGAGGCGCGACCATGCGCGCAGCCGAGGCGACAGCGTCATCGGCGCTCTGGACCGACGCCGCCGACGACGAGCCCGAGCTGGACGACGACGCCGACATGGCCTGCGGCACGAGCTGCGGCGTCGGCATCGACTCGCGGCGCGTCGGGCGATGGTGCGCCGGCGGTGGTGGCTGCAAGGCCGGGATCGGTAGCGGCGGCGGCGGCATGCTGAAGAGGTCCGAGCCGTCGCCGAACAGGGCCGGGTCGAACGTCGTCGTCGCGAACGACGGCGTCGGGAGCGCCGCAGCCGAGGCCGTCAGCGCGTTGAGCGCGAGGGCCGAGGGCGGGAAGGCGGGTAGGCCGTCGGCGCCCGGGTTGACGGGGTACGGCTGTGGGAGGAGCTCGCCGTCGAGGTGGTAAGGCGCCGACGACGACGACGGCGCGAAGCACGCCTCGTCGAACGCGCCCTCGAGGGCGGCGACGTCGATGTGCACGTCGTGCGGCGGCGCGACCCCGGCGACCGCCGCAGCGCTCTCGAGCGGGAAGCTCGCGAACGCCTCGTCCTCGAACGGGTTGGGCTCGCGCGTCGGCGCCGCGTACGGCAGCTGCGGCGGCGGCTGGCTCAGGCCCATGAGCGCCGGCGAGTGCAGGTCGTACGCCGTCGACGACTGCAGCCAGATGTGCTGCAGGCGCTCGTCGTCGGCGTCGTGCTGGACGATCGGCGGCGGCGCGAGCGGCGTGTGCGCGATCTGGCCCCACGGCGTGTGCGGCGTCGTCGCAGAGCCGAGAGGGGTCGCTGTCGCGGCGCCGGGGACGCCGAGCGAGTCGCGGCGGACGAACTGGGTCGGCGACGGGATGCGGAGCGAGAGGTTCGGGTGGTGCGGCGCCTGGTGGCGAGACGGAGCGGTGTGGGAGGGGTGACGCGGAAGGGGTGGAGGGAGCATCGAGTCGAGCTCTTGATGCTGGTAGGAGGAGGAGGGAGGGTGCGCCATGCGGGCGGGCGAGGTCGCGCTGCGGACCATCGGCGGCGCGAGGCCGGCGGGCGCCAGGTGCGGCGGCTGCATGGCGCGCTCGGCGGCGCGCGGGCCTTGCGGCGACAACGAGCGACGCGTCGAGAGGAAGGACAGCTCGGCGCTGCCCTTCTGCGCGCCCTCGGAGAGCCCGACGTCGTACGCGACGACGAGAACGACGTCCCCGAGGTCGCTCCCTCGGAGCGCAGAACCGCTCGTCGGGTGCGGCAACGGCGCGCTCTCGTCAAAGCTGACGAAGAACTCCTGCAGGATCGAGATGCCCTTGAGGCTCTCCTGCAGCTCGAACCGCGACTTGCCCGAGCGCGCGAACGCGCTCGCCGCCGCCGGGTGCCGCGGCGACGACGCCTCGTGCTGCTTAAGCGGGTCCTCGTCGAGGTAGGCCGTCCACCAGTGCGGCGAGAAGGGGACGTTGTAGGCGCACGAGTGGCGGAACGAGCGCGCGAGAGGGGAGCGGGACGAGGGCGAGATCGAGGGCGCGGCGTCGGCGGCGAGGCGGTACGGGCCGCTCAAGGGGTCGATGAACTGGGCGCCGAGGACGCCGTCGTGGCAGAAGCTCGTGATGACCTGCAGGTTGAGCTCTTGAAGCGAGTGCAGGGCGAGGTGCGTGTTGATGGCGTCGGCGAGCCCGCTCGACTCGACGGCAGTCGGGACGTGCAGGTTGAGCTTGAGGTGGAGGAACTGGCACGGCTGCCGCTCGATCATGTCGGGGAGCATCGGGTACCGCTTGAGGCCGCCGGGGAGGTCCTCGACGAACGTCTTGCCCGTCGGCTCGGCGCCGAGTGGCAGTCGCGCAAACACGTGCCCGTGCGGGCGAGCGCTCGACTCGCGCGGGGTCGCCCACATCGACAGGTCGGTCGGCAGGAAAGGGCACGACGGCGGCACGGCGGCCGGGAGGACCGTCATCGTCTCGAACGCGTTGGCGAGCTGCGTCGTCGGCGTCGCGACGCCGTGCGCCGGGTGCATGACGAACGGCGAGTGGAGGGCCGATAAGGGCTGCTCGATGGACGAGAAGGGCCCGAGGCTGGCCGCCGCCGAGATGTCGATCTTGGGCTTGGCCGACGCGGTGGTCGGTGGGCCGAGCCGTGCGTACGGCGAGTTCTCGCCGAAGAACAGCGCCGCGTTGTTGCCCTCGAAGCGGTCCTCTCCCTCCTCGGGCTCCTTGGCGAAGTGCATGACTGCGCGCGGCGGCAAAGTCAGCTCTGCATCTCGACGATCTGGCGAGACGGCAAGAACCTGCTGACGCACACTCGGGGTCGAGGCTGAGCTGGTGCTTGAGGCACTGTAGGTGCGAGCTGATCTGCTTGCGCGAGCGCTCCTTGCCCGTCGTGCGCAGGATGTAGTCGCCGATGAGCTCGTTGCGGCCCTTGGCCTTGCCCTCGATGATGAGCTTCTTGCGGCCGAGTCGAGGCAGAAGACGAAGCGCTGCGCGACAGCATGTGCATTAGTCTCGGCATCGTACAACGAAGGAGGAGACCCAGAGAGACGAGGCCGCACCGCTGTGGAAGGCGTCGTTGATCTCGGTCGGCCAGACGTCCTCGCCGTCCTTGCCGAAGCCCGTGCGCGGGTTCGACGACACGACGTTGTGTTTGACATCGCCAGGCGGTGTCGGCAGCCCGGCGTCGGCGAGCGTGCGGCGGCGCTTGATGCGAGGGCGACGAGGCTTGACCTCCGGGGCAAGGTCGTCGTCGTCGTCGTCGAGCTGGCCGAGTGAGCCCAGGGTGGCGGCGCCGTACGGCGAGTAGGGGCTGAACGAAGCTTGCGCAGAAGCGGATCGAGCCATCGGCGACGAGTACAGGGTGGCGGGCGACGAAAGGAGGCCGCCGTCGGTCCTCGGCGACGAGTCGAACTGGAACGCCTGCGTCCGGGGCGACCTCGACTCGGGCGACGACTGCGGGAAGCGCATGCCGGGCGTCTGCGGCTGGGCGTCCTGGAGCGTGCGCTTGCGGACCATGCCGTGTGACGCTGGCCCCTTGGGCGAGGTCGTGCTCGAGGGCGAGATGGGGCGGCTGCGCATCGAGGTAGTGCTCAGGGTTGCTGATCGAGTCGGTGCTGCGGTACAGAGAGCGCAGTGAGTCAGCTATCCTGTCCCTTGGGCTGCGCTCGAAGTTGACGGCGCGACGCGTCGCTATTCAGAGGAGAAAGGCGGCGCACCTGGCACAACGAGGGTCTCCAATGGCACACAGAGCAGCGCAGTTGGTCACCAGAGTTGCTCTTGACAGTCTTGAGGCGCGTTCGCAGGCTCGCTGGTGGTGTGAGGCGGCCAGTCAAGGGGCGAGATGAGGAGCCGGTGAGGGCGGGGTTGACGAGGCCTGGCGGGCAAGGGAGAGCTGGGCGGGGCGGCTGCGGCTGCTCGAGACGTGTCCAGCACGAGTCGGTGAGCGTGGCTGGTGCTTATGTGGCCGGAGACGCCGTGAGCGAGTGTGAGAGGAGGAGCACGCAGGTCTCGGGTGATGGCACCTCCTCCTCGCCCGACGGCCTCGCCAGAAACCGCCCGGCTTATTTGGGGCTGAGGCTTGCGGCTAGCTAGATCGGCGGTACACTCGGACGGAGCATGCACTGCTCGTCGAGGGCGTTCTCGGACGAGTCGTGCACGCGCCTTCTCGCCAAGTCGACCTTCGCAAATTGGGCCGGCAGCTCCTCCTCTCGGGCTCACGCTTGCTTAGTAGCTAACGACGAGATGGCAATACAGCGAAGGTAAGAGAGCGGAACGAGTGACGAGGGTAGGGACAAAAGACAAGGGAGAGGTCCGACAGAGAGAGCGGGCAGAGAGAGAGGGCGACGACGACGAGGAAGAGAAGGAGGGGACGGATGCGGAGCAGCGCCCTACTCGTACATGCCGTACAGCGACATGGTGGCGCTGCGGTAGCTCGCGTCCTGCTGCCCCTGCTTGCCCGCCATGACGTCGAGGCTGTCGAAGCCGCCCGCGCCGACGGGGTCGACGACGACGATCTGAGGCGCCTTGTGCTGCGTGAAGGCGTCGCGCGACGGCGACGGCGACGGCGAGACGTCCATGAAGGAGCGCACGGTCGGATCGTGCGGGTGCGAGTGCGTCGAGGGGTGCGAAAAGTGGAAGACCGGCGTCTGCGGCGTGGCGAGCGAGGGCGACGAGGCGACCGATGACGGCGACGACCGAGGCGAGTCTCGAGACGACGACAGCTCGGGCGTGGCGGGGAGACCGAGCTGCTGCAGGACGTCGCGCTCGGCGGTCGAGAGCGTGAGCGGGTTGCGGCGGTCCTCGCCGGCCGGCATCGAGGGCTCGTCGTGCGCCGAGCGCTGCTGCGGCTGAGCGAGCGAGGTGTTGCGGGCGAGACGCAGGGGAGCGGGCGCAGTCGGGCGAGTCGACACCTTGCGCTGCAGGGCGGCGCCCTTGACCGACGATTGACGAGCCGGCGGCGTGATCGTAGACGGCCCGAAGACGTCGGCGCCTGACGGTCCTGCACCCGGCACGGACGACGACGGCTGCCGCTGCCCGAGGACCGAGCCGTCCTTGGCCGGGCTGCTCCTCGCGCTGCCGGCGATCGAGTTGGACGAGAGCTCGCCGACCTCGCCCGCGGCCGAGTAGATCGAGTGCTCGTACCGCTGCGTCGCGCCGTACGGGCTGTGCGCGCCGGAGCCTGACGTTGCTGCCGAGAGGGGTGAGAGCGAGTCCTTCGAGTCGGACTCGGGGACCGGGCCGAGCGGGCGGCGCGTGAAGCCGAGCGGCGCGACCGTGACGGACGGTGCGTGCTGCTGCGGCGGCGAGGCGTACATGGACGAGGCGTCCGAGGTGCGGTACGACGGCGAGGTCGAGCCGCCGAGGCGGACGCCGGCTGCGGCGGCGAGCCCGCTCAGGTCGCTCGCCTCGCTCGCGCGCACGCCGTGCTGCTGGTGCGGCTGGTGGCGCGGCGGGAACTGGTCGAACATCGCCTCGAGCTCGCGCAGAGGCTTCGAGTCGACGCGCGCCGAGTAGCGTCGAGGGTTGGACGGCGCAGAGGTGCGAGTTGAGGCGGGAAGAGGATGGGAGGGAAGGCCGACGACGTGATCTGCGACGGGTTGGTCGAGCACGTCAGCCTCGGCACAGGCGGTCGTTGTGAGAGAAGGAGAAGCAGGAGACGCACCACGCTCCTCCTCGTCGTCGTCGTCCGAGTCGGCCTCGCCGCCGTACGCGTCGGTCAAGCCCATGATCGTGTCCTTCTTCCTCCGCTCTCTCTCCTGCTCCTCCCGGCCGACCTGCCCGGTCATGACCTCCATGAAGCGGCCCGCGAGCCGCTCGTCGCTCGCGAGCTCCTGCGTGTCGCGCTGCGCCTGCTCAGGGCGGCGCGCGAACGCGTACGGGGAGGCGGGCGCGCCGGCGTCGGCGCCGCCGGCCGAGGGGACCTCGCTTGGGCGGTGGCTGGGTCGACGAGCGGGGTACGCCGAGGCGGTGATGGGCTGAGGGCCGACGGGGACGCCGTTGTACGAGAGGTGCGTCGGCTGGGCGGTCCGAGCGGCGGGAGGAGGCTGTTGAGGGGTCGAGGGCGGGAGAGGGACGTCGGCTCGAGACGTGGGGGACGACGAGGGCGACGAGCGAGAGGGGAGGCGGGCAGGTGCAGGCTGAGCGACGGGCGCGGCGAGCGGCGCCGCCTGCTGACCGCGGAACGTGATCACGTCGTTGACGCTCTGGGCGCCCGTCGCGGGTCGCGCTCGGTCGCCGCCGCTCGCCGGCGCCGACGATGCGAGACTCGCACCCGTCGCGCTGCGCGGGAACGACTGCTCGGTCGCGCTGCGGGCGGGCGGGCCGCCGAGCAGCTCGCGGCGGGCGGCGTCGTGCGCCTGCGGCGCAAAGACCGGCAGAGCGCGCCCGTGCGCGCCTCGGCCCTTCTCGTCGTGCGAGGCGAGACTCGAGAACGACTGCTGCGCCCACGGCTTGCTGTCGCCGCCGTACGGCCCTGCGCCGAGCGTGTCGCTGCTCGCCCAGGCGGCAGCGTTGCTCAGCTCGACGGGCCGGCTCTGCCCGGGACCGGGACCGCCTCGCCCGTTGTCGCCGAGGTTGGTCCAGCCGCCGACGGCGTCGACCTTCTTGCCGTTCTTGCGCTTCTTCCAGCAGCAGATGCCGATGCCGGCGAGGATGATGACGGCGAGGACGCCACCGCCGATGGCGATGCCGTAGATGGCGCCGGTCGGGAGGCCCGTCGCGTCGACGTTGGGCGACGAGTCGACGGTGACGGCGACGGCGCTAGAGCGAGGGAGGCCCGACGACTCGGCGGCGAACGAGAACGAGTAAGAGCCGCTCGTGTGGGTGCGGCTGCGGGTCGGTGGCGCGTTGCCGACCGACTTGGTGGCGGTGCCGGAAGCTGCGACGCCGGGTCTGGTGGGTGCGAGAGTCAGCTACTGCGGGGCGAGCGGTACAGCGAGAAGAGGAGCGGGCGCACTGGAAAGTGGTCGAGGTGGTCGCTGCGAGGTCGGCTGCGCTCTCGAGCACAGTAGCTGCCGCTGTTGTCGTAGTTGCTGTCAGGAGAGACGGCGCAGGTCAGCCGATGACCCGTAAAGGCGAGAGAGAGGAGCAGCACACACCTCGTCGGCGAGTGGTGCGTGCGGCGGTCGTCGTGGTCGCTGCATCGGTAGTCGCGGCGACTCGCTGGCGCTTGTGCATGCCGCGCTTGTGCAGGTCGTGGTGCTTGGCGGCAGGCCCGTCGCGGTGCTCGAGGTGGTGCATGCCGGGCTAGCGCGTGTGGGGTCGAGCGGGCGACGAGCGAGTGCTGGAGGGGCGAGGAGGGTGTGCGGGAGGGCGGGTACGGTGCTGGGCTGGGTACGGTGCTCTGGTGGAGGTGCTTCTCGAGGCTGGGTGCAGGGCAGAGCGAGTCGGTGGAGGTGTCGAGGGGTCGAGCGACGAGGGCCGGGACCGCGCGTTTGTTGGTCGACGGCGGCGGCGCTGGCGGTACAGCCGAGTGCAGCGGGGGCAGGCGTCGAGGTGGGACTAGCTGCTGGTCACGCTGTGGCGGTCGTAGCGTGGCGGCAGGCTGGAGGGGAGGAGGAGAGGGTCACCGCCCGTTGCGAAGAAAGCCGGGGGAGCGCGCTCCGATCGCGCCGAGGCGCGTGCGCAAGAACGAGGCGCAGCCGTGAGCACCGAGCGGGTCGCGCGGCGTACCAAGCGGGAACGAATACGTGCGCGGGTACAGAAGGAGAGGCGACAGCGTCTTGCCCGCAAGAAAAAGAGGGAGGAGGACGACCGAGTGGAGGGACGAGAGGTGCGAGCGTGACAAGTCCAAGGACGAGGGAGAACGAGCAGGGGAGGGTGTGCGGGGCTGCTGGCGACGGCGATGCAAGGTAGGCAGAATGAGTGCCGTCGTCGTGATGCGGGTGAACGTTATCACGCGGCAAGGCCGCGAGCGGGCGGGGGAAGAGCGACTTGAGAAGGTCAAGTGCGGGACGAGGGGAGCGAGCGGGGTGGCGGTGCACGCTCGATGTCGCTCGCCGGGCAGCGTCAGGGAGCGACGCCTTTAGAGCGGAGGCAGATGACGAGGGAGCCAAGAGACGGACGAAGCGACGTCCGTGGAGGCGACGAACCGAGGCGAACGAAGCTGGAAGAGAACGAGGGAAGGAGAGGCCGCCACTGCGCAGGACTAGTTCGAGCGACGAGGTACAGTTGAGCTGCTGAGATTTAGCAATGTGTGCAGGGAGGCGGATGCTGCAGGGAAGGGCCCGAGCGAGAAAGGCGAGCCGGAGACCGAGGGAGACGGACGGACGAGGCTCTACTGCCGGCGGACGCTGAGAGGATTTGGCCTGGTCGTTCGAGCACGACCGAGGGAGAGCGTCACGCGGTCGGGCGGGTACAAGAGGGCGAGGGAGGACGCTCACGGCTTGGTTCCGCTTCCCTCACTCACCTCGCCGGCCTGCATCTTCGCCTTCCAAGTGAGTCGACCCTCCCCTCGTCCTCCTTCCTATGGTGGATCGTAACAGAGGACGATCGCTGACATTACTGCACCCTCGCCGACAGGAAGACGCTGGGCATGGCACCGCATTCGCCCGGCTCGTCAATGCCGCCTTCCCCAAGTCGTGCGCCCTCTTCCCCTCGGGCATCGCACTCGCGCGCAGTATAACAAACGCTGACTCAAAGCCCTAACAGGACCGCCCTCCGCGCCCAAGTCGTCCGTGCGCTGCCCACCTGCCGGGAACCATGTTCCAGTGCGCCCTTTCCTCCTCTCGCGACCCGAGCACCGCAGCTGACCTTGTTGCCGACCCCCAGGATCGGCAGGTCGAGGTTTTTCGGCACGGACAGAGACGGTCGGCCCTTTCCTCTCTGTCGCCCTCTCGCGGCAGAACTGACAGGTTTATGGAGCGTGCGCGCAGCAGCAGCAGGATTGGGCAGCGGGGGGAGATTCGGGCGGCTGGATCTAGAACTTTTACCTCGCTTGTAAGAAGCGAGGCGGACTACGCGCCAGGATGGAGGGACCCGGCCGGTAGTCAACATGATGGAATGCTCGCTGCTCACCTTCTCGCTTCTCTCTCTCGCAGACGCAGCTCGTTGGACAGCTCTCGAGCTCGACGACCCTCCGAGCAAGGCACGTTAGACGACGAGCGCGCTGCAGGACAAGGGCTCGCCGCTCTCGCTCTCCGTCACACTGACCGCCTCGTCCCCGCGTCTCGAGCTGCACTCCTGTGTTCCACGGTCACACACGAGCTCCTCTACGTCCACGCAACGCCGACGAGTCGCCTACGCCGCACGGAAAGGATCGAGCGACTCGAGCTCGATGAGGAGGTCGGCTGGAGGCTGCACACGAAGAGATAAAGCCGGCGGTCAGCGCATGTTGCCTCTCAGCGCATGTTGCCTCGGGCACAGAGAGAGAAGAGAGCGCAAGGACGCACCTCGCCACTCGTCTCGCCGACGTCCCCCTCGAGACCGCCTCGTGCCCGCTCGCCGCTCGGGCCCGCCGCTCGCTCCTCGCCCTCCTCGCCCTCGCTCTCGTCCGGGAGATCCCCTACGCGCAGCCTCGGCGTCTTGACCGTCTCGACCGGCTCGCCCTTGCGCGCGCCGCGCCCGCCGCGCTCGGACCGCTCGCGGAGGAGGTCGGCCCGCTCGCGAGCGAGAGCGGCACTCGAGCGTGAGAGGTCGGCTGACGCCGAGCCAGGGCGGGGCGCTGCCGCGGACGAGGAGGTCGTAGATAGAGGCGGCGAGTAGGAGTACCGGAGAGGGGCGGGCGAGGGCGCAGGAGGCGGATGGTGAAGCCGAGAGGAGGAAGGCGCTGGTCGAGGCGACGATGCCGGCTCTGACGGGCCACCGCGGGCGTCGAGAGCGGCGAGGAGCGCTGCGCCGAACTCGCCGAGCTGTGCTGACCTCGCGCGCGAGGCGACGTCGTGGAGGGTCGAGAGGAGGTGCTCGTCGGCACGCGAAGCACACTGCTGGACGAGGGCGAAGAGGCGGGCCGTCTCTGGCGACACGGCTTGGTCTGCTGCACGCGCCAGGTCGTGGAGAAGGGTCGACGGGGCGTCGAAGGTAGGATGGAGGGCAAGGAGGCGGAGGAGGGCGAAGAGAAAGGGCTCTTGGAGGAGGGCGACCAGGTCCGGCTCGGCTGAGCCTGCGAAGGAGAGCCGACAGTCAGCGCCGCATGACGACGAGAGAGAGCAAGGGAGAGAGGACGCACTCTGGTCGTGGGTGAGCCACTCGCCGAGCACCACGACAGCCCTGCCCGCCTCCTCCCGCTCGAGCGCGTGCACGGACCCCGCCGCCCACAAGCCCGCGACGACGCCCGCCTTCCACTCGCCGCCGTCGCCGAGAAGGATCTCGTGCGCAAAGGTGCGCTGCGCCTCGAGCGGCGCGTACTGGAACGCGTGCAGGACGGGGACGACGAGCGCGGGCAGGACCGTCGTCGGGGTGAGGGCGAGCTCTGGGCGCACGAGGAGGGCGAGAAGGCGCCGTGCTGGAGGGAGGGAGGACGACGTAGAGGCGGGAGGGGAGGGCGGTGCGGCGGACAGGAAGGGCAGGACCTCGAGGATGCGCTCGAGAGTGCGCGAGGCGGGCTTGCGCCGGCCCGATGAGCTGCGGCCGCTCGCAAGGCTCGACGTGCTGCGTCCTGACGCGGCGCCGACGCTCGCCGGCGCAGAGATCGACGCGAGGAGCCGCTCGTACTGCATCTCGACGAGTTGGACGTCGACCCGGGCGAGCAGGGCGAGCGTCGCCTGGCGGACGGTCGAGTCCGGGTCGTCGAGGCCGGAAAGGATGCTGGACCATGCCGACTCGCCCCAGGCTGAGCTGCCGGCAGCTGTGGGCACATCGGCTCGGGCTTTGCCCTTGCCGTCGTCGACGGTCGCCCAGGTCGAGGGCGGGAGGCACGACAGCGCGCGCAGGACGAAGAAGTGGTCGAGCGGCGACGCTCGCCGGGTGAGGTACTTGTGGAGGTGCGAGAGAAGGGGCGAGAGGGCCGGCGAGTCGGGCGAGGACGCGCCGGAAGCGTTCGAGAGAAAGGGAAGGAGGGACAGGGCGGTGAGGATGATGCCTGCAGGACAGGGCGTCAGCGCTCGCGGCACCGAGAGAGCGAGAGCGACGCTGCAGAAAGAGAGACTGCGCACCGTCTGCGGCTGCGCTCGCTGTCTCGAGCATCCTCTCGACGACCTCCCAGACGAGCGCACGGACCTCCTCCTCTTCTCGCCCACCGAGGCCACTTCCTGCCTGCGCCACATGCGCGAGCTCGCCTCGCAGCGCCTTGAGCGCGCGCTCGGTCGCCCACATGCCCTTGACGCCCTCGAACCGCGTGCGGCGCTCGTCCTCCTCCGGCGCGGCGAGGATGCGGCGGCACAGCTGGACGGCGAGCTCGATACGGTGCGCCGCGCCGGGTACGACAGGGTGCAGAGGCGAAGAGGGCGAGAGGGCCGAGGCGAGTGCGGCGAGGAAGGCGAGCGAGAGGTCGGGCTGCCGGGTCGAGCTGCGGCGGCGGCTTGAGCGCTCGGCGGTCGATGACGAGGCCGAGGGAGGAGGCGGCAGGATGAGGGAGAGGACGGCGTTGCGCGCCTCGGCGACGATCGAGGTAGGCTGGCCCGAGTTGCCGTCTCGAGTGCAGTGCGCGAGGGAAAGGAGCGCCTCGAGGGCTAGGCGGCGGATCGGGTTCCTGCGAGCGAGCCGGCATCAGGGCCCACATGCGTCCTGCCGATCGAGAGAGAGGGCGAGACGTACGAGTAGTGACGGTCAAGCATGAGCTCGACGACGCGTTCTCTGATGGCGGGTGCGAGCTCTGGCGAAACGAGCGCCGGGTTTGCTGCGGCGCGAAGCGAGCCCGCCCAGCGAGCCTCGGCTCTCTCGGACCCGAGAGGCGCATAGAGGTCCTATGTAAGGACTGATCAGCTGTGGGGTGATGAGGGCGGAAAGGCGCGAGTAGCGCACCGAGCGGATCGTGTTGACGAGGAGGAGCTTGAGTGGGTGCGGATCGACAGGCGAGAAGAGCTCGGCACAAGCGCGGTAGCCTGCCCAGGCACACGATCAGCGCATGCTGCACTGCGAGAGGGGAGGAGAGCGTACCCAGGTCGCGGTTGACGAGGTCGGCCCGGCCGGCGCCTCCTGCGAGCTTGACGGCGACGGGCAGCGCCCACGCCGCCTCGAAGAGCTCTTGCGCGGCGGCATCGAGAGGACGTGCCAGAGGTTGGGCTCGCTGTGAGCGGGCGTACAGGACGAGAACGAGGTCGTGGCGAGCTGTGCTCTGCGTCGGGCGTGCCCCACTCGGGTCAGCGGAGGGTGCGGGCGTGGGCGTGGGAGGGCGGAGGGGGCGAGGGACGCACGGGTGAGGGTGCACGCTTTGCCCAGCTGGCCTTGATCTTGGCGAGGCAGTCGAGGAGGACTCTGTTGGTGTCCTGCGAGGGCGAGACCGTCATCAGCTGCGAACGAGGGACGAGGAGGACGACGGCGAGCTCACGTCGGGGGCTGCGGCTTGTTCGACCTGCTGCACGAGCTTGTAGTGCTGCGCAGAGAGCGCCGTACTGCTGCTGTAGCTCCCTAGCGGCGGGGCTGCCATGTCGTCGAGGCGCAAGAGCAACCTCAGGCTCGCCCTCGGCCGGTCGCCTCTCTCGCTCCCTCGACCAGGTCTCGCCTCTGGACGCTACCGACAGCGTTCTGCAGCTGCTCGTACCCAGAGCGCACCCCACTGGCAGCCGCCCCGGCCACCCCGTCGAGCCGCCCTCCTCCCCTCGACTTCGCCTCCCCTCATCAGCTCGACGCTCGCACAGAGCCGCCAACAGCACGGGCACCTGCCCCTCAGCGACCAAGATGGTCCAGGGCAATCCCCAGAGCGGCAAAGGCGGTCAGCGCCCGCCCTCGGGCCCTTCGCTCGCCATCCGCTTCAACCGCACCTTCTCCGGCCCCGTCGGTGGCTCTGGCGGCGGCAACAAGGATCGGCCCGTGCCGACAGGTCCTGCGAGCATGAGCACATCGAACGGCCAGAGCGTGCGTGCTGCTCTCGTCCCTCACTCCCCTCGGGCCAGACAGCTGACTTCCTCCTCCTCGCCGAGCAGCTCGCTTCCCGCATGTCCTCCGGCGCCGGGCCCGCCGCAACACCGCCAGCCAGCTCGAGCTCGACAAAGCAGCCGCAACATCCATCAGCCGTGTCCAAGCAGGTCTCCCTCGCGCAGCGCCTCGCGACTTCCAAGCCGTCCCCCCCTCCTGCGCCCTCAGCACCGTCATCTCGTCCACCCTCCGCCCAGGCCACCGCGACCTCGTCTTCCACTTCTCGCCCTGACTCACTCGACCGCTCGTCGAGCGCTGCCGGCGGGAACTCGTTGGCCGAGCGCCTCTCGCAGCCCGCAGCGCCGTCGAGCGACAACCGCGGCCCGGCGCGACCCACAGCGCAGCCTGCCCGTTCTGGCGGCGCTCAGCAGGTCGAGCAGCCGCGGCCGCTCGCTCAACGTCTCGACGGCCCGAGCGCTGCGCCCGCGGCCTCTACGAGCGCACCGTCGCCCGCCTCCTCGAGCGGCGCTCCTCCCCGAGCGACCTCGAGCGCGCTCGGCACCGCATCGCAGGCGCCGCTCGCGCAGCGGCTCTCGTCGGCCGACGTCTCGCGTCCGTCGAGCCGCGCAGGGTCGCCGGGCGAGATCCAGCGAGCGCAGACGTCGAGCTCGCGCCCCTCCTGGGCGGCCGGGACGAGCGCGACTGTGCACGCCGCCGCAGGACCCAGCTGGGCGCCCAAAGGCGTACAGTCAGCTCCTTGGAGCGCTGCTCCGCAGTTCTCGGGCTCGTTTTTCCCGCAGCGCCCTCCACCACACCATCCGCCTGTCCCCGCTCGACCACAGCAACCTCCCCGCCGATCACCGCCTCCCCGCGTCAGCACGCAGCGTTCGCCTCCTCCTCGCGACGTGCGCCCGACGCACGCCGACCCTCCCGCTCGACCATACCCTCCCTCTCGACCCGATCCTCGCCCGCACGACCCTCTACCTCGTCGAGACGACTATCGGCGGGCGCACGACTATCGAGACGACTATCGCCGCCACTCGTACGACTACCGGGACGACTACGACTACGACGACCGCTACCGGCGCGCATCTGGGCCCGACGGCGACCGAGACGGGCGCAGCGCCGCCTCGCGCAGCTCGTACGATGCCCGACCCGCACCGCCGTCTCGCCCGGCGGCCGACTCGCGCACTGCCCCTCCTGCTCGACCCACCGAAAGGCCCGCTCCTCCCTACGCGGTGGGGCGGCTCCTCGACCGCCAGATGGTCCTTCAACCGCTCCTCAGCCGCCCTCCACCACGACGACACCCTCGAGCACGACTACCGCCGCTCGACTCCCTCCTCATCCCTCCGCATCCAGCCACCCCAAGCCACCTCCTGCTCAGCATGCGAACAAGCCCGTGCCCACCCTCCCTCGACCACCCGCCGCTACCCTCCCTCCTCGCCCTTCTCTCGCTCCGGCGCCACCTGCCTCTCGTCCTGCGCTTCCCGCGCGCGCCGGCACACCTCCAGGTCATCCACCTGGACCTGCGGCACGACCCGCCGCATCTCGACCTCGCCCCGCCGGCGACGAGGCGGGCACGCCGCCGCGTCCGCCGCCGCCGCGCGCGTTTTCGGCCGGCACCCCTCCTCTGCAGCCAGCGGCGATGCGGGCGGCCGCTCCTGCGCCTGCGCCGACGGCCGACGTGCAGCAGGCAGCGGCGCGGGAGCGGCCTCGTCAGGCTCAGCAGGCTCCGCCGCAGCCTCGACCGGCTGCACAGCCGGCGGCGCCGCCGTCGCCGCGTCCGGCGCAGCAGCAGCAGCAACAGCAGCAGCAGATGCCGCCCCGACCCGATCTTGCGGCGACGCAGGCCCCGCCCGCCGCTCGAGCCGCGCCGCCGCCGACGCCTCTTGCCGCGCGCATCAAGCCCGAGCCCCCCTCGCCCAATTCCTCGCACCCTTCCCTCGCTCCACCATCCTCGTCGACAACCACCGACGTCAAGCCCCTCCTCGGCCGGCTCGGCCCGCTCCCGCACGCCGCCGCGCCGGGCGCGAGCGCGCCCTCGTCGGCGTCGGCGGCCGACCTGCGCACGATGAAGGAGCGCGCCGACGAGCTCCGTGCGGCCGAGGCGCGCGCGGCTGAGCTGAGGAAGCTCGAGGCGGCCGAGGCGGCCGAGGCCAAGGAGCGCGAGGAGCGCGAGCGGCGCGAGCTCGAGGAGCGGCGCGAGAAGGAGCGGCGCGAGGCGGACGCTCGGCGGGAGAAGGAGGAGCGCGAGCAGGAGGAGCGCAAGGAGAAGGAGCGGCGCGTGGCGGCCGAGCGCGAGAAGGACAAGCGGCGCGAGAAGGAGCGACTCGAGAAGGAGCGGCTCGAGAAGGAGCTGCTCGAGATGGAGCGGCGCAGGACGGACGAGATGGTCGAGGCGGCACGGCGTGACGCTGAGGAGCGTGCGGCGTCCATGGCGCGGCAGCGCGCGCTGGAGGAGAAGCGCGAGGCCGAGCGGGTCCGTGCGCAGGAGCGTGCGGCGGCCGAGGCGGCGGCGGCGGCAGCGGCGGCGGAGGAGGAGCGCAGCGCGGCGCTGCGCAGGGCCGAGGAGCGTGCGGTGGCCGAGCTGCGCGCCGCAGAGGCGGAGCTGCGCGAGGCAGAGGCGCGCGCAGCTGCCCGCCGGTCGAGCAAGGAGCGCGCTCGGTCGTCGGCCGAGGGCGTGCAGGGTGCCGCGGGGGCGTACCCGGACCGCACGAGGGAGACGACGGCCGAGGGGATTGCGCGCGAGCTCGAGCTGCGCCGGCTGGTGGCGGAGCGGAGCAGGAGGGCAAAGTCGGCGGCGAGGGCGGTCGACCCGGCCGGCCACGTCGAGATGGTGGACGCTGCGGCGCTCTCGGACCCTGCAGATGGAGACTACGTCATGGACGAGGACGACGAGGTGCGTAGAGCCTGCTCAGGTCGCTCGTGAACCCGGCTGACCGTCGTCGTCGAGCAGACTCAGCCTCGAACCGCCTCGACGCCTCGAACGACCACCGCGCCGACCTGGGGTACGTCGCCATCCTCACCCTTCCGCACACGAAGCTCCCAACTGACTGACTCGCGCCGCCGACAGACGCTCAAGTACCGCCGCTGCAGGACCCGGCCTCGTACGACTGGACGCAGTCGAGCCCGATTCCGGCTCTCGGCGCCCTCATCGCTCGCCGCGAGGACATCTTCACCAAGCAGCGTACCTTCAACAAGCGTGCGTGCCCTACCGCACCTGCTCCAGACGCACACGGCTGACCTTGTCGATCCCGACTTTCCCTCCTCTTTCTCAGCCGAGCTGCAGCGCAAGTCGGAGGACCTCATCGCGACCAAGCTCGCCACCTACGCCCGCTCTGGCTCGTACAGCGGTTTCGGCTACAAGATCGGCGCGTACTGCTCGTTCTGCCGCGCCGTCGACATCCCGCCCTGGCCCGCTTCGCCGCCCGTCTTCGCCCTCTTCGCCCACCAGGTCAGCTACTACGCGACGAGCTCTCGAGCCGTCCTCGTCACGGCGTTCAACATGGTGCACAAGGTGTGCCGCGACCTGTGGGACCCGCTCCCGGTCTTCCAGCAGCTCCTCGAGTGGCCCGGCGCTCAGGCCGCCGTCATCGAGTGGAAGAAGCAGGCCCGTGCGTCCTCGCGTCCTCGTCCCACTCTCTAAGTCGATCGTCGCTGACGTAGTAGCTCAAGCAGCGACGACGCCCGCAGCTGATGGGCCCGCACCAAGACCTGAAGGAGCAGCTCGGGTCGAGGGAGAAGGCGACGAGGACAGCTCGGCGCAGAGCACGACCTCGGTGCGTGCGCTTCCGCTCTCGCTTCGGCTGCACGTTCGAGCTGATGGTGATCGAGTCTCGCAGAAGAAGAAGAAGAAGAAGCAGAAGCAGAGCGCGACCGTCCCTCAGCACCTCTGCCGCGGCCTTCCCGGCGTCGGCGCCACCTTCCGCTCGACCCAGGCGGCGCACAAGAAGGTCGCCGCCGCCATCGTCCCCGTCTACGGCATCGGCGTCGATGCGTCGCACCCTTCTACGATCCGCTGCAGCCGCCACGGCGCCGGCTGCCCGATGCGCATCAACCTCGGCCTCGGCGGCGGTCGATGGCGGGTCCTCGAGTCGAGCAACTTCATCCACAACCACGAGCGCGATCCCAACATCGTCAAGGACCCGACCTGGCGGCCCTACATCCGTGACGCGGCGGCGAGAGAGGCCGTCGAGGAGCGCGACAAGGCGGTGCGCGACTTGCTCTCGCTCGCCCTCATCCGCGACTGAGTCCTGACGCCTCGCCCTGCGCGCAGAATAACGACCGCACCAAAAGCAACCCGAAGAAGCGCGACGACAACCCTGGACCCGACCCTCCTGCGCCCAAGAAGCAGGCTCGAGGACCGCCGACGTCGTCCCTCCCCGAGCGGCCAGCCTTCCTGCCGCAGCCTCCCCGCCAGACGTCAACCACCGTCACAGCTCCTGCTCTCCCCGATGCCGATGTCGCCGCTACTTCCGACGCGACCTCGCCGTCGGTCGAGCCCGCCGTCCCTCCTCCCCCTCCTCCACCTGCATCGACAACCGCCTCGCCCGCTCCGCCCGCCCCAGCTCGCCGCACAGGCGTCACCCCGAGCTTCCAGCTCGCCGCACCTGACCCTGCCGCCTTCCTCGTCGACCTCACCGCCTTCCTCTCGGCGCTCGACCCGGCGCTCGCACCCCTCGCCCGCCCGCTTCACTCGGCCGGCATCTCGACCCTGCGCGACCTGCGCGCGTTCGTCCAGTTCGAGCCGGCGTCTCGCATGGCACTGTACGAGGACCTGCACTCGTCGGGCGGGCCCGACGCAGCCCTGCTCGACGTGCACCTCGTCGAACGGTTCGAGGAGGCGCTCGTCGCGGCGCAGGCCTCGGGTTGGCGGTGAGCGCACTCGGCTCTTCTCTCTCTTCCTTCCCTTATCCACCGTCCCCGCTCCTTGTTGTACGCACACGCAGGGCGTCCTCGGGGCGTCTCTGTAGCTGCGGGCTCTCCTGCATCGATGTCGTCCCTTTTCCCCGTCGCTCGGAAGTCGTTCTTCTTGCTTTCTTCGGGCGCAGCGAGAGCGTGCGAGAGTGCATCTTTGCGAGACAAGCAGGGCGTGATCGACGGCAGAGCGCAACTCCGCGGAGCAGGAGAAGCGTGGCTGGGAAGCGGCCTCGAGCCGTTCCAGCTCTGTTCCCCTTGCCGCCTCACCTCGCCTTGCTGAGCTTGCGACTCAGGCACGCGCTCACTCTGCGCACCCACGGCCTCACGTACCGGAGCAGCAGCGCAGCGGTCGCGGTCAACCATGTCGGCAACGTTCCTGGGAGTCCCGCTGGGCCTCATCTCGCTCGTCACCCTCACGGTGCAGAACTCGGCCCTCACCATCGTCCTGCACTATGTGCGTAGCTCTCTGTCCAGGTCGCAGTCACGGGCGAGCGAGCGGGCGAGAGTTGGCTGACCCTTCTCCTCCCTGCCCCTCCTCCCGCTCATCTCGCGCCGCTCTCCGCCGCCCCTCGACCATGCCACCTCTCCACAGAGCCGCATCTCGGTCCCTGCAGACCGCATGTACAACGCGGCGGCCGCCGTCCTCCTCAACGAGCTCCTCAAGGGCGCCATCTCGCTCTCCATCGCCTTCCGCAACGCCCTCCTCGCCGCGTCGAGCTCCCGCGGCGGCGACTACTCGCGCGTCCCGACCGATGACGAGTTCGAGAGCAGGAGGCGCAGCGGGCCTAGCGGCGGCGTCGGCGGCGGTGGAGGGGCGGACCTCGCGCGGGCCAAGTTCGCGGCGACCAAGATGCTCGGCGAGGTCTTCAGCGGCGACTGCTGGAAGCTGTCCATCCCGGCGTGCCTCTACGTCATCCAGAACAACGTGCGTCCTGCGATGCGCCTCCCACTATCGCGCCGCCGCTCACGCTGACCCTGCACTCGTCGCGCTCGCACAGCTCCAATTCGTCGCGGCGTCCAACCTCGACGTGCCGACCTTCCAGGTCACCTACAACCTGAAGATTCTCACGACGGCCCTCTTCTCCGTCATCCTCCTGCGCCGCCGCCTCTCGGCCAAGAAGTGGTTCGCGCTCCTCTTCCTCGCCGCCGGCGTCGGCGTCGTCCAGCTCCAGTCATCGGCCGCCGCCGGCTCGTCGTCGTCGTCGCACGGTGCGCACGAGATGGACAAGACCAAGGGCCTGCTCGCCGTCTTCTGCGCCTGCATGACGTCGGGCCTCGCAGGCGTCTACTTCGAGATGGTCCTCAAGGGCAGCAAGGCCGACCTCTGGATCCGCAACGTCCAGCTCTCGTTCTTCTCGCTCCTGCCCGCCGTGTGCGCCGTCTTTGCGCCGGGCTTGTCCCTCGTCGGCGGGCCGGCCAAGCCAAACCCGACGGCGGGCCAGCCCATCTTCGCCAACTTTGGCGCTTGGGCTTGGGCAGTCGTCCTCATCCAGGCGCGTCGCTCTCTTTGGCGGCTGCTGGGAGCACGCACTGACTCTCTCATCTCGTGCAGGTCTTCGGCGGCCTCATCACGGCGCTCGTCATCCGCTACAGGTGCGTCTCACCGCCGCACGGACCCCTCCCTCCCCGACGCTCGCAGCTGATACGACTCTCTCCTCCTCTCGCGTACAGCGACAACATCATGAAGGGCTTCGCGACCTCGCTCGCCATCGTCCTGTCGTTCTGCGCCGGCATCATCCTGTTCGACTTCCAGGTCACGACGTCGTTCCTCCTCGGCACGAGCATGGTTGTCGCCGCCACCTACCTCTACAACCTCCCCGACGCACCTCGCCGCGGCCCTCCTGAGAGCTCGCTCCCGACATCCCTCCCCTCGCCCTCTCTCGCCTCGAAAGCCGCCTTCACCCCGCCGCTCTACTCGTCGCACGGCCGCACCGACTCGAACGGCAGCGCCTCGTCGCCCGCGACGCTCCACCACCCCTCTGCGCCCCTCTCGCACAGCTCGATGCGCATCTCGACGCCGATGGGCTCGACCTCGAGCGCGTCGACGTCGGCCTCGACGGCGGCGGGCACGGGCGCGCCGCACCGCCGCCCGAACCCGCAGTCGGTGCCGCCGGGCGCAAAGACGCCCGACCACCGCGTCGTCGACGGCGCGTTCCCGCTCTCGGCCATGTCGTCGTCGCGCGCTGCGAGCGAGGACGAGGGCGCGGCGGGAGCGTACGCGCTGGACTCGGCGCAGCAGGTGCCGTTCTTGGCGAGGCCGGGCACGCCGGACGGCGGGAGTGAGGGCTTTGCGAGCGGGAGGATGAGCGCGCCTGGGAGTCCGGACCCGGTACTGCGAGGCAGGAGCCCGGCGCCGACGTCGAGGCGGCCTTGAGGAGTAAGACGTAGGAGGGGGAAGGGGCTCGAGCGTATTTGTTTCCGTCTCTCTGTCGCTTTGCGCGCATCATCTACACACTTGGGATACCTCCTCGTCGTTCCATCCATGCATCAGGGCTTGTTCCTCGTCGTGCCCTGAAACGACGAAGCAGGAGACGAGCGAGCCTCGAGGGGTCAGGCGCTCCTCGCTCGTCCTCCTCCTCCGCCTCTCGACCTCCCAGTCCTCGCACGGCAAGAGAGCAAGGAGGGACTCGACCTTCCAGTCCTCGCACGGCGAGAGGATGAGGAGAGAGAAGCGGCTGGCGCATCAAGTGGGCCAAATCCTAGCGCTAGGAATTGTGACTGAGTTTTGCTGCGCAGCAAAACAAGGTCGACCCTGTAGCCCAGTTGGCTAGAGCCTGACTTTTTTTTCCAGGAAAAGAAATGCGGTCCCAGCTTCGATTCCCGCTCGTGACTCCCTTTTTCACTCCTTGGTGGAGAGGCCAGGAACCGACATGGAAGGACGTGGACGGGTGCTAAAGCAAGCTGCAGCCGTTGTGCCTCTTTACGCGCCTTTTGAGAACGTTCTGAGCCAGCGAGGTCTGCGGAGGAGGTCCCCAATGGCGCTCGCCCCTCGCTCCCCTCCTCCGCTTCAGCGCTAGCGCCAACGCGCGCCGACCACTTCCTGGAGCGTACCCACGCTCTCAGCGCGTCGTCGAGGGTGCGCCTTGTGGATTCCAGCCTGAGAAGGCAGCTCGAGAGGAGCGAGCCCCTCGAGGTCCGAGCGTTCCTCGCACCTCGCTCTCCTCCTCCTGCTCTCGAGCGCATGTTCGCGCAGACCTCTTCCCAGAGCGTGTCCAGGCTCCTAGCTCGTCGTCGAGAGCGCGCCCTGAAGAGGACGACGAAGCAAGAGAAGCAGGAGAAGAGCGACTCCGGGGGGGTCAAAGCGCTCCTCGCGACCTTCTCCTCCTCCATGCGGGGAGCGCAGAATCGCAGCGACCTGTTCCCAGGCGGTGGCCGGATTCCAGGCTCGTTGTTGAGAGTGCGTCTCGCCGAAAACGTTGAGGTGAACGCAGCTCGAGACGAGTGCACCTCTCGAGGGCCTCGAGGGCGACAGGCTATTGTCGACCAACCTCTCGTCGCGCCTCTCCGGCCTCCTCCCCGCTCTCCTCGTCCTCGCTAGCCATCTCGTTCGCCCTCAATCGTCCCTCGCCGCCGCTTGTCGAAGGAACGAGCGGGGCACCTCGCGCCACGAGAGCTCTCGCCGACAGGAGGCTCGTGCGCTGGTCGACGAACTCGATGGGCTTGATTCCCTGTCAATTCTCGTCCCCAGTCTACGTACAGCCTCACGAAATCTCCTCCACTGCATGCTCACGCCGAAGCGTCCTGCTCGCCGGAGTAAGCCGGGAGCCGCTGCTGCGCCTCGGTCCAGGTCAGGTCGCCGCGGCACAGCTCGTAGACGACCTGGACGACCTCGTCAATGGTGCCGATCAGCTGCAGGGTCGTGTCGCGCTCGCGCAGCGTCATGGTGCCCTTGGACACGGCTGCGTGCGGGCGAGAGAGGGTAGAGCGAGGAGGAAGGGAGGCGAGAAGGTCAGGTTCGAGTCCTAGGGCGCCCTCGCTCGCTCGACAGGAACAAGGAAGCAGGACGCACAGGCAAAGTCGAGCGTGATGCCGAAGGGAGTGCCGAGCTCGTCGTTGCGAGCGTAGCGCTTGCCGATGGACGCGTTCGAGTCGTCGACCCTGGACGCGACGCCGAGCGCCCTCAACTTGCCCGAGACCTTGGTGACGAGCGGCTTGAACTCGCTGTTGCTCGACAGCGGGACGATGAGGCACTTGATGGGCGCGACGGTGGGCGGGAGAGAGAGGACGGCGCGGTTCACGTCGTCGGCGCGGTTCCAGTACGAGTGCTCGAGGAGCGAGTAGAGGATGCGGCCGATGCCGAACGACGGCTCGATGACGTTGGGCACGAACTCGCGGACTGTGTGTGCGCAGAGAGAGGTAGGGGCGTCGGCTTGGGTCAGTCAGGGTGGACCGGCGAGAGCGGGAAGGAGTGCGCACGGACCCATCTCCTTGATCTGGGTCGGCTTGATCTGCAGGACCGAGACGGGCACCTCGTACTCCTGGCCGTTGGCCTCAATCGTCGCAGCCCTGCGAGGGTGAGAGAGGGGGCCGAGGGTCAGCACGGCGAGCAGATGACGAGCGTCACCCGAAAGAGGGGTCCGTGCGCCGGTCGGTGAAACGACGACGACGAGGCTGAGAGACAGTGGGATAGAGAGAGGGGACGCACTGCTTGTCGTTGAGCTCGTCCATGGCCTTCTTGAGGCACTCGTCCGAGAGCGAGAGGATGGCGTCCTCGATACTCTTGGCCTCGCGCTTGAACATGGGGCCGAACGCCTTCTTGTCGATGGTGGCGACGATCTTGTCGACGATGCGCGGCTCCTTGAGCGGCTGGCGCACGACGAGCTTGTTGCCCGTCTTGACGCTGTGGACCGTCAGGTCGTACGCCGACCGGTCGGCGCAGCCGACGCACTCGATCCAGCCGTACGACGTCTCGATCTCGGCGTCCCAGCAGTCGGCGGCGTAGTGCGCCATCTCGTTGGCCATGTGCTGGCGGAAGCGCAGGCGCTGCGGGTTGATGCCGATCTTGGTGAGGAAGAGGAAGATGCGCGCGATGAAGAAGCCGAGCGTCTCGTTGTCGACCAGGCCCGACGACACGGCCTCGCCGATCGTCACCTCCGAGATGTCGGTCTTGCCCGCCGCCTGGACGTCCTTGGGCAGGAGGCGCAGGGTGATGTCCTTGACCGCCTCGAACCGCTCGTGCGACTTGTCGAGCGGGTCGACAAAGTGCTCGATCTCGGCCATGGTGAACTCGCTGCGGACGCAGTAGGTCGAGCGTGAGCGGGAAGTGCCAAGAGAGGGAGGAAGAGATGCGAGAGTGAGCGCACCGGACGCGGAGGAGGCCCGACCGCGGCGAGATCTCGTTGCGGAACGAGCGGCCGATCTGGGCCGAGGCGAACGGCACACGGCCATTGTTGAAGTCGAGCAACCGGTTAAAGTTGACGAAGTGGCCCTGGGCGGTCTCGGGCCGAAGGTAGCTGGAAGAGGGAGCGAGGGAGCAAAGTCAGGTTCGGGTCGGCGGGCGTGCACCGCGAGACGACGACGCACCCCTTGATCTGGCCGGTCGGGCCGATGCTCGAGTCGAACATGAGGTTGAACTCGACGGGCTCGGTGACCTCGTTGCCCGTCTCGGGCGCGACAATCTTGAAGTCGCGGATGAGCTGGCCCAGCTCGGCGCCGGTGTAGTTGTCGATCTTGGCGAGGGTCGACTCGTACTCGGCGACGACCTTGTCGTCGAGCTTGATGGCGACCGACTTGACCTTTTTCTTCTTCTTCTTCTGGGTCGGGTCCTCGACCTCCTGGACCTCGGCGACGCCGCGCGCCTCCTTGTCGCCCTTGAGGCGGGCCTCGAGGACGCCCTCGACGAGGTGGTCGGCGCGGTAGACCTCGTTCGTCTTCGAGTCCTTGACCATCCAGTCGGTAAACTTGTCGACGTGGCCCGACGTCTTGAGGACGTCCGAGAGGGTCATGATGGTCGTGTCGAGCTCGAGCATCTCCTCCTCGATGATGAAGTGCTTGCGCCACGTGTCGAGGATGTTGGCCTGTAGAGACGAGCCGGGAGGACCCTGTGTGCGCGCAAGAGGCCGGGTCAGCTCGTGAGGGAGGAGCGAGGAGCGCGGGGTGATGAGGAGGAGGGGGCAGCTCACATAGTCGTACAGACCCTTGACACCTGCGGGGGTCGGCAGAAGCGGCACATCAGCACTCTGCGCAGCGACCGGTGCACCTCGGGACCGGCTGGAGGGAGGGAGGACTCACCGCCGTAGATCTCGAAGGCGGGGGCGTAGAAGAAGCGGCGGATGAGGAGGCTCTCGAGCGAGGCGCGCTCAAAGGCGTGGGCTGTCTTGTTGACAGAGCTGTCGGTGGGCTGAGCCATCTTGGACCTGGGGGCGTGGCGAGCGAGGGTGGACGAGGAGGAGAGCGGGCGAGGAAAGGTGCGCGAGGGCGAGGGCGACGGCAGGCGCGGCTGAAGGGCTGGACGGGCGGCTGAGGCGAGGCGGACGAGTGGAGACAGGGAAGAGCGCGGTCCAACGCGGTGCATGCAACAGTGGGGCGAGCAAGAGGCCGCTCCCCCTCTCCTCCTCCCCTCGACTTGGACTCGGCGCCAGTAGAGACGAGACTGCCTTGACTCTCGCTCCAGAACGTTCGACGGGGACACACTGACAGCGTTGCGATAGGCACGGTACAAACAACAAGCCTACTGAGGGAGAGAGAGCGGGACAGACTCAGGACCACCCGAGGAAGCCGTTCAGCCCGGCCTCCTGCTGCTCCTCGGCCGCCTTGAGCACCACCAGCTGGTTCCCTAGCCCGACCGTCAGCGCCACACCGCCGAGCGCAGGCGTGACCGGCCGAGCGCGCGAGAAGGGCAGGTCGGGCGCGCCCGTGGGCGATGGAGAGAACCGGATCGTGGGCGCGACCGAGAGACGCCTCGAGGACGGCGCCGCCGCGCCCGCAGGCGTCGCCGACGCAGGCGTGAGGGCCGACGGCAGGCGACGACGGAGCGTCAGGCTCGTCCTCCTGCTGCCTCGCCCATCGCCGCCGTCGAGAAGCGGCTCGTGCGCTCCGGCCGCCTCGTCCTTCTCCTCGCGCGTCTGCGGCGCCAGCACCTGCTCGAGCGGGCTCGCCCCGCGCTCGAAGCCCTCGTCGAAAGGTGCTCCGGCGCGCCCGAGCGCGAGAGACCACACCTCCCACCCTCGCTCGCCGCCGCCGCCGCTGACGAGCGCCTCGCCGTCCGCCTCGCCGAGCCGGCGCCTGCGCAGGCCGACGACCTTGACGCCTCGCCCAGAGCCGAGGACGTCCCAGCCGCTGCGCTCGTCGATCGGCGCCGACGCAAGCTCGGCAGCTCGCAGAGCGAGCACCGACGGAGGCGGCGCGGCAGGTCCTGCGGGCGGGTCGAGCGGGTCGAGCGGGCCCAGGTCGGGCGGCGGCGACGCCTGCGGGCTCGTCGCGAGCGGTGGAGGCGCGAGCGTGCCGAGCGTGCCGAGGGGCGGCACCGTGCGCTCCTGAACGGGCGAGCCAGAGCTCGAGCTCGACCCGCTGTCGGCGCTCGGGACCGGCGGCGGGAGCCTCGGGCGCAGGGGCGAGCCGTCGCCAAGGTTGAAGGGCGTCGGGCGCGTCGGCGTGAGCGGCTTCTTGCGCGGCGAGAAGCGGCGGCCGCCCGAGGCCGTAAGGGTCGACGACATGCTCGAGCCGAGCGTGCGCGCCGCGATCGGGCTGCTGCCGAGGCCGAGCGCCGTGCCCGTCGACGACGAGCGGCTGCGCGCTACGGCGACGACGTCGGCCGTGTTGCATGCGCACGGCTCGAGCGCCGCAGAGGTTGGCGGGGTGAAGATGCGCAGGGCGCGCAGGGTCGTGCGGGTCGAAACGAGGGCGGTAAAGCCGTCGACGAGCGTCTCGCCGCACGTCGAGCACGTCTGGTCGTGCGGTGGCTCGACGAGGCGGATCTGCCGCACCGGCGAGCCGACCTCGACCACCTCGCCGAGGCGGGACGATGGCGCCGCGAGCGTGAAGAACGCGACGGCGCCCGCCGACGACCCGACGGCGACGACCTGCTGCAGCGCGCCTGAGCCTGGTCCGCCGCCGACGGCAAAGCTGCCGAACGCGAGCGCCGTCAATGTCGCGCCCTGCGCGTCGACGACGACCTCGTCAAACACGACCTCGCCCGCCGAGCCGCTCGCGAGCGACACGAGCTGCAGCCTACCGCCAGGCAGTGCGAGCGCGAGGAGCGGCGCGTGCGGCCCGGGCGAGGGCGCCGCCACCGGGTTGCGGACGAGCCACCGCTTGACGGGCGCGCCGAGTGCTGCTGCCGACGGCGCGGCGACGACGACGCTCGCGACGCCGGTGCCGCAGTCCCACCGCACGACGTGGCCGTCGCGGTGGAGGCTGTAGAAGGCGGCGGGCGCAGGCGGCTCGGGCGTGCGGCTGCGGCTGATGCTGATCGTCGGCGGGGCCGGCGCGCTGAGCGTCTGCTCGTCGGGCGAGCGCGCGGGCGAGCGAGGTGCGGGCTCGGTCTCGGCGACGAGGGCGACGACGGGCGCGGTCGAGGCCGTTGGGGCGGCGTCGAACGAGAGGGGCGACGCGCCGCGCTCGAGCCTCCAGACGAGGACCTGGCCCGTCAGGGTCGCGGCGGCGACGAAGCGCGCCTCGGGGTCGACGGCGAGTGCGACGAGCGACACGAGCTCGACGTGGCTCGAGATGTCGAGCGCGAAAGCCGGCGCCGGCTCGTCATGGCCGCCGGCGCCGCCTTTGCGCACCTGCAGCGTCCCCTCGAGCGCCGCCCAGCTGACGATGGCGTCTCCTCCGCTCGCGACGAGCTCGACGTCGCCCGTGTGGCGCGTCGCGAGCGCCGCGTCGCGCACGACGCCTGCGCCGGGCCCTTGCTGCTTGACCTGGGCCTGGCGCTTGCGGCGCTCGGGCCCGCCGAGGCGCTCCTCGCTGCCCCAGTGGGCCTGGAGCAGCTCGGCGTCCTTGAGGAGGTACATGAGGAGGAGGTACAGGAGCGTCATGACGACGGCGATGGGGAGGACGACGAGCGCCGCCTTGGTGACGAGCGACGACTCGTGCGCGCCCGTGCCCGTGTGCGACAGGAGGTCGAGGCTCTCGGGCGCTGCGAGCGCGTCGTCGGTGAAGAACTGGACCGAGACGGGCGGCTCGAGGTAGACCTGGACGCTCGTCGCGTTGCCCGGGTTGACGAGGTGCCAGAAGGCCGAGCCGGCGCCGGCGGGGACGTCGAGGTAGGACGACGAGGCCGGGTCGACGGCCGAGCGCCCGAGGCGGAGCGAGCGCGACACAGCGGGCGAGAGAGAGGGCGCGAGGAAGGGCCGGTCGGACGACAGGGCGGTGTGGGAGCAGGCGGCGGGGAGGTAGTGCTCGCTGCCGTAGCTGCATGGTGGAGGGCACCGTCGTCAGCGAGGCAGGAGGAGAGGCAAGGCGGCGGGGAAAGACGCACAAAGCCCAGAGGATGACGTTGATGAACCACAAGAACGCGACGGTCGCCGTCTTGGCCGGCCGCTGTCGCAGGACGTTCCACGCCGACCTCGCCGCGCGACGGAACGAGCTTGAGGTGGGCGACGTCGTCGCGACCGACTTGCTGGTCTTCTCGGTCGGCGGGACGGGCTGGTACTGCGCCGC
The DNA here is from genome assembly GCA_920104245.2 of Rhodotorula babjevae. Lineage (NCBI taxonomy): Eukaryota > Fungi > Basidiomycota > Microbotryomycetes > Sporidiobolales > Sporidiobolaceae > Rhodotorula > Rhodotorula babjevae. The sequence continues at coordinate 1,046,194 of CAKKSZ020000009.1, read as the reverse complement.
CGGGTTCTGGACAAGGAGGTCGGCGAGCTGCGAGAGCGAGGGTCGTCAGCACGAGCGGATGCAGGACTGGCGGGCTGAGCGACGCACTTCGAGACGTTGTATGTCGATCGAGAGGACCGTCGAGAAGAAGGTGAGCTCGAGAAAGTAGTCGACGACGAGGACGACGGCGCCGAAGCGGATCCACTCGCGCATGACCTGCGGCAGGACGACGTTCGTCAGAGATAGAGCCTCAAGCACGTAGAAAGGGGAGAGGACGCACGCTGATCTCGACCCACCACAAGAGCCCGAGCGCCATGACCTCCTCGACGGCGAGCAGGACCGTCATCTCGACGCCGACGGCGCGCAGGCCGACCGACATGCGCTGCGGGACGGGCAAGTTGACGTCGGTGCTCGCGATGGCGCGCAGGACGAGGATCATGTTGTCGAGGCCCGACGTGAGGACGAGAAAGGCGAGGAGGTTCCTGTCGAGAAGAGGTCCGAGCGTCAGCACGGCACCTTGTCGGAGCGAGGCGGGTAGGAGGAGCGGGCGCACCAGGGAACGAGGCCGAGGTCCCACTCCATGAGCCAGCAGATGCTGACGCTCATGATGCCCGACGCCGTGAGCTCGACGACGCCCGTGACGAGCAGGCCCATCTTGGAGTGGGCGCGCAGCTTGCCGATGTAGCGCCACACGTACAGCGTCACGAGGAGGTACCCGACGCCGTAGATGACGTTCTCGAGCCGGCGCGGGTGCGCCGCGACCGTCAGGTGCGGGAGGAACTTGAGGAGGACGTGGCGCGTCGGCCCGCGCGCGCTCGTCGTGAGGCCCATCGGGTCGACCGAGACGGGCGACGCCCACCCGCGGTGGTCGACGACGTCGTGCACGGCTTGGCGCCACGCGCGGGCGGCAACGTCGCGCGCCGAGTCCTCGTAGCGCGTCAGGTTGGTCGGGGTCGGGAGCGAGGGCGACTGCGGGAAAGGGCCGTCGTCGAGGAAGAAGGTGAGGACGAGCTGCTGCGCCGACTTGACGGTGCCCTGTCGACAGCGTGCAACATCAGTGTGGGGAGCGCGACGAGGTGAGCGAGGGAGAGGGGACGCACGTGTCGGTCGCGGCCGACGCCGACAAACGTCTCGGACAGGGTCAAGGGCAGGCCGACGCGGGCCGAGGTTGGGTCGACGAGCGGGACGCTGCTCAGGGTGTGGTGCACGTCGTCGTCGCGCAGGAGGGCCTGCTCGTCGGTCCACCACCCGACGGGGCTCAGGGCCGCGCACCGCTCGCCGCCGCCGCCGCCAAGGCGCAGGCACTCGTTGCCCGAGACGAGGCCCTCGACGAGGCGGCGCTCGAGCTCGCGCTGGACGCGCAGGGTGCGGTGCAGGACGCCCTTGGTGATGGTGCCGCGGTGGGCGGGCGCGCCAACGCCGACGACGGGGACGAGGACCTGCTCGACGCGGATGCGCCTGCCGCCGCCCTCGCGGCCCGTCTTGTCGTAGTAGGTGCGCACGCGGTCCCAGCAGACGTCCTCCTCGGTCGAGATGAGGCCCTGGCGCCTGAGGCCGTCGAGCTCCCACACGAGTTCACCGCGGCCGCGGCGGGTGATTGCCGAGGCGCTCAGGTCAAAGATGGAGCCCGAGGGGGAGAAGGTGAGGATGATGGCGGGCGACAGGAGGCTGCAGATGACGAGGGCGGTCGACATGAGCGACAGGGTCTGGTGGGTCGCGAGGAAGGCGCCGAAGGTGGACAGGAGGGACGCGAGGGCGGCGGCGAGTTGGTCTGGGTAGGTGCCGGCATGGCGGCAGTGGGTGGTGGACCTGGGCGGAGGCTTGCGGGCTGGCGCGAGGCGCTGGGTGCGCCTGCGGGCGGCGATGCTCATGCGCAGCCCGGGAGGAGGAGGGCGGGTCGATGGAGGGACGACGAATCGGGGTGGGCGGCTACTGGGTGGACGGTGTCATCGCTGGTGGTGTGCGAGGAGGTCCTGGCGGTGCAGCTGGGCGACCGGAGGGTTGGCGGGCGACAAGAACGAGACGGCGACAAGTCCGAGGTCGGGCAACGGGGCGGAAGCCTCATCGCCTCACTGTGCTCCCCTCTGGCTCGACTGGGTCCATACCGAGCACCACACCCTCTTTACTAGCGACCATGGCACCCCGCCCAATCCCGACCACGAGCGGTCCGTTCCCTCTTCCTCCTCGTCCCTCCCCCACAGCACCGCCCCCGGCTCACTTCCTCCGGCCCCGACAGACCCAGAGCACATCCGCTTCATGCGCCTCGCCCTCGACCAAGCCCGCAAGTCGATCCACACCCCGACCGCCTTTTGCGTCGGCGCCGTCGTCGTCTCGTCCCCCGCCCACCCGACTCGACCCCTCGACGTCCTCGCCACCAGCTTCTCGCGCGAGCTAGAGGGCAACACGCACGCAGAGCAGTGCGCACTCGACAAGCTCGCCCTCTCGGCATCCGCACCAGACCCCTCCTCGCCCTCGGACCCCTCCTCTTGCTCCTCCTCTCCCTCGCTCGACTCTCTCCTCGACGGCGCCAGCATCTACACCACCATGGAGCCCTGCTCAACCCGCCTTAGCGGCAACGTCCCCTGCGTCCAGCGCGTCCTCGCCTCGCCCATCCAGCGCGTCTACGTCGGCGTCCTCGAGCCGAGCGATTTCGTCGAGTGCGAGGGGACCAGGTTGCTCCGCGAGGCGGGCAGGGACGTGTTTGTCGTCGTCGACCCAGAGGACCCTGGGCTCGGTGACGAGTGCTTGCGGGTCGCGCGAGGCGAGAAGTAGCAGGGTCGAGCTGGAACGACGAGTCCTCGTCCTGCTCTCGGTGCTCTCGAGAGACTCGACCAGGCGCTCGTTCGAGCATGGGCTCTTGTTGCACTCCTCGTACACGTCCTCCTGCGCAGTGAGCTGCTGCTCTAGATACTGCGGGCGAGGGGAAGGGGTCAGCACGAGGGCGAGAGAGGGCTCGAGCGGGAGAGGAGGAAGGCGTCGACGCACACTCGCCGCTTCTTGGGGCGCGTACCGCCGACCTTCAACGGCGTCTGCGAGCGAGAAGAGCTCGAGTCAGTCCTGGAATGTAGTGCGAGAGAGAGAGAGAGAGGCGTACCGCATCCGTGACCCTCCTGACGAGCCCGCGCACGTTGTCGCCCTCCGCACCCATGAGCGTCCTGAACACGGCGTCGCGCCCCTGCCCAAAGCCCTTCCACACGACCTCGAGCTCGGTCGGCGGCGGGCCGGCCGCCTTGACGCGCTGGCCGCCGGCGAGCACGGGCGGCTCGACGAGGTCCTGGATCTTGCGGAACATGCGCAGCGTCACCTCGACGGCCGCGTCGTACGTGCCGCGTGCGGCGCCCTTGTAGCCCGCGTTGCCGGCCGAGACCCACGCGATCGGGTGGTGCGGCCCTGCGCCCTCGGAGCTGCCGCTCGAGTAGGACGAGGAGGGCGACGCGGCGGGCGAGGTCGAGAGGGTGAGGATCGTGTTGTTGCGGGTCGAGTAGACGTGGAGCTTGTAAGGCTGGGTGAGGCGGTGGGTCCTCGCGCGCGAGTTGCTCTGCTGGAGGAACTCGCCCGCCTGGAACGGGGCCGGGGTGCGCGACGAGCGGGTCGCCGGGGCGGCGGCGGTCGGGGCGGTGGCGGGCGGAGCCTGCTGTGCGCGGAAGGCCTCGGGGAGGACGGCGCTGCCTGGCAAGGGCGCGGGCGAGGGGGAGGGGGCCGGGGAAGATTGGTCGACGGTAGTGGTGGTGGTGGTGGCCGTCGCAAAGGGGCGAGCGCGAGCTGCATGGGCCGGTGCGGTGCGCCACAGTGCGCGGGATCCACTGGCGAACAAGCTCATGACGGCAGTGTGGGCTGAGGGAGAGAACAAGGGGGATGAGGACGAGCACCTCTCTGCTCCTCATCTCTCCACAGCTCTGCTCCACACAGACGGCTCAAGCTGAGCCAGTCGCACGCTAGATCCAGTCACGAGCTCTCTCAGGACAACCGCGGCCAAGTTCGACCTCGATCCGCCGCCACCTCACCTCGTCGTCCTCGTCCCCGCCCCGCCCGCCGACCATGACCGCCCTCGCAGCCAAGCCTCGCTACGTCTACACCCAGGAAATCGCCTCGATGGTCTTTGTCTGCACCGGCATCAAGGACCCAGACGACGACCTCGCCCAGTTCCTCGAAGACGTCGTCCGCTCCGAGATGGCTGAACTCGTGCGTCCCTCTCTCCCTCCCTTCTCACATCCTGTACTCCTCTCTTAACCCGGCTCCCCATCCACAGGTCACGCAAGCTCGCGCCCAGGCGACCCGTCGCGCGACCCGCACCATCGCCGTCGAGGACCTCGTCTTCCTCGTGCGGCACGACCGCGCAAAGGTCAACCGCCTGCGCAGCTACCTCAGCTGGCGCGACGTCCGCCGCAAGCTCAAGGAGCCCAACGAGGCCGACGACGAGATCGACGGCATGGAGGAGCCCGTATCGGGTCCGTCTCTCTTCCTCATCTCCAGCGACTCCGCTCCTCCTTCTCGACGGCGCTGACCCGACGCACGCCGCCCTCTCTCGCCCGCAGACAAGACGCTCAAGGTCGTCAAGAACACGGTGCGCCTCCCGTGGGAGCTGAGCGACGCGTGGGTCGACTACCTCGGCGGCGACGACCGCGAGTCGCACGAGGACCACGAGGCCGACGCGTACGAGGTCAACAAGCAGCGCCTGCGCGAGGCCGACGAGGTGACGAGCCGCATGACGCGCGACGAGTACGAGGTGTACGCCCAGGCGAGGCAGGCGTCGTTCGTGTACAAGAAGAGTGCGTCCTCCTCTTCGTCTCTCTCTTCCTCGAACGCGACCGCCTCTCCTCCTCGGCTCACCCTTCTAACTCTTCCGGTACTGATGCCCTCTCTCGCCCGCAGGCAAAAAGTTCCGCGACTTTCTGTCGCTCCCCTCGCTGCTCGACACGGTCGCGCCCCTCTCGGACGAGGTCATGGACGTCCTCGGCTTCCTCGCGTACGAGTGCGTGCGCGCCCTGTGCGACGCCGGCGTCGCGCATGGGCGCGTCGAGCGCGATGCGGAGCGGCGGCGGGAACAGCGCGAGGAGAGGAAGCGCAGGAGGGAGGAGGAGGACGAGGCGAGGGAGAAGGGCGGGGCGGAGCGGGACGGCGAGGAGGGTGGGGGAGGATCGCCCAAGAAGGTCAAGGAGGACGGAGAGGGTGCCAAGGGCGCCGCCGCGCCGCCGAGGAAGGGTCTCGAGGCGCCGACGACTATCGCTGCGCCGCCCTCGCCGACGCGCAAGACGCTCGAGATCCCGACCTCGCTCTTCTCCGCCCCTCTCCCCTCGTCCGACGTCGTCCCACCCGCCGCCGCCGCGCCCACCGCCAAGGACGGCAAGCCCGCCACCGATGGCGACGCTGCCGCCGCCGACCCGTCCTCGACCGCCGCCGCCGCAGCAGCGCCAGCACCGGTCCAGCTCCAGCTGCAGGACGTCGCGCAAGGGTACCACGCGGTGCAGCACGCGCAGAGCGCGCTCAAGATGGGCGGCATGCGCAACTGGCGAGGCGGCGTCGCGAGGCTGTCCAACCGGCTCCTCGGCTGATCAAGGGCTCCGTCTTGCTCCTCCTTCTTGCCTTACCCACCTTGTTGTCATCATTGAGTTCGTATAGAGTCTAGTACGAGGCGCCGAGGAGACAGCACGAGCGAGAGCGCGAGCACGAGCATGTCGAGAGAAGGGGTCCGTGCGCCCGCTCGGAAAAGCTCGCTGCGCTCTCGACGAACCTCTTGAGGCATGCTCCGGGTCATGGTATCGTCGCACAGCGCACTACGCCCACACGGCCCGCGCGAGCGAGTGCGTCAGCTTGTCGACGATGCTCGTCGACGCCCGGCTCTCGGCGACGCTGATAATGTCCTTCTCCTCCTCCTCCTCCTTCCACGCTCCCTCGCCCTCCCCGCCGTGCCTGACCCGCTCGCACGCGGCCCGGATGCGCCCGACGATGCTGCGCACGAGGTCGCGCGCCGTCTGGTCGGCGACGGTCGAGTCGATGATCTGGCTCGCGCCGTCGGGGCCGGCGCCGGGAATCTTGACGGCGTCGCGGCGCAGGGCCTTGAAGGCGAGGTAGTGCGTCTCGGGCGTCGAGCTCGAGGCGGAGGAGGAGGGCGGCGCGCCGGCGGCGAGCTTGAGCGGCTTGAGGCCCGAGGCAGCGGTCGACGACGAGGTGGACGACGACTTGCGGCGGGGCGGCGTCGTGCGCAACGAGTAGGTGCGCATCTGCTCGGTGGCGTCCTCGTCGGCGAACCGGAGGAGGAAGCCGTAGTTCTCGGTCGGGTCGCGAGCGGCGGCGTCGAGCGACGAGAGGATGTAGGCGCCCGTCTGCACGCCCTGGATGCTGCCGAGCGGGATGCGCACCGACGACGAGACCTTCTGGAGTGTGTACTCGTAGCTGACGACGTGCACGGCGCGAGTCGAGAGGACGAGGACCTTTTCCTCGTACTTGCCGGCGCGAGCAGGAGGTCGGACGATGCTGTCGCCGGGCGACGGCGAGAGGAGCGTCCAGGCGTCGACCTTGAGCTCGCCCTCGGACAGGACCTCGCGGCACGACGTCTCGATTGCCTCCTGGCGGATCTTGCCGAGCCGGAGGATCTCGCTCGGGTCGCTCGTCTCGAGTCGAGCCGAGAACTCCTCGAACGCGCGCACGTTGACGCCCAGCATGTAGTCGAGCGCAGCCTGCTTGAAGAAGTCTGCGAGCGTGATGGAGAAGAGTCAGCTCTGCGAGAGATGCAGCAGGACGAAGAGGAAGACGAGGAGGAAGCGGGAGGAGCGCTCACCGGTGACGGCGCCCTGAACAAGCCTCGCAGCCGAGTTACTTGCGTCATTGACAGCGCCCTTCCAGTTGCGCACGCCCGTCCGAGTGTAGTCGCCCTTGAGCGCGCTCGAGCCGGCGTACTGCAGGTTAGGAAGGTCAGCCTCGGCGCACGGACCTCTCAGGGGATAGAGCGGCAGCGAGAGGTAGAGCGCACCTGGCGGCTGATGGCGTCGCCGTTATCGGCCCAGAGCGTGTTAAAGGCGAGGTCGAGGTCGTCGTGCATGCCGGCCTCCTCGCCAGAGGTCAGGCCGAGGTGGACGAGGTGACGGCGCAGAACCCAGCGCGATACTGCTGCTTGTCCTACCGACGAGCGATCGATACAGTCGACACAACCTACCCGCGGCACGCCCCTCTGTGTAGAGTAGACGGAGGAGGGCGTCGCCCAGAACGTCGAGAAGTTCTCGAGGTCGTCGGCGACGAGGTCGATGAGCTGGCTCAGGTTCTCGTAGTGGAAGCCGCGGGTCGCCTTGTGGAAGTCCCAGTCGAGGTAGCTGTACAAGGAGACAGAGAAAGAGTCAGGAGCTGCAGACGTGAAGGAGCGAGAGGAGGAAGAAGGACGAACCGGACGTCCTTGAGGCCGAGGCTCGCCACTCCCTCACGGTATGCCCTCACGACGACGCCCTCCTTGCCGTCCGTCTCGGCGAGCTGGATGACCGTGACGGGCCCGTACCGCTCGAGGAGGCCGTCAAAGTGCCGCCGCATCGCCGCCCGGCTCTCCTCCTTGGTGCGCTCGAGGACGGGCGGCGGCTTGAGCGCGTACGGCGACTGCGACCAGAACAAGGGCATCGAGCCGCGAGTCTGGACGAACGAGCACGTGTGCTTGGCGCCCTCGCGCACGCACAAGACGATGAACTCGGTCTCGACGAAGTTGGCCACCTCGCCGGCGTCGTTGACGCCGCGACGCTGGTACCGCAGGCCGGGACGCTCGGTCGACCGACGCGAGATGATGATAAGGTCGAGGTCGATCGAGGTAGGCGACGCCGGGTCGGCCTCGCGGTCCGAGAGGGTGCGGTACGGCTGGATGGGGAGCGGGACCGTGATCTCCTCGCAGAAGCCCTGCATGAGGACGATGATGTAGTCGTGGAGCTGCAGGACAAGCCGAAGAGAGGTGTCAGTGGCTGCTGGGCCGGCGCGAGAGAGAGAGGCAGAGCGAGGAGGACGCACGCCGGCTTGGACGAACGGCTTCATGAGGTGGCGGTTGAACCAGTAGCGTCGGTCGGCGAGGCGCCACAGCGGCTGGGGCTTGTCGTTCTCGGAGCCCGACTCGTGGCGGGCTTGGAGCGAGCGCGTGATGTCGCCCGAGCGCGAGAAGTACAAGCCGGTGAAGGTGCGGATGACCTCGGCGACGAGCTTGCGGTCGAGCTCGCGATGCGACGCCAGGACCTCCTTGTCGGCCGGCGCGCCCGCCTTGTCGGTCGCCGAGGAGGGCGTCGCCGTTGCGGTCGCCGCGAGGTCGGGCAGCGCAGGAGCGTCGGCAGCATCCGCAGGCGCCGCCTCGTTCGGGTCGGCAGCAGCCGGCGACGACGACTTGTCGGCTGCGCTTGCCGACGTACCCTCGGCTTGGGCAAAGTCGGCGACAGCAGGTGCGGCGGCGGGCGAGATCTTGGAGCGCGAGAGCGCGCGCTGCCAGAACGGCCGCTTCTGCTGCTGCGACTGCTGCTCGGCCGCCGGCGGGACCTCGACTGGCGCCGGATCGACCTCGTCGGCCTCATCGGCCGTGTCGACGTCGCTCTCGTCGGTCGACTCGGCGGCCGGCGTCGCGCTGTCGCCCTGGTCGGTGGACGCTGCGAGCGAGCCGCCTGCCCGCCGAGTGAGGGCGCTCAGGGTCGACGCGACGGACGCGCTGCGCTTGCGCCGCGATGCCTGCTTGGCGAGATGCTTGGCGACGACCGCGCGGGCCGCCTCGAGGGAGCTGAGCGGAATGGCGAGGAGGGAGCGAGTGGTGCGGACGGTCGTGTGCTGAGGGTCGGGGAGGGTGGCGACGGCGGCCGACTGGGTGATGGCGACCAGGTACTTGTCCGAGAAGCCTACGAGCAATCCTGCGACGCCGTCGACGACGAGGACGAGGCTGTCGCCCTCGGACGAGGTGCCGTCGTCGCCCCACTCGCAGGCGGCGGGCTCAGCGCTGCCCCAGGGGACCCGCACGGCTTGTCGGCGGTGCTGCTGCTTGTCGTCGGTGGCATGCGGGCGCAGGACGAGTCCCTCTGGGGCGAGGTGGACGGCGAGGTGGTGGTGGAGCGTGGGCTGAATGGGAGGGACGGCGACGCCGGGGGCTGGAGCGTGGCTCTTGCCGTGCGGGTCGGCAGGCGGTGCCGACATGCTCCTGCAGCTGTGCGGTGTGCTGTACAAGGCGTGCGTGAGGAGCGAGGGGAGCTGCTGCCGTCGTCTCGCTCGATCCTGGTCCCCCGCACCCCGCACTTTCGCAAAGTCCGCAGTCGAGAACACAACTCGCGCTCTCGCCGTCCTTGCACAGCGCGTGCAGCGCTGCAGCAGAGACGGCTAGCGACGTAACGTAGCAGAGATACCCTCGACGCACGACCAGAGCAGTCTCACCGACGAGCTGGCGCAAGCTCTCGCTCAGGCCTCCCGACTCGCGCAGCTCGCGGACAACCAGGGCGTCCAACACAACCTGCTCTATGTGCACGAGCGCATGTACAACACTACGTCTCGTCGTCCTGCGCCTCGACCTCTTGCTTGGCGAGCAGCCTCCTGAACCAGCTCCCGCCGCCCTTCCCTCCTGCCTCGACATCCTCCCTGTCCTTCCGCTCCTGCGCGCGCCGGTGCTCCTCCTGCTTGCGGTGCGCCAGGTGGCTCCTGCGCTCCTCCTCGAGCAGCTCGCTGCGCACGGCGGCGCTCTGCGAGACGCTGACGGCCCCGGCAGCGTCCTCGCCCGCCGCGTCCTCGAGGATGACGGCCTCGTGAGCGGCGACGCGCAGGTGCCCGAGCGTGCGAGCCGACCGCATCGACGTAGCAACCGACGCCGAGCGGGCCGTGCGGGTCGTGATGGGCGAGGTCGGCGAGGCGGGAGAGGTTGGACCCTCGCCGCCGGAGACGCTGCCGGGCGTAGACGAGGCCGACGGCGAGCGGTGACGCAGGCTGCGGTTCGGCGAGAGGTGCGTCTCGCGCGGCGGTGAGGTCGGGCTCGGGATGGGGGGAGGGAAGGGGTAGGCGGACGAGGACTGAGCCTGCTCGGCGTTGCTCATCGTCGACGGCTCGTCTGTGAACGACGGGATGCCCGGCGGCGACGGCCTGGGCGCGTCTGGGTGGCGCACGAGGACGGGCGAGTGACGAGGCGACGGCGCGACCGACGAGCGGCGCCCGATCGAGCTCCTGCGGCTGGCGGCCCGTGCGAGGTTGGCCGCGGCGGGTTCCTCCTGCTCGGCCTTGGCGGCGACGTCGGCCGCGACGCGCACTCGCTCGGTGCCCTTGAGCGTGTAGACGCCCGGCCCGCCGACGCTCATGCCCGAGAGGCGGCTCCCGACGCGCTTGAGCTCGTCGGGGGAGCGGTCGCCGTCGAAGATGAGCGACGCCGGCGACATGACGAGCTTCTCCGGGCTGCCCGCGCCCTCGTCGTCGTCGCCGAGTTCCGTCTCGGCCTCGTCCCACTGCCCGACGATGCCGCGCCCGCCTGCGCTCGAGACGAGCGCCCGCCCGTGGTAGTCGACCGTGTCGCCGAGGTCGACGGGCTTGAGCGGGTCGCGCGGGAGCCACAGCGTGCGGGCGAGAGGCTCGACCTCGGCCGGGTTGCGGTAACGCAAGTGCGAGACGGGGCGGTCGTCGCGCACGATGGGCGGGTGCGGCGTGACGAGGGCCCGGCTCGACGGCTCGCCGTGCTCCTTGACGTCGCGCTTGCCATCGCGCTCGTCGTCGTCGACGCCCTGCTTCTCGTCGCCAGGCACCTTGTCCGCCGAGACGGCCTGCGCTGCGGCGTAGTCGACCGCACGGACCTTCGAGTCGTCGACGACCTGCGACGCCTGCGCCGACATGGCGACCGACGTCATCTGCGGCGAGCCGTGCGCGCTGTCGTCGCTCGTCGAGCCGTCGACCGAGACGACCGGGTCGAGGATGTGGCGGCCCCAGTCGTCGGGCGCGGTGCTCGCCCTTGGGCGCTGCTTGACCCTCGCGGCGCCGAGCGAGGCGGCGCGGTCCGTCTGCGCTCGACGATGCGCAGCGAGCTTGGACGTCGGGCGAGGGTAGGGGTGCGGGAGAGGGTCTGAGGGGTGCAGGGCGAGGGAGGGAAGGGTGACGGTGGCGAACGTCTTGACGGTCGAGAACGCCTCGGACAACGCGCGTCTGCGAGAGCGCACGCCGCTGCCCTCGTCGTCGTCGGCGAGCGGGACCGAGAGCTCGGCGAGAGGGTCGCCCTCGCCGCAGATGGCGTCGATGCACGCCTCGTCGACCTCGTCCATGAGGTGGTCGAACCAGCGCGTGCCGAGGATCTTGGTGGCGACGGCGATCGGGATCTGCGAGCTCGCTGCAGCGTCAGCGCTGTGCTGGAGGGAGAGTGTCATGGAGGAGGAGCGACGCACGAGGGGGATGCACGCGCCGCCGCAGGCAAACTCGCGCAGGACCCAGAAGAAGGCGATCATGATGAACGACGAGAGGATGCACATGTCGAGCGAGTAGCGGAAGATGCGCCTGAACCAGACTCGGCCGTTCATCTCAAAGTTGCGGCGGTAGTAGACGTGCGCAAACTGCGACTTGAGGACGATGGTCGAAAAGCCAAAGTAGAGCCACCCGATGGCGAGCACGAGCGGGTTCAGGACGGCTGCAGGAGCGACAGCGTCAGTCCAGGCTGCTCGACAAGGAGAGAGAGGGTGGCGGAGGAGCGGGCGCACCGAAGATGAGGCAGATCGCAATGACGAAGAGGTGGTTAGGAAGCCTGCGGGCGGTCGCGACGGCCGAGTCAGCTTAGCTCTCCTCTTCTAGGTGCACCAGGAGGGAGCAGACGGACCAGGTCTGTGCGCCGAAGAACCTTGGGATGTTCTCGAGGGCGCGCTTGCGCGGCGCCACGTACTTGCGGATCGACGCGTGGTTGATCCACGAGATGCCGAGCAACGCCGATTCCACGCCCGTCTGGACGCCGACTTGTAGGAGCAGGTAGGACACGTAGAAGGTCGCAGCACGCGGAAATGCGCCGGCGACGACGTCGAGTACTGAGGTCGGCGACGAGAAGGCGTTGAGCAGGGCAGTAAAGGCGGTCGTCCCGATCGTGAAGACGACGAGAAGATTGATGACAACGAACTTCCTGCGAGGGTGAGCGAGAGCTGGTTAGCCAGATGATAAAGAGGAGGACATGGGGAGAGCTAGAGCGGAAAGAGCGGAGGGGTCCGAGCGGGTCGAGAGGTGGGGAGGGACGCACCAGTACGACGACTGCGTCAGGCGGGACCACTTCGACTCGGTGATGATGGTGCGACCGTGACGCTGGATGAGGCCGATGACGGTCGGCGTGTACATGTTGAGGAGCGCGATGAGGGCCGTCGGAAGGAGCGAGGTGACGAGCGACTGGGCGACGGGGTTGGCGACGAGGAAGTCGGCGACTGCAACAACGGAGCACGTCAGCTCACCACTTGTGCGAGAGGAAGAAAAGGAGCGGACGCACGGGCAGGAACGTGTTCGCGCAGCGAGTTGAGCGAGAGCAAACCGATGAGGACCGAGATGGGCAGGACCTGCGCCGGCTCGCTCTGGCGTCAGCAAGGGCTCATCCTGTAGAGCTCGAGAGGGAAGAGAAGAGGGAGAGACGCACCCAGACGATGGTGAGGGCCCAGATGAGGGCCTGGAGGAGCGTTCCTCGGAGCAGGTCCGACGACAGCGAGACAAGACCTAGCCTAGGCCAGTGCAGGTCGCGCAGCTCGGGCGCGAGGGTGATCTTGCAGTCGAGGACCCTGCCGCGGTACAGGTCGCGGAGCGGGCGCCACTTGAGGGCGGTCCGTGCACGGCGGGCGTCGGCGGCGCGCTCGAACGTGACGAACGCGCTCGACGAGGCCTCGGCGGCCTCGGGGTGCGCGCGCTTGTCCTCGATGAGCGAGAAGAGGAGGTTGTGCTTGAGGAGGAAGTAGTCGATGGCGGGGACGGCGGCCGAAAAGTAGCGCAGGCGGAACAAGGGCTGGAACCGGTCGAGGATCGACGGGTGCTGCGCCTGGAGGTCGTGCAGCGCGTCCCACAGCGTCTCGGCGTCGGCGTCGGTCGACGAGGGCGGGAGCGCGCTGCGCGCCGAGTCGAGGAACGGCGAGAGGCGCTCGATGAAGACGTCGTCGCCCTCCCTCGCCTCGTGCTCGACGTCCTTGCGCCGCACGTGCTTCTTGAACCACGCGCGCCGATGACCTTTGGGCTTCTTGCCCGCCCGCAGCGCCTCGTCGCGCTCGACGCGCTCTTTGACCCACGCCATGACGGCCCGGGCGAGCTCGACGTGCGCCGTCTCGAGCTGGTGCAGCACCTCGCGGTACCGCGTAAAGTACAGCTGGTTGAGCTCGGTGTGGCGCCGCACGAGGACGATCTCGACGATCTTGGCCGGGCCCGACGACGAGGGCGTCGAGTCGCCGCTGTGCTTGGCCGGCGGGTACTCGTGCTTCTCGACCTGGCCGGCCGAGGACGGTGCGGCGACGTCGGCGGCGGCGGTGGTAGGAGGCTCGTCGCGCAAGTACCGCTCAAAGTACTCGCGGAGGCTCTGCTCTGACCGGAGGAGAGGGGGAATGTTGCGCACGAGGCACGTGCGGTAGCGCCAGCCGATCTCGCTGTCGGGGATGGACGGGTCGAGGTCGAGCGTCGGCGCCGGCGGATGCGGCGGTCGTGCGGCGTCGACGGCGCCCGTCGTCGACAGCTGGTGGCGCTCGGCGTCGTCGTGGATGAGGCGACGGAGCTCGTTGCGCCGCACGCGCAGGGCGCCGTGCCCGAGCCAGGCGAGGTTGGCGATCCACGACAAGATGACGATCCAGACGGCGACGACGTGAATCGGGAGGAGGTGCAGGCCGCGAGTGCCCTGGACGAGGGCCGTGAGCGAGGCGCGGTCGATGGCGTCGCGGTCGAACGACGACTTGGCGTAGAGGTAGTTGATCGACATGAGGATGGGGAACAGGGTCCAGGCGAGGCACGTCATCCAGACGAAGCACCCGCCGAGGAAGCGCACGTAGAGCGTGGCGTCGGCGCCGGCGTGCGAGGCGTACCACACCTGCGGGAGCTTGTACGCCTCGAGCGCCCACGCGAGCGGACGGCCGTAGTTGGGCGTCTTGGGGCCGGCGACGTACGAGCGCGCTCGGTAGATGTAGCCTGTGGGGAATGCACGAGTCAGCACGAGCGCTTGGCGGCGCGGGCAAGGCGGGCGGAGGGGCTCGTCCGTCGAGAGCGGGCGAGGGTCCCTGCGAGCCCTGGGCGATGCGCGCGGCTCGAGAAAAGGACAGCGACGACGTACCCATGGCGTAGCCTTCTACGCCTCGGTCGCGGGTGGGCTCGCCCCTCTTGCGGCGAGCATCCTCGTCCGGGTAGCGCCTGAGGCGGCTGAGGGTCTCTTTGAGGATGAGGCCGCCGGCGATGAAGCACCCGGCGGTGATGGCAGTGCTCTTGAGGCCGGTGAAGGTGCTCGCGAACGTCTTCTGGTCGAGGGTGGCCAGGTTGGGCGGCGGGCGGAGCCTGGGTGGCTCGACGGGGCGGCGAGGTGGAGGGGGCCGGGGCGGCGAGCGGTAGGGTGGCGCGCTGGGGCGAGGTGGAGCGGTGCTGGACGGGGATGCAGCAGAGGGTGCTCGATCGACAGCAAGGTCGAGGGTGGACGAGAACGAAGCGAGAGAGGGAGCGAGAGGAGGCTGGTCTCGACTCGGGAACCTCTCTGGCCCTCTTCCCGCGCGCCCAGCTCGCGCAGCCAGCTGTTGCGCACCCTGACTAGCTTTGAAGGCCTCTTCTGCGCCCCCTACGCTCGACCTGCTCGCCCTCCGCTTCGCCCTTCACCCGCGCCGCCCACTTCCCCCCTCATCGCTCCACCCTCGCTCAACCCGCTCGACGACACGCCCAGCACCCGCCGAGGCCGACTGCTACTCGACCTACAAGCACCAGCCATCCCTGGACACCGGGGCGCGCCCTTGCCTTTCCCCTCGAGTGCCGCCTCGCACCCTGGCCGACCCTCTCTCCTCAATGACGATCGAGTCTCTCGATCCTCGACTACAACACCGGCTCTCTCTCCCTTGCGCGCAACTTCTCCCGCTCTACCACGAACAGTTTGCTTCAGCGACGGCGGAGCTGGCCCCATGCGGCACGAGCGCGCAGGCGAGCGGCCCACCTCCTGCTTGCGCTCCGACCAAGACCTCGAGGAGCTCGCTCTGCCGGCGCGCACGGCGCCAGTACTGCTTTGCTGCGCGTCCACGCCATGTACGCAGTGCTATCGAGACGCTCGCTCGTCTGCGCACCGCTCTGCGGCCGGGCTCGACGCGTTGCAGCCGTCCAGCGGTAGCCCGACTTGCGCGGAGCAGCTAGCCTCCCCTGCGAGCGCTCGCACCCTCCACAGGCTCGCTCTGTTCACTCGGCTGTACGTCCGGTGTAGTGCGGGCTTCCATGGGAGACGCACCGACGGCGGCGCGGCAACGTAGCCTTCTCGGAATCTGGGTGCGCGCGAAGAAGGGCACGAGGTCGTCTGTGCATGCCTGTACCGCTGAGCTGAGCCGTTAGAGGTAGTAGAGAGTGCATCAGAGGTGTGCAGGAAATGGAGAGACTTCTCGTCGTCTTCGGTCGTGGAGCGCGACGAGGAGCGGACGGCAGAGCCCACGCCTCTCGCTGACGCCTACGCCCAGCTCGCCCGAGCACAGCAGGGCATCGCAGTAGCCGAGTGCACCCTCTAGCGCAGCCAAAACCCGCTCCCACACGTCGACGCGACCGCCCTCGTCCCCCTCGTCCTCCCCACCCCTCCCTCCTCGCGCCCTAGCTCGGCAACACCCTCGCCGACGCGTTCGCCAGCAGCACGACGCGACACAGAGTACACCCGGCCCGCCTCGCACCCAGCCTCGACGCGCCCAGCATGGCCGACGAGCTCGCCCCGTTCCCCGCTGCCCTCCTCGCCGACGCACCCGTCTCCTCCGCCGCAGCCATGGACGCGCTCGCCAACTCGCTCGCTGGGCCATTGGCGGCAGTGCACGAGCCTGTCGCGCCCCTCGAGGACTCGCCCATGGTCGACGGCACGAGCACGGCCGACGCGACCCTGCGCGTCCACGCACCCGCCTCGAGCGCGGCCCACAACGGCGCGCTGCAGCCGGCGTCCAGTGCACAGGAGCCCATGCCTCCTGCAGCGCAGCCGCCGAGGCCTGCGACCCCGCCGCGCACCTCGTCCTTCATCGCCGTGCCCTCGTCCACCTCGTCGCAACAAACCATCACGGCCGCCATGGCGACGCTCTCGCAAGCCCGGTCGACCTCGCAGCAGCTCACCCAGACCGAGCCTGCCGAGGACTCGCCCGACCCGCTGCGCATCGTGCCCTCGTCCTCGGCCGCCAGGTCGTCGAGGACCCGCAGCCCGTCGGCCGGCCCGAGCCACGACCGCCTCCGGAGCTCGCCGACCCACGCTCGCTCGCGCCACCGGTCCAAGACGCCGTCAGCCTCGTTCGGCGGCGCCGCCGCAGAGAACCTCGGCCCGCCGTCGTCGTCCTCGTCCACTCGGCGCGGCAGCCGCGCGCCCTCTGCGCCGCTCTCGCTCGCCGGCGCGCGCGCGCGCGGCATGAGCGCCGTCCCCGAGGGCGGCGCCCCAGACTCGGACGACGAGCTCGCGCTGAGCGGCGCGCCTGCGCACCGGCGCTCGTCGGGCGTGTCGACGAGCGGTCGGCGCGGGCAGACGCTCGCGTACGTCGAGATCCCGCCGGCGAAAGGGTCGGCGGGCATGCCGAGGGCGGGAGGAACGTCGGCGAGGGCGGCGCAGGGCAAGGGCCCGGCGAGCGGGGAGGGCAAGGCCAAGCTGAGCAGCGAGCCCGAGGACGGGCACAGGAGGACGAGGACCGGGCAGCCTTTCGAGTTCGACTTTCCTGCGGTGCGCCTTTCGCTCACCTCCTGCGCTCTGCGACGTCCTGCTGACGCATCTGCTACCTACAGCCTCGCTCGCGCCCGTCGAGCGGCTCCCCTCTCGCCTCGCCCAACCCTCCCGCCGCCGCCTCGACGCCCTCGACAACCGCGCCCGCCCCGACTCTTCTCAAAGCCACTCCCACCCTGCCTTTCCACCCCGCCGAGCCGCAGCACCCCTCGGCGCCGCACGAGCCCATCCCGCCCTCCTCTCCGCTCACCTCGCTCCCGCCCTCTCAGCTCGACCGCACCTCGCCCGCTCCGCCCGCCGCCGCTCGCGCCAAGCGTCCCCGGCGCTCGGCCGCAGCCGCCGTGCCCGCCATGAAGGACGACAGCTCGAGCGCCGACGAGGGCGGCGGCAGCGAGGACGAGGGGTCCGAGCGCGGGCGCGGGCGCGGGCGCGGGCTCGGGCCCGGGCTCGGGCCCGACAGCGGGCAGGGCGGCAGCTCGAGCGCGACGGAGCTCGCTGCGAGCCCCAAGAAGAAGGTGCGCGTCGCCGCAAAGGCGGCGGCCGGGTCGGCGGCGGCCAAGCCGAAGAGGCCGCTGCCGACGGTCAAGAAGTCGGTCGCTGCGGCGGCCAAGGCGCCGAGCTCGGTCGGGCGCGTGCCCAAAGCGGCGACGGCGGCGGCGGGCAAGGGGGGCGGCGGGGCGCGGCGCGTGTCGGCGGCGAGGTCGAGCGCGTTGAGCTCGTCGAGCGAGGAGGAGGACGAGGTATCGGGTCGGCGGGCCAAGGGCAAGGCGCCGGTCCCGGCGTCGGCCAAGGGCAAGGGGAAGGAGAAGGAGAAGAAGGGCGCAGGGCTGAGCACCGAGTGGGACGAGGCGCAGGCGCTCAAGCTCGCGGCGGCCGAGGCCAACCGCAGCACGAGGCGCCGCTCGAGCATGCGCTCGACCCTCAAGGAGGCCTCGTCGTCCCCTTCGTCGTCGTCGCTGAGCGAGCAGGACTCGTCGGAGGAGGACTCGGACGCCGACTCGGACGACACGCCGAGGACCAAGTCGCAGGTGTCGCCCAAGAAGCGCGCTCGGCCGCCTACCAAGGCCAAGCCGCGCCCGTCTACGACCGGTACGCCGAAGCGGGCCAAGCCGTCGAGGTCGAGCGAGATCAAGGACAAGGGCAAGGCGAAGCAGGCGGCTCGTGCGTCGCCCGTTCCCCGTCTCGCACGCCTTCTCGCGGACCATTATTGACGACCCGCTCCTTGCCCCTCGCAGCTTCTTCCTCTTCGCCGACCAAGGGCTCGTGGCTCCCTCCTCCCGGCTCGTTCGGCAGCCAGATCGGCGGCACCGACCGCGCCGCACCGCCGCAGACGTCCGAGGAGCGCGCCCGCGACTGGAACCTCAACGCGCTCCCGCGCGACCGACCTGTCTGGGCGCACGTCCGCAAGGAGGATGCTAAGGAGGGCTTCTGGTGGCCTGCGCAGGTGCGTCGAGCCCTGGACCTCGCTCGCTCGGACCGCTTCTGACGCCGTTGCCCTCGCAGCTCGACTGCCCGCACTGGCAGACGCCTCTGCGGGTCAAGCTCCTCCTCGACGGCGAGGCGTCCATCCTCGAGTACAGGTGCGTCTCGAGCTCTCATCTACACGTCCTCGCTCGGTCTTGACCTCGCGCCAACGTGCCCGCAGCCCCGAAACGATCGAGTACGCCTCGCCCGACCACGACGACCTCGTCACCTTCCGCCTTCAGCTCAAGCTCCGCTTCGACCACAACACCTTCCGCGACTCGCCCGACATCGCCGCTCCCTCGGACGCCGCGTTCAAGAGCGTGCTCGGCGCCGCCGTCATCAAGTACGCCGGCCCGGGCGAATCGGACGACGACGACGACGAGGGGCTCTTGCCGCCCTCAAGCATCGGCACGAGCGGCACCAAGCCGGGCAGCCAGGCGCGAGCGCGTGCGGCGGTCGAGCGGGACGAGTCGAGCGAGTCGAGCGAGGACAAGGAGGTCAAAGCGCAGGTGGTCGAGGACGACGAGGACGAGCGGTGGCTCGACGGCGGCGGCGAGGACGCAGGGTACGCTCATCCTTTCTTCTCGCTCTCTGTACGCCGGAGCATGCTGACGTCGTCCGACCTGCACAGCGTCCGCTTCCCCTTCTTCTGCCTCGCCTATCAGCAGCGCACCTGGTGGGCGGCCCGAGCGGCCAGCTACGAGCAGCCGTCGCCGAGCAAGAACGGCAAGCGGTCTATCCCGGGCAAGTTCGTCGTCGAGTACACGGACGGCACGACGGGCAAGGTGTCGCGCAAGGACCTCCTCACGCCGACCGACTCAAAGTTCTTCACCGTCGAGGTGCGTCCTCTTCTTGTCGCCTCTCGTGCCTCTCGCACAACCGCTGATGGCTATCGCTGTCCGCGCAGATGGGCGAGACCGAGCTCGCCGTCCCCAAGACGTACGTTGCCGACCTGCGCAAGTACTGCTTGACCTCGCTCCCGCCGATGTTCGACAAGATCATCAAGGAGCAGCTCCCGCTCGCTGCCCCGTTCAACAACGCCTTCCACGCCGGCGGCAGCAAGCGCGAGCACCTGGCCAAGATGTCGGCGTTCGGCGAGCTGCCCTCCGACGCGCTCGACACGGTCCAGGACGCCATCAACCAGTGGGTGAGCGGGGCGACGAGCGCCGACGGGCAGCGTCCGACGGGCTCGGAGCGTTACGAGGCGCTCGAGAGCTCGGAGCGTAACCAGTACAGCGTCGACGTCCTGCTGTCGATCGCCGTCGCGCTCAACTACGCCGACGACGAGGGGCTCGGCGAGCGAGCCGAGGCGGACCTCAAGAGTCGAGGAGTCGCCGAGCCGAGCGAGGACCAGATCGAGGAGGAGGCGTTCAAGCTGGCTCGAGGAGAGCTCGACCTCAGGTCGGCGACCAAGACGAGTGCGTCCTCCTCTTCCGCCGCTCGCGCTCCTTCTCCTTCTTCTCCTGCCTCTCCCTCTTACTGACTCTTCTTCCTCTCCTGCAGTCGAAGCCATCCGCCAGTCTCGCCACATCGTGTCGGCGTCGCGCGAGCAGAAGGCCAAGGAGAGCCGGACGAGGTCGAGGTGAAATGTCTAGTGATGCGATTGCGAGGATTAAAGCTGCGAGGATCTACACAAGAAAGAGAGAGACCAAGAATGAGAGAGGGAGAGGGTCATGCAGAGCTGCGCGAGTCGGGCGTCGGCTCGTCGTCGTCGCTCAGGTCGGCAGGGGTGGCGGGCAAGGCGGCGAAGAGGGCCTCGAAATCGGCGACCGAGGTACCACCTGCACTTGAGAGCGTCAGGGCAGGCCTACGAGTCGACGAGAGAGGGAGAGAGCGAGAGGGGCGCGCACCGATGATGCCAAAGAGGCGCTGGAAGCTCGTGCCGATGTCGTTGAGCTGCGAGATGACGTCCTGCACGACGAAGCGAGGGTCAGCTCGACGCCAAGGACCGAACGACGACAGCGTCACGCACCTTCATCGACGTCGTGTAGGCGTAGTAGAGGAGCGACTCGCTCCCGCCTCGGACGAGTCGGCGCCGCACAATGTCGAGGTCGCGCAACTTGGCCACGAGTCGCTCGCGCGCTTCTGCTGCAGGCGGAAGGTAGGCGGGCATAGGAGTCTTCAAGACGACCGCGGACGAGAGGAGCGAGAGGAAGAGGACGACGTTGCCGACCTGCGAGGGCGAGAGCGTCAGCTCGAACCTCTTCGAGGAAGAGGAGAAGGCGGACTCGCCAATTCGCGGCGCTCGGGGTTCACGGGCAGGACATAGTCGCGCCGAACAGTGGTGAGCCACGCCTCGCGCTTGGTCATGCGCACGATGGCGGTGAGCGAGTCGAGGATGGCCTGGCAGCCCGAGAGGACCGGGCGATACTCGTTAACAGGGAACGGGCCTTTGAGTCGGGGCTCGTGCTTGGTCGACGCGAGGAGACCGCTGACGCGGATGAGCGTGAGCTGCAGCTCGATCTCCATGGCGACAAAGTCCTCGTCGTCGGGCTGCGGCGGCGGTCGAGGGAGGAGGTCCGTGCGCTCGGTCGACGTCTGGACCGTCGTCTGCCGGGACAAGGACGAGTCGCTGTACGAGTAGGTCCTGACGATGCGCTCGTAGAGGTAGGACGCGTTGAGGAAGAACCTGGGCGCGCTTTGAGTCAGCCTCGAGGACTGGGAGGGGCCTGAGCGGGGAAAGCGGGGACGCACTCGGACAACCCGCTGCGGAGCTCTCGACGCGCCTCGAACGGCCAGACGTAACTGCTGACGATGAGGCCCCACAGCACGCCCACGGCGACGGCCTGCGAGCGAGAGGCGAGAGAGGAGACAGGTCAGCTCGAGCAAGCACTCGACGACGACGAGCGAGGGACGCACAGCGGAACGATGCAGCGCGATCGACTCGACCCGGATGTCGGCCTCGCGCAGGTTGAAGCAGTACAGGCAGGTGAGGTTGAACGTGAGGAGGACGAAGCGCGACGCCGGCGCGTACTGCGGCTGCGGGCGGCGAAGAGAGGAGTGAGCGAGCGCGCTGCGACCAGAACCGAGGGAGGACGCACTCGAGTGATGGCGACGTAGAAGCACGGCGTCGAGAAGATGGCGCCGAGGACGGGCAAGACGTAGGCGTTCTCGGGAAAGGCCAACGTGCACGCGACCGCGACGAGGGCACCGAGCGCGGTACCGACGATGCGCCCGGCAGCGAGAAAGTTGGTCGCGCCCAGGGCAGGCGCCATGACGACGATGAACGAGATGAGGGCCCACTCGCCCCGCCACTCGAGCCAGAGCGGGCGCAGGCGCGGGATAAAGGCGGCCGAGCACAGGACGGCGGCGCCGAAGCCGGTCTTGACGGCGAAGCGGACGGCGGGCTGCCGCATGTGCCACCCAAAGCGCCAGAACTTGAGCTTCAGGCGGGCGACGAACGAGAGGTCGGCGTCGTCGACCTGGTGCGACGAGAGGGCGCCGTCGACGATCTGGGGGAAGATGGACCGGTGCTTGCGGGCCGGCGTTTGGAGGGCACGGGCTGCGACAGGGTAGGACGATAGGGTCAGGCACAGGCTCACTGAGTCGAAGACGAGGCCGAGGAGGAAGAAGAGGACGCACCAAACTGCTTGCGGAGGAGGGCCGCCTTCTGGTTCAAGCTCGTCTCGGCCGCCCTCGCGCTCCTCGAGCCGACGAGCAGTCCCGCGAAGCGCGCAAGGCCGGCGAACGGGCCCCATCGACGCTGACGCTCGACGAGCTCGCGCTCGACGATCTCCTCGGTCGCGCGGATCTGGATGAAGACGGCGAGGAGGTGGAGGAGCTCGGCGGTCCAGTCCTCGAGGTTGAAGCAGCTGCGAGATACGTGAGCATCAGCACGCGTACGTCAAGTGAGCGAGAGGGAGACGAGACGCACAAGTGATAGAGGCGGAAGAGGTGGTCGTTGGGGGCCTGAGCGGCCGACGGCGACGGCGGCGAGTCGGCGAACGGGTCGGTCGGCAGGCCCTCGCCGCCGAAGAGCGTCTTCTCGGGCAGGCTGCGGTACAAGACCTTGACCGCCTTCGAGTGCTCGCGCTTGAAGAGGTGCAGGCTCTGCTCGAGCTCTGACTGGAGCGTCAAGAGCTCGTCGGCCGAGAGGGCCGCCTCGGGGTCGTCGCGGTGCAGCTCGGCACGAGCCGACGAGCCGGCCTTGGTGCGGATGAAGGAGGTGCGGAGGAAAGAGAGCGACTGCTTGCTGATCGTCTGCGGACGCGGCGGAGGAACGTCAACGTCTGCGAGCGAGAGCGGGAAGATCCGAGAGTAGGCGCACCGAGAGGTGCTGCAGCGACGGCCCGACCCTCTCCTTGAACCGCTCGAGGACGACCATCTCGTCGAGGAGCTCGGCCTTCTTGTCCTCGCTCAGCTCGTCGCCGCCGATCTCGATCCCGCCCATCCTGCCCTCGTCCCGCGCACGCAGCAGCTCCCACTGGAGCGTGCACCCAGCACGCATGCCCGTGAGGCCCTGCGCGAGGCGCGTCATGCTCGTGACGACCTGGTCGTACGAGCTCGAGGTGCCGGCCATGCGCGAGTCGAACACCTCGTACTTGGCCTGCGAGAGGGACGCCTTGAGCGTCGTGAACGAAGCTTGGTGAGCGTCGATCGCCTTCTTGAGCGTCTCGGGGCGTGTCGAGAAGTCGGTGCTGCGAGGGACAAGCGGCCAGCGTGAGCACAAGGGCGACGAAGGAGAGAGAGCGACGAGAGGGGACGCACTCGAGGAGGAACGTCTTGGTGAGCATGTCGAGGAGCGTGCTGAACGATGTCAAAGTGTTGTTGAGGTCGACCTGGAGCTTGCTCGTCGCGCTCTGGGGCCAGATGAGGAAGCAGATGGCGTTCGAGATGGCCGAGCCGAACGCGGCGAGGAGGAGGACCTGCGAGATGGCCCTGCCGTCGAACTTGCCGACGTGGATGGCGCCCTCCTTGGTGAGGATGGGCGAGCAGACGAGCGAGACGAGCGAGCACGCCGTCGCGACCGTCGGCTTGCCCATGATGACCTTGACGTAGGCGAGGAGGGCGTAGCCGCCGCCGAGCCAAACGAGGAGGATGAGGACATGGCCGTAGCCCTGCACTCGTCGACCATCAGCACTCGTTCATTGTCGGTGTGAGAGGGAGGAGAGACGAGCGCACGAGGAGGTCGTAGTGATCAAAGAGGACCGCCGACGCCATCGACCCGCAGATGAGGAACGCAGAGTACGCCGCGCCGACGACGAGGAACAGGTCGGCCTCGATCATACCGCCGACAGTGCGCGCCGGCATGAAGTAGACGGCGACCGTCGCGACGACGTGCGCATTGCGGACCGGGCCGTCAACGTCCCAGGGCGCGCCGACGAGGTCCGAGAGGATCGGCACGAACGTGAAGAGCTCGCCGAGGTAGTAGGCAAGGACGCATTTGAGAATGTTCTTGACGAGCGGCGAGAGCGGGTAGATGTGGCGGAGCTGGGCCGCAAGGGCGGAAGAGCTGGCCGGACCCGCTCGGCGTAGCAAAGGCGAGTGCTCGTCCTCGTCCTCGTCATCCTCGAGATTGCTCTCGCCCGACGTGGAGCTGCCGCTTGCCCGCCTCTTGGTGCCGTAATCTGCTGCTGAAGCCGCCTGCTCGTGCGCCGCCGCCTCGTCCGAGCCTGTGCCGAGGTCGAAAGACGCGTCGGCGACCGAGTACGTCTCGGGCTCCTCCTGGAGCGTCGACTCGGTGAGCGTGCGGGCCCTGGGTCGTTCTGCGCGCTCCCTGCTCGACGACTGGACCCGCAAGCTCGTCCTGCTCCTGCGCCGGGTTGCCCGCCGAGGCGATGCAGCCACGTCCTCGCTGCTCACGCCCGCCCGCCCGAGCGCCGTCGTGAGCACGCCCCAGCTCTCCGGGTTGCCCTCGTGCTCTGCGCGCTCGGCCGGCGTGCGGTACCGCCCAGCCTCCCACAGCCCGCTGTGCCGCCCGAAGTCGACGGCGGAGAGCGACTGGCGGTGCGGGCTCGCGGCGGTGCTCCAGCTGGATGGGGGGAGGGACGCGACGAGTCGAGAGTAGGTCGAGGCGTCGTGCTGGGCAATGGCGAGGGGCTGAGCGCGGAGAGGTGTCGCCGCGCCGGAGGTTGTGGGGGAAGGGCGGGTAGAGGAAGGGCGCGAGGGCCGCGGGAAGGTGGCGTAGCCCCTGTCGGACGCCAGATCGAAGCTGCTGGCGGGACTGAAGCTGAAGGCGGGTCCAGGCGAGCGAGAGAGGAGCGAGGGAGTCGTCGTCGTTCGAGCGAGGAGCGATGAGAACGACTCTCGTCTCGACGAGGGCAGGACCTCTCGAGGTGCAGGGCGGTACGAGGTGGTCCTAGTCTCTGTCTGCCTGCAAGCACACCCAGCCCTGCTCACCCTGTCCCCCTAGCGAGGGGGGCGCGTGCTCTCGTCCCTCCGCCGGCTCCTCCTCGTCTCGGATCTCGCTGCTCGTCCCCCCGTACTCGCTCAGCCTCAGACTCGACTGCCATGGAGTCGGGCATGGTCGGTGCAGCTCCCTCTCTCACCCAGGAGGTGCAAGACCAGACCGAGCGCGACTGCGAGACGGTGAGCCCTCCCTCGTCCTCCCTGGTTGATGACGACGTCCTGACCCGCCTCTCGCTCCTGCAGTGGCAAGAGTGGGCTCACTCGCTTCCATAGACTCGTGCGCAGACCCTGACCGTCACCATAACCCTCCCTCGCCCCCAGCTTGATCACGGCGCAGGACGACTTTGTCGCGACCCTCCTCCAGAACCGCGCCGAGCTCCAGCAACGCCTCGTCGAGGCCCAGCAGCACGCTTCAGCCATCAAGGACAAGGCCTCGAGTGCACGCGAGGAGCAGGAGAGGCTGGCGGGCATCCGGCAGCTCGAGACGCAGGTCACCCAGGCTCGCGAGGTGCGCTCCTCCTCCGCTCGTCTCCTCCAAACGAAAGCTGACGCATCGACACAGACGTACCAGGAGCACCTCAAGGCGCAGGAAGAAGCCGAGAAGACGCTCGCCAACCTCGACGCCCAGCTCGCCCAGCTCAAGCTCCACGCCTCGTCGACCCAGCCGGTCGAGTCGCTCAAGACGGGCGTGCGCGCCAAGGCCGACCGCAGCCCGCCTCTCGTCCTCGTCCTCATCAACGGGTGCGCCGATCTGTGTGTCACCCCGCCTCGTCGAGCACTCGCTGATGCTGTGCCCCGGTCTCCCTCCTGCAGCACGATCGCGCCGTTCTCGGACGCGCTCATCCAGAAGGGCACGGCGGGCGGCAGGGAGGCGTCCTCTCTTTTGCGGTGCGTCCACTTGCCTACACTCTCTGTCGCGACGACGCCCGCTGACGGCGAGCCTGTGCTGCAGCGGCCAGATCGAGCTCGACATCAGCAGTCTCTCGACCGAGGGCGAGGTCAAGCTGCTGTGCTTCCTGTACTACGACCGCCTGCAGATCATCCCGTCGCTCGAGCGCAGCCGCATCATCAGGTGCGTGCGCCTCATCCCTCGACCTCTCGATCCCCTCGCTCACCGAGACCCACTCTCTCCCTCCCACAGCAACCCCTCGACCTGGCGCAACTTTGTCGACGGCTTCTCGCGCGTGACGGGCAATTTTGTCATCGACGTCGCCAGTGCGTCCTGCTCTCTCCTCGGCTGCATCCTTGACGCCTGAGCTGACGACCCCGCCCGCGCTCGGACCCCTCCTGCTCGCAGACAGCTCGCCCGCCGAGGAGCACATGGCCGCCGTCCTCAGCAAGCTCGGCTTCATGCCGAACGTGCAGCAGGCCTACCTCGCTGGCGTGCACCCCGAGCACGGCATCAGCGACGTCGTCGAGCAGCAGCCCGACTCGACCCCTCGGCTCGGCGAGGCGTTCGTCGACCAGGTCATGCCCAAGATCAACCTGTGCGCCTCCTCTCCTGCCCTCTTCACCTCTACCTACTGATGCGCCCTCGAGCAGCCTCCGCCACCTCCCTCTGCACGCCATGGGCGAGCTCGCCGACTCGACCATCGAGCTCGCCGGCGTCTTCGAGTC
Organism: Rhodotorula babjevae; assembly: GCA_920104245.2. NCBI lineage: Eukaryota > Fungi > Basidiomycota > Microbotryomycetes > Sporidiobolales > Sporidiobolaceae > Rhodotorula > Rhodotorula babjevae. The sequence continues at coordinate 1,019,976 of CAKKSZ020000009.1, read as the reverse complement.
GTCCATCGCTCTCCCTCTCGTCAAGGCCGGACAGCGCTCGGTCAACGTCCAGCCTGTCCCACCCTCAAGCACCAAGTACGCCGAGGCCTAGCGCACAAGCGCGCGCGAGCTCATCCTGAACCGCCCGCAGCGGAGGAGGGTCGCGTGCAGCATCGAGGAGCCCGACGAGCGCATTTCTCCCTCTGCGTCAGCCACTCACCACCCGTACGACGATCAAGCTCGACCCAAACCGCGGCCTGCTGAACCAGGGTCCGTCTATCCGCCTCTCTCCTCAAGCCCCCGGCTTTGAAGCTGACGGTCGCCGCCTCTCGGCCTCTCCCTCAGCAGATCCGACAATGTCAGCCGCAGAGTCAATCAACTCTATGAGCTGCAACGTTGACCTGACGAGCACGACGTGTGCGCAGCTGCTTCCACCACTACGTCTCGCCGCGAGGCTGCACCCGCAAGGAGTGCTCCCGCTCGCACGACTGTGCGCGCACTGCCCCTCCCTGCACAGCTCCTCCACAGCTGACCCTTCTCCCTGCTGTCGCAGACGAGATGACCGAGGGCCAGCTGCGCAGGCTGCGCGAGGACGTCGGCACCTACCCGTGCAAGGTCCGTGCACGTCCCTCTACTCCGCCGTCTCTGCGCTACTCTGACTCGCCTCTCGAGCGCGCAGGAGCTCCGCGAGACCGGCTACTGCACGCACACGGCGCGCACGGACGAGATGTGCGTCTCCCGCTTCGGCTGGCCCTTCCTCCTTGCTGACGGCCGGCTGACGTGCCCTCGAGCCTGGCTGCCTCGCAGCTGCATGTTCTCGCAGTGCGTCCTCGCCGTCATCCAGGTGTCTCGCCGTAGGCGCTGCGCTGATGCTTGACCCTGCGCGCAGCGACAAGAAGGTCCTCGCTCGCTGGAGGAAGTGAGGGGTTTGGAGGTGCGAGGGCGAGGAGGGGAGGATCTGCTTGGTAGTGCTTCGTGGTCGTTCTGCTTGTACTACTCGTCGTCTGTGCACCTTGTGGTCCTACTCGTCTGCGAGTGCTCGTCCTCCTCGATCCTCGCCGTGTCGCCGCTCTCGCTCCCCCCCCTTCCTCGCCTCTCTTCCTCCGCTCTGTCCCGCCCCGGCTGCGACGAGCGACATGTCCGAGACTCTTCAGCCTGTCAGTGACGTGCAGGCTAAGGCAGACGAGGTGCGTCGAGCGGTTCCTCCCTCCCCGCCTTTCGTCCGCCCAGGGCTAACCTCGCTCTCCTCGGCTCGCAGTGGCAGCGGCAAGTCGCTCAACTTACTCCCAAGCCCTCTCGAGCTCGACTCATCCCGTCCACAATCCGCCACGCAGTGCCCTCGACCAGGTGGACGCGCTCGTCGCCGACTTGATCACCGAGCAGTCGTCCCTCGCCCGCGACATCGAGCAGCTCGAAGCGGTCCAGCCCGAGCCATCAAGTGCCCTCGCTAAGGTCGGCTCGCAGGAGGAGCAGCGCCAGGTCCGCGATCTCGAGCAGGAACGCGAGCAGTACCACGGCGTCCGTCCCTCCTCCTCCTCGCGCTCGCTCTCCCCCTCCCTGTACGGCTAAGCTGACACTCACACACGCTGCAGATCAACCTCGAGCTCGAGCTGAGCGTCCACGACCTGCGCTCGAGGATTGTCGCCCGCACCGCTGACGTCGAGGCGGCCAAAGCTGCGGCCCCGCAAGCTCAACTTTGTCCGCCAGGCGCGAGCGTCGCCGACGAGGCCCCGACTTGGCTCGAGCCCGTCATCCTCGTCCTCATCGACGGGTGCGCCCCCCTTTCCCGCCTCGAGAGGACCATACTGGACGCACAGACGGGCGAGAAGCTGACTTGGGAAGGTCACCTCGTTTGCAGGTCGTCGGCGCCATTCAACGAGCAGCTCATTCGCCGCGGCTGGGAGGGAGGACGAGACGTCGGCGAGAGGGTCAGGTGCGCTAGACCGCTGCTCGCGCTGCCTCAGCCTTTCAGAAGCTGACGGAGGCCCGTGCGCTCGCAGGTGGGAGGTCGAGAAGGATCTGCGCGGTACGTCTTCCTGCTCAGGTCCCCTCGCATTCTCTCACAGACGCAGCGCTGACGCCTCGAGTGCTGCAGAGCACGACATTGAGCTCGAGGAGGGCCACAGCGACTCGGCGGCGGCCAAGCAGCCGAGCGTCCTCTGCCTCTTCTGGCACAACCGCAAGGCGCTGCTGTACAACTTCAAGCAGAGCAAGGTCATCTCGTGCGTCCCTCGCTGTCTCCTCCCTCAACGACGTCCCTGATCCGTTCTTTATCGCCGGCAGGAACGACGGCGCGTGGGACTCGTTCCTCGCGGGCTTCAACAGCGTGCCGACCAACCACGCCCTCGACCACGGCGAGGCGAGCACCTGCGCCGCCATGGCGCTCGTCATCTCGACGATCGGGCGCTCACGAGCCGTCAAGCGCATCTACCTCGCCGGCGTGAACCTCGAGGAGCTGCACGAGACGCTGCCCGACTTGCGCCCGAACAAGGCGACGCTCTTCCACGTCGACCTCGTCCCCAAGCTCGTCCTGTGCGTGCTCTCGCCCGATCCCACTCAGGTCTGTAGCGCTGATCGGGAGCATTCTCACGTCGCGCAGAGTCGACCACCGCGAGACGGACGACGCTCGCGAGACGCTTCTCACCTCGGGCTGGCGCGTCGCCCGCTTCCTGCGCTACTTTAGCAGCCATCACGGCCTCGGCGGCGACCTTGGGTGGGCGTACAGGCCGTCGACGCCGATCCTCGGACCCGGCGACCAGTGCGTCGCCTAGCTCTCTCTCTTGCTTCCCTCGAACCACGACTGACGCCGGTTCGCTTTCGCATGAACCACGACATCGGCGCCGACGAGAACGGGTTCGAGGAGGTGTACGAGCCGCAGAAGTTCCAGGCCGAGGGAGGTTGGAGCACGGTGAGCAAGAAGCCCGCGAGGTCCGGCGCAAGGAGGTGAGGGAGGAGGTCCGTGCGTCACCTGTGTAACCCGACTGTGCAACTCGTTCGTGCTTCTTCTGGTCCTCGACTCTCCCCGATTCACCTCGCGCGAGATCTGAGAAGAGCCGCGAGCGAGCAGAGAGCGAGAGAGCGTCGTCGTTGAAGCGGTCCGTGCGGGGAGGAGCCGGCCAACAGAGAGCTCGCAGGAGGGCAGTCACCGTCTCGCTCTCGAGGGCTCTCCGTGTGCGCAGACTGACTGATTCAAGCGTACGTTGCAGTGGGCTGCGAGCGGTGGTGGTACGAGAACAAGCGCGAAAGCGGACCCTCCTCCCCCTCCTCCTCCTCGGGATGACGACGACCCTCGCCTCGCGCCTGCTAGAAGCGCTCCTCCTGCTTGACGCCGCGCTCGTCGACGTCCATCGAGCTCCCTGAGCCGCGACGAGCCTCCTCGGCGGCGGCGCGGGCCCGCTCGGCAAAGGCGGCGCTGAGAGAGTTGAACTCGGCGAGCTGGGCAAAGAAGACCTGCGAGCGAGGAAGACGGCGAGAGGGCGTCAGCGCCGTCGTCGAGGGCAGGAGGAGAAGGAGGCGCACCGTGTAGTAGTCCCTCGACTCGCCCATCTGCGCCTCGAGGAACGCCGTGTAGCGGGCCTGGATCGCCGGGTCGTCCGGGAAGGCCGGCTCGCGGTCGTCGAGCGCGAGCGCGAGCCTCGCGTCGTCCTGCGCGACGCGGCCAAAGTCGACCTTGATGTCCATGCAGCGCTCGGCGCGCTGCTCGTCGGGCGAGCCGACCGGCCGCCACATCTGCTCGACGGCATCGACCTGCTCGGGCGACAGGCCGATCGTGCGCAGGCGGTCGACGTCGAGCTCGTACGACGAGGGGCGAGCGGACAGTGGCGCCTGGATGGGAAGCAGCGGGGTAGCGCGAGGCGCGGTCGAGGGCGAGGGCGGCGCGGCGCTGTCCGGGCGAGACGAGGTCGCCGGCTTGCTGGCTGCGTCTATATCTGCAGTCAGCGTCTCCTTGGACGGTGTCTGGAGCGTGGAGCTCTTGAACGCACTCGAGAGGCCGTTTCGTGGCGGGGACCGGAAGCGCGCGGCGTTGCGCGGCGGGCGCCACACGTTCCTGCGCTCGAGCCAGCTGACCCTGATCGCGCAGCCGTTGACGACGAGGCCGTCGCACTCGACGATGGCCTTGCGGCACGACTCGTCGTCGGCGATGTCGACGAACGCCGTGCGTATGAACCTGCTGCGGCCCATCTCGATGTAGCCGACCTTGGTCGCGGGGAGGAACCGGCAGAGGAGCCTGCGGACGTCGGCCTCGACGACGGACGGCGCCAGATGCAGGATGAAGAGGCCGCGCTGCCGCTCAGAGGACGCGAGCTCGCTCTGGGCCTTTGCGCCGATGTAGCGGCGCTCGAGCAGGTCCGCGGGCGAGATGCGGGGCTGGCTCGACCCGGTGCGCTTGTCGCAGAAGCGCGTGGCCGAGATTTTGACGCCGCCGACGTGCAGGCCCTCGAGCTCTTTGATCGCCTTGGCCGCAGCGGAAGAGCTGCCGAACCCGACAAAGGCGAACCGCAACGGCTTGCTCTGGCTCTTCGAGAGGAACATGTCGGACGGCGCGACGTCGGCGGCGTCGAGCCTCTCGTAGAGCCATCGCTCGCCGATTGTCAGGACCATGTTGCCGACGGTGATCCAGTGCGACGAGATTGGCGCGGCCAACGCCGACGACGGCTGCTCGCCGACGACATCTCCTCGGCGGACAGATCGGGACGCGCTCGGCGGCGATCGTGAGCGTCGTTCAAGAGAGTCGTTGCGGTACTGCCGGCGAGGCGATGGCGAGCGCTCGCGACGAGGGGGTGGACGACGGTGGTCGAGACGAGGTGAAGATGGGCGCCGTTCGCGGGCGTCCTGCGAGCGCGAGTGGCGCCGGTCGGGACTGCGCGAGCGACGAAGAGGCTCATGGCGAGGCGACTCGGCCCTCGAGAGCCGGTGCGCGCTCTCGCTGCGGCGGCGGTCGTCCCTCGACGACGGGCCGGGGGCGCTCGGACCCTCTCGGCGCGACGACGTCGGCGCGTCTCGAGACGCCGAGTCGTGGTGCGTGGTCGACGCCGACTCGAGAGGCTGAGGCGACGGGCGACGGCGAGGCGAGGGCGAAGGCGAGGCTGGTGCGAGGGCGACGGGCGCGGCGGGGGGCGCTGCGGGCGTGCTCATCGGGTCGAGCGGGCCGTCTGGGCCGAGGCCGTGCTCTTGCAGGTACTCCTCGACGGCGTAGATGTCCATGTTGAAGCACAGGTCGTACGACGTCGCGGCTGTTGGCCAGGGAGGAGGGACAGTCAGTCGGTGGCCGAGCGAGGGAAGGTCGTGCGAGGGAGAGGAGGAGCGCAGAGACGCACCGTGGTCGCGCCGTCCTGAGTTCCACGTCTTGAGGATCGACTCGATGGCGGGAAGAGCGTGCGCGGGCATGCGCTCGACGAGGTGGTCGGCGGTCGCGCCTCGTTGGAGGAGGCACTCGGCGATGAGCTGGCGCACGGGCGTGCGAGTGGTCGGGTACAGGAGGGCCGCCTCGAGCGGGCTCATGCCGAACGGCGTCGCTGTTGCGCAGGTAGAGCAAGGTAGAGAGTCAGGCTTGAGAGTCTCGTTCAACCTCGAGGAGGAGGAGGGAGGAGGAGAGGGAGCCGTGCCCTTTCGCTCGCTCGCCTGAAGGCTGGACCGGGGGTAGAACGTACCTCTGCCATTGACCTCGTCCTCGCCGCAGTAGCCCAGCACGAGCAGGACGGCGAGCAAGTCGTCGCGTTCGACCGACGCGACGAGCTCGTTGGTGCGCTCCTGGGCCGTCATGACGCTCGGGTCGGCGAGGACCGGCGCAGAGGCCATCTTGACGGGACCTTGCGAGTCGACTGGGCGCACTCCTTGTCCAGCCGGTGGAGAGGGGCGAGCTGGGGAGAGGGAGGAGTTCCCCGCCGTCCTCATCTCGTTCCTTCCCCTCGCTCCCTCTCGCCTCTTGACCCTCTGGCTGGGTCGGCGATGGCCCAGTTACCGTCAAGTATACGCTCTCGACCGCCCGCAAGCTCGCTCGGAACGCCCCGTGCCGCCGCCGCCTCGCCATCCTCGTCCCGGCACTCGACCCTCGACTCGCGACGCGCTCTCGGCGCCAGGGCAAGCGGCATGGCGCGCGACCCGGGCACGCCGGTCGGCAAGCTCCTTGCAGCAGAAGGACTCGCGGTGCGCAGCCCCAGGAGGGTCAGGCAGAGGAGCCTCGCGGCCAAGTGCGTCGTCCTTCCCCCCCACTTGCTCTCGACAGCCTCGCGAGCTCACGCTGGACCTTCTGCAGGACCTCGAGCGACCTGCCTGCCTCCTACGACGCTCCCTCGCGCCAGCACCGCCGCCTGCACACCCACGACGCCGCGCGCCGCCGGCCAACCCTCGCTGCCCGCTCTCGCCAACGACGTCGAGTCCTCACGCCCGAGCCGAGGCTGTCCTCCACGGCCGGCCGCCGCAGGTCTACCCTCTCTACTGACCTGTTCGCAGGACCAGGACGCCGGGCCGGCGCGACTCACATTGAGCAGGCGGCGAGCACGGCGGTGGCGCTGTTCACGTCGAGCCGGGCGCCACGAGCAGCGGCGGTCGCGGCGACTGTAGTGCAAGGCGCAGATGTCAAGGTGGGTATGCTGAGCGAGCTCGAGGCGGGTCTGTGAGTAGCACGCTCCCTCAAGGTCTCTTTCGCGTTCGCCTCGTGCGAGAGAGGGCTGTGGTCGAGCTCGTCGTCTCGCTCTGGCTTGCCTTGATAGCGCGCGTGTGCCTACTTTGCACGTCGAGCAGACTGGCCCGGGAAAAGGTGCGACCCTCTCCTGCGGGCTCGGGCGGCTCGAATCGTCCGTCTGCCGGACTCTCCGCGGTCGCTCCTCCTCGTCATCTCACTCTCCGTTCGACCACCTCCCGACTCGGCTGAAGCGGCACACCAACCATGTCGCAGGCCCTGCAAGAGCGAGCAGCAACGGCACGTCCACTCCCTCGCCTCCTTCATGCCTCGTGGCGACGAGATGCGAGCTGACCGTCTCCTCCCCCCCACTCTCCCCCTCGTCGCTCGCAGTGGCAGGCGTGCGTCCTCATCTTCACCTCGAGCTGCTCCGAGGAGACCTGATGGCGCGCCCGTCCGCAGCCTCTGCTCGTCGCAGGACAGCTTCGTCGCCCGCCTCCTCGACGAGTGCGAGACCCTCCAGGCCGAGGTCGACCAGCTCAAGCCGCCGTCACTCGAGCAAGCCGATCAATCGCAAGGTCGAGCTGAGGAGGAGCTGCGCAAGAGCGAGCAGGAGCGGCGCAGGCTGGCGCTCGAGGAGCAAGTCGGGTCGTTCACGGCGGTGCGTCCTTCCCCAGCCGCCTGCGCGCGCCGGGCAGCTCGACAAAGCTGAAGATCCGCACTGCAGGTCAACGAGGAGCTCGCGCGCGAGGCGGAAGACCGTCGGCGGCTCATCGAGGCGCGCTCGTCCTACCTGGCCTCGCCGTCTGCGCCGAGCCTTGCGGCACCGCCATCGGCACGAGCTGCGCCGCCATTGAGCTACGCCGGGCCTCCCTTCATCTTGTGCCTCATCAACGGGTGCGTGACTCGCACTCCTTGCCGGCGCTGGTCGAGCCTCGCTGACGCCGTGTTCCGCGCAGGTCGAGCGTCGTCTTCAACCAGGGTCCGCTCTCGCAAGGGCATACCGGCGGCAAGGACGTCGCCGCCCGGCTTCTGTACGTCTGACCACACGTGCTTCACTCGAGGCGAGCTGAGGCTGATGAGCTGCCGAGATGCGCTGCTGCAGGTGGGAGATCGAGAAGGACCTCTCGGGTGCGCACGGACCTCTCGCCTGCTCCCCCTCGCGTGTCCTGCCCTGACGCGCTCTCCTTCTCACATGCAGCGCACCACTTCTCGCTCTCGGGCGGCGACAAGCCTGCTCGTCCTGCCGTACTCACCCTCTTCTTCCACAACAAGGTCGAGCTCGTGAGGGAGCTCCTGCGCAACAAGGTCATCTCGTGCGTCTCGTCCTCGGCGTATCCCGTTCCGTCGTCGAGCAGCATGCTGACTAGATCGACGCTGCAGGTCCGCTTCCACCTGGGACGACTTTTGCGTCGGCTTCTCGAGCGAGGTCAACAACCAGGTCGTCGACATCGCCGGCCACGCAGAAGCCGACATTGCGTCGCTCCTCCTCGCCCTCGGCTACGCGCCCAACCTCGAGCACATCTACATCATCGGAGCACAGCTCGACCGGCTGTACGAGACGTGCCCGGCCCTGCTGCCGAGCGACGTCGCCCTCTTCGTCGAGGTCGGGCCCAAAATCGTCCTGTGCGCCTCGAGCGCCTCTCGGACATCCTTCTCATGCTGACCCAAGCTCGTTGTCCGCAGGGTCAACGCGAGCGAGACCGAGGACGAGCGCGACGTCCTGTCGACGAGCGGTTGGCGCGTCGCCACCTTTCCTCGCTTCTTTGGCACGAGCCTCGACTCTCGACCTCGTTCCCCTTCTCCCGACATCTCGCCTTCATCTTCTTCGAGCAAGCCGTCGACGACGGCCTACGCCGGAGCCGTCAAGGCCGAGGGCAAGAAGCTCACGGCGCTGCCGCGGCGGGTCGCCGGCAACACGGCCAAGTTCGAGCTGCCGCTGAGCGAGAGGCCGGTCGCTGCGCCCGAGGGCGCCGACATGGCGAGCTTCTACGCCGGCTTGACGACGCCTACGTCGAAGCACCACTTCAACCCGACCGCGCGCCTCCTCGACCAAAGTAGGTCCGGCGTCACCTCGCTCCCCTCGCACGGACCTCGCTGACGAGTCCTCCCTCGTGCCCACAGACCCTCAGATGTACCTCGTCTCTTTCGCCTCGTCGTCTCTCAGCGCGGGCGCTGACGCCCTGTCCTCGCCCTGCGCAGCTGCTGCTGGTACTACTTCTCGGTCGACGGCTGCACCCTGCCGAGCTGCCACAGGAGCCATGGATGTGCGTGCCCGTCCTACTGCTCGCGCGCCGCTCGACCATGTCGTTGACGTACACATCTCGCGCGCGCACAGACGACCTGACGAGCCGTGGCCGTCGCGTGCTCAAGAAGGAGATTGCGACGATCAACTGCAAGGTGCGCTCCCGGCTCGGCCCTCTTGCCTGCGCTCACGAGCTGACGACCTCATCATCTACAGGAGCTGATGCGGACGGGCAAGTGCACCTGGCGGGCGGAGAACGGCGTCCCGTGCGTCACTCTCTCCCCGAGCCTGCGCTCGTCTCGAGCCAGCGCTCCTCGCTGACTTCTGCTGCGACGCTCTTAGCTGCATGTTCAACCAGTGAGCTGCTCCGCCTCCCGTGCTCCTCGCGCAGCACTGACGCCGCCTCCTGCAGCCACTTCCGAGGTGCGCCGCCGACGGCCAAGGGGGACTGAGCGTCGCTCTCACTCGCCCGTCTCTCTCGCCTGCCACCGCTTCTTTGTGCATAGCTGCTGTAACCTCGAGTCTCGTTCCGCTTGATCGGCTTGTTGCGGGAGAGAGTGCGAGTAGCGCCAGAGCCGGGTCCCAGGTTCAGCTCGGCGGCGACGCCGAGCCCGCGTCGCCTCCTCATCCTCTTCTTCGTGCACGCTTACGAATGCAAGCTCAAGCTGCGAAGCGCGCTCGACGGCGTCTTTGCGCTCTTCTCGCTCGTGTCGCCCCCGCTGACGACGTTGGCGAGCCCCCGCGTTTCGTCGCGTTTCTCATCAGCTCGCTCGTCTTTGCGCGCCGCTCCCTCGTCGCACACGAACCGGCATGGTGCTGCTGCTACTGCATCGGCTTCTTAACGCGGTGCTGCACGCGATACGAGCTTCCGCGCAGCGCAGCGCAGCCTGCAGGTCGCGCTCGACGAGGGGGGCACCCCGTGCTGCGAGGCGGCGCAGCTAACTAGCTCGGGGACGCACACCCCGGCCGTTGCGCAGGAAGGCCACAACGGCTGCAGCTGCTGCATCGTCCGCTGCTGCGGCGCAGGCGAGCTTGCGCAAGCTGTGCTCGCGCGCGCGCCTTTGACTCCTCCTCCTTGCTCGCCTTGTTCTCTCGGTGCTGGCATCGAGCTCGCCCAGCTTCTCCTTCTGCCCGACGACCGCCAACTACGAGGCCAGCATGTTCAAGAACGCCAGCCCGGCCGACCGCTCGCGTCTGCACCGCCACCGACCCTCGGAACAACCCCTCTTGCCGTCCCTCGCCGGCTCGTTCGCCAAGCGCTCCGTCAGCGGGCCGACTCGATGGACCAAGCTCCTCGTCGGCGTCGTCGGCGTGTACTGGGTGTGGACGCTGTCGCGGGGCGGCGTCTCGAGGGAGGTCGTGCGGTCGGTCAATCTCGCGGTCCGCGGCGACTCGTGCGAAGGGGAGGGGCTCATCTCGCCGACGACGCCGGGTGAGGACCAGCACCGAGTTGTCGTGCGGGTGCGGCCGACGCCCGACGGCGAGCCGCCTCTGCGCAATCCGGACAACACGATCCTGTCGACCTCGTTTCACCCGACGCTCTCGACGCAGCACCATCCCCTCTTCGACGGCGTCGCCTCGTCCCTCCCTCTCGCCCTCAGCCACCCGAAGCAGTGCATGACGCCCTCGGTCCACTCCCTCCCCATCCTGCCCAAAGCCGGCTGCTCGTCGTCCTCCCTCGAGCCGAAAAGCCCCGGCGGCGCACGGACCCCCGAGCTCTTCTTCTCGATCTGCACATCGCCCGAGCGCGCCGTCAAGTACTCGGCCGTGTGGCGCCACTTCATGACGGCCCCGCAGGTCGAGCACTCGGCGACCTCGTCGTCGAGCCGGTCCAAGTCGGCGGCGCCGAGAGCGCCCGGCTGCCTCGTCACCGACGCGCAGGGCCAGAGCGACGGCAAGGGCCTGTCGCTCGCCAACGCCGAGTTCCGCCGCCAGGGGCTCTCGTGCACGATGCGCGACAGCTCGCGAGCCGGCGAGCGGTACGAGATGCGCGTTCTTGGCCTCATCCGCGACGCCTGGGTCGAGAGCGAGCGTCGGCGGTGGCAGGACGGCGCGCCGCTCGTCGAGTGGTACGTCTTTGGCGACGACGACACGTGGTTCTCGGACCCGGCGATGCTGCGCGAGATGCTCGCCGGGTACGACTGGCGCGAGGACCATTTCCTCGGCGCGCACAGCGAGACGGTCGGAAACTTCCAGACTTTCGGCAAGATCGGTGCGTCCTCTTCTTTCTTCCTTCTTCGACCTCGGTCTAAGCAAGCGAGAGCGCGAGCTGATGAGCCTGTCGATCCAGGTTTTGGCGGCGCCGGCCTCGTTCTCTCGCGCTCGCTCGTGCGCAAGATGCAGCCTTACGTCGACGACTGCGCCTCTCGCTTTGCTCACATGTTTGGCGGCGACGGCATAGTCGTGCGTCGCGCTCTCTCTGCATTCCTGCCCTCCTCTCGAGGTCGTCTCGCTCGCAGGGCTGACCTTCTCAAATTGCAGTCGCACTGTGCAGCCTGGGTCCGCGGCATCCCGCTCGAGCAGCTCGTCGAGGAGATTCCCGCGCTGCGCCAGATGGACGTCCGCGGCGACGCGACGGGCTACTTGACCGCCGGCACCGCACCCTTCCTCTCGCTCCAGTACGTCCCTCCTCGTTCGCCCTCATGCCGCACAGAGTCCTCGATCGACTGACGCTGAGTATCTGCAGCCACTGGGCCGGCTGGCTCGACCTCATCCCGGGCGTCGACGGCATCGACGCCATCAAGCTCCTCGGCCAAGCCAGCTCGGCGGTCGGCGGGCCCAACTTCCTGCGGCGCTGGCTCTTTGACGGCGGCCTCGTCGTCTTCACCGTCGGGCACAGCATCACGTTCCACCGCGAGGCGCTCGCGCCCGAGGACCTGTCGCGCATCGAGTGGACGTGGGAGGCGCACGAGCCTCGTCGGCCTGCTCGACGCGGCTTGCGCGAGTTTGACGACAAGCTCACGTACTACCTCAGTGCGCCACTCCATCTCTCTCTGCTCTCAGCACACCCGAGCTCGTCCTGCAGCGAGGAGAAGACGCTGACCTTCGTGCGCACGTTCCCCTTCCCCCTCGCTGCAGCCGCAGTCGAGCGCCTCTCGCCCGACGTCTCCCTCCTCCGCCACGCCTGCTCGCACCCGTCCGTACAGGCCGGCCTGCGCGAAATTGACGTCCTGTGGGACATGCGCAAGGACGAGCCGTCGTGGAGGGAGCGCTGGCTGCCGAGCTGGACGTCGCCGGCGCCGTCGCCTCGAGCCGGGCGCGCGACGGCTCACGGCCGCGCCAAGAAGCACGTGCGCCGCGACGAGCAGGACTCGTCATCGGCCAAAGCGGAGGAGGAGCGGGAGGAGGCGCCGAAGAAGCGGCAGGTGCGATTCTCCGGTTGACGAGGACGAGCGGCGAGACATAGAAGCACGCGGCGCGATGCCCATAGACACTATTTCTGCAACATGTTGTCGAGCGCGAGCGCTGGCTCGCTCGCCCCTCCTGACTCTCAAGCAGCGAGACCGAGAGGCTCGACTTCTAGTTTCCGTGCTCCAGCTACGCCTCTGCGACCCTCGACTTGATGACGCGGATGTTCTCCTTTGGCCTGCAGTACGTCGCAATGTCAGCGACGAGCGAGAGGTGTGGACGAGAGAGGCTGAGTGAGGGAGAGCGCACCTGTCCTCGCCGTCCGTCACGACCGCACCCAGCCGCTGCACAACCTGCATCCCGCTCGCGACTCGGCCAAAGATGGTGTGCTTGCGGTCGAGGTGAGGTGTCGGAGCTGTGTGGTAGTGCAAGTCGCGATGGCGAGCGGGCGAGGGCGGACGAGTTGATGAGGCGAGGAGGCGGAGGAAGGGGAAGAGCAAGGAGGCGTCAGCTTGATCCGCGGTGTGCGAGTCAGGGCAGAGCGCACCCAGCGTGATGAAGAACTGCGAGCCGTTGCTGTTGGGCCCAGAGTTGGCCATGGCGAGGATCCCTGCGCCGGTGAAGCGCAGGTCGGGGTGCTGCAGGGGCGGGGGAGTTAGCGCGCGCCCTGCCTGAGGAAGCGGCTAGGCAAGCTCACGATCTCGTCCTCGAACTTGTCGCCGTAGATGGAGACGCCACCACGACCGGTGCCCTGCGAGCGCGAGGAAGCTGGTCAGCGAGCGGCGGCAGGAGGCGCGAGGACGAGGTGCTCGGCGACTCACGGTAGGGTCGCCGCCCTGGATCATGAAGTCGGCAATGATGCGGTGGAAGACGGTGCCTGTGCTCGCTCGCTCGTGTCAGCTCTGCGCCGCGGGGAGGAGCGCAGGGGAGGGAGGCGGGGAGCGCGAGAGGAGCGAGGCGACGCACCCGAGTAGTAGCCGCGCTTGCACAGCTCGCGGAAGTTCCTGCACGTTTTCGGCGCGTGCTCGTCGTACAGCTCGAACGCGACGTCGCCCATCGAGGTCTGGAGGACGCAGTTGGGTGCCATCGCTGATGAGGTTGTGGGGGACGAGGAGGGCGTGCGGGCGTGGGGAAGAGCTCAGTCGGCAGAAGTAAGTCTGTCGAGGCTGCTGGATGTGCTGGCGAGGCTGCTCGAGCGGTGTGGAGAGCGATACGAGGTGAGGGACGAGGCGCTCCTCCCCACCCGACAACATCGTCTTCTCACTCGACGACGACCCTCTCGGGCAGCTTAGCGGTGCCTCAGAGCAGTCAGATGATGCTCAACAGATTGTATGGCAGATGCACGGATGTAAGAGCTGCAGGTCTATCTCGCCCTCCCCTTCCTCGCCGCCCGGACGTCTCCTCGACGACAACGGCGTGGCGAGCTCAAGCAGAGTTGATCCTGCGAGTCTGCGAGAGGTGATCACGAGGTCAGCGAGTGCTCAAGCGGGGACAGGAGAGTGACAGGAGAAAGGCAGCGCACCACCTCGCCGAGCTTGAAGAGCGCTTTCGGCGCGTCGAGCCGGCCGCACTTGACCTCGAGCATCTGGACCCGGTCCGCCGCGATAAAGTCGTCGTCCGTGAGGATCGACTCGAGCTCGCCACGGGTCGACGCCGAGAAGAAGCGCCCGGGCTTGGCGGACGACGAGGTCGAGGTTGCGGGCGGGGTGAAGAGCGGGAGGACCTTGGACCAGTCCCACAGCGAGATGTCGTTGTACCTGCGAGAGCGATGACGAGCATGGTCAGGAGGACGCCGAGGGTGTGAGGAAGAAGGGAGGGCGAGAGCCCGGACGTGACGCGAGGGGGAGAAGGAGGAAGGGAGAGACGCACTGCGCGGTCGGGCCGTTGATGAAGCGCTCGATCGTGTAGCCCTCGTTGTTGAGCAGCACGATGGTCGGCTTGAGGCCGTACCGGATCATGGTGGCGACCTCCTGGACGGTGAGCTGCATCGAGCCGTCGCCGACGAAGAGCAGCACTCGTCGCGGGATCGGCGACTCCTGCGCTGCCAGCAGCGCGCCGAGCGTCGCGCCGACGCTGTAGCCGATCGACGACCAGAGCGTCTGGCTGACGAGGGTCGCACCCTTGGGCAAAGGCGTCGTGAGCAGGCCGAACGAGCTGCAGCCGACCTCGGCGACGATGATGTCGTTCTCGCGCAGAAAGTTGCCGACGAGGGGCCACAGCAGCGCGTTCGTGACGGCCTCGTTCGGCTCGCCGACCGGCACGGCGGGCGCAGCGACGGCGAGAGGGCGCTCGGGCGGCGGCGACGTCTTGGGCTTGAGGGTCCGTGCGAGGACGGGGAGGAGGAGCTGGAACGAGATGGCGTCGTACTCGGCGTACTGGACGAAGGTGCAGGACGAGTGACTGTCGAAGGACGTGTGCGAGAGTCAGAGACGAGCGCAGGAGGGTGGAGGATGGGGAACGAGCGACGCACAGCTCGACGATGTTCTTGGTCTTGATGCGAGTCGACCACAAACCGGTGTTTAAGTCGCTGCGGATGGCGCCGACCATGATGGCGAGGTCCGTCTTCTCGACAGCATCGCGCAGGTCGTCGTCCGAGAGCTGGGCGATGTAGACGCCGCCGAACCCGTTGGCCGAGTCCTCGTCCATAACGGTGCGGCCCATCGGACCTGTTCAGGCGAGAGCTTGTCAGCACGCCCGCTCGCGGTGGCTGCGACGCCGTCGAGGCAAGCAGGGAGAGGGAGAAGGAGCAGAGACGCACTCGTGTACCACCTCACGCCCGTCGCCTTGACCAGCTCCTCGACGAGGTGCCCGACGCCAAAGCGGATCGCGCACGCGTCGACGAGCACGATCGGGTCCTTGGCCGTCTCCCACAGGCGCTCGATCTCGCTCACGACAAAGTCGAGGCGGTCCTGCGTCTCGTCCTTGAGCATCTTGCCGTTGGGCATGCGCTCGTCGAGCGGGTCGGCGAGCGGGAGGAGCGGCGTGTGCAGGCGCGAGGCGTCGACCTTGGCGTAGACGAGGTCGGTCGGGATGGTGATGTAGCCGGGACGAGCCGTCTTGAGCATGGCGAGGAGCACTCGGTCGATCTCCTCGTCGGCGTTCTCGGCGGACGTGAGGTAGGCCTGAGCGCAGGTCATGCCCGCCGTCGCCTCCTTGAAGACGTCGAAGCCTGTGCACAGGAGAAAGAGCGTCAGTATGGCTCGAGGCGGGACGGCGCGAGAAGAGGAGGACGCACGGCCGCCGACGTCGCCCAGGTGGTGGTGGATGAGGACGTGACCCTTCTGCAGCTTGGTGCTCGGCGCGCCGACGATCGAAAGGACGGGGATGCGCTCGGCGTACGAGCCGGCGATGCCGTTGACGCACGACAGCTCGCCGACGCCGAAAGTCGAGACGATGGCCGCCATTCCTCGCACGCCGCCGGCAATCTCGCCCGTCTGCGCGTCGGGCGTGCGGTTCAGCTGCGCCTGCTTGACGCGCGCATACCCGTCGGCTGCGTAGGACGCGTTCCTGTGGCAGGACGAGGTGTCAGTTCGGGAAGAAGACGAGGTAGTTTGGTGCTCGGGCCCCTCGAGCGAGGGACAGGGAAGAGGACCGCTCGGACGCACAGCTCGTTGCAGCATCCAGTCCACATGATGCGAGGGTCGGCCTCGATCACGTCGTTGAGGCTGAGGGTGAACTGCAGGCGACGAGAGCGACGAGGTCAGCTCGCGCTCGAGGGGACAGAGAGGAGGTCGCCGACGCACGTCGCCCGGCACGCCAAAGACCTTGTTAACGCCGAGCTGGTGCAGGCGGTCGAGGAGGTACTGCGAGAGCGTCGTCGTCGGGCTCATGTCGGCGGAAGGCCTGCAGGACGAGAACTGGTCAGTCGAGGGGGACGAGGGGCCGAGACGGACGGGGAGAGGACGCACATGGTGATCTGGATCGCGGCGGCGAGGGAGCAGGAAGCAGAGCTGAGAGGAGCGAGTCCTCGAGAGCGCAATCGGAGGGGGAGCTCGTCTCGACGGCAGGCCGTCGCCTCGGATCTGCGGCGCCGGCTCCGAGGGAGCCCCCACGCAGGGCCGCCCAAGCCGAGAGAGCGGCACGATAGAAAGAAAGGACAGGGAGGACCTGGCGATAGAAACGACAGGGAGGACCCGCTGACCCTGTCCAGTGTCCACCTCGCCGTGCGGCCGACCGCGAAGCTGGAAACGAGCGAGTCGCACGTGCGCCGAAGCAGACGACGAGGTGCTCTGAGCCCTCGGACCGACCCGCCTGAGGCACCGCGCCAGCTGCTGACTTTACTCCCGAGCTCGTCCTGTCGCTCTCGCCTCGGTGTGCGCCGGTGCCGTGGCGGGAGGACGAGTTGTCGCGGGGCGGGCGGGGGAGGAGAGCGAGTCGAGAAGGAAGAGGGCGGACGCGCCAGTGAGCGACGGCGAGGCCTTTGCAGTGCACGCTGAGCCAGCTGTGGCTGCTCCCTGAGTCGCAGAGCGCGTTGCGTGAGGAGAAGAGGAGCCTCTCGCTCATCGCGAATCGTCCTGCTGCGTCTTGGCCCCTCCCTCGCTCTCCCTCTCACCTGAGCAGAGCAGCCGACACGCCCAACATGTCCCTGCGAGCACTCTGCGCACGCCTACCCCCCGAGGTCATCGCCCTCACGCGTTCCCTCCTCGTACGCTCGCCCGAGTCCCGCTCGCTCGCGACGACCGCCGCCGCCTCGACCACTACCAGCAAGACCTTCTACGCCACAACGCCGATCTTCTACGTCAACGCAGGTGCGCCCTCCACGAGCTCCTGTCCCTGCTGAGCGAGTGCTGACGGCGCTGCGCAGATCCGCACATCGGGCACCTTCACTCGACCCTCCTCGCTGACGTCTACACCCGCCATGCCCGCCTGCGAGACCCTGCACGAGGCGCCATCATGTGCACGGGCACGGACGAGCACGGTCTCAAGATTCAGCGGGTCGCCGAGGCGAGAGGAGTGACGCCCAAGGACCTGTGCGACGGCGTGTCGGAGCGGTTCAGGGTGCGTGCGCTCTCCCTGCGCCCTCTTGCGGGTCCACAAGCTGACTCGACATACGTAGGAGCTCGCCCGAGCCGCCAACATCGACCACCAGGTCTTCATCCGTACGACCGAGGCTCGGCACCGCACCGCCGTCGAGCACGTCTGGGTGCGTCAGGCTCGCACGCGTTCTCTCTCACGTCTGCTGACCTTGACCCCGCCGCAGAGAGAGCTGCAGCAGCGAGGGTACATCTACAAGTCGTCATACTCGGGCTGGTACGCCGTCTCGGACGAGGCGTACGTCCCCGAGGCCCAGGTCGGCGAGGTCGTCAACTCCAAGTCGGGCGAGAAGTACATGGTGCGTCGCTCCGCACACACGCGCACTCTTTATCCGCTAACACTACACCCGGGAGCAGGCTTCGACCGAGACGGGCACGCGCGTCGAGTGGATGGAGGAGGAGAACTACAAGTTCCGGCTCTCGGCGTTCAAGGAGCCTCTGCTCGAGTGGCTCAACTCGTCGCCCTACCGTGCGCTCTACTCGACATCCTCTCCGATACACGCATCTCGAGCTGACGCCTGGTCTCGCAGCCGTCCAACCGCCATCTCGCACGACCGCCCTCGTCGCCTCGCTCGCCAACCCGACCTCAACCGACTTGAGCGACCTGTCCATCTCGCGCCCGGCTTCGCGCCTCTCGTGGGGCATCCCTGTACCCGACGACCCGCAGCACACGATCTATGTCTGGCTCGACGCGCTCGTTAACTACCTCACGGCGGCGGGCTTCCCTTGGCGAGGCGGCGAGGCGTTCGAGAAGGGCAAGGTGTGGCCGCCCGACCTGCAGGTCGTCGGCAAGGACATTGTTCGGTGCGTCGCTCGCGCTCGCGTGGTCACTGAGGCCGCTTCGCTGACGCCCTCGCCTCGCGCAGCTTCCACGCCCTGTACCTCCCCGCCGTCCTCCTCGCTCTCGACCTGCCGCTCCCCAAGTACCTCCTCACGCACGGCCACTGGACGATGGACAAGTTCAAGATGAGCAAGAGCCGCGGCAACGTCGCCAACCCGTTCGAGGCCATGCAGCTGTGGGGCGTCGACGCGATGAGGATGTACCTCATGCGGGTCGGCGGCAACTCGGCGAGCGACGCCGGTGCGTCTCGTCCTCTTCTCCTGCACGGCGTGGTCTGACGCGCGGCTCACACAGACTACTCGGCGACCGAGATCGAGCGCTTCTACCGCAAGGACCTCGCCGGCCAGATGGGCAACCTCCTTAGCCGCGTCACGGCCAAGAAGCTCGTCAAGAAGCTCGACACGCCCGAGCTCATGTACACGATGCCGACCCAGCTCGAGAAGGAGGACGAGGCGCTTCTCGCTCTGCTGCAAGACCTCCCTAGTGCGCCCCGCAACCTCTTCATCGTCGGCTCGGCTCGCCCGCTGACCTCTTCCGTCTTCTGCAGGCTCGTTCGACCGTCACCTCGCCGCCTTTGACGTGCACCGCGCCCTCTCGGTCGTCTTTGACGCCCTCGCCGAGGCGAACCGCCACGTCCAGCTCCTCTCGCCCTGGCTCGCGACGGCCTCGCCCTCGGCCGTCCACCGCGCCCTCTTCTTCGGCTCCGAGACGCTGCGCCTGAGCGGGACGCTCCTCCAGCCGTTCATGCCGACCAAGGCGGCGCAGCTGCTCGACATGCTCGGCGTCGACGCGAGCCGGCGGCGGTGGGAGGACTGCGAGGTCGGCGCGGGCGGTGCGAGGACGGCTCCTGCGGCGGGCAAGGCGCACCTGTGGCCGGCGGTGGTGGTGCCGGAGGCGGTCGTGCAGTAGCTAACTTAGGCGTTGGCGAGGTGCAAGACGCCCGTGCCCGTCGTCGTTCGCCTGTGCGGGGGAGGAGGCGCGTGCGTCCGGGGGTCCGCCGCACGCACCTCGTCGGCCGAGCTCCGTCCCTCTTCTTCCCCTTGTCTCCCTCCTCGTCCTCCTCTCTCCTCGTCCCACCCAGTGTTGTACGCTCTCGTCGGCTGAGCAGAAGAGCTGGCTCTCTTCCACCTCGACCACGCCACTCGTTCCACCCATGCGCCCTCGCCGCCGACTCGCGCCCCTTCCCCTCGTTCCCCGCCTCCTCCTCTTCTCGGTCCTCCTTTCGACGCTCGCCACCGCCCGCACCACCTCGTTTGACGACTCGCACGGCCTCCTGCAGTACTCGCCGGCGTCTGCGTGGACCGAGGTCGCGGTGCAGGAGTGGGCCGGTGGTGCTGCGAGGGAGACGGATTCGAGCGAGGCGTCCGTCAGCTTTGCGTTCCTCGGTACGCCCATCCCCTACTCTGGCCGAGCCGCAGTGCGCGAGCTGACTCGCTCTCGACCGCGCAGGCGAGCAGGTCTCGCTGTACGGCGCCGCCTCGGCCGCCTTCGTCGTCGAGCTCGACGGCAGCACCGCGTCCGCCGCCGTGCAGCGACCGAGTACAAGCCTCGGTTCGGCGACGAGGATCTTTCTCGCGAGCAACCTCGATCCAGCGGCGACGCACCGCGTCGTGCTCAAGACGACAAGCGACGGGCTCCTGCGGCTGGATCGAGTCGCTGTGGCCTTCTCGTGCGTCTTGCTCTCTCTTTACTGCACCTGCGCGATGCTCTCGTGCTTACGAGCCATCTACGAGTGACAGGGAGAGCGTCAACCAGGCGCCACAGCTCGTCGCAGCAAGCCCGTCCACCTCGACCTCGCCCGCCGCGTCCATCTCGTCGCCGCTCTCGCCCTCGTCCGCCCCAGCCGCACCGACATCGACCAAGACGATGCTCGAGACGTCGAGAAGCAGTACGTCGTCAGGCGCGATCGCCGGCGCCGTCATCGGCTCGATCCTCGCCGTCACGGTCGCGGTTTTCGTCGTCGTCGTCTGCCTGCGTCGTCGTCGAGGCGCACAAGCCGCCGACGAGCAGAAGCGCTCGTCCTACTTCAGCGGCGAGACGGGCCGACGTCAGTCGCGCGCGAGCTCGCTTTTCGGCGCGCTCGGCGGCGGCCGACCGCGCTCGTCGCCCATACCTCTTTCAGCGCAGGGGCAGGCGCCGCCTCAGCGAGACGGCTCGCCGCAGCACGTCGCAGGCGACACCATCGAGCGCTCCCCGCACCCGTACGGCTTCGGTCGTCCACCCTCCTCCGCCGTGCTCGCCCCGCCGACCGGTGTCTCTCCCGCACCCTCCTCCGCCGACGCTCCCAGCGCACCCGCCTCGCGCACCTGGGCACAGCGCCTCGCGCGCGCTTCGTCCTGGCGACGCAAGGCCTCACGCCTACCCGAGACGCAGCGCTTCTACGGCGTCTCGCCCACGGCGGCCCGAGTCGGCGGCGCTGGGCTTCCGCCCGATCCTCCACCTGCGAGGCCGCTCCCGAGCGTGCCGCCGCGCGAGATGAAGGAGCGGTGGAGGGAGGGCGAGCCGAGGCTCGTTCAGGGCAGCGGCAGGCGGGAGAGCCCGAGGGCAAGCGAGGACGTCCCGCACGGACCGCCGACTGCGCCAGTCGTGCGGCAGGTCTTCGGCACCGCGCTGAGCGACCTCGACGCGCCCGTCGTCGCGTCGCCGGCGACGCACCCGATTGCGGCGTCGCACCTGCGCAAGCGCAGCGTTCCTCGAGCGTCCTCGTCGGCCGACCTCGCTCGCCCGCTCGGGCCTCCTCGTCCTTCTGCGGCCGCCACGCCGCTCTCTCCAACCTCGTTCCACAACCCGTTCGGCTCGACCTCGACCGCCACGACCATGATGTACCCCTCGACCGCCCCTCGCCCTCTGCCTACGCACGAGCCCCACGGCTCGCTCGACTCGATGTCGGCCAACTCGGCGCACTGGACGTCGTCGAGCGCTCGCGCCTCGAGCGACGTCGCCGGCGCGCGCATCGCGCACGCTCACCCCGTCGTCGCCATGCAGGAGCTGCCCGCCGCTCGAGCCGCCGGCGGCGACGACGACGACGACGACGTGCCGCTGTACGCCGTCGGCGGCGCGGTCCCGCTCCGCGTCGGGTCGCTCCGCGAGCTGAACGAGGCGAGGCGTGCCGCGCCGCTCGGTGCGTCGAGCTCGTCGGGCCCGCCGGGCGGCTCGCTCGCGCGCCGGCCGACCCTCACGCTGCGCGAGCGCGACGGCGGCGACGGCGGGCTCGAGCAGGATGCCGCCGCGGCGACCGGGTACGAGACCCAGGGTGCCGGCCCAGAGCACGAGCGGGCGAGGCACCGCTCGGCGGCGGCGCTTGTCGAGGTGATCGAGGAGCTGCGGCTCGACGACGAGGAGGACAACCCGGCCTTCTTCTCGCGCCGCGAGCGGGTCCCGCGGTACAGGCTCGACCAGGGCGACCCGCGAGCGTGCAAGAAGGGCTTGCGGTGAGGAGGAGAGGCGGGAGATAGGGCGTGGAGCTCTTTCTGGGGGCGCGAGCCGGTGCGGAGAAGGAGGATCGAGCGAGGGGAGGAGGACGAGCGGCTTCGGAGAGGGGCGGCCCTGACGCTGGACGTCGATGTCGCTGCATTGCACGACTTTGCTGAGCAGCGGAAGAGCGTCGAGAGGTTGTGCGAGACGTCCGAGGGCTTCGGAAGGCGACGCGGACGAAGCTGCTGCGGCGGTGGGGACGGCTCGGTCGCTCGATCCCCTCTGCTCCGCACCTCGCTCCGCTGTGCTCGCGGTGCACGGAACCTGTCGACAAGGACCCGCAACTGCCAGAACACCCGTCGCCGGCACAGCCGCAGTCGCTCGAGCCGTTGCCGCCCCTCTCCTCCTCGACTCGGCCTCCCTTGGACCCCGACTTCCCCTCGCGGCTCCCCCTCTCCCCTCCTCCCTCCATCCGCGAGCGGCTGCGGCCCGATGAGTGCTCCGATCACGATACCGGCGCCGCTCGAGGCAGGCGCCGACCAGCAGCACGAGGCCCAGGCAGAAGGAGGCGGCCCCGACTCGTTGTCGTCGTCCCCCGGCGACGGCGTCGTCGTCCACTCGACCAGCCCGCCGTGCATCCCTCGCCTGCCGCCTTCGCCTGGGTCTGCCCCGCCGCCGAGCCAGAGCATCCTCCTCAACCCGCTCCCGGCAAAGACGAGGAGCCGCTCGCCGCCTCGCCTCCACAACCCCTTCCGCCGCGCCTCGCTCGACCAGCAACTCGCACCGGCGCCGGCCCCGCCTCAGCAGCAGCAGCAGCAGCCTGCTCCCGCCGCAAGCACGAGCACCCTCCCCGACCCAGGCCCGCAGCGCCGGCGCGCCCCCTCGGTCACGGTCGAGGTGTACCAGTCCCCACCCCCGGCCCACTTCTTCAACCAGGACGCGAGCGACTCGAGCGTGCCCGGCACCCCGACCTTCAGCACCTCGCCGCCTCGAGCGCACCGCGTCCCGCACGGCATGCGCTCGCGCTCCGTCTCGCCCGCCGCGCCCCACTCGCGCCCGGCCGCCGGTGCCGCCGCCGCCGCACGCCGCTCGCCCTCGGGCAACCAGTCGCTCCAGCTGCCCTCGTCGCCGAGCGCGTCGTCGACCCTCACGCTCGACTCGACCGTGTCGTCGTCCAATGGCTCGTCGGCGGGCACGAGCGTCAAGTTTGCGCCGCTGCCGCCGGGCAGGAGGGCGCACCGGAGCAACTCGCTCAGCATTGGCGTCGCGAGTCGGGCCCAGATGATCCAGAGCCAGGGCGGCACGCCCAACGTCAGGAGCGCCAAGTACGCCGGTGCGTCGCGCTCCTTTCTCTTCCCCTCTCGCGGGGAGCTGGTCGAGCACGCGCGCCCGAGCGGCGCTCGGCGCCGCTCGGTCCTCTCTGTTCGTGATGCTGACGCTCTCCTTGACGTCTCGCTCGCAGGTCCGCTCGCGTGGCACGAAGGAGGCCCGCTTCCCGAGGACGTCTACTCGTGGAAGGACGTGCAGCGCGGCATGAGCAAGCTCTTCAAGCGCGTCAAGAGCTCGTCGTCGGCGTCGGGCGCGTCGGCCGGCTCGAACGCGTCGACGGCGGGCGACTCGGACGCAGGCGCCGGCGACGACGAGTCGGCGCAGGGTCGAGCGCTCGCCGACGAGGGCGCCGCGTTCCGCGGGCGCAGCCTGTCAATGTCGTCGGCGACGTCGTCGTCTGGCAGCGTCGACGAGGCGCGGCGCATGGAGCGTGAGGCCAAGGGCAAGAGCCGCGAGATCGAGCACATCGAGGAGGCGATCGAGGAGGAGCTGCCCGCGGACTCGAGGGAGGACGTGCCGGCGACGGTCGACGACGACGAGCTCGACGAGGACGAGGGGCGGCCCAGGTTCGGCGGCGACGACGAGGACGACGAGACGAGCGCGAGCGAGCTGACGGCGCCGCGGACGCCGCCGGACGGGCTCGTGGGCGTGGCGGCGGCGGCGGCTCGAGTCGACGCAGGCGACGGCGACCTCGACGTCGAGCGCAGGCGGGTGCGCAAGGGCAAGGGCGTCGACGACGCAGAGCACCGCGGCGTGCAGGTCGCGTCCTGAGGGGCTGCGGACGGACCCTTGCTCCCCCCACCTCTGAGCGCGAGGGGTTTGTGCTCACCCTCGCGGTCGCTCCTGTCTGTATTCTCTCGCGCGCCATGTGCCACTGCAGTCTAGAAGTGCCTCGTCCCTGCAGCAGAGAAAACGAGAGAGCGGTTGGCGCGTGCGAGAGGCTTGGAGGCGGAGGTGCGTCAGAGCGGGGCGACGACTTGGCCGCCGCCTCCTCCTCCTCCCCTCCTCCCCCCCTCCCTCTCGATCCCTCTGCACCCAACTGCCGAGGAGGACATGGCCGCCGAGCCCCCTGCCGCCCTCCCGCCCATCATCAAGCGCTCGACCTCGCCAGGTCACGTCGCCGTCAGCAACTCTGCCCTCAAGAGCCCCGTCTTCACCGACCCGCCCTCGCCCGGCGTCCACCCAGGGCAGCCGCAGCAGCCAGCAGGACAGCAGCAGCAGCACGTCCAGCAGCCTCAGCCCCAGACGGGCTACTTCAGCCCGCAGCCGTCGAGCATCCTCCTCAACAAGGGCGGGCCTCCTGCGCTCCCTCGTCCCCGCTCGTCGACCTCGCGCGATCGCACCGACGATGCCAGCGACCGCGGCTCGCCCGGCTTGACCGTGCGCGCACCCGAGCCCCGCTCGCCCTCCCTCACCGGCGCCGCCTCGCCCGGCCTGCTGCGCATCGCGAGCCCGGATGGCTCGGCCGCCAGCGACGGCGGCTTCTCGAGCGACGGCGGCGGCGGCGGCGGGTGGGTAGGTGGCCCTCCCTCGACCAACCCGTCGACGGTCGGGTCGCCCCCGACCGCGTCGTCCTTCACCAAGCCGACCCTCTCGACCCTCTACACGGGCGACGGCCAAGGCGCCCACTTCAGCCCCGAGGTCGCCCAGGCCGACGAGGCGGCCCAGGCGGCTCTGCGCCGGGCGAGCAGCCCGCCGAGCCCGCACTGCCACTTTGCGCCGCTGCCCAAGCCCGAGGACCGCCCGGGCACGAGGCGCAACAGCACGGCCAACCGCGTCAAGCCGTTCGTGCCGCCTCCTCGCATCGGCGCCGACTCGTCTCCTGCGCTCGGTGCGTCGCTCTCGTGCTCCTCTTCCGACGCCGTCGGCCTAATGCAACGGCGGCTGACCCTCTCGAGCTTCTCGTGCCCACAGACGATGACGACCACCTGCACTCGCCGAGCGGCACCTACCAGCCGGGCGACTCGTCGATCCCCTCTGCGTCGGCCCTCTCGCAGCGCCTCTCGTCGTCCCTCACCTTTGCCGACGCCCGCTCGCCCTCGCACTCGCCCCTCCCGACCCTCGGCCACCCCCACCCGCACTCGCACGGCCACGGCTCGGCGTCGCCCTCGCGCCCCACCTCCCGCCGCAGCTCGTCGTCGCGCCGCTCGCGCTCGCCGTCGCCGCACGCAGCGCGCTTCCGACCCTCGGCGCAGCCCTCGCAGGCGGGCGTCGGCGCGCCGGGCTCGGGCTCGGTCGGCGCGAGCCGGTCCCACTCGCCCAACCTGAGCCGTCACGCGAGCACCGACGCGCTCAGCCTGCACTACATCGAGGCGGCGGGCGAGGCGGCCGCCGTCGCTCGCGAGCGGCACGCGCTCAGCCGCACGAGCAGCCGGGCGGGGAGCGAGCGCGGCGGCGGCGGCGGCGCGGTCGAGTGGCAGCTCGGCGGCGCGGGCGATGAGCAGTCGGGCCCGTTCGGCCAGGGCCCGTCGGCGTCGTCGAGGCCGGGCAGCAGGCGCACGAGCACCGACCGCGGCGTGAGCCTGTCGCGCGCCGGCAGCAGCGCCGGGTTCGTCGACCGCGACAAGGAGGCCGACCTGCACCGCCTCGCCGACAAGGCGGCGCACGGCAACGTCGACGCCGAGCGCGCCGTCAGCCCGGCGCTCGCGGCGCAGGCCAAGCGGGACCGCAGCTCGAGCCGCGGCGCGCCGGGCGGCGACGAGCCGAGGGCGACCGTCATCGGGCGCCGGGGCGAGAACGAGGACGTCGTCGAGGTTGGTCCGGGCGAGGACAAGGACGACAACGAGGGCGAGCTCGAGGAGGTGCTCGAGGAGCCCGAGGAGGAGGACGAGGATGGTGACGAGGAAGGAGGAGATGACGAGGAGGACGAGGACGAGGAGGAGGAAGAGGACGATGGCGAGGGGGAGCGCAGTCGAGGGCAGGACGACGACGACGATGAGGACGATGACGATGAGGAGCCTCAGGAGGAGCGCAAGACGAGCAAGGGCGCGGCGGTCGAGGTGCGTCTCGTTCTCTCCACGGCCATCGACGCCGGCTTCCCTTGGCTCACGCACTGACGACTCTCTTTTGCAGGTCGTCCGGTGGCACCGTCCCGAGCGCGACCAAGAGCGTGATCAGCAGCCGTCGCCCGCACTGCGCGGTCCCTCACCCGTGCCCTCGCCCGGCGCTTTGACCCCGACCAACGCCGCGCCGTCGCAGGGCCTCGCTCCCTGACCTCTCTGGAGCACATCCTCGCCTGCGTCATGACGCCCGCACCATCTGTAAGTAGCCCCTCCCGCCTTGCGTCCTCGTCGTCCCCTCCTCCGTTTGTACTTCCCCTCGTCGTCGTCTCCCCCGCTCTCTCTCGTCTCGCGCTCTCACCACCGTTGCCACACCCCTACACGATGTCCATCTCTGCCGCATCCGCCCTGTCTGACCTGCTGCACTGCACCTGTGACGAAGATGGGCGCGAGAGGCGGTCCGAGAGAGGTGGAGAGCGCGGCAAAGGTCGCTCGACTTGGACGGTCGGGCTTGCTCGATCTACGAGAGTATCACTGGGTGCCTCGCGAGCTCTACAGGCGCAGCGCTGCGTCGAGGAGAGCTGCCCCCGCTGTTTCGGCACCCTCGTCGTCTTGTCCCCTCGAGCTCTCGCCCCTGCCCGACCCTCGCCCTCTCGCGCACCCGGCGATGAGTGCTGCACCTCCACCAGACGCACCTGGTCAGCAGCAGCACCGCCAGCAACCGCCCAGACTGCAGCTCAGCCCGCAGCAGCACTCGCCCGCCCGGGACTCGAACCGCTCGCGCTCCGTCGGCCGCTCCCAGTCGCTCAACCACGCCGCAGGAGGAGGCGCAGCAGGTCAGGGCACCATCCAGCAGGGCTACGCCCACGACGGCCCCCTCGGCGCACTCGACGAGGCGCCGCCCTCGACCTCGACCTTGACCCGCTCGAGCAACACCGTCTCGGCTTCAAGCAGGCTCGTCCGCCTCGAGCGCAACAGGGCACGACTCGCACTGTGCGTCCACCCTCCCCTCGTCCATGTGCGCGCTGCGCCAGGCCCCGTGCGCTCGCTGATCTGCCTCGTCCCCTGCCCCTCCTCCGCTCACGCCTCTCTCTCCGCTCGCGCCGTCTCCTCGTCCCCCGCCCACCCTGCAGGCAAGGCGTCGGCTTGTCCGAGGAGGACCAGGAGTTCTACGTCCCTCCCTCGCCCGTCCGCGGCGGGCCCTACGCCGCCTGGTCCGACCTCGGCCACGGAATCCCCGTCGCCGACCCTTCGACCTCGCACCCGCCCCATCCCGCATCGACCTCGTTCGCCGGCCCGCACGTCCAGGCGGCATGGAACCGCGCTGCCGACCAGGAGCACGAGCCGGTCGGGCAGGACCAGGGCGACTCGCCGAGCGCGAGCAGCGCAGGCACGGCCCAGGGCTTTGTCCCGCCCGAGCCAAAGCGCAGCTCGTTCGTCGTCGTGCGCGGCGGCAAGGGCGACCAGGCCCTGACGGAGCGTCGCCCGCACCAGCCGCAGCCGTCGCTGTCGTCACCGCCGATCGCGCCCGCCGTCGCGCCGAGCCCGCCGCCGGTCCAGCCGAGCCCGGACGGCCAGGACCAGCCGCTGCGGCACAAGAACTCGCTCAAGCCGTTCCTCGAGCAGGAGAAGGAGCAGCTCGGCGGGCAGGAGGTCGAGGAGGACTGGGAGCGCGGGCTGATGGACGAGAGGAAGAGCGGGGCAGACGGACCTGGGCTGGGCAGTGACGAGGTGCGTGCTCCCTCCCTCTGCTCACCCTCGATACCTCGCTGCTCCTACAGATGCTGACGCCGACGCCCTGCAGGACCCGTACAACCTCCGCACCCCGCCGCTCTCCTCGTCCTTCTCGTCGCAGCTCTCGTCGCCTTTCGCCGGCTCGCGCCAGCCAAGCTCGACCGCCACCTCGTACAGCTCGCATCAGCCTCGTCGTCAGGTCACCGCCGACCCCTGGCTCCCGCCCTCGTCCGCCTCAGCCATCCCCTCCATCGCCAACCCGGCCGAGAACGCCTCGCTCGTCCGCCGCCACCAGTCGCTCCACACCTACCAGCGCGGCGGCCGTCAGCGCGAGGCGTCGATCGAGCAAACGCTGTCGTCGTCGCCTGCATCCGCGAGCGGCTGGGTCGACCCCGCCACCGCCGCCATCGACGACCCGCACCACCCGCGCGCGCTCGGCTCCCTCGCCCTCGCCAACGCCTCGACGATCGCCGGCTTCGGCACCCGCACTCGCGCCGGCACGAGCCCGGCCCCACTCGCGCTGCACCACTCGCACTCGCTCGGACACGGCCCGAGCGGCTCGCAGTCGCAGTCGCCCGCGATCGGCAACGGCGGCGGCGCGCGCCTGTCGCACTCGAACTCGCTCGGGAGCAGGAGCGACGCGAGCGGCGCGGGCGCGCCAGCTCGGGTCCTGAGCCCGGTCGTGAGCGGGCTCGGCGGCGCCAAGAGCCCGTGGAGCCCGACCGAGGAGGAGACGAAGCAGCTCGGGCGCAATACGGCGTACGGCTCGAGCCCGGCTGCGGGCGGCGCAGGAGGGAGCGGCTCGCTGAGCCGAGGCGGCAGCACGAGCTCGCGCGGCTCACACTCGCACGGCGCCGACTACTCGAGCGAGTCGGCGCCGCCGGTCCCGAGCGCGGGCGCAGCGCTCGCCGACGAGGTGCGTCGTCTCGACGACGCTCTCGGCGCGATGCAGCTCAACGCCATGCTCGCCGGCGCGTCGGGCTTCGAGCGCAACTCGCCGAGCCCGAACGCCCTGCCGGCGCAGCAGCCCCAGCTCCAGCCGCAGCAGCCGCAGGTGCAGCAGCCGGGCGCGCGCCGCCTGCCGCCGCTCATGACGTCGTCCGACGCCCTCGGTGCACCGCTCGGCCTCGGGTTTGGCGCTCGTCAAGGTCCTCTGAGCGCGGCGGCGTTCGTCCCGCCGATCGGGCACTCGCACCTCGTCCACCCGCACGCGCTCGACGGCATCAGCGAGTACGCCCCGCCCGTCCAGCTCGGCCAGCACCAGCTCCACCTCGCGCAGCAGCACCAGTCGCAGCCGCAACCGCAGCAGGGCGGGCTCGGGCCGGCGTTCGGCTCGTTCGAGTCGGCGGCGGGCGCGCCGCACGCTCGCGGCAACCTCACGGCCGTCCCCGGCGCGAGCTCGATGGACTGGGCCCGCCAGAAGGAGTTCCTCGTCGGCGGCGCGACGCCGACGGCGTCCAACGTCGCGCTCCCCTTCATCCCGTCGGGCGGCGCGCCTGGTCCCTTCTCGTCCGCCGCGGGGGACGGTGCGGGCCCGCCCGGCGCCAACGGCTGGCCGTCGCCCGCCGCGCTGCAGCAGATGCACCAGCAGCAGCAGCAGATCCACGTCCTCCAGTCGCAGATGGCGCAGGCGCTGTCAGCGATGGACGCCATGCGCGCTCAGGGCGCCGTCGTGCCGCCCAGCTTTGATCTCGCCGGCGCCTCGCTCGGTCCTCAAGGCTCGGCGCAGCCGCAGCAGCAGCAGCAGCTCGGCCTCGACACGCAGGACGCGCCCGCCGAGACGCCGATCGACGTCAACAGCCTCGTCGCCAAGAAGGGCTACAACCCGGCCGTGTTCGACCTCAAGCCGCACAACGCGCGCTTCTTCGTCATCAAGAGCTACACCGAGGAGGACGTGCACAAGGTGCGCCATCGTCGTCGCGAGCCAGTTCCTCGCGTCCTCGCTGACTCGTCCTTCTCGCCCTCGTCGCTCGCCCGCAGTCCCTCAAGTACGAGATCTGGGCGTCGACCGACCTCGGCAACAAGCGCCTCGACCGGGCCTTCCGCGAGAGCGCCGGCAAGGGCCCGATCTACCTGTTCTTCTCGGTCAACGCGAGGTGCGTCCGCCGCTCTCACTCCCCGTCGCCTCGCTCGGCCTTGCTGACTCGCTACCCCTCGCAGCGGCCACTTTGCCGGCATGGCGCAGATGCTCACGCCCGTCGACTACTCGATGTCGTCGAACGTGTGGGCTTCCGACAAGTGGAAAGGCGTGCTCAAGGTGCGGTGGATCTACATCAAGGACGTCCCGCTCTCGGCGCTGCGCCACATCCGCCTCAACAACACGCCCGAGAACAAGCCCGTCACGTCGTCGCGCGACACGCAGGAGGTGCCGTACGACGCCGGCCTCGAGGTCCTGCGCATCATCGCCGGGTACCAGAGCCGCACGAGCCTCCTGCAGGACTACGCCTGGTACGAGGCCCAGTTCCGGCGCCAGCAGGCTGCAGGCGTCGACGGTGACGGCGCTGCCGCCGCCGCTGCGCAGGCGCCCGTCCAGCAGATCCCGCCGCACTACGCTCCGCCGGCGTCACAGCAGGTCTCGGGCTCGCCGCAGCAGCCGGGCGGCGCCGGCGGCGACAAGGGCCCGCGGCAGCAGCAAGGTGGTCGCCGCTTCTGGGGTCGCGGCGGGCAGGGCGGGCCGCAGGCGCCGCCGCCGCCGCCGCAGCTGCAGGGCCAGGCGCAGCACCATCAGCAGCAGCTCGCCATGCCGCCGGGGCACCAGATGTCGCCGCCTCAGCACCAGCACGGCATGGCGCGAGGCCCGCCGCCGCACCTCGCGCAGGCGCAAGGCTACTACGGCGGCGGCGCGGGCGGCGCCTACTGAGCGCACGGTCCCCTCCCTCTCTCCCTTCGCCTCTCTCTCCTCGCACCTCTTCATCATCCTCGCCCTCTCTCTCCATCACCGCCGCACCCTCTCACGCCCTGTGTATCCCTCGCCTTTCCACCCTACGGACCCTGTTCGCCGTCCTCGCTTGGCCCCATCCGCATCGTCCCCTCTCTCCTGCCTCGCCGCGCACTACTAGCGCCTCGTCCCCCTCTTGCGCATGCACCTCACCCCTCGTCACTGTACATTCAGACACTCTGTGCGTGCAACTCGTTGACCTCGAGCCTGCGCGTGCGCCTGCGTCGAGTTGAGCCTGCGGCGGTCCGAGAACGAGGAGAGCGGCCCCCCAGGAATCGCTCCTCCTGCGAGCTGGTCGGCTTCTGTCGCTGCACAGGGTCATCCTGGGAGCTCGTGTGCACGCGCAGCTGCTCTGTGGGTGCGGGGTCCGGCGCAAGTTGGCCGCCTCGCCGTCGCCTTCTCTCGGCTTCACCGCTTGTCCGCGACTCGACAGCATCCGCACCAAGATGGCTCAGCTCAGCTCTGGTATCAAGAACTGGCGTGCGTGACCCCTCTCGTCCCGTCGAGCCGCCAGCCGGCGTCGCCGTCGAGGAGCCAACGCTGACGCTCCTCCCCTCCCTTTCATCTCGCTCTTCCCCTACGCCTGCTGGTCGCTCCTGCCCACTCGCGTTCACTCCGCGACCACCTCCATGCGCCCTTACGCGCGCCACGAACCATCCTACCTCGTCCTCACCTCTCGCCTCCCCACCGCCTCGAACCTCATCGAACCGCAGACTGGCGCACCAAGGGCGTCGAGGGCTGGGCCAAGGAGTGGTTCGCCTCGAACCTGACCGGTGTCGAGGCCGACGGCGTCGCTGTCGAGGAGGTCACGGACGTCGAGGGCGACTGCGAGCTCGGCAGTACGTCTCGCTCCCTTCGCTCCCGCTCTCCGTCGAGGCCCTGCTGAACCTTGTCGTTCTGCGCGCAGTGCGGAAAAGCAAGCTCGTGACCGTCTACGATCAGCGAGTCTCGATGCGCTGGGCCGGTGCGTCGTCGTCCCGCTTCGTCCTTCCCGGGACTCGCTCGCTGACTTGCATCCTCGCTCGCGCAGCCACGAGCAAGGACGGCGAGGCCGTCACGGGCACCCTCATCGCGCTCGAGGTCATGCACGACATGGACGAGGACGAGTACCAGTTCGAGGCGGCGTTGACGGCGGGCTCGGGCGCCGAGGCCGACGCGTTCCTGCGCACGGCCAAGAAGGCGCTCGCCAACAAGCTGCGCACCAAGTTCCAGCAGTTCCCTAAGGACATGGTCTCGACCCACGGCTCGGACCTCCTCCAGGACGTCGACACGCCCTCGGCATCCGGCTCGTCGACCCCTGCTCCTTCTGCGCCCTCCTCCGCCTCGACCTCGGCACCTTCCTCCTCTGCCCCGGCGCTCAAGGCCTCGTCCGCCCCGGCCAAGCTCAACACGGCGACCGTGCGCGCGTCGGGCGAGTTCCAGTGCGACGCAGAAACCTTGTTTGGCTTCCTGACCGACGCGACCAAGATCCCGGCGTGGACGCGCAACCCGGCCCAGATGGCGCCCGAGGTCGGCGCCGACGTGTCGCTCTTTGGCGGCAACATCCGCGGCAAGGTCGACGCGGTCGAGCGGCCCAAGGGCTTCACGATGAGCTGGCGCGCGCCGACCTGGCCCGAGGGTCACTTTGGCTCGCTCGAGACGACGCTCGACCAGGGCAGCAACTCGACGACGCTCAGCCTCAAGCTGTCGGGCGTGCCCATCGGCAAGGAGGACGAGGCGGAGAACAACGTGCGTCCCTGAGTTCTCTTCTCGTCGTTGAGCAGGGTCCTCCTCGGCTGACGCACGGACCTCTTCTCCTCCCTCCCTCCCTCGCAGCTGCACGGCTTCTACATCCGAGGCCTTCAGTCCATCGGGTTAGGCCTGCTCTCCTCTTCTTCCACCTCGACCTCTCCTCCTTCCTCCTCCTCACGCACCTCGACAAAGCGCACCAAGCGCGCCGCCGAGAAGAAGCCGGCGTCGGTCCTCAACCGCTGGACGCTCGTCAACGTCGGCTCGTTCGCCGCCTCGGTCGGGCTCCTCGCTGCCTTTGGCGCGGCGCTCTACTACGGGCCGAACGGCGTCGGCGCGGCCAAGAAGTAGAGGAAGGGGCTCGAGCGCGCAGGAGGAACGAGGACAGCAAGGTGAGCCCCTTGCCGCGCCCGGACAGCCTGACTGATCTGGAATGCTCCGCTGCTCTCGCACACAGGCTCGGCGCCATGCTCTAGAACGGGACAGCGTGGGACGGCGCGGCGGCGCAAGCGGGACGAGGCGAGGAGGTCGAGGTCGAGAGCAATTCATCCACCGCAGTTCTTCTTTCGCTCTCGCTCGCACAGCTCTCCGTGTGCTCGAGAGTGAACAACAAGGGGCTTGAGGTACAAGGGAGAGCTACGGCAAGCAGAGAGCGACTCGTCCGAGGAGGGAGCGCCTGCGCTCACTTGCCCTTGCGCCCGCCGCTCTTGCGGCTTGCGTCGAGGCGGGCCTGCATCGCCTCGAACTCGGCGTCGCTCGGCTCGGGCTCCTTCTTCCTCGCACGCTTGCTGCCGCTCGAGCCCTCGTCGCCAGTGCCGCCGCTGCCGCCAGTCGACGCGCGCTTCTTGCCGCCCTTCTTCGCCTCGGCGCCGGCGTACTTGGCTTCGAGCGAGTCGAGGAGCGACGTCATGCGCTTAGCGTGGTTGCCCTGGATGAGAGCGCGCAGGGCCGCCTCGTCGTCGCCGTCGTCCTGCTTGCCCTTGCCCTTGGCGCCCTTGCCCTTGCCCTTGCCGCCGCCGAAGAGCTTGTCGTGGACGCCGAGCTCCTTGGCGAGCTCCTCGGCCTCCTTGGACTCCTTCTCGGCCGCCTTGCGCCGGCGCTCCTTGCCCTTGGTGTCCTTGACGGCCTTGCGCCACGCGCTCGTCGCCTTGACCTCCTTGTTCGAGATGGCGTCGTTAATGAGGGCGACGAAGCGGTCCTCGTCGTCGACGCTCGAGCCCATGACGGTTGACAGGATCGTGTCGAGGTCGCCCGAGGACGACTCATACGCCGCGAGGATGTCGCCGCGCTCCTCGTCCGAGCCTGCGAGGGAAGGGGGACGAGCGGAGGAGGGTCAGCGCTCTGCGTCCGCCAGGAGTACGAGAGAGAAGAGACGTACCCTGGTACGTCTTGAGGAAGTCGGAGATGCTCTGCGCGCTGACCTCGCCCGTCCACAGCTCGCGGAAGTAGTCCCTCCACTCGGCCTCGGTCTTTGCGCCCTCGGCGCTCATCTCGACGGTCGAGCCGGTGCGGTCGTACTTGTCCCTGCGCGCGTCATCCTTGAGGACGGCGTAGGCGAACCCGATCTGCTGGAAGCGGAGGGTTGCGGCGGCGAGGTCGGCGGGGGACGAGGACGAGGTCGAGCTGGCGACCTTGTCGGGGTGGTACTGGAGCGAGAGGCGGCGGTAAGCCTTTTTGAGGTCGTCTGCGGTGGCCTCTGTCGCGACGCCGAGGACGTCGTACAGCGAGGGGATCTCGTCGACGTCGGGGAAGCTGCGGGGTGGGGAGGCGTGAGCGAGAGGACGGCGGGAGGAGCGGGAAAGCCGCAGAGTGGCTGTGGAGCGCACAAGGTGGCTGCAGGGTCGTCTGACATGGTGCTTGAGGGCGCTCGAGCTGCTGTGGGACCGAGAGAGGGCCGCGAAGCGAGCCAGAGACGGACGCGCGCCGACGTGGGCCAAGTTTCGCTCGCAAATTCTCAGACACTCGCTCGACCAGGTGCAGCAAAAGCAAAGCATGGACTGCAATGACAAGCTACTGCACGACCTGCGCTCAGCCGAGCATCGACGGACGAGCCCTGCTCCGTCGAGGCACCGGCGAGTCGGTCCCCTCGTGCTCGCGCCCCTGCATCGACGGCACCGAGCTGTCCCTCCTGCTCACCCTGCGCCCGCTCCCTCGCACGACCACCACCTGCTCGTCCTCCAGCCCGACCGACTCGTCCGCGACGTGCCGCCGCCCAGCCCGCAGCCAGTCGTTGGCGCCGACCATCTCGGCCTGGCTCGTCGAGACGCACGCGTCGCGCTTGGCGACAAACACGCGCGGGTTGACGAACTTGGCATTGTACTCGTGCATGACTTCTGCCTGGAGCGCCGCGCGGTCCGAGACGAGCGTCGAGTACAGGTGAACGAGGAGGTAGGTCTGCGTCGGGCACGACGAGGTCAGCGCAGCTCGGGCTCGCGAGCGAGAAGCGGGGCGCACCATGGAGACGATCATGCCGCCGACGACGGCGAACGGAATGCAGTTGTCGAGCGTGAGAAAGTGGTACATGAGGGCGACCGGCGGCGGGTAGAGCCTGTTCACGAGGAGTGCGTCAGCTGAGCGCTCGGCCGCCAGTCGACCTGAGGAGGACGCACGTGAAGAAGCGCAATGACCAGAGCACGCGCTCGGGCGTCCACATCGAGAGCTCCTGGATCGGGTAGGCGTGCGACTCGTCGACCTCGACTTTGCCGAGCGCCGCCTTGACGCGCCGCCGGATCGAGTCGGCGAGACTGAGGCGGTGCTTTGACGGCGAGAAGTCGAGCGTCGTCGACCTGGCGTTGGGCGAGGCGAGAGGATCCTGTGTGCAGGATGCGGGGTCAGCTTTTGGGGAGGAAGGGGAGGACGAGCATAGCAACGCACCCTCCTCAGCACCATCTGGTACTTTCTCCTCCGTGTCGCGAGGTACGCCAGGTTGCCCAGGCTAACGAAAATGAGCAGCACGCTGAACGTCCACGCCCACCAGCCCCACGTCGCGCCGCCGTACCGCTGCGACTGCCGCTGGAGCGCCTCGAGCCGTGCGTCGGCATCGCCGAGAGCGTCGGCCGGTCGCCGCACGTACCGACTCGCCGACGAGGCTGACGAGTAGAACGCCGACGAGAGGGAGGAGAAGGAGGGGACGAAGGTGATGAGGCGCAGGAGGAAGTGGACGAGGTGGAAGGCGAGGGCGGCGGGGTAGCCGGCCGTGTCGAACGAGAGGAGCTGGAAGTACGTCTCCACCGACAAGAGGGCGTTTGACGGCCAGTCCGTGATCCTGCGAAAGGCCCTGCGTAAGTTCGCGAGGCTGTCGAGAGCAAGTGGGGGGGAAGGACGACGCACTTGGCCGCGAGGCTCCTCTGCCTGACCCTCCTGGGGCTGCGCACCGCGAGTCCTTCTGCTGCAAGGAGCTTTCCGACCGGCGTGCCCGGGTCGCGCGCCATGCCGCTTGCCCTGGCGCCGAGAGCGCGTCGCGAGTCGAGGGTCGAGTGCCGGGACGAGGATGGCGAGGCGGCGGCGGCACGGGGCGTTCCGAGCGAGCTTGCGGGCGGTCGAGAGCGTATACTTGACGGTAATTGGGCCATCGCCGACCCAGCCAGAGGGTCAAGAGGCGAGAGGGAGCGAGGGGAAGGAACGAGATGAGGACGGCGGGGAACTCCTCCCTCTCCCCAGCTCGCCCCTCTCCACCGGCTGGACAAGGAGTGCGCCCAGTCGACTCGCAAGGTTCCGTCAAGATGGCCTCTGCGCCGGTCCTCGCCGACCCGAGCGTCATGACGGCCCAGGAGCGCACCAACGAGCTCGTCGCGTCGGTCGAGCGCGACGACTTGCTCGCCGTCCTGCTCGTGTTGGGCTACTGCGGCGAGGACGAGGTCAATGGCAGAGGTGCGTTCCGCCCCCGCTCCAGCCTTCAGGCGAGCGAGCACGGCTCCCTCTCCTCCTCGTCCTCCTCGTCGAGGTTGAACGAGCTCGCAAGCCTGACTCTTCCCCTTGCCTCGCCTGCGCAACAGCGTCACCGTTCGGCATGCGCCCTCTCGAGGCGGCCCTCCTGTACCCGACCACTCGCACGCCCGTGCGCCAGCTCATCGCCGAGTGCCTCCTCCAACGAGGCGCGACCGCCGACGACCTCGTCCAGCGCATGCCGGCGCACGCTCTGCCCGCCATCGAGTCGATCCTCAAGACGTGGAACCAAGGACGGCGAGACCAAGGTGCGTCTTTGTCCTCGTCTTCTCCCTCCGCCGACCATCCCTCGCTCGACCACCGACTGACTGTACCTCCTCCCTCGCCGACAGCCGCGACGTCGTACGACCTGTGCTTCAACATGGACATCTACGCCGTCGAGGAGTACCTGCAAGAGCACGGCCTCGGCCCAGACGGCCCGCTCGACTCGATGAGCACGCCCGCAGCGCCCCCCGCCGCGCCCGTCGCCCTCGCACCAGCCTCGCCTTCGCCCTCGCCTCGCCGTCGCCCGTCGCCTCGGCCTCTCGAGTCGGCATTGAGCACGCGCCACGACTCGGCGTCACGAGACGCGCCGACGTCGTCGCGCCGAGAGGGTCCGAGCGCCCCCGGCCCGTCGTCGAGGGACGACTGCCGCCGCAGCAGCGAGAGCGCGCACCGGCTCTCGAGGGCCGAGTCGCCTCGTCATGAGCCTCGTCGTCGCTCGCGCAGCCCCGACCGGCGCGACTCGCGCTCGCACGACCACCGCAAGCGGCGCTCCTCGTCCCCTCGTCGCGAGCCCCGCCCTTCCCCTCGTCGTACCGCCGGCGAGTCGCGCCGCTCCTCGGCGATGGACCCGTACGTCGACGACCAGCCGGCGCGCACATCTCGGTCGCAGCGCGAGAGCTCCCCGCCAACCCGTGCGCCCGCGCGAGAGCAGGTCCGTGCGTCGGCGCACCACCGCGGCTTCGACGACGCCGACAGCGTGCCGACGCAGCGCAGCCCGTCGCGCTCGCCGCGTGCCCTCGAGGCTCGCCGCGAGCCGACGCCGCCGCCGCCCGAGCTCACGCACTGGCTCTTCGTCGGCGGCCTGCCGCAGACGGTCGCCGAGCGGTTCATCTACGACCACCTGACGGGCATCGGCATCGTCGTCCACGACATCTTTCTGTCGCAGAGCCACCATCAGCAGACGAGGTTCGCCTACGTCGCGGTAGAGCGCGCGGCCGACGTCACCGCGGCGTGCTCCTCCCTGAGGCGTCTTCGAGTCGACGGGCGCAACATCCTCGCCAAGCCGTTCCGCGACGCAGAGACGGGCTCATCGGTGCCGCAAGCCTCGAACATGGACCTCAAGCGCCAGTACGTCGGCAGCGAGCGGCAAGCCAGCCGCCCGCTCGTCGAGCACAGGGTCGGCTTGTCCCTGCTCCACGTCTCGCGCAGCGCTCAACGGTCCGACGTCTCCGAGTTTCTCCAGCGATGCCTGCGAGCCGACGAGATCGGCAAGATCGAGGTCAAGCCTCTCGGCACCAACGTGCTCGCCTTCGTCCTCATGCGCGACGAGGCCCTCTGCCGCAGGGCGATCCGCCAGCTCGACGGCGAGTGCTTCTGCGGTCAGGCTGTGCGGGTAGGATGGCTCGAGCTCGATCTGCGTGACGGTGCGTGTTCCGTCCTTGCGCCGCGCTCGCCCCCACGTGCAGCGGAGCGCTGACTGACGATCCTCAGCGTCTACAGCGCACTCGAGGCGCTCGCAGGACACCATTCCGCGCAGCTCGGACGACTTCGATGCCGCCGCAGCGAACCGCGCGCCGCTCAAGATGAACCGGTACGAGCAGCTCGCAGCGGCGGGCGCGCAGCAGCAGGTCGACGCGCCGTCGACATCCACGCCCATCCCGAGCTCCGCCGCCGCGCCCGACACGCCCGTCACGCCTAGCACGCCGCTCATGTCGTCGGCGCGCGCAGAGCTGGCGGCGACGCCGTTCGCGACGGCGCTCGGGCCGCCACCCACTTCCCGCTCGCCGACTGCAGGCACCCTCAGCTCGCTCGGCACGGCCCCGCTTCCGCCGCCCATCGACACTGCAACGTCCGCCAACTCGACCTACGAGCTCGACGTCGACCGCCTGCGCACGATCGGCCTGTCGCCCGAGCAGGTCGACGCCGTCGAGCAGATGTGGCGTCCGGTCGACTCGCGCGACGAGGAGCGCGCCGAGCGCAGCATGGACGTCAAGGTCGACTTTGGCCGCGTCGCGCACGACGACGCCAAGCTCGCGCTCGCGCTCGACGACCGCGAGCCGGCGTTCCCGGACGACCCGGCGATCCAGGCCCGCTACACGTCGTTCCTTGAGGCGCAGATGGGCGAGTCGAGGGACTACTACACGGTGCGCCGCCTTCTCCTCCTGCTCTCGACGACGGCGCTGACGTCCTCTCGCCGTCTTCCTCGCTCGCAGGTCTTCTTTGCCCGGCTCGCCGAGTTCAACTCTCTCAGCGCCGCCTTTGCCGAGCGGGCCCGCGCCGCCGCCGAGGAGGCTCGTCGCGGCTCAGGGAGCTCGATGGACGTCGACGAGCGCGGCGTCAAGCAGGAGGAGCGCTTCTAGCAGGCGCGAGGCGAGGGTCGTCGTCATCCCGAGGAGGAGGAGGGAGAGGAGGGTCCGCTTTCGCGCTTGTTCTCGTACCACCACCGCTCGCAGCCCACTGCAACGCACGCTTGAATCAGTCAGCCTGCGCACACGGAGAGCCCTCGAGAGCGAGACGGTGAGCGCCCTCCTGCGAGCTCTCTGTTGGCCGGCTCCTCCCCGCACGGACCGCTTCAACGACGACGCTCTCTCGCTCTCTGCTCGCTCGCGGCTCTTCTCAGATCTCGCGCGAGGTGAATCGGGGAGAGTCGAGGACCAGAAGAAGCACGAACGAGTTGCACAGTCGGGTTACACAGGTGACGCACGGACCTCCTCCTCCCTCACCTCCTCGCTCCCCCTGCGAGTCGTGGCAGGAGAGACAGCGAGGCACGGCGCACCTCGCCTACCTTGCCTTGTACGTCGCTGACAGGCTCGAGTGACCCAACCATGGCGTGAGCGGCAGTCGGGGCAGGGGAGCGAAGACGATGAGGAGCGTGGACAGGAG
This sequence comes from Rhodotorula babjevae, assembly GCA_920104245.2. Taxonomy (NCBI): domain Eukaryota; kingdom Fungi; phylum Basidiomycota; class Microbotryomycetes; order Sporidiobolales; family Sporidiobolaceae; genus Rhodotorula; species Rhodotorula babjevae. The sequence goes on along the minus strand of CAKKSZ020000009.1, from coordinate 980,734 downwards.
AAGAGCAAGCGAACGAGCCGTTGAGCGAAAGACGATCGCGAGGATCCCACAGGAATTACGGCACTGATGTGTGAACATTGACAATCGCTCTGCAAGTTGTGCTAGGCAGGACCAGGTCGAGAATCCCTCCTCTTTTCCTCCAAAGCTGCTTGAGCTCGAAGCTCTTAGTCGAAGCGCGGCATGGCCTTGACGTCGCTATAGAAAGACGAGGATCAGGCGAGGCACCTACTGATACAGAGAGTGAGGATGGGGAGGACGTACTGCGCAAACATGCACCTGTAGTCGGAGGAGGGAGAGAGGGGTCAGCCCGGCGCGAAAGAGAGTCGGCGAGGCTCGACGCACTGCCCGCCGTGCTTTGCAGCGTAGGTGCACTTGCCAGTCTTGCGCAGCTCCTACCAGACGAGAGCTGGAGTGAGCGCCTGGACGAAGGGAACGAGCGCGGGCGAGAGGAAGACGCACGCTGCACGGGTACGACTTCTTGACGAGGTCGCGAAGCCGGCGCTGTTCAGCAGCTGTGAGGCGGTCTAGATGCGGAATGGCATCAGTGCGCCGCCGAGGAGCGTCGGGCAGAGGAGCGGGTGCGCGACGCACAGTCGTGGGAGCGGTCGCACTGGCGGGCGTTGCACCCCTGCGGCGCGAGGTAGGTCCAGAAGCACCTGCGGCGGCAGAACGAGGAGCGTAAGCTGGTGAGCGCCGGTCTAAAAGAGGGGGAGGGCGCACAGAGCGGGATCTGCGGGACGGCGAGGATTAGCCACAGAGGCGCAGAACGGGCGAGGGGACCGTGCGCACCCTGGTTCAGCAGGCTCCTCTTTGGGTTGATGACCGGCCTCTTCTGGCTCGCCGAGGGCGGCGCGACGCTCGGTGCCGACCCGCCGTACGTGGACGCCGGCGCAGCTCTGCTGCTGAACGAGGCGGCCGGGTACGCGCTGCGAGGCGTGAGGCGAGATCAGCTTGCGCTACCGGGCCCAGAATGGCGAGGGACACGCTCACGTGCGAGACGAGGTGGGAGAGTCGGCTCTCGGTGCAGAGGCGGCAAGCGGTAGGGCGATGGACGACTCGAAGACGCCGGCGAGCTCGATGGTCGAGTCGGCGAGCTCGCCCATGGCGTGCAGTGGGAGGTGGCGGACGCTGCTCGGCGGCTCATCAGTAGGTAGAGGCGAGGAAGAGAGCAGGAGAGGAGGCGCACAGGTTGATCTTGGGCATGACCTGGTCGACGAACGCCTCGCCCAGCTGAGGGGTCGAGTCGGGCTGCTGCTCGACGACGTCGCTGATGCCGTGCTCGGGGTGCACGCCAGCGAGGTAGACCTGCTGCACGTTCGGCATGAAGCCGAGCTTGCTGAGGACGGCGGCCATGTGCTCCTCGGCGGGCGAGCTGTCTGCGAGCAGGAGGGGTCCGAGCGGGGTCGGGGTCGTCAGCTCAGGCGTCAAGGCTGCAGCCGAGGAGAGAGCAGGACGCACTGGCGACGTCGATGACAAAGTTGCCCGTCACGCGCGAGAAGCCGTCGACAAAGTTGCGCCAGGTTGAGGGGTTGCTGTGGGAGCGAGAGAGGGGGTCTCGGTGAGCGAGGGGATCGAGAGGTCGAGGGATGAGGCGCACGCACCTGATGATGCGGCTGCGCTCGAGCGACGGGATGATCTGCAGGCGGTAGTAGTACAGGAAGCACAGCAGCTTGACCTCGCCCTCGGTCGAGAGACTGCTGATGTCGAGCTCGATCTGGCCGCTGCAGCACAGGCTCGCCGTCAGCGGGCGTCGTCGCGACAGAGAGTGTAGGCAAGTGGACGCACCGCAAGAGAGAGGACGCCTCCCTGCCGCCCGCCGTGCCCTTCTGGATGAGCACGTCCGAGAACGGCGCGATCGTGCTGCACGAGGGAGGCCGGCATGGCGTCAGCGAGGGTTCTAGGAGGCGAGACGTCACAGGGACCGACGCACCCGTTGATGAGGACGAGGACGAGAGGCGGGCTGCGGTCGGCCTTGGCGCGCACGCCCGTCTTGAGCGACTCGACCGGCTGGGTCGACGAGGCGTGGAGCTTGAGCTGGGCGAGCTGGGCGTCGAGGTTGGCGAGCGTCTTCTCGGCTTCTTCCTGCGCCTTGAGGTGCTCCTGGTACGTCTGTGTCGGGGCGTCAGCTTTCGTTTGGAGGAGACGAGCGGAGGAGGAGCGCACCTCGCGAGCCTGGGTGACCTGCGTCTCGAGCTGCCGGATGCCCGCCAGCCTCTCCTGCTCCTCGCGCGCACTCGAGGCCTTGTCCTTGATGGCTGAAGCGTGCTGCTGGGCCTCGACGAGGCGTTGCTGGAGCTCGGCGCGGTTCTGGAGGAGGGTCGCGACAAAGTCGTCCTGCGCCGTGATCAAGCTGCGGGCGAGGGAGGGTTATGGTGACGATCAGGGTCTGCGCACGAGTCTATGGAAGCGAGTGAGCCCACTCTTGCCACTGCAGGAGCGAGAGGCGGGTCAGGACGTCGTCATCAACCAGGGAGGACGAGGGAGGGCTCACCGTCTCGCAGTCGCGCTCGGTCTGGGCCTGCACCTCCTGGGTGAGAGAGGGAGCTGCAGTGACTATGCCTGACTCCATGGCAGTCGAGTCTGAGGCTGAGCGGGGACGGGGGGACGAGCAGCGAGATCCGAGACGAGGGGGAGCCGGCGGAGGGACGAGAGCACGCGCCCCCCTCGCTTGGGGGACAGGGTGAGCAGGGCTGGGTGTGCATGCAGGCAGACAGAGACTAGGACGACCTCGTACCACCCTGCACCTCGAGAGAGCCTGCCCTCGTCGAGGCGAGAGTCGTTCTCATCGCTCCTCGCTCGACGACGAGCCCCGCCCTCGCTCTCTCGCTCGCCTGGACCCGCTGATGCTGGCGAGCTCTCTACTTTGCAGCATCGCAGCGGCTGCCGGCCTCACACCGCTGCTTGACTCCCCCGCCCCGACCACGCCGCGTCCCACACCGCCCGCCCATCTCCCCTAGCTCCCGCAGCACCCGCACGAGGCGCGCCCATCTTGCTGCACGCTCCCTGCACCCTTACCGCCGCTCCCTCGACGCCCGCCGCTGCCCTGAACGGGTCCTCCCCCAGCCCCCGCTCGTACCCCTCCTCCTCGCGCCTCGCCCGGTCGAGCAGTCGCGCGAGCTCGTCGTCGGTCAGGTCGACGGCGTCGGTGATGGAGGGAGGCGGTGCAGAGCCGTGCGCGTCGTCGGCGAGGGAGAGAGGGTGGCCGAAGGGGGAGGCGGGCAGGAGGTGGTGCTTGGCGAGCGGGGAGCGTGCGGTCGGCGAGGCGTCAGGTCGCGGCGCCGCCGTGTTGAGCGCGAGCGCAGGTGACCTCGGCGACGCTGCACCGGCGAGGAGGCGTGCGAGCGCAGAACGGGTGGACGATGGTGCAGTCGCCGCTTGCCGAGCGAGGTCGGCCGCCGACGACGGGCGAGCCAGAGCGACGGCCGCGGGCGCAGGCGACCTCGCGGGTCCGGCTCGAGGTGTTGGAGCTGGCCGTGCCCGGAGCGGTGGCGGCGGGTGCATCCTCGGCGCCGTGAAAGGGCATGCCCGCTCGGCGCACCTCGACCCTCGAGGGCACGCATGCGCAAAGTGGCACCTCGAGGCGTCGCCGCACTCGAGGTCTGCGAGAACGAGCGGGCACGGCGTGCGCGAGACCTCGAAGCGTAGCGCCTCGAGGACGTCGGGCGGGATGCGGTACTGGTGCGAGAAGGCGCAGCGCTCGTCGTGGCAGCGTCCGGCGGCGAGGTAGTGGTCGAGGCAGATCGGCGGGTCTTGCTGCCACAAAGGCTGCAACGAGAGGGTCGTCAGTCTTTGGCCGCGAGCGCGACGAGCAGAGAGCGCAGCGAGAGAGGGACGTGACGCACCCGAGCATAGTCGACCTCGCGAGGCTTGTGCGCTCGTGCGTCCGCCAGAGCGTGTCGGCGCAGGAGCCCATCAGGTGCGAGCATCTGCGGCGCTCGTCGAAGGAGCTGCGCAGGGAGGAATGCGCCGATGTGCGGCTCGATGAAGAGGATCTTGTCCGGGAAAGTCGAGGCGACCGTGCGGTCCTTGACGTTGGTCGGCGCGAGGACCTCGGCGAGGTGCAGGTCGTACGCCCAGCGACCGAGGATGAGGCGGTAGCAGAGAGGGTGTTGGGCGAAGAGCATGGCGAAAGCGCGCGCACGCTTGACAACGCCCGCGCTCGAGCCGCTTGGCTCGACGATGATCATGAAGAGCGGGTCGGCACGGTTGAAGGCGAGAATCTGCAAGACGACGTGATGCGAGACTCAGTGCTGAGGCCTCACGTGAGGAAGGAAGAGAGGGACGCGACGCACAAAGTCGTCAAGCTCGCGAGCTGAGCCGATAAAGCCGTGCGCGACGAGCTGCTGAACAAAGTTTGGGTTGCGGCGCCTGCGCGAGGAGCAGAGTCAGCACCTGACTGACGAGAACGAGCGAGGGACGCTGCACCAGAAGATAAAGGTCAAGCAGTGCCAGCTCTTGTCGCTGTGCGCCGGCGGCAGCAACGACAGGCTCTCGTACAGCTTGCGCTTGGTCGCCTCGACGGCGGCTCGTGCAGCGTCGTGCTGATGGAAGATCTCGGGTGAGAACTGTGGGAGGGCAGTCGTCAGCGGAGAGCGCTTCGAGGCGAGCCGCGAAGAGCACGCACGAGGTCGATCTCGAGGTCGAGAATGGCCACGGCGAGCCCTGCGTGCGGGTCGTCAGCCTCGCTCGGCGCTTCGTCGTGATGATAAAGGTCGTACCCTTCTGCAGGCGGAAGCCCAAGGTCAGCGAGCTCGCGAGCAAGGACGAGGTCACGAACCGGTCGACGCACGTTTCCGCCCGTCAGCCTCTGGATCTCCTTCTCCGCCCTCTTGAGCTCCTCCTCGTCGGCCTTGCGCCCGGCACTGACGTCCTTGAGGTCGCGCTGCGCCTTGTCGAGCCGCTCCTTGAGCTCGTTGTTCTCGGCGACGAGGCGACCCATGAGGTCGAGCGCCTCGGCTTGGTGCGACGACTGCATGCGCAGCCATTGGGCGTGCAGGGCGTGAAGCTGCATGCAAGCCTGGGTCAGCGAGTGCTCGAGAGACTGGTGCGGAGGAGGAGGAGGACGCACCTGGTCCTCGCTGAGCTGCCTTGAGGGCTGCGCCGTCGCTGCTTGCGGCGAGCTCGCTGCAGCGCCGCCGCCGAGGCTGGGCAACCACGAGGCCAGGTAAGCGAGTACCATGACTGGCGGCGAGTCGACGAGAGAGAGGCGAAGAGAGAGGCGGGGAGCTGAGACCGAGCGGGCGGACGGACAGGGGCGAGGACCGGAGAGTCCGGCGAGGCGCGAGCGAGAGGTGGTGCAGCTCAAGAGGAGCACGAGAAAGCGACGGCCACAGGCAGGAGAGGCCGAAGCTGGGCCGGCGAGGCAGGGAACCCGAGAGCGAGGCGCAGAAGCGGAGCACGAGCGGAAGGGGCTCGAGCGCTCGTCCTGGAGGACGCAGCGAGCAAGTCGGCGGCCGCCTCTCGACAGTCCTCGTGAGCACCGGTACTCGTGACAACACGCCCTCCAGCCTGACCCTGACCGAATCGTGCCGTAGCTCCTCCTCGAGCCGCCGCAGACCTGCTCCGCCCCCTCCTCCTCTCCTCCTCGACCACCACGACCTCCCCCTCGCTCACCGGCCCTGCTTGAACGAGTAGTAGTGCCCGGCGAGCTCGACGAGCCAGTCGCCGTCCTTGTCGATGGCCGTGATCTCGCGCATGAAGCGCTTGGTTGTCTCGATGACCTCGTGGTAGATGACGAAGCGCGAGGGCGGCGTGCGGGTGAAGAGGATCGACGAGGGATGTGCGTGGAGGACCTGTGCGCAGTAGCAGACCGGACGACCGTGAGCGAGCTGCTCGAGCGAGGGCGAGAGACGGAGGACCGGGAGAGCGCGCACGCACCGCTCCTTCTCGGACCGAGCGGTACGTCCCGTCCGGCTGCAGCACGGCGGCGTTGCGGAAGTAGCCGCTCGTGAGGCATCGCCGGATGCTTGTGTGGTCCTCGCCGCACGACACGATCGGGATCTCGAAGCGCTTGAGGTACTTGGCGAGCTGGGTGCGGATCGACAGGGCGCGGGAGAGGGCGCGGAAGTTGAGGCGGTGCTGCACGACAGGACGAGGGACGACGTCAGGACGTGAGTGGGGGAGGAGCGGCGCGAGCAGGGGAAGGAGAGGCGCACCGTGTGGCACCACTTGCTCGACTTTCGTCCGTCTGCGAGCAGGAGCACGGTCAGCGTCTCGTCGCGCTCCACATGGGTCAGGCACGAAGACGCACACTTGACGAAGGCGTTGTAGGCGTTGAGCGCCGTGAGGTGGTCGCCCTCCTCGACCGTGAACTTGCGCCGCTCGAGCTCGGCGCGGACCGAGTCGCCGTCCATGATGAAGACGTTCTGCGGGCGGGGCAGGAGCGTCAGCCTCGTCGTCTCGACGTGTAGAGAGGTAGAGCGCGACGCGCCTGGACCGAAGTCATGGCGGCGACCGTGAGGATCTCGTCCGAGCAACCGAAGCGGCCCGAGTCGAGGAGCTGTTTCGGGAGAGCGTGCGGGTCAGCTCACTGGCGACTGCTCGAGAGAAGGAGAGAGCAGCACGCACGATCTTGGACATCATGGGGTCGATGGGCATCTCGGCCATGCGCATCCCGAGCGGCTTGGTCAACTTACCCTCGTCGTCGAGCGCGCCGAGGCAGTACAGGAACTCGAGCGCGCGCTCGAGCATGACGCTGCTCGGGCTCGTCATCCAGTCGAAGCGGAGGATGTTCTGGATTCCGAGGCTCTTGAGCTGCAGGACGAGGAGCGAGATGTCGCTGCGCGTGATCTCGGGCGGCGTCGTCGGGAGGAGGGTCGCGAGCGTCGACGAGGGGAAGAGGCGGAAGCACTTGCCCGGCGAGGTGCGACCTGCACGGCCGGAGCGCTGGGCGAGAGAGGCGAGCGAGCACGGCGTCGTGACAAGGGCGTCCATGCCCGTGGCCGGGTCGAACGAGCGCAGCTGCGAGAACGGCCGGCCGTCAGCCTCTCGCCGAGCGCGCCGAGCTGCAGCGAGGCAGAGAGACGCACCTTGACGAGACCCGAGTCGACGACGTACTTGATGCCGTCGATCGTGACCGACGCCTCGGCGATGTTGGTGCTGACGATGACCTTCCTCGTGCGCGGCGGTGGCGGCTCGAAGACGGCGATCTGGCTCTCGGTCGTGAGCCCAGAATGGAGCGGGTAGGCCTTGATGAGAGGTGCTCCTTGCGGTAGTCTGCGACGGCAAGAGGCGAGTGAGCGAGCGAGCGGGAGGAGGAGGTCCGTGCACAGGTACGAGAGCAGCGCACCGATGCTGGTAGTCGGCGATGAGCTGCAGGCACTTGTCGATGTCGTCTCGGCCGGTGAGGAAGACGAGAACGTCTCCTGGCGGTTGCTGCGGCGAGAGGAGGACGAGTTAGTCGAGCTCTCGTCGGGCGAGAGCGCGGTCGACGAGGGGACGCACCTTGAGGTGGATGTCAAACACGGTCTCGACGGCCTTCATGACGACGTCGTTGGTCGGCTCGTCGAGGTAGGCGATCTCGACCGGGAACGCCTTGCCCTCGAGCCTGACCATGACGGCGTCGTCGAGTTTGGGCAGCTCGCGCTCCTTCTTGTCCCACCTCGAGCGCTTGGCCGGCGGCGGCTGCAGGATGTCGTCGCCGGGCTTGACGCCGGACGAGGCGACGGCTGAAGACGGCGGCTGCGTGTTGAAGAAGTCGACGAACGACTGGGCCTCGATGGTCGCCGACGAGATGACGATGCGCAGCTCGGGGCGGACGCGGCGGATCTTCTTGAGGACGCCGAGGAGGAGGTCGGTGTAGCTGCTGCGCTCGTGCGCCTCGTCGACCATGACGACCGAGTAGCGCGAGAGGAGCGGGTCGAGGAGGATCTCGCGGAAGAGCATGCCGTCGGTGAGGTAGACGACCTTGGTGTCGGGCGTGGCGAGCGACTCAAAGCGGACGCTGTATCCGACCTGTCGAGACGGTGAGGGTCTGCTCGTGGGCTGGATGGCGATGCGGGAGGGCGGCGAGAGCGAGAGTGCGCACCTCGTCACCGAGAACGCAGCCAACCTCCTCTGCCACACGCTGCGCGACCGAGATGGCGGCGACACTGCGAGCACGTCGACTAGGTCAGCATGGCAGCGAGCGCGAGGTCGGAGAGCGGGAGAGGACGGCGCACCGTCGAGGCTGCGTGACGGCGATGCTCTTGCCCTCCTTTGCCCAGCCGGCCTCGAGGAGGAACTGCGGGAGCTGGGTGCTCTTGCCCGTGCCGGTAGGAGACTGGAGGACGACGACTGGGTGCTGCTCGAGGAGGTAGAGGAGGGCGTCGCCTGCAGCCGAGAGTGGGGAGGGTCAGCGAGGGAGGGATGCGCGAGAGCGAGGGCAAGGGGCAGGGCGCACGCTGCTTTGCGATGGGGAGGCGGTTCCTGCGCTCTGAGACGGCGACCTGCTGGATCCTGCCCGTGACGGCGCCGGCTCCAGCTCCTGCGCCGCCCTCGAGGGCGGCCGAGTCCGAGTCGCGGTCGATGGACGAGCCCGGTGCGACGGTGCCTGGCTTCCAGAAGGCCATGTCGGACGGCCTGGTGGTGCACACGGCTTAGCTAGCCTGGTGTGGGAGGACGGGAACCGAGAGGGAGGTTGGCTCGTCTTCATCAGTTGGTCTCGTCCACTCGCTCTCGATGGCTCCCACTGCTGCGCCGAGGCTCGGAAGAGCCCTCTCGACTGCTCCAGCACGCAAGCGCCGCGTCGTCTTCTCTGGCATCCAGCCCACGGGCGTCCCTCATGTCCGTCTCGCCTCCTCCCCCTCCTCCTCACGCAACCTCGGCTCGCTGTACAGCACCCGCATCGCCGCGCCTGTCAGAGCTGACTCGCTCATCTCTCCCGGAACAGGTCGGCAACCACCTCGGCGCACTCGCACAGTGGCAGCGCATCGTCAAGGAGGCCGCCGCACAGCCCGCCGATTCGCGCGACTCGCTCTTCTTCTCGGTCGTCGGCCTTCACGCCCTCACCGTCCCCCAGGTCCGCCGCGCTTCCTACTCTACAATCTCACAAGGAGCGCACGCTGATCAACGAGCTCGCCGACGCAGGACCCGGCCCGCCTCGCCATCGAGCGCCGCGACATGTTCGCCGTCCTCCTCGCCCTCGGCCTCGCCGACCCTGCAGGAGGCGCCGTCGTCTTCCACCAAGACCAGGTGCCCGAGCACGCCGAGCTCGCGTGGTACCTCAACACGGTGACGCCCGTAAACCGCCTCATGCGCATGACGACCTGGAAGGTGCGCCTCGTCCTCGTCGCACTTCGGCCGTGCATTCTCTCTCAAGGACGCTCAACTGATGGTGCGAGTTCTCGAGTGCAGTCCAAGCTTGCGACGATCCGCAACGCCAACTCGGAGGACGAGATCGACGACTCGATGCTGCAGCTCGGCCTCCTCGCCTACCCGGTCCTCCAGGCCGCAGATGTCCTCCTCTACAAGTGCGTCCGCCTCTCCTTCTCTATTGCATGCTCGTCGAGCATCGCTGACCCCTCGCTTGGCGCCGCAGGACCTCGCACGTGCCCGTCGGCCACGACCAGTCGCAGCACCTCGAGCTCGCTCGCGACCTCGCCCAGATCTTCAATCGCGCCTACCCGGGCCGAAGAAAGGACGGCAAGGGCAAGGGCAAGGGCGTCTTCAGAGTGCCCGAGGTCATGCTCAGTGCGTCGACGGCTTTCCCGCCCGCTCGGACCGCTCCTGCTCCTCCTCGAGACCGGCCGGGAGCTGACTCGCCAAGCCGCGCGCCTCCTCCTCGCTCGCAGCCACGCACCCTCGCATCCAGTCTCTGCGCGACCCGGCGCAGAAGATGAGCAAGTCGGCGCCGCACCCCTCGTCCAAGATCTTCCTCACCGACTCGGCGTCCGAGATCCACGCCAAGATCAAGTCGGCCGTCACCGACTCGACCGCTGGCGTCACCTGGGACCCGGCCAACCGCCCCGGGATCGCGACGCTCCTGCAGATCTACGCGGGCTACTCGGACGTCGGCGTCGGCGTCGAGGAGATCGCGGCGCGGTACGGCGACGCCAAGGGCATCATGCGGCTCAAGGACGACCTCGCCGACGTCGTCAGCGAGTCGCTGCGAGGGTTCCGCGACGAGTTTGCGCGCATCCGCACCGAGGAGGGCTACCTGGCTGCCGAGGAGCGCAGGGGAGCCGAGCGGGCACGAGAGGCGGCCCAGGCGACGATGCGCGAGGTCCGCGCGGCGGTGGGCACGACCTGACCTCGCCGTTCTCTCTGTGTACCTCTCTCTCGCACCTGCAACTCGCACGCTCGCACATTTTGACTTGGGCTGGATCGAGAGCCGTCACCCCGCATGGTGCCCTCGCCGCCGCGGCTTTCTTTCTTCCTCCCCCGTCGCTTACGCTCTACTCCGCCCGGCTAGAAGGATGAGCACCTGGTCCCCCGACTCGTGGCGCACCAAGCCGGTCGGCCAGACGGTCGAGTACCCGAGCCCTGCTCCGTCCTCCTCCTCGGCGGAACGGGATCCCGACCCGGTCCTGTTCAAGCGCAAGCAAGGGCTCGAGTCGGTCGCGGGCAAGCTCCAGACGCTTCCTCCGCTCGTGTCTGCAGTCGAGGTGCGCACCCTGTCCCTCCCCCGGTCGAAGGAGGAGCGAGCGAAGCGGGAGCTGACCTTCATCTCCCTCTCGTCCTCCCTCTCCCACGACCGCACCAGATCGAGCGCTTGAAGCTCAACCTCGCCAATGTCGCCAACGGCAAGGCCTTCCTGCTTCAGGGCGGCGACTGCGCTGGTGTGTCGCCTTGTTCACCTCCCCCTCCTCCTCGACCCACCCTCGGTCGAGTGCGCTAACCTCCGCATCCTCCTCGACAGAGCTCTTCGACTACTGCACGAGCGAGAAGATCGAGCACCGCCTGTCGCTCCTCCTCTCGATGAGCCTCATCCTCATTTGTGCGCACCTCCCGTCCGCCCCTCCCTCTACGGGGTCGAAGAGCTGAACCGTCTCGAGCTCTCGCAGGGGGCATGAAGCTGCCCGTCGTCCGCATCGCTCGCATGGGTGGCCAGTACGCCAAGCCTCGCTCGAGCCAGACCGAGGTCGTCGACGGCAAGACCATCAACTCGTTCCGGTGCGCGGACCTCTCTCGAGCTGCAGCTGTTCCTGCAAGCTGACCCACCTCGAGCTCCCCCTCTCTGCAGCGGCCACAACGTCAACGGCATCGACCCTGACGACCGCTTGCCCGACCCAGAGCGCCTCCTCTCGGCCTACTTCCACTCGGCGGCGACCGTCAACCACGTCCGGTCCCTCCTCGCGTCGGGCTTCGCCTCGCTCCCGACCTCGGCGCACCAGTCCGTCCCGTGGTCGCTCCCGCTCGCGCACGTGCGCTCGCCCGAGCTCCTCAAGAGCTACGAGGAGATCGTCGCCAACCTGAGCGGCGCGCTCGAGTTCATGAGCGTCATCGGCGTCGACCGCTCGGCGACGACCAACAGCGCCGCGGCCGCGCTCGAGTCGGCCGACATCTTCATGAGCCACGAGGCCCTCATGCTCGAGTACGAGTCGGCCCTGACGCGCAAGCTGCGCGTGCCGGCGTTCGCGGCCAAGAGCAAGGACGAGGAGGGGTGGTACTGCACGAGCGCGCACACGGTCTGGATCGGCGACCGCACGAGGGCGCTCGACGGCGCGCACGTCGAGTTCTTCCGAGGCCTGCGCAACCCGGTCGGGATCAAGGTCGGCCCGTCGATGGAGCCCGACGAGCTCGTCCGCCTGCTCGGCATCGTCGACCCCAACAAGGAGCCGGGCAAGGTCACCCTCATCAGCCGCTACGGCGCAGAGCTCGTGCGTCCGCCTCTTCCACTCCCTTCCTCGTCGACGGGTCTGAGCTGACCCTGGCCCCTCGCCGAGCAGGTCGAGAAGAAGCTGCCGGCGCACATCTCGGCGGTGCTGCAGTCGGGCCACAAGCGTGCGCTCTCCTTCCTCAGACTCGAGACGCTGCGACAAAGCTGACATCGCTCGCTCGCTCGCAGCCATCTTTGCGTCGGACCCGATGCACGGCAACACGCGCACCTCGTCGGCCTTCCCGGGCGTCAAGACGCGCCACATGCACGACATCGTGTCCGAGATCAGCGCGTCGCTGCGCATCCACGCCTCGATGGGTTCGCGCCTCGGCGGCGTGCACCTCGAGCTGACGGGCGACATCACCGAGGACGGCCTGAGCGTCACCGAGTGCCTCGGCGGGAGCATGAGGCTCGAGGAGGAGGAGCTTGGGCTCAGGTTCGAGAGCTACTGCGATCGTGCGTCGTCGTCTCCTTCGCTCGCTACCTCCTGCCGACGCTGACGTTCGCGCTTCCCCGCCTGCAGCTCGCCTCAACTTTGAGCAGGCTCTCGGTGCGTTCCCTCGCTCTTCCTGCGCTCCTCCTCTCTCCCTCAGCTGGCTGACTCTTCTTCCTCGTGCAGACATCGCCTTCCTCCTCTCGCAGTCGGCAGGCAGCCGCGGCAGGGTCGACTCGCGCATCCTCGAGGAGCTCGTGAGCCCGAGTCGTCCGGCGAGCACCGACAGCCGTCAGGCCCCGCCGGCGCAGGGACAGTAGATGCCGCTCGCGCGCGACAGCAATATAGACTTGTACAGCATGATCTCGAGCCTGTGCGAGAGCTGAAGAGCGAGCGAGAGACGTCCTCCTCGGCAAGTCGGGCCGTGCGCCGAGCGGTCCTCCTCAGCGAAGTCGCGCCTTCCGGTGAGCTGTGCGCGCACGCCGGTGGCTCACTGACAAGCTTGTGCGCCGACTGAGCGGGTCCATCGGCAAGGCGAGAGCGTGCTGCGACCGCCCAAGTCCGAGCGGAGGAGACGCGACTCTCCTCTTGTCCTCGTCTCGCTCGCTCGCTCGCTCTTCGTCGCTCGTTCGCCCTCGGAGTCGCCTCGTCATGTCTGGTGGAACGTCCGGTCAGCCGGTCAAGGTGCGCCCCTCCCTCCCCACGCGCCTCTCTCCGCCCCCCGGGCTTGCCGCTGACTGAAGGCGATGCACCCCTTCCTCGAGCAGAGCACGCCGCTTGTGTGTGCAGGGTGAGTCCCTGTCCCTCCTTGAGACCTGCACCGCACTCGCTGACCCCTACCGCAGCCACACGCGCCCCATCCCCTCGATCCACTACTCGCCGCTCCTCCCGCCGACGGGCGCCGCGCCAAACGACCCCAACTACCTCCTCATCTCGTCGTGCAAGGATGGCAAGCCCATGTTGCGAGACTGGTGCGTCCCTCGCTCCACCTGCGCACTCTCATACTCTCGCCGCGGCCGCTCACGCTCAGCTCTCGCGCAGGTGCGGCGACTGGCTCGGCACCTTCACGGGCGACAATGGGCACAAGGGCGCCGTGTGGAGTGCACGGCTGAGCAACGACGGGAGCTTGGCCGCGACGGGCAGCGCCGACTTTACGGCGTGCGTCGCCTGCGTCCTGCTCGTCCCCCCTCCCCCACTTGCTCACCGAGCTGACCGTGGCTCACGCCCTCGGTCGCGCAGCAAGGTGTGGGACACGCACAGCGGGAGCTGCGTCGTCACGCTACCGCACTCGCACATTGTCCGCACCGCCGACCTCTCGTCGACCTCGACCGCCTCGACCCTGTTCCCCTCCTCGCCCAACCTGTCCTCCACCTCGCCCTCTTCTTTGCCGTCGAACGCGCGCGTCCTCACCGGCGGCCACGAGAAGCGGCTGCGGCTGTGGGACCTGTCGAGGGCGCCGAGGGACGGGTCGGACGCCGACGGCGTCGATGGCGTGGACGAGCTGCGGCTGCCAGGAGGAGGGACGGCGCACGCCGGCACGGTCAAGAAGGTGCTGTGGGACGAGGAGCGACAAGGTGCAGTGAGCATGGGCGAGGACCGAGTGCTGCGGTGCGTCGACGTCTCTTCCTCATCGAGAGCGTGCTCGAGCCCCTTGCTTACCAGGACGACGTGCGCGCAGTTGGTGGGACCTGCGCACGCTCGCGCCGACGCACGAGCTCAGCTTTGACGACAAGCCGATCACGAGCCTTGAGCGGAGCGTCGACGGCGAGCTGCTCTGCGTCACGGCGGGCAAGGACGCCATCTTCCTCTCGCTCGAGACGTACGTCCTCTTTCTCCTCCCTCTCTCTCTCCTCGTCCACGTCGCTCACACGCCCTCCTCTCTGCTACAGCCGCCTCCCCTACCTGCAGCACACGCTCTCCTACGCCCCCTCGTCGTGCTCGCTGCACCCCTCGCGCAGCACGTTCGTCACGGGCGCGTCGGGCGACGAGTGGGTCCGCGTGCACGACGCCGTCACGGGCCAGGAGCGCGAGGTCGCCAAGGGCCACCACGGGCCCGTGCACTGCGTCGCGTACAGCCCGGACGGAGAGTGCTTCGCGAGCGGGAGCGAGGATGGTGCGCTCGTCTTTCTCTCCTCGTCGTCGTCGACCCGTCCGGCTCGAGCAAGCTGACGCTCTCCTCTTTCCGCTCGCTCGCAGGCACGGTCCGGCTGTGGCAGACGGCGCCCAAGACGTACGGCCTGTGGCGGTACGCCGAGCTGGAGGAGGGCGCCGAGGCATGACGGAGCAGAGACGCAGGCGGGCGTCCTCGAGTGCAAGTGCCGTATTCTCCTTCACCTCACGCTCGATGGGGAGAGTACAGTGCAGCGAGAGAGCGAGAGCGGGAGGGAGGAGGGACGATGAGAGGGAAAGAGAGAGACCCGAGCGCTCAGGCCTCGACCTCGCTCTTCCTGCGCTCCTTCTTGTCCTTCTTGGCCTTCTTGCCCGCCGCGCGCTCCTCCTCGGTCTCGCCGTCGCGGTCCCGCTTCTTGTCCTTTTTGTCCTCGGCTTTGGGCGGCTCGTCGGCGACGGGTGCGGGTGCGGAAGAGGGTGCAGCGGAAGAGGGGGCGGCGGCGGCGGCGGCGGCGGGCGTCGGCTGGGTCGGGATCTGCGCGGCGGGGACGCCCTCGCCCTGGACCGAGTAGTCGACGTACTCCTGCTTCCACGTCGCCGGCGTCTGGTCGTTGGCGCGCCCGTGCTTGTCGAGCTGGCCCGACTTGACGAGCTTCTTCTTGTTCTGCGCCGTCGGGCCCATGCCGCCGAGGCGTGCGCTTGCTCCATCTTCCTCACAGACCGCACTCGAGGGCGTGCGGTACGAGAGCGGCAGCCTCGTACGGCGAACCCGTCTCTCTTCTCGAAAGCTCTCGGGGCGGGAAGCTCGCGCACGACGTGGTGGGGGTAGGGCACAGATTGCATCTCGCGAGCAATCTAGTCCTGGGCCTCGGCCTCCTGGTCGAACGAGAGGTTGTCTGCGGAGCGCGAGGAAGAAGAGAAGTCAGCGAGGGGTCCGAGCGGGGCGAGGCGGAGGAAGGAGGGGAAGCGCGAGACGCACAGAAGCGGAGGGTGTAGGTCGACTTGTCGGTCGAGACAACACGGAGCCACTCGCGCACTGCAGGTCGGGACGAGGGTGAGGGTCAGTGCGCTGCTGCGTGAGGGAGGACGAGGCTCGAGGGGAGCGAGCCGCGCGAGACGCACTCTGGTTCTTCTTGAGGAACTTCTTGGTGAGGTACTTGAGGTAGCGCTTCGAGAAGGGGACGGTCGAGGTGACCGAGAGCTTGCCCGAACCCTCACGCTGGAGCTTGACGTCGTCGCCGAGCTGGCCAGTCTTGCCCTCGACCTTGATGTGGTCGACGAGGAACTTCTCGTACGCAGCGGCGTCGAACTGTGCGCATGGGCAGGAGGACAGGGAGGTCAGCACACAGGTCCTCGACGCAGATGGACGGGGCAGGGAGGGAGGAGGGACGCACGATCTTGTCGTTGGCCGGGCCCGAGTAGTCGATGACGAACTTGGTCGGGGCGACCTTGGCCTTGGTCTGCTTCTTGGCCTGGAGGAGGGAGAGCAGCAATCACGGGGCAGGGCGAGGATGCGGGCGAGGTGCGAGAGGGCGAGAGAGAGAGGCGGTGAAAGGGCAAGTCAGCGTTACGGGTCGAGGTGCGCCTACTGAGACGTCGCCAGCACGCAGGGACCGATGCCGGTGTGCGCGTGGGACCTTCAGCAAAGCGACTGGGGGCAGCTACTGACGGAGACGACGGAGGGAGCCATTGCTGCAGAGCGAGGATGGGTCAGCTTTTCTGATGGCGGCGACGAGTGACGAGAGGTCGGGGCGGGGCACGGTGTGGACGAGGGGGTGGAGGGACAAGGTGCGCACCTGCTAGAGTGGTACTGGAAGTTAACCGAGGACGGTGGCCGAGGGACGAGACAGGACAAGGAGCAAGCGAGCGAACGGGACTTCGCCGCGGGGAGACGCCGCCTCGCCTCGACATCAGCTCGTCTCGCCTCGCCTCGTCGTCGTCGTCCGTGCCAGTCTAGCTACACCAGCCCCAGGGCCACCCACTCCTCCTTCCCCTTCCCTCCCCCTCCCCCTCCAGCGGGTACCTCAGGCTCCCTCCCCCTCCAACCCTTTGGTGCTCCCTCCCCTCCCCGCTCCTCCCACGAGCGCAGAGCCTTGCCTCCACAGCCCTCGCCTTCCTCAAGCCCCGCCTCCAACCTAGCCATGTCTGCCGCCCAGGTCTCTGGCGAGTGCGTCCCTCCCCCTCCCTCTCGTCCTCCCTCCCCGCCCCGGTCCCCACTCGCTCGCCCGTGCTCACCTCTCATCACCTCGGCTCACTCGCCTGTCCCCGCCCGCAGCTTCGCCATCAAGCCCGAGACGACCGCACCTGTCCTCAACACCAAGGACTGGCCCCTCCTCCTCAAGAACTACGACAAGCTCCTCGTTCGCAGTGCGCCTTCCCTCTCCTCGTCTCGTCTCCTCGTCGCCGTCGACAGCGCCTCACCCAGACTCGCTCCACAGGCTCGCACTTTACGCCCATCCCCGCCGGCGCGTCGCCCCTCAAGCGCGACCTCAAGAGCTACATCAAGCTCGGCGTCATCAACCTCGACAAGCCGTCCAACCCCTCGTCGCACGAGGTCGTCGCCTGGATCCGCCGCATCCTCCGCTGCGAGAAGACGGGCCACTCGGGCACGCTCGACCCCAAGGTCACGGGCTGCCTCACCGTCTGCATCGACCGCGCCACCCGCCTCGTCAAGTCGCAGCAGGGCGCAGGTGCGCTCGCTCCTCGTCCCGCTCCCGCTCTCTGTCGCTCACCTCGACTGACCCTGGTCGTTCCCCGGCTCGCAGGAAAGGAGTACGTCTGCGTCCTGCGCCTCCACGGCGCCCTCCAGTCCGAGAAGCAGCTCGCGCGCGCCATCGAGACGCTCACGGGCGCCCTCTTCCAGCGCCCGCCCCTCATCTCGGCCGTCAAGCGCCAGCTCCGCATCCGCACCATCTACGACTGCAAGCTCGTCGAGTTCGACAACGACCGCCACCTCGGCGTCTTCTGGGTCTCGTGCGAGGCCGGCACCTACATCCGTACCCTCTGCGTCCACCTCGGCCTCCTCCTCGGCGTCGGCGGCCACATGCAGGAGCTGCGCCGCGTCCGCTCGGGTGCCATGAGCGAGAGCGACGAGATCGTCACCATGCACGACGTCCTCGACGCCCAGTGGCTGTACGACAACACGCGCGACGGTGCGCCTCTTCTCCTCCTTCCTGCCTCCCTCTTCCTCCCTCTCCCTGCTTCTTCGCTCTCGACTCGCCATGGACGAGCTCTGTGCTGACGTCGTGCCCGCCGTGATCGCAGAGTCGTACCTCCGCCGCGTCATCCGCCCCCTCGAGTCGCTCCTCACGGGCTACAAGCGCATCGTCGTCAAGGACTCGGCCGTCAACGCCATCTGCTACGGCGCCAAGCTCATGATCCCGGGCCTGCTGCGCTACGACGCCGACATCGAGCTCAACGAGGAGGTCGTCCTGATGACGACCAAGGGCGAGGCCATCGCGGTCGGCATCGCTCAGATGACGACGGTCGAGCTCTCGACGTGCGACCACGGTGTCGTGGCCAAGGTCAAGCGCTGCATTATGGACCGCGACTTGTACCCGCGCAAGTGGGGAATGGGCCCGACGGCGCAGAACAAGAAGAAGCTCGTCAAGTCGGGCCAGCTCGACAAGCACGGGCGCGCCAACGACCAGACGCCGGCGACGTGGAAGCAGGAGTACGTCGACTACTCGGTCCAGGGCGAGGGCGTCCCCGCCGCGCAGATCCCGACCCAGCCGACGCCCGCCGCCGCCGCCGCCGCCGCCACCCCCTCTTCCGCTGCACCCTCTTCCGCACCCGCACCCGTCGCCGACGAGCCGCCCAAGGCCGAGGACAAGAAGGACAAGAAGCGGGACCGCGACGGCGAGACCGAGGAGGAGCGTGCGGCGCGCAAGAAGGCCAAGAAGGACAAGAAGGAGCGCAGGAAGAGCGAGGTCGAGGCCTGAGCGTCGTCTCTCCCTCTCGTTGTACATCCCCTCCCTCTCTCTCTCTCGCTCGCCGCATTGTACTCTACCCTTTCCTCGCGCTTCCTGGCCCGAGCGTGAGCGTGACGGCGAGGAAAGCCGGATCTCGGACTCGGACGAACGCCTCGTCTCAGCCCTCCTCGTGCGCTCGTGCCTCCTCCTGCTGGTTCGCGTCTTCTCGGCCGCGCTCTCTTGACCTGCTCGAGTGCAGCCTGAGCGAGAGGAAGAGCGCGGACGCGTGAGGGCGGCGCAGTCGTCGTCGCCGTCCTGCACCGGCGAGCAAAGCTAATCAGGGTAAGGAAAAGTCAAGCGAAAGTCGCGCTCGAGCTTGTATGCTACAAGGGGGTGTCGTCCGGCTCGTTTCGGACGTGAGGTTGACAAGCGGGGCCGAAAGCTCGAGCTTGGGTTGAAGCCGGCAGAAAGTCGACTGCTCCGCTATTTATCCCTTTTCTAGCTCAGTAAGCGCGCGCAAAGCTATAAAGTGCCTGCAGTGGACGTGCGAGCTATTCGTACGCATGACTGACCTCTGGAAATGGCGCACAGCTCATTCCTTGACTGAGCAGAAATGTCGCCAAAACTAGGTCTCACCCAGGGTCGGGGGCGCTGAAAGCCAACCTCACGCTCACTTTGGCAGGCGGTGACACCCCCTTGTATGCTATGTCCGAATATCCGCACGGATTTTCGCCGGCGAAAGTCCGTCGGGTCCGCGGAGAAGAACGTCGCGCTCTCTGCTCGCCCCTCACGACTCGGTACTCGTCCTTCACGTCGCCTAGCCTGCCGCAGCACTCGCTACCGACCTTGTGCTACCCCTCCAGCGTCCTCCACACTCGCCCACGGCGCAGGACCACCCCGGCGCGTCCTCATCAGCTAGTCGCGTCCACCCACCTCTCTCGACACCGGCGACGACTTTCAGCCTGGCGCACGCGCTTCTCCGAGGTGCGATAAGGTGTAGGACGCGCTTGGGACGGGGCCGGCGGGCCCTGCTGGCGAGGGAGAGCGGGTGCGTTCTCGTCCTCCCCGCCTCCTCCACCTCGTGCCCGTCTCCTTCCTCTCCTCGCCATCGCCAGCCCAGCTCTACTGTGCAGCGACGCGATACTGATGCTAAAGTGTCCCCTCGCAGGCAGCACGGGCGAGCAGGACGACGTGAGAGGCGAGTTGAGCGGCGGAGGAGCTGGCGGTCGACCTCGAGCGGCTCATCAAAGTCCTTGTGCGTCTCTCCTGCTCACTCTGCTCGTTCTCCAAGCTCAAGCAGGGTGACGTACTGCTCAGCGAGCCAAGCGCTGACTCTCTCGCTCTCGCCGCGCAGGTTAGACGAGCCCGCGATGGCTCCCTCCTTCCTCGATTCCCGAAAGCTCGTCTTCCCGCTCGCCGGCGGCCTGGAAACGGCGCCGGTCGATGCACACGGTCTCCTCGTACGGTCACGTGCTCTCGAAAGCCTGTCTCGTCGTGCCCTACTCGTCCCGGCGGCCGAGCGAGTCGAGCCGTCGCGGACGAGTCCTTTTCGAGGCCGCACCCGCCCTCACGTGCTCCTGTGAGCAGCGGGCGCATCTGGTGAGCCGCTCCGCATGGTCGCCGCCGCTCCGGCGCGACTGTGGGCCCGGCCACCTCCTAAAAACAGGGGGATCCTGCGCACCCTCTTTCAATCGCTAGCTCTTGATCCAGCGGGGTTGGCGGCTCCTCGATGGGCGGGATTGAACGAGGAGGTCTCTTCGGTGCTCTAGGCGCGTCCGCGGGTCAGGACCTGCTGTGTAGCGCGAGATGAGTCGGTCCCTCCGCCTTCTCAAGTCGGGCGAGGAGCGAGGCGAGAGACCTCGTCTCGTGGCTGTGCTCTCGCCTTGTGGCTTCGTCTGCTCCGCACCGAGCTCCTGGAAAGCGCGCGCCTCGTCTGTGGGAGCGAGCGAGCGAGAGGGCGCGAGGAGGGTCCGTGCGCCCCGCACTTGCGCCTGGGCCCAGTCGGCGCTCGCCCCCCGCGCGCTCGCTCTCTCTCCATCGTCCTCGTCGACCCTGACGAGGCACGTTCGCAGAGAACATGGCCACCGCTCACGCCCTGTACGACGCACCCGCACCGCGACCTCCTCCGCCCTTCCCGCTCCCCGACGAGCGCTTCGCTTCGCTCGCCTACTTTGACCTCGCCCTGTCTCGCGCAGCCTGTCCGTGCTCGCCCACTTTCTTCTCGCATGGAAGAGCTCGAGCTTACCCTGGCAGACACGCAGACGGCCACCGCTACCCCTTCGCGCCGATCCAGCCCTCGTCGGTATCAACCTTCACCTCTCGCTGTCCTCTTCCCGCGTCTCCCGGCTCCTACGCGCAGTGGTTCGACGTCGACAACACGATCCCCGTCCGACGACCTCCCTGCACCTTCACCTTTGTCGCCGTCGAGCAGCCGAGCGCCTCGAGCGACGTGCATCCGGTCGTCGTCGTCCTAGCCTGCCCGACGCACTCGTGCGGGGCAGCCGAACGAGCCGCACGAGTTCGTAACGAGCGCGTGCAGGCCGCCGAGCGGCTCGTCGAGACGGCGCGCGCTGTGGCGCTCGTCGAGCGCTCTGCGTCGGCGCAGGAGGAGCAGGACGACGAGACGAGGCGCGAGGCGGAGGAGCGGGAGCAGGAGCAGGAGCTCGAGCGGCTGGCGTGTCGAGCGAGGGAGCTCGACGAGGAGCAGGCCTGGGTCGAGGGTTACGCCCTGCACGGTGCCTCGTCGCGCGCCATTTCGCCGGGGCAGGCTTGCGAGCTCGACGAGCTTGACGGCGCGATGAATCGCGACGCGGACGACGGCGAGGAGATCGACTACTGCTCGATCGAGGACCGTGCGGCGTTTGAGGGAGGCGCCGACTGGCGCTGGAGGGGAGACGGCGGGATCGACTTTGGGCCGGGACGGTGGCTCACCGGGGCTTCTGCGCCGCAGGCGTCGGTCCTGCGCGCGTTCAAGGCTCCTCGCCGTCGTTCGAGCCCGGCAGACGAGGAGATTCCCGAGCTTGAGTAGTTCGCCGTGCAGCGCTTTGACCTTCTCAAATCTGAACCTTCTCTAGTCGAGCAGAGCCGGATCGCCTCTTTCTCGCGCGCCTCTCGACGACAGACCAACGCGGCCTACGCAGCATCGCCTAGCTCGCTCGAGAGAAGGACGTTGACCGAGAGAGAGGGCCCTGAACGAGAGACAGAGAGAAGTCGTCGCGCTCGAGTACTACAAAGTGGCCGTCGGGCGTAGCGAGGCCAAGGGGAGAGGAGAAAAGGGGTACGGCAGGAACGATACAGTGAGGCACGGCAGAGAGAAAGAGTAGGTACAGGTGCTCGTAGCGCGAGGGGATCACGACGACGGCTCGGGCGACGCGGTCGGGGCGACGACCTTGACCTCGCACTCGTGCTGGTGCGAGTGGTACCGCTCGGCGCCTGCGCGCACAGGTAGGAGCGTGTCAGTCTAGAGCAAGAACGAGAAGGAGAAGAAGAGAGAGGGCGCACCCATCGACTTGGCCGACCGACGAGCCTCCTCGGCCAGCTCCTCCTCGCGAGCGAGTTCCTCCTCGTCCAGGTCATCATCATCGTCGCTCTCCTCCTCCTCCTCGTCCTCCTCTTCATCCTCCTCCTCCTCATCGCTGTCCTCCTCGTCGTCCTCGCCGACAGGCGACGTGACGGGCGTCTCGCCGTCGCTGTCCGGGCTCGCCGTCGACGAGCTCGGCCGGCTCGGCACCTCGATGACGAGCGCGGGCCGGGTCGCGCTCAGGCCGCCGACGACGGGCGTAGGGGGCGTCGAGGGCGACTGGGTCGGGGTCGAGGGACGGATAGTCGACGCGGTCGAGATGGTCGAGTCGAGCGTGCCCGAGCGCGAGGGGGGTTGGCGGCCGCGGCGGAACGCCTCGAGCTGGCTCGGGAGCGGGAGCGACTGGGCCGTGACCATGGGCGGAGGCGGCGACGGCGCGCGCTGCTGCTCGAGAGGCTCGCCGACCTGGTCCCGCTCCTCGTCGTCCTCGACCTGCCCTTCCTCCTTCTCGCGCGCCTCGCGCTCAGCCTTCTCCCTCGCCTCCTTCTCCCGCTCGAGCCGCCTCTTCCTGATCCACGCCATACCGCTCCCGTCATCGTCGTCGCCCGCGCCGCCGCCGCCCGAGCCCGTCGAGCGCGACCCGACGCCGCTGCCGCCCCACTCGCTGAACTTGGGCTCCTCGACGCGCACGGCGGGCGGGCCCCGGCCGCGCGAGCTGCGCGAGCGCTGCGCAACGGGCGGGTAGTTGGCCCTGCGGCGGTTGGTGCGCGCGGGCGAGGCGTAGTAGACGGGCCCGCCCGTGCTGCCCGTCCCTCCTCCTCCCTCGCCGCCGCCGCCGCCGCCGTTGTTGGCCGCCGAGCGGTTCGACGCCGAGTCGGGCGCGTCGCCAACCTCCCAGGTCGACGCCTTGCGGAGCGGGATGCCCGTCGAGCCCTTGGGCCGAGCTGCGGCTGCGGCTGCCGCCGCCGAGGCGTCGACCGACGAGCGGCGCGAGAGCTGCGACTCGCCGCTCGAGGTGCGAGCGAGCACGTCGTCGTCGCCGCCTGCGCCGGAGCGCTTCTTCTTGCCCTTGGCGACGCCGACGACGCTGCCGAGGCCGAACGCCTTGAGGAGCTTCTTGGACCCGCCGCCGCTGCCGCCGCTCGCGACGCTGCCACCGTGCGCGCCGCCCTCGGCACTGCTCGACAGGCTGACGGCGTCGTCGTCGGCCGACAGGTTGCTGCGGCGGCTCGTCGACGGCGTCAGGCCCCACATGCCGCTCGACAGCGTGTCGCTCCAGCTCCCCCACTTGGTGCCGCCGCTGCGCCCCTCGTCCACGTCGTCGTCGCCCGACGCAAAGTCGAGCGCGTCGTCGTCGTCGTAGCCGTCGTCGTCGTGCTCGACGTCGGACCCGACGCGGACGAGGCGCGTGCGCTGCTGCCCGCCGGCGCCCTCGCCGTCGTCCTCGTCGACGATCCACACGTTGCGGCCCGTCGAGTAGCTGCGCGGGCGGATCTCGGGCAGCGGCGCAAAGCGGATCGTGCTCTGACGCGGGCCCTTGGTGTTGTCGCTCGCCGTCGAGACGAGCGCGGGCGGGCTGCCGACGGCTTGGTGCGGCGGGAGCGGGAAGGTGGACGAGGCGGGCGTGGTCGGGCCGACCTGCGAGTACGAGGACGAGGCATCCGAGGGCAGGCGGTGCAGGGCAGGGCGAGGGGTGCTTGCTGTCGACGAGAGGAGGTCGAGGTTGGACGCAGTGGAGGAGGTGGCCGACTGGTTGGCGTAGATGTGCGGCGACGTCGAGCTGCAGCGCCAGGTAGGGTCAGCGTCGGGCCCCGGAGCATGAGCAAGAGGACGTGGACGCACTTGAGGAGGATGCTGGGAGGAGGCGGCGACCCTGCGGCCGTCAATCTCGAGCTCGTCCTGCTCAGGCTCTCGCCGCCCTCGGAGCCGCTCAGGTCCCGCGAGATGGTCCTCGCGAGGGCGCTGCCGCCGCGCGATGCACTGCGCGACTCGGACGAGCGCGAGTCGGCGTCGCGGTCCGAGGTGCGGCCGCGCGACGACGAGTCGCCGCCCGAGGTGGCCGTCGACGACGAGCGCGAAGAGGGCGACCCGAAGGTCATTGCGCGCATGACGGCTGCGGCCATGCGCTAGTGGCGGTGGTGCTGGTGGTGGTGGTGGCGAGAGGAGGAGGGCGAGGGTGCCTGGGTGCGCGGTATTGCGAGGGAGCGAGACGAGCCGATCGACGGTCGGGCGAGGGGCCGAAGGGTGGGGAGGAGGGGGGCAGGCTAGCGTCAGCGGAGGCCGCCAGCGCTCGAGACGACGTGGGACGCACGGGCGAGGTCACTGACGAGAGCCTGGGCAGGCTAGAGGCCGGTCCCGAGAGGCAGAGGGCAAGATCGGGCGCGACGAGGTGACCCGGCGGGGGACGACGAGGCGAGGTGAGTGCTCGAGGTCGAGGGCGGCGGTGGGAGCACGGTTTGAAGTCGTGTAGCGGAAGGAGGTGGTTGTAGGTGCTGCTGGTGCAAGCGGGCGAGGACCGAGTGGCTGCTCGAGGGCGCACGGGTCGGCCAAAGTAAGGCGGACTCGAGGGCTTGGCGGAGAGGGCGCCACCGAGCTGAGGGCGGGCGAGGGCGGTGGCTGTAGGGGGAGGGCTTGCTGGCGAGAGTGCTGTAGGGTGCGGTGTGCGGTGCGCAGGCGGGATGCGCTGCGAAGGCGAGGTGGGGGAGCAGGAGGAGCGGCGAGCCAGGGCAAGTCGCCGGAACGCAAGCAGCGGTCGAGGCTCTCGTCGTGGCGCTCTCGCTGCTCCCTGTGCACACTCTGCGATGCTCTGCACGCCTCGCACACACGCTCGTCGAGCGGCAAGAATGAGGACGCGCGCTCCCCGCTCCGCTCGTCTCCTACGCTCGCTGGCTCGCTCGGGTCCAGACCTCGCCTCTCGCTGCCCGATTGCGCGTGAAAGGCACCAACTCAGGGACGACGACGACAGGAGCAACGCCGGCGGCTTGCACGGCACGGCTACCGCACTGTACCCGCCCTCGGGGCCCTCACCGCACCTCGACGACGCGCCTCGAGCGGTCCTGCGCGAGCGCCTTGACCACCACCTCGTCCACCTCGCGCACCCGCTCGACGCCAATCTGGACCGCCTTCATGACGTCGTCGGCCGACAAGGGCGCGCCGCCCTGCTTCGACAGGACGCAGATCTCGCTCTGGGCGTTGAGCGCGAGCGTGAGCGTGCCCGTGCACAGCTGCTGCTCGAGGTGCGTCGGGTCAAGGACCGCGAGCGAGCTGTTGCGTAGGGGCGTGAAGACTGTCAGCTCGAGGTCGTCCGAGAGAGAGGAGCGAGGGCGCGGACGCACTCCTCGCCGAAGAACGCGAACGTCAAGCACGCCGGCGAGTGGTGCACGGCGAGCGCAACAGGGACCCGCTCCGTCATCGAGTGCTGCAGGGCGAGCAGGGAAGAGTCAGTCTGTGTACCTGGAGGCAGAGGGAGAGAGGGAGAGAGGGAGCGAGAGACGCACGATCGTCACCTCCTCGCCAACGACGGTCGCGTCCGGTTTCCGGAAGTGGCGCAGGGCCGTCATGGCGGCGATGCTCGCGCAGTCGAGCATGTTGCCCTCGTCGTCAAGGAAGTGCACGTCGACGCGTATGGACCAGACCTGCGCGAGGAGAGTGCGGGTCAGCTTCCCGAGGCTCGAGCGCAGGCAGGTGCGAGAAGGGGGACGGACCTTTTGCCCTGCAACGATGCACAATGCCTCCCGGTCGACCGCGTTGCTCCTCCGCAGCGCCTTCTCGAGTAACCGCGTCATGAGCACCTCATCCTCAGAAGCTCTGCGAGCGAGAGCAGCGGGTCATCGTCAGCTTCGAGTTCTCCTCGGCGGGAACAGAGCGAGAGAGAGGGTGACGCACCGTCCTGCCTCGTACGCTGCGCTCGCCATCGGGCTGATCTCGGTCGTCAGGTTGAGGAAGCCCTCGTAAGGCCTGTCGGCGAGCGGCTTGACGATCTCGGCAGACACCTGGGCGACGACTCTGCGAGCGGTGCAGTAGAGCAGCGAGTCAGTGGATTGGCTGAGCTGGGTGCACATGGTATGAGGAGGAGAGGATGGACGCACCGAGTGTCGCCTAGCCTGCATTCGACCCAGCCGAGCTCGTCGCCGAAAGTGAGCTGAACGGGGCGGAGGTCGAACATGCTGCGGCCGTCGAGGCGGACGCCCTTGCGGAGGCAGCGGTGCACGAACTCGGCCTCGTTGATGCTGGGATCGGGCTCGCGGGGCATGGTGCGCGTCTGGCTCGAGGTGGGTGCCGAGAGCTCGAGGTGAGATGAGGCTGAGGGGCGAGGGAGGGAAGGGCGACGGCGAGTCGGGCGTCGGTCGCGCTTAGCCGGATGGGTCGATAGTAGCTATGCGAGTGGCTCTAGAGGCACACAGGACAAGCTCGAGCTGTGAGCGGGGCGAGGACGGACCAGACCCGACGCTCCATCTCCGCCTCGAGGTCCAGCTCGCTTCCACCTCCCGCTACACGCTCAGTGGATCAGCTTGCTTTGCCAGAGCACTCGCCGACTCCTCTTGGGTCACCCTACCTCGTCAGCGACTTTCTCCCAGCGTCTCCCGCTGCACTCGACCTCGACCTCCTCTTGCCCCATCTCGCTCGTCCCCTTCTCCGCCATGTCGGGACCCAGGAACGAGGAGCGCAACGCCGCCTGTACCTGCTACATCGTGAGCACCTCCCTGACTCGACGCGCGGCCGCCCCAAGACCCCGCGGCTGACCTCGTCCCCCTCACCCCGCCCGCAGGGCAACCTCGACGAGCGAGTGACCGACGCCCTCGTGTGGGAGCTCATGCTCCAGGCAGGACCCGTCTGTGCGTTCCGCTCACATTCATTGACCTTCCCATTCAGCCGGAGCTAACGCCGACCTCTTCCCGCAGCCAACGTCCACCTGCCCAAGGACCGCATCTCGATGACCCACCAGGGCTACGGCTTCTGCGAGTTCCTCACCGAGGACGACGCAGAGTACGCCTGCAAGATCATGAACCAGATCAAGCTCTTCGGCAAGCCCGTGCGCGTCAACATGGTGCGCCCCGCCTCGCTCTCCCCTCTCCTCGCGCCACCCTTGCTGACGCTCCTATCTTCAGGCCTCGAGCGACCGCAAGCAGCTCGACATCGGCGCCAACCTGTTCGTCGGCAACCTCGACCCCAATGTCGACGAGCGCATGCTGTACGACACGTTCATGGCGTTCGGCACCCTCGTCCAGCCCGCAAAGGTGCGCTCTCCTCTTACTCTCTCTCTCGCTCCTCCGTCTCGAGCTCACACTCTACTGCACCCGCAGATCTCGCGCGAAACGACGACGGGCGCATCAAAGGGCTTCGGCTTCGTCTCGTACGACTCGTTCGAGGCGTCCGACGCCGCCATCGAGGCGCTCAACGGCCAGTTCCTCGCCAACAAGCCCGTCACGGTCGGCTACGCCTTCAAGAAGGACGCCAAGGGCGAGCGACATGGCACGGCCGCCGAGCGCCTCCTCGCCGCCCAGGCGCGCAAGAACAACGCGTTCGCCGGCCCGCCCGGTGGCGCACCGCCGCCGCCGCACCAGGCCCAGTTTATCCCGCCTCCACCGGGTCAGGGCTACGCCGGCATGGTCGCTCCTCCCCCTCCCCCTCCTCCCGGCTTCGGCGCGCCGCCCCCGAACCCGTACGGCGCCCTCCCCGGCATGCAGCACGCCGCTCCTCCGCCTCCCCCGCCCGGCATGGCCATGCCCGGCATGATGCACGCCCCGCCGCCGCCGCCACCGGGCTTCAACCCGTACGCGGCGGCCGGCATCCCGCCGCCGCCGCCGGGCTTTGCGCCCTCGGGCGCGCCGGCCGGGTACGGCGCGCACCCGCCACCGCCGCCGCCGGCAGGGTTTGCCTGAGTCTGAGCTTGTCGAGCGAGGCGCGAGAGGTGGAGCTTCCTTTGTACAGCAGGGGCGAGAGGGCCGCTCGCGCGGAAACGTCGATCGAGTGCGAGAAGAGGTCCGAGCGCGCGCCGGCGTCTGTTACAGATCGAGAGAGGGAGAGAGGATGCTACGCCACGAAGATGCCCACAACATGCTAGATAGAGAGACCGAGAGAGCCCAAGTATGCGACAGGAGAAAGAGAGGGATACTAAGGCGCGCTCGAGGCACGAGGACCAGGAAGTAGGTCGGGCGAGCGCTGCGTCGGCGACACCGGCGTCCTGAGGATGGCGGCCGCCGCAGCTGCAGCTGCCGCCTCGGTCGACGACCCGGGCCGGTTCGCCGCGCTGTTGGCTGCAGCGGCCGCCGCGAGTGCGACCGTCATGCCGCCGGGCGTCGGCGGCGTAAAGATGGGCGTCGGGCTCACCTTGGCCGGCGACGTCACGCCGGCGCCGGCGCCGCCGAGGACGGGAGGCGTCGTCGTGCTCGGGAAGGGGAAGCCCGCCGTCGGGCTCACCTTGGCGCTCGTCGTGATGCCCTGCGGCTCGGGGCTGACGCTGCTCGCGCCGCTGCGCTTGCCCTGCGAGCTCGTGCTGCGGCTCGACACGCTCGAGTTCTTGCGGCTCGCGCGCCCGAGGCGAGAGGTCGGGAGCTCGAGCTCGAAGGGGAACGCGGGGCCGGAGCTCGAGGGCGGAGGAGGAGGAGGCGCAGGGCCGTACGAGGCGGCGCGGCGGGACCCGGCGGCGTTGAGCGCGTTGACGAGCTCAGGGACGAGAATGGGCTTCGAGACGTAGCCGCTGTGGACGCAGGAAGGTCAGAAGGAGAGCATCGCCGAGCGAGAGCGAGAGGGAGGTGGACGAGGACGCACTCGGCGCCGGCTTCAAGACAGCGGATGCGGTCCTCGGCCATGGCGTTCGCGGTCAGGCACACGATCGAGGGCCTGTCGAGAAAGGAGAGGCGGGGAGTCAGCAAGGACAGGGGGAGAGGAGAGGCTCGAGCGTGCACGGACCGCTGATCTGGGTCAGGCATGAGCTTGAGGATCTCGGCCGTCGCGGTCAGGCCGTCCATCCGAGGCATGTTGAGGTCCATGCTGCAGGTGGGTCGAGGCGTCAGTACGAGGCGCGAGGAGAGCACGGAGAGCGAGACGCACAGAATGAGGTCATAGCGCTTCCGCGACGCCTTCTCGACGGCGACGAGCCCGTCCTCGGCCAGGTCGCAGCTGTAGCCCATGCGCTTGAGGAGGTGACTGATGACCTTGACGCTGTAGGGCAGACGAGCTTAAAGTCAGCGACGAGACGTGTGAGGGAGGAGGAGAGAGAGCCTCGGCGAGGACGCACTTGATCGGGTTGTCCTCGGCGACGAGGATGGCGAGCGGGTTGCGAGTCGCGAGGTTGGTCGGGAAGGCGGGGCTCGCGGGTGCGGGCGAGGCGACTCGGGACGACTCGCCGGCGGGGAAGACGAGGCGCAGGGTGTGGTGGAGCCGGTTCCGCTTGATCGGCTTGATGAGGAACTTGCAGTCGAGCTGACGCATCTCCTCGTAGATTGGCGAGCCCATGCGGGTGAGAGCGATGGCGGGCGAGTCGAGGCCCTTTTGACGCAGGCGGCGAAGGAGGATCTGGGCGCCGAACGAGGGCAGGAACGCGTCGACGATGATGAGGTCGAACGGCTGATGTTTGGCGGCAGCGTCGGTCGCCATGGCGAAGGCGTCGCTGACGTCGTCGGGCGCTCGAGGAAGAAGGCCGAACGACGTGAGGAGCTGGGTGAGGACGAGCCGACTCGTCCTGTTGACGTCGACGACGAGGACGCGCTTGCCGGCGAGGTCGCGGTTCTCAGACGGGAGGTAAGGGTCTTGGCGAGGCGGATCGAGGGCTCGAGCGTGCCACGTGACGGCGAACGTCGAGCCTTTGCCGAGCTCGGATTCGACCGTGAGGTCGCCGCCCATGAGCCGAGCGAGCTTGCGGCTGATGGCGAGCCCGAGCCCGGTGCCGCCGAAGTTGCGCGACGTCTCGGCGCCCTCGGCCTGCGAAAAGACGCTGCGAGCGGGGAGGAGACGGCGAGTGAGTGAGCGAGGGGTCCGAGCGCGAGCAAGAGGAAGGACGCACCGGAACAAGCGCCCAAAGTTCTCCTTGGCGATGCCGATACCTGCGAGCACGTACCAGAGACGGTGAGCAGAGCGCCCGAGGTGCAGGGGTTGAAGGAGGGAAGGAGGAAGAGGGCAAGCGCACCCGTGTCCTTTACGCTGATCTTGCACAGTCGGCGAGGTCGGCCTTGCTCGTCGACGCCTGCCGGCTGCGACGACGCCGTGACGACGATCTCGCCCTCCTGGACGAACTTGACGGCGTTGGACAGGAGGTTGACGACGATCTGGCGCAGCCGAGCGAGGTCGCCCTCGACGTAGATGTCGCCCTCCTCAATGACGAGCGCGAGCTCGACCGACTTGGTGGCGGCCCGCTCGGCGACCATGTCCATCGACGACTCGAGGACCTGACGCAGCTGAACGGCCTCGGACGTGAGCTCGAGGTGGTCGAGCTCGATCTTGGAGTAGTCGAGGATGTCGTTGATGACGACGAGGAGCTCCTGCGACGAGTTCTTGATCGTCTCGACCTGCAGTGAGAGAGAGCGTCAATGGTTGTGAGAGGTGGGAGAAGGAGGAGCGAGCGCACATAGTCGGTCTGGACGGGCGTGAGCTGCGTGTCGAGGAGGAGCGACGAGAGGGCGACGACGGCGTTGAACGGCGTGCGGATCTCGTGCGACATGTTCGCTGCAGGGACAGGCTCTCGTCAGGAATGTGCTGCTGACGAGGCAGAGAGAGACGACGCACCGAGGAACTGCGACTTCATCTCGGTGGCGCTCTCGGCGACCTCCTTGGCCTGCCGCATCTCGGCCTGCGCTCGCTCCTTCTCGGCCACCTCGGCCTGCAGGAGCGCAGCCTTCTGTCGAAGCTCGATGGTGCGGTCGGCGACCTTGGTCTCGAGGTTGCGGTTCGACGCCTCGAGCGCGCCCTGCGAGCTCTGGAGCTGTGGAGGGTCCGAGCGGGTCAGGGCCTCATACGCGATTACAAAACCGAGCAAGAGCGACGCACGTCCTGGTTCATCTTCTTGAGGTCCTGGACGAGGCGCGCCTTCTCGATGGTCGCCGCAGCTTGGCCGCTAATGAGGGAAAGGATCTCGAGCCGGTCGGGCGTCTGCGCTCACACGAGCATCGTCAGCACCTGCAGCGCGGCAGCAGGATAGACGAGGCGGGCTCACAAAGGCGTTCTCCATCTGGCCGCTCTCCATGTAGAGGACGCCGATGATGCGCTGCTGGCTCGCGAGCGAGAGGCAGAGCATCGACTTGGGCCGGCGGATCTGGAGGTACGGGTCGATCATGGCCTCGCCGAGCGTGTCGAGCGTGTTGACGATCATCTCCTTGGACCGAGCGACGTAGTTGATGACCGAGCAGGGATCTGGGGACGACGAGAGGAAGAGTCAGCTCGCGAGAAGGGGTCCGAGCGGCCAAGACGAGGCGCTTGACTCACAGCGCTCAGGCTGGACGTCGATGGCGTCGGTGCGACGAAGGTGCTGAACGTCGCTCGAGTCGGAGCGGGCGATGGCCTCGGCGCAGAGCGTGCCGCCCTTGTCGAGAACGAGCAGGCAGATCTCGGCGCCGGCCGTGCGCAGACACAGGTTGAGGAGCTTGGAGACGACGCTGCGCACGGTGGCTCACAAGGTCAACAGCGAGGCCATGCAGCAGAGTGAGGGCAAGAGGAGCGCACCTGTCGACCGAGAGCTCGCCCGAGATGACGCTCGAGGCGGTGACGACGGTGCGCAGGTCGAGCTCTGTCGCGAGGTGAGAGCGCCCGTACACGTCCGAGTGTTCCATGCTGCGCGACTGGCTGACCATGTCGACGTCGTGGTTCTCCGAGTGCGAGCCGTGCGAGCCCTGCGACTGGCGGTGGGTCGCGCTGCCGTTGGCCGGCTGGCTCGTCCAGCTCGGGACCGGCGCGGGCTCGTCGGTCTTGCCGCCCGTCGATGATGGCGACGTGTCCTCGGTCGTCTCGTTCGAGGGAGGGCGGCCCTGCATGTAGTCGGAGCCGAAGCCGCCGGAAGGAGGAAGAGGCGGCGTCGGGGTCGGGGTCGGCACGAGGCGCTGCGTCGGCGAGGGCTTGAACGGGAACAGGTGCAGGTGGTCGGCCTCCATCTTGGTCGTCTTGGGCACGCAGCCCCAGGCCGTCCAGAGGGCGTGCGCCTCGATGAGGTAGCTGCGGGAGGAGGGTCGTCAGCACGCACGCACGGCCAGGAGGGGGACAAGCGCGAGCTGCAACGCACCCGGCTCGCAGCTTGGCGCTCGGCAGACATGCAGCGGCGCGCTCGTTCATGCAGGCGGCGAGGTGGATGGCGCGCCGGCCAGTGGCGGCCTCGATCGCGAGGTCGTAGGCGGGGACCGCGTCGACGACGTTGCCCGTCGCCCGTGCTCGCTCGGCGTCGAGCCAGAGCTTGAGCGGGAGAAAGTTGTCGAGCTGGCTGACGGCGAGGTCGTCGAGGAGCTTGTGCGCGCCGTCGAGGTGGTCGCGCTCGTCGAGCGTGATCGAGTCGTACTCGTCGTACAGCGAGACGGCGGCGAAGAGCTGGAAGAAGACGGTGTAGACGAGCCCTTGTGCCTGTACGGTGCCGAGAAGGAGTCAATGCGAGCGCCCCGAGGCGATGAAGGACGATGAAGAGGACGCACGCCGCTCAGACTCTCCCTGCCGAGGTCGCGCGACTCCTTGGCCCGCACCGAGTCGCCAAAGAAGACAGCGATCATGAGGCGGAGCATGTGGAACTCGAGGAGGGTGAGGACATCTGCAGAGATGGAGGGCGAGGATGTCAGCGAGCGTCGAGGAGAGCGGACGGGTCGGCAGCACGCACAGCCTCGCTCGCGGCACATGTGGTAGTCGGCGATGCTGTAGGCCTCGCCGTCGAGCTCGGTCGGGTCGGCGGCGCGGCCGAGCAGGCAGAGGACGGCCTGCTGCACAAGGCCGATGTAGGTCGTGCTCAGCTCGTTGCGGAACTTGCGGACGAGGACGGCGTAGCGCTCGATGTTGCTGCCAATCTCGGTGAGCGACGCGCCGGCGAGGAGCGAGTACGAGCATAGCTCGCCGCAGCCGAAGCCGAGGTACTCGGCGTCGCGGTACTCGATGCCTGCGAGCGAGCGAGGGCAAGTTAGGAAGGTCGAGCGACGACGACGAGAGGGACCGTGCGCACCATACGCGATCGACTTGCGGAAGGTCGGGAAGACGTCCTGGAGCGGCATGGCCCACACGGCGACGTGCGACGAGTAGACCTTGTAGGTCGGGCACGCGAGCGGGCTGCCGCCGTGGCGCTCAAAGTAGTTGACGGCCGCCTTGCCGTAGGCGAAGCTCTCGGCGGGTTGGTGGAAGCGGTCGCGGACGAGGATGGCGTGCAGGGTGAAGAGGAGGGCGCCGGCGTCGCTGAGGCCGTGCGCGACCGAGAGCTCGAGCGAGAGGGACGACAGGGCGCCGAGGAGGTCAATGCGGACAAAGTAGATGGGCGGGACGAGGGCGGCGAGGATGGCCTGGCACCCTGCGGCGACTGGGTCCATCATCAGAGGCGCCGACGCGAGGGCCTGCAGGAAACGGGCCTCGTCAGCGGGACGGACGGGCGAGGAAGACGCAGAAGACGCAGGCGCGCACCTCGATGGCGTCGCTGCTCAATGCGAGCTCCTTCCGCGTTGCGTCGACCTTGGCCTCGGCGTCTGCGGTCGTCCTCGGGAGCGTGATGCCGACCATGGCGAGGCCCTCGCGCCCGATCTCGATGGCGCCGCTCGAGTCGCCGGTCGCCGTCGCGCAGCGGATCGAGCGGGCGTACACGCGCAGCTTGTCGACGTTGTTCTTCGAGTGCGCGAGGTACTGGCGGACGAACTGCTGCGCCGCCGGGTAGTCGCTGCGAGGGAGCGCGAGACGAGGTCAGTGCGCCGCCGGGGGGAGGAAGGGCGCGAGGACGACGCACGTCAGGCTGTACTCGACCTCGATGAGGAGCTCGACGACCTTGCTCATGAGCTCGTGCTGCGCCGACCATCCTCCCGGCCCGAGAAGGTCGAGGGCGATCATGAGGTAGCTGCGGGCCGCCTCGAACGCCGTCGACTGGTTGGCCTTCTGCGCCGCGAGGAAGTTGTAGTAGGCGAGGCGGTCGCGCTCCTCGGTCGACGTCAAGAGCTGGATGCCGTGATCGAGCTGCTGGACGAGGTCGAAGATGGCGGCGTGCACCTCGTCGTCGGTCGAGGCGGCGATGATGCGCTGGCCGATGGCGTAGTGCAGGGCGCCGCGCTCGGACACGGGGATGAGGGCGTAGGCGGCTGCGTGTGGCAGGAAGGCGGGGAAGGAAAGGAGGAGGCGGCAGGAAGGAGGAAGGCGAGGAGCGATCGAGGGTCCGTGCGTCAGCGAGCCTGTCTAGCGAACGCGGAAGAAGAGGCGGCGCGAGCTCACCCTGCTGCGAACGATCATGGAAGAAGCGGTACCGCGCAGGCACAGGCGCCCTCTGCAGGATGGACGACCTGCGCCCGCCGTCGACTTGCCCGCCGCGCTTCCTCTTCTTGCCGCCCTCGCCGCCGCCTGCCCGCCGTGCAGGCTCGGCCGCCGCCGCGCCGCTCGACGCGAGCACCGAGTTGCCGTTCTCGCCGCCATGCTGCTCCGCGTCGAGCGCGATCTGGCCGAACGGGACGAGGAGGCCCTCCTGGACCGCGTCCTGCACGTCGCGCGACAGCTCGGCGAGCGTGCGGCCTGCCGCCTTGGCGAGCGTGTGCGCGTCGAGCTCCTCGTTGCCGAGGCAGGCGGCGATCTTGAGCGCGTCCTGCGTGCGGGGGCCGTACTTGCGCATCTGGGCGAGGAGGAGCTCGACGATGTTGGTCGAGACCGTCTTGGACGAGATGAGGTCGAGGTCGTAGTCCCACCGGCCGCGCGCAAAGTCGAACGTGAACAGGCCCTCGGCGTTGAACGCCTTGAGGAGCTGGGCGACGAAGAGGGGCGAGCCGCTCGTCTTCTCGAGGACGAGCTCGCTCAGTCGGCGCACGTTGGCGTCAACGCGCTCGTGCGGCGAGGTGGCGGGCGTCGTGTCGCTCTTGGTCGAGTTGCGGAGCGCCTCGCTGATGAAGGACGCGACGTCATGGATGTTGAGCGGCTCGAGCGTGAGGGTGAGGTCGATGCGGGGGAGCTTGGCGAGGAGGTCCGTCTCGACGATGTGCGACGGGTCGACCTCGTTGTCGCGGTAGCAGCAGACGAGGAGCATCGGGTTGGCCATCTTGCACGACAGCGGGTCGTCGTCGTCGTCGCTGCCGAGGTGCGCGAGGGACCGGATGAAGGCGATGTCGGACGACGTGCTCCACTGCAGGTCATCTGCATCAAGGATGAAGCGTCAGCATTCTCGCCATGTGCGACAGCTGAGAGAGCGAGAGAGGATCGAGACGCACCAAAGACGACCACGAGCGGCTTGCCGGCCCTCGCGAACGCCCTCAGGACTTTCTGCACGACGCTCAGGAACCGCTCGTTGCTCTCCTGCGGGCTCAGGACGGGCACCGCCGGCTGCTCGGCGAGCCAGCCTCGCTCGAAGACGTGCTCGAGCGAGGGCAGGACGTCGGCGAGGATGCGCGCCTCCTTGCCGAGCGCGCGCGAGAGGCGCCGGCGCCAGACGGCGAGCTGCGCGGCCGACTCGGACAAGAGCTGGCGGAACAAGCCCGAGAGCGACTGAGTGATGGCGAAGAAGGGGACGGCCGACTTGATCTGGTCGAACTTGACGGTCGTGAGGTGCCCTCGCGCTTGGACCGCCGGCGCCCGCAGCGTCTCGACGAGGCTCGTCTTGCCGATGCCGGACCCGCCCTTGATGACGACGACGCCCGGCTTGTTGCTCGCCTGGACGCGCTCGAAGCTGTCGCGCAGCTGCCGCATGCTGTCGTCGCGGCCGAACAGCTTGGACGCCGGCGGAAGGCGAAAGTAGGCCGCCTCGTCGATCGAGCCGGGCACGAAGTCGG
This sequence comes from Rhodotorula babjevae, assembly GCA_920104245.2. NCBI lineage: Eukaryota > Fungi > Basidiomycota > Microbotryomycetes > Sporidiobolales > Sporidiobolaceae > Rhodotorula > Rhodotorula babjevae. The sequence goes on along the minus strand of CAKKSZ020000009.1, from coordinate 945,060 downwards.
CGCCGATGCTGCCCATGTGGGCCGTGCTGATGCTGAGGGGCGAGAGGACGCCGCCGGAGGACGACTTGCTGCCGCTCGAGCTCGACGCGACCGTGCTCGTGATGAGGCTGCGCGCGCTCTCGAGGTCGACGACGAGGCCCTGGCTCGTCTGGTACCGCGCGTCGGGGCTCTTCTCGAGGAGCTTGGCGACGATGAGCGACAGGGGAAGGGGGAGCGACGCGTCGATGGTCGACATGAGGGCGGGCCGCCTCGCGATGTGGGCGTGGACGATCTCGAGCGGGTCGACCGCGTCGGCGAACGGGACCTGGCCGGTGAAGACCTCGAACAAGGTGGCGCCGAGCGAGTAGTAGTCGCTGCGGTAGTCGGCCGTCTGGCCGACGCGGCCTGAGCACTCGGGCGCGAGGTACGGCAGGCTCTCCTCCTTCATGCCGCGCTCGCGGATCGGGAGCGCCTCGGCGTCGGTCGTCGCGCCGTGGAACTGGAACGCGCACGAGAAGTCGTGCAGGTGGACCTCGTCGGCCGATGAGCGCGAGAGGGTCGTCGGGCGGATCGAGCCGTGGACGAAGCCGGCCTTGTGGATCGAGGCGATGAGGCGCACAGCCTTGATGGCGTCATCGATGGTGCGGATGAGGGCGTGCGGGTCGTTCCAGTGCGGAGGAGGTGGTCGTTGGCGCAGGTCGTGGACCTCGGTCCAGATGCGCAAGTCCTCGTTGGCGACGACCATCATGGCCTGTGGGCGAGTCAGGAGGGCGTCAGCATAGCTCGAGCTACTCTTGCACAGCGGAGCGAGTGAGAGGAGGAAGAGCGACGCACGCCGTACCGCCCGTTCTCCCTCGCGATGACCTTAGTGACGTTCATGATGCCCGCCTCGCGCAGCCGCGTCAGGACCGCCGACTCGGCCTTGAAGTTGGCCGCGACGCTCGAGCGGCCCGACAGGCTGAACTTGAGCGCGACGGGGACGTCGCTGCGGGCCGTGCTGACGCCTCGGCAGGCGACGACGTCGTCGTAGTGGACGCTCACGACGCGAACTGCAAAGTAGAGCGTCAACTCGACGCCCCTACGCTTGGGGAGGAAGAGTACAAGCTCGACGCACCGTCTCGGTAGCCCTCGAGGCGAAGCTCGTCGCCGGGTGCGACCATCGTCCCGCTCGAGAAGCCCTCGACGCTGCTGTTCGAGCTCATGAGCCGCGAGCGCAGCGCCGGCCTCGCGCCGGGGCCGCCGCTTCGGGGCGCGAGCTCGATATACTGCTGCTGCTCGCGCTGCGCCGACGGCGTCGACGTCGTCGCCGAGCCGTCGCTCGCACCGCCGTGCCCTGCTCGTCCTGCTGACGCCGCTGCTGCTCCACCGCGCCCGCCGCCCTTCGACTGCGCGCCGTACCGTCCCGTCCCGACGCTGACGTCGGACGACGCGCTGTGCTCGCTCGTCGACGGGCGCGCGGCGGCCGTCCTCGAGGTCGGCGAGACGCCGGGCTCTGCGGGCGCGCGCCGGACCTTGCTCGCGCCCGAGCCGCCGTCTGCTGCGCCCGCTGCCGCTGCACCGGTAGACGACGCGGACCGTGCCGAGGCGGGCGAGCTCGCTCGTGCGGGTGCGGTCGAGCTGGAGGCGGAGTGTTCGGGGAAGGGCGAGGGGACGTGAGGGATGCTGGCGAGGGCGGGCGGGAGGTTGTGCGCGCTCTGGGCCTCGGGTGTGCCCTCTAGACGGCGCCGCTTCTCGACCGGCGGGCCCATGGCGGGTGGCTCGGCGAGCGAGGTGGTTGGCTCGACTTGCGGGGTCGGCAAACAAGGGCGGCGGCGAGCTGCTGGCGCGGGCGAAGGGCGGTGGCGCTGCGCGGCAGCTACAGGGGCTGAGGAGCGCTTGAGCTGCGTGGAAAGCTGCCAGTGCAGAGGAGGACGTCGGTTCCGAACGAGAGCCTTTCATCAACTCGCCGACCGGAATGATCGCAAGACATCGCGCTCGACGCTCGCCTCTGCGGCTTTCTGGCGCTTGCCAGACGTCTGTACGAGCACTCGTATGGGGCGAGGAAGAGCGCAAACAAAGCCAGTTGAGCCGAGTCCTTTCGAGCCGAAACTAGCTCCACCGACGACCACGAGCGCGGCATCACAGCGACGCCGCTCAGCGCAGCGACCACCTCGAGTGCTCCGACACCGCCGCGTTGCACTGCCCCTACGCCGCATCGCCGCCGGCAAAGAGCCCAAAGTCCTTGACCTCGAACGAGCGCACGGCCTCGTCGAACACCTTCCTCGCCTCGGCGTCGTCGCGCTCCTCGCCCGTCTCGCCCATGCGCACGGGCCAGTTGACGCACAGCGTCACGTCGGCGTTGCGCGCCGGGATGCGCCACAGGGCCTGCTGGATCAAGACCGTGTCGGCCTCCGAGTCGGGGCGGTTGAACTTGGACACGGTCTGCGTGCCCGTGAGGATGGTCGGGCCGAGGAGGACGGGCTGCCCTGGGCCAGAGGGACGTGGTGCGGCTGAGGAGACGGAGACGGAGGCGACGGTGGAAGAGAGGGCGGAGTTGTCGTGAGCGAGGGAGGAGAAGAGGAACCTGCGAGCGAGAGAGCCGAGGTCAGCATGGGTGCCAAGCCGCCCTGCACTGCCTCAATGCTGCAGAGTAGGAGAAGGGACAAGACCCACCGTGCTGCGGCCTCGAGATCGTCTGCGCTGCCCTCGTCCTTGACCAGCTCGAGCACCTCGACGATGAGGCTCAGGTCCGAGTCGGGCGCGAGGAAGACTTCTTGCGTGTCGGGCACTTGCCGCAGGTCACTGTGGGGTGGTAGCAGGTCAGCTAGTGCGCCCGAGGCTGAGCTGTGAGAGAGAGGGCTCACGAGGCGTCGAGGAAGGAGGGCGGAATCGAGGCGGTGATGGCGCCACCGTAGAGCTCGCGAGTGGCCATGGTCGTCGCGCGAGGGGTCTGGTGAGGGGGTGTGCGTGCGCAGGTAGCCAGCAAGTGGTGTGTGGGAGGTGAGAGAGAGGACGACGATGATGTCGGCGGGGGAGAAGAGCGAGACCTCGACAGCTCTGCACTCTGGGCGACCTGGCGTGGCTCACGATGTAGTCTGATAGCTTTCTCGTTCGTCTGCACTAGCTTTCGCAGCACGGCAAGCGGTGTGGCGTGGTGCCGAGTTTCATCTCGAGCGAAAACTGGAGACGCGTTTCCGAGGCGACGTCGCGCCGCTACGACGCTCTGCGCCGCTCGACAGGCACGAGAGCGTCGAGGAGGAGGCCTGTGTGGCGGTCACTGCAGTTCCGAGGCAAGAGAGAGGGCGCGTCGAGGGCGCGAAGAGGACGCGCTTGCTCGCCAAACCATGTGTGGTCCCGCTCGCTCGGCTCCTCCTCCCTCCCTCCTCCTCCATCACCCACACCCTCTCTGGTCCATCTCGCACCAGTCCAGCCTCGACCCGCCAGCCACAGCACCAGCCAGCCACGCCACCCGCACCCTCCCCCCTCACCTCGTCGTCGCCGCCCCGCTCCTCGCCAAACATGGCCGCTGTGCCGCCCTCGACCCCCTTCTCTGGCCACCAGCACACGCCTTACTCGTCCCGCACGGCCCACACGACTGCGCCCTTCGACCAGGCGGCCGCCTACCGCCTCCCGCCCCCGTCGTCGTCGCCCTCGACCACCAACCTCGCTCCCGCCTCTCGCAGCGCGTCGTTCCCTCCTCCCGCCGCACCCTCGTCCGACGCGCACGCCAGCCTCGTCGCCTCGTCCAAGTCGGCCATGCTCGGCACCTGGGACAACCCGCTCATCCCCGTCCGCCGCCGCCGCACCACCCCGGCCGAACTCAACGTCCTCGAGCACGAGTTCAGCGTCAACCCGCGCCCCGACCCGCTCGAGCGCGCGCGCATCGCAGAGCGCCTCGGCATGACGGCGAGGGCCGTCCAGGTCTGGTACCAGAACCGCAGGTGCGCCTCTCTCCCTCCTCGTCCCCGCACCTTGAGTGAACATGCGGGGGGAACGTGTCGCGACGAGCGCGTCCTCCTCCGAGCCGCTGCACATGGTGTTGACGACGTCGAACCTACTGCGCACACGCTGACACGCTCCCACGACCGCGCGCCCGCAGGCAAAAGCAGAAGAAGGAGCTATCGTGCTCGGCGTCGTCGGTCGCGTCGAGCGGCGGGTCCGAGCCTCGCGACCTCGACGGCGTCCTCCTGTCGTTCTCGTCGTCGCCATTGCCGTCGCCGGCTATCCCGCTGCGCCCTGCCGCCGTCGCCTCGACGCCGGGCGAGCCGCCCAGGCCCGTCGTCATGCCCGGCCAGGGCCTTTCCAGCGCGTCGCCGGCGCCTTCCTCGTCGGCCTCGTCGTCGTCCGGCTCCAACAAGGAGAACTCGTACTTCCCGCCGATGCCGCCCGCGTCGCTGGCCATGCCCGCCTCGTCCTGCGGCCGCGTCACGGCGCCCGCCCTCCTCGCCGCCTCGACCACGGCTCCCGCAGCGCCCGCGCCCTCGCAGCAGCCGCAGTCGCAGCAGCAGGTCGCCGAGCCGTACATCTACACGTACGGGTCCGCCGCTACGCGCCCACCCTCGATGAGCGTCGACCCGACCGCGGGCGCCGACGGCCCCGGCGTCTACCTCCACCGCGCGAGCACGGCGTCGATCATCGCCGCCAAGAAGCACGTCCGCAAGCGCCCGCAGGGCTCGCACGCCCCGCTCGCGCGCGTCCCCTCGCTCCCGCACGCGTTCGTCTTCCCGCCGAGCCCGCCAAAGCCGGCGGCCCCAACGGCGAGGACTGCCGCCGTGCGCTCGGCGAGCCTCAACGACGTCGCGGCGCGGCAGCAGAAGAAGGCGGTCGAGGCGGCGGGCCTGTTTGCGCACGCGCAGGGCGAGACGGTCGCCGCGGCGGCGCAGAGGAGGCGCTCGTCGACGCCGGTCGGCGTCGCCGCCGCTCCCGCCCCGGCTCCCGCTCCCGCCGAGTCGACCTCGTTCGCCGTCGGCGAGCTCGCACCGTTCGCGCAGGCGCAGCCGACGTCGCTCGTCGCGCTCACGCCCGTGAGCAAGGCCAAGGCCAAGGACGACCTCCTGCGGCACATGGAGAGCGACCCGCCGTCAGCCTCGTCGCCTGCGCCGCTCACTCGCCGCCGCATGATGGCGCATGAGGCGTCGATGGGCGACACCGCCATGCTCGGCGAGGACGATGACGACGAGCACGACGACGAGGTCCGAGCCCACTTCTCGAGCCTCGACCTTCCCCGCCGCCCGGCCCCGACCCGCTCTCTCTCGGCCTCGCACACCGACTCGACGACGTTCCCGACCCTGTCGTCGTTCCCGCACGCCGCGCCAGCCATGGGCCGCACCGCCTCGCTCGGCCCGTTCCCCTCGCACCCGCACTCGCGCACCTCGACCTCGGCCTCGCTCCCCGCCGCCGCCGAGTCGGGCGACGCCCACTCTGCACTCGCCGCCTCGTCGCGCGCCGCGAGCGCCGCCGCGGGCTCGGCGCGCACCTGCGCCGTCGAGGCCCTCGGACGCAAGCGCGCCCGCTTCATCGAGCACCACGCGGCCGTCCTACCCGTGCGCGCGCCGTCGTCGCGCCCGTCGACGTCGGCGTACGCGACGCAGGGGCGCCAGTTCGGCGGCCTCTCGTTCGAGTTCTCGGCGGCCGCCGCGGCCAAGAAGGAGGCCGGGCAGCGCAAGCGGCGCCGCACGTCGGGCGAGTCGGCGACGAGCCAGGGCTCGGTCTCGACGACGACGACGGCGACCATGACGGCGACGGGCGGCGCCGACGACGACAGCTTTGGCGACCTGAGCTTCTCGTCGACGTCGACGGCGAGCACGGCCGACTCGCTCGCGACGGTCGCTGGCGGCGACGAGGGCGCCTACTCGGCCTTTGCGCTCACGTCGGCGGCCAAGCACGCGAGCGACGCCGAGGCGCACGGCAACAAGACGCCCGAGGACGAGCAGCGCGAGTGCGCAGAGCTCCTCCTCGGCCTCGGCGGCTTCTTCTGAGCCCCGCTCCCCTCCCTCTGCCCCCTCCCCTTCCTCGCTCTGCGACGTAATGTGCCGTAACCTATCGCCCTCGAAGCCGTGACGTAAAGCCCTCCAGATACCCCTCTTCTCCCCCTCGTCCTCCTCGCCGTTCGTCGGCCTCTGCGGTCGCGAGGCTCATTCCCAACCCCAACTTCCCACTTGACTAGCTGTACGCCACCAAGGCTATACCCTGCAACCTTCCTTGTCCTCCCTCTCCATCTGGGCCTCTCCATCTGGGCGAGCGACCGAGCGTCAGAGAAAGAGAGAGCGGGGCCGACTCGAGGAGGTCCGTGCGCTCTCGCCTTTCCGGCTCTCGCCGCAGCCGTCACGGCTTGCAGCTGCAGCTTACTGTGCTCTTTCGCTTCACGAGATGCTCTGCGAGAAGATGCTATGTAGCGAGCTCGGAATCCGCTCGCCGCTCTTCGGAGAAGGACTACCTTCCGGCTTGCGACAGCGCCGCAGCACGCGCAAAGAGAAGAATGATGCGTCTGGTGATACACACACGGTACTGCTGCTCGTGACAACGTCTCGGCGAGCCTTCTCCTTGCCCTGCTCTGCTCACCACGACGCGCGGGAGACGCCGGGGATGTTGCCCTGCTCGGCGGCGAGCTTGAAGCGGTGCTGCGGATGGGGGCGCGGCCTGGTCAGCTCGTGGGACGCGCAGAGAATGCTCAAGAGAGGCAGAGACGCACCCTGCACAGGCCAAACTCGCTGAGGACACCGCCTCCACGACCCGTCTCTACGCAGCGGTTCTTGACGGCGGCTGGCCGAGTCTGCGCGCGCGGTCAGGGGCGAGTCAGTACGGGCTGGAGGGGTGCTCGAGCCCGGGCAAGAAGGTGCTCACGTTGCGCGGGAAGGCGTTGAGCTTGAGCATGGCGGCCGAGCGGATCTTTGGGTCGAGGGTCTCGTTGCGCATGAGGTAAAGGTAGGCGCGGCGGAGGAGCTCGTTGCTGGCGACGGCTTTGCGGGCGTTGAAGTCCTTGAGGGCCATGTGGCCGGGGAGAGGGCGGGGCATGGCTGCGAGGAGCGATGAGGACGAGAGGGAGGAGAGCGAGTCAGCTCTGCGCGCCGAGGGGCGGGCGAGGACTTCTGCGTGGTCGTGGACAGTCCAGCAGCTCACCTGGGCGACTGGCTAGCTGGTCGAGGGGGTTGCGGGTGAGGGAGGGAGTCGTCGTCGCCGGCTCGTCCTCCTCGATCCTCGTCGTCGTCTCGCCGGCTCAGCTCTCCACCACTAGCTCCAGCTCGACCAGAGTCACCCTGGCAGGCTTCAACAGCCTCCTGAGAATGTCCGCCATCACCCTCGAAGCTTGCATCACCCCGTCCCGCTCGGCTGTCAAACCGTTCGCCGCCACAAAGGGCTCAAAGGCCAAGCGTCAGCCCAAGGGCGACCCCGACCTGCCCGACTATGTCGCTCCAGAGCCCAAGACCAACATGGAGCGCCGCGAGTGGGACAGGATGAGCTCGCGCATGGAGGGTCCGTCCTCGTCCTCGCCTCCCTCTCGCTCTCGGCCGGACCCGCGGCTGACCTCGCTCTCGCGCTCACAGGCTTCCACTCGTACTGTGCGTCACCTCGTCGACCTTATCCCTCGGATGCAGCCGACCCGGTCTCCGCACATGGCTCGGATCCCGCTGACTCGGTCCCCTTTGCACAGTCCGCCTCGCCTTCAAGCAGCTCTTCGAACTGAGCGACGGCTCGTTCGAGAAGCGTGGCCTGTCGGTGCGCGACTTCATGGGCGTCGCCGAGGACTTCCACGAGCACCTCGGCTTCCACCACGGCATCGAGGAGCGGTGCGTCGAACCCGCCTTCTTCCTCTTGCTCGCGAGGCCCGAACGCACGCTGACCCTCGGCCTCTCGCTCTCGTGCGCAGCCACATCTTCCCCGTCCTCGCCAAGCGCATGCCGCAGTTCGCCGTCGAGCACCAAGAGGAGCACAACGCGATCCACGAAGGTGCGCCCTCTCGCTTCACTGCCTGTTGGCGGGCCTCGACGCCTGCAGCTCGCTGACTGGTTCATCGGCTGCCGGCACACAGGCATGGACAAGCTGCAGGTGCGCTTCAGCGACTCCTGCACCTCTCGCATCGCTTACTGACCTGCTCCTGCACCTCGCGCACAGACCCTCATCGCCAAGTATCGCGCCGACCCGTCGTCCTACTCGCCCGACGAGTTCCGCGCCAACCTGGCGAGTTGGGGCCCAACGCTGTTCTACCACCTCAACGAGGAGGTCGAGAGCCTCAAGCCCGACGTGCTGCGGCGGTGTGCGTCCTCTCCCAGCCCCTCTCTCCCTCGCGATCCCGTCCAAGGCGCCTCTTCCCTACCCGCTCGACCCGCGCACTCCTCGCCAGACACTGACGAACCCGTCGAGCTCGCAGACTGGACTCTCGAGGAAGTGCGGAAGCTGCCGATGTAGACCAAGCGCTCGCTCCTCTCCTCTTTCTCCCTCTCTCTCTCTCTCTCTCTCTAGATCCTTCTTCCTCTCTGTAGACGCTGCCCTAGTTGTATCTGAGCACGCACCTCGTTCCACTGTGCTCGTCGACACGATATGGAGAGCGAGAGCGAGAGCGCTCGTCGTGCGCACGGACCCTCCCTCGTCCGTCTCCTTCGCTCGCTCCCTCACCCCCCGACCCTCCTCCCCTCGCGCTCGCGCTCCGTCTCCCTCCTCGCGAGCGCCTCGGCGACCCTCGCCCTTGCGCTCCTCAGCGCCCGGCCCTCCCAGCTCACCTCCCTCAACCTCGGCGCGATCATGCGCCCGCCCTCTCCCTCCCCGCTGCCGCCATCGTCGAGCCGCACATCGAGCGCCGCCTCGAGCGCGAGCAGGACGCGCTCCTCCTCCTCGAGCTGCTCGAGCGTGAAGCTCGGGCGGCGCGCCTGGCCGGGCTGCGAGCGCTCCCTCGCGGGCGTCGCGAACGGCGTTGGCGTCGCCGTCGCGGTCGGGGCGCCTCGAGCCGCCGCCGCCGGGCGTCGGTCGAGCACGCGCAGGAGCGACTCGCGCGAGGTGCCGAAGATGGTGGGCGTGCCGTGCGCGCCGCCCGGGTTTGGGTTGCTCGTCGTCGGGCGCGAGTACGGCGGGCGGACGGTGAGGATCTCGAGGGTGTGCGGGAGCGCGAGGAGGAGGGACGAGGTCGGGAGCGGGAGAGTGAATGACAGGTGGGTAACTGAGGGGAGGAGGGAGAGCGCTGGCGCGGATGGGTCGTCGGCGTGAGGGGAGGTCGGGCTCGGCGGCGGGGTCGGGAGCGACGGCGCGCCGTGCTCGACGAGGAGCGGGGCGCACATGGCGCGCACCTGCTCGTCGAGGAGGAAGCCGAGCTTGACGCTCTTGAGCCGTACGGCCTGGCGGACGAGGACCGTCATGGAGCGGCGGAACTCGCGCTCGTCGAGGTCGCGCAGGCTCGACAGGGCGAGGAACTCGAGGTGCGGTGCGCAGATCGAGAGCATGTCGGTGAGGTGGGTCGACGGGTGCGGAAGCCCGACGTTGGCGAGGGTGAGGTGCGTGAGGGACGAGAGGAAGGGGACGAGGGTCGGCGGAGAAGGGAGCGCGTGCGCCGCGAACGACGAGTTGAGAACGCTCAGGTGCGTGAGGGCTGCATGTGCACGATGGGATGAGCGTCAGTCGGGTCAAGGGGCAGCGCTGCAGAGGAGAGACAGCAGGACGCACCTCCCTCGCCGACGAGGTGCTTTGCCCGCAAGTCGTCGATGCCGACGAGCTCGAGGCGCTCGACCCTCGCGCAGGCCTTCAAGGCCTTGCTGACGCGTACGCCCCAGCCTTTGCTGGCAAAGACGCGGCCGGCGACGCGCAGAGCCCTGACGTCGGGGGCATGCCCGGCTGCGAGGGCGGCGAGGAGGCAGTCGAGCTTAGGGAGCGAGCCGGCGCAGGGGCTGGCGTAGAGGAGGGGCGAGGCGAGGTCGTGGCATGCGCGGTTGACGCGCACGAAGCGGGCGAGGGCGGCTTGCGGCGAGGGCTCGTTGGGGAGCAAGTCGGAGAGGACGTGGAGGGCGAGCTCGGGCGGGAGGAGCGAGAAGGACGCGGGCTCGTCGGTGGACGTCAGGATGTGCGGTGGTGGTGGTTGAGGTGGAGACGAGCGAGGGGAGGAGAGGAGGGAGGAGGCGGTGCTGATGACAGCTCTCGCTCATCGGCCTCACCGGGAGGTACAGCTGCAGGTGAGCATGGCGAGAGAGATGTACTGGACTCGCCGATCTACTCAACTGCTCTGCACAGTGGGAGGAGAGCGCGAGTGAGGCCCGGCCGGTTGTTCCTTTGTGCGATGCGGCGGCGTTTGGGCTCGTTGTCGCTTCGTCCCTCACCTGATGCTCCGTCAGACTGCGCGACTCAGCCCTGCACTCGCCAAACTCGCAGGCCGCACCCCGACCCGCCTCCCTCGCCGCTCCCTCGCCACCCTCTCCTCCTCGTCGCCGCCGCCCCTGTCCGCCGCCGCCGCGTCGTCCGCCTCGGCTCCACTCGGCATCGCGCACCGCAGCGTGCACCGCAACACCGCACACAGCCTCCTCCAAGCCTCGTCGTCCCGCCGCAGGCCCATCATGACCGTCACCGACCCCAACCACCGCCCGTTCGCTCCTTCAGCCTTCGTCACCCAGCCGGGCAACGCCCTCGACCACCTCGGCCCAGGCTGGACCCGCGTCGACAGCACCGCCGACGTGCCCGCCTACGCCTACTTCACCAAGCAGCTCGAGCGCAGCCAGAACGACGACCGCGAGTACCGGTGCGCTCCTCCCTCTCATCCCTCCTGCCTCTCCCTCGTGCTGACGACTCTTTTCCCGCAGCCTCATCATGCTCGAGAACGGCCTCGAGGCCATCATCGTGTCGGACCCCAAGACGGACAAGGCCGCCGCCGCCATGGACGTCAAGGTCGGCCACCTGAGCGACCCCGAGGACATCCCCGGCCTCGCCCACTTCTGCGAGCACCTCATGTTCATGGGCACCGAAAAGGTGCGCACCCTGTCCTCCTACTCGTGCGGGACGGAGCGAGCGAGAGGAGAAAGAGCCCCGAAGCTGACGAGGCTCGACCGCCTGCTCGCAGTACCCCGCCGAGAACGACTACACCGAGTTCCTGACGCAGCACAGCGGCTCGTCGAACGCGTTCACGGGCATGGACCAGACCAACTACTTCTTCGACGTCGCGCCGCAGCACCTCGAGCCCGCGCTCGACCGCTTCGCCCAGTTCTTCATCGCGCCCGTCTTCGACCCCTCGTGCACCGAGCGCGAGGCCAACGCCGTCCACTCGGAGAACTCGAAGAACCTCCAGAGCGACATGTGGCGCCTGTACCAGCTCGACAAGAGCACGTCGTCGCGCGAGCACGCCTTTTGGCGCTTCGGCACGGGCGACCGCAAGACGCTGTGGGAGACGCCGCGCGAGCGAGGGTTCGACGTCCGCAAGCGCCTCATCGAGTGGTGCGAGAAGCACTACTCGGCCAACGTGTGCAAGCTCGCCGTCGTCACCAAGGGTCCGTCCTTCTCGACCAGTCTCGCCCCGCTCGAGGCTGACTCGGCTGCTCTCTCCCCTCCTCCTCGCTCGCCCACAGACTCGCTCGACGCCACGACCGAGCTCGTCGTCAAGCAGTTCTCGCCCGTCGTCAACCGCGCCCTGACGCCGCCGACCTTCCCCGGCTCGCCGCTCACGGCCGCCGAGCTCGGCAAGACCATCTTCGTCAAGACGGTCAAGGACACGCGCCTCCTCGAGCTGTCGTTCCCGTGGGAGGACGAGTCGGACCTGTACGCGTCTAAGCCGGGCTCGTTCCTGAGCCACCTCGTCGGCCACGAGGGCAAGGGCAGCGTCCTGAGCTACCTCAAGGAGCGCGGCTGGGCTAACGGCATGAGCGCCGGCGCCGGCACCAACGGCGCGAGCGGCTTCGACTTCTTCAAGATCCACGTCGACCTCACCAAGGAGGGCCTCGCCCACCACGAGGACGTCGCGAGCGTCATCTTCGCCTACATCGCGCTCCTGCGGCAGCACCCGCCGGCCGAGTGGGCCTTCCTCGAGGTCGCCCAGCTGTCCAAGCTCGCGTTCCGCTTCAAGGAGAAGTCGCCGCCGTCGTCGAGCGCGTCGCGCCTCTCGATGACCATGTCGCGCCCCTACCCGCGCGACAAGGTCCTCTCGGCGCCCTGGATCTGCAGCGAGTTCTTCCCGCAGAAGATCGCCGACCTCGTCGCGACCATGACGCCGCAGAACTGCCGCATCACGGTCGGGAGCAAGGCCGAGATCGGCGGGAAGACGTACGCCGAGAAGGAGGAGTGGTACGGCACCGAATTCACGATCGAGCCCATGGCCGACAAGATCCTCGCAGTGCGTCCTCTTCTCGCTCACTCTCTCTCTCGCACGACGGCGTACTGACTAGAGAGCGCACCTGCAGTCGGGCAAGAACGCCGCCGAGTACCCCGAGCTCGCGCTTCCCGAGCCCAACGCGCTCATCCCTCAAGACCTCGAGGTCAAGAACAAGGTCAAGGCCGACAAGGTGCGCTCTCGCTCTCCATGTCTGTGCCGCTCTCGCGCTCTCGACGCCGGCGGCTGACCTCGCCTTGCTCGCCGCCCTCGACAGCCCGCTCGTCGCCCGCTCAACCTGCGCAACACGCCCATCTCGCGCGTCTGGCACAAGCAGGACGACCGGTGGCTCATCCCTCGCGCCGGCGCCTTCTTCCTGTTCCGCTCGTGCGTCTCTCCCTCGTCGTCGTCGAAGGGGTCCGTGCGCTGACGACCGCCCTCGCCCTGCTCGCCCGCAGGCCGCACATCGACGCCTCGGCCCTCGCCTCGGTCCAGACGCGCATGTTCACCGAGCTCATCCGCGACTCGCTCCAAGAGTACTCGTACGAGGCCGAGCTCGCCGGCTTGAGCTACAACTTTGACCAGGCCGCCGACGGCATCCTCCTCTCGCTCGACGGCTACAACGACAAGCTCGCCGTCCTCATCGACGTCGTCGTCAAGCGCATGAAGGAGTACGAGGTCGACGAGAAGCGCTTTGCGCTCGTGCACGACCAGGTGCGTCCCCTCGAGCCGTTCGTCGTGCTCGAGCCGCCACTGACTCACGCTCTCGCCCGCAGCTCGTCCGCATGTATGAGAACTTCCGCCTCGAGCAGCCGTACCAGCACGTCGGCATGGACGGCGCCCACCTCACGACGGCCGTCTCGTACCCGCTCGAGGACAAGCTCGAGGCGCTCAAGACGGTCACGCCGGCCAACCTCCGCGAGCACGTCGCGCGCATGCTCGACACGATGCACATCGAGAGCCTCGCGCACGGCAACGTGACCAAGGACGAGGCGCTGCGCATGGCGGCGAACGTCGAGGAGACGTTCAAGCCCAAGGCGCTCACGGCCGAGGAGCTCAAGAGCCGGCAGGCGCTCGTCGTCCCGCCAGGTGCGCCTCTCTCTCCTTCTCCCCCGACTGAGCCCGACCTGACGAGGCTTCTCTTGACCCGTGCGCAGGCAAATGGCTCGCCCGTCGCCCGGTCCCGAACCCGCTCGACAACAACACGGCCGTCGAGCAGTTCACCTACGTTGGCGACTTGTACGACGACGAGCTTCGCGCGCGCCTGAGCGTCTTCAGCACCATCATGAGCGAGCCGCTCTTTGACGACCTGCGCGCCAAGCAGCAGCTCGGCTACATCGTGCGCTCGGTCCTCCTATTCCGCCTGCCGACCGGCCCTCGCTGACGCCGGTCTCCCGCGTGTGCAGGTCTCGTCCGGTGCGCGCAAGTCGATCGCGTTCATGGGCCTGCGTGTCATCGTGCAGAGCGAGCGCGACGGGCCTTTCATCGAGTCGCGCATCAACGCCTTCTGGGACGACTTCAAGGTCAAGCTCGAGGGGATGAGCGACGCCGACATCGAGAAGTACAAGGAGGCCGTCATCAGCCGCAAGCTCGAAGACCACAAGAACATGTGGCAGGAGTGCGTCCTCGTCTTCTTCGTCTTCGTCGCTTCGAGGAGGACCGTGCGCTGACGACGGGCTCTCTCCCCCTCTTTTCCGCAGATCGAGCGCGCTCTGGGTCGACATCCACAGCGGCTGGTACGACTTTGAGCAGCGATGGCGCGACGCCGAGACGGTCAAGAAGCTCACCAAGGCCGACCTCGTGTCGTTCTTCTCGACCTACTTCTTCGACTCGGCCTCGCGCCCGCTCCACCGCCTCTCGATCCACCTCGATTCTCAGCGCCTCACGCCCGAGGCCCTCGGCACGCTCGGCCCCGCGCTCGACAAGCTCGGCGTCGAGGCCGACCCGGCGCAGATGGCGGCGCTCGCAAAGAGCCGCCCGACGGTCGACGCGGCCAAGGTCGCCGCCGAGCAGCTCTTGCGCGCCAAGGGCCGCGGTGACGACGACGTCAAGCAGCTCCTCGACGAGGTTGAGAAGCTGCGGACGCTCGAGGTGCCGCAGGGGTACGAGCTCATCGAGGACCGCGAGCAGTGGAGGAGCGGGCTCGAGAAGGCGCCGCACGCTCACCCGGTCGCCGAGGTGCGCCCCTCCTCCTCTTGCCCTCTCTCACCTCGAGCTGCTACTGACTCTCCGGCCACGCAGTACTCGGATCTGTTCCCGGCCAAGCTCTGAAGCCACCGCACCGCACACTCCTCCTCCCTCCCTCTCTCCTCGCCCGCCCGCATGTAGATTCGCCTCTCCTTTCTCTCCTCTCATGTAGACTCGCACGCACCCTGTGTGTATCTTACGCAAAGCAAAAAAGCTGCTGTTGCTCGCGACCTGGCTCTGCCCTCTCTGCTCGAGAGATCACGCGCATCTCGCCCTCCTCGAGGGAGCGGCGCAGCGCGCGTCCAGCTGATTGGGAGTGCGCCGTATGCAGCGCAGCAGGCCGGAGAAGCATGCAGGGGAGCCGCGAGCGGGAACCGCGAGCTGGCCGCTTCTCGAGACTTGGTGTCGATCGCCTCCTCCTCCCCTCCCCGCTCCGCTCTCTCTCCCTCGCTCACCACCCACCTGAACACCTTTGCACATCATGGTGCGCCTTCTCTGACTCTGTCTGGACTACCTCGAGCTGCGCTGACCGTGGTCTGTCCTCTCCCCGTCCCTCTGTCCCGCCTCCCACTCTCATCACCTCGCCGACTTCTCCCCTCCCTCGCTCGCCCTCGACGCCTCGCAGAACTCTGCTTTCCCTACCGGCGGCCAGTCGACCGGCCAGAACGTCGGCGGTGCCCCCGTCTCGTCCACTCAGGGCGGCAACGGCGACGCGTGAGCTCACCTCCCTCGCTCTTCTCGATGACGCGCCCGCCCAAGATTAGCGTGCTGAGCGTCCTCCCTCCCTTGCCCCCCTGCAGACTCGACAAGGGCGTTCAGTCGATCCTCAACAAGAGCGGCCACGGCGGTCAGAGCGGCAGCACGGTCGAGAAGGTGCGCTCGCTCCCTCTCCTGCTTCTTCATAAGCGGCCGCTGACGGCCTCGCTCCTGCAGATCTCGGACGGCATCCGCACTGGCTTCAAGAAGCTCACGGGTGCGTCGCTCGTCCTGCTCGTCCTGACGGGCGCTGTTACAGCGACCGCCTTCCTCGTGCTCCCAGCGAAACGCTGACCCTCTCCTCCTCCGTCCCTCATCCGCTTCGTGTCGCAGGCAAGGATGTCCCCATCAAGGACCAGCAGATGCGCTGTGCGTATCACGCTCCTCCTGTTCCTGCCCGAGCGACTTGGAGCTACACTGACTGAGCGCTCTGCCCTCTCCGCCTCGTTTGCCCTCCATCGCGCACTTCTCCCTTCCTCTCTCTCGCTCTCGACTCCTCGCAGAATACTGCGTTCCCGACGTGCGAGACGGGCGTAGCGACAGCGCTACGGGCCGTCACACCTCCTTCCCCGCCTCCTCCCGGCCTCGCTTCGTCCTGTCCATGCTGTAGCTTCTCTCCTTGAACTCCAAGCAGTGCCTTTCCACGCTCTCACCCGTCGCACAGTGAGAGAGCGAGACATAGAGAATAAAGTAGCACTGCAGATTAGACGATGCGAGGCAGATGACGCTCGAGCCTCCTCCTCCCGGCCCTCGTCGTTCACCGCTCTACGCGTCCTCGGGCAGGTCCTCGGTCCAGAAGCTCACCTTGCCGCTCGCCGCTCCACCAAAGTACCTCCCCTCGCGCGTCGGGTGCGCCGCCGTGACGGCCGGCACGGCTGTGAGCGAGTCGCTCTCGAACTTGCGCACGGCCTTGGGTGCCGTGGGCGAGTACAGGTCGACCGTGCGGTGCATGTTGCCGACGAAGAGGTGCGGCGGGAGGGTCGGGACGTGCGACCAGTGCGCGCGGAGGACGGTGACGTAGCGGCCGACTGCGAGGGAGAGGGAGGAGGGACGAGAGGGGAAGGGGTCCGTGCGGCGAGGATCAGATTTGTGCTGCTCGCTCGCTCGCCCAGCGAGACAGGGGATGATGACGCACCCTGCGTGTTGTGGAGGATCTCCTGCTTGGGCTTGAAGGTCTCGACGCTGGCGAGGTCCTTGATCGCCGTCTTCGGCTCGACCTCCCAGACTGCGAGCGACCAAGCGCTCATCAGCTTCTGCAGCTCGCGCCGAGCGCAAGGACGAGAAGCGAGAGAAGCAGGGCGACGCACGGCGGATCTTGTCGTCGTAGCTCGTCGTCGCGAGCCTCGTCCCCGTCGGGTCAAAGTAGGCGCTCGAGCACGCGTACTTGGACTCGAACCCGGTCACGAGCGCCTTCTCGCGCACGTCGCGCCAGTCCATGTCCTCGGGAAGGCCGCGGAGCGTCGTCAGGTCCCAGAGACTGCGAGGTGGGCGAGCGAGAGAGGCGAGGAGGGGAAAAGGGTGGAGCGAGAGGGAGAGGAGGACGGCGTCAGCGGCGAGCGGCCTGAGCGAGGCAGCGAGAGGTGCAGACGCACGCCATGTAGCGCTTGAGGTGCGCCGTAGCTGCGAGGCCAGGATTGGCCGGGTTGAGCGACACGCAGCCGACTGCGCGCACGGGCCTCGAGAAGGTCAGCTCGAGTCGAGGGAGGCAACGAGGAGGGGGCCGCACCCTTGTAGCCGTCAATCTCCCACCGCTTGGTCGTCGACTTGCTGGCGCGGAGGTCGCGGAAGAGGAGCCCGCCGTCGTCGTCCGAGGCTGTGCGCGAAGAAGGAGGAAGAGGTCCGTGCGGTCAGCGGGACGGCCGAGGAGAGACGGCGCGCTCGAGCCAGAGAGAGAGAGCGAGACGGGGCGACGCACCCCACAGCTCGTTGCCCGTCGCGGCGTCAAAGTCGAACGAGTGCAGGAGCGTGTCGCCGTTCCACTCGCTCGCGTCGAGCGCCTCCTCGCTCTGCTTGGTCTCAAAGTTGGTCGCGCGGATCGTGCCGTCGTAGCTCGACGAGTAGATCTGCGCGCGAGGGTGCGAGCGTCAAGACGAGCGCGAATGTGAAGGACGGCGACGTGGAGGAGAGAGAGAGAGAGAGACGCACCGACTTGCGCTCGCCCGGGCGGAACTTGAGGAACGACACGCTCTGGTCGGCGTGCGCCCGCCAGTGCCACCACTTGCCCCACTGCCGCTCGTCCTCCTCGGCCTCGTCCTCGTCCACCTCGTCGTCGTCGTCGTCGCCGTCCTCCTTCTTGAGCCCCTCGCGGATCTTGGTCTTGGTCTCGGGGTCGAGGTCGGGGCGGAGCGTGCCGGCGTCGGTCGCGTCCCAGCACGCAATGTTGCCCGTCTTGTCGCCGGCAAAGACGAGGTCGCGCGACGGGTCCGGGTGCACCGTCATCGAGTAGATGCGGTCGGGGATGATCTTGACGATGCTGCGAGCGAGAGCGAGGGGGGCAGGGGCGTCAGCTCCTCGAGCGCAAGTCGACGCGGGAGAGTCGGGAGAGAGACGCACGCCCGCAGGTCCCACGACGCGGCCGTCTTGCGCATCTTCTCCGGCTCGGCCTTGGGCCGCTCGCCGACGGTCCACTTGGGCTGGTCGTCCTCGTCCTTGACGTCGTACGCGGCGAGGCGGTCGAGGAGCTCGTTGAGCGAGTCTTGGCCGAGCGCGTCGTTGACACCGCCCTCGCGCGCCTCGAGGGCGCGGTCGCCGTGCTTGAGCCGGTTGCGCTCCTCGGCTTCGGCGGCCTCGATGCGCTCCATCTCCTGCAGGCGCGGTGCGCGACATGTCAGCGGGTGCGGTGGGAGTCGGACAAGAGTGCGCGAGGAGAAGTGCACCTCGCGGTGGGCCTTGAGGGCGTCCTCGTCCTCTGTGAGCTTGGCGGAGCGACCTGGGTTGCGGCGCGAGCTCCTGCGGACGGGGCCGCTGTCCGAGTCGATGTCCTCGGCCTTGCGCTTGGTCGGGGTGGCCTTCTTCTTGTGCGAGGCGGCCTTGGGCGGGGCTTTGGGCTTTGGGGCGATCGGGACGACGGCGGCGGCGGTTTCGGCAGCGTCGCCGACGAGGGTGGCTGCGGGTTGGGGAGCACGTCAGCGGTCGTCGCAGCGAGGTCGTCAAGGGGAGTAGGGCGTGCCAATCTGCTGAGCCTGGCCTGCGCGGAACTTGGCGCTGCAAGGAGGAGGAGGAGGGAGATGAGGTCAGGAGGGGCGGGAGATCGCGGGCGGGCGGGTGACTGTGAGGATGGCGCACAAGTCCATGATGACGAGAGGGTGTGGGAGGCAGTAGCAGCACGCAGGAGCGCAGCGCGGGCGAGACGAGGGACGACGACGACGAGCAACCGCGACGCGACGCCAGCTCTCGCCCTCTCCCTCTCTGTCCTGCACCCTGCTCCCGCTAGACTGATTCAGGCAGCATGGCACACGACAAGGACTGTGAGCCGCCCCATCCCCTCGCAGCCCCCCGCCCGTCCCGCCCCGTGTCGCCCTCCTCTCCCTCGTGCCCATCTCCCATCTCCTCCTCGCCCAACTCAAGCCCTGACCTCGCCCCTACGCTCGTCTCCACCCAGACCAGGACCTCGTCGACCGCATCCATTACTCGGACCGCTACTCGGACGACTTCTACGAGTACAGGCGCGTCCCTCCTCCCTCCTCCTCCCCCTTGGGCGTGTTTGCTCTGGCTCTCCCTCCCCTGCACGGCTTGGCTGACGACTTGCGCACCCTCGACAGGCATGTCCTCCTCCCGCGCCAGATGCTCAAGCTCGGTCAGTCGATGCTGCCTCTCGATTCGCCTGCGGCCGGCTTCCGGTTCAGCCGCTTTCCGTCGAGCGGGCGCGCCAGCACCCGTCCGACGGTGCGAGGTTTGATGCTTCGAAGCCATGCCCTTGAACGTAGCGCTGACGACTTGACCCGACCCTCAACTCGCCCTCGCAGTCCCGAAAGAGGTGCGCCTCCTCGTTCTCTCGCCTTCTCCACCTTCTCTCGCACTGAGCTGACCCTCTTTCTCGACCTGTGCAGTACTTCCAGCCCGACACGAACGTCATGAGGCTGCTGTCTGAAGACGAGTGGCGAGGGATCGGCATCGTGCGTCGCCGGCGCTGTGCTCCTGGTCTCGCTGCGAGCCCTCTGCGCGGGTGCTGACCTAGACTCTCATTGCCGCGGCACGCAGACTCAGTCGCTCGGATGGGAGCACTATGAGGTGCATGCACCAGAGCCTCACGTCGTGCGTCGCTGCTGCCCTCTCTTCTCTTCGTCCCGTTCTCCTCGAGCGCTCACCTCGTCGCCCTGCTGACGCCCCCTCTTCCTCGTCGCTCGCAGCTCCTCTTCCGGCGAGAGAAGGACTACCAGTCCAAGTACGGCAACGCGCGGTGAAGCCGCCCCGCCATCGCCGCCACCCTCGTACGCGCTCGAGCCTCGTCTCCCCTCTGTGCCCCCTCCCCTCCCCCCTCGGTACCCTTCGCCTTTCTCCTCTCCAACAGCATCCGCATCCGGGACAGTCTCGATGGTCTCCCCTCTCTCTGGTGTCCCCCTGGTCCTCGTGTTATCACCAACCTCTCGCGCCGTCCGTGCGCTCGCCGGACGTGCTGCTCTCGTCTTCCTCTCTCGCGAGCGACAGCTCTCTCTCCTCGACGCCGTGCATGAGAGAGAGAGAGAGAGAGACCGAGAGCAAGCTGGCGCCAGCCTGCGCCGTCGTTGCACCCTCACAGCCCCTCGACCCACTCCCACACCTCCTCGATGCCCTTGCCCCCCTTGCCGCCCTTCGCCTTGCCCTCTCCAGCTCCTCCCCGCACGCTCGCGACCGCCCACCTCAGCTCGACGCCGACCGCCCGCTCGAGCTTGTCCCACGTCGCCGTGCCCTCGAACGCAAAGACGTCGTCGGCCGCGAGCGCGAGCGCCTCGGACTCGTCGCTCGGGAGGCCCCCTGCGCCTCCTCCCGCGCCGCCAGCGCCTGACGACGGCTCGAGCGCCCCGATGCCGCCCGTCGCCGAGGTCGCCGACCCGAGCCCGAGCGCGCCGAGGAGGGCGGCCCAGGCGCCTTTGCCCGACGAGGACGAGCCCGAGCCGCCCGAGGGGATCGCGTCGAGGCCGTCGAGGCGTGCGCCGGCGCTCAGCGGGGCGCCGCTCGCGCCCTTGAGCGCCGAGGCCGAGCCGGCGCCGGACGAGGCGAGGCGGCGGCGCTCGAGCTCGCGCAGGAGGAGCTGCTTGGCGCGGTCGAGGGCGACGTTGGAGGGTGCGGTCGAGGACGGGGAAGAGGGCGTGCTGGAGGAGGAGGAGGACGTCGAGGGGACGAGGTCGGCTTTGGTAAGGAGGACGAGGACGGGAGGCGCGGGCTTGTTTGACGAGGTCGAGAGGAGCGAGAGGAGCGAGAGGAGGATGTGGAAGTGCCTGCGAGCGAGTTAGAGTGTGAGCGTGGCTGGAGAATCGCTTCAACGAGACCGCGCGAGCGCTACTTCGAGCAGCGCCGCGCCCGACCCGAAAGGAGTTGACGAGCAGCTCCGACTCACTCTCCGGCGTCGCGCACGTTCTTACCTGTCAAGCCGCCCTGCCCATCGACCGCAAAGACGACGCCGTCGGCCGCAGGGAGGTACTGGGCGAGGGCGCGGGTGCGCAGGCGGGCGTGGCCGGGGAGGTCGACGAGGTGGAGCGGGGTCGAGAGGGGGACAGCGCGGGTCTGCGAGCGTAGATCGAGGACCTCATCAGCACAAAGACCCGTGAAGAGCTTCGTGGCTGAGCAGGCGAGCGCGCACGCACCTGGTTCTCGTCCTCGAGCAGTCCCTCCTCCGACTTGTCGTCGAGGAGCTCGTGCGCGGCGCTGCTGCCCTCGCTCCACTTTGCCTTGACGACGGCCTCGTTCTCCTTCATCGATGTGTGCGTCTGCGGCGCATGGCCGTACACGAGCTGGGCGCGAGAGGCTGGATCAGCACGACCGCTCGAGGAGGGTGGGGGGAGGGGGAGGAGGCTCACCTTGGAGAAGAGGCTCGTCTTGCCGCTCGCGAGCGGGCCGGCGAGGAGGACGGTCCTGGCGCCGCTGCGGCGGGCCTTGAGGGCGACCTTGTGGGCCGAGCGGGTGGTGCGGGGCGAGAAGCAGGCGACGAGGAGGAAGACGAGGAGGACGGTGAACGAGGCGAACAGGCGGGTGGGCGACAAGGCCGAGGGTCCGAAGACGGGCAGGACCTCGGGTTTGAGCTCTGCAGAGGCCATGCTCGTGGCGAGGCTGGAGCAGGAGGAGGACGACCGACCGGATCCTCATCTCGTCCTCGTCCTCCTGGACCGCCTCCGCCTCGCCCGCTAGGAGCTGCGCCTCGCTGCGTGCACGCTATGCTGCGCTAAAGCCTCTGTGGCACAGCTGCACCGCACGCCGCAACCCTCGCGGCCGTGCTTGCCCCCCCTCGCCTCCTCTCGTCGTGCTCGTCCGGCGACGGGCTCCTCCGGACTCTCCGCGGCCCACAGACGGTGCCGAGAGTGCACCGCCGAGCTTCCTTGCTCCTCTCACCATCCGCACAGCTGCACGAGCATGCTGCTCTCGTTGCCCCTGCTCGCGTGCACGGCTCTCCGCCTCGCGCTCGCCTTCCCTCAGCCGGCAAAGCTCGCCAAGGACATCGAGGTGCGCCGTGCTCTCGCAACCCTGGCAACGCAGATCCATGCTGATCCCTGCTCGCCACGCAGATCGTGAGCCGGCGTGACAGTCGTTCTCGCTCGCAGCATCGCTGAACTCCCGCTCGCTCGCAGCACGACCCGAGCGTCGTCAAGACGCCCAACGGCACCTACATCCTCGTCGGCACGTGAGCTGGCTCTCTTACCTCGTCTGTCACGGGTAGCAGCTGACTGTCCGCGTCTCTAACAGCGGCAAGGCGGTCCCGACCTTCACCTCGTGCGCACGGCCCTCATCAAGTCGCTGATGCCAAGCTGACCTCGCTCTCTCGCGCGCAGGACTGACCGCCTCAGCTGGAGCAGCGTCGGCGACGCCTTCCCGGACGGTGCACCCGAAGCAGCGCTCGCCATGGCGGGCAACAAGGACGTCTGGGCACCGTGCGTCCTCTCTCCGCCTCCCTCCAGCCTCGTTCTCCTCGCTGACGCTACACACGCTCAGGGACATCTCTTTCGTCGACAGTACCTACACGATGTACTACTCGGTGTCGTTTTTCGGCACGCAGAAGAGCGCCATCTGGCTCGCGACGTCGCCGACGGGCTTGCCCGGGAGCTGGACCGACAAGGGCAAGGTGCTCGAGTCGAAGGAGGGCGACCCCTACAACGCCATCGACGCGCAGTGCGTCCTTCCTCGGCGCCCCTCTCTCGATGCGAGGTCGCAGACTGACGATCGGGGGCTCGTGCGCAGCCTCTTCGTCTCGTCGACTGGCTCGCGGCACCTCGTCTGGGGCTCGTACTGGAGCGGCATCTTCCTCGGCAACGTCGACGCCAAGACGGGCCTCCTCACGTCGGACAAGTTCGTCAACCTCGCCGCTCGACCGGGAGCGGGCGTCATCGAGGCGCCGTGGCTGTTCGAGGTGCGCCAACCTCGTCCTGCTCCTCGCCTCTCTCCCGCTCGCCTTGCAGAGCATGAGCTGATCAAGAATGTTTGACAGCGCGACGGCGTCTTCTACCTCTTCACCTCGTGGGACGTGTGCTGCAAGGGCACCAAGTCGACCTACCACATGCGCGTCGCGACCGCTCGCTCCCTCGAGGGCCCTTACCTCGACTCGGACGGCAAGCCTGCGCTCGAGGGGCACATGACCCTGCTCATGGACAGCCACGACGACGTGTACGGGCCCGGCGGCCAGTCGCTGCTCGTCGACGACGACGGGGTCGTGCTCGTGTATCACCGCTACTTCGGCACGGGCTCGACAGGCTTGCTCAGCCTCAACATGCTCGACTTCTGAGGGGCGAGGGGCGACGGTGGAGAACGAGGACGTGCTGTAGAGGCGGCGGCGGCAAAGGTCCATGCCCCGCAGCGAGGCCTCGAATTTCCGCCAGCGCCCGCCTCGCTCGCGCCTCTCCCGGCGACGTACGACTGTGTGAGTGCATCGATGAGCTGTACGAGAGCGAGCCTGACCTTGATGCGAGCACGGCGATAAAGGTGAGAGCCCCCACCTTTGCCCCGCCTTTTGACTCTCGTCCTCCGCCCCTCGCTCCCCTTGCTCTGGCCGCCGCGACCAACCCAGCCAGCTGCGCCCCCTGAGTGTGCGAGATCCACCTCTCGTGCCCGCAGGTGGTGCACGCTTCCAGCTCGCACACCCGCCCTCGACGTCGCCGACCCGAGCGAGCGTCCCTCATCGTCATCTGCCCCCGCGCTCGTCTGCCCGACCCTCGCCTTCGCTATCGACCTCGCCTCGTGCACCTCGCCGTCGACCAACATCGCACGACTATGCCCGACGCAGCAGCCTTTGCGCTGCAGACGGACCCGCTCCTCTCGAGCGAGGCCTTCGCTCCCGCTCCGCCCTTGTCGTCCCGAGGACCGCTCCACTCTGGATCGACGTGGGCCGGCGTGCAGCGCAGCGGCCGCAACTCGTACGAGGTCACCGTCAAGCTCGACACGTGCGTCTCGCGCTCTCGTCCTCGACTCCGCCACGGCGCACGAGCTGATCTCCTCGATCTCCCCCTCGCGCGCAGCGTCGACATGACGACGGGCTCGCTCACGGGCACGCTCGAGATCAAGGGCCTTACGCCCGAGCTCGAGAGCCTCGTCACGTTCTTCGAGGGCGAGATTGTCGGCGAGCCCGGCGGTCCAGGTTTCCGCACGGCCAAGTACGGCGCGACCGAGGTCGACGACCTCAAGCACTGGCGCCGCTTCCCGGCCTTTACCCGCAACCGCCTCGAGAACCAGCTCGTCAAGCCAGGCCTGCACCTGCGCAACGCGGCGCAGAGGCCGTTCGTCTTCATGCGCTGGAAGGAGCAGTTTGTCACGTCGCACAGGGTCGAGGCGATCCACGGCGCGAGCTACGCCGGCTTCTACTACTGCAGTGCGTCCTCCTCGTCTCGTTCAACGAGCTCTCGCGGCTCGTGCTGACTCGGCCGCGCTCGCAGGCCTCGACTGCGACCCGTCCGCCTTTGCGCCCGAGACCGTCCCGCACAGGGGCATCTCGCCCGCTCCTCCTCGTCCTTCACCTCCTCCGCCCCGCACTCGGCGCACCTCGTCGTACAACCGCGGCGGCGAGACGTCGGGCCTCCCCTCGCAAACTCGCCCCGCCGCTCCTCGCGCGCCCTCGATCTCGCCGCCGCAGCCGACCGTCAACCTGCCTGCGGCGGCGCCGGCGCCGACGACAGCACGCCCGGCTCCACCTCGTCGCAGCAGCAGCGGCAGCTTCTCGTACGCGGCGGCGCTGCGAGGCGACAGCTCGGCCGACGGCGCTCAGTCGACTTCCGCTTCGACCTCGTCCTCGTCCACGCCTCCTTCCCCCGCCTCCGCCTCGACCACGCCCGCCATCGCGCCGCCATTCTCGACCGACCTCCCGACGCCCAAGCATGAGCTCGACTCGGCGTTCCCTTTGCTCGCCTCGGTCGAGGCGACAGCTCCTCCCGCCGTCAACCTGCCGCCGATGTGGCAGGCGCTCGCCAACTCGCCGCAGCTGCGCTCACTCGCCCCGCTTCACCCTGCGCCGCCTTTCGACGGCGGCGCCGCCGCGACCGCGGGCGCCGACGACGCCGAGTGGCCCGCGCCGACGCAGGCCTCGTCGTCGACCTCGCCGCCGGCTCGTCCTCCAGGCGCCATGATGCGCCGCATGAGCTCTGACGTCGCGAGCGTCCTCGCCAAGACGCGACGCGGCCGCCCGGGCGCGACGGGCGCGGGTAGGAGGAGGAGCGTCGTCGAGCAGGTCGCCGAGGACGAGGTCGAGGACGACCGCGGACTCAGGAGCTGGACCGACGCGACCATCACCGGGGTGCGTCTCGCTCCCTCTCTCTGTCTCGCTATCGTGCTCCCCGAGCGCGGGACTGACGAGAACGGCCGCCCCGCAGTTCTACTTCCACCACTCGGCGTCGCCCTACCAGGAGCTGTCGCTCCGCTACGTCTCGGCGACGCAGGGCGGCAGCTCGAGCTTCGGCTTCCGCTAGAGCCCATCCCCTCTCTATCCTCGCCCTCTCCTACGTATCGCGCCCGCCTCTCTCCCCCTTGTTGTCGCTCGAGCCCCGTCTTTGGATTTCTCCCTCTCCACTTGTTGCGCCTCTCTCCCGCCTTGTCTCCACGTCTCCCTGTCGTAGTGCGCCTGTCGAACAAAGCAGTCTGTTGCAGCCAAAGCAGTCTGTTGCAGCCTGTCCTCGCGCGCACAGACGAGGTCGCCGCAGCTCTCCCCCGCACTTTCGATCGCCGTCATCGTCCTCATCAGCTCCTCCTCCTGCTCCCAGCACGCCCTCGACCGCCTCCTGCTATGGCTGCACGCAAGGTCGTCTGCGCCACGTACAATGGCAAGTTAGCGAGCGGCCAAGTGCGTGCCCTGACGACGGGCGAGCGCTCCGACGACTTGACCGGCTGGCTCTCGTCGACGGGCGACACGCCTGGGGGCGACGACGATGCGCCCGACTTTGTGGCGGTCGGCTTCCAGGAGATGATCCCTCTGGTGCGTCCTCCCGTTCCCCTGCTCTCGCCGAGCGAGATGAGCGAGCTGACCTCCCCCTCTCTCCCTCCGCGCAGCACCTCGCTCTCGCCGGCTTCACCAAGACGGCCCTCGACCTACACGACGATGCCCTCCTCGCCGCCATCGAAGCGCGCTTCGCTCCCTCCTCCCCCTCCTCGAAAGGCTACCGCCTCGTCGCGCGCAAAGCCATCGGCGGCATCGCCCTCCTCGTCTACGCCCGCGCCGGCAGCGTCGCGCAGCGCATCTCGCATGTCGCCGTCTCGACCGTCGGGTGCGGCGTGCTCGGGCTCATGGGCAACAAGGGCGCGGTCGGGATCCGGGTCACGCTCGGCGAGGACAAGGGCGAGAGCGAGTGGACGTTCGTGACGGCGCACTTGGCGGCGCACCAGGGCGAGTGCGAGGCGAGGAACGCCGACTGGAAGGAGATCTGCAGGCGGCTCGTGTTCGACGATAACGAGGGCGGGCAGCGAGGGCTTTTCGAGACGGGCCACCTGTTCTTCTTCGGCGTGCGTCCTCCTCCCTCTCGTCCTCCTCCTGCGCTCGTCCGCTCACCCTCCGCACTACCGCAGGACCTCAACTACCGCATCTCGCTCACGGCGCCCAAAAAGCTCCCGCTGCACCTTCTCACCCACTCGATCCAGTCGCTCTCGCCCTCGGACCCCTCGACCTTCTCGACGCTCCTCTCGCACGACCAGCTGCGCCAGGAGCAGCTCGCCGGCCGCACGCTGCACCACCTCGTCGAGGGCCCGATCTCGTTCCCGCCGACGTACAAGTTCAAGCCGGGCACGGTGAGCGAGTACAAGGACTTCAAGAAGCGCGTGCCCGGGTGGTGCGACCGCGTGCTGTACGCGTCGGGCGCAGGCGACGAGGCCAAGGTCGACAGCTACCGCTCCGTCATGGACTTTACTCGCAGCGACCACAAGCCCGTGCGTCCCTCTCCTGCCCCTCTTCTCCCTCTCCTCCTGGGTCGCCCGGCTCACCCGCGCTCGCTCCTCGCCGCAGGTCGCAGCCACGATCTCGATCCCCTCCGACGCTGCAACGCGCCGCATCCCGCACTCCGCGCCGTACGACCTCGACCTCGCGTCGTATCGCCTCAAACGCCAGCTCGGCCTCGCGCTCGACCGCCTCGTCGGCCTCGTGTGGTGCATCGTCATGCTCGCCGGGCTCAACAAGGACCTCAGGTGCGTCTCTCTTTCCCTCTGTCGCTCTCGCCGACCTGCAGTGCCCGGGAAGACCGAGTCGAGCTGACGAGGGGGCTCGTGCGCGCAGGCTCGGTTTCGTCAACCTCGCCATCGCGAGCGCGACGGCGTACTACCGGCGGTACGTCATGGCGTAGCGCTCCTTCTCAACTCGGTCCCCTCCTTCCCGGTGGGTCCGCCGGCGGCTGTCCTCCATGTTGTCCTCTCGTCGTCCTTCCTTCTTACTCCTCGCTCGAGCCTGTATCACTCGCATCTCCTCGTCGACTCGCTCAGGGCTCTCGAGAGGCGAGTGAAGAGAAGAAGAGGAGAGCTCATCGAGTTGCATGCGGAGGATCGAGGACGGAAAGGCGAGGAAGAAGAAGGAGGGGGCAAAACGGGAACGGCGAGGAGGCTGTGTACAGGCACGGCAGGGAGCTCGAGAGGCGCTCGTCGAGGAGGCTTAGGTCGCGTGCTGTGTCGGAGAGAGAGGGCGACGTCAGTTCGAGCGCGCGAGAGGGACGAGGAGAGCGCGCACGGACCTTCTTGACCCACTCCTGGGCCTGCGAGTGGGGAAAGCAGCACCAGGGTCAGCGAGCGCGTCGAGGAGCAGTGCAGGAGAGAGCACGACAGCGCACGTTCTTGGTGAACTGGGCGCGGTCCGTGTTGTACACCTCGGCGATCGAGGCGACGAGGGCGTCGTCGGCTGCGGGCGGGGTCGAGGCGGCGTGAGCGCCGTCGCTCCAAGGTGGGGCAGAGAAGCAACTGAGACGCACGGTTGGGCTCTTGCAGGAGCTGGACGAGGGCGCGCAGGACTGGATGGAGAGGAAGCGAGGGGGTCAGGCGCAGGAAGACGGCGAGCGGCAGAGGGGGAGCGAGCGAGCGCACTCTGCTCAATCTTGGTCGACGGCTTCCATGCCTCGGACTGCGCGATGAGGGCATGTCAGTGAGAGTGCGCGGAGGCGGGGAAAGAGTGAGAGGGCGGACCTTGAGGAGGCCGATGCAGATGGCGCCGTCGTCCGTCACGTTCGGGTGGTAGATGCGCGTCGTCTAGGACTAAGGCGTCAGTACGAGCATCTGAAGAAGTGAGGAAGAGGTACACGCACAAATTTGACCTGCAGAGAGAGGAGGAGCGAGGGAAGCGCGAGGGTCAGCAGAAGCCCGTCCTTGTTCGAGCTCATCGAGGCGGGCGCACCGTCGGGGACCTGCGCACGAGGGCGGGCGTCAGCGTGAGGGTTCGAAGAGGCAGTGGAGAGGTGCACGCACTTGAACGGGTACTCGGTGGGGAACGTGATGTCGATGTTGAACTTGCCGCCTGTTCGAGGAGGAGGACATCAGCCTGGCCCGGCGGTGGACCGGGAGCGGGAGGACGCACCAGCGTAGGACGAGTCGGGCGGGCCAGTGATGGTGCCAGTCTGCGGGTGCGAGAGCGAGTCGTGTGGACGGGTCAGAGGATCGCCCGGTGCGCTGCGGGGCAAGGCCAAGGAGGAGACGGACCCAGTGGAGGAGGTTGCTCTCGTCCGGTGCGGCCGTGACGTGAGGAGGAAAGTCCTGCTGGAGCTCTGCGTACTCCTTGGTGATGCGGCGGGCGGCGGCCGACATGATGAGGTCGAGAGGGGGAGATGAAGCTTGGAGCGGGGTGAGAACGGGGTGCGGGCGGTCGCGGGTGCACCTGTATGATCTCGAGGTCAGCGTCGGTGCGTCTGGGTGCTAGACAAGAGCACTCACGAGGTTGTACGAGGTGTCGAGCGAGAGGACGGTGACGGCGAGGAGGCGGTGTCGGTGAAGCACCTCGTCTCGCTCTCCCCCTCGACTCCTGCACAGCTGCGACATACACGATACCCTCCCTGTAGTCACAGCAGCCGCCTCGTCCCACTCACCGCCCCACCGCGACAAAGGCGCCGCTCTCGCTCCCCCTCCTCCTCCCTCCGACCCCGGCCATCCACCACCTCGACCTCGGCCTCACCCAGCCAGCCAGCGTGCCCTCGACATGACGCAGCGACCTCGAAGACAGCCCGCAGGCAGCGCCGACCCGTCTCGCCCGCCGCCCTACCGCCTCGCCGCCCTCCTGCGCGGCCACTCGAACGACGTCCGCGCCGTCGCCTCGTCCTCGTCCAACCGCCTCTTCACCGCCTCGCGCGATGGCACCGCACGGTCATGGGTCCGAGCGAGCGGCGGCGGCGATGGCCAGGCTGGCGGCTGGGCAGAGGACCGCGTCTGGCGAGACGGCCACGAGGGCTACATCAACGCAATCGCGCGCGTTCCTGCTCGCCCGAACGACCCAGAACAGCACGGTGCGCTCCAACTACCGACTCGCTACGGCTGCTCAGAGCTGACGGGCCTCACACGCAGGCTTCCTCGCGACCGCCGGCGCCGACTCGCTCATCCAGCTCTTCTCGCTCGCGCCCGACGCCTCGCCGACCCCAACTCACACCCTCCTCGGCCACGCCCACAATGTCTGCGCCCTGCACTGCTCGGACGACGGGCGCACCATCGCGAGCGCGAGCTGGGACTGCACGGCGCGCGTGTGGGAGCGGCAGGACGATGATGGCGACGAGCCGTGGGCGTGCGCGAGGGTGCTCGTCGAGCATGGCGCGGCAGTGTGGGACGTCATGATGCTCGAGGGCGAGAAGGAGCTCGTCCTGACCGGTGCGTCCCTCGAGCAGCTCTCGTTCGTCGTCCCTCGTCTGACCCGCCGTCGGCCATCCTGCAGCTTCCGCCGACTCGCGCATCCGCCTCTTTGCCGGGGCCGACGTACGCTTCGTCTTCAAGGGCCATCAAGGACCCGTGCGCGCTCTCGCCAAGCTCCTGCCCGGCGACCCGACCTCGGCGCTGTTCGCCTCGGCCTCGAATGACGGGTCCGTGCGGCTCTCGCTCTCTCCCACTGCTCGTCGGCCCTAGCTCACTCTCTCCCTCGCTCGCAGCACGATCCGCGTGTGGGACTACCGCACGGGCAGCGCCCTCACCGTCCTCGGCTCGCACGACTCGTTCATCTACTCGCTCGCGACCATCCCCTCGAGCGCCGGCGGCGGCCTCGCGAGCTCGGGCGAGGACGGCATCATCTCGGTCTGGAACGAGGACGACGGCGAGAAGGACCAAGAGGTGCTCGTGCCTGCGCTCTCGGGTGCGGCCTGCGTCCCCCTTGCCATTCTCTCGGGCGAGCCGCACTGACCCTCTCTCGCTCTTCCTGCGACAGTTTGGTCCCTCGCGACGCTGCCCAACGGCGATCTCGCGTGCGCGTGCTCGGACAACATGGTGTGGGTCTTCACGCGCGACCCGCTGCGCGCTGCAGACGAGGCGACGCAGGGCGAGTACGAGGCGCGGATGGCCGAGCGGCGGTGCGTCGTCCCTCTCTCTCTCCCTCCCCTTACTTGGACAGGGAGTCATTCGGCTGACGCCTCGATGCTCTGCAGGGCTGCGAGAGTGCCGAAGCAGGAGCGGCCGATCGTGCACGAGCCGGCGGTGCTCGAGGGGAGGGGCTCGAGCGCGGGCGAGGTCAAGCTCGTCAAGCAGGGCGAGGTCGTCGTCGCGCACCAGGTGCGTCCCTCTCCTCACCCTCTCTCCCGCCATCGTGAGCTTGACGAGCATCGACGCGCGCAGTGGGATGGGTCCAAGTGGGAGGAGCTCGTCGAGGTCGTCGAGGCGGGCGAGGCTGCGGGCGACAGCGCGGCGCCAGCTCGACCGCCGCAGAGCAGGATGCAGCACGACGGCAACGAGTACGACTACGTCTTCGCCATCGACGTCAAGGACGACGAGCCAGCGCTGCAGCTGCCGTACAACCTCGAGGGTGCGTCCCTCTCTCCCTCCCTTTCTCGCCCGACGCGCAGCATCCCTCGCCCTCTCGCCATGGCATACTGAAGATCCTCCTCGACCCCGCAGACGACCCGCACGCCGTCGCCACCGCCTTTGTCGCCGAGCACGCCCTCCCCGACTCGTACCTCGAGCAGATCGTCGACTTTATCCGCGCCTCGACTGCATGACGCCCCGTGTCGTACTTTAAGTACTCGTGTCAACACCGAGCGAGGAGCGCGAGAGGTGCTCGTGCTCGCTGCTCGACCTCGCTTCCTCTCTCGCCTCACGACTTCCCCCTGAGCGGCCCGTTACCGCGGACTCGAGACTTTGCGACCTTCTTTGCCCTTCGCAACCTTCTTTCGCGCGGATCTGCGCTACAGCCGGTGCTCGCCCGGGAGCCTTCGCGCACTCGCAGGCCTTCGGTGCGCCAAGATAGCCCTCGCGGCCGTCTCTCGCTCCTCCCTCTCTCCCTCTCTTGCTCGCTTCCGCTTCTGCCTCTCTCTGCGTCGACATGCTTCGAGCCGACGCGTCCTACTTCAGCCTCTTCGCCGGCACCGACCCGATGGCGCCTCAACACGTCCCGCCGAGCAGCACCGCCTCGTCCTCCTCGCCGGCACTCACCTCGCCCGTCATCGGTCCTTTCCGCCGCGACTCGTCCGACTCGGCCTGGTCGAGCGCCACCTCGACCACGCCCTCGTCCATCGCGTCGTGCAGCAGCGGCTGCGCTCCCCTCGGCGCGAGCACGAGCCCAAACACGAGCGCGAGCGCGACCGCGACCGCGGGATCGAGCGCGCTCGTCGACGCGCTGCTCAAGGAGCGCCGCGAGGCCGAGGTCGCGCTCGCGGCGTGGAGGGTCCGGTGCGAGACGCTCGAGGAGGAGGTTGGGCGGCTCGCACTCGCACTCGACAGGGTCGAGGGGGAGCGCGACGAGGCGAGGGTGAGAAGTGGGGCGGAAGTGCTTGACGGCCGGAACCAGGTGCGCCCTCTTCTCCTCGCACAGCAGCTGGACGAGCTGACGTTCCTCTCGCTCACAGGCTGCCCCGTCCTCTCTCCAGCAGCGCCGCTTCTCGACCTCGCCTTTCCTGCGCTCGTCGCACGCTCGCCCCGCCCCGCTCATCAACCCGGACCTGCCGATGAGCAAGCAGGCCGTCCCGCCGTGCAACGCGCACTACCTCAAGGGCCTGTGCGACGTGCCGCGCTGCCGGTACGAGCACCGGTACGAGCTCTCGCGCGAGCAGGTCGACGAGATGCGCCGGGGAGCCAAGGTGCGCTCTCGCTCGCTCCTTCTCCTCGTTGACGTGCGACTGACTCTCGACGATGACCTGCAGCACCACGTCTGCAACGCGATCAAGCACGGCCTGCAGTGCCCCGACGGCGACGACTGGTGCGTCCTCCCCTCGCTCTCCTTCCTCTTCCCAGAGAGCCAGCTGACGCCCTCGCTCTGCCCCAACAGCATCTTCGGCCACTTCTGCCCTCGCGGACCGTCGTGCGGGCGCGAGCGCTGCGGCTTCTCGCCCGAGCAGCACCTCTACGTGCCGTCGTGCCGACTGGGTCCGTGCGGCCGGTGACCCTCTCCCGCCCTTTCCCCTCTGTGCGACCTCGTCTTTGCCGTGCGGCGCCATTCCATATCATTACCCTGCCTCGTATCCATGCCTGCAACGACTTGGCGTACCTGAGCAGGCTGCCGAGAGCGGTGCAGAGCGAGGAAAGCCGCTCGACCTGGGCGAGGAGCGAGGAGTGAGCGTGCCCGCCGAGCTGCGGCCACCAGAGCAGCTTGTACGCGCGCGCGTGGCATAGCGAGTCAATCTTTGGTAGCTCGCACGGAAGCAGAAGCCGCCGCACATGCTGCAGGCCGAGCGACCAGCCGGAGGAGATGAGATCGTGGGGACGAGGGGCGAGGAAAGGGATCAACTCCGGGCGCGAGGGAGACGGCTTGCCTGTGCGTACGGTTAGACACAGAGGGGCTTGCAGGTGCGAACTAGGCCGCTGAGCGAGGCCAGCCACCGCTGCCCGAACAAAGCGAGCCGGGAGGATCCTCTCGGAGGGCAACCACCCTTCTCCCTCCTCAACCACCTCGCCCGCCTCTGAGCCGCACAGAGAGCGCACGGCTGAGCACCATGGCGGCGACCGAGCTGCAGCGCGCGCACCTGCACCCGCTCACGTTCGCCCTCGACCCTCTGGACGCCCTCTCATCACTCGAACTCGCCCTCGTCCCCTTCCACCTCGACAACGACGAGCCAGGGCACGATACCGTCGTCAGCAAGGCGCGGCAAGCGTGGCTCGACCGCCGGCGGCGCGCAGGAGGGTCGACGCAGGCCGGCGTCACACCTCGACCTCCTCCCCCTCCTCCTGCCGCCCCGCCTCGCCGCACCATCCCCGAGGCGTTCGTCCCGCTCGTCCAGGCCGTGCGCAAGGTCTCTCTCAAGCAGGACCCGCCATCGTGCTCGACCGTCGGCACCGAGCTCCTCAAGCTCTCGCCCCAGGTCTACAAGTCGGGCCCGTACGCCAACTTCAAGACGCTCCGGCTCGACGCGCAGGCGAGCGGCATTGTCGAGTTCATCAAGGGGCGGCCGACAGGTGGAGGAGGAGACTACATGCGCTTGACGCGCGAGGTGCGTGCTCGTCCCTGTCGACGACTTTCCCTCGTCCCGCTCAGGAGGCTCACTCGCTCGCGAACGCAGTACCGCGACGCTTCAACCTCGCCAACGGCCGCCTCGGCACCTTTCGCACCTCCCCCACCGCCCGTTCACGCCGCCAACGACTTCCACCGCATGTCGTTCGTCTTCAACCCCTCGCTCGAAAACCTCGCCACGCTGCCGACCTACCTCCTCCTCCTCCTCCAGTTCCGCGACGACATCCAGCTCCTGCCGCACGAGGCGATTGAGCGCGTGTTCTGGCGCCGGCGAGCCTCGGCGCTCGAGCGAGGCGAGCAGCTCCTGCCGCTCGCAGCAGAAGCGCCTCGCTTCGTACCTCGCGCGCCGAGCCCTCGCGCAGCAGCCTACACGACGAGCCAGCACGGCTCGCTGTCGCCCCTCGTCACAGCACCAGCACCTCGTCCGCCACTCCCCGCTCTCGACGAGCCCCTCCCGCCGGCCGCCTACGACCCTCTGCACGCGCTCGAGATCCTCTACCTCCCTCCCGACACGGTCTCGACCCTTCCGCATCTCCTCGCCCTCTTCCCGCAGCACCTTGCCCCCCTCGTCTCGATCCTTCACGCCTCCACACCCACGCCCGTCGCCTCGACCTCGTCCGCGCCGAGCACGTCCGTCGTCGCTCGCAGCGCCTTTGTCGCCTTCCACTCGCTCGCCCTCGCGACCGAGGCGCACGCGCACCTCAATGGCCTGCGGGTCCCGTCGAGCATCGGCGGCGGCGGCGCCTGGTCGCTGTGGGCGGGCGCGCTCCCGAGCGGCGTCAGGCCGGGGTGGCTGTGGGGCGACGTGCGGCCCGACGCGCGCGAGGGCATGTGGAACGAGGTGTGCGAGAGGAGGGCGAGCGAGCAGAGGAGGGCGCGCGAGGCGGACGAGGCGGTCAAGCGGCGGCGAGAGGAGGGCGCAGGGGTGGACGCGCGGGGCGGGAGCCCGAAGAGGCAGAGGCTGGACGTCGTCGACAAGGTGCGACGCACTTCTTCTCTCTCGCTGACTACATCTCGTTGACCTCGTTGAGCGCGTACTTCGTCGCCGTCAGCAGGTCGTCGCGCCCTCGGACCCGGTCCCGCCTCGCCTCCTCGACTCGCTCTTCCCCGCCGTCATCACATGGGACCGCATGCCCAAGAACCTCAACGCGCCCGACATGTGCGACGACGCGTTTGTCTGGCGGTTCCACGCCGTCGCCTGGGCCGAGCGCTCGACGCCGAGCAGGCTCGAGCTCCTCTTCACGTCGTCCGCCGACCGCGACCGCCTCTGCCAGTGGGTCAAGTCCGAGGCCAAGCGCTACTGGAAGACGAACGGCGTCGTCGTGCGGCAAGCCTCGCCGGGCGAGGCCGCCCTCTCGAGTTGGTGCTACTCCAACTTCTCGCCCAGCTGGCGCCGCCAACACGGCGTCGTCCTCGACCCGGCGGCGGTCGCGAGCACGCATGCTCAGGTTGTCGGCGAGCTCGGCGAGGGCCCCGATCCGCCCCCGGGCGCGCCGTCGCACTGGCGCACCGGCTGGTTCGAGTTTGAGTACGTGCTGCACGGCCAAACGGCGCCGGTGCGCCAGCCGATGGGCGTCCGCATGAGCACCCCGTCGCTCGCAGGTCGTCTGGGTGGTCTCGTCGGCGACGGCTCGCCCATGGCGGCGGCGGCATCGTCGAGCGAGGCGGCAACGAGGCGGGCTTCTCGCGGCGACCATGCGCACGGACCTCCTCCTACTCGGCCAGGCGCTTCCTCCTCGGCGGCAGGACCATCTTCCGCATCAGCTTCTGGCGACACGACTGGAGCGCCCGTTCCTCTTCTCGACGGCCAGCCGGGCGACGCCGACGCCGACCCCGCCTTCTACCTCGAGCCCTTCTCGTCTTACTCGCCGCCCATCGACTCCGACCCTTTTGCGTCTTTGCTCTCTCCCGCCTCGCCTTCATCCTCGACGTTCGACGACCCGCTCGAGACGTCTCTCTCCTCGCTCGACGAGGACGACGACCTCGCCGTGTCGACCTCGGTCTTTGCCGCCGCCAAGTCGTTCCACCTGTCGCCTGCGAGCGACGACAGCGGCGCTAGGGGTCCTCGTGTCGACGCAATCGCGCTGTCCGACTTTGTCAACGAGCTCGACTGCGCCATGAGCGAGGCGGCGCAGCTTTTCGGGACCCAGGACGAGGAGGACGAGGAGGATGGGCAGGCTCACGTCAAGGTCGGCGCCGAGCAGACGCACGACGACGTCGAGCTGCCTGTCGTCGAGCCGGAGCAAGCAGTGCACGAGGGCGTCGTCAACATGGACGTCGAGGTCGGCGACGAGTTGGCGAGCGAGTCGGCGTCGCTCGCGGTCGGCAGCCGGGTCGCCGCGTTCCTCGCCCCTTCTGCCGCCGCCGACTTCATCACGAGCGAGGCGCCACCAGAACCTGCCCCGCCTTCTTCACCATCTCTCGCCGCGCACGAGCCTGCGGGACCAGATCAGGCGTCCTTTTCCCTCGAGCCGCCGCGCCCGTCGGCACAAGAGCTCCCTCTCGATCGGCCTCCACCCGCTCCTGTCGCCACTCGCACCGGCAGCAGGGACGCTGCCGAGTCGTCGATGCGCTCGGACCCACTCGACCTGGTCGTCGCCGACCCACCTTTTGCCGCTGCTTCTTCGCCGTCGAGGTCCACCGCTCAGCTCCAACGAGCCGACGAGGACCTCACGAA
This sequence comes from Rhodotorula babjevae, assembly GCA_920104245.2. Classification (NCBI taxonomy): domain Eukaryota; kingdom Fungi; phylum Basidiomycota; class Microbotryomycetes; order Sporidiobolales; family Sporidiobolaceae; genus Rhodotorula; species Rhodotorula babjevae. The sequence goes on along the minus strand of CAKKSZ020000009.1, from coordinate 909,012 downwards.
CTGCAACACCTCGAGCTCGCCGGTGCGCGGCCGCGAGCGCGACGAGCCGGAGCGCTCTTCCGCACCGCCTTCACCTTTACGTCCCGTCGTCGCTGCTGACGCGCCCACAGCCGAGGCGCTCAACATCGCGGACGCTTCGTCGTCTTCCGCGAACCTGGGTGCCATTGATGCACCCGAGCCGTCAAGCTCTGGAGCCGCCGATGCGGTAGCGGACGAGAGCTTCCGCCCTCCCCTCGCCGCGCGCCTTTCCTCAGCCTTCCTCCCAGCCGACCGCCCCCTCGCCTGCCGCCTCTCGCCCCTCCCCCTCCCTCTCCCCCTCCCGACGACGCCTCCTCTCGCCGCACGCCTCGGCCTGCGCCCCTCGTCGTCGACCCCTCCACCGCCCGACCGCGGCTCGTCATCGTCGAGCGCACCGAGCCTGTCGCTCGCCGAGCGCCTTTCGCCGCGCGCGCCGGGCAGGCTTTCGAGGACGTCGCCGCGCCGCGAGGCGGCTGCTCTGCCGTCCGTGGTGGGCGAGCCGGTGTAGCGCACAGTAGGGGAGGGTGCGTGGTCGAGAGCGGGTCTCTCGCCGGCGCACGGGTTTGACTAGCTTGCGAATGCAGTTCTGTCTGCTATGTCCTCCAGGTGCGAGCGAGACAGTCCTCTGTGCGACTCGAGCGAGGAAGCCGGACTCTCGGCACGAGGGAGACGGCTTGCCTCTCGCCCAACTTTCCCGCGCCTCGACCTCGCCCAGCATGCTCCGAGGAGGGCAGATCGCAGCCGCTGCTCGCTCTGCAGCACCAGCAAGCCGTCGCACGCTCGCCACGGCCCCTGTCGCGGTCGAGCTGTCGTTCGAGAAGCAGGCGCCATCAGCCGGCTCGGGCTCGTCGCGGGCACCGCTCGTCGTGCTGCACGGCCTGTACGGCAGCAAGCAGAACTGGCGCAGCCTTGCAAAGGGCATGGCGGCCAAGCTCGAGCGCGACATCTACACCCTCGTGAGTCCCCCTTCTCCTCCTCGCCGCGCCTCGGATGCGGGGCCGACCTCCTCGTCGCAGGCACAGCTGACCCAGGTCGCCCTCGCTCCGCAGGACCTGCGCAACCACGGTGCGAGCCCGCACAAGCGCGAGTGCAGCTACGAGGACCTGGCCGCCGACGTCAAGAGCTTCATCGAGGAGCGCGAGAGGTTGAGCGACTGCATCGTCGTCGGACACTCGATGTGCGTCCCGCACTCGTCCACGAGGTCGAGGATGATGCTAACTGGGTCGCTGTGCATTCAGGGGCGGCAAGGTGGCGATGGCGCTGGCTCTCGGTGGCTGTGAGCCGCTGTCGAAGCTCGTCGGTGCGCCCTCTCCTTCTCTCCCCAAAAGCTAGCTGCGAGCTTCCCACTGACACTCCCCGCCTCTCCTCGCAGTCGTCGACATCGCGCCGGGCGTCGGCAAGGTCTCGCCCGAGTTCCAGGCCTACCTCGAAGCCATGAAGGCCATCGACGACGCCCAGGTCACCTCGAGGAAGGACGCCGACGCCATCCTCGCCAAGACCGAGCCGGCACGTCGATGGCCACTCTCGTCTCGAGCGACGCCTCTGCAGGCAGACCGAGTGGGCTGACATTGAGCTCGCTCGCAGGACCTCGGCGTGCGCCAGTTCCTCCTCACCAACATGGACCGCGCCAGCCCGTCCTCGCCGTACAAGTTCCGGCTCCCTCTCCACTTCCTGCGCAACGCCATCGACGAGATCGGCCACTTCCCGTACGCGCCGGGCGAGAGGGTCTTTGAGAAGCCGTCGCTCTTCCTCAAGGGTCCGTGCACAGCCCTCCTCTTCGTCGTCGAGCAGAGCCCCCTCGTCTGGACCGCCTCTGACGCTCGACGTGAACGTCTTGTCCGCAGGCGCAAAGAGCAAGTACATCAACTCGCGCAACATCCCCATCATCAAGCAGTTCTTCCCCGATTCCCGGCTCGAGACGCTCGATGCAGGTCATTGGGGTGCGTCCTGCTTCTCTCCCTCCCTCTCTCGCCCTCTCTGAGATCCGTTGGCTGACGAGAACACTCGCGCAGTGCACGCTGAGCGGCCAAAGGAGTTTGTCGAGCTGCTGCAGTCGTTTTGTAAGGACTAGACGAGGTCCGATCGCCGAGCGTTCGCCTCATTATCAGGCTCGACGTCGGCTCTCTTGCTCCTTCTTGTGCTTCCCTTCTTGCTCTCGTCCTCTCGACGGACTGCGAGACTGAGCGGCCTCGCCCCTCGATCCGCTTTGTCACGCTCGAGAACGGGTCGGCGACCACGAGGTGCGTACGCCTCGGTCTCGATGACGGTGCGTAGAGAGAAGAGGAGCTTTGGGCGACGGGGAGGGTGACGGCGTGGCTGCGGAAGAGCTGCGAGGCCCGGCGTGAGGCGAGGAGCCGAGGCGAGAGAGGGCTCGTGCGGGCCTGCGGCGTCGTTCCAGGGTCGGATTCGGGTTCGTCGTGCAGTCCGGTCTCTTCCGTGTCGACTGCGCCTTCTGCTCGCGAGCGGAGAGGCAGAGAGAGCGGAGCGAGAAAGACGCTTTGACCCCTTCCCCTCCTCGCGACCTTCTCAAGTTCGCCGCTCGGGTTCCGCCTCATCTCGCCGTCGAAGATCTCGAGACTTCTCGGTCATCGTCCGCTCGCTCGATGCGCCCTGCTCGAGCCGAGAAAGCCGTTCCAAAGCTGTTCCCGGTCGACGAGCAACGATGCGATTGGAGCGGCAATGCGGGAGTGAGGCGCGTCGCGTCGCTCGGGCACACCTGCTCAGTACCGCGTCTTTGCGCACAGCGGGAGCTTCAGATCGTCGCAGTAACGCGTTCGGGCCAAGGCTCGAGGAGGGCGACAACTTTCACGGGACTCGCCCTCGCTCGGCTCGGCTCCCTCCCTCTCTCTCTCTTTCTCTCTCTTCCTTCACCTCGCCGGGTAGAGTGGCACCGCCATGGACATCGCGCAGCTCTTCCTCGATGCTGCCGACGAACTCGACAAGGCTGACGACGCCAGCGACGCGTCCATCCCGCCCTCACCCTCGCCCTCCCACCGCGCCTCGACTCGCAGCCCCTCCCCCTTCGCGCCACTTCTGCGGCGCCGCAGCGCCAGCGCACCACCCGCACTCGCGAGCGAGGTTCGGCGCCCCGAGCCCGCCTGGTCGCCCGCCGAGTGCGCCGCTCTCGAGCGCGCCAAAGCCGCTCACGGTCGGCAAGGGTGGGCGGCGGTCAAGCGGGCAATGGCGGCCGAGGGGTGGAAGGGCAGGGCGCTGTCAAGCCTCGAGGCGCAGTGGACCAAGCCTAAGCTGTCTGTGCTCGCTCCCGGTTGTGCGTCGCCCTCCCCTTTGCCTTTGACCCGAGCGCGGCGGCTTACTCGTCCTTCAACAGCATTCCGTCGGCGCCGTTACTGGACGCCCGTCGAGGACCAGAGCCTCAGCAACTGGCTCGAGCGCAGCACCGCTCTCGCCAAGGTCGACAAGCGGCCAGATCTCGGCTCGTGGGCCGACAAGCACCCGTTCCTCCACCAGCGCTCGCTCCCCGAGCTCGTCGGTCGCCTTGAGCACCTCGTCCGAGCTGGGCGCGCCGACAAGCTCGACACGAGCAAGGTCGTCATGCTCCTGTTCAACCTGCGCGGCATGTGCACCGAGACGCCGCCGGTCGTCGACGCGCTCAGGCCGCCCAAGGAGATTCGGCGCGCTGCGGCGTCAACGAGTGCGCTCAATCCTCGCTCTACCGCCCTCTCGCTCCACTGACGAGCTCTCTCTTGCAGTGAGCCTCATGGACCGCATCGTCTCGAAGAAGAACGGCGCCGCCGTCGTTGTCAAGGTCGACCCTCGTCCGGTGCAGGTCTCGGTCCCCAACGCGCGCCGCATGCCGCCTCCTCCCGCCAGGCTCGTCGTCCGGAGCCCGGCACCTTCTCCGTCCCCGCCTCCTCCTCCCCAGCGTCATGTGCGGCCGCCCTCGCCACCTGCACCGCTCAAGATGCCCCAGCCAGGCCGCCCGCCCTCTCAGGCGTACTTCCCCTCGCGCGCCCTCCCTCCTCCGGCCCGCACGACGAGATGGTTCACCCGCCCGCCCATCGTCGACCTCCCACGCTACACGCACTGGGTCCCGCCGGTTCTCAACGTCGGCCACGTGGCGCTCGGACCGCGCTCGCGACCGCGCGCTCCTCCTCTTCCCGCTCCCGCACGCGCACCGCCGAGCGTCCCCGCCCTCTCGCGCTCGTCCTCGACGACGGCACCATCGACAAGCCCTCCTCCGGTCGACCTCGTCGCGCCCGTCCCCGTGCGTCCATCGGCAGGCGGTCCGCGCTCCATGGCCCACCTCCTCGAGCCCGGTCCTGCCACTGCGCCGCCGCCGCCTCTGCAGCAGCAGCTTCTCCAGTCGACCGTCAAGTCGGCGGGCAAGCGCCTGTGGGACGTGCTCGACTCGGACAACAGCCTGACGGTGTTTGAGCGGCGCACGAGGATGAGGGTCGGCGGGCGAGGTGGTACGTGGATCGACAGCGGGCGGCAGGGAGGACTGTGAGCGAGGCCCGACTGAGCAGTGCCGTTACAGTGACGTTATCTCCAGAACGGCTCAAGCGAGAGCGGACGAGAGCCGCCCATTAGAGAGTGACCTTCTCAGGTCATGCCTCCTGCTCACACTTCTTTCCCTCGCTCAGTTCTCACGCTTGGCCGGCCATAGCGGGCTCGGGAGCTGCTCCGAGCTGTAATCGACAGAGCTCGAGCAAAGGGAGCGAAAGAAGTGCAGAGGAAGAAGCGCGCTCAGGCCTCGTCGAGTCCGGAAGGCCGGGGGAGAGAAGGTAACCCTATCTCCTCGGCCTGCTACTCTTTCTCGCCGGTCCCTAATCTCGAACTGTAGAGCACGAACCCAGCGAGACGTCGAGCAAGAAGCGAGGACCGGGCACCTCGAATTGAGCAGCCCCTTCCCCTCGATTTCGTCACTTCCTCCTCATCCTCCTCCTCCCTCTCCTTTCCCTTGCTCAGTCCTCACGCTTGGCCGGCCATAGCGGGGTCGAGAGCTCCTCCAGAATGTACTCGACAGTGCTCGAGCAAAGAGAGCGAAAGAAGTGCAGAGGAAGACGCGCGCTCAGGCCTCCTCGAGTCGAGAAGGCCGGGGGAGAGAAGGTAACCCTATCTCCTCGGCCTGCTACTCTTTCTCGACGGTCCCTAATCTCGAACTGTAGAGCACGAACCCAGCGAGACGTCGAGCAAGAAGCGAGGACCGGGCACCTCGGACCGAGAAGTGTTCGGCGGGCCGTAGCCGGGCGAATGCATTGCGAGCGCGGAAGGGGATCAACGGCCTCGGGATACGCTGCTCGACGGACGATAGTGGTACAGACGGACGAGCGCCCGTGACGAGCAGAAAAGGTCAAGGCATAGGAGGGAATGGGACGGGGAAGATCGAGGAGCGAGAGGACGATGTCGAGGGCGATTAGGCGAAGAATCCTCGAGACATCGCTGACATGGGACGAGGGAGGAAGAGAGGGCAGAGACAAGGGAGGGAGGGGTCGAGAGGAGGGAGGGGAGAGGGCGCCGAGCGGCTCTACTTGGTGAACCAGAAGGCGAGCGCGATGACGAGGTACAGCGCGACTGCGAGAGGCGGGCGTCGTCAGGCTTGGTGCACGCTCGCGGAACAGGGAAAGCTCGACGCACCAAGGAGGAGGCCCTCGAGGTAGTTGGACTTGCCGTCGGCGACGAGGATGTCGACGAGGAGGACCGAGACGAAGAGCACGATCGTCTCGAAGTTCCTGCGCGATGAGTCCCGCTGCATCAGCACACCGTTCCCCTCGAGATGAAGGGGAGCGCGTGGCCAGAGAGAAAGAAGGAGCAGCACGCACTCGAAGAAGAGGGTCAGGTCCTGGTTGATGATCCAGCCGACGATGACGAGGATCGGGATCAAGCCGACACCGATCTGTGCGCACGAGCAGCTGCGTGAGCTCGTGCGCATCGGCGAGGAGAGGAGAAGAGAGAGGCGCACCTGGATCGACGAGCCGATGGCGACGCCAATCGTGAGCTCCATCTTGCCCCTGCGAGCGAGCGAGGACGGGTCAGTAAGGCGCTCTTCGTCGAGAGCGTCGATACAGACGAGCTGCTCACTTGGCTGCGAGCGAGAGAGAGAGGGCGAGTCAGTCCAGGACTCGAGCGAGAGGTGAACGAAGGAGAGTGGACGCACCGGCCATCCACACGGACGTGACGTGCTCGGCGGCATTGCCGACGATGGGCAGCAGGATCAAGCCGATGAAGGCCTTGGGGATGCCAAAGTCGGTCGCAAAGTCGTCGATGGCGCCCACGACTGCGAGGAAGAGATTGAGGGTCAGTGCGAGCTCTCAGGCGTACGGGGCCGAGGGGGCCTGAGCGGCACCTCAGACATTTAGAAGAAGAGAGGCAGCGACGCACGGTAGTCTGCGCAGAACGACGTGATGACGGTGACGACGACGAGGGCGCCAACGGCGGTCGGCATGTTCATCTTGGCCTCCTCCTCCTCATCGTCGGCCTCGGCCTGGAAGAGGTAGTGGTGCGAGCGCAGCTGGAAGTAGAGGTCTGCGGGGCGGGTCAAGACGTCAGCACGGTGCGCACAGGTACAGGCAGAGCGGAGAGAGAGCGAGGCGCACATGCGCCGTAGCAGAACAGGAGAATCTGCGCGGAGAAGGCAGCGCACGAGGTGCGTCAGGACGTTGTTGGCGCCGTGACTCACCTCTGAAGCGAGAGATCCACGCACGATGGCGGTGCCGCGCGAGAGCTTGAGGAGGCCCGAGATGTCGGTCCTCTTGCCAAAGTCGTCGAGGAGGGTGAGGACGCCCGGCCCGTCGTTGCTGAGCGAGCCGTCGAGCTGGTTGGCGCGGTACGCGGCGGGGATGACGAGGGTCGCCGTGCCGAGGACCATGAGCGACGACGACGCCTGGGCGGCCGTCGCCTGGAACTGCTGCTCCTTGAACTTGAGCCCGCCGACGAGGAACGAGCACCCGAGGACGAGGAGCAGGTTGGACAGGATCGAGCCGAGGAGCGACGTCTGGACGATGCGGAGCTCGCCGCGCTTGAGGGCGAGGACACCGACGATGAGCTCGACGGCGTTGCCGAACGTGCTGCGGGAAGAAGAGCGAGGGCGGCGGCGTCAGCGCCGGGTCTGTCGGGTCGAGTCGAGGAGTCTTGTCGACGAGACGCACGCGTTCAGGACTACAGGAAGATGTGCGAGTCAGTGTCGAGGCACAGAGAGAGACGAAGGAGAGGAGGGAGAGAGGACGCACGACCGCCGACCGTCTGGCCGAGGCGGAGCGAGCACTGCTCGGTGGCATCGCCGAGGAGCGACGCGAGCGGGACGATGGCGATGAACGAGATGATAAAGTCGGCCGTCGAGCCCCAGTGGGCAAAGTGCGAGATGAACGAGAGCGGGACCGAGATGAGGAGGACGTTGAGCCAGCCCGAGAGGATAAAGTTCTTGAGGCTCTGGACAACCGTCGGCGCGCCGCCGTGCGAGCCGCCGCCAATGTCGTCCTGGAGGTGGGACGCCGACGAGGAGCGGCCGCCGAGGAAGACGGGACGGCGAGGGTCGGGGAATGAGGCGTTGCCGGATGGAGGCGAGGGGGACGAGTCGTCGTCGGGGGCGGGCGAGATGGACAGAGGGCGAGGGTGTGCGTTGGGGATCTAGGGCAGTCAGTGACTGTAGAGCTTCAGCGCCTGCGGTTGCTTGAGCAGGCTGGGCGGGTCGTCCCCACTTTTGGCCGAGGAGGAGGAGGAGGGGGGCGGGCTCACGTGGAACGAGTGCGAGTCGGAGCGGCCGTTGCGGCCACCGCCGATGAGGGGAGTCTGCTCGTCCGACTGCTGTCGCTGTGCGCTGGTCGAGGGGGCTGTGTAGCGAGGGGAGGTCAGCCCGCGTCACGACTGAGGGAGGTGGAGGGGAGGCGGCTGCCGCCAGAGGAGGCAGGCGGGGGAGGCAGCGAGGCTCGCGGCTCACCCATGGTTGCTAGAGTCCTGGCAGGAGCTGGTACGAGCGCAGACTAGCCGTGAGGAGGAGAGGGAGGAGGAGGAGGAGCGACGACGACGGAATCGCCAATTGCGGCCGCAGCGACCGTCTCACTTTTCTGCGGCTCTCTCATCCGCTCGAGCACAGGGAGAGGACAGCTACAACAGCAATGCACATGCGAGTCTACGAGGGAGAGAGCCGTAGATCTGCGTGCCCCGAAAATCTACCTCGTCTACCTCGTCTCGTCTACCCGCTCGGACCCTCTCCGCTCCTCACCCTCGCGCACCCACTCGCCGATCCGCTCAAAAGCCCTCCCTGCGGCCGGGCTCACCCACTCGGGCACGAGCGGGAACGCGTGCACCTCGCCATCCTCGCTCACGAGCTCGACCTCGAACGGCTCGCCGGCGCTCATCCTCTTGCTCCTACCACCGCGTGCGCCCGGGCCGGCGTCGATGAACGCCGAGCGTGATGCCGCGCGCAGGTTGTCGACGAGGCGCAGCACCTCGAGATGGAACAGCTCGGCCGACCCGGTCGTGACGAGGATGCGCAGCGGCGACCTGGGCGACGAGTGTGCGCCTCGCGCTCGCTCGTGCGCGGGCTCGAGGTACGCTCGGGCGGTGCGCGTGAGCGACGGGAGCGCCGAGGGTAGCGCGGGCGAGAGGAAGGGGTGCTTGGCGCCGAGGGCAAAGACACTGTCTTCCTCGACGGCGCCCTTGGCTCCTCCTTGCGCCGCGACGGCCTTGCGCACCGTGAGTGAGTGCATGTGCGCGAGGAAGGACCGGATCGAGTTGGTCGCCATCGAGGCGCAGATGATGTCGTGCTCGAACCGCGAGCGCGACGCGGCGGCGTAGGTCGACGCCGTGAGGTCGGACCAGGGCGAGATGAGGAGGAGGCCGGCGGAGAGGAGGTGCAAGTTGACCGTCGAGACGGAGGGGAGCGAGGCGAGGTACTGGGTGAGCATGAGGGCGAGCGACCCGCCGGCCGAGTCGCCCGCGAGGAGCACGTTGCCGTAGCCGAGCTCGAGGACGACGTGCGCATAGACGGCGAGCGCATCCTGAAGGGCGGCGGGAAACGCCTGGGACGGCTTCGTCGCTTTACGGAAGTTTGCGCCTGCGAGGAGGAGATCGTGAGCGTGAGCGGGCGGTTTGAGAAGGTCAGGTCGGGAGCGAGGGCGACGCACCCACTACTCGCAGACCCGTCTCTCGCGCAAGCTTGAAGCATCGACTGCCCTCGGACGGATTACCCGTGCTGCGAAAGGAGGAGCGACGTCAGCTCGTGCTCTTCGCGGTGCTCAAGCAGGGTCGAGGGGAAGTTCGAGGGTGAGGGCGACTCACACGAAGCCGCCGCCGACAAAGTAGATGATGACCCTCTCGTACTTATCCCGCGCGCTCCACCTCGACGCCGACGAGACCTCGCGCCGCCGAGCACCCTGCGCCTTGACCTCGTCGCGCTCGAACCAGAAGCACGGCACGGGCTCAAAGTCGACGTCGCCTGCCGGGTCGACCACGTCGCCATAGACCCAGCCGTCCCTGCGCGCCTGATCGGGAAGCGCGACGTCTTCGACCTCGACGGCGACGTGCTGTGCGCGGCCGACGTGGACCGTAAAGGCCTCGAGGGCGGCGGCCCACCAGGGGACGGCGCGGGCGTCCGAGGGCGTGAGGGTGGCGGGCGAGCCGACGTCGCAGACGGCCCAGATGAGGCGGCGCAGGAGCGGGTAGACGACGCGCTGTGCGAGGGTCCAGCCCTGGGTGCGGCCGGGGACGAGGGCGTCGGGGAGGAAGGCGGGGAGGACCGGGGTGGCCGAGAGGGCGACGAGCGAGAGGTGGAGCGGGAAGGTGAGAGCGACCCAGGCGAGGCGGAGGGAGCGGTACAGCTGGGTCGCGAGGCTGTTGGTCGCGAGGCGACGCTCGAGGGCGGGGATCGACGGGGTGGCGAACGAGGGCTGGGTGCGCGGGCCCTCCCAGTCCATGGCGGCGGAGGTGGGTGCGCCGTGCGTGTCGGTGTCGTGCAGCTGGACGGGCTCGAAGGAGCGGCAGCTAGTGGTCGAGCGCGATCTGTGGAGGTGGAGCCCCTTGAGTGATGAGGAGGGACGGCGACGACGAGGGCACAAAGCGACGCACGGCCTGGTGGAGCTGCCGCGGGTGCTACGTGAGCTGTGCTGGAGCTGTCGACCTCGCACGAGAGGCGCCCGGTGGATGTTGCACGAGGTCGAGGGTTGGCGAAGGATCCACGCGGCCGCACCTTGTTCTCGCTCTTTCTCTCCACTCACACTCCCTCCGAGCAGCTCGCCATTGTGCGTGTGCACCTCACTGGCACTTACTGCAGCCCCTGCTGACCTTGCATTGTCCGCCCGCCCCTCTCCCACCCTCCTCCTCCTCGTCATCAACTCCCCCACCCAGATGTCGCTCCTCTCTGCTGTCCTCCCCGCCGACTACGCCTACGTCGTCGCAGTCGGCACCGTCGGCGTCTACTCGGTCCTCCAGTACGCCACCATCAAGGTCTCGAGTGCCCGCAAGGCCGCCGGCGTCAAGTGTGCGCCCCTCATCCCGCTCCCTCCTCGCCCGGGCGGCTCGACTGCTGACTCTAGCCCCCTCAAGACCCTGCGCCCTACGCGGAGAATGCGCTTGCCGAGCGCGACGTCAAGGCCAAGATCTTCAGTGCGTCTCCCCGCCCACTTCTCAACCTGCTCTCGACCTTGCCGCTGACTATCCCCTCCTGCCCGCACAGACTGCGCCCAGCGCGCTCACAGCAACACGCTCGAGGTGCGCTCGCTCTGCATCAGCCAGCTCAGGCGGCGAAGCTGACTTTACTCCCCTTCTCCTCGACCCGCGCGTGCAGAACTTGCCTATTTTCCTCCTCTCGTCCGTCTCGCTTCGCCCACCTTCTCGAGCCTCTCGCGAGCCACGCTGACCCTCCTTCGTCACAGGCTGTTCCACACGGGCCTCTACCACCCGCGCTACGCCGCCGCCGGTGGCGCAGTCTGGCTCGCCGGTGCATCCTCGTCTCGCTCCTCTCGGTCCCCTCGCTCTCGATCGAGAGCACAGGCACTGATAGCGGGAACTTGCGAGCCTGCAGGTCGCCTCGCGTACATCGCCGGCTACTCGTCGGGCGACCCGGCCAAGCGCCAGCGCGGGTACGTCCCTCCCGGCCCTCTCCCTCCCTCTCTCTGCGCCTCGCCCGCCGCCGCCCGCCCTGACACCCTCTCCTGCCCGCCTGCAGCCTGTTCCAGTATTTCGGCTTCTTGCCCATGTTCCTCTTCTCGAGCTACAAGGCCATCGCATCGCTCCCCATCCTGCAGTAGAGCCCCACCTCTTCAGCACCTCGTCCCGCTCGCATGGAATCAAGCGCATCCGCAAGTCGTCGTCACTGAGCCTCGGACACCTAGGAAGAGAGAGAGAGAGAGAGTCAGCTTCGGAGAGAGCCCCGGTGCGGCCTCTCGAGCGAGCCGGGAAAGCCGTCGTGCACGAGCCCCTCTCGCTCTCGGCGCGCTCACAGCGACCTCTCGGCGGCCTCTCAGCTAGCTCGACCGAGGCATAGGCATGCCAGTGATGCAGCGAGTGTCTGTCTATGTCGCCCGAGCGCCTTCTTCCCGCCCACCTCCTCCTGCTCCTTCTCGGCGTGCGGGCCCTCACTCGTAGTAGGCCGGCTTTCCCGCCGAACGCCACCATTGCCTGCGTGAGGAGAGAGGGGAGGAGGTGCGACGTCAGGACGTGCGCTCGAAGACGAAGGAAGACGGGCGAGAGGAGGAGAAGAGGACGAGGTCCGAGCGACCCACCGCATGCAGCTGTACGCGAAGAAGCACATGTAGCAGCTCGGTCAGCTCGTCGAGTCGACCATGATGCAGAGACGAGAGGCTCGGTCACGCACGAGTAGCCATCGAGGTCAAAGCTGTTCTCCGGGTAGCACTCGCACTTGCCGTTGTCGTGGAACAGCTTGCGGTTCTCTGTGTGGGGACGCTCGGTCAGCGGGAGCTGCTCAGCATGCCGAGAGAGCGACGAGAGCGCACGAGGGCAGGTGCTGTACGGGTTGTGGCGGTAGGCTGCGCTCATGCGAGAAGGTCGTCAGCGAGCTCTCTGGACCTTCACGAAGCACGAGCCCGACGCTGCGGCGCCGGCCCCGCACAGCCAGCTCGAGGCGACGCACAGATGTCGTAAAAGTTGTGGATCTGCTCCTGCGGCACGAAGAGCGCGGCCGCGAACGAGTGGACGGGCGCTGCGCGTTCGAGAGTGAGGTCAGCTCTCTCGCTCGCTCGACCAGGACGACGAAGAGAGGAGGGACGCACCGTCGCCCCACCGCTCGTAGAAGAAGCCGCCCTTCTCGTCGAGGAACTTGACGTACTGCGCGCCGAGGAGCGAGGTGAGTCGGCGCTCGAGGGAGGAGGGAAGGGCGAGGAGCGGTGACGCACATCCATGTACGGCTTGCTGCGCCAGAACTTGAGCGAGCCGATCTCAAAGTTGGACCAGAAGTGGCTGTGGTGCAAGAAGGGAGCGCTGGGTCAGCCTCGCTGCGCCGCTGAGCGGTCCGAGGGAGGGGCTCGAGCGAGGCGACGAGGCGCACCAGTTGTTCCACTCGCCGTCCTGCAGGCCCTTGCCCGGCTCGTCGACGAGGAACCGGATCGCGTTGTCGTCGGCGATGTGCTCGGGGTGAAGCCTGGCAAACTCCTTGGTGACGTCCCACAGCGTCTCGACCGTGCGGCGGTCTGCGCGCTCGCGAGGAGAGGTGCAGGGTTAGTGTGCAGGTCTCGTCGCCGTCGAGCTCGAGCAGTGAGTCGCGCACACTCGTAGAGGGCGATGACGAAGCCGTAGACCTTGTTGTTGGCCTCCATCTGCGGCGAGAGAGGGAGGACGGATCAGCTTTCTGGCGACGACGACGACGACGACGAGTAGGAGGACCAGGCGCCGCACAAAGACGAACGGGTCGTAGTCGATGTCGCACCAGTACTCGACGCCGGGCTGCATGGGCGGGAGTCAGGGTCAGCGAGAGGCCCGTGCACGAGCAGCTCAAGTTCGACCTCGAGCAGGCTCACCTCGACGCGCCAGTACCAGTCAAAGTTCTCGAGGATCGGCTGCTGGAAGAAGAACATCGAGTTGAAGCGGCACATGTGGCGGTACGACTCGCTGCCGCCATACTGCGAGCGCGAGGAAGTTTGGGAAGGTCGACGAGGAGGGTCAGCTCTCCTTCAGCCGAACGAGAGAGGGAGAGACGGGCGCACAATGACGTGCTCGTCGACCATCTTCTGTCGCTCCTCGGCGGCGTGCGTCTGGTTGATGAAGGACGGGTACGACCAGTGCTCCTTGGCGATGACCTCTGCGGGCGGTTGGCAGCTCGTCAGCTCCTTCTTCGAGACGCCGTCGACGTGAAAGCTGGCTCGGGCGCACCAAAGTGGACCTCGCTCCTCGTCATCGAGCGCACGCCCTTCTTGAACTCGTCGTCGAACGGCTCGTCGTTGAGGAAGACCCAGGGGTAGTTGTACCGCCGGTTGAAGCGCGACTCGAGGTGCCGCATCGAGTTGCGCATCGCCTCGCGCTCGTTGTTGCGCACGAGCGCGACGAAGGCGGCGTTGGCCCGCTTGAAGCTGCGCAGGGAGGAGCGAGAGCGGGTCAGAACCGAGAGCCTGGGCCAGTCGAGGGAGGAGGGAGGGCGAAGCGCACGGGTTGAGGGCGGCCGGGTACACCTCGGGCGGCATCAGCAAGCCCGACTTGGCGTCCATCTCGAGCGGCGGGTCGAGCAGCCGCTCGTTCTGCGCGCGGGACCGTCCTGCTGCCCCACCACCGCCCGCTCCCGCTCGGGACCCTCCGAGCCAGCCGTCCGCCCAGCTGCTGTAGCTGCCCCACTGGCTGCGCGCGCTCTCCCCTGCGAGCGGGCTCTCGAGCCGCAAGCCATCCGTGGCGCCGCTGGTCCCGCCGCGCAGCGAGAGGCTCGCGAGCGAGACGAGGACGAGGGCGGCGAGGGCGTACGCGCCGAGGCGGACGGTGCGGGGCTTGATCGAGTCGAGTGCGGTCGAGAGGGGCGAGTTGGCCAGGCGGGCGTGGAGGGCGGTGCGGGCGCGGGCGAGGGGCGAGGGAGATGAGGGCGACGAGGGGCGGTGCGACGAGCTGGGCGAGGGCGCGTACGCCGACGTGCCCTCGTGCGAGCTCGTGGGCAGCATGGCGTAGCCCGGCATGCTGTGCTCTGGTCGGGGAGAGAGCAGGCTGACGAGGGGAGGAGCGAGAGCATCACTCGACTGCGAGCCTCTCGTCGTCGCTGCGTCTCTCCCCGCACACCTCGATCCAGACTCAACTCTCGACGGAAGAGCTCCAGCGGTCACTCGTACACGATGCAGGTCTATCTAGGACGAGTCGAGGAACGACCTACGCGGGGCTAGTCGAGACAAGGGGAGAGGCGGTGCAACAGGGTCGAAGGAGGGGGAGGGGGTGATCAACGAGGTGGTGGGACAGGACAGGGCCCGAGGGCACGAGAGAGAGCGACGAGGAAGGTTGCACAGAGAGATGCCGAAAGAGCGAGAGCGACCGCCGAACCAGCCGGCGGAGCGCGCATGGGCCTCGTCGAGGGCCGAGCTCCTCTAGTACGGCTGGTGGCCGTACGGCTGCGCCCACGGCCGAGGCGGACCTGCCGGCCCCGTCGGGCTCTCGCCGGGCAAACGGTAGGTAAAGTCGTCGGGGTGCGCGAGCCCGTCCGTGCCGTCGCCCGCCGGCGCCTCGACGTCGTCGCGCCCGTCGTGCCGCTGCTCGCCGGCGTACGACGTGCCCGGCGCCGTCGACGGCGAGAGGTACTCGGCCGTGTCGGCCGGCGACGACGCGACCGGGTCGTAGCCGTGTGCGCCGCCTGCGCTCGTCGACGCCGGCGTCGCCGAGTACGTCGCGTGCTCGTACGGGTCGTAGGCGTGCGCGTAGGGGTGGGCGCTCGGGTCGTACAGGTGTGAGGGAGGAGGAGGTGGTGGTGCGGGGACGACGCCGGCGCTCGGCGGGCCGTCTCGGCGGTAGTGGTGGTCGGTCGAGAGCGGGTACAGGCCCTTCTCGAACGACTCGGCGTTCGGGCTGTGGTCCTCGAACGCGTCGCCGCCGCCAGCTGCTCCTGCTGCCCCTGCTTCCGCCATCGGGATCCGGAACGGCTCGACGAGCGGCGCCCGCCCGTCGGCCGTGCGGAACTCGCTCGTCGCGGCGGGCGGCTGCTGGCGGTACCGCTCGGCGCGCTGCCGGTTCCGTCGCCGCACGAACCACCACGCGACGCCGGCGATGAGGAGCGCGCCGAGGACGCTGCCGATGACGGCGCCGACGACCGTGCCGACCGAGGTGGCCGAGCCGTCGTCGGGGCGTATGGCCTCGCTGCAGCCGTTCTGGTTGAGCTGCGAGGTGCGAGGCCACGAGACGTAGGTCGAAGAGCCTTCCGAGTCGGTGACCCAGACTGCGAGCGATCGAGAGAGGCAGGTCAGCGAGAGATCGAGCTGTGCGAGGAGGACGAGGGGGGGAGAGAGCGCACAGTTGTACGACTGGCCGGCTGGCACAATGTTCTTGATGGTGAACGACTTCTTGTCGATATCGGTCGCGTTCAGGTAGGCGCCGCTTTGCGGGACGAGGATCGAGACGGTGAAGGGCGCCTTGCCGACCGTGAGGTCAAAGTCGATCTCGTCGCACGGGTTGTTCTCCGGGTAGGTCGCGACGTTGAGCCATTGAGACTCGGTGCTTGCGCTGTTGAGCTCGCAGCTGTCCGAGCCAGGGATGATCGTGTCTGCGCGCGTGAGAGGCGGCAAGGTCAGCTCGGCGCGGCTCGAGGTCCGTGCACCGACGAGGAGGAAGGCCTGGACGCACAGCCGTCGACTGCTCCTCCCGAGTTGTTGGCCGAGTCGGTCATGGCGAACAGCAGCTGAGTGCCCTGTTGAGCCGAAGAGAGAGAGAGACTGGTCAGCTCGAGAAGGTCGGGCGACGAGGACGCAGGGTGAGGTCGAGAGAGGGACGCACGACGGCATAGTTGGCTGTCCAGTTGAACGTGCCGCCGATGTTGGCCGTGACGAGCTGCGTCTCGGGCAGGTAGCCGGGCGCAGCGGCGGTAAAGTAGAACGGGCCGACAGGCTGGACGTTGGTCGTCGGCGAGGCGGTCGTGAAGACCTCGAACTGGCCGCACTGCGGGATCGTCTTGACCGAGTCGTTGGCCGTGGCCCAGAAGAAGGCGATGGGCGGCTGTCGAGGGATCCAGAGGACTGCCTGCATGCGGACCGCGGGGACGAGGAGCCAAGAGAAGGTCAGCTCACCCGGATCTCTCGCTCGCGCCTGTGCGGGTCGACGCAGTGCATGGGCGCGGTGAAAGAGGGGGCAAGACGCACCTGAGCACTCCCGATCAGCGCCAGAGCCGCGACGAGGGCGAGTCGGAGGTGCCGTGCGGCGGACATCACGCGAGGACGAGCCGCCCGCGCGAGGTGGGAGGGCGAGAGGGCAGGCGGGTGGGCGGTGCTGCCGTGGTCGACACTGTGCGCGGGTCGGGACGTGCAACCGCAGGTCGGGCTGAGGAGGAGGAGCGGGCGAACGAGGGGTGCGCACCCTCGACGAGCTGCTGCGGGTTCGAGGGGAGGCGGCGTCGCGCCCCGCCCCGCGCCCCGACTCTCGCTCGCCCCTTCTTCTAGCTCAGGGACCGCCAATGCGGCCCTTCGTGAGCGTCCACTTTGGCCTCGATCGCGCACCGCTCGCAGCCTCGCACGCGTCGTCGTCGTCGTCGACCTCGCTCCTCGCGCTCCTCCTCGGCGCCCTCCTCCTCGGGACGTTCAACACGCTCAAGTGGCTCGCTCGTCTCCTCCTCCCTCAGGCTCCGCTCAGGTGCGCTGCACGTCCTCGTACCATCTCTCTGCGAAGGAGCACGCGCTGACGCACCTCGAGCATTCGTTGCAGCTCCGCGCGACGACGACGACCAGCACCCGCTCGACTCCCGCACGACCTCATCCCGCAGCTCCTGCTCGATTGGTCCGCCTCGTCGCTCGACCCAGTCCAAGCCTACGTCGAGCGCGCCGACTTTTACCGGGCGTGCGCGCTCGTCCACTCGAGCTGGACCATCCTCGCTCAACGCCTGCTCGCTCGCGACCTCCTCGTCCGCGACCCTCAGCACCCGATCCTGCGCCATGACTGCGCGCTCGACTCGTCGCGCGTCAGGAGGATCACGTTCGCGCCCCGACCGCGCTTCGCCGGGTCGGCGTACGCCATGACGGCCTGCTTGCGGCTCTTCACGCCGCAGTGCCACGCCCTCAGGTCGCTCGCCATCCTCGACGCCGACCTTGTCGAGCTCGCCGACCTCGGCAGCGCTCCGAGTGCGTCCTTCCAGGCCCCCTCGAGCGCTTGCGACGCTGCTGACGGGACCTCTCGAGCGCGCACAGTCCTCGTCGAGCTCCACGTGTTCCGCACCCGAATCGGCCGCTCGGCGTCGACGCCGACGCCGCCCTTCAAGCTGCCGCACCTCAAGACGCTCACACTCGACGAGGTCGGCTTCAGCACGTTCCGCCCGTCGTACGCCGCCCTGCTCGACCCGGTCGCCCTCCCCTCCCTCGCCACGCTCTCCATGCACCACTGCGACCTCGTCTGGACCCTCTTCCCCGAGCCTCGCACCTTCGACAAGGTGACGACGTTCCGCTTCACGAACCCAGGCGCGTTCCCCGTCACGCACCTCGCCCAGATGCGCTTCCCGGCGCTCGAGCACCTCACCCTGTGCCCGACCGCCCTACGCGACGTCCTCTCGCGCGCCTCGTCGTCGCCCGAGGAAGCCGATGCCGCCCTCGCTCTCGTCGCACAGGCGCCGCACGTCCGCCTCGTCGACAGCGTCGACTCGCGCGCGCCGCCCGCCTCGTCGACCTTCCCCCTCCCACGCCTCACGGCGCAGCACGGCCTCGCCCTCCCGCCGCCCTGCACCGGCACCCACTCGGCGTCGCTCCCGCTCCCCGAGCGCCTCCTCGGCCCCGCAGCAGCGACGCACCGCCTCTCGGCGA
This sequence comes from Rhodotorula babjevae, assembly GCA_920104245.2. NCBI lineage: Eukaryota > Fungi > Basidiomycota > Microbotryomycetes > Sporidiobolales > Sporidiobolaceae > Rhodotorula > Rhodotorula babjevae. The sequence continues at coordinate 891,124 of CAKKSZ020000009.1, read as the reverse complement.
CCGTCCAGTGGACCTGGGCCGAGCCGCGCCGGCTCGTGCACGCGGCCCGAGCGCACCTCGCCCTCGTCGACCGGCTCAACGACGCACTCGCCGCGCGCGAGCTCCTCCCGAGCGGCCGAGGGACGCTCGAGCTGCCGAGCGCGCTGCGGTACGGCCTGCCCGGGGCGGACAAGCGCACGGCGAGGCTGTGGAGCGCGGCCAGGGCGCGCTTGGACCGCCGGTGCCGCGACGGGGGCGTCGAGCTGGCGTTCACCGACGCGCGGGTCGAGGAGGTCGAGAGGGCGAGGGAGGTGTGGGGCGGGTGGGCGGGCTGCACCGACCGCTGAGGAGGAGGTTCGGCTGGAGGAGGAGGAGGTCGTCTTCTCGGGCTCTCGTATTCATCCAGCACCTTGTCGTACCGTCACTAGCGCACCCGTAGCATCCCTCTCATTCCATCTTGTCGTGTCATCTCTGCATTGCCATCCAGCTCTATCACTCCTCGCGCTCTACTCGTCCTCTCCCTCCTCCTCGCTCGCGCTCGCACCGCTCCCGACCTCCTCGTCCCCGCTCTCGACCTCGCTCTCGACGTCGCTCTCGGCGCCATACCTGTTGCGCCGGAACGCGCCGAACGCGCCCGCCGTCTCGACGAACCGGACCTGCGCGCACGGACCGCCTGAGGGGTAAGCGCTCGGCTCTCGCCCGGCGACGGCGGCGGCGGCGACGGCGGACGCGCACGCACCTCGAGGAGAGCTAGGTGCGCACGACGAGGAGCGCCTCGGGGAACCAGGGGAGGTCGTAGGGCGCGAGACTGACCTTGGCGGGAGCGTCGGGCGCGGGCGAGTAGGTGCGCCGGACGAGCCAGACGCGGTTGCGGAAGCCGATCTGGCGCAGGGTCGGTGAGCATCTGCGGCGTAGAGGGTCGTCAGCAAGGGGGACGAGAGGAGGTTGGCGAGCGAGAGGGAGAGGGACGCACTGCCCGGCGAGCGAGAGGACGTCGTCGGGCCCGATGTCGGCGCGCTGCGAGAGCAGGTGCAGCGTGCGCAGGCTCGCGAGCGGCGCGAAAGATGTCGTGAGGCGATGCTGCGGACGAGAGAGGCCGTCAGCTCTGCGTCGTCCGCGCGAGAGCGAGAGGGGACGCACGAGGTCAAAATCCTGCCCGAGATGCAGCACGACGTTCCTCAGCTCCCGCGCTCCCGCCGTCAGCGCCTCGACCGCCTCGACGCCGACGAGCACGCCCGACACCTCGAACTTGCGCAGCCGCACACCGACCGCGAGCGCGACGTGCCGCACGAACTCGAGCGGGACGACGGGCCACTCGCGGCGTCCTGTCGCGCTCGCGCCAGAGTGGTACAGCGTGAAGGCGGTGAGGGCGCGCGTGTGGTCGAGGAGGGCCTCGAGGGCTGGGAAGAACGTCGCGAGGGAAGGGTGGCGCGGGCCTGGATGGGTGAGCTTGAGCGACTCGAGGGCGGCGAGGTGAGGGGCGGCGGCGGGGAAGAAGGACGAGGGGTCGAGGTTGCAGGCTTCGAGGGCGAGGTGGCGCAGGTGAGGGAGGGTCGGGAGGAGGTCGAGGAGGGGTGCGCCGGTGAGCTTGGCGCAGCCGGCGAGGGCGAGCGACGTGAGGTGGCTGTTGGCGAGCGAGGGCGCGAGGGCGGCGACGACGCGGTCGTTGATGACGGTCGACTCGCGGCACAGGATGCTGAGCTCCTCGAGGAGGAGGACGTTGTCGTCGGCGGCGGAGGATGACGTGGCGGAGAGGGAGCGCTGCTTGGCGAGGAACGCCGGGAGGAGGTTGGCGACGTTGCGATCCGCAAGGATGAGGGACAAGGAGCGTAGGGGTGGTAGGTTGAGGAAGTGCTCGGCGTCCCACGAGCCCGGCGACAGGTTGGTGTGAGCGTTGCACTCGAAGCTGCGCAGCTTGGGGAGGGCGACGATGGCCTCGAAGACCCTGCGCGCGACGTCCAGGATCAGCTATGCTTCTCGGAGAGAGGGGAAGAGGGGCGGGGCGGCGCACCTGTCGGTCAAGGCGCCTTTGCGGGTCCAGACGAGGTCCTCGACGGCGACGCAGTTTGCGAGCATGCGGATGGCGAGGTCCTCCATGGCTTGTCGCTCGCGCAGCTTCATCGAGAGCGGGTAGACGCGGACCTCGAGCTTGCGGACCATGGCGGCGAGGTGCGGGTGGTCGACGAGCGCCTGGAACAGGAGGGGAGCGATGGCCTGGTGGGGGAGGAGAGCGGGGTCAGCGATCCGGCACGGCTCCTCGAGAGGCTCGAGAGGGACGGCAAGGCGCACGAGGTCTCGACCGAAGAGGCGCACATGGCGCAGGAGGAGGCGTTGGGCAACGGAGCGCCAGGCGCGGCAGACGAGAGAGGCCGAGACGAGGTCGCGGCGGCTGACGAGGGGCGCAAGGAGCTGGGGCAAAAGCTCGAGCGGGAGATCGGCGAGCTGTGTCGGCATGCTTGCGCGAGGGCGCAGGACGGGAGGTTGGCCGGCGAGGACGAGGCGGTGTCGCGCGCTCGCTCTCGGGGAATTGCAGCGGTACCTGGACAAATCGTACGAGGGGCTACTTGAGGGTAACAGGTGGCACAGGTGCTCTCTGGGCGAGTCGAGGGGTCCGTGGCGCCTCGAGGCGATGAGCTCGCTCTGGCTGAGCAAGCGGCGTCTCGCTCTGGACCCGCAACAGCACTCGCCACCTCGTGCTACCCGCCACAGAGCACACCAGCACCACCGCGAGCCCCAGTCGCACCCAGCACCCCGACCCCTCGCACCCTCGTCCACCTCGCCTCGCCTCGCCGCCGCACCCAAGATGGAGACGGCCCAGTCGCACCCTTACACCTGCCTTTCGTGCCAGCTCGCCTTCCCCGACGCACACTCGCAGCGCAACCACTACCAGCAGGAGCTCCACCGCTACAACGCCCGCCGCCGCGTCGCCGGCCTCGCCCCGCTCACCCAAGAGCTCTTTGACGACAAGGTCAAGGAGCGCTCGACCCAGCTCCCTGGCGGCGCAGACAAGGACCAGGAGCACGTCAAGAAGCTCGCCTGCAAGGCCTGCAAGTGCGTCCTCCCCACAGCTCTCCTCGTCCTCCTCACGACCCCCGTTGCTAACCCTCGCCACCTTGCCCGTCTGCAGCAAGACGTTCGCGTCCCAGGCCACCCACGATGCGCACGTCAAGACCAAGAAGCACCAGGACGCCGTCTTCAAGGCCGCCTCCAAGCTCAAGGCCGCCGACCTGACCCCGTCGGCCGAGAAGGACGAGGACGCGTCCATGGCCTCGCCCATCCCCTCGACCTCGACTGCACCGCCGCCCGCACCCGCACCCGCACCCACCGACGACGAGGCCGTCTTCGAGTCGTCGGGCGACGCCGCCCTCGACCGCCTCGTCGCCAAGCGCCTCCAGTACGCGCCGCCGATCGCCCCCTCGTCGTGCCTCTTCTGCCCGCACTCGTCCGCCTCGGCCCAGGACAACGTCGCCCACATGCGCGCCGCCCACTCGTTCGTCATCCCCGAGGAGGAGTACCTCGTCGACGTCGAGGGCCTCTTGCGCCGCCTCGGCGAGGAGGTTGGCACCTGGAACGTGTGCGTGTGCTGCGGCAAGGGCTACGGCGGCAACATCGACCTCAACAAGGAGTCGGACCTCGCCGAGGACGAGCTCAAGCGCCGCGCGAGCAAGGGCATCGAGGCCGTCCGGGCGCACATGCAGTCCAAGGTGCGCTCCCCTCCCGCCTCTCTCGCTCTTTCCCCTCGACCCTGCCGCTCACACCCCTCTCGCCTTGCCGCACACAGTCTCACTGCCGCTTGCGCTACGACACCGAGGAGGAGCAGCTCAACATTGCCGACTTTTACGACTTCCGCCCCTCGTACCCGGACTACGAGCTGCGGCAGCAGAAGAAGGCCGAGAAGCGGGCGGCGCGTCTCGCCGCCAAGCAGGCCAAGTCGGGCGGGTGGGAGGACATCGACGAGGAGGCCGAGGAGGGCATGGCGGTCGACGGCGCGCAGGGCGAGGGCGAGGGCGACGACCAGGTCGAGGTCGTGTACGACGACGGCTCGGACTCGGACGACCTTGTCACCGACTCGGACGACGACGACGACGACCTGCCGTCGGGCACCAACGTGACGTACGGCGACACCGAGTACGAGCTCGTCCTGCCCTCGGGCGCGCGCGTCGGCCACCGCGCGCACCGCACCATCTACAAGCAGAACCTGCTCCCCTACGTCGACGGCACGCCGTTCAAGCAGCCGGCGCACGCGTCCCAGGCCGAGATCAAGCCCTCGGCGCAGAGCCAGGCGCTCCTGTCGCTCGTGCCCGCCATGAAGAAGGACCGCACGCACGCGCGCCCGCTCTTCTCGGCCGCGCTCGTGCCCGCCAAGGGCGCCGGTTTCGGCAAGGGCAACGGCAACTCGGGCGAGGTCATCAAGGCGCGCAACAAGGGCGAGGCCAAGGAGGCGAGCAAGGCGACGAGGCACTTCCACGAGCACAAGCGCTTCCAGGACCAGGCCTTTATCCGCGGCCTGCGCGGTAACAGCCAGAAATACGTGCGTCGCCTCGCCCTCTCTCTCTCTCTCTCTCTCTTCCTCTCGCTCCCGCCGTCCTTGTCGCCATCGTCGTCGACGAGCAGAGCGCTGACCTTCCTCCTCTGCGCCCACAGTACCGCGACCCGCTCCTGCAGTAGACGCCCTCGCCGCCATCGTCGCCCTTGTTGTCGTCATTGGCGCACCTTGTACCTCTCTCCCCCTCTGTAACGATGTCTCCTTCCTGTGCTTGCCGGCGAGAGCCGTCGACGAGGAGAATCGGCTTGTCGAGCTCTGCTCAAACTCGCTCTACTCGCTCTCCTGTAAGAGGACCTTGCTCTTCCTCCTGCTCGCCAGCTGCTCACTCGAGCTGATCGCAAGAGCTGCGCTGCCGAGGTGCGAGAGCGCGGGCGTCGTCGGTCGTCCTCCACCCGAGGGGTCCGTGCGCGGCCGACCTTCCCAGATGACTTCTCTCGCTCACCGCTCTGCGTGCTCACGCAGGACGTCTCGGTCTCCGCGGCGCTCGAGCTCTCGAGCTAAAGAGAGCGACAAGGCAAGGCGTCGAGCTCGAGCCGATCGCAGCTGAGAGCACACCGGGGGAGGAGAAGCAGGACAAAGCGAGTTGCAGCTCAAGCACCTCCTCCCTCGACGCGCTACCGCGCCCCATACGCCTCCCTCATCGCCGTCTGCACGTCAACGAGCGACCATGTCCTCGCAAAGTCACCCTCGCGCAGCCTCATCTCGTCATCGGCGACCTGGACCGCGCCCGGCTCGACGTCGAGCAGGAGCGCGAGGTCCTTGGCGGTCGAGAGCCCGGCGCGCGCGAGCGTCGAGGCCTTGTCGGCGATGTCGGTGGCGGGGTAGAGCGCCGAGAGGAAGGCAACAAGGTCGGCCGAGGGAGGGGTCGAGGTGGAGGAGGGGTCCGTGCGTCGGGGAGGAGCGGCGAGCGGGGTGGCGGCGGTCGAGAACGGCGTCGAGCGGGCGGGCGCCTCGTCGAAAGGGTCGCGTGAGGAGCTTGGAGTCGAGGTGGCAGGGTAGGGCGCTGCGAGAGGCTTCTGGCGAGGCTGCGGGCTCGGCGCCTGGTGCCGCGCACGCTTGACTGGGCGCTGCGGCGCCGGGCTCGCGTCGCTCGCCGCGTCGAGGTCGTGGTTGTGGTCGAGCTTGACGGCGACGATGCGCCACGAGTCGTCGTCGTCGCGCTCGGCGTCGACCTGGACCGTGCAGCGACCGGTCGGCAAGTTGTCGAACCGGCAGTGGTTGCGCCTGCAGGCGATGCTGACACGGTCGAGCTTGTTGGCGTTGGACGCGCGCCACATGTGGAAGCCGTTCTGCTCGGCGTAGACGTGCATGGTGGCGAGGAGGGTCGGCGACGAGCTGAAGATCTGACCGCGAGCAGGCTTGGCCACGGCGCCCTTCTGCAGAGGAAGAGCGTCAGCGAGATCACGACAAGCAGGAAGAGGACAGGGACGCACTCGGGCGATCTGCGACATCTTGTCCTTGAGCTTCTCGACGCGCGGGTAGAGCGTCTCGGAGGAGCCGACCTCGAGCGGCTCGTCGAGGTCGAAATCGAAGCGATCTGGGACCTTGTAGTTGACCGGCCGCGTGCGACGCAGCTTGCGACTGCCGGTAGGCGTGCGCGTCGAGCTCGGCATTGTGCTCGAGCTGGACGTTGGCGACGGCGGCGCCGGGTCGTCTGGCGCACGATCTGCCCGACGCGCCCTCTTCTCGTCAGCTCGAACCCGCTCCTCCATCGTCGCGATCTTGCGCTCGAGGTCGGGCCGGTCCTCGGCGGCGTAGGCAGGGCGACAGGCCTCGGGGCACGTGTGGACGAGGCAGACGCGGTCGACCTCGACCTCGAACTCGCCGTCGCAGTTGCGGTTATTGGCCGACACGAGCCAGGTGCAGTTGGCGCCCTGCTGGTTCAGGGCGTGCTCGGTCGACAGGGTCGTCAGGCGGCACTGGACGAGAGCGCGCTTGGAGGTGCCGGACCAGCTCGAGGGCGAGACGCCGAGGACGCCTGCGGGAGGAGGACGATCAGCTCGCCTGCCGCGCTCCAGGTATCAAGGAGGGGGACTTACGGCAAGCACGGTAGGCCTGGAGCTTGAACGAGCTGACGGACGAGAACCTTTGGCCGAGGACGGGGAGCTGGTCGGCTGGCGGGGCAGGCGAGGGCGTGGGCAGCTGCACAGGCTCCATGGCCGGCTCTGTCGATGTAGAGGCGGTCCTCGCGAGCAGCTGGGGTGCGTGCAGGTGCGTACAGGTGCGAGGGAGGGAGCGAGGAGGCTCAGTCGGGGCGAGCTGTGATGAGACATGAACAATCGAGATGATGGCGCGAAGGGGGAGCGAGGACGAGCCTCTCGCTTTCGGGAGAAAGCTCTGCACTGAACGACGCAGTCTGCGTACCAAGAACAACGAGAGCGAGTCTGCTACAGCCGAAACCCGACCTCGGCTCACGACTCGGCGGGCTCGTGCGCAGCTCTCAGGCCCTCCTGCAGGTCGACCAGGCTCCACGCACAGTCCTCGTACCCATCGTGCAGGCGCAGCTGCTCTTCCATCGCGACGACAGAGTCGGGCTCGAGCGAGAGGAAGTCGACGACGTCGCCGGCGGTCGACAAGCCGAGGCACTGCGTGAGCGCCGCCGTGACCGAGTCGACGAGCGGAGGGCCGAGATGCGGGAGGGCGCCGGCAAGAAACATGGCGACGTCGTCGGGGAGGGGAGGTCGAGGCTCGAAGCGCGGCGGAGAGTCCTGCTCGTGCCGGTCGAGGCAGTGCGGCTCGTCGCCGGCGGCGGGCTCGGGCGTCTCGTGCACGGCCGACCACCCGCTCGTCGACGCCCTCGGCTGCTGTCGAGGAGGAGACGGCGACGACGACGCCGCTGCTGGACGACCGCGCTTGTGCGGCCGAGCGCTGACCGTCTCCTCCTCGAACGTCGCCCGGCGCGTCTCGCCGCTCAGCTCGTGGCTGTGCTCGAGCTGCGACTCGTCGACGAACCAGCGCCCGAGGCGATTGCGCTTGATGACGAGCGTCATTGAGCAGCGACCACCCGGCTTGTCGGCGAAGCGGTGGTGGCCGCGCCCGCAGCGCAGACGCGCTCGGATCGGCGAGTAGGCGTCCGAGTTGCGGTACAAGGTGAAACTGCGCTGCTGCGCGTAGGCGTAGAGGAGGGCGAGGAGGGCGGAAGCCGAAGCGAACGTGTCGGTCGGTTCGGGAAAGTCGACCGTGCCGTTCTGCGGGCCGTGCGCTCGAGGGTCAGCACTGGCAGCGCGAGTCGAGAGGAAGCGCACGCACCTCGACGAGCTGATCGATGACAGGCTGAACATCTGCTGCGGCAGGGAAGCGCGCGCGCACAACGCCCTCCTCGACGCCCGAGTCGTCGTCCTCGTCCTCGGAATCTGCCGCCGTGAGGTCGATCATCGCCACACTCTTCCTCCTGCCCGGCCCTGCGCCCGATGCTCGCCGCCGCTCCTCACCCTCGAGCCTCGCTGCCCTAGCGCGACGTTTGCCTGTGCGCGCCGCACGCTCCTCCTCCTCGGCCGACGCCGCGCTCGCCGCCTCGCGCCGCCTCGCCTCGTCCTCCTCCCGCCTGACGGTCTCCTCCATGCGCGCGATGCGCTCCTCGAGCTCGCCCTCGAACTCGGCAAAGTAGGCGCCGCGTGCGCCCGCCGGGCACGAGTGCTCGAAGACGGCATCGACCACCGTGACGGGGGCGAGGCCCTTGCCGAACAGGCGGTTGCTCGCGCTGATGAGGAACGTGCATGGTCTGCCGCCGCCGCTGTCGGTCGCCGCTGGGTCGTCGCGGGTCGAGAGGGTCGTGAGGCGGCAGCGAATGTAGGCGTGGGCGGCGGCGCCGACTCGGGGGCTGGGCGAGACGGCGTTGGCGACTGCGGGAGAGGCTCTAGGGTCAGCGTGTGCGCTGTTGAGGGAGAGAGCGCACCAACGCACGGCAGGCACGGTACGCGGCGAGCTTGAAGCTGCTGGCCGAGGTGAAGTCGTCGCCCACTCGGGGGAAGCTCAAGGCCGGTGCAGCGGCGGCGCTTGAAGACCCTGGAGAGCGCGCAAACATGTCGAGACAGCGCGCTGTGCTGCGCCGACGAGTCGCAGACGCGGGCGCAGTGACGAGGCGAGAGGGACTCGGAGAAGGAGGAGAGGCCGGACCCCCGCCGGCGACGAGGAGGAGGCGTGTGCGTCCGGTGCGCGGACCGGGCGGATCGAGCGGAGAGAGACAGGAGGCCGGGGAGCGGACCTGAGCACGCCGAACCAGCCGATCGCGCAAGCAAAGCGTCGCTCGCCTCGCCCGCCGCCCGCAGCGCAACCTCGATCCGAGCGAAAAGTGCTGGTACAACAGAGCTGCTCGACCGCCACGACGACCGCCGCTCGAGCGTCTACTCGTCCTTCCTCGCCCGCTTGCTCTCCTGCGCCGCGCCCTCGCCCTCGCCCTCGCTCGCCGCACCCGACTCGCCCGCGTCCGACGCGCGCCGCTTGCTGCCCTTGAGGCCCTTGAACTTGCGCGCCTGGAGCTTGTCGAGGTCCTGCCGGCCGACGTGGATGTGGCCAATCTTGTTGCCCATCTCGTCGATCTGCGAGAGGGGGAGGGAAGGGCGTCAGCGAGGTCGAGGAAGAGAGGGTCCGTGCGCGAGGACAGAGACGCACGTCGAGGTTCTTGCTCTTCTTCGGGCCGTTCGAGCTCTTCTTCTCCTTCCTGCAGAGCGCACGTGAGGGCGGGTCAGCGTCATGAGTCGACGAGGGGAGGACGAGAGGCGGGGCGAGCGGCGACGCACTTCTTCATGGCCTGCTTCCACACCTCGGCCGTCGGCGCCTGGGTGCGGCGCATCGAGAACGAGAAGTGCGGGCCGTGCGGCGCGAGCTCGACCCGGGGCTGGGGCAGGCCACTGCGCATAAAGTGGACCGTGTAGGTGCGGAAGTGGACGAGCGGGAGCGACTTGTCCTCGTCGTAGTTCTGCGTCGCCGCCGCCGGGTTGAACGAGCCGATGAGCGACTCGACCGCCTTGCCCTTGCCGTTCTTGCTCGCGCCCGAGAGGGCGCCCTCGACGCTCGCGGCGCTGTCGTCCTCGGGGCGGTCGCCGATCGTGACCGAGATGACGCGCTCGAGGCCCTTGAGCGACACGCCGTCGAGCTCGTTGCCGCGGAAGAAGTCGAGCAGGATCGACTTGAACTGCTGGAACGTCGGGTGCGAGTCCCACAGGTTGGCGTGCGGCTCGGCGGCGGTAAAGTGGAACAGCGGGACCGAGCCGGCGGTCGACTTGATGCCCTGCGTTTGCGTGAAAGAGAGGAGAGTCAGCGTGGGTGCGTCTTCGAGGGTGAGTAGGCGAGGAAGAGCGAGAGGGGCGCACCTTGAAGTTGCTCATGGCCATGACCTCCTCGATGCCGACCTCGAGCATCTCCATGACCTCGCCGGCGAAGCAGCGGGCCCAGACGAGGCCGTGCGGGCGCTTCTTGGTGTGGGTGCCGATGAGGAAGAGCGACGCGTCGTTCTTGGACGACCAGAAGTTGAGCGAGGCCGGGTCCTCGAACGGGCGGACCTCGTTGGCCTTGGAGAAGGCGATCGCGTTGGGCTTCTTGAGCTGGTTCTGCGGGGCGTCGAGGGTCGATCGAGAGAGGAGGAGAGCGAGCAGGAGAGGCGTGTCAGCAGGGAGCGAGAGAGAGAGAGCGCACGGAAGAGGAGCGAGAGAAGGGACGCACGAGCTCGCTGAGGGCGACCTTGACCTTCTCCGAGATGCCCGTCGTGCGCGCGATGATGGCCGTCTTGGCCTCCTTCTCGACGAGCTGGGGCGCGCGAGCGTCGGCAGCGCGCTTGGAGCGGGCGTTCTTGGGCTTGGCCGGGGCGACGAGGGGAGTGGACATGGCGGCGGTCGCTGAGGAGGTAGGAGGGAGGGCTTGACGGCTGCAGGCGCGTGACGAGAGTCAGTGAGGGCTTGCATAGGGCAGGCGGGTGTGCTGAGTCTCGTGCGCCGACGGAGCGGCAAGGAGGCGGAGCTCGAGGTGGGCCAGGACGAGCTCGCGCAGAGGCGCACGGCCGCCCTAGCTCTGTAGAGCCTACCACAGATCTTCTGTCCGCGCCGAGCTGCGCACCCGTGGCCGCAGGATGGTGCGAGGGCCGGCCGCCGGGTCGAGGATCCTCATCGCCCGCGAGCGAGGTGCGGGTGCGACGGCGGCGTTCCTTGACGAGGTGCGCGGGTGCAGAGGTGGGAGAGAAAGTGTGCGAGGCTGTAGACGGACCTGCTCGACCACTAGAGGCTGAGGAGCGAGTGGGGGAGGGCGACACCAACGGATCGAGCTCGAGGACGAGACGACGAGCGACTGCACCGCCTCGTCCCTCTCCGACCCTCGAGCCAGCTCGCAGGCGAGGTAGTTCTGCACACGGGCACCACAGCACCCTCCCGGCGCGCACCAGACCCGACCCGCCCTCGCCCCGAGCCGTCGCGGTCCCCTCCCTCCTCATCGCGCCTCGCCTCGTTCCCCCACCTCTCGCGCTGGAGCCATGCTCGCACAGCGCATCTCGGCACTGCCCTCGAGGCGCATCTCGACCGCGCCCATCCGCCCCTGGGTCCTCTCGCCCGCCTCCCTCGCCTCGCCCCGCTCATTCGCCTCGACCCCACTCCGCCCCGCCGCACCACCTCCTCCACCACCCGCCTCGCCCACCAAGAAGAGGGGCAAGCGCGCAAAGGACCCGCTCGACAACTTCTACTCCGACTCGCTCAACCTCCCAAAGACGGCCTTTCCCCTCCGCGCCGAGGCCGCCCGCCGCGACAAGCTCTTCTGGGCCAGAACGACAGACGAGCTCTACCAGTGGCAGGTGCGTCCTCCGCTCACTCTCGCGACGTCCGTCCTGTACTGCTGCTGACCCTGGCGCCGCGCGCACGCAGGCCGAGCAGAAGGACCGCCCGCTCTTCGTCCTTCACGACGGTCCTCCTTATGCCAACGGGCACCTGCATTGCGGTACGCCCTCTCTCTAACCCACTTCGAGCGCTAGAGGACTAGCTGACGTCGACGTGCGTGCAGGCCATGCGCTCAACAAGGTCACCAAGGACCTCATCAACCGCTCAAAGCTGATCCAGGGTCACCGGGTCCAGTGCGTCCCCCTCTCGAGCGTCGACCTCTGCGTCCGCAGGGCGAGACTGACCTTCTGCCGCGACCCAGCTACGTCCCCGGCTTCGACACGCACGGCCTCCCGCTCGAGCTCAAGGCCCTCTCGGCGCTCAAGAAGCCCGCCTCGAGCCTGTCGCCGCAGGAGATCCGCGCCGCCGCTCGCGCCGAGGCCGAGAAGGGCATCGAGATCCAGAGCGGCGAGTTTCAGACGTTTGGCGTCATGGGCGACTGGGACAACCCGTACCGCACGATGGACTGGCGGTACGAGCGGCGGCAGCTCGAGGTCGTGCGCGACATGGTCGACAAGGGTGAGCGGACGCTCTCGCTCTCGGTCGCCTTGCTCCCCGCGCACACAGCCACTGATGCGACATGTCGTCGCTCCACAGGCCTCATCGTCTCGCACCACCGACCGACCCTGTACTCGCCCTCGTCGCGCACGGCCCTCGCCGAGGCCGAGCTCGAGTACCGCGAGGACCACGTCTCGCGCTCCGTCTACGTCTCGTTCCCCGTCGCCGACCTCGGCTCGACGCTCGAGCGAGAGCTCGAAATGGCGGGCGTGACGCTCGGCGAGGACGACAAGGTCGGGCTCGCGGTCTGGACCACGACGGCGTGGACGATCCCGAGTAACGTCGTGCGTGGCCTCTCTCTCGCACTCACTCCTCGTCGGTAGCTCACGCTCTTCCTGTGGATGTGCGCAGGCCATCGCCGTGTCTGAATCGCTCGAGTACACCCTCGTCCGCTCTTCCGCCGAGCCCTCCTCCCTCCTCATCGTCGCCTCGGACCGCCTCGCCTCCCTCTCCGAGCTCCTCGCCACCCCTATCGAGCCCGTCGCACGGTTCGCCGGCTCGTCCCTCCTCTCAACGACCTACACCGACCCGCTCGCCTCGTCCCCATCCACGACGTCGCCCGCCCGACCTCGCCCGCTCATCCCCGCCCCGTACGTCACCTCGACGACGGGCACGGGTCTCGTGCACACGGCACCCGCACACGGCGTCGAGGACTGGGAGGCCTGGCGCGCGTACCGCTCGGCGCAGGGCCTCCCCGCGCAGGACACGCTTTGCGCCGTCGATGGCGCCGGTCGCCTCGACGACACGCTCTTCGACATGGTCGAGCGCGATGTCGCCGAGCGGCTCAAGGGCAAGGACGTGCTCAAGGAGGGGACGGGCGCCGTCATCGAGCTGCTCGAGGAGCGAGGGCGCCTTCTCAAGGAGGTTGAGGTCCAGCACAAGTTCCCGTACGACTGGCGCACCAAGAAGCCCGTCATCTTCCGGTGCGTCTCTCTCCCTCTCTCCTCACCCTGCATCTCTTCCTCGGTGGCTGACGTCGAGCCTGCTTCGCTCTGCAGCGCGTCGTCTCAGTGGTTCGCCAACCTCGACCCGGTCAAGTCGAGCGCGATCGACGCCCTCTCGCGCGTCAACTTCTTCCCGTCTCGCGGCGCTCGCACGCTCGAGATGTACGTCCACGGGCGCAGCGAGTGGTGCATCAGCCGGCAGCGAGCCTGGGGCGTGCCGATCCCCGTCGTCTACTCGTCGGCACCGGGCGCCGGCGCCGCCAAGGAGGTGCCGCTCCTCACGCCGGCCAACGTCGACCACATCGTGCGCGTCCTCGAGGCGCACGGCGGGACCGACCACTGGTGGGCTGGCGCCGCCGCCGAGTTCGTCCTGCCCGAGGAGCGCGAGCACGCCGCCGCCGAGGGCCGCACCGAGTGGCGCACGGGCACCGACACGATGGACGTCTGGTTCGACTCGGGCTGCTCGTGGACGCTCCTGCGCGAGGAGGGCGTGCGCGACGAGGGCGGCGCCGAGCCGCTCGCCGACGTCTACTTTGAGGGCTCGGACCAGCACCGCGGGTGGTTCCAGTCGAGCCTGCTCACCAAGGTCTCGAGCGCGCGCGAGGGCGACGTCCCGCAAGCGCCGTACCGCGACGTCGTGACGCACGGCATGGTCCTCGACGACAAGGGCCGCAAGATGAGCAAGAGCCTCGGCAACATCGTCAGCCCGTCGGTCGTGATCCAGGGCGGCAAGGTGCACCTCTTCTTCCTCACGCCCTCCTGCTGCACAAGGTTGAGCAGAAGCTGACGCTCGTCGCCTTGCAGGACAAGAAGCGCGAGCCCGCCTACGGCACGGACCTCCTGCGAGTCTGGGTCGCCTCGGTCGACTCGTCGCGCGACGTCCTCATCGGCCCGGGCATCCTCGCTCAGACGTTTGAAGGCCTGCGCAAGATCCGCAACACGGCGAGGTTCCTGCTCGGCAACCTGGGCGACCAGCCGAGGGAGAAGTTTGCCGCCGAGGACTTGGGCTTGGTACGTCGCGCTCTCGCTCCCTTCCTTCTCTCCGTCTCCGCCAAGCTGACCTGGCGCACGCACAGATCGAGCGCTACATCCTGCACGAGCTGTACGACCTCGACCAGACGGCGCGCGAGGCGTTCTCGACCTACCAGTTCAACAGGGGTGCGCACGGACCCCTCACCCTCTCTCTCTCGGCGCGCTCAAGCTGACGCCTAGCCCTCGCGCACAGCCTACCAAGCCCTATCGACCTTCTCAAACTCGACCTTGTCGTCGTTCTACTTTGACGTGACCAAAGACGCGCTGTACGCCTCGTCGCTCTCGTCACTCGCTCGGCGCCACATCATCGCGACGCTCCACACCGTCTACGACACGTACGTCTCGGTCCTCGCGCCCATGGCGCCCCTGCTCGCCGAGGAGATCCACCACTTCCGGCGAGGCGCGCTCGAGGACCCGCAGGAGGGCGAGCAGGGCGCAGGGAGCGTGTTCGAGCGCGTGTGGCCTCTGCCGGTGCGTCCTCCCTCTCCTCGTCACCCTCTCGAGGGCCACGGCCTGACGAGCTCGAGCCGCCGCCAGAACAAGGTGTGGCACGACCTGCAGGTCAAGGCCGACATGGAGGAGCTCTTGGCGGTCCGTGCGGAGGTCAACGGCTTGCTCGAGCAAGCTCGCAACGACAAGTGCGTCCTCTCTGCCCTCCTCTCGACTACCCCCGAGGAGTGCGAGCGCTGACGTTGTCGGCGTTGCGCAGGTGCCTCGGCAGCTCGAGCGAGGCGGTCGTCGAGATCGGCAACCCGAGCCGACTCCTCCAGGATCATCGTGCGTCCTGTCCCTGACCTCCTCATCTTCACCGACGTCTTCGCACGGGTGACTGAGTGCTGCTTCTCGCTCGCAGGCGACATGCTCAAGATGCTCTTCATCGTCTCGGAGGTCTCGCTCTCGTCCGCCTCATCGACCGCTGCCGCACCAGCGTGGCGATACTCGAGCACCCTTCCAGGTGCGCCTCCTCGTCTGTGAGCTCGCGCTCTTCAACGGTGCTGACGTAGTCGTGTGCGCGCCGCAGGCTCCGACACGACCCTCACCATCCTCCCCTCGCCCCTCTCCAAGTGCCCCCGCTGCTGGCAGCATGCCCTCCCTCCCGCGCCGGCGCCCTCTCCCGCACCTGCAGCAGCATCAGCACCGTCGACAGGCGCGACGCAGCGAGTGTGCGACCGCTGCGCCGACGTCCTCGCCGAGCGGGAACTCGTCCCGCCCGGCCTCGAGGCGCCGCTCAGCGTTGGGCTGTAGTCTCGCCTCCGGCAGTCGAGTCTTGATTCTCTAGAGCCATCGACGATCGAGACGAGCGCAACGCAGAGCAGTTAGACCCTCTCGCGCGCCTGAGCGAGGTGAGATTGCGAGGTCGACGAGAAGGAGAGCTCTCGATGTAGCAGCTGCCGAGCGTCGTCTTCCCTCGCCGTCTCGATCGCGTAGCGTGCAGCTTGCAGCAGCGTGTCGCAGTCTCGCACGTCGCCGGCTTCTCGAGATTGAGCGCAAGGCGCGACTTGAGAAGGTCGACGACTTGAGGGTTCGTGCGCCTCGTCCGTGCCTCTCTTTGCTCGCCGCTCGTCTCAAGCTCAGCTCTGCGGGGCAAAGGGGGGTGCAGTCTGCCGCACGAGAACGGGTAAAGGCGCGCAAAAAAAAAAGAGAAGCGACCAGAGCAGGACTTGAACCTGCGCAGGCAAAGCCTAATAGATGGCGAGTTGATTCGAGTCTATCCCCTTAACCGCTCGGGCATCTGGCCTCTTGAATGCCAGCACTGGCAAAATGCATTCTCTATGCACCCAGGTGTTGCCGCGCGCCGAAACCGCCGAATCCCGATCGCTCGACCCCCCTCGTCTCTCTCCGCTGCCACCATCCGCCGCATGCTCCTGCTGCGTGCGCCACGAACCTGCTCAGCACTCACTCGCACCGCTCGACCCCGCCCAGGACCTCGCCCCCGTCCTTCGCTCCTCCTCCCCACACGCGGCGAGCAACCACGCAGCCTCGCTAGCGTCAACTCGCCTCGCACGCCCATCGTCCACCGCGAGCGGTCACCTACAGCTGTCATGCAGCGCCGCAACGAGCCGTTCGACCTCGGCAGCCTCGGGTCAGGGTGGAAGGAGCGGTCGGAGGACTCGGCGACTCGATGGTTCAGCGTCTACCAGCCGACGATCGAGGTCTCGCCGAACGACGATAGGGCCTACCGGTGCGCTACGAGCTCACAAACAAGCCTGCAGCGCGAGCTGACACAGTCCTGCCGCCGCCCTCCTGCGGCTTCCTCACGCTCGGCAACGGCCTGCGCGCTCTGCTCATCTCGGACAGCAAGACGGACAAGGGTGCGCTCTCTGCACGACTGGCTCTCGAGCAAGAAGCTGACGCATGTGCGACTACAGCTGCGGCGGCTCTCGGTGTGCAGGTCGGCCACCTGAGCGACCCGGACGACCTACCCGGCCTGGCGCACTTCTGCGAGCACAGTGCGTCCAGCCTTCTCCCGCTTCCTATCCCACGGATGCTGGAGCTCACCCAGCACCTATCCGCAGTGCTCTTCCTCGGCACCGAGAAGCATCCCGACGAGAGCGAGTACAAGACCTACCTGTCGCGCAACTCGGGCTCGAGCAACGCGTACACTTCCCTCGCCGAGGTGCGCCGGCTCTCCTCGCTGCCGCAGCTTCCAGAGCTGACCCTCGTGACGCGCAGACGGTCTACCACTTCGACTGCTCGCCAGATGGCCTCGCCGGCGCCCTCGCCCGCCACGCCCAGTTCTTCACCGCGCCGCTGTTCGACCCGTCGTGCACCGAGCGCGAGGTCAACGCCGTCGACAGCGAGTTCCGGCGCAACCTTCAGCTCGATGCGAGGAGGCTCTTCCAGCTCGGCAAGGCGACGAGCTCTCGAGCGGGAGGAGCCGTCTACTGGAAGTTCGGCACGGGCAGCAAGCAGACGCTGTGGGAGGAGCCGAGGGCGCGAGGTGTCGACGTGCGAGAGCGTCTTCTCGAGTGGTACAGCAAGGAGTACTCGGCCAACCTCATGTCGCTCGTCGTAGTCTCGTGCGTCGTCCACCTTCTCAATCTCACTCCTCCCGCTCGCGCTCAGCTGACGACCTTCTCCTCCGCAGCAACCGTGCGCCGTCCTTGCTCGTCGTCTCGACGGGACTACACTGACGCTCCTGCTCTCACAGACTCGCTCGACGACCTCACGTCGCTCGTCGTCGCCGAGTACTCGGACGTCCCCAACGCCAACCTTACGCCGAATTCCTTCCCTTCCCCGCCTATAACCGCCGCCGAGGCCGAAAAGGAGATCTCGTACCGGACCGTCAAGGACACGCCGCAGCTGCGCATCGAGTTTGGCTTGCCGGACCTGCGCAAGTACTGGGCGACCAAGGCGCGCACCTCCTCAGCGAGCCTGTCGGGAGCGGGCGTCAGCTGACCCTCGCGCCTCGCTCTCGATCGCAGCCTGGACGGTTCCTGTCGCACTACATCGGCCACGAGGGGCCCGGCTCGATCCTCGCCGAGCTCAAGGCGCACGGGTGGGCCACCTCGCTCTCGGCCTCGTCCGCCAACGGCGCTGCCGGCTTCGACTTCTTCCGCATCAACATCAGCCTCTCTGCGCCTGGCCTCGGTGCGCTCCATGTCCATCTTCGCCGCCTTGATGAGCAGAGCCTGACAGCCCGCACCCGCAGAGCATTACAAGGAGGTCCTCGCCGTCGTCTGGGCCTACCTCGACCTCTTCAAGGCGACCCCGCCGCAAGCATGGGCCTTTGACGAGATGCGGCGACTCGGCGAGATCGGCTGGCGGTGGAAGGAGCAGGGTCAGCCGCAGTCGACCGTCCGCAACCTCGCGAGCCAGCTCGGCGAGACGCTCTACCCGCCCGACAAGGCGCTCGTCGGGCCCTGGTTCGCGACGAGGTGGGACGAGGAGTGCGTGCGCGAGGTCATGGAGCTCCTGCGCGTCGAGAACTGCCGGGTCTTTGTCGGGTCCAAGGAGCCGTTGCCGGGCCGCAGCTTCTGGACGCAGGTCGAGACGGTGAACCTCTCTCGACACTCCCCTCTCTCGCTCTTCGATGCACTGGACGTGTGGCTGATGACCGAGCTTCGACGCTCGCAGTACTATGCCACCGAGCACGACGTCCTTCCCCTCGAGATCTCGCACGACGCTCGGTCCCTCGACAAGCTCGCCCTTCCTGAGCGCAACATCTTCATCCCCAACAAGCTCGATCTTGTGGCAGAGAAGGCTGTCGAGGTGCGTCTGGCCGTCCTCGCGCTGTCGCCCCTCGGTCCCCGGCTAACCTCGGTCCCTCTTGCTCGCAGCCCGTCATGCGGCCGTCCCTCATTCGGCACACGCCTAGATCCCGCCTCTACCACAAGTGCGACGACCTGTGGATCATCCCTCGCGGCGGCGCCTACGTCCGGTTGCGCTCGCCCGTCGCCGACGAGACGGCCCGAGCGGCCGTCCTCACCCAGCTCGTCACCTTGCTCGTCGAGGAGAGCCTGTCCAAGTACTCGTACGACGCGTCCCTCGCCGGCCTCGACTACTCGCTCGGCACCGACACGAGCGGCATGCTCCTGCTCGTCTCGGGCTACACCGACAAGCTCGCGCTCCTCGCCTCGGTCGTCGTCGACAAGCTCAAGGCGTTCGCGATCGCGCCCAAGGAGTACGACATCGTGCACGATCGCCTCGTCCGCGCCTACAAGAACGCCGAGTTGCAGAACCCGTCGACGCTCGCCGATGCCGAGCTGCGGCGGTTCACGAGGGAGCGGTACTGGACGTGGAAGCAGCGACTCGAGGCGCTGCAGGGTGAGCTCGCGCTTCTCGTCGTCTGCGATGAGAGCGGTGTTGACGAGCTCCTCACGCTCGCAGTCATCAAGCCGGCCGACGTCGAGGAGCACGCACGGACCTTGACCTCGCGCCTCCTCGTCGACTCGCTCGTCCACGGCAACTTCAAGCGCGAGGGCGCCGTCGACCTACTCGACGCTGTAGAGCGCAAGCTCGACGCTGCAGAAGTCGACGTCGCCGAGCTCGACCACCACCGCGCGCTCAAGCTCCCGCCCGGGACCGTCACCGTGTCTCGCTCGTCCGTGCCGTCGCCCGAGAACGTCAACTCGGCGGCGAGCGTCTACTACGACGTCGGCTCGGCCAACGACCACAACCTGCTGGCGAGACTGTCGCTGTTCGGCCAGATCAGCAAGGTCTTGATCTTCTCGACGGTGCGCACGGTCCTCTTTCCTTCCTGCTTCGGCGCCGCCTGCTGACGTCCTCTACCGCCACAGCTGCGCACCAAGGAGCAACTCGGCTACATCGTGCGTCGCCGTCGACCGCTCAGCTGCTGACCTTGCCCGGCTGACCCTTCTCCTCCCTCGCTCGCGCACAGGTCTCGTCGTCGCCCTGGGTCTCGCACGCCTACGCCGGCTTCCGCATCATCGTCCAGTCCGAGCGCACCGCCGAGTACCTCGACGAGCGCATCGGCGCGCTCGAGGCGACCCTCGGCGAGCACATCGCCGGCATGAGCGACGAGGACTTTGAGAAGGAGCGGGAGAGCCTCGCCCTCAAGAAGCTCGAGAAGCCCAAGAGCCTCGGCCAGGAGTGCGTCCCCTCTTTCAGTCTTCTCCTCGTCGCTCGCCACCCTCAGGACGAGGACGGAGCGCTGACTCGGACGCCGCACGCAGGTCCGGGCGGTACTGGACCGAGATCTCTTCCGGCGAGCTCGACTTTGGCCACCGTGCGCCCCTCTCCTCCCCCTCTCATCCCGCTCGTGGAAGCTGACGCTGGCCCGTTCTGCCCTGTACAGGCGAGCGCCAGGCCGCCCTCGTCCGCAGCCTCACCAAGCCCGACCTCGTCGCCTTCTTCGACCGCTTCATCTCGCCCGCATCGTCAGCCCGCACCAAGCTCTCCGTCCTCATGCGCTCTCAGCGCTTCCAGCCGTCCGCCCTCGAGCCCTTCCTCGCCGCCGTGCACGAGGCTCGCCCCGACAAAGTCAACGAGGCGGGCAAGCTCGTCGTCGACAAGCCGACGCTCGCCCAGATCGAGGCGTTCGTCAACGAGATCGCCCTCGGCAACTCGTACAAGGTCAAGGCGGAGCTCGAGCGGCTCAAGGAGCTGCCGCCGCTGCCGCCGCTGCCGCAGACGACGAAGGAGGTCAAGGCGGACGAGGTCGACGCGTTCCGGCGGGGGCTTGAGCGCGCCGAGGGCTACAAGGCGGTCGTCGAGGGGGCGCAGGAGTCGGCGAGGCTGTAGACGGAGGCTTCGAGGTAGATAGCATCCTTGTTGTCGTCGTCTGTGTACGGCTGCGCCTCGTCCTCGCGTAGTCGACCGTCGAGGTGGGCGAGGTCACACCCTCTCCTTGAAAGCCGGTCGCGTGTCGAGGCGCTGTACCATTGCTTCGTGAGTCGCACAGCCGGCCACGCAGCTCGCCCAGAGAGCTGGCTACAGAGTTGAGCAGCTGATCGGGAGACGTCTTGCTTCCCCTCCTCCCGTTCGCCCGCGCCTCGTCCCCTCTCTCCCTCGACACGCACGGCTCCAAAGGACGCACGACGCGTCGCCGTGCACGACCCTCAGCCAGCACAGCAGCCTCCCGAGCCAGTGCACCCGCTTCGCCGCTCGTCCCCGCCCTCAAGGGACAAAGGCGCTCGCCGGGCTTCCTTCGCCCTCGCTGTCCCGTCCAGAGCCCCGTCGAGGTGCGTTGCAGTGCTCGTACATCTCTCTCGAGTCCCTGGCTCACCTCTGTGCCCCGCCCGCAGAGCTCGAGTCGCGTCGGCACCGCCCGCTCGCGCCTTGGTCCCCGCGCAGCGCCGCTCCCCCTCCTCTCGCCCTTCCTCCCGGCTCGTTCCAGCCAAGATGGACGCAGAGCACTACGAGCTCGGCGTCACGGCCCCGCGAGCGCGCACGGTGCAGCACGTCACGACGAGCACGACCACCGAGTCGTCCCACGCTCCTCGTCGTCCCTCTCGCGCCTCGGCCAGCGACAGCATGGACGCCCGTCGCACCAGCCTGTCAGCTCCCTCGCCCGACGAGTACGCCCTCCTCCACCTCGGCCCCGCGACGACCACGACCACGGTGACGACGACGACGCACACGACGACGCACTTTGCCCCGCTCCGCATCCCCAAGTCGCGCCCGCTCCGCCCGGTCTACTCGTCCTTCTCGGGCCCATCCGGCGACGCCGCACCGCGCTACGACCCGCCCCTCACGCCGAGGTCGGCCCTGCGCCGCCTGCACGACAACGAGGCGTCGGCGTCGTCAGGAGGCCCCGACGGCGGCTCGGCCCTCGCGCTCAACCCGCGCATGTACCCGCTCAGCCAGGCCGAGTGGCCCGGCAGCATGCGCCAGTTCCGCATGGCCCTCGGCGGCATGCAGACGACGTTCGTCGAGGACCCTGCGGACGAGCCGGTCGCACCCGCAGGGCAGCGCCCGGCGGCGTCGAGGGCGGCGGGCACACGGGCCAAGGGCAAGGAGCCGGCGCTGCCGACGCCGTCTCGAGCCAATGACGGCGACGAGTCGCTGTCGCCGTTCGACACGGGCACCGCGCGAGGCGCGCGCGACGGGCGCGGCCTGCTGCACCAGCGCAGGCTGTCGCGCCGCGGACGCGCTCACGGCGGCGGGTCGGCGCTCGAGTGGATGGACGAGGACGACGAGGAGCAGGGCGCCGCTCCCGCCGAGCAGCGCCCGGCGTCGCCCGGCCCGCCGCGCAAGCGCGCCCGCACCGACTCGATGACGGCCGACGGTCGCCGCCCTTCGGCCGACGTCGACATGGCCGCACTGCATGCTGCGGCCGTCGCAGGTCGTCGAGCGAGCCAGGCGGCGCTCCTCAACTCGTTCGTCTCGGCCGCGCCACTCGTGCCCGCCGTCGCCGCGACGCTCCCGAGCCCGAACCAGAGCCCGCCGAGCCCGGTCCCGACAGCCGGCGGCGACGACAGTCAGGGCGACGAGCTGCTTGACGAGGCCATCGAGTCGGGCGACGCGCAGCAGCAGCAGTACGACTTTGGGTCCGGCGCCGCTCTCAGCAGCCTCCTCTCGCTCCCCGACTTCATCCGCACCTTCGACGACCTCCCCGCCACCCTCCAGTCGTACACCATCTTCCAGCTCCTGCGGCGCACCCCGCTCCCCGTCCTCCAGACGCTCAACCAGATCATCGAGCCGTCCCTCCGCCGCGACTTCCTCTCGGACCTCCCTCCCGAGCTCGGCGCCTACATCCTCGGCTTCATGGACGCGCGCACGCTGTGCCGTGCGTCGCTCGTCTGCCGGGCCTGGAAGCGCCTCGTCGACGGCGACGCCCTCCCGCGCGTGTGGAAGGACAAGCTCGTCGCCGACGGGCTCTGGGTCGGTGACGGCGGCGACGAGCAGGAGGCGATCGACATCGCGCGAGGGTACAAGGACGACCTCTTCCTGCAGAGGTGGCGCGCAGGTGTCTGGGACGAGCAGGTGCGCGAGCCTCTTCGCCGTCGCCTTTCTCCCTCGCTGATGACCTCGATCGCTGACTCGTGCTCGTGCCGCATCGCAGAGCTCGCCCGACAGCAAGCCCGACTCAGTCGAGGGCTCGACGTCAAGCACGCAGCCGACGACCTCGTTCGAGTACCGCCTCGCGTCGCCGTCGTCCTCGCGCGAGCCGTCGCCGTTCCCGCCCGCGCACGTCAAACCGGCGTACAAGGCCCTCTACCGCCGCCGCGTCCTCACCCGCCGCAACTGGAAGAGCGGCACGCCGACCCGCACCATGTTCCCCTCGAGCATCCCCGCCGCCGGCGTCCCCAACACGAACAACGGCAACCACGTCGTCACCTGCCTCCAGTTCGACTCGGACAAGATCATCTCGGCGTCCGACGACAACACGATCAGCGTGTTCGACATGAAGACGGGCGCGCTACGCGCCAACCTCGCCGGCCACATCGGCGGCGTCTGGGCGCTCAAGTACTCGGGCAACGTCCTCGTCTCGGGCTCGACCGACCGCACGGTGCGCGTGTGGGACCTCGACTCGCAGAAGTGCACGCACGCCTTCGTCGGGCACACGTCGACGGTGCGGTGCCTCCAGATCGTCGAGCCCGAGAACGTCAACCCGGACCCGCACGGACCGCCCATCTGGGAGCCGGCCTTCCCGCTCATCGTCACGGGCTCGCGCGACTCGTCGCTGCGCGTGTGGAAGCTCCCCATGCCGGGCAAGGACCGCGACTACCTCGCCGACATGTACGAGCTCGAGCCCGACGTCGACCCGGCGTCGCACAACCCGTACCACCTGCGCCACCTCACGGGCCACACGCAGGCCGTGCGCGCTCTCGCCGCCAAGGGCAACACGCTCGTGTCGGGCTCGTACGACATGGACGTGCGCGTGTGGAACGTCTCGACGGGCGCCGTCCGCCACATCCTGCGCGGCCACACGCAGAAGGTCTACTCGGTCGTGTACGACCACGTGCGCAAGCAGTGCGCGTCGGGCTCGATGGACAGCACGGTGCGCCTGTGGTCGACCGAGACGGGCGAGTGCAAGGCGGTCCTCGAGGGCCACACGTCGCTCGTCGGCCTCCTCGGCCTCACGCACCGCAACCTCGTCTCGGCCGCCGCCGACTGGACTCTGCGCATCTGGGACCCGGCGACGGGCGCGTGCCGGCACGCGCTCTCGGCGCACCAAGGCGCCATCACGTGCTTCCAGCACGACGAGCACAAGGTCATCAGCGGCTCGGACGGCACGCTCAAGATGTGGGACGTCCAGACGGGCGAGTTTGTTCGCGACCTCCTGACGAACCTCACGGGTGTCTGGCAGGTCGCCTTCGACGAGCGCTTCTGCGTCGCCGCCGTCTCGCGCAACGGCCGCAGCGAGTTCGAGATTCTCGACTTTGGCATCATCGAGCCCGAGCCGGTTCCTCGCCCCGACCCGTCGGCGCCAGCGGCCTCGTCGTCGTCGTCGATGCGCACGCCGAGCCGCAGGAGCGCCGACGCTGACGACGGCATGGCCGTCGTTCAGGCCCGCATGAGCGACGCCGCCGCCGGCGAGACGACGACGACGAGCAGCGCCACCGCCGGCGACCCCGTCTCGACGCCGACCAACGGCTCGTCGTCCATCGCCGCCCCGTCGGCACCGCGCCTGCGCCCTGCGGGTTTCCCGCCGTCTGCGAGCGTGCGCGCCGACGCTGCGACGCCGACCGCCGGCAGCTCGTCCTCCAGGTCCTCCTCGTTGCTCTCGTCGGCGATCCGCATGCTCGAGCGCCGCAACGGCAGCTCGTCGAGGGCGCAGGCGCAGGCGTCGACGTCGCACGACGGGCAGTCGATGGAGGTGGACGCCGTCGAGGGAGAAGCCGTCGGGGAGGACGACGAGATGGACGGGGTCAAAGCGGAGGAGCTCGACTGACTCCCTCCCTGTCTCGCGCTTTGTCTGCACCTTTCTCCCTCCTCCCTGTACACTACCCTGCCTTGCTCTCGTCGTCCTTGTCTTCCCTCTCCGCGCCCGCCTCTTTGTAGCTTCGTTCTCGCCCGCACACCTCGTTTAGTTAACATCCCTCCCCGCCCTATTTGCCGACGTTCTGATTGCATTCCCGAGCGCATCTTGTCCTTGCCAACGACGCAGAGCGACAGCGAGAAAGCGAGAAAACTCCGGGTCGCCGATTTGCCGGCCCTCGCCCTCATCGGAGACTCGCTGTTCTCCCTCACTTCCGCCTCGTTCGACCTCGTTGGAGCTTGCACGTGCTCTACAGACCATGCCGTCTCGCGTCGTCCTCGTCACTGGTGCCTCAGAGGGCGGGATCGGGTGCGCCGTCGTCCCTTCCCCACCTCCACCGAGGCCTCCTCCTGACGCTCACACACGGCCCGCCTGCAGCTATGCGCTGTGCCAGGAGTTCCACAAGCAGGGCTGTACCGTCTATGCATCGGCGCGCAGGCTCGAGGCGCTTGCCTCGCTCCCCGACAGCGTGCACAAGGTCTCGCTCGACGTGACCTCCCTCGGTACGCTACCTTCCGCCTCGCTGTGCGCTCAGACTTGGGCGAGAAGCTGTCGAGGACAATTTGCTGATCTCGAGCCTGCGTTCGCAGAGTCGTGCGAGTCGGCCGTCAAGCGCATCATCGCCGAGCAAGGCCGCATCGACCTCCTCGTCAACAACGCCGGCCAGGGTGGGACCGGCGCCATGCTCGATGCAGACGTCGAGAGCGACAAGGGCGCCAAGGCAACGTTCGAGACGAACGTCTGGGCGCCGATCCGCCTCAGCAAGCTCGTCGTGCCGCACATGGCCGAGGCGGGCTCGGGCCTCATCATCAACGTCGGCAGCATCGTCGGCGAGTCCTCCTCCTCGCGCTCCGAGTCGTTCGAGTAAAGCTGACTAGGTCGAGCTGCTCGCAGGTAACGTCCCGACGCCGTGGGCCGGCGTCTACGCCGCGAGCAAGGCCGCTCTTCATTCTATGACCGAGACGATGCGTCTCGAGGTTGAGGGCCTCGGGATCAACGTCATGCTCGTGGCTCCTGGGGCCATCACGTCGAACTTCGGAACGAAGCAGGTCGACAGCATCATTATGCCCGACGGTGCGTCCACTCCCTCGTTATTCTCCCTCGACCTCGCCGCCCGACCTCCTCGTTCTCGCTTTGCAAGACTAGCACTTGCAGAGACTGATCCTCTCCTCGTTCTCGCAGACTCGATCTACCAGCAGGTCAAAGAGTTGATCGTCAAGCGAGCGCAGATGTCGCAGACACCGGGTCCGTGCACGCTCCTCTTTCTCCCCCTCCTCTCCTCTCTTCGCGCACTTCTTCCTCACCACAGACCATCTCTGACCAGGCACGCCCTCTCTCCAGGTCGCTCGACACCTGCGCCCGTCCTCGCAAAAGCTATCGTCGCTCGCGCTCTTCGTCCCTCTCCCGCTCGCTACTACACCGGCGGCGCAAACTCGTTCCTCTTCTGGCTCTTTGAGCGCATTCCTCGACCTCTCGTGTGGCTCTTGCTCGGGCGCACTCTCGGCACGACCAAGCTCAAGCCGCTGCGGGCCAAACGGGCGTAGCGAGGCGGGGAGAAAGAAAGAAGAAGGCGGGGTTACAGACGAGGAGAAGGCGGATTAAGGAGCAAGGGGCTAGAGGTGTGTAACTATGGGTCTCGACAAACTTCTGGAGAGCAGCCTCTGACGGCGCTAGAGCGACAGAGGGAGAGAATGAGGGCGAGCGTCGCGCTCGAGAGGCACTTAGGCGTCGGTGAGCGCGCCGCGGCGGATGCCGGCGCCCGAGCGAGCCTTGACGCCGAGGATGAGGACGATGATGAGGATGATGAAGACCCAGATGGTGCCGATCCAGCTGCACGAGCGGGAAAAGGCATCAGAGGCGAGCTCGTGGAAAGGAAAGACGAGGTCCGTGCACGCACCCGACGGCGACGAGGCCCTTGGTGACGCTGCAGCGCGAGAACGTCTGCATGGGGATGCCGCAGTTGCGGTTGGCGACGAACGCCGTCAAGGACGAGGCGCCGCAAAGGTAGAGGAACTGGGCGAGAGGGAGAACGACGGTCAGGGCGCTCGTCCTCGACCGGACGGAGCGAGGACAAGCTCACGAAGGCGATGGCAAAGGCGACGAGGTGGAACATGATGCCGAACGCGACCGACTGAGGCTTGAGGAGGGTGCCGATCAGAGAGTAGACTGCTTGCCGGAAGCAGGCGCGGGAACGAGGAATCGAGGAGGGAGGAGGCTGGTCAGCTCGTCGCACACCTCGCAGTGCACAGCTCCTCGTGCCGTCGAGAGAGGAGAGTGCACGCACGGGATACGAGAGTGCCCCAGATGCCCGCCGTCAACAAAAGGCGCTCACGGTCGCGGGCGGCGTTGGACGGGAACCCGGTTGCGAGCCAGTGCGACTCGAGCGAGGCGGCGATGGCGAGCACGACGATGCTCGTCAGGAAGCTCAGCGTCATGAGCGGGACGATGGTGAGGCGGACGGCGCGTTCAGAGACCTGTAAGCGGGGCGGCGAGGATCAGCAACGAAGGCGGCGGGAGGTGGAGCAGAGCCGGCGGCGGCCGCAGAGCATGACGGAGAACGCACCATGTTGGGCGGATCTGTAGAGGGGTAGCTGTGGCGAGGGCGAGAGATGCTTGGTCGAAGAGAGAGGCTGTCGTGGGTCGAGGAGAAGCAGGGACAAGCCAGCAAGCCGCCTCCTCATCCAGGCCCCGGCGTCGCTCCCCACAGACCAGCGTCGATCAAACCGATGACGACGATCTGCCTCCTTAGCTTTGCTTTCCTGCGCGACATTCGTAACCAAACACGCTTAGCGCGTCGGGTCTGCGACGGTGCGCAGCGGGCGACGGTCGACAGGCGCAGCTCGCGGCGACAGCGGACGTGGGCCATGCCGTGCATCGCCCTGAGTGGCAGCCACCCTGCGTCTGCGATCGCGAAATCCGTGGCAAGCTAGACGAAGCTGAAGGGAGTGCGAGCGAGGTGAGGAGGGGGCGGGAGGAGAGGTCCGTGCGAGAGAGCGAAGCCGTTTTGGCGCGCGTCAAAACTTGCGCCTATGATAGTTGCACTTTACCAGCGCTGGCACTCAAGAGGCCAGATGCCCGAGCGGTTAAGGGGATAGACTCGAATCAACTCGCCATCTATTAGGCTTTGCCTGCGCAGGTTCAAGTCCTGCTCTGGTCGCTTCTCTTTTTTGCGCGCTTTGTCCGTTCTCGTGCGGCAGACTGCACCCCCCTTTGCCCCGCAGAGCTGAGCTTGAGACGAGCGGCGAGCAAAGAGAGGCACGGACGAGGCGCAGAAACTGGCGCTCGCGACCTTCTCAAGTCGATCCTCTCGTGCTGCTCTCTCCGCAGCTCGACGACGTGCGAGACTGGAACAAGCTGCTACAAGCTGCATGCTACAAGCTCGAGACTCGAAAGCTACACGATCACGACGCTCGACGCCATCCACGCGTCAAAGTCGTCCTCGTCCTCATCAACCGCCGGCGCCTCGATCTCGGCCTCGCCCATCTCCTCGTCGACCTGCTGCGCCTCGAGCGCTACCTCCTGCGCGACGGTGTCCATCTCCTCGTCCGACTGCAGCGCATCGTCGTAGAAGACGAGAGGCTCGCGCTGCTCGTCGCCGGGCGGTCCGTGCACGAGCCCACCGTCGTCCTGCGCGAGCGTCGACGACGGCGGCTCGCGGGGCGAGTCGGCGCGGAAGAGAGGGTCGTGCGTCGAGGCAGTCGTGCGGCGGGCGAGGTGAGCTGGCGGGCGGGCGTCGGCCTCGGGCAGCTCGATGGGCGAGCTCGAGGCAAACTCGCGGACCGAGATGCGGGCGCGCTTGCTGTCGCCCCTGTCGCCCGAGTCGAGGCGCCGCTTCCTCGCAGTCGTCGAGACCTTGACCTTCTGCTTGGCGGCGACGGGTGGCGGCGGTGGCGGCGTCGGCGACGAGCTTGACGACGCGAGCTGGTCGTCCTCGTCCAACGGGTCCGACATCGCCGCCGGCGGGACGACCTGTGCCGAGTTGCGGACCTTGGGTGCCGTAGTCGTGATGACCTTGGAGCGGCGCGTCGACAGAAGCTGCTCGAGCGAGGGCAGCTCGTCCTCGTCGTCTTCGTCCGGCTCGACAAGCCGGCTCGCGGTCGACACGACCTTGCCCGACGCGTCCTTGGCGAGCTTGACGCCCATGCTGGCTGTGGGCTGGATGCGGAGCGGCGGGCCGACTTTGGTGCTCGGCGGGTTGGCGAGCTGCTTGGGCTGCTGGACCTTCTTGACGTGCTTGGCGGCGCTCGAGGCCTTCTTTGACGAGGCACGACGAGTCGGCGGCTTGTCGAGACCCTCGCGGCAGCTGCAAGGAAGGACTTGAGGGTCAGGTCGAGTTATGTGAAGCGGAGCCCGAGCGCGCCCGCGCGGAGAGAGCGAGACGTACCAGAGGTGCTTGCAGACCGTCTTGTCGCCTGCGCGAGTGAGGCAGCGTCAGCACGAGAACATGCAGCGCGAGAGAGTGCAGATAGAGAACGAGGCGCACCGCAGGAGTGGTTGCACTCGAACTTGCCGTCGGGGCGGCGGCGAGCGGGCGCAGGCGCAGGCTTGACCGGCTCGTCGACCTCGCCGTCGTGCTGCTGCGGCGACGCTCGGCCGAGATTCGGCTGCGCATGCTGCGCCGTTGTCGAGAGCGTCTGCTGCTTGAGGCGCTGCGGCGGCACAAGGCGGAAGTCAGCGAGCGAGCTGCGCACGGACCTCGAGCGACGGACGTACCGGTTTGGGCGTCGGCTGCTCCTCGTCCTCCTCGTCGCCAGTCGGACCGAGACCTGTCGAGGAAGGTGTCAGGACGGCACACGTGCGAGCACGAGCACGAGCAGAGGGCGCGCACTCGGAATCGGGAACTCGGATGCCCTCGTCTCGGGCTTGAAGACCGCCTTGACATCGGAACCGGCTGCGCTCAGACGATGTCAGCAGGGCTCCGTGGCGGCGGGCGTGCAGCGAAGGAGACGCACCGATGAGGTCGCACGACGCCGAGACGATGATGCGCTGCGAGGGCTTGAGGAGGACGACCGAGAGGTCGACCTGCTTGGGGCTCTTGAGGAGGTGGTCCATGCGCGTGCGCCGGAAGCTGTAGGACAGCGAGGACACGTGAGGACGTCGCTCTCGAGGCAGGTACGACGAGCGAGAGGCAGGACGCACTCGATGAACTCGCCGTCGGACGTCGTCGTCGCGAGGTAGGCCCACAGCTTCATCGGGCCCTTCTTGACGGCCGGCAGCGGCTTGGTGAGCGTGAGGCGCAGGTCGATGCTGAGGTCGATCTGCACGCCGAGACGCCCTGCGAGAACCTCCTCGTTGAGGGCCGACATGGTGATCTCGAACTGCGGGAGCGTCTTGGCCTGCGAGATGAGCTTGCGGCCGTAGGGCGGCTTGCTGCGCGACGGGGCCGGCGGGTCAGCTAGCTGGAGAGACGTCCAGTGGGACGAGAAGTGCGAGACGAGCGGACGTACCGGCCGAGGAGGACCTCGAGACGATCCGGCTCGCACTCGCGCACGTCGTCGAAGCCCTTGATGCCGTTCGAGACGAGGATCTTGTAGCTCTTTTCGCCGATGCCCTCGAGCTGACGCAGGACGAACGACGAGCCGTCCCAGCAGCGGCCGTTGAGCGACCGCAGCAGCTCGAGCATCGTCCGGATCGCTCCGTCCTCGCGCTCGACGGCGAGGTCGACCATGCCTGCGGGACGACCGACGGCGTTAGCGTAGATTCAGCTAGTCGAAGAACGAGATGACGCACACTTGGCGATGCGGACGGCAGCGTTGAAGATGGCGCGAGCGTCGAGCAGCGGGTTGATGCTGTCGTTCTTGAGCTCGCTGCCGGGCACGCCGTCGAGGACGAGCTGGATGAGGATCATGATCTGTGAGCATGCTCGAGGAGATCAGCTGAGCGTCGCGAGAGCGTGGCGAGGCGAGGCGAGAGGCGCACGCGGTCTGCGGTCGACGAGACCTTGGCGGTCGGGAACTTGAGGTTCTGCTCGAGGCTCGAGGGTCAGGCTCACGATCGTCGTCCCTGAGCAGGTCTGAGCGCACCTTGTTGTACTTCTGGAGGACCTGTGGCGGAGAGAGACGAGTCAGCTCGAAGCAGCGAGTCGAGCGAGAGCCGGGCGTGCGCACGCTCTTCTCGCCCTGGCGGAAGCGGTACGAGCTGAACTCGGTCGACGCCGAGAGCGTCTCGAGGAGGGTGCGCATGTTGCTCTTGAGCGGCATGTCCTTGAGCGAGAGGAACGTCTGGTGCGACAGGTAGAACTTGCTCATGATCTGCGGGCGAGAGGGCGACTTGAGAAGGTCAGCCTGCGGCTCGCGCGCTCGGGCCTGCAGGTGAACGCACGTCGCCGAACTCTGCAGTCGACGTTCGAGCGTCAGCAACACTCTGCTCGAGCGAGGAGAAGGGCGAGACGCACGTGTCGCGCTCAGCTCGTCCTCCTTCTGGTCGACCACGCCGCTCTCGACGAGCTCCTTGATCGCCTCGAGGCAGATCTCCTCGAGCCTCGTCTCAGGCGACGTTTTGCCCGGGCCGATGGCGTAGTGCGCCGGGTTCTTGGTGATGCGGACGTAGAGGAACGTCGAGCGCAGCCAGTGGAGGCCCGACTGGACGTCGGCGATCGCTGCGAGGAGTCGTGCGTCAGCGTTCCGGGTCCACCAGGCGACGCTGTGAAGAGCAGAACGTACTGCGCAGGGTGATCTCGGAGTTGACGTGCTCGGTGAGGCTCTTGTGGAGGCTGTGTCGACGTCGGGTTCAGCTCGAGGCGGCAGTCGAGAATGCTCAGGAGAGAGCGAGGGACGTACCAGCTCTCGAGCAGGTTCTGCGAGACGACAAGAGCGTCAGAAGAGGACAACGGGGATGCATGAGCTCGAAAGGGCGCACCTGGGCGTTGAGGAGGTTGCTGTACTTGCCCTCGAGCGCCTTCTCGGTCATGATGCACGCTGTCGACGAGCGCAAGCCAGGTCAGCAGCGCGCTCGAGATGCCGCTCAGCTAGTCGCCGTGACGCACCGATGCCCGTCGTGTCGAACTGGGGCCGGCCCGCACGGCCGATCATCTGCAGGACCTCGAGGTCTGAGTACTCCTTGCTCTGGCCGTCGATGAACGCCTTGGTGCCGCGAATGATGACCTGCGCAGGCGTACGTCAGCTCGAGCTCGGTCAGGAGCATCAGGAAGGGGAGGCGAGCGCACCATGCGGGCCGGGAGGTTGACGCCGACGGCGAGGGTCGAGGTCGAGCCTGCTCGACGAGAGCACGTCAGCGTCTTCCCCTTCCTCGATGAGCACGAGCGAGAGGACGCACAGACGATGCTGATGCTGCCGTCGATGAAGAGCCGCTCGACGAGGCGACGGTCGTTCGAGTCCATGCCGGCGTGGTGCGTCGCGATGCCGTTCTCGAGCAGGACGGCGAGGTGCTTGTCGCTCGTCTTGAACTCGCTGCGGTGCGGCTTGGGCCATGCGAGATTCTGGCGGGATGAAGACGAGAGGGCGAGCTTGTAGTCCTTGGCGAGCGCCTCGGCGGCCTGCAGACAGCCCTTGCGCGTGTTGCAGAAGATGAGGACGCTGCGAGCGGCGAAGAGAGTCAGCGAGGGCGCGTAAGCCGACGAGTAGGTGCAGAGGAGGACGCACGGCTTGCCCGACGAGTACTGCTTGACGAGCTCGAACAGCTTGAAGTTGAGCCCGTTGGCGAACGCGAAGTCGTTGCCGTTCTTCGGGTAGCCGATGACGACCCTGCAGGGAGAGCTCGTCAGCGCTCGCTCAGGACGTGCATGCAGGAGACGGCGCACTTTTGGAGCTTGCACGGGCGGAACTCGTCGCCGAACTGGAAGACGCTCGCCGGCTCGTGGTCGTCCTCGCCGACGGCGCCAGTTCCTGCAGAGCGCACAGCGTCAGCACGCTCGCGAGCGAGCGACTCGGATGAGGAGGACAGGCGACGCACCGAGCCACTCTGCGACGTCGTGGATGTTGGGGACCGTGGCCGAGACGGCGACGAAACGCGTGCTCGTGCCGAGCGTCTTCATGCGGCTGACGACGACCTCGAGGACGGCGCCGCGGACGTCTGCGCCGACCGTGTGCACCTCGTCGACGCTGCAAGGTGAAGCGCTCCTCCTCGTCAGCTATGGGCCGAGTTGTCGAGGCGGGAGAATGAGAGGTCCGTGCACGCACCAGAACAGCCTGAGCCGCCCGAGCGTCGAGCCGTGGTCGTGCCACTTGCGCGTCATGGCGTCCCACTTCTCGGGCGTCGTGACGATGATGCGCGCGTTAGCAAAGTCGCGCCACGCCGAGGTCGACGTGTCCGAGTCGCCCGTGAGCTCCTGCACCGCCCAGCCGAGGCCCTGCTCAAACTTGCGCTTCCAGTCGAGGGTGCGCTCCGAGCAGAGCGACTTGGTCGGTGCCTGCGGGCCAGGAAGGCGGTGTGAGGTCAGAGCGGGTTCGACGAGCGGGAGCGAGAGCGCGAGCGAGGCGCACCATGTACAAGACCTTGGCGTCGGTCGACGGCGAGCTCGTGAACAGGCGGACGATGGCGAGCTCGAAGAGGACCTGTGGACACCTCGACGTGAGCTCGAGCCGGTGGCGGTCGAGGAGAGGGAGGAGGACGCACCGTTTTGCCTGCGCCGGTCGGTGCGCTGACGACGACGTTCTGGTCCGTGTGGTAGACCTGCGAGCCCGTACGTCAGGGTGCAGTTACTCTCGCAGGGACGAGCGCGACGCACCGTGTCGAAGCAGACGCTTTGGACCGCGTTGAAGACGCCGAACCGCCAGAGCGAGCGAAGAGCGTCGGCTGCGAGCGCGCGGTGCGGCCAGATCAGTCTCGTCAGGCATGCAGCACGCAGAGAGGAAGAGTCGGACGCACGCAGCTCGCTGACCGGCCGGAGCTTGCTCCCCTGCTTGCGGATCGTGTCGCCGCCGACGCTCGGACCCCTCGGCTTCGTGCTCGGGCGGGCGGTCGACGTCCGCAGCGGCGGTGCGGGCTCGTTGAGGTAGCGCGATGGGAGCGGAGGTGCTGGAGGGTATGCGGAGGTGCGAAGGCCGGTGGAGGTAGCTGCGCGAGGAAGCCAACGAGCCAAGGGCGAGTTAGGAAGGTCGATGGGAGCAGCAGTGACGATGAGAGGAGATGCGCACCAGGCTGCGCGCTCCAGGTGGGTCCACCGTCATCGTAGCCCGAGCCCGTCCCGCCGCCGCGCCCAAAGTCGAGCCGCGTCCTCGCGAGCGCCTGCTCGAAGTCGCCGTCGCCGCCGTCCTGCTCGCCCCAGTAGTCCTCGCTCGCGCTCCTGGCCTCCTCTCCCTCCTCGACATCCATCTCCTGCGCAGCGTGGCGCCCGCCGACCGTCGTGCCGGGAGCGACGCGCTGCTGCCCGCCGAAAGAGCCCGAGGTCGACGCCGATGCCGGTGCTGAGGTGCGAGCAAGCGGGCGGTGCACGACCGACGACCCAGGGAAGGCCGAAGGGGGCTGCTGAGGCTGATTCGAGTGCGCTGAGGGCGGGTGCTGAGAGAGGCGGAGCGGCATGGGGCGGATCGGCGGCGCAGTGGTGCGAGAGGGCTGGTGCGGCGGCGGGAGAGGGTGGCGCTGCTGGCCGGACGGCGTCGGCGTCGCGTAGTACGTCGTCGTGCGGTCGACAATGGGCTGAAGCTGGGTCGCACGGTAGCCGCTGGCGCGAGTGGGCGAGGGCGAGGGAGGCGAGCGGTGGCGGAAGGAGGGGAAGGGCTCGGTCGTGTCGAACGCTGCAGACGAGCGGGTCGCAGGGCCGTCAGTGGCATGCAGGGAGGGCTGAAGAGTAGTCACGCACCGTCGCCGCTGCCACCGCGCCAGCCGAACTCGTCGCTCTCCCCAAGCTCCCCCTCATCGCCACCGCCCTCCTCGCCGTCGAGGAACTCGGCCAGGCTCTGCGTCACCTCGTCGTCGTTATCGTAGATGCTCGACGAGCTGGGCCCGAGCCCGCCCTGAGCGCGCGACGCCTGCTGAGGCGGGGCGAAGGTGCTCATCGGGAGGAGCTGGCGAGGCGGGGGCGGGGCGGCGCCGCGCGCGAACGAGGCCCGCGGCGCAGGACGGGACATGTCTGCGTGCGAGATCAGGGACGTCGAGTCGTTCGAGACTGCGAGCGAGCGAAGGCGGGGGAAGAGGGGAGAGAGGAAGAGGAAGAAGAGGACGAGGAACCCGACACGACGACGACGACGACAAGAAGGAGAGAAAAGAGAGGAGAGGGAGAGAGGGCCAATGCTGCGGTTGCGAATTGGGGTGAGATAGTCTACATGCTGCGCTGATACTCCTTACAGAGAGAGAGAGGCCCGGGCTCCCGCGCTCCTCCTCGTCGTTCAGTCGTCCTCGCTCCTGACCTGCTCCTTCCACCCGCGCTCGCGCTCCTCGTCCCTGCGCCGCTTCCACTCCTGCCACTCCTGACCCCGCCGCTCGAGCTCCCGCACGGCCGCCTCGTCCGGCGTCTCGATGACGCGCAGGACGCCGTCGTGCGCCCACTCGTCCCGCCACGCGACGCCGCTCCCGGCGCGCTGCACGGCCCACCCCTCGAGCTCGCGCCGCCACCGCAGCTCGCGGTCGAGGCGCTCCTTGCGCAGCTCGGACTCGATCTTGGGCGGGTAGCTCACCTCGTTCGAGGTCGGCTCGCGCTCGCCGCGCGCGAGCTCGCGCGCCGTCTGCACCTTGGGCGGCAGCTCGTCCTTGTAGTAGGTGCGCCGGTGGTACTCGTGGCCCTTGGGCATCGTGCGGTACGCCTTCTTGAAGTGCTCGGGCCGCTCGTCGGTCGCCGACATGAAGTCGAGGTCGGGCGAGCCCGTCGGCGCGCCGTCGTCCATCGTCGACTCGTGCGCCTCGCCGCGCCGGATCATGGCGACGAACTCGTCGTCGAGGATGCCCTGCGGCGCGCCCGTCTCGGGGTCGCGGTTGGCGGGCGGGACGAGCGGGCGCGACTGCGACAGGACGACGGCGAGCGCCAGCTCGCCGCCGACACGGGCGTCGGTGCGGTGGTTCCAGAAGTGGGCGAGCTTGGGGAGCCAGGTGCGGATGCCGAAAGGGTAGGAGAACGGAACGAGGAGGAGAGGAGGCTGAGGAGGAGGGTTCGTCGGCGGGAGGACGAGCGGTGCTTCGGGCTCGGCGGGCGCGGCGGCGGACGAGGGGGCGGACGAGGGCGTGACGGCGCGGTAAGGGTTGTAGGAGAGGAAGCTGACGGGCTGCGACGGCATGGGTGCCGCCTCGGGCGCGTCGCCGACCGACTCGAGGCCCTCGGGTGCGGCGCGCTCGTCGAACGGCCCGCCGAGCGGCGCCGCGTCGTCCTCGCGCTCGAGCTCGCGCAGCATGAGCTCCTCCTCACGCTCCCACCGGCCGTCCTTCCTGCGCTCGTTGGCGCCGACGCCGAGCCCCTCGAGCTTGGCCTCCTCGCGCAGGTCGATCGGCTCGCTCCAGCCCTTGCGCAGCGCCCACAGGTACTCCTTGAGCGCGCCGCGGCCGAGGAGGACGATGGCGCTGTCCTGCTCGCTCTTCTCCTCCTCGAGGTCGCGCTCGGCGAGGACGGCGCTGACGTTGGCCTCGGGCGTGTTGAGGAGGAGGACCTCGGCGGCCGACGCGCTCTCCTGCGCCGCCTGGGTGACACGGCGGGCGCGGATCTCGTGGACGAGGGTGCGACCGAGGCCGCCGGGGTTGGTGCCGACCTTGAGGACGTAGTCGGTGCCGGACGCGACGAGGATAGGCTGCAGCGAGAGGGTCGAGCGTCGTCAGCTGGCCGTCTCGGCTTGCGGGCTTACGCTCGTGCAGGAGGAAGGACGCACCCGCATGTAGCGCTTGAACCACTTGGCACCTCGCTCGAGCTCGCCGTCTTCGGGAACGCGAGCGCCGAACACCTTGATCTTGCGCGCGCGGTCGGCGGCGTCGAGAGGCTGCTCGCTCATCCACTTGACCTTGTCGATGTACTCTTGCTGGATGCGCTTGGTCTCGCGGCGGTCGTAGACCCAGGCGCCGGTCAAGCCGGCCGTGAGGGCGAGGAAGACGCTCATCTTGGGGCCGGGGACGGAGGGTCGCCAGTCGAGGACGACCTGGGGAATGCCGAGGTAGACGAAGCTGCGCGCGGAGGGGTGCGGTGTCAGCTCTGTGGTTTCGGTGCATGCTCTGGCGGGGCAGGCTCACGGGTTGGTGGGCTTGACGACCTTTGGCGGGAGAGCGCGGGTCGAGGGACCGGGGATGGGCGGGGCCGGCGCGGGCGCGGGCGCTGCTGGCGGCGGTGCCGGCGGTGTTGGCGTGGGTTCCGCCATGGCAGGAGCAAGACGCTCTCGGCAGGGGAGGGCGACGGGGACGAGAGCCGAGCGGTTCTCCAGAAGTTCGCGCTCGCCTCGGACCAACCGGACTCGCCTCTCTCCTCAGCGGCATCCTCACCGGCAGACCTGCAACCTAGCCAGTCTCCCTCACACGCTGTGTCTGAGCACCCCAGAGCAAGCCAGGTCCCTCGGCAGGGTGTCCGCGCCTCCAGCTGTCATCGTCGTCCTCCTCCTGCCCTTTCCGCGTCGTGCTGACAGAGCCGTGGCCTCCTCTCCCTCACTCGCTGACTGCTTGGATTCCCACCCGGCCTCGTACCTGCGCACAGCACCGCCGAGCCGCACGCTCAACCTCCCCCGTCATCCCTCCACCTCCTCTCCTCCCTCTCGCCCAACTCCCCACACTCAGCTCGGCACCTCGCTCAGCCATGTCGACGCCTGTAGCGACCTACCGCGACCCACTTGCCGCCCTCTCGACGTCCCTCGCACCCCTGTCCGACGACCGCCAGCCCGACGGCAAGTCGCTCGTCAACCCCGCCCGACCCGACGACGCCCTCTCGCCCTGGTACACGTCCTACCCAGAAGAGCTCGACCAGAGCAACAACGCGTTCGACTTTCACGTCTACTACGGCGGCGAGGCCCAGATGGCGCATGCCCGCAAGCTGCACGAGCGCATCCGCCGCGAGTTCCCCGAGCTGCGCGTCTACCGCTTCTGGGAGACCCCTGTCGGGTGCGTCCGCCTCCCTGCCCCTCAAGACGGTCTACTGACTCGTACGAGCGACCCGTAGGCCCCACCCGAAGCCCATGTTCGAGGTCAACGTGCGTCGAGATCCTCCTTCTCCTCCTCGAGCCTGGCCTCGCACTCGCCCAGGCGCTGACTGCGGCTCTTCTCCTTGCGCAGACCTTCACGCCGGCGCAGTTTGGCGCTCTCTTCGGCTTCCTCGTTGCATTTCGTGGCGACCTCTCGTGCGTGATCCGCTCCCTCTTCCGTCGCTCGTCGCGCTCGACTGACCCACGTATTTCTTGCAGCGTTCTGTGAGCCTCGCTCCCTCTCAGCATGCTCAACAGCGTTCAGTCTTAGCGCTCAAGGGCTTGCTGCTGTGGGTCAGCTAGCTCACCAGGCGCTTCCTGCAGGATTCACCCGAACACCTACGAGAGCGAGCTCCTCGACCACGTGCGTCGCTCGCTCTGCCGCTCCCCCTCCTTCCGAGCCGCCACTGACGCTCCCTGTACATGCTCGCAGACGACCAAGGCGACCTGGATGGGCGAGCGCCTCGAGCTCATCCTCGAGCCGTTGCGAGCGCACGAGGGTCGGTTCGCGACGTCGGGCTCGACGGCGCAGAGCAGTGCGTAGCTCGTGTGGAGGTCAGCCGAGGTGAAACGCAATCATGTCAGTGCCGAGCTCGCGAGGGACGAGAACGCGAGGCCGAGGAGAGCGAGAGGAACAGCTAGATTGACAACAGGGACGAGCACTTCTAGATCCAGAGCATGACCACCTTGTCGCCGTACGGACTCGCCTCCTCCTCCTCCTTCGACCTTGTCCGTCTGCGCTCGCGCCTCGCCTCCTCCTCATCGTCCTCCTCGTCGTCGTCATCGTCACCTTCCCGCTCCATCCCCCTCGCGCCGCCGCCCAGGTCCTTCAGAACCGCCTCGAGCGTCCTCCATCCGATCCCGTACCGCAGGCACACCTCGTCAGTATGGTGCGCGCCGTCGAGCAGCAGCGCCAAGCTCGGCGGGTACGAGATCGTGCCCTCGCCCGCCGCACCACCGGCCGCACGGTCCTCGTCGTCGCCCGAGCCCGCCCCGCTCCCGCGCGACGGCGGCGACGCGCGCCGCACCGAGTTGGTGCTGTGCTGCGGCGGCGCGGGCGCGTCGAGCGTCGCGTGCAGGACGCGCTTAGGCGGCAGGTCGCCCGCTCGCCGAGTCGACGCCGCGCCGCTCGCGCTCTTGCTGCCCGACGCCGCGCGCGCCCTCGCCCTCGCCGATGCCGACGCAGCAGCCGCCGCAGCCGCAGCACCGCCCGCGCCCGTCGCCGTCCCCGCGCCGCTGCTGCTCGCGCTGCCGCGCTCGGCCCGAGGCCTGAGCGCCGGGTGCTCGAGCCAGACCGGGTAGGCGTGCGCGCGCCTCAGGAAGCCCTTGATGACGCCGAACTGGATCATGCGGCGCACGTCGATGGGGAGCGCGTCGAGCGAGAGGTCGTCGATCCACGCCGAGAGCGGGTAGCCCGGCCGGAGGCGGGAGTAGAAGGTGAGGAGGGTCGAGAAGGGGACAGGGGTCGTGTCGCCTGCGAGCAGCGTGCGAAATTCTCAGAACACGGTCGGGTGCGAATGAAAGAGAAGAGCGTCACGCACGGGTGCCGTCATGAACGTAGTTCTCGCACTCGGTGCGCAGGTCGACGCCGCTCTCCTCGTCCTCCTCGCCGTACTGCGCGACGTCGGCGATGTCGGGCAGCAGGGCGTACGAGTTGGAGAACTGGAACAAGTCGACGAGGATCACGGCGTTGTAGTATCTGCGGGCCGACATGTGTCAGTGCCGGGCTCGTCGAGAGCCAAAAGGAGGGAGGGGGAGACGGACACGAGGTGCTGAATGCACTGCCGAGCGAGGAACAGGTCGACCTCGGCGAGCTCGGCGATGCGCTTGACGTGGTTGACGCCGTTAATGAAGCTGCACAGCTGCGAGAGGGTCCGAGCGCGTCAGCGAGAGACCGCGAGGGACAGGTCCGAGACGGCGACTCAAGCGCACCTTGTACAGCGTGACGTCCCACGAGTAGCTCTTCATCTGCTCGAGGTCTGTGACGGCGATGGGCACGTCCCAGATGCGCACCTCGGGCGGGTTGGCGTAGAACGGGTACAGGCACAGGTCGAGGTTGGTGTCGATGAGCGGGATGCTCGTCTCGAAGTAGGCGTTCAGGTCGAGGTACAGCTGCTCGAGGAGGTTGGCCATCGAGAAGGCGGGCGGCGGGTTCGACAGGAGCGAGAACTGCTCCTCGAGGGCCGACAGCGTGCGCCCCGTCTTGCGGGCGACGGGCTCGTAGACCGACAGCTCGGCGTCGCGCTCAAAGACGAAGCAGACGTTGAAGATGAAGGCGTTGCGGTTGTACACGGCCTTGCTCCCGTGGTACTTCTCCTCGTCGACGATCCTGTGCGGGTCGAGGAGGGTCAGTGCGGGACGAGGGTAGAGAGGCTCAATTGACGAGGGCGCGCTCACCGGACGGGAAAGCCGAGGATCTTGCTCGTCCGTGTCGCCTTGGTGATGAGGTGACCGCAGAGCTCGGGCTTGGGGATGACAAAGTCAAGGATTGAGGCGAAGTCGAACAGGACCGGGTTGGCGCGAGGGACGGGTTGGGTGGTCGCGGGCGAGTCGGGCTCTCGTACGGGCGTGCCGGGTGCGGGCGACAGCGTCGAGGGGCTGTCGGTGTCCTTGGGCGTGTCGGGGCGGGAGGGGAAGGTCGACAGGGCCGTCGCGACGCTCCCCTCGGGGATCTGGTGCACCACTCGAGGGCCGAGAGTCGGGTCGAAGACGGCTGTGGCAGGGGAAGCAGCGCGTCAGCTCAGGTGCACGTAGACGGAGGACGAGACCTGCCCAGACGCACCGTAGAAGCAGGCGACGAGCTTGGGAGTGTAGGACCCGCTCTCCTGACGAAGCTGCTCGCGGCGGGAGACCATGGCCGGCCGCCCGGTCCTGCCGGGGTGCGGATCGGTCGCTCGTGAGTCGCTCGCGCGGAGCACTGCTCAGCAGGAGCGAGTGTGAGGCTGTGGAGAGGGCGAGGAGGTTGGCCGAGAGATGGCGGCGGACGACGAGCTCCTCCTCCTCCTCACACTCTCCCGGCTGCTCTCTGTAGAGCCAGCTGAGCCTGCAACAGCTACGATGACCGCCCCGCTGCGATCCCTGCGCTCGACCGTCCGCCTCGCCGCCGTCTCTCGCCCCTCCTCCACCATCGCCTCTCGCCCGATCTTCCGCCCTCAGGCGCCCCTCACACAAGCCGCGCAGCCTTGCTCTCGGTCCGCCGTCATCCAGGCAGCACGCAGCTTCCACTCGAGCCCCTGTGCGTCCTTCCTGGTGCCGCCGCCGGCGTGCTCCTCTCTCGCGCGTTTCTTTGGCTGACTCTAAGCGATGAACTCCCACAGCGACTCTGCACGGCGGCAAGGGCCGGCCAAAGCCTGGCGAGGGGTCCGTCTACCTTTCTGCAGCGTTCTGAGACGCACGCGACCCGAGGCTGACTCGCTCTCACCTCCCTCCTCCCCTCTCCCCGACAGCGTGACCCTGCACTTCAAGCGCGCCAATGGCGAGATCACGACGGTGCAGGCCAACGTCGGCGACGACATCGTCGACGTCTCGTGGGAGTACGACCTGGACATCGAGGGTGCGTCGTCGTTCGCCTCCGCCTCGCGCTTCCGGACAGAGCAACCGCTGACCTCGACTCGGCCCGCTCCCTCTCTGCAGCTGCGTGCGAGAAGTCGGTCGCGTGCTCGACGTGCCATGTCATCCTGGAGGAGGACATCTACGACAAGCTGGAGGAGCCCGACGACGATGAGAACGTGCGTCGCTGCCTCCCTTTCGCTCTCGGTTCGCCGCGCAGCTGTGTGCGGCGAACTGAGCAGACGGCCATGATGCGCGGCTGACACTTTCTTCTGCAGGACATGCTCGACCTCGCGTTCGGGCTGACCGACACGTCGCGCCTCGGCTGCCAGGTCAAGGTGACGAAGGAGATGGACGGCACGACGATCACGCTGCCGAGCGCGACCAGGAACTTGCGGGTGGACGGTGCGCTGCGTCTCTCTCATGCCATACAGCCTCTCGCCCGCGCTGACGCTCTGCCGAAACAGGGAGCAAGCCGACGCCGCATTGAGCAACCTCGTCCTCCTGCAACTCGGTCGCATCTCTTCCCTCGCCCACCAGGCCATCATCCAGCCTCGTCTTCTCGCCGAGAGCGGCGGACAGCAGAGAGCGAACGAGAGGCAGCTCAAGCGCCGGTCGTTGTGGGAGCTTGAATCGTTTCGCGAGAGAGAGAGGGCGCGCAGCTCGTGCACGGACCTCCTCCCGCGCTCGTCTTTTCGAGAGCCCCTCTCTCGCAGTCAGTCCACCTTCGTGCGCACCGTCTCGCTCGCCGTGTCTCCCTGCAGTCTGGCAGACGCCCAGACCCGTTGATCCAGCTCACGCTCTCGCTCGAGGAGGGAGAGAGCCTCTCAGAGACACCCGCTCGTGAATTCGGCCTCCTCGTTGCGCACAAAGCAGCTACGGCTCACCAGATACTAACGCTCCATGCTGCGCCCCCTCGCCGTCCGTCGCAGCTCACGTCCCGCTCCACCCTGCGCTCGGGCCGCTCCATCCTCCTCCGCCGCCTCGACCCTCGCCGCCGGCACCGCCGCCGCCGCCGCTCATGCCCTCTCGCAGCAGGGCCGACGCGGGCCTGAACGGCCTGTGCGCGGCCGACTGGCCGTGCTGGCCCTGGAACGGCGTCGAGCTTGGTCGGTGAGGCGGCGGGTACGAGGTCGGGGCGGCGACGGCGGGGAGGAAGCGCGCAGGCGGCGGTGCAGCTGCTGCAGCTGCGCCAGGACGGAGAAGCGGAAGAGGACAGGAGTCAGGTGCGAGCGCGAGAGAGGGCGCTCAGGAACAAGGAGAGGAAGGGAAAGCGGACCGTGCGTCGCCTCGAACCGCGGTCGAGGCGTCCCGACGTGCTGCCTCGACGGCGTCGGCTGCTGCCGCGAGTAAGGCGCCGACGCGACGAACAAGTCGTGCTGCTGCGAGGACGGTTGCTGAGAGTGGGACTGCTGGTCGTGGCGACGGCGAGGCGGCGGTGGCGGCGGCATGAGCTGCGCGTCCGTCTCGAAGCCGTACTGCTGCTGCTCCTGCTGTCGCGCGTTGTAGTGCTCGTGCTGCGAGCTGTAGTCGTAGTGCTGGGGCGCGGCAGGAACGTTGGCGAGAGACGCTCGGTCGAGAGGCTCGAGCGCGGTCGGCAGTCGAGCGGGAGGGTGCGAGGCGGGTCGGGGCGTGTTGCCGGCGGTGCGGGCTGCGGCAGCTCGAGTCGGGTCGTAGGCGAACTTGCTACAAGGCGCGCTCGACCTGCAATCAGCGCGACGACTTCCCAGAGGATGTGCACCGAGAAGCAGGAGGGGGCCACGCACGAGATGCTGTCCCTCAGCGACGCCTGCCCGACGCGCTCGTCCACCTCATGCACCATCTGCAGACTGCTCGTCTTGGCTTGCTGCTGCTGCGCCGGCGTGAGCGACAGCCTCGCCGGCCCGAGCGAGAGGTGCGTCGGGTGCCCGCTCGAGCCTGAGCCGCTTGAGCGAGAGGGCGGGCGCGGTCGGGTCGAGGCGTGCGTGGCGGGCCGTACTGGGAGCGCGATGCTGTGGCTGCAAGGGTCAGTAAGTGCGCTTTGTCGGCGGGACAACCCGACAAGCTGCGCGGGCGGACCGGTCGGGCGAGTCGATGAGCCTGCGCTTGCGCGACTCGGGCGGGTTGATCGGCAAGCCCGCGAAGCGGTACTCGTGCTGGATCTGCGGGTGGTCGAGGCGCAGTTCTTGCCGCTGGTCCTGCTGCTGTGCGAGAGCCGAGAGCTGGTCGCGCAGGGACGCGTTGTCGGCGTTGAGCTGGGCGACTTGTCTGCGCGAGGCGCTCAAATCGGTTCGTCAGCGGCGCTACTGCGAGGTAGGAGGGAGTCGCGGAACGCACTGCTTGAGCGCCTTGACCTTCTTTAGCTCGTTGCCGACGCGGGCGAGGACGTCCTTCTGCTGGGCGCACTTGAGCTTGAAGTAGTCGAGCTGCTCGGCGAGGTGGGTCGTCTGCCACCCTGCGGCGGTGCCGAGTTCTTGGGCGAGGTCGGGTAGCGGGCGGAAGCAGGCGAGGACGTCGTCGGTGGCTTGGTCCCTGAGGACGAGGCCGGGCGTGCCGCAGACGGGGCAGGGAGGTGGCGCGCCGGTGGTCGCAGCGGCTTGTGTTACTGGTACAGTGCATGCTGAGCACAAAATGTGGCCGCACGGGGCGAGTGAGGCGAGCGAGTCGAGGTTGAGGGACGACGAGGCGGTGCTGGACGAGAGCGGGGTCCTGCACGACGAGCACGCGAAGTGGGCGAGCGGGTCGGGTCCCTGCATGCCGCACAGCAGTGTGCGGCTACTCAGTGAGAGCAGCAGTGGTGGCTGGAGGAGGAGGCGGCGCCAGCTCGTCGTCGCCCCTCTCCCTCCTCCTCCTCATCAGCTCGACACGGCCATGGCCACACCCTCACCCGCAGGCCAGAAGGCGACACAGCCAGACGCACTACACGCCCACCTCGCGACCATCCCCGAGTACTCGACCGCCCGCATCCAGTTCCTCTACTCGTCGCTCCCCTCGCGCAAGCACTCGAACCCGACCGGCTACTCGTCCGCCCTCGCCTGGTGGCGCAAGACCCTCCACACCCTCGTCCAGCACGGCCTCGTCGGCGACGACAAGCTCTCGCTCAGAGTCGACGACCTCCTGCGCGAGCACCTCCGCTGGGACTCGGTCGGCCGCCCGTCGTCGCTCGGCGTCATCATCGTGCGCTCCTCGGCCTTGCCTGCCCTTGTTCCGCTCAAGCTGATACTGAGTCTGCTCTCGTCCTGCAGGCCGAACTCGCCCAGTCGTCCGACCTCGTGCCGCGCACGACCTACCTCTCGTCGCCCGCTC
This sequence comes from Rhodotorula babjevae, assembly GCA_920104245.2. Classification (NCBI taxonomy): domain Eukaryota; kingdom Fungi; phylum Basidiomycota; class Microbotryomycetes; order Sporidiobolales; family Sporidiobolaceae; genus Rhodotorula; species Rhodotorula babjevae. Next base: position 846,947 of record CAKKSZ020000009.1, on the reverse strand, counting down.
CTCAAGCCTACGGCGTCGCCTCCCTCCTCGCTCGCCCCTTCTGGTGGGGGCTCTCCAAGGTCTGGGGCAGCTCGGACGCCGTCGAGCTCGGCGAGGGCGCAGACGAGAAGGAGTGGGCGAGGAGGAAGGGCGACTATGTGCTCCCGGACCTTGTCGAGGTGCGTCTCTGTCGCTGCTCGCCCGCTCTTCCCCAACCGATGGTGCGAGAGCGTACCACGGGCAGTTGTAGTACTAACGCACTCTCCGCGTCTATAGAAGGCCGCCTCGACCCTGCTCCCTCTCCTCCCCGACCTGCACCCGACCGCCCTCTCGCGCCTGTACACGCTCCGCACTTTCCGCGACAAGCTCGGTGCACGGTGCCTCGTCGGCGTCACCTTGTCCGAGGCCGACTGCGAGGTGCTCGCGACGTACCTCGAGAGGAAGGGCGAGTGCGCGTTCGACGGCGAGGTGCGTCGCGAGCGCTCGAGCCTCTCGGTCGTGCGGCCGCAGCTCATGGCCGACGACTGATCGCTGCTCTTGCCCTCGTTGCAGGTCATCAAGTTCGCTGCGCCGCACTCGGCCTCATCGACGCCGCTCACGATCACCGACGCCGACCGCTCGACGCTCACCCTCTCCTCCTCGCTCGCCTCGCTCTCACACTCGATCGACGCCCTCACGACCCTCATCGCGACCGAGCGCGACACGGCAGCGCAGCTCGTGCGCGACAAGAAGCCCACGCCGCTCGTCAAGGCGCACCTCGCCAACCGGAGGAGGGCCGACAAGCTGCTCGAGGAGAGGGTCGGGCAGAGGGCCAAGGTCGAGGAGGTCGTGTGGGCCATTGAGCGGGCCAAGGGTGACGAAGAGGTGCGTGCGAGCCTGCGTCCTCCTTTTGTTTTGCGACTGCGGGGCGCGCGTCGTCGACGGGGCGCACGTGCGCACGCTCCTCGACGATGCTGCCGACACCCCAGCAGCGCAGAACTGACGTCTCCTCGCTCCTCGCACCCTCTCGCAGACGCTCTCGGCGCTCTCGCTCGGCGCGTCGACCCTGCGCGCCGTCCTCTCGTCGCCGACACTCCAGCTGTCCAACATCTCGGCGACGACCTCTGCGCTCGACGACGCCCTCATCGCCGCCAACGAGGTGACCGAGGCGGTCGACGCCGTCTCGGCGGGCCAGCTCGGCGCCGAGGGCGAGGACGAGGTCGACGAGGAGCTGAGGGAGATGCAGGAGGCTGAGCGGGCGAGGGTCAAGGCGGAGGAGGAGGCCAAGGAGCAGGAGAGGCTCGACGAGGCCGAGGCCAAGCTCGACGCGGGCAAGGTGCCGCAGGGCGAGGCGGCCACGGCGTCGGTGACGGCTACGGCAGCACGGGACGAGGGCGAGGCGAAGAAGGCCGACGAGGACAAGGTGGCTCTACCAGCGTGAGTTCGTCGAGCCGGCTGCGCTCCGTCCTCTGTGTAGCTCTGTAGACTCGTGTGTATTGACTCTGCCGTTCCTCAAGTCTCGCTTGCGCGAGAGGGAGGAGAGAGAGAGCTTGGCGACGCTCGAGCAGGTTCGAGGCGCGAGCGCACGACGCGAGCAGAGCGCTGCTCGGGCGACCGGCTCAGGCGAGCGGCGTCCTGTGCGTCTCGAGAGGAGCGCTCGTGCAGCAGGACTGCGTCGATCGTGAGCAGCGAGGGAGCGAGGAAGGCCGAGGAGGAGCGAGGACGAGGTGCGGGCGGCGCAGCTGTCGCACGAGACAGGCCCCACGACGGGACCCGGGTCTGGGCGTTCGAGTGTACGATGCAGTCTACTATGTGGACGCTGGCAGTGCCAGGTGCAGGAGCGAGAGCTGACGAGGCGCGAGAAAAGGTGCGCGGGCGGGCGGCAGAGCTCGCCCTCGCCTCGCCTCGTCGCCCTCCCCTCCCCTCTCCTCCTCGTCCCTCAACAGCCCACCATGCTTCGAGGTGCTCAGGTCAAGGTCCTCAACCGCGGTGCGCTCCGCGCCGCCCGCAAGAACGCGGCCGTCTTCAACGCGGCCCGCACCCTTGCGACCAAGGCTGCGTCGCCCGCCGTCCTCCCCAAGGTCCTCCCGCGCGCCGCCTCGGCCGCTGCTGCTCGTGAGTCTCGCCCCGACGTCCTGCACACCCTTTTCCCCCCGCGTCTAGCCACTTGCCGCCCTCCCTCGGAGCCTGGGTGGCGAGAGCCGGCGGCGAGGGTGGGACCTCGTCCCCCTCGCTCCGCACTCCGCCGGGTGAACACGCATCCTCGCCCGCACAGCTCGCTGACCACAGGATCGCGTCCGTCGTGCAGCCCGCACCTACGCCACCGCCGCCAAGAACGTCGTCGGCAAGGTCAAGCAGGTCATCGGTGCCGTCGTCGATGTGCGTCGCCGCCCTCCTCCCTCCCTCAGCCCGAGGTCTTCCGCCAGCCCTCGCTCGCACGGCAGCGCTTCGCCAGATCTGCGCCTGTCGATGCACCCCCTCTACAGCACAGTCTCGCTGACGCCGTCCGTCTCGCCACCTTGCGCGCCGTGCAGGTCCAGTTCGACACCGAGGACCTCCCGCCCATCCTCAACGCCCTCGAGGTCCAGGGCTTCGAGCACCGCCTCGTCCTCGAGGTCTCGATGCACCTTGGCGAGAACACGGTCCGCACCATCGCCATGGACGGTGCGTCCTCCCCCGCCCGATCTCGCGAGGCTCGCTCCCGACTGACGCGAGCGCTCCTCTCCTGCAGGTACCGAGGGTCTCGTCCGCGGCCAGGAGGTTATCGACTCGGGCGCGCCCATCCAGATCCCCGTCGGCCCCGGCTGCCTCGGCCGCATCATCAACGTTATCGGCGAGCCGATTGACGAGCGCGGCCCGATCAAGGCCGTCAAGACGCTGCCCATCCACGCCGACCCGCCCGCGTACGTCGACCAGTCGACCGCGCCCGAGGTCCTCGAGACCGGCATCAAGGTCGTCGACCTCCTCGCGCCGTACGCGCGTGGCGGCAAGATCGGCCTGTTCGGCGGTGCCGGTGTCGGCAAGACCGTCCTGATCCAGGAGCTCATCAACAACGTCGCCAAGGCCCACGGTGGTTACTCGGTCTTCACCGGTGTCGGCGAGCGCACCCGCGAGGGTAACGGTGCATCTTCTTCCGCCTGTTCGTCGTCACCGCTCGAGCCGAGCCGAGGCTGACCTCGCTCTCTTCGTCTCCCTCTGCGCACAGACCTGTACCACGAGATGATCGAGACCGGTGTCATCCAGCTCGAGAACGACAAGTCGAAGTGCGCCCTCGTCTTCGGCCAGATGAACGAGCCGCCCGGTGCCCGCGCCCGTGTCGCCCTCACCGGCTTGACCATCGCCGAGTACTTCCGCGACGAGGAGGGCCAGGACGTGCTCCTCTTCATCGACAACATCTTCCGCTTCACCCAGGGTGCGTCCTCGCCGTCTCGTACCCCGAGAGAGAGCGACAAGCTGACGTCGTCCACCTTCCTCGCCCCTCGCAGCCGGTTCGGAGGTGTCTGCCCTCCTCGGACGTATCCCGTCCGCTGTCGGCTACCAGCCCACGCTCTCGACCGACATGGGCATGATGCAGGAGCGCATCACGTGAGCACAGCTCCCCTCGTCGTCCTTCCTCCCCTTGCGCGCTCAGGCCCTGACCTCGCTTTCCTCCCTCTCGCCGCGCAGCACCACCAAGAAGGGCTCGATCACCTGCGTCCAGGCCGTCTACGTCCCCGCTGACGACCTGACGGACCCGGCCCCGGCCACGACCTTCGCCCACCTCGACGCCACCACGACCCTCTCGCGTGGTATCGCCGAGCTCGGTATCTACCCGGCCGTCGACCCGCTCGACTCCAAGTCGCGCATGCTCGACCCGCGCATCGTCGGCCAGGAGCACTACGACATCGCGACGGCGACCCAGCGTCTCCTCCAGGACTACAAGGGTCTCCAGGACATTATCGCCATTCTCGGCATGGACGAGCTGTCGGAGGCCGACAAGCTCACCGTCGAGCGTGCCCGCAAGGTCCAGCGCTTCATGTCGCAGGTGCGTCGCTCTCTCGTCGCCGTCGTCGTCGAGCAGGCCGCTGACCCTCGCTCCTCGTCCCGCAGCCGTTCGCGGTCGCCGAGGTCTTCACCGGTATTGAGGGTCGCCTCGTGCCGCTCAAGGAGACGGTCCAGTCGTTCAAGGCCATCCTTGCCGGCAAGTACGACCACCTCCCGGAGAACGCCTTCTACATGTGCGTCGTCAACTCTTCCTCTCCTCCTCCTCCTCCCTCGAGCCTCGGCTGACCCTCGCCATGCTTCCTCCACTGCAGGGTTGGCGACACGAAGGACGTCGAGGCCAAGGCCCAGAAGCTGGCGCAGGAGCTCGAGGCCGGTAACTAAGCGTCGGCGGCGAGCGCTCGTGGTTCCCAGTCGTAGAGTCGTCGTCTCCCGCTTTCTCCCTCCCCCTCCTTCCTTCCGAAAAGTCAAGCATTTGGGTTTGTGATACCTCACTCGACGGCTACGTTGTCGAGAGAGCGAGCTGCGAGAGCCAGGCCGACCGCCAGAGGAGCGAGAGACCGCGGAAGACGAGGAGGAAGAGGACGAGTCGGTCAGGCTCCCTCTGCCTGGACCGCTGTGTTCACGTGGCGGCTTGTCGATATCTCTGCACTGCGTCGGTCGTCTCGTCTGCAGGTCCTGTGGCTGTGAGCGGGCTGCAGCGTCAACGTCGACAGCTCGGGAGGCGGAGAGGAGCTGTCGCACCGCATCCCGCCCCGACAAGCGGCTGTGCTACCGTACGCTCGAGTACCAAGCCTACCAGCAGCTGCACGCACGCTCTCCAGTCCCAGCACGACTCTCTGCCCCGCTGCCGTCGCCGACCTCGCCCTCATCAGCTCCCCGCGATGAGGCCCTCCCTCCTGGACTCGCTCGTCGCCCAAGAAGGGTGCGAGGGCGCGCTGTACCCTCCCATCAACTTCTCCATGATCCTCTCAGGTGCGCGCGTCCTCAAAGTCCCGCCGCAAGGCTCACGAGCTGACCCTCCCCCACCTCCCCTCCCTCCCTCCTCGCTCTGGCCCGCCCACACAGGCGTGTACCGGTCTGGACACCCGCACAAGGCCAACTTTAACTTCCTCGACTCGCTCGGCTTGCGCAGCATCATGTGTGTCGTCTCCACCTCGTCTCCCCCTCCCCGCCTCGTCGACCAAAGCTGACCTCGAGCTCTCGCCGCGCCGCTACAGGTACCTCTCGCCCGACGTCTACCGCCACGACACGTACTCCTGGGCGCAAGGGCGCGGCCTCAAGATCTTCCACCTGCCGATCGAGGTCAGCAAGGACCCGACTGTCGAGGTCGACCAGGTGCTCGTCAAGGAGGCGCTCGAGAAGATTCTGGGTGCGTTCGTCGCCTGTAGCCTCATCTACATGTCACCTTACTCGGTCTTGACCAATGACGGACGTCGACGTCGCGCTCTGCAGATTCTCGCAACCTGCCCAGTGCGTCCTCGGGCCCTCTTCCCCTTCCTCTCCCTCTCCTCTGTGCGCCCCGAGACGCCCCGACTCGCCCATCTCGGGTTCCTTCTCATCATACGGACCTACTCGTCTTGCCGAGAGGCCCGCCGAAGACGTGCTAACGCTCCTCGTCGCCCCGCCGCAGTCCTCATGCACGACAACAAGGGCCGGCACCTGCCCTCGATCCTCTCTGCGCTTCTACGACTCGTCACCGACTGGACGCTCGACTCTGCTCTCGGCGAGTACCGTGTCTTCCTGCCGCCTGAGGACGACTGGGTGCGCGAGAAGCCGGGCAAGTCGAAGAAGGAGAAGGAGAGGGTCGCCGATCTGCAGGTGCGCTACTGCCTTCCTGCTCTCTTCTCTCCTGCGAGTCTGCGTCTTCTGCCGACTCGTGAGCTTCGCATGCTTGCCAGCCGCTCAAGAACTGACGCTCTCGCGCTCGCAGCTTATCGCCCGCTTCCCCCTCGACTCGCTCCAGTACGACCCGCAGCACGCACCCGACTGGCTCAAGCCCGCATGACTACTCGCACTAGATGGCCTGGGCCCCCTGGCGCAGCCACTCGTACCACAAGGAGCGCCGTCGTCGTCGTCATCGTCTCGGCGTCAGCTCCTCCTCCTCCCGCGACTTTGCGGCTCGTCAAGGCCTTTCCTCGCCCGCCACGAGCACCTCGACTACGTCGTCAGTCTATCACGGTGCTCTTTCTGCCTCGGGCGAGTCGCCGTCTTTGCGGCGTCGCCCGTATGGCCCGCCGACGAGGTCGACGAGGAGCTCGAGGACCTTGTAGCGCCTTGACCTGGCCGAGGACGGTAGTACCGTGGCTGTAACGTCGTTCAGGTCGCAGCATGTGGATCCTCTAGTCTGCGCCGCTGTGCAGCTTGCGAGCGAGGCGGGAGAGTTGGCTAACGACCCGCTCGGACCCCTCGTCAGTTTCCTCCTCAGGCGGGCTCGCTTTCCGCAGCGCTCGCGCCAGCGGGCCTCCTCGACGTCGTTCTTCTCGAGGAGCTGTCTCGGCGGCGTAGCCGACGAGGAGCGTCTTCATCGCGACGGACAAAAGCCGGATGTCGGCCATGCGGACGGGCTGCGGACGGCTCGGCTCGGCTCAGTCAGGGTCGGGCGCCTCACAGAGGGCCTCAGAGCAGCGCACAGCTGATGGAAGGACGAAGAGGCGCCAGGCGATGAGCTGCAGGACGAGGGCGACGCTGCGAAGGCCGAGATCGTCAGACGGGGAAGAGGCTCGTGCGCAGGGGAAGAGGACAGCGAGCGCACGTCGAGGCGACAAGGTTGAGCGCGTGGCCGAGCCTGTGTGGTTCGAGATCGTCAGCAGGTGCTTCCCGACCATGGACAAGCGAGCGGGCGAGCGAGGGAGAAAGGCGACGCACATGGCCTTGGCCGGCTTGAGGACGTGAGCCCGGTTGGCCTCCCTATCATCGCTCCTGCCCTGCTTCTGAGCGAGGAGCCCGGCTCGCTTGAGCACCTTGCCCGTGACCATGACCGTGACGGCGAGCTTGAGAACGGCGGCGATGCCGAACGAGAGGACGATGGCCCACACCTCGGGTTGCCAGAACGTGAGGATGTCGTACCGCGTCGAGCCGATCTCGATGATGGCGACCAGGTCCTGCGGCTGTGCCCCCTGGATGTCGCCGGGAGGGATCTGGGGCACTCGCGCTCGGTAGAGGCCGTCAAGCTCGCGATCAACCAGCAGCTCCTCCCGACCTTCTCAGCGCGAAGCCACGTGGCGGAGCTCTTCGGCCCACCGTCGTGAGGGTCGCGATCTTGAGACACCGTCTCGACACGTCGGCCTAGAGACGCTCGACTGGAGGGAAGCGGAATTAAGAGGCGCAAAGCGGCTTCCCGCTCCTGCTCCTCTTCGTCGAGCGCCTGGTCGTGCGGGCTCGGCGGGGCTAGCTTCTAGCTGTCCAAGACCCGAATTCGCCACCAGTAGACGTCTCTGAACGTCGATCTGCAGCATCTCGAGCTGAGGAAGGGCCGCGTCGCGAGCGAACAGAGGACCTTGTTCTCCTCGCCCTCAGGCTCGACCGCAAATTCTCAGGTGAGTCGCTCCAGTCGTCTTCAGCGATGGCTCGACCCTCGATTCATCGTCTCGAAAAGGCCGATACAGAGCTCCTCAGCTCAAGGAGAAGCAGTAGCGCAAGCTCGCGACCGCGGTTTTCTTCCTCTCCCTCCTCCTCGAGCGCTCAGGCCCTCGAGCGCTCTCTGCGGCCGGTCATCAAGATAGCGTCCTATTTTCGAGTGCACCTCGAGGCGCACGTAAAGTCGCCTACGAAAGGAAGCGGTGCCGGCGGCAAACTGGCGCGAGCCAGCTTGAGAAGGTCGTTTTGACGAGGCACGAAATGACGGTCCCTTGCCCTCAATACACTTCAGCGCTCCATGTACCAGGTCCTTCGTGTCCCTCACGACCAGATCGAGCTGCCTCCGCTGTGTCGAGCCGACCGCTAAGCTCGCATCGCTCGGACCCCTTTCTCGTCCCGCAGCCGTTCGCGGTCGCCGAGGTCTTCACCGGTATTGAGGGCCGCCTCGTGCCGCTCAAGGAGACGGTCCAGTCGTTCAAGGCCATCCTTGCCGGCAAGTACGACCACCTCCCGGAGAACGCCTTCTACATGTGCGTCGTCAACTCTTCCTCTCCTCCTCCTCCTCCCTCGAGCCTCGGCTGACCCTCGCCATGCTTCCTCCACTGCAGGGTTGGCGACACGAAGGACGTCGAGGCCAAGGCCCAGAAGCTGGCGCAGGAGCTCGAGGCCGGTAACTAAGCGTCGGCGGCGAGCGCTCGTGGTTCCCAGTCGTAGAGTCGTCGTCTCCCGCTTTCTCCCTCCCCCTCCTTCCTTCCGAAAAGTCAAGCATTTGGGTTTGTGATACCTCACTTGACGGCCACCTTGTCGAGAGAGCGAGCTGCGAGAGCCAGGCCGACCGCCAGAGGAGCGAGACAGCGAGAAGGAGAAGAAGGAGGTGGAGGAGGTCCGTGCGCTGGCATACCTCGAAGCCCGACGGCAGTCACAGACGTCGCCCTCGCTCTCTCGCGCTGTGCATCGAGCTGAGAGCTGACGGCCTGCAGCTGTTCGTCAAGCCCGGAAGACGCAGTCGAAGCCGAACGCGTCGCGGCGACGGACGCGGCCGCATTCTTCCTCTCGCTCTCTCGGACAACCCGAGCAGATTGGGAACCATCCACAGCGCAGCCGAGTCCCACTACCAATAAGAGAGTGTGCGCGAGCCAGATAAAGATACTCCTCCTCGCTGCAGATCACTGTGCCTCGCCGACCTGCGGGTCCTTCTTGTCGCCCTGCTCGACGACGATCCAGGTCGCCGACGTCGGCGGCGCTGAGCCGGGACGCTCGAGGAAGGGAAGGTCGGAGAGGTGCGTGGAGGCGGTGTCGACGTCGCGGTCCTCGAGGTGCGGGAGCGAGAGAGGGCGGAAAGGGGTGGACCAGGCCGTGTCGAGCGAGCGGCGTGAGGAACCTGTCGAGGAGGCCGTCAGGACAGTTACGAGAGGGGAAGGAGGGGACGCAGCGACCGAGAGACGCACAGCGAGAAGAGAGCGTCGAGCCCTGGTCGGCCATCTTGCGCAGCTCGACGAGCTCAGCGATGCTCGCGCCCGCCTGGTCGCCGGCGCTCGTCGACTTGCGGCTGCGGCCCTCCTCGGCGGCGGCGAGGTCCTCCTTGCTGTCGACCTTGAGCGACGACCTGTAGCTGTCGGTCGGCGGAGCAGGGCGGACCGAGTTGCGCACGGGCCGCTCGCGCCGGCGGCAGCAAAAGAGGCGGGCGAGAGCGCACATGACGGGACCTTGACGAGGAGGAAGGGCGCCGCCATGAAGCTTGTAGCCGATGCTACGGTTGAGGGGGCGTTAGCGACGCAACGACGAGCGACAAGGCCTCTTTGAGAAGGTTGCGAAAAAGGGATCGTCGACGCACTGTGCAGCGAGCGGCCAGGTGTCGTCGCAGAAGCGGATCTGGAGGATCATGAGGAGCGAGAGGACCATCGTGCACCACACGATCCAGGCGCGACCCCACGCCTTGTCGTCAATCTCGTTCCACACTGCGAGAGGCGCGTGCGCTCGAGCCGGTCAGCGACCGAGGCACGGTGCGACGTTCACGAGGCGTAATAGAGAGAGAGAGAAACGCACTCCTCGCGAGCCAGTAGACGGCGAACGCGCACGGCAGGAGCTTCTGCGGGAACGTGATGTAGCGCGTGAAGCGGAGGAGCTTGTGCGTCGCGACGAGTAGGCGCCGCTGCAGCCGAGGACGGTAGTCCTGGACGCGCAGGTAGTTGTAGCAGTGGTAGGCGACCATCGAGGCGTACCTGCGGCCCACGTACAGGTCGTCAGCGCCGGCTCGAGCGGGAAAAAAGAGCGGCTCGTAGGAGGGACCGACTCACGTCGTCTGCTCGGTCGTCGCCTGCAGGATGAGGTACTGGGCAAGGCGGAAGAACTTGGGGCCTGCAGGCGAGCGCGCTGTGTCAGCTCGGGGACGAGGGCGAGAAGGGAGAGAGACGCCGACGCACTCTTGGTCTGAAACGCAGCCAGCTGACCGACGAAGAGGAGCGCGAACGTGAAGAAGTGGTGGAGGAAGATCTCGGGCCGTAGGTCGCCAAAGAGGAGGTCGGCGGCGTAGCCGACGAGGAGCGTCTTCATCGCGACGGACAAAAGCCGGATGTCGGCCATGCGGACGGGCTGCGGACGGCTCGGCTCGGCTCAGTCAGGGTCGGGCGCCTCACAGAGGGCCTCAGAGCAGCGCACAGCTGATGGAAGGACGAAGAGGCGCCAGGCGATGAGCTGCAGGACGAGGGCGACGCTGCGAAGGCCGAGATCGTCAGACGGGGAAGAGGCTCGTGCGCAGGGGAAGAGGACAGCGAGCGCACGTCGAGGCGACAAGGTTGAGCGCGTGGCCGAGCCTGTGTGGTTCGAGATCGTCAGCAGGTGCTTCCCGACCATGGACGAGCGAGCGGGCGAGCGAGGGAGAAAGGCGACGCACATGGCCTTGGCCGGCTTGAGGACGTGAGCGCGGTTCGCCTCCCTGTCCTCGCTCCTACCCTGCTTCTGTGCGACGAGCCCGGCCCGCTTGAGCACCTTGCCCGTGACCATGACCGTGACGGCGAGCTTGAGGACGGCGGCGATGCCGAACGAGAGGACGATGGCCCACACTTCGGGTTGCCACAAAGTGAGAATCGAGTATCGTGTCGAGCCGATCTCGATGATGGCGACCAGGTCCTCGGGCGAGGCGCCGTCAACATCGCCTGGCGGGATCTGGGCGGTGACGGCCGAGAGCTGGGCGAGCTGTTGAGCGAGGAAGGTGCCGTTGGTGAGGAGGGCCTCTTGCTGGGCGGCGCTGAGGGAGGGAACGAGTGGCGCGAGGTCGGCGGCGAACGAGTGGAGGAGGTCGGAGAGCTGGCTGAGGTTGGTCTGGGCGAGGTTGGCCGGGAGGGACGACAAGGTCGTCGAGAGCGTCTCGAAGACGGAGGGGAGGGCGGCGGCCGTCTCCATCTTGATCGCGGGCAGCTCGATGCGCCGTGCGACGAGTGCAGGAGCGAAGCTGCTCGAGCAGGAGAAGAGCGAGCAGAAGCACGAGGGCACACTCCCTCATCCTCGGTCGACGGCGACCGGCCGACTCGGGGTCCGCGGACGCTCCTCGACAGGGGCTGCAGTCGGTCCGGCAGCTCCGCAAAGTCCACCTCGAGTCTGCTGGACCAGTCCACCGTGCTGCACGCCCTCGTCCACCGCCTGCGCCCAGCTGGAGAGCGCCTTGAGGGGGAGAGCGAGCCCGAGCTTCTCGAGGCGGCGAGCGCATCGCAGCGGGGCGGGCAGGACCGCGCGAGCGACAGGAGGCACGGTGGAGCTCCGGCTCGTCCGTGTCTCGTCCTTGGCGAGGGCGAGGGGCGCGGACCAGCGTTGACGAGAGGAGGTCGACGTCCGCCGTCGCCGAGAGGTGCGGGGCGAACGCCCAATTGCAAGCTCTCGGCCGCTCTCTCTGCCGCGGTCTCGACGGCTCGAGCGCGCGAGAACTGCTCTCGAGCTGGCGAACGCGCAAGAGAAGAGAGGAGGAACTGCGAAAGAGGGGGAGGTTGCGAGATTCTAGACGAGGAGGTGCGTGCGCTACTTGCTGCCGCTGTCGAGCAGCTCCTCAAGCCTCGAGATGAGCTTCTTGCCCGACTGCTCCCTCCTGCCACCCTTGCCGTGCCCCTTGCCACCCTGCTGCCGCTCGCCGTCCTTGCGCCCCTTGGCCGCGTACGCCCTCGCGTCCTGCCCGCTCTGCTCGAGGAGCGCCTCGCGCTGCCGCACCCACTTGTCCTGGTCCTCCTTGCTCCGGCGGTTCTTCCTCCCCGCGAGCAGGTCCTTGGGCTTGCCCTTGACGCCGAGGCTCCGCAGCGAGCCCGTCGCCGCGTACAGGTCCGTCAGGCTCGCCGCGCGCCCGCCGCCGGCGCCCGGTGCGCCGCCGCGCCCGCCTGCGCCGCCGTAGCGCGCCACCTCGGGCGGCAGGTCGCCGCTGTAGGCGGGCGTGCCCGGCAGCGGCTTGGGGACGGCGACCTGGGCCGAGGGGACGACCTGGGCGCGCAGGTCGACGCTGCGCAGCGCGAGCACGCTCGGCTCGTACTCGGCCGTCGGCGGGCGGAACTCGGTGCTCTGCCGCACGCCGCCGCGCGTGATGGCCGTGCGCGACGCGTACGGGATCGGGTTGATCGTCGGCGCCTGCAGGCGGAAGTGGGCGCGCCCGGGGAGGTTGGACCGCGCACCGGTCGCGTCGGGGAAGAAGGACGTCGTCGGGGTGCCGGCCGTCGCCGACGAGGGGACGGGCGCGACCTGCGACAGGAGCGAGGCGTACACCTCGCTGCGCGGGCCGTACATGCTCGCGAACCCGCCGCTGCGGGTCGACGAGGCGTCGGGTGACGGGCCGAGGAGGCGGCCCGGGATTGGGGCGGCGAGGGCCGACTCGAGGGGCGTCGGCGAGGCGTACTGGAGGGCGAGGGTAGGGTGGACCTGGGGGAGGGTCGAGGCGGACGAGGACGAGGGCGAGGTGGAAGAGGGGAGGCGGAGGAAGCGCTCGACGAGGCGGACGAGCTCGAGCGGGTTGCGCTGCGCGTGCGCGTACAGGTCGAACTCGTCGGCGGACTCGGTCTGCTGCTGCCCAGAGGTCGCCGCCTCGCGCAGGACGAAGGTGCGGAACTCGTCGCGGCGCTCGCCGAGGTCGGCGAGGAAGCGCTCGAACTCGCGCTCGCTCATGGCGAAGAAGTTGGGCATGCGCGGCGGCGCCGCGGCGTGCGGGTGCTGAGCGCCTGCGGGCAGCTGGCGGATCGCGCCCGGGGCGTCGCCGTCGACGAAGCGCGACTGGACGGGGAGGCGGTCCCACGCGCGGGCGTTGGTGCCGTTGGACGAGTGGCGGGCGCTGTAGGCGTCCGAGTTGAGGCCGACGCCCGTCTCGGCCCACTTCTGGACGTACTGGGCCTCGCGGGTGGCCTTGCGGAAGGTGGTGCGGCCCTCTGGCGAGTCGAGGTCGAAAAGGCGCACGAAGGGCGAGGTGGTGGTCGAGGCCTGCGGGAGGGGGCGCTTGAGGCCCCAGTTGCCCCTCGCGAGGTTGGCGGGCGAGGTCGTGTAGACCTGCTCGACGCCCGGGGCGAGGGACGCGAGCTTGCTGCGCCGCAAGAGGGCCGAGTAGGTGGACGACGACGGGGCCGCCATGGCGACGCGCTCGGGGCTCGGGGGAGGTGCGCGGGGTGGTGTGGTGGTGCAGGAGGGTGCCGAGAGCTGGCGTGTGCAGGCCTGCGAGGCGAGGGCGAGGTGCGGACGACGACGAGCGAGGCGAGGGCCAGCGTTTCCCCAGAGTCGGCTCGTCGCTCTCTCGACCCTCCCCTGAGCTCAGAAGCGGCCTTACCTTTGCTCGCCGTAATCCTGCCTTACCTCGCCGTAAGTAAGCTTGCTCGGCCGCGGTTTGGCCGGCTCTCGCGCCCTCTCGTCCGTCTCGGCGGGCGGTTCGTGCGCTCGGTGGTGGCCAGCCGTGGCTCAGCGTTATCGTGAGCAGGCGTGTCGCTCTGGCTGAGCGAGTGCGAGAGCAGTGTAGCTTAGCGTGGATTGCCCCGTCGCGAGGACGAGGCTCGACGCGAGGCGAGCCGTGTTGACCTGGAGCGCTCGGGGTTTCGTCCCCTTCTTCTCGCTCGCCCCCTTGTCGCTCTCGCTCTTCACCACAGAGTCGACCAGCACACGCCCGCGCCTGCTCCTAGGCCGCACCACCCTCACTCGTTCCACCCGCTCACGCACCCCCCTCGTCCAACGGTCCCTCGCCCGGACTCCCCCGCGTCCCCTCGACCACCCTCGAGCACGCCCAGCCTTCGCCACCCGCCTCGCACGAGCTCTTCAGCACGCGCCCGCCATGTTTGACCACCAGCTCGACACCGTCGACCGCTTCGTCAAGCACCGCAAGCGTGCCCCGCAAGTCGTCGCCGCCGCAGCCACCACTGCCGCCGCCGCCGCCGCACAGGAGACGACCATCCGAGGCCACGTCTCTCGTGCGTCCTCGCCAGTCCACAGCGAGTTGCCGAAGAGCGCGAACGCGAGCGCGAGCTGACCCCGTCTTCTTCCTCCTCGCCCTTCTACTCGCCGCAGTCATCACGGACGGCACCTCGCGCGGCAGGACCTTCATCCCTCAGACCGTCATCACGTGTGCGTCCTTCACTTCCTCGGGCCACCAGGCTGAGCGCGCGAGCTAGAGGAGAGCGCGCCGCGACTCGGTAGCCGAGCACTCGTGTTGACCCACCGCTGGCTCTCCTCTCGCAGTGAGCGACACGGCGGCAGCAGCAGCAGCTACTACGGTCGCCGAGGAGCCGACGACGACGGCCCGCACGACCGCTGCTCGGGCCACGACGACGAGCGCCGCGCCCGCGAGGACGACCACCGCTCGCGCCGCCGCCACGACCGCTTCCTCCTCGGCAGCAGTCGTCGCCAACCCGCCCGCATCCTCCTCCGTCGCGTCGGGCTCGTCGTCTGCGGCGCGCGCGACCGGATCGTCGACCTCGAACGCCGCCAACGGATCCGCCTCGTCCAAGGACGACTCGTCGAGCGGCATCTCGGGCGGCGCCGTCGCGGGCATCATCATCGCGCTCCTCCTCGTCGCCGCCATCGGCGCCGGCTTCTTCTTCTGGCGCCGCAAGCGCAACGCTCGCCTCGCGCGCGGGTCCGGCACGGGCCTCATCGGCGGCCGCTCGCCCGACATGGCCGGCGCCGGTGCGGGCGCGGGCGCGTACAAGAAGCAGCACGAGACGGGCGACTCGGAGCTCTTTGCCAACTCGTCGGCGAGCCCGATGTGGAACGCGTCGGCCAACAGCGCGAGCGGCGAGAAGCCCCACGACGAGTACGGCGCCGGCTCGGCCTCGTCGTGGCCTCCTCCGCCGCCGCAGAGCCAGCAGGGCCAGCAGCGCGACTCGTTCGTCGCGCCGTCCTTCACGTCGTACCCGGCGTCGTCGGCTGCGGCAGGCGGCCAGGGCTGGCCCAACTCGACGGCCAACCTCCTCGGCGCCGCCGGCGTCGGCACGGCTGCGGCGGTCGCGGGCGGCGAGAGGTCCATGTCGCCGTTCGCCGACCCGCACCACGAGTCGATCGAGCAGCGCGAGATGCAGCAGGAGCTCGAGAACCAGCGCCAGGCGCAGGCTGCCGCCGCCGCGGCTGCTGCCGCTGCCGTCGCTGTCCCGGCTGCGAGCCCGTTCGGCGAGAGCGAGGGTCAAGGCGAGGTCCGCATCGTCAAGGGCACGTTCGTGCCCAACCTCGACGACGAGCTCATCTTCCAGGTGCGTTCTCTCTCCTCCGTGCCGCGCCTCGTCGACCTGTCCTCCTGACCCTCTTGGCCCTCCCTCGACAGCCCGGCGACCGCGTCCAGGTCCTCATGAAGTACGATGACGGCTGGGCCCTCGGCGTCAACTTGTCGGCCGGCTCGCCGTCGGCCAAGGGCGTCTTCCCCTTCGACTGCCTCGGCGACGTCGTCGACGTGCCCTCGTCCTCGGCCGCCGCTCCCGCACCGCTCCCTGCGCCCGTCCACCCGGCGCTCCAGCCCGGCCAGCTCGCCAAGCCCGTCCCGTCGCTCCAGGTCGAGACCGCCGCCGCGCCCGTCAACCCGGCCAACGTGCCCCTCCCGCCGCCGACCCCGACGGGGCTCGAGCCCATCTCGGAGCTGAGCGCCTCGGCGCCCGTCGTCAGCACGTCGGCGCCGCAGCTCGCGCCCCTCTCGCTGTCGGCGTCGACGTCGCTCACGGCCAAGGGCAGCAAGCGCGCGAGCTCGCTCATCGCGAGTCGCGACGCCGACCTGTTTGTTGCGCTCGGCGAGGTGCTCGACAAGAAGGACCGCAAGGACGAGGACGAGTCGCTCATCTGAGCGAGCGACGACGACGACGAGACGACGACGACGCGCCCTTGATGCTCACGACGATACCCTCCCTGCACGACCCTCCCCTTCGCTTTCTTGTCCACCCCACTTTGCGCGCACGCGACTCGCAGTCGAGCGTGCGCCGCCGCCGTCGACCGGCCGGCTCCTCGTCTGCGACGAGCCCGTTCCTCTCGCACTTTGTCCCCCTCCCCTCACTCGCTCCGATTTGCCTCGTTCGAGCTCTCGCGCCGTGTTATACCCAACTAGCGTTGCACTGTCTGTCTCTGCTGCACGGGAGGGAGAGAGCGAGCCGAGCCATCTTCTCCTCGAGCGCGACCGCGACCGCGCACCTCGGCACCTCGCCCTCGTTCCGCTTCTAAGCAAGCTTCCCTCGCCGAGCTTCCAGAGTGAGCCTGCAGAGCTAGTCGCACCTCTCGACGTACCTACCCAGCCTCGCCAGCCGCCTCGTCGCCTCCCTCTCCTCGTCGTCCTCCCACCACCTTGTTCGCCTGGCTCAAGATGCTCAAGGCAAAGGCCAAAGCCGCCGCGACCGCCGCCGCACAGAAGCGCAAGGGTGCGTCTACTCCCTGCACCACTTTCAGGCCGTCCTGCCCCGTGCTGACCTTCTCCTCCACCCCGCTCGTTCTCATCTCGTCCCCCTCCTCGCCCGCTCGCTCTCACCCCCGCACCCCAACTCGCCCGACACAGCCGCCGCCGCAGCAGCAGCAGCGCAAGAAGCTGCCGCCGCACAAGCCGCCGCGCAGGCTGCAGGCCCGAGTGCAGCGAGCGCACGGGGAGGGAGGGGAGCCGTTCGCGGGGTCACTCGTGCGTCGCTGCGTTCTCTACAGCTCGATCGCCTTGCGCAGGCAGCGAGCCTTTTCACAGCGAGCTGGCTGCGCTGTTCTCGAAGCGCGCGCTGACGCTCGCCCGTACGCCCGCAGAATACTGGGCCGACTCTGGCGCCGCACGACTCGCTCCCGGCGGCTCGATCCAGCGGATAGGGTACGACGCCGGCGCGTTCGACGAGGCGTTCCGGGTCGTGTGCGGTGGCGAGGCGCCGAGCGACGAGGGGCAGCGGGTCGAGGGCTCTGTGGGCGTCATCCCAGCGGGCGCGAGCGCGGCGCAGGATGGCGCAGAGGGCAACGAGGTCGCCGAGGGCAAGGAGAAGGAGGGCGGCGAGGGGTACAAGACGAATAAGGAGGACCTGGCCGTCATCGTGCGTCCCCTTTCCCCCTCCTTCGAGCCGAGCCAGCGACCGACGGGATCAAGCTCGAGCGGACGAGCCGGCCTCGGCGTGGCTCGTCGCGCTCTACATGCCCTTGAGAGGCTTGCTGACGACATTCGCTCGTCGCGACGCACAGCTCGACAACCTCGACGTCCCCTCTGCGCTCGCCTCGCACACGCTCCGGGCGCACAAGGGCGACCTCGCGGCGACGCTCACCGACCTGTCGGCACCGAGGGCACCTGCAGCGGCGAGCTCCGCGTAGACGTGCGAGGACGCTGATCGAGGAGCTAGGAGCAGGACCCAGGGACGAGGGAGCGTAGAGGGAGGCGGAGTGAGGAGCCGCTCGCAACTTGCAGTATCTCGCTATCGACCCTCTCCGCCGTCTCGAGAGCAACATCTCCTCACGAACATGTTGCACTGCACGAGAGAGTCGACTACACCCTACAGTGCCGCAGCTCCTCGCCCTCGCCGAGCCGCTCGATCCTCTCCTTCCAGCTCCTCACGATCTCGCCGTCCATCCTCGCGTACCTGGCCATGCGCACGATCGGCTTCGGGTCGAGGTCGATCGCCTTGATCGACACGCCGCCCTCGCCGCCGCCCGCAGGCGGGATGCGCACGATGAGCGAGCAGTCCTTGAGCGTCGCCGAGAGGAGGTAAGCGAGGACGGCGTCGCGCGGCGGACCCTCGCGCAGCGCAGCAGCCGTCGCCTCCCGCCCTTGCGCGAGCGCAGGTCCGAGGCGCACGAGGAGCGCCTCCCACTCGGCGAGCGCCGGCTGCGCGCCGAGCTTGGCGACCTCGGCGGGCGCACGGTCCCCCTGCGCGAAGAGGTCGGCGCGCGTGGCTGGGTGCGCGAGGAGGAGCGCGGCGAGGCCTTCGATGTCGAGGGCGTCGAGTGAGGACTGGAGCTGGGCGAGGGTGCGCAGGAGAGGGGAGGCGAGGAGCGCGTGCGCGAGGGAGGTGCAGAAGGAGGAGGAGGGGTCGAGGTCGGGTTCGGGAACGAGGTTGGGGTCGATGGTGGACGGTAGGCGGTCAAGAGTGTCGTGTAGAGGATGTGACTCGAGAAGCTGCACGACGACGACGTGATCAGCTCGAGCGGATGCAAGCAAGAAAGGTTAGACACGCACCTCGTCCGGAGAGACTCTCTTGCCCTCGTAGAACACGCGCAGGTTGTTGATCGTGCCCTTGGTCTTCTCCCATGAGCTGTAGAGCTGCGTTACGACGCCCATCGTGCGGCGAGCGTCGCCGCTGTACAGGTCGAGCGGGCAGAAGCCCTCGTGGTCGTCGGCCTCGCTCAAGCCGAGGTCGTCGCCCGATTTGCGGCTCTTGAGGTACCGGTGCATGCAGGTGCGGCAGTAGGTCGACTTGATGTCGGCAGTTTTGGGCGAGAGGGAGGAGCGCGAGGGGAGGAACCCCCACTTGGGCTGCGGACGAGGTCAACAGGAAGACGCCGTCAGCGAGGCGAGCCGGGGCAACAAGAGGAAGGAAAGCCAGCGCACCTTGATCTCGACGGCAATGACGCCGTCTCCTGCGACGAGATCCTCTGCCAGCACTCCCACCGGCGCATCGAGGTCGACCTCGTCCTCCTCCTCGCGCTCGCTCGGCCGGCACCCATCCTCGCGCATCTTGCGCACGACCTCGTCGAGCCACGGCCGCTCGAGCTCGACCTTGCGCATGTCGACGACGCTGTCGTGCCCGAGCAGAGGAGCGACTACTCGGGCGCCAAAGTCGACCTCGACCTCGCTCGGGACGGCCTCGGCGGCGCCTCGTCTCGTCGCGCCGAGCTTGCGCTTGCGCAGGCGGAGCACACGGTGGGCAAAGGGCGAGGTGGGCGGGCCGACGAAGGAGAGGACGAGGTTGGCGCCTCCCTCGGCGGTGTAGCGCCAGTCGAGCGGGGACAAGGAGGAGAGGGAGAGCGAGGACGCCATAGTGGGCTGGCCGGTCTGGCTCTGCGTATTGCCGAGGTGCTGGAGACTACCGCATGGCAGTACTGCGAGTCGCAGGCAGGTGCACAAGGTGCTCGTCGTGGCTCAACCTCGTCATCAGCTCGTCTCTCCCTCCCACTCACGCCGGCTCGCATCTCCGACCCGAGCGAGGCGCACAGCTCGTCCAGTCACCTGCACTCGCCACAAGTCGACCCGCGCCAGCTATTTCCAGCGCCCCACGGCCGTCCCCTTCCTCCTCCCCCGCCTCTCGATCTCGTCCGACCGCATCCCCTTGGCTCCGCTGGCCACATGCAGCGCTCGATACATACCATGCGCCGGATCAGAGCCACCGCGATGAGCATCTCGCGAGCCTCCACTGCTCGCTGGTCGGCCAGAGCCGTGTCGGACGAGCTGGGTCGGCAGCAGCGGGGCGCGCGAGGGGCCGACGTCCTCAGCCTCTGCCTCGAGCCAGGATGGACCAGGTCGCGGCATGTGTCGCCGAGTGTGCGCACAAGCTTCCTGTGGGGACGATCCAGGAGCGGCCTGTGCGCGGCGAGCGCCTCGGGCGAGCAGCTTCCTCTTCGTCCCTCGTCCTCCTCGCTCTTCCGCACTCGTTCGGTCGCATGGCCAGTGCTCGATCACCTTGAGGATGTTCCACAATCGCGACCGCAGTGTTCTTCGCAGCATAGACCGCCTGTCGAGGGCGGCTCCTGCGCTCGCACTCGTCGGCCGGCGGAAGTCCGCGCTGTCTTGCTGTCCTGCTCGATCACCCTCCGCACCAGCTCAATCCTCTCGTCCGGCCCGTGCAGTACGTCCGGGGACGTCGAGCGGTACGAGACCGACGTCTGCGATACGGACGCACGACGTATTTCCAGGTCGCGCAAGGGTGCGGTCGGACCGCTCAAGAAGGGTACGCCGCTCGACTCTCCTCTCTTCCTGCATCTCGTCCATCTTGCCTGACCACCTTCCCGCCGTCGACTATGGCGACCATCGAGCAGCTCCCCGCCGTCGTCGCCTCCCTCGGTGCGGCCTTGACGTCCCTCCCGACGACCCTCACGTCGGTCAACACCTCGCTCCTCTCTTCCCTCTTCTCGTCGCTCGCATCCGACCTCGAGCCTGCCCTCCCTTCCCTCGGTGCCGCTCAGCAAGAGGCGCTCCTGTCCAACACGACCTGGCTCGCGGCGCAGTCGGGCCAGCTCTCGGCCTTCACCGCCCAGCTCCCGCCCGCCGAGCTGCAGCAGCTCTCGCACGACTCGCTCCTCCAGCTCATCAAGATCGCCTCGACCCGGTACACGCTCCTGAGCGTCTCGGCGCCCGAGATCTGGAGCGTCCTCTTCGTCTTCGCCATCGCCGTCGTCGCCAAGGTCGGCCTGTGCATCCTCGTCTCGCCCGCCGCCATCCGCCGCTCGCAGGCCGTCCTCGCCAAAAAGTACGGTCAGGAGATCGACCGTGACCTCGCGAGGGCCAAGATCCACAAGCCTGCACGTGCAGCGTGCGTCTGCTCGTCCTCGCTCCTCGTCGAGCCCGCTCTGACCTCGACCTCTTCCGAAACAGGCTCGGGCACCTGTTCAACCTCGTCATCGCGACGGTCGCCCTCGCGCTGCAGCTCATCGCCTGGCGCCTCTTCGTCCTGCCGCACCAGCCGATCCGGTACGACGACTACACCTGGTTCTCGCTCGCGCTCAAGATCGTCCTCATCGGCTACGGCGCCGACCTCCTCTTTGGCGACGTGCGCCCCGAGATCTATCTGCACCACTTCTTCACGTTCGCGCTTCTCTTTATCGGCCAGATCGCCGTCTACGAGACGAAGAGTGCGGCCTCTTTCCCTCCGTCCTCGTCTAGCACTCCTCGGCTCAGTCAGCTGACCGAGCTGTCCCCGCTCACAGGCCCCAAGTTCTTCCGCATGGCGCAGTACCTCATCCTGCAGGCGACGTGCGAGCAGTCGACGTGCGTCGCCGTTCCTCTTCGACCCGCTCTGCGCTCGAGCCTCTTCCCCCAGCTGACGCTCTACGGCTCGCAGCTACGCCGCCATGGTCCTCTACCACCTCGTCACGTACCTCAAGGCGCAGGAGCATCGTCCCACCCTGCAGCATCGTCTCCTGCGCTGCTCGCACGCGCTCCTCGTCTTCACGAAGGGCGTCACCTGGCTCCAGAAGTTCGTGCCCGCCGCGTTCGCGCTGTACTGGCTCGGCAGGAGTGCGTCCTCCTTCTCCTCCGTCGTACTCTCCACCATGTGTCGAGCATCAAGCTGACCCTGCCCGTCATCGACGCAGTGTGGACCGAGATCGACGGCATGGGCTGGGGCCGGGCGTGGCTCGGCTGGTCGACGACCATCCTCACGCTCCTCCTCCTGCTTCAGGTCAAGTTCTGCGACGACCTGTGGCCCTTGACTGCGCAGTGAGCCTGCTCTCTATATCTCTCTCTTCCTCACTCGACCTGATCGCCGTGTCGAGTCGCCCTCGACTGGCGACAGCGCCACTGCTCTCCCTCCAGACATGCTCTCCCGGCATCTGAGCAGCCTGTTGACTCCTCGCGTCCCCACTGCAGCGTCCGCCACAAGCTGTACGGCGGCGTCGTCCCTCCTCGCTCCGGCCCCGTCATGCGCACCCTCCTCTACTTCGTCAGCCTCTGCACCTGCCGCCCACCTCGCTCCGCCATCGACCTCGAGGCGGCTTCATGCCGCCTACCCGGGCTTGTCGAGCCGTCGGGCCTGGGCAGGGAGGAATCGTCGCTCGAGAAGGACGCGGACGAGGTCAAGGAGTGGGATCCTGGTACGCCGCTGCAGCTCTCGCTCGCTGCGCTCGAGCCTGGACTGACCGTCTCCTCGCCGTGCAGCTGTAAAGCTGACCTCGCGCTCTCGCTCGAGCACGCTGCTCGACGCCGTGCCTCGCCTCGCGCAGCAGCCTCGCGCGTGCACGGACCCGAGCGACGTCTCCTTCTCGTCGTCGTCGCGGACGCTTGCCTAGCTTTCTCGCCTTGTATAGATGTGCGCTCCTGTACTGCGAGAGGGTGTACAGCAGCCGTGATTCACCTTTTGCGCGGCTTGGCGAGGTCCGGCGAGTTGGCCGAGGCGGTGCAAGTCCCCGAGCTCGCTTCTCCCTCCTCTCTCGCACCCACCGCGACCCGTGCTCGTCCGCCAGTATGCTCATGTGGGCCGTGCGCCGCGTGCTGTACGCCCTGGGCCTCTCTGCGCCCGTCAATATCATCCGCAACTCGCAGCCGGCGTCGCTCGTCTCGGTCGCGGCCGACGGCACCAAGACGACGACAGGGCTCGACGAGGTGCTCGCACGGTGCCCTAGCCTCTTTGGAGACCGTGCCTGGTACACCCCGACGAGCTGGCTTGCGAGGTGCGCTCGTCCCGTTCCTCTAACTCCCCTCGACGACCCACCTCCGTCCGCGCCTCCGAAGCTGACGCTCTCCTCGCCCTTCTTCACGCGCAAACCCACAGCGGTCACCTTGCCACGATCGCCTGCACCCTGTTCAAGTTCAACTACGACCAGATCGAGTACACGCGCGAGTTCCTGCGCGTCCCCGACGGCGGCATCATCGCCGTCGACATTGCTCCTCCGGTCTCGTCCGAGCCGATCGACGACCGGCCCATCCTCGTCGTCGCGCACGGCCTGACCGGCGGCTCGCACGAGAGCTACGTCCGTAACGTCCTCGCCATCGTCACCAAGCCCAAGGAGCAGGGCGGCATGGGCTGGAGGGCCGCCGTCGTCAACTCGAGGGGCTGCGCAGGCGCACCCATCACCTCGCCCAAGCTGTACAAGTGCGTCACGGTCCTCCTCGAGACGTGCAGTCGACGTCGAGCTGACGGCGATTCTCTCACTCTGCAGCGGCGCCGTCACGGACGACCTTCGCTGCGCCCTCGCCTTCCTGTCGCACTTTGCGCCGCACGCGCCGCTCTACGGCATCGGCTTCAGCCTCGGCGCCAACCAGATGGCCAAGCTCGTCGGCGAGGACGCCGAGCAGTCGCCTCTCAATGCCGCCGTCGTTCTCGGCGCGCCGTTCGACTTTGTCAAGGGCCACGTCTCGCTCTCGTCGTCCTGGATCCGCCTCGTCTATTCTCGCGCCATGGGCAAGAACCTCAAGTGCGTCGTCTCGTCCTGCTCCTCTCGAGTCGCAGAGCTGCAGCTGACCTCGCTGGAGCCTCTTCTCGTCGTCAGGACTCTCCTTACTCGGCACGCCACCATGCTCAAGAAGCACCCCAAGCTCGACTGGAGCGCCATCCACGACAACCCCTACACTACGCTCTTCGAGTTCGACGCCCTCGTGACGGCTCCTCTCGCCGGCTTCGTGCGTCCTGCCCCTCCTCGCTCGTGCGCTCGAGCCCCTCCTGACCTCGACTTCCTCGCGCTCGCTCTCGCAGGACACGGCGATCGCCTACTACCGCTCCGCGTCGGCCAACAACGTCATCCGCGACACGGCCATCCCGCTCCTGTCCATCTCGGCGCTCGACGACCCGATCGTGGACTGGTCGGGCATCCCCTTTGCCGCCTCGGACGTCAACCCCTGGCTCACGTTCGCGACGACCTCGCACGGCGGGCACCTCGGCTGGTTCGAGGGCCTCTTCCGCCCGCGTCGATGGGTCGCCAAGCCCGTCGTCGAGTACCTGCGCGCCGTGCACGAGGCCAACCCGGTGCGGCGCCCGGCGAGGGAGACGATCCCGGCTTGGCGCGACGACAAGCGCGCCGACCTCGGCGACGACATGGTCGTCCTCAAGGACAACGCCGAGGTCGGGTTCCAGCGGGTCAAGGTCGAGGGGCACTCGGCGACGGGCGGCGAGGCCGTCGAGGGCGTGACGCAGGGCTTGTAGATCTCGCAGCTTCCTCTCTCTCTCTCTTGTCTCTCTCGCAGCACTAGACGGACTATCTAGACTCATAAGCATGCAAAGGATCGTATTGTGACAACAAGCACGACGAGGAGAAGAGAGAGCGACTTCTACGCGAACGAGACCCTCTTGCGCCCTCCCTCGGCAGGAACAGGCGCAGCGGGCTTGGGCGCCGCCGCCGCCTTCTTACTCTCCTTGTTGGCCTTGGAGCGTGCTGCGACTATGGCGCGAGCTGCAGCCTGCAGGTGGAAGGCCGACTCAGCGAGGTCGAGCCACGGCGAGAGGACGAGGGAGAGAGGGACGAACGAGCTGCTTCTGCTTGGCCTCGCTCGGCTCCTTGCCGGACGGCTTGACGGGCGCAATGGGCTTGTTCTTCTGCGAGTCGAAAGGAGACGGGATCAGCTCGAGCCCGTACGAGAGAGGAGGGAGCAGCTCGACGGACCGCCTTCTCGAGCCTCTCCTGCGTCTTGGCCTCGGCCTGCCCGCTGATGGACGCCGCGAGGGACAGCAGGTCGCTCTGTGGACGAAGCAGGGTCAGTGCAAGGTCCAAGGAATGCGCGCAGAGAGCAGGAAAGGGCGCACCTTCTCCTCGACGAACACCTTCTGCTTCTTGCCGGCGCCGCCGGCCTTGCGAGGCACGCGCCGCTTGTTGAACGCCGCCGGCGACGGCTCAGCAGCCTGCTCGCCGTCGTCGCTGCCCTCCTCGAGCGCTCCTGCCGCCTGGACCGCCTCGCCATCGTCGTCGCCGATGAGCTCCTCGCCGTCGTCCGACTCGGGCTCGCTGGCTGCGCGCGGTGCGGGTGCCCGGGCCTTGCCCTTGCCCTTGGCTCCAGCAGCCGCTTTGCCCCGCTGAGAACCAGTCCCTGCTCCTGTTGCCGCTGCGCCTCCCCCTCCTCCTCCTCCCACCTTGTCGAGCTTGCCCCGCCTCATCGCCTTGCCGAGCGTGACGCCGCGACGATAGGGCTTGTCGGTGGCCGCTCGGGGCTTCTTGGTCGGTGCTGCGGGTGCCATTCGAGCTGCGTGGGAGTCGCAAGCGAGCGTGGGTGGGCGGTGCTGACGACGGCGGCGGCGGCACCTTCCCTCCTCGATCAAGTGCGAGCGAGGATCCGCTCTCGAAAGCTGGAGCGTGGAAAGCGGTTTACCAGGGGGCGCAGTGTCGCACGAACAGGTCTCGGACTGCTGCTCGGGAAGGCGGCGAGCTCTCGCCACGCTAGAAAAGAACAAGTCGGCTCGCGCGGGCGGATCCGTGAGAACGCGAGCTCCAACTTGAGAAGGCCGCGCGCGACCATCGCGAAAAGAGCTGTGGAGGACCAACGATTGCTGAGCGACTCGATGAGAATACGGCTAGAGCTACAAGGGCATGCGATGAGGAGATGAGAGATGCGAGAGAGGGAGAATGAGGGCACTGCGACGAGGTACAGAGGGCAAACTTTTGTGACTGCAACAAGACGACGACGACGACGGGATAGACAACAGGGGGAGCCGAGAAAGGGAGCGACGCAGACGACCAGCGTCGAGACGAGGAGGAAGGAGGGGAAGGCGAGTGAGCGCCTCACAAGGCCGAGAGGTCGGCGTCGAGCGCCATGACCGTCGGCGGCTGCTTGCGGCCGCGCTCGATGCCGCCGAGCGAGAACGCCGCCTTGCCCGCCGCCTTGCTCGTCTCGAACGCGTGCCGCAGGAACGACGCCGAGCGCTGCTCGGACGGGCGCACGCTGCGCAGCGGCGACGGCTCGCACCCGCCGCCGTACGAGCCTCGTCGAGGCGGCGACGTCGACGAGGACGCCGACGAGACGTGGATGCCCGGGTACGAGGGCAGCTCATCCATGGGCGTCAACGGCGACGCCGACGAGACGGACGACGCCGACGAGTGCGAGTCGGCGGGCGACATCTCGGTCTCGGCGTAGTGCGAGACGGTCGACGGGCGGCGCGACGACGAGGCGACCGACGAGGGGGCGACCTTGGCGGGTGCGGCGGTGCGAGAGAGGCGGCGAGGCGGGGTGTGGAGCGACTCGACGATCGAGCGAGGCGAGAGGGGGACCGAGGAGGCGAGGGGCACGTGCACGGTGGCGTGGACGCGCAGCTTGCTCGTCGATGCGACGGGCTCGCGCGGGAGGAACGGCTCGAAGTGTGCGAGGAGCTCGTCCTCGTCCATGCGCAGGTCGAAGTCGAGGAGGAAGAGGAGCTGGCGCTCCATGAGGTTGACCTCGGCGAGGGGGAAGACGGCCGCGTAGCGGGTCCAGTGCTTGTTCTTGGGCGACGAGTCTGCGAGGCCAGGACGAGGGTCAGCTGACGATCGACATGCGAGAAGGAGCGACAAGGGCGACGCACCGTTGAGGTACTTGGCCGCCGTGATGAGCGTGGCGAGGAAGACGCGGTGGCGGGTCGACTCCATGCCGTGGGCGACGTTGGGCAGGCGGGCGCGCAGGCGGTCGAGGTAGACGAGCGTGCACAGGAGGGTCGGGACCTGGACGTTCGACTTGGTGCAGAGGATCGAGATGAAGCACTCGAGCGAGGGGACGTCCGGGTGCGGCTGGCGGTGGATCTCGCTCTTGATGGGCGTCGCCGGCGGCGACGGCGGACGGCTGCCTGCTGGTGCTGCGTCGCACTTGATGACGTCGACGGCGCGCTCGGCGATGTAGGCTGCGAGGAAGGTGCGGGAGGAGCGGGTCAGCTCTCGCTCGGGGATGCGCGTGTCGAGCGTGCGGGACGAGGGCGACGCACTGATCATGGCGGGCGTCACTGGCTGCCGAACGAGCTCGAGCAGGCGAGGGTCGTGCATGAACTTGGGGAGGAGCGACGCCGGGTGCCGCCGAGTGTGGGAACGAGACGAGGAGTCCATGGTCGAGCGGCGGATCGACGAGATGTCAAAGAGCGGGGTGGCGCCTGCGAGAGTCGACGAGAGCGTGCGGGTGCGTGTGCGGGTCGAGGGAGGGGGGGAAGAAAGAGCGAGAGAGGAGGAGGGAGGGAGGAGCGGGTGTAGGAGGGCGGGCAGATGGTCAGAAGCGGCATCGAGCCCAGGCGGGTCGAGATGAGCTGGAGGTCCTGCCCGAGAAGAGCGACGCGCCAACGCTGAGAACGCTCCCTTCTTCGGATCAGGCAACCGGCCCGCCTCTGAGAGTTGCGCTAAGGGCGAGGTGAAGTATTGATCCCGGAACCTTGTTCGCCGTGCACCCAGGCCCGCGCCGGCGCATCCGGTGAGCGGACTGGGGAAGCAGACGTCGGGATTGGCTCCAAGAGATAGAGTTGATGGCTTGGCCCGCCCGCTTTCGGTAACGGACGGCGACTGTCTCACCCCGAAGCGAGGCGAGCCGGCCGGCGAGCGCAAAGTCAACATCGACGACGGCGACGGGGCCAGATCTGCACTCAAAGACGATACGGGAGAGGAGAGACACCTCTGTATTCCAGGCCCCGCGACATGAACCCGCCCAAGAGCTACCCGCCGTACGCGGCAAAGAGGGCGTCCGACACTCCCTGTTGCGGCGGGAATGCAAAGTGCGGGCGCTCATCAGCGACGGCGTCTCGAGCGGGACGAGGCGAGATGAGGCGGTCGGCCTCGGCGGGAAGCGGGCACGGGCCCGGCAGGATAATGAAGAGCGAGGCGAGGGAGGGTCAGGCGGACGTACCGACGGCGTGAGGACCCCGACGTCGCTCACGATGAGCGTGATCTGCGTGCGGCGGATATAGAGGGCGTGCATCAGCTCGGCATCGACCGGGAAGCCCGTCCACAGCCACCGGGAGAGAGGGAAGAGCAGCTCACCTGGTCCGGCGTCGTGTAGTCGAGGATCGGGTTCTGGCGCGTCGCCTGGTCGCTCATGACGAGCGGCTCGGGCATCTTGCTGTGGATCATCGGGCGCACAGGCGTCGAGGGGACCGTTTTGGCGTCGCGCGACTCGACCTCGTCGAGAGAAGGGAAGGCGAGGGGTGCCGACGGCAAAGAGGAGGGGAGGTCGTACTGGGAGAGCGGGCTGCGAGAGGCTCGTCGTCAGCTTGAAAGTTCGCAGGACGAGGGCGGGAAGACGGACAAGAGGCGGGTAAACTTGAACGACTCGGCGAGAGCTGCACGAGCGAGAGCCGGCATCAGCTCGCCGCGCTCTCGAATAACGAGCAGAGGACGACCTGCGCACCGTAGAAGGGCTTGCCGAGAGCTTTTGCAGCGATCGCCATCTGGTAGCCGCCGATCTGCAGGCGAGCGAGGAGGAGGTGAGCGTGCGCGTCGTCGAGGGAGGAGGGCGAGGACCGAGCGCACAAAGTTGACGAGCCCGCCCGACTCGCACACTGCTTCTGCGCCGACGACCGCCATGTCGCACCTGCGAGGTAGAGCGAGTCAGCAGCCGCACGACCAAGGACAAGCAGGCTGTCGACGCACTTGGCCATGATGTAGGCGACGGCCGAGTCGAGCACGACGACGCAAGGAATGCCCGTCTTGTCGAGCGCCGCCTGCGTCTTCAAGCCGAGGCCAAACTGCGAGGGAGGGCCTGCGTGAGCGCGAGAGCGGGAGGTGCGAGGAGGAAGAGGGACGCACTGGTCGCGACTCGGTCACGTAGACCTGGAAGCGCTTCTTCTGCACCGACGCTGCAAAGACGAGAGCCTGGATGACGACGCGCTGCAGGTAGAAGGAGAGGTCAGCTCTGCGAGGGGATCGCAGCTGATCGAGGGCAGGCACGCACGCTGTAGCTGTGCATGAGGATCGTCTGCAGGAGCTCGAGGGGTCAGCTGCGGTCCTCGGCGACGGCGTAAGGGTCCGGGGCAGGGAACGACGCACGTTGCCGTCCTGGATAAAGTTGCTCATGTTGGCCGCGATGACCTCCCTCGACCTGCCGCTGCCGCGCACAAACTCGCGCGCGCGACCGACGAGCTCGCGCTTGAACTCGGCGAAGCTCATCTCTGGCGGTGGTCGCTGGAGGGTGAGGTAGCGCATGAAGAGGGCTGTGCCGGACTGAGCCGAGACCGGGTTGAACGAGGCGGCGGCGAGCTGAGCCGAGGCGTGGTCGAGGAGGGCGAGGAGCTCCTGGATGGTAGACGAGTCGGAGCGCGAGACGAGCTCGGCGAGGGTCTCGACGGCTGCTACAGGTGCTGGTAGTGGCTGCAGAGGTGCACATCGAGGTCAGCGGTGCTCGTGGTGGCCCCCGTCGCTCAGAGCTGATGAAGGCGAGCTCACGTCGTCGCGTTCGAGGAGCTCGCCGTAGTGCCGCACGACGTCGAGGGCGGCCTGCTGATCTGTTGGAGGCGAAGCATGCCCGTCCACAGCCGAGAGAGCCATTGTGCGGAGGAGGGTTGGAGGAGGGAGCTCGCGTCGGTGGAGGAGTCGGCTTGACGGCTCGTCGCTCTCCCCTCAAAGCCACTCGGGGTTGGCTGTGGTATCTGTCGCGTAGAGAGCCTCCGCACGCAGTCACTCGTGCTCGAACGGCGGCAAAGCATGCCGTCGTGAGCGAGCTCGCTTCTCCCCACCTCGTTCCGCTCCGGCCCGCGGCCGGCGACGACCTCTCACTCGTTCCGCAACCGCGCAGGCTCCACGCTGCTGCCACCAAGCCCGTAGATGACCGCTTGCCGAGCCACTCGTGACCAGATCGCTCAGCTCTCTGCCTTGTCCGCCTGCGAGGTCCGCTCTCCTCCCCCCTCCTCCCCCTCGGGCCGACGAGACGGCAACAGCAGCTGACCTCTCGCTGCGGCAGGTCGCAGACGCCCTCGTCAAGCTCAAGCACCCTTCTGGCGGCTACATCCCCGACCTCGAGCGCTTCAGTGGCTCGGACGGAAAGGTGCTCGTCGGCGAGGTCTTTACGGTCGAGGTACGTCGAGCTCGCCCATGGATCAGGATGCAACGTAGCCTGACGCTCCTCTTTTTCTGCAGCTAGTGGATGGGGACGACATCGAGTCGCCAAAGCTAGACGGCCACTTTGTGCGTCCCTCTTCCTCCCTCGAGCAGTCGCTCGACCCGGCTTCGATTGCCGAACGCCGCCTACAGCGCACAGCTGACAGGCCCCATCGCGCACACAGGTCGACCTCGCAGAACCAGACAGCGTCCTCTTCATCTCGACGCCCGCTCGTGCGCTCCTCTCGTGCACGACCCCCCAGCTGTTCCTGGCTGACACTCGCTCGACGAGCGCACAGATACCAAGAGCGCGAGCCTCGGCGGCCTACTCGCGACCGCTCTGCACAAGAAGGGCGTGCGAGGCGTCGTCACGTCGGGCCGATGCCGAGACCTCGCCGAGCTGCGCGACCTCGACTTTCCCGTGCGCTCGTTCTCGTCCCTCTCGACCCCGCGCATTCCTCTCCTGACAATCTTCTGCTCGCAGGTTTTCGCTCGAGGGCGCTCGATCCTGGGCCAGTCGCCCTTTACTCGCCCATCCCGCGTTCAGGTCCCGCTCGAGATCCACCCTCAGCCCGCCGCCGCCACGCCTTTCGAGCCGACCTTCCCTCCCACGACCGTCTACCCGGGCGACGTCGTCCTCGCCGACCTCGATGGAGTGGTCGTCGTGCGCCCTGAGCTGATCGACGAGGTCGTGCGGCTCGCGACGGCCGGGAAAGAGGTGGACGAGCGGTGCAGGGACGACTTGCTCCAGGGTGCGGGCGTCAAGAAGACTTTCGCCAAGCATCGAGGCAAGTAGCTGGGTGCAGTGCTACTCTCGAGTCGATGAATGAGCAGTGTTTCTGTGAGGGTGCCAGGTTGCCTCGAGAGTGCGAGGAGGAAGCGAGTCGAGGAGGTCTCCTCTCGAGCTTGAATAGGGAGCTCACATTCACCGCTCTGAGCCCTCGCGCCGTTGCGGCCAGGTCGAAGAGCGAGTCCTGCGGTCCTGGACGTCCGAGAGCAGGTTGGGAAAGAGCTCGTCGCCGTCGAGCGGGTCGAGCGGGTCGAGCGGGTCGAGCGCCTGCGTCTGCGGGGAGCTGACCGACGAGCAGGTGGCTGAGGCACCGCAGCCAGCAGTGGCATCGGACTGTGAGAGCTCGAGAGCTCGGGAGCCGAGACCCTGAGGTCCTGAGAGCTCGCAGGAAAGGCCGAGAGGAGGTAGCTGAGGAAGAGGCCCGAGCGCGCACGCGAACGACCGCAGCTGTCTCCAGGCTCATCGGGGCTGACTCGAACTCTCCCCCTAGCTTGCTGTGGACCGACCGAGCATGTTCACGACGTCCTGCGTAGTCTCGAGCCGTCCAAGACGGCGAAACGCAGGACGCTCGAGTCGGCCTTCTCAAACCGCCGAACTCTCGCTCGGGCTCTGCACGCTTGCTCGACGGTCGCCAAAGGGTGAGAGATGCAGAGCTCTTTCAATATGAGACTTCTACAAGGCCAAGAGCACAGACATAGACAACCAGGGAGACGAAGAACAAAGTCGAGCCGGGCGAAGGAGGAAGAGGGGACACAGGAGCGCGATGCGCTCAGAGAACGTAGCGGAAGTTCCTGCGAGGAGCGAGAGAGTGTCAGGACGAGCGCATGGTGCTCGAGAGAGAGCGAGAGAGACGTACGGGT
The DNA here is from genome assembly GCA_920104245.2 of Rhodotorula babjevae. Classification (NCBI taxonomy): domain Eukaryota; kingdom Fungi; phylum Basidiomycota; class Microbotryomycetes; order Sporidiobolales; family Sporidiobolaceae; genus Rhodotorula; species Rhodotorula babjevae. The sequence continues at coordinate 815,729 of CAKKSZ020000009.1, read as the reverse complement.
TCGACTTGACCGACTCGGTCTTGTCCTCCATGCCGGCGGCGGCGGCGAGCTTGGGGTCGGCCGGGCCAAACTTGCGGTCGCGCGACTTGTTCGAGAGGTACATGATGGCCCAGAGAGCGAGGTGGGCGACGAGCTTGGCGATGTAGCCGGCCATCATGGCGTACGCGCCCGATTGGTAGCGCGGCTTCTCGTTGGCGTAGATGAACTGCGAGAGGGGCGAGAGAGGGTCAGGCTCGTGCTCGATACGTGCAGGGGACAAGGAGTGAGGGTGAGGAGGGAGGAAGGGGCAGGAGGAGCGCTAGGGCGCGGCAGGGGAGGCGGGAAGACGCACCTGGGGACCAGCCATGTTTCCGGCGCAGTAGGCCGCGAACACCATCGCCGAGGTGATGGAACGCTTAGAATACCCACCAAAATTGCTGCTGATCATGACGAGGCCGAGGGTGAAGCCGATGGACTGGACGTTGACGAACCAGAACGAGACGAGGCGGCCCCAGTGGTTCTCGGTGGGGAGGAACGAGAGCAATGCGGTCGCGATGACGCACACCACGTTGCCCACAGTGACCATAGCCATTCGTGCGTTCTTCACGTAGTTTGCGACGAGGCCCGCAATGATAAGCGAGATGATCTGGAAGGAGCGACCGGCGCAGTCGAGGAGGGCGGCGTCGAAGGTCGAGAAGCCCATGTCCTTGATGATGGTGCCGCTGAAGTTGGTGAGGATGCCGTTGGGGACACTCGAGCCGAACATGGCTGCAGGACGAGGCGCGGCGAGGCGAGGGGGAGGCGAGAGAGGCGACGAGGGAGGAGGAGAGGCGGTTTGAGAAGGTCAGCGCACGGACCTCGTTTCTCGAACACGGGCACGAGCTGCTCACCGATCGTGAGGCACCAAGCCTTCGGGTCGGCGAGCGCCTCCCACATCTGTAGAGATCGAGGGGAGAAGAGGTTAGCGAGGGAGCTCGAGAGCAAGGTCGTCGAGAAAGAAGGCGGCTCTACCGCTCGCAACGAGAGATTGTTCAGCGCACCTGCTCAGTCTTGAACTTCTTCGACTTGATACCGACACCGTTGGCGGCAACGCGACCGACGGCGAGGGTGCGCTGCTCGGGCTTGAGCCAGAACGCGTTCGAGGGACCGTCGGCGAGGAAGAAGTAGAGGACGGCGCCCCAGGCGATGGTGATGGCGCCGAGGACGATGAAGATGAGCTCTGTAGGACGTAGGAGGGCGTCGAGTGAGTACAAGGTTGCTGCGACGGCGAGGGAGGGAGCCGAGCGCACCCCACTTGGGGACGGCGAGGCTGGAGGCGTTGGCCTTCTCGATACCGGCGGCCATGAGCGAGCCGATCATGCCGCCCCAGCCGACCGACGAGTACCAGATCGTCTGGCGGAGCGGCGACTCCTGGCGCGTGTAGTAGAAGCCAGTCATGAGGGAAAGACCCGGGGTGACGGCGGCCTCGAAGAAGCCTGCGCAGGGAGAGCGTCAGCTCGTCCTGTTCGACTCGAGTAGCTCGTCGAGGAGGAGACGCACCGAGGAAGAAGCGGTTGACCATGGCCGTGGCAAAGTTGGTGCAGCCAATCATCGAGATGACGCAGACGCCCCAGAGGACGCAGGTGATGCCGAGGACGTGGTTGGCCTTGTAGCGACCGATGAGGTAGGCGGCCGGCTCCCTGAGAGGCACACAGAGAGAGGGAGAGCGTCAGTTCTGCAGGTGCGGGAGGACGTTCCGAAGGAGGTCATCGCCGCCGAGCGGTCCGAGCGACGTGAAGCAGAACGGTCGAGGAACGACGAGAGGAGGTGCAACGCACTGTGCGACGAGGTAGCCGACGTAGAAGATCGAGGCGGCCCAGCTGAACTGGTTACCGGTGAGCTTCATCGCCTTGTCCATGCCGAACACCTGCGAGGCGCAACTTGAGAAGGTCAGAAAGGGACGCTCGTGTGCTCGACGGCGCGCTCTACAGGCGGCAGAGCCGCGAGAGAACGGAAAGGTGGACATTGCGAACGGACCTTGGCTGCGAGAGAGGCAAGGTGTCAGTGTCGTACCAGGACGCGCAGGAGACGAAGAGCGAGGACAACGCACCATAGTTGAGCTGCGAGGGGGGCAAGGACGAGTCAGGCGCGTTCTAGACGTGTAGGAGATTGAAGAAGCAGCAATACCGCAGTTTTGTCGAGGTACTGCAGCGTCTGCGTAATCAGGAAGAGCGGGAGGACGCAGAGGTCGATGCGGCGGACGATGGCCTTGTTCTCGGCGGGCGTCTGTCGAGGAGGCGCAAGGGGAGGAGGAGGTCGCAGAAGGAGAGGAAAAGGGAGCAGGTGACGAGCGAGGGAGGAGAGGGGAAGGTAGGAGGAGGAGATCGAGGAGGGAGAGAGGGAGGGAGGAGGAGGAGGACGGTCAGATCGATTCTCGCTCGCCTGCTCGACGGTCCTCCTGTGCTCCTTCGACGCTCGGCGCTGCAGAGAGGGTGAGGGAGACGCACGATCTCGGCCTGCTGCGTCGACTTGAGGTACTCGGCCTGACCGACGTTGCCGGAGGTCTCCTCGTCCTCCTCGACAATCTTGTCCTCGGTCGGGGCAAACTCGCGGTGGCGGGCGGTCGCCTTCTCGTAGTCGAGAGAGCTCGTGTCGGTGGCGGTCGTGTCGGCCGTCTCGGCGCGCTTGAGCGAGGGGAAGCCCATGGTGGTCGTCGGCGGCGGCGGGCGAAGAGGAGTTGGCGAGGAGAGAAGGTTGGGGCGCTTGGGGCGGGAGCTAGCGGTGTGGAGAGTGTGGAGAGAAGAGCAGAGGAGCGGTGGAGCTGATCTGGGACCCCAACTCGCAGGAGCTGGAGAAACTCGCCCGTGGTCGGGTCGCTCGGGCAGCATGGCGGTGTGGGCGCGAGAACGCCCGCTCCTGCCTCGCCTCGTCTAGCGCAGGCCCAAGCAATGTCAACGCGGAGGTGCAGAGCCCCCACGAGCGACGCACGATCAAGGGCGACCAGCGGCGAGCGCGACGTCGACCCTAAAACGCACCTCGAGAGACGGCCTCGAGCCCTCCGATTGCGCGTGAGAATGCTTGGCGGGAGGGTGGGCGCTCTCCGGACGAAGGGCTCGTATCTGTGCGGAGCCACGTTAACGAGCCGCAGGGCCGGCGCCGGCGCCTGATCGGGTGAGAGTGCAGCAAGCCCCCACGGAGCGGAGTCCGAGGAAGCCAATCAAGCGCGCTCGAACGCAGTTGCGGAAGCGGGCGGGTGCGGACTTCTCTACGAGAGACAAGGGCGAGAGTTCTGAGCCCTTGCTCCGCGCTCGGAGAATCTGGGCGTGGGTAGCGGAGGAGCGAAGGTTGAGTGCGGCGGGTGGGGGTCGTCCGCGAGAGAGTTGCGCCCGCAAGGGACCGTCCGCGCAGGGGGTGCGGGCGCACCCGGCTGCACGTCGAGACCGAGCAAGGGAGTGCATGCACCCAGGGCGACTGGCGTCGCGAAGAGGCGAGCAGGCCGGCGAGTCGAGGGAGGGAAGGAGGTCCGTGCGGGCGCGCGAGCAAGTGAAGGGAGCGAAGGCAAGCGTCCTCAGGCCGAACGGCTGCAGGGAACTCGTCGCACTTGCGGTGATGCCGGAGATCAAGGTGCGCGCCAGCTGGATCCGAGAGTTTGGCGGACGGCGAGTCGACGTTCTCCGAGGAGCCGAGGGCAACCACTCGATGCCGCGGTCCGCTCGTTCCGCTCGTCCTGCACACTCTCTCGCCGCTCGTCCTGCCTCAGTGCGTGACTGATGATGCTCTGGAGTGTGCAAGCTGGACCGCGAGAGCGCAGAAGCGGCTCGCCGACTCGTCTGTAGGCGCTTCGACCCTCGAACTCCTCGAGCTTCCCCGGCTCCCTCTCCCAATCTTAGACAGCGCTCTCGCCGCATCGCCTCTTCCGAGAGATAAGCACTCCTCGCTCGCTCGACAGCGGCCCGAGGACGCGGCGTCGAGTAGCTCGGTCGTGCTCGAGCGGACCGCCTCCGCCCTTGCCGCATCTCCGCTGCTCCTGCTGGCTCTTCAGAAAGGACAGCTCTCGTCCGAAGCGCCACCGATGACTGCGTCTGCAGCCCCGCGCGAGTCGTCAGCGAAGCGCAGGCGTTCGACAGAGCTCGAGCAAATTGACCTTCCCAAACTCGCGGAGACCGGGTCCGTGCGCGTCGCCGAGGACGACGAGTCAAGCCGCGTGCCTGCGCGACGATGAGCTTCTAGATCGCACAGAGCTAGCACGAGCACGCCAGACTACGAGCTGGCTCGGAGCTCAGTCGGCCCTGTTCCGACCCGGCCGCATCGCTCCTCGTACGCGATGCTCGTTCGACGCAGCCCCTCGCCGAGCACGCAGCGCTCCTTCTTCGATCTGCACGACCGACCTTGACGGCTTGGTGCCTCACGATCGGTGAGCAGCTCGTGCACGTATGCGAGAAACGAGGTCCGTGCGCTGACCTTCTCAAACCGCCTCTCCTCCTCCCTCGTCGCCCCTCTCGCCCCCTCCTCGCCTCGTCACGCCTCGTCCTGCAGCCATGTTCGGCTCGAGTGTCCCCAACGGCATCCTCACCAACTTCAGCGGCACCATCATCAAGGACATAAGCTTCTCGACCTTCGACGCCGCCCTCCTCGACTGCGCCGGTCGCTCCTTCCAGATCATCTCGCTTATCATTGCGGGCCTCGTCGCAAACTACGTGAAGAACGCACGAATGGCTATGATGACTCTCTTCTCGGCAGCTCACGAGCGAGCGAGAGGTCGATTGCGCACGAGCCTCGAGCTCGTCGACCCTACCGCCCCGCTCCTCAGAACCTGTACCGCACGCTCCCAGGCCTCAGCCTCTCCCTCCTGTCCCGCCTCTCCTTCTCGCGCTCCTCCTCGGTCCTGCCGTCGGCCGTCGCCCCTCCCGCTCCTCCAACTCCTCCCGCACCCGCCGCTCCACCCTCGGGCCCTTGCCCCGGCCCTGCTCCGGCGCCGCCGACCACAGGCCCCGCAGCAGCACGCTCGCGCTCCGCACGCTCCTCGGCGCGCACGAGCTCCTTGAGCACACGCTCGTCGCGTACGCGGCCGACGTCGGCGAGCCCGGCGGCGAGGTTGGCCCAGCGCTGCGCGCGCGAGAGGGGCGTGTCGGGCTCGGGCTCGAGGGGCGGCTCGTCCTTGACATCGTCGGCGGCGCCAGGAAGCGCAAACGCGTCGGTCGAGAGGCGCCTGCGCTTGGTGCCTCGAGCGGCCGAGGAGGAGGACGACGACGCCGAGGGTCCGTGCGCCTCCCTCGCGCGCCTGAGGTCGATCTTGACCCGCATGAGGGCGTCGACCGACGCTCGAGGCCCGAGGAGCGGGTGCGCCGCGAACGAGTTGGGGACGCCCGTCGCGACGAGGTGCTTGTCGCGGTCCGAGAGGGCCGGGGCTGAGTCGGAGGGCGAGGCGGACGAGGGCGAGAAGAGGGGCGAGACGGTGCTGGTGGCGGTGAGGGACGAGGTCGAGGTCGAGGCTGACGAGGGGCAGAGGTAGATGAGGAGGTCGAGGAGCATCTGGGCGATGTCTGCACGTCGGACGTTCACGCAAAGCTCGTCGTCAGCATTCGCTTCAGCGCGAAGACAAGCAGGAAATCACGCTCGACGCACCGTCAATGTCCCGCTCGTCGCTCTCGCAGCTCCTCGCCCAGTCACGCACGACCTCAGCGTCCCACACGCCCGCGCCCTCCTCGCCGCTCCCTGCACCCGCGCTCGGACCCCCTCCCGCGCCGCTCGCCCCGCGCCTCGCCGCTGCGACGAGCATGAACCCGGCCAAGTAGACGCACGCTGCGGCGCACGTGTGTGGCGGGTACAACAGGGGCGCGAGCGTGCGGTGCAGGTCGGTGAGGAGGAGGAAGGCGGCGAACGTGAGCTGCTTGAGGACGGTGTCGGGCGTTGGCGGGGCGGGAGCGGGGCTGGTGCCGGGAGGAGAGGGTGCAGGGAGCGCGAGGAGGAGGGGAGGGAGAGAGGGGAGCGAGTGTGCGAGGCGGACGAGGTAGGTGAAGGCGTCGCGGGTCGGGGGAGGGGTCGCGAGGGCGGCGGCGAGGAGGAGCGCGTCGCTGTTGCCGTCGTTGGGCGCGTCGGCGTCGACCGGGTCGAGGCTGCGGTGCAGGTTGAAGTTGAACGAGATGGTCTGGAGGACGAGGCGCTCGATGCCGATCAGGTGCGGGCGGTGCGCCTCCTGGGCGACTGGGTCGCCCTCGCCGATGCCATTGCCGCCCTCGAGCAAGTTCGAGACCTGGTACGCGGCGATCTGGATCTCGCGCAGCTTCTTGAGCGTGTCCTCGAGCTTGGAGGCGACGAGGAGGGTCGCGAGCGAGACGTCCTGCGAGAGGGAGGGGGTCCAGGTCAGTGAGCGCTCGAGGGCCGGCCACGGCAGGGAGGCGGGGAGGAGCGCACCTGGTAGGCAAAGTCGGTGAGGGAAAAGTGGAGGTGGAAGCGGTGGTACAGCTTCTGGGCGGTCGCGATGGTGCGCCGAGGGCTGCGGACGAGGAGGAGTGGGTGAGCTCGACGAGGTCATGTAGGAGGGACCGCCTCGGCAGGCAGAAGCGCCTCCAAGGGAGCGTGTCGAGACTCACAAGCCGAGCCTGGCTGCGACGCGCTCGATGAAGCCGCACGCGAGCTGGCGGTAGTGCTCGATGCGGTGGTCGCTGAGGGCGGTCGTCTGGTGGGCATGGGCCGAGTGGCGGGCGTGTGCTTGGAGGTGGACGAGGTAGTCGAGCTCTACGGGCGAGTAGTAGGGGCGGAAGTCGCGGGTGACGGCGAGGGGCGCGGGTTGATCTGGGGCGGGAGGAGGAGCAGGGGGCGGCACTCCCTCGAGCGAGGCCATGGTCGCGCTCAGTGTGGCTGGGAGAGGCTCTCAGGTGCCTGTGTGTGGCTTCAGGTAGGCAGCGTGGCCGTGGTGGAGCGGGAGAGGGGGAGCGTCGTCGTCGTCGTCTCGGTCGACCAACTCGGGTCCTCTCGCTCGTCTCGACACGCACCAGCTCAGGAGCGAGTGCGCGCCCAGCATGGCGCAGGACTACTCCCGAGCCATCATTCACTCGCTCTTCGCCCAGCAGCCCGGGTCGCCTCACCCTCGTCCGTCTCCCTCCTCTCGCTCTCATCTCCCCCGCTCGCCCCTGACACCCCGACACCCGCCCGTGCAGCGCAAGAGACCTTCCTCGCCTACTGCCAGACCTTCGAGGACCAGCCCGGGTCCACACAGCGCAAGGCCCGCTTCCTCATCCTCGCAGGTCCGTCCCCCCTCCTCCCCTCTCCCCCACCTCGCTCGGAGCCACCTTCACTACACACGCTGACCCTCTCTTGCTCGCCCCTTAGCTCAACGAGATGGTCGCTGCAGGCTCCACAAGGCCAAGCAGAACGCCAACGGCAGCTTCTCGATCGGCAAGACGTGGTCCCTCGACGACCTTCAGCGAGTCGAGGTCGGCAAGGTGCGCTCACAATCCTCCCCCCGCACCCTCGCTCTTCCACGGGGATCAAGACTAACACACACGCCTTGTCACGCAGCGACTCGTCACGGGCCGCATGCATGTCCGTCGCGCTCTCTCCTGAGCGTCGTCTCGAACCTCGCCCTAGCTGACCCAGGTTCCGCTCCTGCCCACAGCCTCTCGAGTTCACCCTCATCATCAACAGCAAGACGTACCGCTACGAGACCGAGCTCCCCTCGTCGCACCAGGCCCAGTTCCTCGTCACCCTCGTCCGGTGCTGGCGCCGGTACATGACGGGTGCGCCTGCTTCTCCTCCTCCTCACTCGCTCTCTCGCGCACCCTCCTGACCCTCCCAATACGCACAGGCATCGGTCGATCGCCCAACGACCTCGTCCTCGTCGGCTTCTCGGTCGACACGCCCGCTCAGCAGGCGGCCGCCGCAGCAGCGCAGCAACCTCCGCCTCCTCATCAGCAGCAGCAGCAACGACCACCCGCATCCGCCATGCCTCCACCTTCACGACCGACTCGAGCTCCCGTACCCTCAGCCGGCCCCGCACCCCTCTCTGCCTCGGCCCGCTCCGAGTACGGCCCTCCCCCACCGAGCGCCGCCGCGTCGTCCTCGTCTCGCCCCTCGACCTCGTCCTCCCGCCAAGGGTCGTTCAACGAGCGCGACCGCCCTCCTGCCGGCGCTCCTCCTGCGTCCCGCCAGCCTCAGCCGGGCCCGCCGCCATCACAGCAGCAGCGTCCGCCGTCCCCTCGGCGCGCCGCCGCTCCGCCACCCGCACCTGCAGCAGCGCCCACCATCACGGTCGCAGCGGCAGCAGCAGCAGCAGCGTCGACGTCTGCGCTCGCGCCGACGGCCTCGCAGCGCCGGCCGTCGGGCGTCGCGCCCGACGCTCGACCGGGCCCGCCGCCCGTCGCGAGCAGCAGCAGCACCCTCGGCGGCCCCGGCGGCGGCCTGCGCGTCGACGTCTCGTCCGCACCCGGCGGCGCAGGCGCGCGCCCGGGCTCGGCAGGGAGCGGCTCGAGCGCCGGCCGCGCCGCGGCGGTGCCCGTGTCGCCGTCGGGCCCGATGCCGCTTTCGGCCGTGAGCCGCAAGGCGGCCGAGGAGCACATCGACGACGATGCCGTGCTCGCCAACGTCGAGGAGATGCTCGAGGGGTTCGAGTGGCGCGGGACGGGCGGGCTCGGGCTCGGGCTGGACGGCGTCGCGGGAGGGGGAGGAGGGGGAGGCGCGGGGAGGGGCAAGAGCAAGGCGGACGAGATCGAGAAGCGGCTCGTGGGCGAGCTCAAGGCGCTCGAGGCGGTGCGTCGACCGCTCTCTGTGCTCGGCTCGATCAGCGGCGCTGACGACCTCGGGGTCCGTGCGCACAGGCGTCGATCCACGCCATCATGGAGTCGGACGACCGCGTCGTCGGCGTCGTCAAGCAGCTCGACGACGCGGTTGCAGAGCTCGACAAGATGGACCTCATGATCGGCCTGTACAAGACGCAGCTCAACGTGCGTCGCGCTCAGGCCCTCGTCGGCTCGATCTCTCGCTCGAGGGGCGACGCTGACTAGTCGAAGCTCGGCCGGCACACAGCTCATGACGGACGACATCGCCCACATCGAGTCGCAGAATCGCGGTCTGCAGGTCCAAACGTCGAACCAGCGCGCGCTCCTCTCCGAGCTCGACAAGCTCATGGTGCGTCCTCCTCTGCCTCTCCCGCTCGCTCGCCGCACCTTGTCCTCACGCTGACGCTGTACCTCGCTCGCAGTCGACGATCCACATCCCCGACCACGACCTGACGGCCCTCGCGCAGGAGTCGCTCGAGAGCCAGCAGGGCATCGAGAAGCTCGAGCGCAGCGTGGTCTCGCTGTACAAGGCCCTCCTCAGCACCCGCGACACGGGTGCGCTCTGCTTCTCCTCGTCTCTGCAGCGAGGAGCGTGTGCTGACGCCACGCTCGACCCTGCCTGCAGCCGTCGGCGACATGGCGGCCGCGTCCGAGCGCGTCGGCGAGTACCGCGCCAAGGCGCAGCAGTTCTCGAAGCGCGTGTTCGACTTCCTCAGCATCATGTTCAAGTTCCAGGTCGACCAGGTTCTCAACCCCAAGGACGCCGCCGCCGCCGCGCGCGACAAGGGCCGCCTTAAGAGCCACGCCGCCATGGAGGACTTTCTCGGGCGCTACTGCGGCTTGATGCTCTTCGTCAAGGAGATCGACCAGCAGCGGTACCAGCTCATCTGCAGTGTGCGTCGCTGCGGGTCCTCGTCGTCGTCGGCTGGCTCGAGTCGAGTCGCCCTCAAGCGGTCCGAGCGGGCCTGCGCCCCCTCGATCGTGTCCTCGCTGACGCTTCGCCCTCTCTGTGCGCAGGCCTACTTCACGGTCATGAGCGACCTGCACCGCCAGGAGATCCAGGGCCTCATGACGTCGCTCAAGAACCAGGTCAAGAAGGCGACCGACGACGAGCTCGAGGCCAGTTCGTCGCGCCGTCCTCTCCCTCCTTCTCAACGAGCGCTCCTGCTCTACGACGAGGTGCTGACGCCCTAAGCGCACGTACAGGCTTCACGATCAAGGACAGCCCGACGATGCGACAGCAGTCGATGCGGCGAGTCGGCACGATCGCGCGCGCGCCGCTCGAGGGCGGCAAGAAGGACAAGGACAAGGACGGCAAGCTCACCGGCAGCGAGGTGCGTCGTCTCGGTCTCGCTGTCCCTCGTCGGCGCAGGATCGTGCTGACGCTCGAGCGCGCACGTTCCCCTTCTCCTTCCCGACGCAGGCCTTCGCCCAGGCGTTGCAGCAGGTCACGCCGCACCTCGCCCGCGAGCAGGGCTTCATCTCGGACTTCCTCCACATCAACCCGCTCGACGCGTCCATCACGTTCGCCGACTACATGTCGCTCGAGACGTTCTTCCGCCGCGGCGCGACGAGCTACCTCGCGCAGCAGGCGCAGAAGGGCCAGCTGCGCGACATCCGCTCGGCCATGGAGGTCGTGTTTGGGTTCCTCGAGGGCGAGATGCGCGACTGGATCGACGCCGTACTGCAGAAGGACTCGGCGTGCGTCGGGCGACCTCTCCTTCTCGGCCGACTCGACGTCTGTGCGAGACAGAGCTGATGTCGTCTGGTCCTCATCCTCACAGCCAGATCGTCGGCATCCTCGCCGTCCTCGACCGCTTCGTGCTCCGCACCGACGAGGGCAACAACGAGTTCTTCAAGCGCGTCCTCCAGAAGCAGTACCAGCGCTCGCTCCTCGCCCTCGAGCGGTCCTGCGTGCGTCCTCCTCCTCTCTCTCCACCTCTCGAGAGCGTCGGCGATGGGCTGACTCGCCCTCGTCGGCTTACCCGCCTGCAGAAGGAGCAGATCCGCAACATCGAGCAGACCAAGCTCACGCTCAAGAAGCGCAAGGGCGTCGTGCCCTTCGTTCGGGTCTTCCCGGTGCGCCTTCCTCCTCCTCCTTCTCGAGAGCAGCACCATGATGCTGACCGTCGCCGTCGCCCTCGTCGCTCGCAGCTCTTCGTCGCCCGCATCGAGGCGCAGCTCGACGGTGCCGACTCGCTCAACATCCGCCAGGTTATCGACGGCCACTACGAGCGCATCGTCGCGAGCATCTTCGACTGCCTCCAGCAGATGGCCAAGATGGACGGTGAGGGGCAGGGCACGCAGGGCGAGGGGAAGGACCAGCTCAACTACCACGTCATCCTCATCGGTTCGTTGCCCGTCTTCTCTCGGCGACGCCTTGCTCTACCCTGAGCACTCACTGACGCCTGGATCGTTGCGGCCATGACAGAGAACATGCACCACATCATCACGGTCTTCTCGACCAAGCAGCGTGTCGTCGCGCTCGGACCCTTTGTCTCGGCGGCTCGCGCAAAGTACGACCAGAACCTCGCCGCCTACATCCGCCTCATCCTGCGCCGCCCTCTCGCTCGCCAACTCGTGCGTCGTCCCCTCGCTCTCTCTCGTCGCTGCCGAGCAGGAAGCTGACGCTGCTCCCTCATCGTCAACAGGACTGGTTCGCCGGCCTCGAGCAGCTCCTGCGCACGACGCCGCCGACCGAGGTGTCGCTCCACACGGCCTACACGCGCTCTGCGCTGCGGCGCATCACGGCCGAGACGCGCGCCAAGGACCTGCGCAAGGCGATCGACGCCCTGTACAAGCGCGTCGACAAGCACTTTGGCGCCGAGGTTGTCAACCAGGCGGCGCAGCAGAAGGACGTGCTGAAGACGGTGTGGAAGGCGTGCGAGGACGAGCTCGTGAGGCTCGTCGCCGAGTGGAAGGCGCTCATCGCCAAGTGCTACCCTGTGCGTCCCCTCTCCCTCCTGCGCGCTCGGTCCTCCTCCTCGCCTCGGGCTCAGCTGACTCTCTCCCTCCCTGCTCTCCTCCCTCTCTATCCCTCTCTCGACTTTCTGCACGCAGGACGACAAGGGCGGCGGGCTCGAGGTCGGCCGGCAAGAGCTGCACACCTTCTTCTCAAACGCCCAGCTCTCGCCGCGCTAGAGCCCCCCCTCTCTCCCCCTCGACCTCGATCCGTCCCTCCTGTGCACGACCTCACGATTTTGTAGATCTCGACGAGGTTGCGCAGCGCAGTGCATCTGTTGTACCGACCGCAGCGCGCCGAGACGAGCGAGAGACGTGGCGGGTTAGCGTTGATGAGCGCGCTCTGGCTACGAGCGACTAGTAATCGAGCAAGGAGGTTCGCGGCTCGCGGAATCGGATTCCCGCCGCGCCGGTCCATCTCCGCCGAGGAGTCCGCCTCGCTCGCTTTTGACTCTGTCTCCTCGTCAAGCACCTCGCGCCTGGTCCTTGTCGCGCTCTCTCGCACCTGTGACTCGCCCCAGCACCCAGCACACCTCGAGCCGGCCTCGCCAATCGTTCTCGCCCAGCTCGCTCCCCCACCCGACACGACTCGCCCTCCTCTCGCACCCCGCAAGCGACCGCGCAGCATGGCAGACGGCTGGCCCCTGGACCCTTGGGTCCAGCACAAGCTCTCGCACGAGCAGACCGAGCAGTACCTCGCCCGCCTCGCCCTCCCTCGCACCCTCGTCCACGAGCCTCCCTCCCTCGACCTCCTCACTCGGGTCCTCGTCTCGCACCTCGAGCAGGTCGCCAAGGACACGTCGCCGTTGCATGTGCCCGAGGAGCAGTGGGAGGGGCCGAGCACGCCGATTCGGCTCTCGTCGGCGTTCACCAACATGCCCGAGTCGACGAGCGCGTTCGACCGGGTCGTCCTGCAGCGCAAGGGCGCCTTCTGCTTCGCGTGCGTCCTGCCCAGCTTTGAGACCTGTCTACTCAGCATCGAGCCGAGCTGACTCGAGGAGCGCACGCACACAGGATCAACGCCGTCTTCGCCTCGCTCCTGCGCTCGCTCGGTTTCCGAGTATCGGAGCTCGCCGGTCGCACCTTCAAGGACCTCGGCAACGACCCGGACAAGAAGCCTGAGGGGTGGAAGTGGGGTACTTTGACGCACGAGTTGCTCGTCGCCGACTGGCCGGGCAGTGACGGTCGATGGGTGGTGCGTCTCGCTCTCTCGCTCCTCCTCCTCTCCAATGACGCTCTCGTGGCTGATACACACCCCCGCTGCACAGGTTGACGGCGCATGGGGCCCTTGGAGCTGCTCGGTCCCGTGCGTCCCCTCCTCCGGCACTGTCGTCGAGCGCGCACTGACCCTCTCGGCGCCCGTCGTGCAGGATCAAGCTCGACGACGGCGCACAGACGCTCGGTCTCAACCCGTACGAGGGCTTCCAGCTTCGACACGAGCTCATCCCGCTCGGGCCAACCCAGACGCAGCCGATCGACAACGCGCCGGGCTGGACGCTGTACCGGTTCATCCCTCCTCCCGACACGCCACTCTCCCTACCTCTCGCCGCCTCGCCCGACAAGGGCTTCTGGTCGCCCCTCTTCCACTTCCACCTCCTGTCGCTCCCACTCGCCGACTTTCGCCTGTACCACCACTTCTCGGCGTCGCACGAGCTCGCGAGCTTCACGGCCTTCTTCCTCGTCACTCGCCTCCTGCCCGGTACCGGCGGCGCACGTCGGTCGCTCATGTACGCCGACAAGGAGGGCTCGCCGAGAAGGGCCAAGGTGTACACGACGGGTGGGACCGAGGGGCGAGGTAGCCTCGAGGGGAGGGACGTCGAGTGGGTCGACATGGAGACGGGCCCGATGAAGGACTTTCTGCGGCGAGAGTTTGGCTTCGGCTTCTCGTAGAGGTCCTAGACCTGCAGTAGAGCATCTTGTCTAGATGAACGAGCGCTGCAAGTCGGCGAGCGAGCAATTCTCCCTGTCGTCGCGAGCGCTCGAGCCGGCTCAGGTGCGTCTCTCTCTTTGGACTCGTCGCGCACGTCGTTCTGCGCAGCTGCTGACGGCTCCTGCACTCTCCCAGCAGCCCTGCAGCGGCGAGCGATGAGGGCCGTCGGAGGACCGAGCGCCCCGCTCCCCCGCATTCGCCCTCGTTCCCTCTCTGCCCTCTCTCGCTTCCTCCACTCACTCGTTCTCGCCATGAGTGCGTCGACTGGGCCGCAAGCACCTACCGTCGGCCCCCAGTTCCCCGACTGGGACGCCAAGACGTTCCTCGAGATCAAGTTCCGCTCGCTCGGCTGTGCGTCCTCTTCCTCCCTGCCCTTCTCGCCCGCACCTAGCGCCCTTGCCCTCACCGCTGATGCGGCTCGTCTACACAGTCGCGCAGGGCTTCTCGGTCGCCTGGGACGACACGGCGCCCAAGGGCGTGCACTCGTTCTACTGCGCCGAGACGCCGACCGTCGAGGGCTTCGACTCGTGCCCGTGCGCGTGGACCGTCGCCTGCGACGCCAAGACCGGTACCTTCCACACGACGAGCGCCGACTTCAAGCACGCGCACCCGCAGCAGCCGACCGACTCGGAGGAGCGCCGCGAGATCGTCCAGGAGCAGCGCGCATTCCTGGTCGAGGCGGTCGACGACCTCGAGGAGACGGCGACGGCCCGCTTCGACCAGCCGCGCAAGCTGTCGAGCTACCGCATCGGGTTCGAGTCGATGCCGGGGCCGTCGCACTCGGTCCAGCAGCAGGTCATCGTGTGGGACCTCGCCGTCGGCGTCGGCCAGGCTCGTGCTCGCGGTTTCGAGCTCAAGATGCGCCTCGAGGACCGCCTCGTCGACGATTACCCGGTACGTGACACCTACTTAGATAAGCTCGAGTTGTCGCTGACCCGCGCGCCGCTCGCAGACGACCAGCACGCTCGACGCCCCGCATCCCCTCCAGGCCGCGCTCGAGCCCCTTCCCGTTCCTGCGGCCGTCACCGCCGCCGTCGCCTCGACTTCCTCGCACAGCACAGGTACTTCTACTCCGAGCGCCATGCCCGCCCTCGTCGACGCCCTGCCCTTCGCACCTTCGCGCACGGTCCCCGTCGAGCGTCCGCCACCGCCTCGTCCTCGCGCCCGCAGCGCGACTTCCTCCTCCTCTCGCCCTTCGCCGCTCGTCTTTTCAGACTGGTGGCAGTTCGAGCATGTCGTCGAGGCGCTCGCGACGAGCGAGAGCTTCCAGGTCGGCTTGTGCGAGGTCAAGGTTGACGAGGACGTCCTCGCGCTCGGCTGCACCGAGCCCGGGTGCACCTGGCGCGTCGCCGTCGCGCCGACGTCGAACGCTGAGTACGTCGTCGTCGCCGAGAAGACGCGCTACGAGCACAAGCACGCGCCGCCTGTGCGCAAGCGCAAGGCGTCCGAGAAGCCGTCGTTCGGCGGGGCGAGCAGGGGCAAAGGACTCGTCAAGGCCGACAAGGTGCGTTGCTCTACAGCTTCTCGCTCCTCTCGTGCCTGCAAGACTGACACTCGCCCACCTGCAGGCGCAGAAGAAGAAGAAGGGCGTCACGTTCAAGGAGCCCTCGCCGTCGCTGTCTCCGCCGCCCGTCTCCTCGACGCCGCGCAAGCGCACGCAGGCTCGCCGCAAGGTCACGAGGTCGCCCGTCATCGAGTACGACGTTCCCGAGTCGGAGGACGACGACAACTACGTGTTTGCCGGCAAGGTCGAGCCCGATGAACTGGTCCGGCGTTTTCCTCTCTGCCCCTTCTCCTTAACCGACGCTCGTCCTGACGTTCCTGAGCTCGCAGATCCACACCGAGCCATCAAGCTTGAGGCCCTCGACCGTCATGCCCGCCTCACCGGCGCCCAACCCTACGAGTTGCCCTCTCCTCGTCGACTCGTCCGTCGCCCACCCGCCCAACTCGCCCATCCGCCTCCCGCATCCGCCCATCGGCACCGCGTACGCTCCTGCCGCCTTCTACAGCTCGCCGGCGGCGAGCGCCTCGTCCGCCGCGACGTTTCAGCCGTCGCTCTCGCTCGCGCTCGGCGGCGGCCTGAGCGGCCTGAGCGACGAGCAGCACGGCGAGGCGACGGGTGCGGCGGCGCGTGGCCCCCAGCAGCTCGATGTCAAGGGCGCGTCGGACGGCGAGGAGGAGTCGGCGGGAGGAGGTCCGTGCGCGCCGGGCGGAGCCTGAGGAGAGATGGGAGCTGCGAGGAGGACGAGCTTGAGGGACCGTGGCGAGCTGTACAGCTTGTGCGAGAGCGTAGCTGTGCGAATATGAGAATGACGCCTGTATTGCCGTTCCTTCTGATCCATCGCGAGAGCGAGCAACGAGAGCGAGAGAAAGAGAGGCTCGACCGCGACGAGGATGGACGAGGTCGCATTTCTCTTCCGCCCTGCTCTCCCTCTTCGTCGTCGGCTAGATTCTCGAGGGCTACCACGACGCCGTCGAGACCGTGAGTGTCACGAGGCAGCAAGTTGAGGGCGCGCGCAGGGGAGGAGGAGGTCCGTGCGCTGAGCTGCTCTCTCTCCCTCTCCTCGGAACAGCCGTCACGCTCCCCCTCTCAAAGCGCTACAGCCAGCGCAAATGTACTCAATCAATCTACGTTGCACCTCCTCAGAACACAGTGTCCTCGGGCCCGACGACGACGTCTCGGCCGTCCTTCGCACCGCCGGGGAGCTGGATCGAGAGCTGCTCCTTGTCGCGTGGGAGCGCCTTGCGCATGTCTGCGAGCGGAGGAACGAGAGCGAGAGTCAGTGATCGTCGTCGTGAAGACGAGAGAGTCGCCACGATGAGGACGTCCTCGTCGAGCGTCGTGCGAGGCCCAGGAGGAGAGAGAGCACGACGAACCGAACGCGTCCTCGTCTTTCTCGCCCGGCCCGCCGCCGTAGTACCCTCGCACTCGTCGGTAGATCATGTAGCCGAGCGACTCATACAGGCCGATGGCGAGGTTGTTGGACTGTCGCACGAAGAGGTCGACGCTGCGAGGGGTGGGTCGACGAGGGCGTCAGGTGCAGCTCGACAGCAACGAACAGCCGCAGGCCTGAGAGCCTGTCTCCATGTCCGATCGTCGAGCGAGCACGAGATGCCGAGAGAGACGCACAACCAGCCCTCCTCTTGCTCGCTGACCTTCTCCAGCAGGTCCATCATCATGCTCGCGAGCCCGAGTCGCCGATGTTGTGGCGAGACGGTGATCGCTGAGACGTGGCCGCTGTAGCGAGACGAGGGCGGGTCAGTACGGGCTTGACCTTGACGGCCGAAGGAAAGGTCGCGAGGTCGAGCAAGTCGAGGGGAGGAACGGGGGGAAGACGCACTGCCAGTCTCGCCCTCGACCCTCGGTCTTGCCCATAACTGCGAGAGAGCCCGTAGCCGTCATTCCAGACGCTCATGCAGCTGCGCTCGACGGCTGGGCGAAGCAGGAGGGAGGAAGCGCGGCGCACCGTAGCCCATGAGCCCGCCGCCCTCGCCGCCGCCGAACCCGCCGACACTCGTCGTTGCGCCTGGTCCACTCGCCGCGCTCAGGTCGAACTTGCGGCCGTCGCCGCCTGCCGACTCGACAACGCTGTGCGGGGCGAGCGAGAGAGCGGGTCAGCCGGAGAGACGGAGGAGCCGGGGGGAGGAGGAGGTGAGAGAGAGGACGCACGAGAAGAGGTCGCCCCAGTGCATGAGGTAGCTGAGGTAGTAGCTCACGCCGTACGTCTCTGTCCACACGTCGAGGTTGATGGCGTTGAACTCGAACAGGTCGAGAGCCGAGAAGGGGCGGAGGAGCGACATGGCGACGCGCGGCTTGGGCGGTGCGGGGGGTGGCTCTGCTGCCTTTATGGAAGCTAGCGAGCACGCTGCGCTGTACGGCAGCCGAGTTAGAGCGTGTGGGCGAGAGCTGGACGAGCTTCACCGGCCTCTCGTCGTGGTCGACACCCTCGCACTCCCCTGGCCTCGCTAGAGCGCGCACTGCTGCTCTATCGCACGTCTTACAAGGTCCTGCGCATCAATGAGCCACACGGCGCACCCATCAACCGAGGCGGTCATCTCGAACGAGGGGCGTGTCGTCGCTGGAGCTGATGAGGGTCCACACGGTGCGCACTCTTCTCGAGCACAGGTTCATGAGCGTACAGCTTACCCGAGCACCCACAGGTATCGGCTCGTCGACCGCCGAGCCCGCTGGACCTGTCACCACCTCGTCGCCCTCGTCGCACGTGCGCTTCGTCTCCCTTCTGCGGACTCTAGCCACAGAGCCGATCCTGTCTCGTCTTGTCCACCTTACTGACATAGTCGCTCTGTTACAGCCCGGCCGAGGTCTGCCCGACGAACTTGTCGACCTCATCCTCGCCGAGGACGTCCTCAAGCGCGCCGACCATGGCCGCTGCGCCCTTGTCTCGCGCTCGTTCGGCAAGGTCGCGCACGACAAGCTCTACGAACACGCTCGCCTCACCATCACGGACGTCCGACCCGACGACGCTACCTCGCTGGGCGACGTCAGCGCGACCTCGACCGACGAGTGGCGCCGACTCGGGCTCCTGAGCGTTCGCTCGAGCGTGCGCGCCCTGTCGGTCGACTTCATCGACGACGACGACCACTTCCGGTACGCGAACGAGAACGAGGTGCCCGAGCCGTCCAACGTCGCGCTCGACCGCGGCGCGCTCGCCCGCATCATCGCCGACCTGCCCATCCTCGTCGAGCTCAACATCGTCTGGGCGCACTACATCGTCGCACGTCCCGACCTGGACCTGGGCAACCTCGAGCGCCTGCGCAGCCTGTCGATGAACCGCTTCCGCCAAAGCATCATCGCCTCGGCGCCCAACCTCGACCAGCTCGTCCTTCCGCTCTACCTCGAGGAGTTCACGCCGACGGCGCCGAGCCCTCGACGGCTGCGCAAGCTCACCGTCTCGGGCATCGACTCGCGCCTCGATCTTGCGGCGCTCGTCGCCCGGCTCGAGTGGCTTGCCCCGCCGTCGCTTGAGGTCCTCGAGATGCCCTTGGCGTCGACCTCGGCCACGCTCCTCCTCATCTGGCTCGAGCGACATGTCGGGCGCGAGCACTCGCTCCGCGAGGTCAAGCTGGACGGCGATGAAGCGCCGCAGTGGTCGGCGGCCGACCGTACGGCGCTGCGCAAGCTCGGGGAGCAGCACGGCTTCCGAGTCTTGGGTCCGGGTCTGTAGAGCGTCTCGCCGTGCAACGAGCACCTCTCGACCGTCTGCAGCAGCGCGAGAGAGCGAGAGAGGACAAGTCTAGTTGTGGCCGGCTACGCTCATGCGTCTGCAGCCTCGTCTGCGCCCGCGCTCGGACCCTCTCCCTCGCCCTCGCCCGCTGCGGCCCCAGCACCCGCACCCGCCTTCTTGGCCTTCTTCTTCTTGTTCTTCTTCTTCTTCTCGGCGCCCTCGCCCGCTGCCGCACCGCCGTCGCCCGCCGTCGCCGCCGTCGAGCCGGCGGCCTCCTTGTGCGGGAGGGTCCAGCCCGGCGCAGCCGTGAGCACCTCGACGCCGGTCTCGGTGATGAGGAGCGTCTCCTCGAACTGGGCCGAGGCCTTGCCGTCGATGGTGGCGGCGGTCCACTGCGGGCGGGCGAGAAGGGAGGAGGGTCAGCTGGGCGAGGAGGCAAAGAGGGAGAGAGCGAGGCGCACGTTGTCCGGCCAGTGGATCTCCTTCTGCTGCCCGACACAGATCATGGGCTCGATCGTGAACGTCTGCGGCGGGAGACGGACAAGATCAGGACGAGCTCGCGAGAGGAGCCGAGAAGGAGAGGGCGACGCACCTGGCCCGGCTTCATCGTGCCCGTCGCGCGGTTTCCGGCGTAGTGCTGCGCGAGGAGGCTCGTCAGAGAAGAAGAGCGTCTCGGGAGAGAGGAGAGAGGCGCACAGGGATGTTGGGCATGCAGTGGAAGAGCCTGCGCGACGAGGTCAAAGCGTCGTCAGCTCAGGCCGTCTCCAAGCAGCGGCGCTCGACGAGCACCTCGTCGACGCGCAGCATGAGCGAGAGAGCAGGACGACGCACTGGTTGATGCCGTGGCCGCAGTACGTCTTATTGCTGAGGAACCCTCGCGCCTTTGCCACCTCCTCAACCTTGGCGCCGATGTCCTGGTACCGCGTGCCCGGCTTGCACATGCGGATCGACTCGTCGAGGCACTCGCGCGCGCAGGCGATGACGTCGAGGTTGACCTGCGGGACCGAGGAGCCGACCGGGTCTGCAGGCAGGAGGAGAGGAGGGCGCAGAGTCAGCGGGAGGAGCAGGAGGTAGAGCGAGACGGGCAGCGAGAGACGCACAGGTGCCGTTGATGTCGCCGTGGAAGCCACCGTGGTAGAGCGTCACGTCAAGGTTGAGGATGTCGCCGTCCTCGAGCGGTCGTGCGTCCGGGATACCTGCGAGCGGTCCGTGCGCAGGTCAGCACGGTCGAGCGTGCGAGCGGGAAGAGGACGACAGCGGGCGCACCGTGGCAGATGACCTCGTTTACCGACGTGCAGACGGAGCGCGGGAAGAGGTGGTAGCCGAGCGGGCTCGGGTACGAGTCGCGCTTCATGCACTCGGCGTGGACGATCTCGTCAATCTCGAGCGTCGTGATGCCCGGCCGGATGGCTGCAGCCGCAATGTCGAGCACCTCGCGAGCGTACTGTGGACGGCCGCAGATGTCAGCCCTGCGCAGACGCAGCGAGGGAGACGAGGAAGAGGCCGACGCACCCGGCAGACCTTGCGCATGCCCTCGATCTGCTCTGCGTCGAGAACCCGACCCTGCTTCTCGGTGCCGTTCGCCGCCTTCTCCAACGCCGACGCACCGTTCTCTGTCATCATGCAGCACCGAGGGGGAGGGCGCGAAGAGTCAGCGAACGTCGAGCTCACGTCTCGCAGCCCGTAGGCGATCGTGCGCGCCACCTCCTCGGCCTTGGCGAACGCCCTCCCGCCCCACACGCCGCTCCACCGCTGCCGAGTCGTCGAGAGGAGCTCACTGTCGAGGGCGTAGTCGGGCCGAGGGATGTGGTCGGGCACTTGGCGCATCGGGACGCGCTCGTCCGGGTACACGGCTCGCAGCGCGCCCGTGTACTTGTGGCCTTTGATCGTCTTGAACGGGTCGGACGCTGCGAGGTGGTCGAAGAAAACAGGGATTCACGAGGAGGTCAGCTCGTCGACCTGGAAGAGGAGCGGCAGGGACGACGAGGACGCACTGCCTGGCGGGAAGGTGTACGACGGCAGCGGCTTGGGCGCGTGCTTCTTCTTGACATGAAGCGGGTCTGTGGATGGACGAGAACTCGCATCGGTGAGGGCCTCGCCGTGAGACGAGCCGGAACCGAGGCGAGGAGGACGGCAACCCACAGTTCTTGGCGAAGCACAGCTGCGAGCAGAAGAACTGGCCCGGAACGCCGAGTCTGTAGGCACAGGAATGGTCTGTCAGCTCGTGCTGCACGCCCCATGCCGTTGCTGCGACGAGAGAGCCGTCGCCGTCCTCATCGCTCCGAGCTCCCTCGGCCGCTCGCCTCGCCACGGCGACAGCACCAGGCAGCTTGAGATAGGGCGGGAAGTCGGACGCACTCCTTGCACTTGGGGCACGCGAGCGTGCCAGCCTTCTTGCCGCAGCCGTTGGCGCACTTCTGGCCCTCGGCGGGAGAGTCGGAGGGCGGCGGCGGTGCGGTCGAGCTTGCGGGGGCGGCGGCGCCGGTGGCAGACGCGGGCGTGGGAGTCGACATTGCTACTCGAGTCGCAGGCGGGGCGAGGCGAGTCGAGGTTGGAGAGCGAGCGAGGAGCACCGCCTGCTCGCGAGAGCTGGGTCGTCCCTGTAAACACAGCGCAAGCTCTCGAGCCCTCCATGGTGTGCACGAAGTACTCGCAATACAGATGAGAGGGCGGCGCACAGACAACAGCGGCGATATGACAACTCGCTCGGCCCCCTTCTCCCCTCGCACCCCTCCCTCACGCTCGTCCCGCTCACCTGCTCCAGCCCGGCTCGCCATCGTGCCCCTCGCCCTCGCCCGCCGCACCGACGAGCTCGCCGCTGCCCGCGACGTCGACGAGGAGCTCGGCCGCGTGCGCCTCGGCGAGCACGGTCGCCCACCGCCGTGCGCCCTCCTCGGCTTCCTCCTCGCCCGGCGTCGCAGGCGGCACGTCGCTGTCGTCGTCTGCCACCGCGGCGACGTCCCAATCGTCGTCGCCCTCCTCGCGCCCCGACCCTCGCGACGCGCCCCTCACGCTCAGGCCGGGCGAGAGCAGGCCCTCTCCCTGGCCCGACGCCGCCCGCCCTCGCCCGCCCCTTGCACCGCCGCCAGAAGCGCCGAGCAGCGCCCCGCTGCGCGCCGTCCCCGCACGCGCCGCCGGCGGATCCTGCAGCGCGAACGGCGCACGTGCCGAGGTCGAGGTCGTGCGCGCGGGCGACGCCGTGCGGCTCGACGAGGCGTGCGACGGCGGTGCCGAGGCGCGCGCGCGCGAGGCGGCGCTGCTCGAGGACGTGGCGGGGCGCGGCGGCGTCCACGAGAGGGCGTACGGCGAGGGCGTCGGGTAGTCGCGCGCGCCGGCGCCGGCGGTGGTCGCGCGGCGAGGCGTCGCCGACGTCGACGAGCTCGAGCCCGAGGGCGACAGGGGCACGTCCGGGTCGTCCTGCGACGTCTGCGGCCTCGCGCTCTCGCTCGACGCGCGCGCGCTCGAGCCCCTCCCCGCCGCCGGCCGGACGACCTCGCGCACGACGCGCAGGACCGTCGACGGCTCGTCGCCCGCGCCTGCGCCGCCGCCGCCGGGGAGCGCACCGAGGAGGGGCGCGAGCGTCCAGTCCCAGACGAGGCTCTTGGCGCCCCAGGCGTCGCGGCGCAGGGCGACCCACAGGAGGACGAGGCGCACGAGCTCCCAGCGCGCCTCGGCGGCGGCGCAGGCGCGCGGCGAGTAGGTCGGCGCGAGGGCCGGGTGCGCGAGGCTCGACGTCGACGGGTAGGCAAAGTAGGACCACGAGAGGGGGAGCGAGGTCGGAAGCGGGTCCCATGGGCGCGAGCGCGGCTGGGGAAAGTTGCCTGCGGCTCGGCGCGCCGGGACCGACGAGGGCGCTGCCGAGGGCGAGGGGTACAGGCGCGGGAAGGCGTAGGGGAAGGCGGTGAAGCGGGCGAACCGAGGTGCCGGGTCGAGGCGCGGGTACTTGGCGACGAGGGCGCGGCAGGCCCAGCGCAGGCGGAGGAACGAGGGGAGGATCCACAGGCGGACAAAGTGGAGGTAGGTGCGTCGGGCCGAGTGCGCTGCTGAGCGAGCTCGTGTCGGGAGGGCGAGGAACGACAGGGCGGACGAGGCGAACGACGACGAGGGGCCCGACGGGGTCGAGCGGAGGGTGTCGAGGAGGGAGAGGGCGGCGAAGAAGAGCCAGAACGACAGGACGTGCTGCGTCTCTTCTGCGTTGTCGTCCTCGCCGCCCGCGTGTCGTCGCTGCTTGTCGTCGCCGTCGTCGACGGGCGCTGCTTGTCGCTGCAGGAGGCGGACGGTCCTCGACAGGGCCTCGCCGAGGCCGAGGGCCCACAGGACGGCGCGCCACTGTGCGCGCCAGCGAGCGAGTGCGGCTGCGACAGCGGCGAGGGCGAGGGCGACGATGGAGCGCTCCGAGGCGATGCCGAGTCGGAGCAGGAGCGCGGCGGGCCTCGAGGTCAAGAGGGCGGCCTCGAGGTGGGCGAGTCGCGGGAGGACCGGATCGGTGACGAGTCGGGGCAAGGGGTGGGTCGGTGCGCGCTGTGCGACGAACGACGCGAGTGGGAGCGTGTGGCTCTCATCGCGCGAGCGGTCGAGGGTCGACGGCATGGCGCCTCGACGGGGCGGTGCTAGAGCGGGCGGGCGGGCTGCGCCTGGCTCGAGGTAAGGCGTGTGGTGCCCTCGTGCGGGTGTGCTGCGCCGAGTGTCGGACGGGCGAGAGGGAAGCACGCGCGAGGAGGAGAGCGGCCAGGTCGGCGATTCGCCCGGCCGGACCGCGCCTCGTCGCTGGCAGAGCTGCAGGGTGGCTAGAGCTACTCGTGAGGCACTCGTACGCGTCTGTGTACTACCCGCTACAGACCTAGAAGGGAGGGAGGCGCGGGTCGGGACTCGGTTCGGCTCGTCCTCATCACCTCGTCCTCATCTCGCTCGTCCCACCACGGCCCACCCCGCCCACGAGCCAGCCAGTGCAGCCTGGCATCAGCCCAGTCGGCCTCGTCCTCGGCAGCACCACGCCCCTCGCACCACGCCCGCCCCCACCCTCGAGCCCGCCCTTCCAGCGCGGCACCAGCACCCCGATGCTCGGCTCGTCCCTCAACGACCCTGTGCGCGCACTCCACTCGCGGCCAGTCGTCTCGCCTGAATCCTGCCATGCCGCCTACGAGCACGACCCGGTCGCCCTCACCCTCTCGGCCTGCATCTGCGTCGGCCTCGTCCTGAGCTACCTCCCCGCCTACGTCCGCATCGTCAGGCACCTCAACTCGGACGGCTACTCGCCCTGGTTCCTCCTCCTCGGGGCCACCTCGAGCGCGTCCTCGCTCGCCAACATCGTCACCCTCCAGTGGGGCCAGGTCGCCTGCTGCCAGTACCTCGTCCGTCCCTCTCTCTCTCTCTCCTCGCTCACGTCTTCAGAAGCTCTCGAGCGACGCACGCTGACCTCGACATTCGCTCCTCCTGCTCGGCCTACCCACTTCGCAGTCCGCAGGGCAGTGCTTCGAGTCGGTCCTCGGCATCGGCCAGGTCTTCCTCCAATGGGCCGCCTTCCTCACCCTGTGAGTCTCTCTTGAGCCTGCACGAGAGCCTCGTCGTCGTCTGCTCCTCGACCACAAGCTGATCCTCCTCTCCCCGCTCGCAGCTTCGTCCTCTACCTCCTGTACTACCCTTTGTCGGGCAAGTACGTCCGCTCGGTCCCCATCACGACCTCGGCCCTCCCCTCGTCACACCGCCGTCCCAAGCCCTTCCTCTCGTCGCTCGTGCCCGACTTCATGCGCTCGACGACGCCGGCCGACTACGTGCGCGCCGTGCCGACCGGCGCGTCGGACGCCGGCGACGACTCGGACAGCGACGGCGACGACGCGACGACCGACGGCGAGGGCGCGTTCGACCCGGGCAGCTACATCCTCCCCGGCCAGCTGCGCCGCGGCGAGATCATCCTCTCGAGCCCGTACCGCCACGCCGTGTCGCTCTTCGCCCTCACCATCCTCCACCTCGCCCTCACGGCGCTCACGACTTTCATCCTCCTCCTCACGCTCCCCAAGGCCGAGACGCCGCACCCGGGCGCGCCCCCTAACCCGGTCCCGGGACACCCAGGCGGCGACGGCGCCGGGCGCGAGCACCCGAGCGAGAGGGCCGTGCGCGTGTGGGCGACGACGCTCGGCCTCGTTGCCGTCGCACTCGGGTGCGCGCAGTATGCGCCGCAGCTCGTCCTGACGGCGAGGCGCAGGCTCGTCGGCAGCCTGAGCATCCCCATGATGGCGCTCCAGGTGCGCTGCCCCTTCTCTCTCTCTCTCTCGTGCCTCCTCTCGCAGCCTCTTCCGCCGCAAAGCCTGACCCTCGCTCGCTCGCTCGCAGACACCCGGCTCGTTCGTCTTTGTCTACACGCTCGCGGTCCGGCCAGGCGTCAACTTCTCCGGGTGGGCGACCTACTTCGTCACGGGCGTCCTGCAGGGCACGCTCCTCGTCCTGTGCCTCCTCTTCAAGCGGCGCCAGGCGAGGCTCGGCATCGATGACTGGGGCAAGAGCCTCGGGGCGGACGGCGAGAGGGTCGGCGGCGCGGCGCAGGGCGAGAGGGACGCGCTGCTTAGGAGGGGGAGGAGGTAGAGCGGTTGGAGTTTTGGCAGTAGAGCAAGACGGTTGGGTCGTCCGAGACGCTGTTGCAGTTGTACACGATCCGTCGGTGCCCCGTCTCGCCTTGGCCCAGCGAGAACGAGAGCTCCTCCCGCTCGAGCTCTCTCATCCAAGTCGGCTCCTCTCCCTCTCGAGCTCATCTCTCGACGAGCCTCTTACTGCTTCCACGCGCACTCGTAGCCATGCTCGACACGCCCATGGAGTCCAGCACCGCCGCCAGCTCGTCCGCCTCGCCCGCCGGCTCCGCCTCGACTGCACCGCCCGCCGTCCTCGACAAGTGCGCCAACGGCTGCGGCAAGAAGGCGAGCACGCTCGCGTGCCCCAAGTGCAAGGAGTGCGTCTCACTTTCCGCCCTATCTTGAGCTGCTTAGTGCTGTCGCCGTGGCGAGGTGAGCGGCCGAGGGAGCTCGGAGAGATGAGGACGGCGACGGCTCTCTCGTCGCAGCAACGGCATGGGGCGTGCAGCACGAGCTGACAGACCACCCCTGTGCCTATAGACTCGGCGTCCCGGGCCAGTTCTTCTGCTCGCAGCTCTGCTTCGCCAAGAACTGTGCGTCCGTCTCGCGGCTCTTCGGTTTCGGGCTTGTCTCGCGCCAGCCTGTACTGATTAGAGCGCCTCGAGTCCGTACAGATCCTCTACATGTCCGCAAGAAGCACGCGCCCAAGCCGCAGGCGAGCTACAAGTTCCCGCCGGGCAGTGCGTCGTCGTCGTTCCTCTGCTCCTCACGCCGCCCGCCCGCAGACGGCTGACCCAGCTTGTTGCCGTCGCCTTCGCACAGCCTATGACCCGTGGCAGTCGGTCAAGATGCACAAGTACACGGGCTCGCTGCGCGCCGTCTACCCCGAGACGCCCGTGCCCAAGCGCGACGTGCCGGCGCACATTGTCCGGCCCGACCACGCCAACGACCAGAACGGCGTCTCGTTCTCGGAGCGCAAGGCGCTCATCAACGAGCGCTCGGGGCGGGTGCTCAACGCTGAGGAGATCGAGGGGATGCGCGTCGTGTGCCGGGTGTGTGCCCTCTCTCGCTCCTTCCTCCTTCTCGGCTTGTCGCGGTCACTGACGCTCAGCGTCCGCTCGCAGTACTCGCGCGAGGTTCTCGACATTGCGGCGGCAGCCATTCGGCCGGGCATCACCACGCTCGAGATCGACGAGATCGTCCACGCCGAGTGCTTGAAGCGCAACTCGTACCCGAGCCCGCTCAACTACGGCCTCTTCCCTCGGTCGGTCTGCACGTCCATTAACGAGGTCATCTGCCACGGTATGCTGCTCCATGCTCTCGCTGCTTGAGGCACGAGCTGACCCAAGGTCGACTCGCTCGCAGGCATCCCCGACGCTCGGCCGCTCGAGGACGGCGACATCATCAACCTCGACGTCTCGCTGTACCACGGCGGCTTCCACGGCGACATTAACGCGACCTGTGCGTGCTCCGCCTTTCTCTCCTCCTTGCCTCGCCGGCGAGCTGACCTCGAGCCCGTCCCTCTCGCGCACAGACCCCGTCGGCAAGTCGGTCTCGAAGGAGCGCCTCGACGTCATCGCGTGCTCGCGCGAGTGCCTCGACGAGGCGATCCGCATGTGCAAGCCCGGGGTCGCGTACCAGACGCTCGGCGCCCGCATCGAGGAGATCGCGACCCGGTATGGGTTTCAGAGCAACAAGACGTACAGCGGCCATGGGATCAACCAGTGCGTCGGGTCGAGTCTCTCTCCTGCGCCTGTCGTCCTCCCCCAGACATGGCGAGGCGACCTGCCTAGCCAGTCAGAACCTCCTCTAACCTGGCTCTTCTCGCACAGGCTCTTCCACGCTCCGGCGCCCAACGTCTTTGTGCGTCCTCGCTCTTCTCTCTCCTTCCTCACGAGCATCTTCTGACCCTCTCTACGACGCAGCACTACGCAGGCAACCGCGCGAGCGGCGTCATGAAGCCCGGCCAGGTGCGCTTTGACCCCTTCCTCGCTCCCGCTCGACCGCACCCCGTCGCCTCGTTCTGACTCTCGCGCACTCTGCAGACTTTCACGATCGAGCCCATGATCTGCGTCGGGCAGCAGAAGGACGTGCACTGGCCCGACAAGGTGCGCCTCGCGTCCTCCTCGGCTCGATCTCGCCCGACCTTCCGCCTCTCGCACAGCTGACCCTGCTCCTCTCCCTCTCGCCCGCCCGCAGTGGACCGCAACCACGATCGACGGCAAGGCCTCGGCCCAGTTCGAGGAGACGCTCCTCATCACCGAGACGGGCGTCGAGGTGCTCACGGCCGCGCCCGGGTGGACCCTCCCCGCGCCCAAGGGCGCCGCCGCACCGCCGCAGGGCGACGAGCAGGCGCAGGCGAGCGGCGAGAAGCGCGAGGGCGAGGGTGCGGCGCCGAAGAAGAAGAAGAAGAAGGCCAAGAAGGCGGGCGCCGCGGCATCGGCGGCGGCGGCTCCTGCAGGTGCTGCTGACGCCGAGGCATGAGCGCTCCCTGTAGCAGCTGCGGCGAGGGTATGAGCAATAGCCGGCATGCTCGCACGCTCGTTTCCGCTACTCGAGGGTCGGCAGCGAGAGCGATTAGCGAAAGTCAAGCGAAAGTCAAGCGAAAGTCCAGCAAAGGTCCTCGCCGATTTGTATTCGGCGCGGGCTCGGCTCGCGCTACCTCCTCCACCTCTGCACGACGGCTCCGCGCGAGCCCAGCTACGTGCGCATGCTGCACGGCGGCACCAGCACAGCTGCGGCCCCTAATGCCCAGCTCACGCTCCCTTTCTGCTCGCACCTCCTCCCCCGCACGACGACGACTCGGCGACAGCTCGCCCTCGCCTCCCTCTCCCTCAGCTGCGGCCAGCCGGAACAGCGATGCGTCTGGCAGACACGAGCTACGTGCCCACGCTCAGGCAGGTCCTGTACGCGCTCGTCGCCACGTCGTCGGCCATCCTCTCGATCCTCTCGGCCACCCTACTCGCCTACCAGCTCAAGTGGACCATCGGGTACAACAAGCCAGTCGTGCGTGCACCCTCCCTGTCTATAAGCCGAGCGAGAGCTGACCCTCGCCGTCCCACCGCCCGCCCTCCTCGTCTGCGCCTCCCTCACGGTCCTCCACTGCGCCTTCTTCCTCGCCCCAGTCCAGCCGACCGCACCACCTCGACGCCGCCTCCTCGCCTCGCTCCAAGTCGAACTCGTGTCGCTCGCCATCTTCGCCCTCTTCACCCTCGCGTGCGTCTCGCGCCTCGGGACGGCGACGCCCGGCCTTCTCTCCTCGTGTGGCGGGAATTTCGTTTGCTCAGCGCTGCAGGGGTGCTACTCGCTCGCGTGGATGTGCGTCCCCTTCTCGAGTCCGACGAGCGAGAGCAAGAGCGCTGACCCCCTCGACCCGCCGCAGTTCGTTCCTCTTCCTCACCCTCCTCTTCGCCTCCCTCCTCGCCGCCACGCTGTACCACCGCCGGCGCACCCCGCACGCCTCCGTCTTCCGCCAGCCATGTGCGCTCGTCGACTGGGCGATGTACTCGTCGCGACCGGTGCGGCTGCCGGGCCCGGGAGGAGGAGGAGGACTCGCGAGCGAGGGTGCGAGCTGGCGAGATGGCCGAGAGGCGGACGAGGGCAAGCTGTAGCGGGCGCAGGAGCTCTCTCTGCACAGGGGGTTCTCCTCACGCAGCAGGCGAGTCGAGAGGTGCGCTAGAGCAGGAGTTGCGCGCCTACGACAGCGCTACCAGAAGTCGACGCCGTCGGGCATCTCGCCGTGAGGAAAGTACAGCTCCTCGCCGTACCCGCCGTACCCTCCATCATCGCCGTAGTCTCCGTACCCGACGTATCCACTCGACGCCGCCTTGTCCTCGCGCTCGCACACCTCGAACCCGTGCTTCTCGCCGAGCGCTCGGACCTCGTCGACGCTCGCGGCGCGCCAGGGCTGACGCCGGCGGCCTTTGGGCTCGACGAGGCGCAGGGTGCGGAAGGATGGCCATCGTGCGAGGTGGGCCTCGAGGAAGGGGAGGATGGTCGAGACGGCCACGTCCTTGGTGACGATGTCGAGCGAGGTGAGGGTACCGGGCGTGAGCCACTCGAGATACTTCAACGGCGACGACGTGCGCGCGATCCAGTCGGGAAGATCGGTAATGGTGAGCTCTCGCAGCTCTGGCGACGGGCGCTCGGGCACGGCCTGGTATGTCAAGAGCGGCGTTGTGAGGCGGACGAGGCGGGACGCGGCGGCGACGTGATCAGGGCAGGCGTACGACAGCTTCATACTGCGAACGGTCGGGAGCGCGCCAAGGTCGATGTCGAGGTGCTGCGTGTTTTTCATCCAGTCGATCTCGAGCTCCTCGAGGTTGGCGAGGCTCGTGAGGAGGTGCCGCAGGTCGGCTCAGTCGTGCAGCATGAGGCCGCCGGCCGGGTCCTCGATCTCGGGCCCGAGGTCGCCGGTCGGGTCGGGCTGCTGGCCGCCCCAGCCCTTCTCGATGAGCTGGATCTTGAGCGACCTCGTCGCGCGGGCGACCCGGGGCCGGATCAGGCGGCGCCAGACGACGTGGTCCTCGGGCGTGAGGTAGGCCGCCTCGTCGTCGACGATCGACTCCTCAATGTCGAGGTGGGCGTGCTCGTGCAGCTTGTCGAGTGCGGGCTGGACGAAGACGCGCGCGGCGAGGGCCCAGTGGAAGTAGTCGCGCTGCTCGAGCTTGACGGGCGCCTGGACGATCTTGACCATGAGCTCGACAGGGAGACCTCGGCCGGGCTGCAGAGGTGGGCGGAATCGGATCAGCACTGCTGCGCTCTGCGAGAGGCGCCTTGTGAGCGGTGGGAGGAGCTCACCTTGAGGTAGGACAAGGACAGCGAGCTGATAACGTCGTCGGTAGAGGTACTGCTGCTGCTGGGGGTAGCTGTGGGATCTTGGGTCAGCCTACGTGTCGGCACAGGATCAAGGAAGAGGAGACACACCCGCAAAACCCTCATCAGCTCCGCGCCCCTCACCCTGGTCCTCCCTCTTGAGTCCCGTCCTCGATGAAGCGCCGTGGTCGCCGTGATGAGGGCTTGTACCGAGGTCGTCGAGCCGAGCACGCTTTGCAGCAGACATGGTGGTGAGAGAGAGAGGGAGCGGGCCGACGAGGTCGGGAGGAGGACGACGGCGACGGGAGCAAGCTCTCCCTCGTCCAGGCAACTCGGCCTGCTCCTGCTGGGCACGGCCTGCATCAGGATGGACCACCAGCTCCCGCTCCTGTTGCGCCACTACGCCGCCCTGTCGCCCTCGTCCCCCGCCCTCCTCCCTGCACCGCCTTTCCCGACCTCGCGGCTCCTCTCGCTCCCGACAACCCAGCAGTGGCTCGTCGACCACCTCCTCAAGCACGAGCACGACCAGCAGGACGATGAGCGCGGCGGCGCAGCCTGGAAGAAGGTGTTCTGGCGGCGGGTCGTCAAGGCCGTCGAGGAGGGCTTCGACGAGCGGCGCGCCAACGACGACCAGCAGGTCGACGACGAGGTGCGCCTCACGAGCTCTCTTGCTCCCGTCGACGCCGCCGAGCTGACCCCCGCCCGTACTTGCCGTCCGCAGGAGGTCCACCCCGACATCCTCGAGACGATGGTCGAGTACCTCTCGTCGGGCGCCTCGGCGGGTGCGCCAGGCGTGTCGACCCGCACTTACTATTGGGGCGACCTGGAGAAGTCGCCGAGCGAATGGAAGAGCCTGCGCACGAAGGAGGAGGGCAGGCTCATCAGCGGAGGTGCGCCTCTCCCTCTTCCTCCTTTCCACGCTCACGACCGACTCGCTGACGACCTTCGGCTCGATGCAGGTACGACCGGGCTGCGAACATGGTGCGCCACCATCCAGAACCTCTCCATGCTGTTCCTCGCTCCCGCCGCTGACCCCGCTCGCACCCACAGGCAAGCCTGCATCGCCCTCTCGAACCACCTCATCGCCGCACCGCACGTCCTCGAGCGCTCGTCCCGCATCGTCGAGCTCGGCGCAGGCGTTGGGCTCCTGTCGCTGGTCGCCGCACGACTGTGGCGCACGGCTGGGCGGCGAGGGCAGGTCGTCGCGACCGACGTCGACGAGAAGGTGCTCGACGTCTTGACCCGCAACCTCGAGCTCAGTGCGTCGTCTCTCCTCTCGAAAAACCTCGACCCTGTCGGCGAGCACGAGCTGACGAGCTGGCGCTCCGCCCGCAGACGGCCTCGACGACCTCGCTCGGTGTAGCAAGCTCGACTGGGAGCTCGCCGCCGACCTCGACAAGCACGTCGACGAGCTCGCGCAGTGGGAGCGAGAAGCCTTCGACGATGGAGCTCGAGCGGACCTCATTCTCGGCGCTGATATCGTACGTGCTCGCTCCCGTTCCGCGTCCCGCTCGAGCCTCCGACGCTCACTCGGTCTCCCGCTCGCTCGCAGGTCTACGACCCCTCCCTCACCTCTCTGCTCGCCGCCACACTCGCCTGGCTTCTGCGCCCGTCGACCGATGCGGGTGCGCCGCCACCGCAAGCGCTCATCGCGGGCACGGTCCGCAACGAGTCGACCTGGGCGCGCTTCCTCGATGAGTGTGGTGCGTCCTCCCTCTTTCTCCGTCTCGCTCGGGCCTCATTGACTCGTTGTGCATGCGCGCATGTCTGCAGGTCGACGTCAACTGCGGGTCGAGCCGGTTGAGCTGGAGGAGCCGCCGCAGCAGGGCGGGTTGGTCGGGGCGGAAGGGTGGGAGGGCGAGGGCGAGGTTCGGCTGGTCCGGCTGACAGCCCTGCGCGCTGAGATGCAATAGACGTGCGAGCTGCAAGCGGTCCAGGGTCCCCATCGAGCGCCGCAAGTCCGCTGAGCGAGAGCGCGACCTGGTCGCGTCCGCTCGCGCCAAGTCCAAACAGGGTCCTCCCTCTCGCTCTCCACCTCGCCCTCCCACAGCACCGCCGACTCGACCCACTCGCTCGACTGACCCCCAGACGCCCACACGGCACCCACACTCACTCAACCGCTCGCCCGCCGTCGTTCCCGCGCCGTCGTCCCTGACCAACCTCCACTCGGCCAACACTCGCCCACTCGGCTCGCCGCCACTCGATCTGCACCCTTCAGAGCGAGCAGAACCAGCACACGACAGACCACACACTTCCTGCGCCCGCCGCGAGCCGCCCGCCATGGCCCCACTCGTCTCCCTCCTCGCGTCGCTCCCCAAGATCCGCCAGTCCCTCATGACGCTCACGGGCATCGCCGGCGTGTTCGACATGGTGGCCGCCATCGTCCTCCTCGCCTACCAGCTCTCCCTCACCGTCTCGTTCCAGCACGTCGTCCCGTCAATCGTCGTCACCTCGTTCCTCTGCGCCCTCTTTCCCGTGTGGTTCCTCTACTCGCGGCCCTATGCGATCCGCCTCCCGGGCAAGGGCGAGGCCGCCGTCGGGAGCAAGCGCGACAAGATCGCCAAGTTCTCGAGGAGCGTCGCCGCCGAGCTCATCTGCCTCGCCGGCACGGGCGTCTGGGTCCTCATCAGCGTCAGCACGCTGCACGCCGAGTGCGTCCCCGTCCTCTCCTGCCCTTCTGCATGATCAGACGCTGACGCTCTCGACGGTGCGCGCAGGACCCCGGGCCTCATGTACCACTGCGGCGGGTTCGCAATCTGCAGGATGCTCCTCTGCGTCTTTGCCCTCACGTGCGTCCGCCGCTCCTCCTGTTCTCATCTGCATCTCGTATGCAGCGACTGACTCTCGTCGACTATTCACCCGCACAGCTGGATGTGCGCTCCTTCTCACCGCTCTTCCTCGCCGCCGCGACCTGCAACCCGAGCACTGACCCTCTCGTCGACGACCCGCAGCTGCTTCCTCTTCCTCGCCTGCACCTTCGCCATCCTCCTCGCGTCGACCATCTACTTCATGGTCCGCCGCTCGTCGCCGTTCCCCATCTTCACCAAGTCGTTCCTCGCCATCGACTGGGAGCGCTACTCGGGCCGGCCCGTCAACCGCTCGCAGACGGTCAAGCGCGTGCGCAAGG
This sequence comes from Rhodotorula babjevae, assembly GCA_920104245.2. Lineage (NCBI taxonomy): Eukaryota > Fungi > Basidiomycota > Microbotryomycetes > Sporidiobolales > Sporidiobolaceae > Rhodotorula > Rhodotorula babjevae. The sequence continues at coordinate 782,412 of CAKKSZ020000009.1, read as the reverse complement.
GCACCCAGAAGGGCGGCAACGAGACGGGCGCCGGCACCAACGCGCCGCGCAAGCTCGAGGGCGCCGACGACGACAAGGACGCCGAGGGGCGCCTGCGCCGCGACGACTCGTGCGCGCCCGTGCTCCCCTTCGCCAACGCGTACGGCCACTCGCGCACGGGCAGCGGGCTCAACTCGAGCGTGCGCAGCGGCGCGGGCACGCTCGACTGGGACGTGCAGAGCACGATGACGGACCGCACGCGGCCGTTGACCATGTTCGGCGCGTATGCGTACCCGCACGGCGCGGCGCCGCCGTCCGAGCCGGGCACGCCCAAGCGCGAGGACCAGGTGTTTGTGCTCGACATGGGCGACGAGGAGGACAAGTCCGTGGCGGCTCAGGTCGAGCAGGAGGTCGAGGAGGACGACAAGACGACGGGCGCGGCTCTCTGAGCGCTCTCCCTCCCTCTCCCCTTCCCTTTCCCTCTCACGACACCACCACTCTCCTCGACGGCCGCTGGACGATCTATCCCCCCTCTCTGTCACTCCCTGCATCCTCCGCATCTTACGTTCTGCTCGCCTCCCTCGACCTCGCTGCAACTATCTTCCTCTTGCGCGACGTCCCATGCCTGCGAGAGAGCTACAGAGCTGGCAGCCGCACTGCGCGACTGCCTCAATAATGCGAGACGCCGAGCCGAGAGGCTCGCGAGCGAGTTCATCAGCTCTCCTCCTCCTCCACCCACCCAACTCGGCCTGTCGCGGTCTCCAGACGAGCTACGACCGCCCGCCGAGCTCCATAATGGTCACTGGTACCGGTGCGCCTGCTCTCGCCGCCCCGAACGAGGCCCATTCGAGCCCGTCGGCGGCAGCTCTCCGCCTCTGCCGCCGGCTAGCTGTTGATGCGCGAGCACACGACGAGGGCGTGAGCGCTCGGCTGTACTGCAAGGTGCGATATCTCCTTCAGCTCCCCTCTGCAGCCTGCGCTGACCCGAGCGAGTCCTGCAGGTCGTCATCCCCACCTCCTCCTCCCCTTCTCAGAGCGACCACCATCTCCTCGCCCTCGACCCGCTCGCGACCCTCGCCCAGTCCTCGGCCTACGCCTTACCGCTCCACCCCACCGACCCTCCCGCCGCGCACGCCGCCGCCCGCTACCTCGGCCTGCAGAGCGCCCTCCCGCCCCGCCAAGGCGACGACGACGAGGCGCTTCGCCGCGTGCGGCGCCGCAGCTCGGCCGCGTCCGACCTCCTCGAGCGGCTGTCCAGCCCCACGAGCGAGGCCGCAGAGAGGAGGAGCGCCGACGTCTCGGTGCGCGGGGGCGACGTTGTCCTCTCGCTCGTGCCGGCGGCGCAGGACGGCGGGCAGGCCAAGGCGCAGGCGGGCGCAGCGAGGCCGACGTCGCCGCATGGGAGCGCGACGGCGAGTGCAGAATTCCTCGTCGTGCTCGAGCTCGAGGCGGCGTTCGGAGCGCTCAGGCTGCCGCGGTTCGCCAACTCGGTGCGTGCTCCGGCCCTCTTCCTCAACCGCCTCGCTGAGTGATAAAAGCTGACGACTCTCCAACGACACAGATCACAATCCCGACGCCCCTCTGCCTACGATCAGAGCTGGCCTTCACCCTTCCCTCCCCTCCATCGTCCTCGTCCACCACCGCCTGGGACCTCTCGATCCGGCCCTCGCTCAGCAACGCCGACTCGACCGACCTCGACGGCGGCGCCACCCAGATCACGGGCTCGTTCCCGTCGGCGCCGTCGCTCTCGCTCCGATGGGCGCCGCAGCTTCCCGCCGGCGAGGACGTCCCGCTCGTCGTCCCTCGAGCCTCGATCGAGACGGCGTGGACGCTCGACGAGCGAGGTGGCGCAACGGCCGACGTGCACGTCTCGGGCGAGTTCGAGCTCGCGGGGCTGCGGGAGAAGCCCTGGCTCGAGCTCGGCTTCACGACGAGCGAGCTGCCCGATATGCGGCTCGGCTGGGACGAGGACAACGACACGCCGGCCATCGGCTACGAGCACCAGTGCGTGGTCGCTCAGCCGAACACGTCTTCCCGCCCGATGGAGCGCCTCTCGTCGAGCGCGACGACCGCCACGACCGCCTCGCTCGCGCCGGTCCCGCCCTCAGCTTCGCCCTTCATCCCTCCCCTCCCCCGCGAGCTCGACGACTTTGCCTCTCCCCTCCTCGACGACCCGCTCCAGTCTCTCGCCTCGAGCAGCGTCTCGTCCTCGGTCGCAACCACGCCCTCGTTCCCGTTCACGCCGACCCCGACCTCGCGGCGCCGCCCGCCCAACCCTCGCGCGTCCGAGGCTCGCCCGCCGAGCTTCGTCTCGCTCTTCGATACGGCCCCGCCTGCACCGCCCGTGCTCGACACGAGCTTCGCCGAGATGCAGTCGAGCCCGGGCAAGGAGGAGCGGCGCAGGGACGCGGCGGCGGCGGGTGCGGGCGCGGCAGGAGTACCTCGCGGCGGGCTCAGCCTCATGAGGACGCCGGCGCCGTTCGACCCCGAGGCGAGCGCGATGGACATGAGCTTCGAGGTGTCGGCGCTCGAGGACGGCCTGTCGGCGGCGGGGGAGGACGAGGCCGGGTCGAGCAGCGCGACCGAGCACAGCTCGTCGCCGGTTCCGCCTGCCGTCCTCGAGACGGCGAGCGGCGAGGCCGTCGTCGTCGTCGGCGCGCGGCTGCGGATCCAGCTTGACGTCAGCGAGGCGCTGCGCCACTTCGCCGTCGCCTCGACCCGGCCCGACCCGCCCGCCGCGCCCACTTTTGCGTGCCGCTTCTTCCTCACCTACGAGCCCGACTCGACCATCTCGCATCGCGGCCGCCTCGCCCTGCCGCCGATCCATGTCCTGGCGGCGCAGAGCGAGGACGCCCTTGTCGTCGTCTCGCCCGCCGCACGGACCTCGCGCGTCGAGGTCATCCCGGGCGCGTTCAGCGCCGCCGCCTCGGCCGACGTTGATGCCGTCAATGCGCCGCCGAGCCCGCTGCCTGCGCTCGGGAGGAGCGCCCGCTGGGCGACGTCGCGCACGGCGGGTGCGCCGACGGGCGAGGCGGTCGAGGTCGAGCTGCGGCCGGTCCAGGTCCAGGAGCGCGCTCAGGCCCCGTCGCCGCCGCTCCTGGCCGAGGAGGAGGCGCCCGTCGAGGCTCAAGAGGACAAGGACGAGGTGGCGGCGCAAGAAGAGGAGGAGGTGCCATCGGCACCCACCGCGGAGGAGCCTCGGCAGGACGAGCCTGCACCCGACGCCGACGAGCCGCCGGCGCTGGACAGCTCGACTAGCACTGAACGACCCGTCACGCCTTCCCTCCCTGCACCTACGCCCTCGCCACCGCCGCTCCTGCCCTCGTCGCCGCCACCACCTCCCGGCCCGACGCCGACTCGGTCCCTCTCGCACGTCCGCGTCGAGGTGACGCCCTTCCCGCCGGCGAGCTCGTCCTCCGCGCCATGGCGGTTCCTGTGCCGCTACGTGCTCGCGCAGTCGTACACGGGCGAGCTGCGCGCGCCGTTGCGCTCGAGCCGCTCGCTCGAGGGCTGGGACGGCAGCGGGGCGGCGGTCGAAGCGGTCGAGAAGGAGGGCAAGCTCGTGGTCGAGGCGCTGCGCGAGGCGGTCGTCGATATCGGCGCGCCGGCAAGGGGAGAAGTCGTCGGGCTCGAGCTGCTCGAGTTCGAGGCGAGCGTCGCCAAGCTCGTCGTCGTCGTCTCGGTGCCGCACGGTGCGTCTCTCTTCTCTCGCCCTGTCACAGAACGTTTACTGACTCTTTCTGCGCGCACAGGCTACGAGCTCGTCGGCGCGCCGAGCGGTTTCGGGCGCTCCAGCGCTGGCGGCGAGATCACCTTCACTCGCTCCTCGCCCTCATCCACCTCGGCCGTGCCGCTCGACCTCGTCTTTCAACCTCTCGCACCTAAGCCGGTCGCTGTCGCCGAGCAACCCCATCCTCCTCCTGCGCCGGGGCGAGACGTCTTGCCCGGGTGGTCGCCGCGAGCCCTCCTCGCCCAGTTCGCCGCCGTCCTCGCTGCGCTCCTCCTCTTCCACGCCCTCTCGCCGTCCGCCCTGCCGCCACCATCGCCGTCCATGCTCTCAGCCGTCGCGCCGACCGCGACGAGCTCCTCGCCGACACCGCTCCTCTCGACCGTCACGTCGATCCTGCGCACGCCCGTCACGCACACCATCACGGCGACGACGACCGTCGAGCGCGTCTCGACCTCGACCGCCTACGTCACGTCGACGCAGACGGAGCGCGTCACGAGCACCTCGGCGACGACGACGACCCGCACCGTCACCCTCATCCTGTCGCCGTCCCCCACTTCCTCCTCTTTCCTCGACGCCTCGCGCACACTCCTCGCCGACGACCTTCCTCCGCCACCGACCGTCGCCCTCGCCGCCCCGACACCGGCGCTGACCGCCGCGCCGTACGCGCTCGCGCAGGAGACGGCGGCCGACCTGGTCGCGGCGGTGCGGCTGTGGGTCGAGCGGGGCAAGCTGCGGGCGCGAGGGTGGTGGAGCGTCCTAGTCGAGTATTTGCGGCTGTAGCGAACAAGGCGAGCGCTGCAGCGAGAGAGAGGCGTGCACGGACCCCTCGTCTCGGCGAGCTCGAGCCCGTCCCCGCGGCGAGTCCGGTCCTCGAGGCGCTTGCGCCGCCCTTTGTCCTTGCCCTCTCGCTTCTCGCTTGCTTCTCGCTGCATACCCATAGCCAGGCTTCTCGACCTGCCCTCAAGGCGACCAGAGCGCAGCAGCAGGACCGGCGGCTCCCCGCTCCTTTCTCCTCCTCCTCCCCGCCATCCCGCCCGCCCACCACACTCGCCTCCTCATCCTCGACCGTCGAGCAGGCCTGCCGGTTCCTTCATCGCCCGACTCTCGGCTCCACCCGCGACTGCCCAACCCGCCGCCTCACCGCTTCTCCTCCCCCGAGGTCCACCTCTCGCCGCTCCGCCGACCCGCCTCGACATGGGCGAGCCCGACCGCCAGCGGGACTGGTCCAGCTCGCCGCTCACCGACCTCGACGAGACGCAATCCGGCAGCGTCAGCGCGGCCGACGAGGCGGTCGCCAATCCAGGCGAGCCCAGCTGGTTGCTCGAGGCGGCGAAGTCGAAGCGCAAGGAGAAGCAGGGCGGCGCGCCCTTGACGACCTGGCTCCCCGAGTTGCACCACATCTTTCTGCGCGGTGCGTCCTTGAGGCTTAGCCGTCTGCAGCTCTTCTCGCGCTGACTTGCACGTCTTCCTTCCTCTCGAGCAGCGATCCGCATCGTCCCCGACCTGCACGGCGCGATCTACTCGATCGGCAACGAGCACCTCAATCGGCACGGTATGATCGCCGAGTACATCCGCCGCCAGACGGGCCAGGTCCGCACGTCTGTACAGGTCCGCAGCCACGTCAACGACACGCGCAGGAAGCACACGACCAACGACGGCTGTGCGTTCCTTCAGCTGCTCCACCGTCGCCCCTCGTCGTCAGCCAAGCCTGACGCTACCCCGCTCGCAGTGCAGCAAGCTCTCACCGGTCATGACGTCCCGCAAATCGAGCTCGACAAGATGGACTGGGACGCCCTCCTCGGCCCGGACCTCTACCCGCACGTCAAGCCCGACCGGCGCAGGGTTCCCGACAAGCTCAATACGGGCGTCAAGCGCAAGCGGTCGCCGTCGAGCGCCGCAAGCAGGCCCGCCAAGCGGCCGCCGCCGCCCAAACCGACGTCTGCGCAATCGCCGCGCGTCGTCGCCTCGAGCTCACCGAGTGACCCAGCCTCGCCGTGGACGGCGCCCGTGTCGTACGAGACCCAGATCGACGTCGCGCCGCCGTCGAGGCGAGCGGCGGCGTCGTTTTCGTCCGCGCACGAGCCCCTTCCCCTCGCGCACCCGTCCTCCTTCCCGATCTACCTGACCGCGCCACCGCCTCCCGCCCTCTCTCCTACCTCGCACCCTTTCCTCCCCGTCCTCACCGCCTTCCTCACGAGCTTCCACCCCTCGCGCGACCACGGCCTGACCGCGCGCGCCCTCCTCGCGCTCGGCATCGACTCGCCCGCGGCGCTCGTCCTCCTCCTCGCGCTCGAGCCGCATTCGCTCGAGCTGCTGTACGAGCACCTGCGCAAGGCGGTCGGGCTTGGTCCGCTCGACGTCGCGTGGCTCAAAAAGGTCGTCGCCGCGGCGAAGGTGGAGTGCGCGAGGGGCGAGTAGCTCGAGGGGCGAGCGAACGAGGGGCGGGTCTGTGCGCATGTCGGCTGTGTAGCTTCCTTCTTGTTGTTCTGGCTCCTCTTTTTTGGGCCTGGCCCGAGAGACGGTTTCCCTCGAGTGAGCGAGCAGCATGAGAAGCTCGCGCACGTTCCCCCGGCTCGGCGTGCTTCGATTGCTTGTGCTCGCGGACTCTCCGAGCGACGGACGCTCTCAGGCGGACGGGCAAGCGCTGTGATCGAGGGACAGGAGGCTCGGACGGCGCGGACGAGGCCAGCGTCGTCCGCAGACCAGGGGAGGCCGGGGAGAAGAGGTCCGTGCACGTGTGCGTGAGCAGCACTTCCACCGCTCACAGCGCTCGCAGCTCGAGCACGCTCTCCGGGCACTCGACTGAGCAGAGGTGCCGAGAAGGACAGGGAGGCGATGCGCAGCCGAGAGGGAGGGACGACTTGAGAAGGTCGAGGGGGTGGAGGGGGTCGAGCGCTGCCCGAGCGAGCGACAAGACCTAGGTCTAGCTCGCGAGTCGCTCTCGATAGGTGTAGGAGAGGAGATGTACGGTGCTGGAACGGTGCTACCCAACCCGGACGACGTCGTGACGCCCCGCTCCTGAGGTTCACAGCTTGCCGACCGCGTTTTGCATCTTGGCCGCTATCAAGTTGTTCGCGCCGAGCGCGCACCGCACAAGCTCTCTGCATGGTGTTCGAGTGCGAGAGACTCGGTCCTGGCGTCATGAGAGCCTGGCTCTCGAGCTCGAGCGCGCAGAAGCACGGCGCACGGACCGCTCGCGAGGGGAGACAAACACGGATTGCACTGCGTCAAGCTGAGAGGGGAACGACTACAAGCTGCGAGGGAGAAGGAGCACGGTGCTCAGGCGAGGACGTCCCACTTGTTGGCGGCGACAAACTCGCGCCACGTCTTGACCGGGACGGCGAGGTCGCGCTGCGAGGGGGCGAGGTCCTTGCCGCCGAAGTCTGTCGAGGTCGCGAAGAGAGCGTCAGCTCGTCGTGTGAGAGTGAACGAGGAGAAAGAGAAGGACGCACAGCCAAACTCCTCGAACCAGAGGAACATGTCGAGCATCTCCTTGCCGACGGGACCGGCGGCGGCGAGGAAGTCGTCGTGCCCGAGCTGGTAGTACGACGCCTTGGCGCCCGTCACTGCAGAGCCGTCGAGAGCGTGAGCATGCAGAGCTCGAGAGAGAAGAGAGACAGGAAGAGGACGCACCCTCGGAGAACTGCTTGACCATGTCGTCGAGCGAGATCTCCTCGGCGGCGGCGAGGATCTCGCTGCCCGGCTTGAAACTCTCGCCCTCGATCGCCTCGCGCACGTACGCGCCGTAGTCGCCGTTCGTGTCGATGAGCGCGATCTTGGTCGAGGGCGCGATGGGCATGGCAAAGACGAGCGAGCCGTCGGCCTGCTTGCGGGGTCCGAGCGCGCCGAGCCAGTTCTGCATGTAGCAGCCGGCCTCGACGTTGGTCGTCGGCAGGCCCGACTCGAGGGCGTAGACCGTGACGGCGGCCTGCGCGCGAGGAAGAAAGAGAGGCGTAAGCGACGAGGAGAGGCTCGGGCGCAAGGAAGGGGACCGTGCGCACCTTGGAATCAAAGTGCTCGACGTGCTGGAGCTTGCCACTCGAGCGCTCCTTGACCGGCTCGAGGCCGCTCCAGATAAAGTGCTTGACGCCGGCGGCCTTGGCGGCGTCGACGATGCGCTTGCCGTCCTCGACCTCCTTGTCGAGGCTCATGTGCGCCCAGAAGTTGGTGACGGCCTGCGTGTGCTCGCTCGTCAGTCAGCGCACAGCCTCGTAGAGCGCGAGAGAGCGTGCAGACGCACGAAGACGATGTCGGCGCCCTCGAAGATGCGGTCGAGGTCCGAGCGCGAGTCGGTGTCGGCGGAGACGACCTTGACGCCCTGGTCGGCGAGCGCCTTGGCCGCCGGCTTGGACGAGTCGCGCGTGACGCCGACGAGCTGGTAGTCCTTGTCGGACTTGATGAGGTGCGAGATGACCGAGCCGCCCTGTACCGCGAGGAAAGCGTGAGGACGAGCGCGAGGAAACTGGAGGAGGAGAAGGGCGCACCTGTGCGCCAGTAGCGCCAATGATGACGACGACGGGACCGTTGGAGGAAGAGGCAACCATGTTGAGCAGAGAGGCGGAGAGAGCTGGTGGAGCGAGGGAGAGAAGTGCGAGAGAAGGTGAGGTGGGGAAGAGAAAGGGAGGACGAAACGAGAGCGAAGCCGGCTCTTTGTACGGCGCCGCAGCCGTGCCTGATCTGCTCAGCAAGCGTGCGCGTACGCGGCCCAGGCTTGCGGTCAGCAGAGCTGCTCAGCGAGCACCGGTGACCGCGAGGCCATCGAAACGATCGACAAGCTGAGCGGCCGCCGCGCCGATTGCCAAGTCGAGCGGAGGCCGACGCTGAGTCGGCGCTGACTGCTCCTCCACCTCGTCGTCAGCGAGGAAAAGGTGCAGACGATGACAGCGACCCAGGTTACAGATGCTTCGAGCTCAGTTCTAGGCGAGCTCTACGAAAGGAAACGCACGGCGCCTCTGCCGGAGAGGGCGCACCCTCGACCTCGAACCCCGCTCGCTCAGGCCCCTCCTCGAGCTCCCTCTCAGTCCTTCTTGCCCTCGCCCTCGCCCTCACCCTCGCCTTTGCCCTCACCCGCATGCTCGCGCTCGCGCTCCTCGCTCGAGCGCCGACTCGGCGCCTCGTCCACCTCCTCGAGCACCATCGGCGGCGGGCTCGTGACGCCGTCGCCGTCGCCGTCGCCGTGCAGGTCGGCGTCGACGTGCGCGAGCGGCTGCGCGTCGGCGAACGAGGGCGAGTGCGGCGAGGGGAGGCCGAGGTCGGCGTGCTCGGGATCGACGGAAGGAAGAGGGAGAGGGCGCTCGGTCGGCTGCGGGCGGGAGAGGCGAACGATTCAGTTGGCGACCGCGCAGACGACGTCGACAATGACGAGTGGACGCAGGAGAGAGACTCGAGACGCACCTTTGCCGCGCCCGCCTTGCTCTTGCGCTTCTTCTTGCCCTTCTTGCCCGCCTTGGCCGGCTTGTCACCCTCGAGCGCCTCGTCCTGCCCCTGCCCGGCCTCGCCCTCGTCGCCGAAGCTCGTGTCGCCCATGTCGCTCGCCCCATCGAGCTCGTCGTCCCCCTGCCCGGGAACGTCGAGTTGCTGCCCCTGCTCGTCCTCGACGGCCGCCTCTTCCTGGACCGCTGCCGGCTTGTGCTCCTGCGCGCCCGAGCCCGAGCCCTGCTGCTGCTGCTCCCACGCCTGGGCCAAGCTGCGCACGCTGCCCTGCCGCGGGCTGATCGGGCGCTCCCTGCGGTGGAGCGACGACTGCGACAGCGAGCGCCCGAGGTCGCCCGCGTCGCTCGCGCCGTCGTCGCCGTACGAGCTGTGCGCATCGTCGTCGTCGTCGTCGTCGTCACCGCGGCGAGGCGACGACGGCGAGGCGGCCGCGCCCTTCTCGGGCGGCGTCGGGCCCTGCTCCTCGCGCTCGAGCCCCTCGTCTTGCTCCCGCTCGCCCGTCGCGCCAGCGACCGCCGCTCCTCCAGCCACCGCCGCGCCGACCGCCGCACCGACGCCGAGCGCACCCATGGCGCGGCTCATGTCGTAGTCGTCGTCGATGACGAGCACCGAGTTGCGCTGCGCGTCGGGCCCGTCACCCGCCGAGTCGAGCGACGTGAACGAGTCGAACGAGGGCAGGCCCGGCACCGGGGCGGCGGCCGCGTCGCGGGGAGGGAGCGCGGGCGGCCCGGCGAAGAAGGACGAGGTCGAGGGCGGGCGGTCGGGGAGCGCGGGCGGGCCGGCAGACAGGGCCGCAGCGCCTGCCGCGCCTGCACCCCCGGCGGCGGCAGCAGCGGGCGCAAACGGCGGCGGGAGGCTCCTCGGCGTCGCGAGGGGCGTGTGCGCCGGCGGCGAGCGAGCCGCAGCGCCCTCGGCGGCGAGCTTGTCGTCGTCTTTGGACGAGGGCGGGAGGGTCGCGACGGCGGGCGCGGTTGGCGTAGGAGGCGACGCAGGAGGAGGAGGGACGGTCGGCGGCGCGCAGAACTGGCGAGAGAGGGAGGCAGAAAGTCAGGACGAGGCCTCGTCGACGTGCGCACGGACCCCTCGAGAGGAGAGCAGACGCACCTTGCCGATGCTGGCGACCCAGCCACCCATCTCCTCCCACCCGCCGTCGACGCCCTTGCACCTGACGACGTGCCTCGCGCCGCTCCCCTCGCCCTTGCCGCCCTTGCCGAGCGTCTCGATGAGCGTAAAGACGGCGTCGAGCGGCTGCTTCTTCTTGGCCGCCTTGGCCGCCGCGGCCGGGTCCTCGCTCGGGTTGGGCGACGGCGCAGGTGCGGGCGTCGGCATGGGCCCGAGCGTGCACAGGGCGAGGTTGAGCGACAGGTGCGGCGACGAGTGGAGGAGCAGGTGCTGCGCCGAGGGCGTCAGCGGCGCGATGCTCGACGCGGCCGTGCTCGCCGGGCGCGACACCTTGTCGGACGAGAGCGACGCCGAGTCGGTGTCGTCCTCGGCGGCGGTGGCGGCGGTCGAGGTCGAGATAGAGGAGGAGGTCGCGGCGGCGGTGACGGTGGCCGGCGGCGGGCCGTAGATGTGCAGGTGGCCCGAGGGCGTCAAGATAAAGTAGGCTGCGAGTGCCAGACAGACCGTCGGTCGTCAGCGAGGGCGGGCTGAGAGAGGAAGGAAAGACGAGCGCACCAGGCTTCCAGCTCTTGAGGATGCTCGTCTGGCGCTCGAGGAGGCCCTCGCGGACGATGGCCGTGAGCACATCGCCTTTGCCGTCCCACACGACATCGTCGAGCGTCTTTGGGCGCGTGTCGGGCAGGACGAGGTGGTTCAGGCGCAGGAAGTGGGTCCACTCGGCGTCGGGCGGGACAGAGTCGACCGTCGCCGAGAGGAACATGGACTGCTGCTGGTTGCCGAGAAGCATCGAGGAGCTGTGCGGTGGGGTGTGAGCGAGGGAGTCAGCTCGGGAGGCGAGAAGAGTTTGAAAAGGCGACGACAGGAGACGACGCACTTGGCCTGCTCCCACGCGGCCCAGCACCGCTTGATCTCGACAAACGTGTCGCGCTCCTTGACCTCGGTGCGGTCGCTCCACAGCTTGACGGCGGCGAGGAGGTCGTTCTCGCGCACGACCTGGAGGCGCAGCTGGGCCTCGAGCTGGGCGCGCAGGAGGACCGGGTCCTCGAGCGGGGCGAGCAAGGGCGCCGAGAGCGGGAGCGACGACTGGGTGAGCGAGGTCGAGAGGCGGGCGAGGAGCGGGGCGGCCGTGTCGCTGCGGGCCGAGAGAGAGAGAGCGCGTCAGGGTCCGGGGAGGAGGAGGGCCGAGCGGGAAAGAAAAGAGGAACGCACCGCTCTTTCTGGACGGCGTCGACGTGCTTGCCGAGGTCCTTCTCCATGAGGGCAAGGTGCTGCTTGAGGTCGACGCGGCAGCGCAAGAGCGGGCCGACGACGTCCTTGATGATGCGCTTTGCGAGTTCCTGGTGCGCCTCGGCGGTGCGCAGGTTGGTGTCGCGCGCCTCCTGGAGGATCTGCTGCCAGCCCTCGGAGCCGTTGCCGCCGAGCGACCTGGCGGCATCGTGGGTGGCGGCGGGCGAGGCGGCGGGCGACGAGGTCGAGTTGGACGAGGCGGGGAGCGGGATGAAGAGGGACGCCTCGGGGAACGGGGTGGCGATGGGGGTGGTCGAGGGGTGCGAGAGCTTCTTGAGGGTGAGGGCGTGCGAGTTGTGCGCCTCTGCGATGCCTGCGAGCGGGGCGGGGCGGAGATACGTGAGCTGCGAGGGGGAGGAGGAGGAGGGAGACGGGGGCGCACCCTGGTAAAAGGTGGCCGTGTCGCGTGCGATGCGCTTTAGCTGGTGGCCGCGGTTGAAGAGGATGTCGCTCGACTTTGCGGCGGGCGGAGGAGGGAAGGCTTCCGAGGGAGGCTGGCGAGCTGGATCGAGGGGGCTCTTTGGGTAGCCGTGCGAGGTGGTTGCGGATGCGCCGTACGAGCTGAGGCGCAGCATGTCGGGTCGCAGTACGCTCTCGCCGGTGCGGTCCTGTGTCGGGTGTCGAGGTGAGCGAGCGAGAGACGCGTCTGGACGAGGACGACGACGCGACGAGGCCGACTCGCTCTCTGTGTCGTCCCTGCACCTCCGTGTGCTTTGCCCGGCCTCTCAGTACCTCCCTCGACCCGACTAGGGACTGCTGCACGACCCGCTCCAGCTCGAAAGCGCGTCGCCGCTCTCCCCTCGCCCTCTCGTCCTCCCCGCCCATCCTCATCACCAACAACCCTCACCGTCCACCAGGGCCGCCACCCAGTGCTGCCTACCACCACTGCGAAAGCCCACAACCTCGCACAAGCCTTCTCCTGGTCGACTCACCCCGTACTCGCAGAGTAAACACGGCCTCGCCAGTGCGTGACTGATCCTCCCTCGTCTCGCCCCGCCCCGCACGCGCTCCTTGCGGCGCCCTGCACAGCCCTGAGACAGGCTGCTGACCTGTTTGCCCCGCCAGCAGCCACCCGCCGACCTCGATCGTCCCCCGCGACTCGCTCCCCACCTCGCGACCGCCTCTCGCGCACCGCCTCCGCCTCGCGCCATGGCCCCAGCAACAGCGCCCCTCGTGGCCGTCGAGCAGGCGCACAACGTCGACACCGACCTCCCCTTCCAGCTCCCGGGCTCATCCCTCCCGTTCCCGCCCGCTCCTCCTCCCCCTCTTCCCGACGCCGCCGCCGCCTCGACCGAGCCTCAACTCGCCGACCCCGCCGCCGACGCCGGCGCAACACCCGCCGCGTCGACCTCGTCCCCGCGAGCTCGCCGCAGCGCGACCCGCTCCCCTCGTCGCGCCGCTCGCACCCTCGGCACCCCTCCTCCGCCAGCCTCGCCCGACCTCTCGTCGTCGGTCAACGGCCTCGCCGTCACGACCCTGACGCCGACGTCGCGCTCCAACCCCAAGTCGACGACGACCCCTCGGCGCGTCGGGCCCGGCGGGCTCCCGTTCCTCCCCGCCTACTCGCCGCCCGACACGACGTGCGCCTTCTGCGGCGGCGACCGCACCCTCAACAAGCACGGCCGCGGCGAGGACCTCGTCAGCTGCTACGAGTGCGGCAGCTCGGGCCACCCGACCTGCCTCGAGTGGGACGACTGGGGCATGGTCAAGCGCGTAAAGGCCTACGCCTGGCTGTGCCAAGAGTGCAAGCGCTGCGAGGTGTGCGACGAGAAGGGCGACGACGTGCGTCTCCTCTGTCCTTCTCTCTCTCTCTCGGGGTCGAGCGCGCCGAGACTGACGCAGCGCATCTTTCTCGACCCGCAGGACGACATCCTCTTCTGCGACTCGTGCGACCGCGGCTGGCACCGCCAGTGCCTCTCGCCGCCCCTCGCGTCGATCCCGCGCGGCAAGTGGACGTGCCCGACGTGCGTCGCCCAGAGCGAGCTCGCGCGCCTCGGCAGCATCCTCCCGCCCGAGCACGGCAAGCGCGCGAGGAAGCAGGCGCGGCCCGTCGGCCTCGTCAGCACGCCGAGCCAGGCCGAGCTCGAGCTGCCTGCGACGGCGGCGACCTCGAGGAGGACGAGGAAGGGGCGGAGCGAGTCGCAGGAGGGAGGAGCAGGGGCGGCGCCGGCGCTCGGGCGCAGGAGGAGCGGCATGGGCGGCGCCGCCGACCGCAAGGGCAAGAGCAAGGCCTTCATCTCGGACTCGGACGACGACGGGTTCGACTCGCACGCGCACGACGAGGACGACTACGAGGACACGTCGATGGCCGACGCCGACGAGGACGCGCTCGCCGCCGCCATGCTCCTCCCCGCCGGCTCGTCGGCGCTCGCCGCGTCGACCTCGACGGCGGCCTTGCACCCGCGCATCAAGGTCCCGCGCCTCACGCTCAAGTTTGGCTCGGGCGGCGTCGACGCCGACGCCGCCGCTCTGGCCGACCCGAGCGCGCCCGCCGCGCCCGCCCTCCCGCTCAAGCGCGGCCCGGGCCGCCCGCCCAAGAAGCCTCGCCCCGAGCGCGACGCCCGCGACCGCGACGGCGGCTCGTCCGGCGCGCCGTACCGGCCCTGGCTCGCCCCTCGGCCCGACGTCGCCGTCCCCTCGTCGCCGACGTCGTCCCTCGGCGACGACGACGCGGCTGCCGACGAGGGCTGGGACCCGTACGGCGGGCTGCTGAGCAGCGCCGAGGCGGACGGGACGGGCCGCAGGCCGGACAAGGTCGACCGCGAGCGGTTCAGGGACGCGAGGAGGGCCGCAGAGCTGCAGGATAGGGTCCGTGCGGCGGCGCTCGAGGCGGCGGCCAAGGGCGGCAGCGGGGCGGCGGCAGCGGCGCTGTCGCCTGGGGCGGGCGTGTCGCAGCTGCCTGGGACGCCGAGCGCGGCGGCGGCGGCGGCGGGAGGAGGAGCGCACGAGCTGCGCCCGACGAGGACGGCGACGCCTTCTGGCGCCGCGACCCCTCTCGCGCCCGCACTCTCGGGTCTCCCTGCCCTCCCGTCCATCGCCAACATCATCGGCGCCGGCCCGAGCGCCGCAGCGTCGTCCTCTCTCGCCTCGACCGCCGCCGCCGCCCTCCCGGCCGCTACGCCCGGCGGCCTCCCGATCCGGCCCATCACGCACCTGCGCATCGGCGAGTTCGAGCTCAAGACGTGGTACCAGGCGCCGTTCCCGGACGAGTACACGCGCGTCGCCGACGGCAGGCTGTGGGTGTGCGAGTGGTGCCTCAAGTACATGAAGAGCGGGTTCGAGGCCGAGCGCCATCGTGTGCGTCTCCTCTCTCCCCCTCTCTCCTCTCCCACGAGCAGCACGTGCTGACGAGGAGCGTGCACCTGCAGCTCAAGTGCAAGATGCGGCATCCGCCCGGCGACGAGATCTACCGCGACGGCAAGGTGTCGGTCTTCGAGGTCGACGGCCGCAAGAGCAAGGTGCGCTCGCCCTCGCCCTTCTCCTTTGCCTCTCTCCTTCCTCTCTGCATCTCGCTGACCCTCCTTTCCTCCCTCTCCTCGTCTCGGTCGCGCCTCTTGCCCGCCCTCAGATCTACTGCCAGAACCTGTGCCTCCTCGCCAAGCAGTTCCTCGACCACAAGACGCTCTACTACGACGTCGAGCCGTTCCTGTTCTACGTCATGACCGAGGCGTCGCCGCAGGGCGCCAAGTTCGTCGGCTACTTCAGCAAGGAGAAGCGCTCGCCGACCAACAACGTCAGCTGCATCATGACTCTGCCCGTGCGCCAACGCCGCGGGTGGGGCAACCTCCTCATCGACTTTAGTGCGTCGTCCTGCTCATCCTCCCTCGCGACGAGCGACAGCAGCTGATCAAGCCCTCGTCGACCTCGCTCGCAGGCTACCTCCTCTCGAAGAAGGAGGGCCGGCTCGGCACGCCCGAGCGCCCGCTGTCCGACCTCGGCCTCCTCTCGTACCGCAACTACTGGACGCTCGCGCTCGCGCAGTACTTTGCGGCGCTGCCGCCCGTCGACGAGGGCGACGAGCGCAACATCCGGTTCGAGGGTGCGTCAGCGCTCGGACCCCTCCTTGTCTGTCCTCGCTGCAGCAGCGAGAGATTGACTTTGACGCGCCGACCTCCCTCGCAGACATCAGCAAGGCGACGTCGATGACCCGCGACGACATCTACTTTATCCTGCACGAGCGCGGGTGGATCACGGACCTTTCGAAGAAGAAGTCGCCGCCCGCCCAGGCCGCTCTGCCGCCGCTCGTCCCGGCGCCGCCGCCGCAGCCGCACGTCAACGGCGCCAGCACGAGTGCGCCGACGGCCGAGGAGAACCCGCACGCGCCGTCGCCCGAGCTCGCGGCGCCGCCTGCCGACAGCGCCTCCTCTACGTCCGCCGCGCCGTCCTCGTCAACGACGGCGCCGACTGCCCCCACGCCCGCTCCTACCGCCACCGTCTCGACGTTCGTCCTGCCCAATTTGAACTCGGGCTCGGCGCCGTCGCCCCTCGCACCTGGATCCGCCCTCCCCGCTCTTCCGACTCCTGCGGCATCCGCCAGCGCTCCCCTACCTCCTCTACCCTCCATGTCGACCCGTCCCAGGACGCCGCTCGTCGCCGACGCGACGCCCAAGCCGCAGAAGCGCGCGTGGGGCGGCAACCAGTGGACCAAGCTCCGCCAGCAGCGCGAGCGCGAGGCCGCCATCGCCGCCGGCCTGCCGCCGCCGCCGCCCGTCGTCAGCACGCGCGACCTCAAGCGCGACGCGGCGGCCGCCGCCGAGTCGTCGTCGTCGGTCGGCGCGACGGGCGAGAAGCGCAAGTGGGGCGGCAACCAGTGGACGTCGAGGAAGCAGCGCAACGCCGTCACGGCGTCGTCGGCCTCGGCGGCCGACAAGCACCCTTCTGCGCACCACCACGGCGCGCAGAAGAAGCCGGCGATCCCGGCGGCGTACAAGATTGAGCCGTCGCAGGCCGAGGTCGAGGCGTACCTCGCGCGCCACGCCGAGACCAAGAAGCAGTGGATCCGCCTGCGCCCCGACCGCCTCAAGTGGACGCCGTTCATCGTCACGAGGGGCTTCGGACTTCAGGTCGAGGTCGGCAGCACGGCTGTCGACGGCACGGTCGGCCTGCCCGAGGGTCAAGGCGGCGTCGGCGCCAAGGCCGGCGAGGACTCGCAGCAGCCGCAGCCGCAGCAGGCCGAGCAGGGCGACGACGTCGACATGGATGGCGCGCGAGGCGAGGGAGGCGACGACGAGCCGAGCCCCTCGCTGCACGGCGGCGACGACGAGGACGAGGACGACCCGTTCCTCGACCGCGAGCGCGCCACGTCAGCCACGTCGCGCTCGTCTCGCTCGCCCTCGCCTTCCTCGTCTTCGTCCGGCGGCGACAGCGACGACTTGGACCGCTACGGCGGGCCCGTCAAGAAGCGCAGCGCTCCTCGGCCGCGCCAGAACGGCTCGCGCACGTCGGCGCGCCGCTCGGCCGCCAATGCCGCCGCCGCCGCCCCGGCGTCGACGCGCTCGCTGCGCACGACGCGCCAGCGCTCGGCGTCGACGCTCGAGCACGGCTCGCCCGCCTCGGGCGGCGCGCTCCTGCTCGACGAGGTCGACGAGGACGAGGACGAGCCGTCGTCGTCGCGGCGCGGCGGGCGCCCTGCCGCACGCCGGGCGTCGCGAGTCGCCTCGCGCGCGCTCGCCGAGCAGACGGCGGCGATCGCGAGCTCGTCGAGCGACGAGGACGGCGAGCGCGCGAGGCGGTACAGGAGGGGTCCGAGCGCGGGTCGGAGGACGAGCTCGAGGGCCGGCGGGGAGCTCGTCATTGACGAGGACGACGAGGATGTCGATGCCGAGGGCGAGCTCGACGAGGAGGTGCAGGAGCAGGAGCAGGAGGGCGCGCTCGTGTCGCCCGAGCTGTTCGCCGCCGCGCCGGACAGGGCGCCGATCGAGCTCGCAGGCGAGGGTGCGGCGGGCACGCCCGACCTTGGCCTGCAGCTCACGACGGGGGCGCACGAGGGCGGCGACGTCGTCATGCAGGCGGCCTGACGAGGAGATCTATCGTAGCTTTTTGCCTCGCTCGCCTTGCAGAATCGCGAGTTGAACCATGCTCTGACCGCTCTCGAGAGAGGAAGAGATGAGAGCTTCGGCTAGGCATGACAACAAGGGGACGAGCTACAACACGAGAGAGAGAGACATGTGCGATCTAAGTGAGCTTCATGGCGAACGGCGAGTCGCCGAAGAGGGAGGGCGAGGTGGACCCAGGAGAAGGGGCGACGTAGTCGGCTGTCGAGGACCCTGCGAGCGAGGAGAAGACGAGCGCATCCACGACCGACTGCGCCTTGAGCGCGAGCTGCTGGAGAAAGTGAGCGTCAGCGAGAGGAGCGCGAGAGTGGCGAGCGGAAAGGAGCTCACTTGCGCGCCTTCCTCGACGACAAACTCGTCGGCGGCCAGCTTGTACACGTCGACGAGGTCCTTGACGGGTGCTGCGTGTAGAAGAACAAGTTAGTCTGCGAAAGTGCGGGCGTGAGGAGCGAGGGCGACGCACCCGGCAAGTCGTCCGCCTTGACGCCGACGAGGTCGAGCCAGTACACCTGCGGCTCAAAGACAGGCATCTCCTCGCCCTCCTCGGCCTCCTGGATCTTGAGGTCGTGCAGGGCCTTCTGCTCGCTGAGCGAGGGCGGCGGGCCGGGCAGGGCGACGTCGAGCTGGGCGCAGGCGAGGACGAGGGCTGCTGCGGCGAGGACGGGCGGGGTGTACAGGAGGCAGAGCGGGGCCGAGAGGCTGCGAGAGTGGGAGGAACGAGGTCAGCGTCGAGTTCAAAGAGCTGGAGGGAGCGGCGGGGCGGGCACGCACGAGTCGTTGAGGATCATCCACGCCACCTTGGCCACCTTGTCGCCGACCGCGACCTCGTCGCCGGTCCAGGACCTTTTGGCGACCGAGACGGCGATCCAGTGCGGGTGCCGTACCGTGAGGTCGAAGCAGAGGACGCGGAGCATGGCCTCCTCGTGGGCGAGGATCTTTTGGCGGATGCTGTTGGCGATGTTGGTGTCGGCGAGCTCGGCGGGGTCAAGGACCCAGCTGAGGAGCGTCTTGAGCGAGCGGGGCTCCTCTTCGGCTTTGCTCGCGAGGAAGATGGCGGCGGCGGCAGTGACCTGGGCGAGGAGGGAGGACGAGAGGTCAGCTCGTCGAGGCGGTGCAGGAGGGGAGGAGGAAGAGGAGGAGCGGGGAGAGAGTGAGGGACGCGCGCACCTTTGCGTCCCAGTCCTGAAAGGTCTCGCGCATGTAGAACCGGTGCACGTAGGTCGCCGCTGCCGTCACGACGGGCTGCTTGCTGCGAGTTGGGTCGTGTCGAGGAGGAGAGGGACGTCGGCGAGCGTCAGCGCTCACGGCTCTGGGGGAGCTAGGGGAGGACGGGGACGCACAAGCCACCGTTGTCCCTGATGGTCCACAGCCAGCGCACCGCCTTTTGGCGCGATGCGCGCTCGTGCGAGAGGGCCATGCCGGCTCGCACTGATGGCGGCAGCGCCAGCTCGTCGCGCGAGTAGTACCACTGCGCCTCGGTCGACGACGCGGCCATGTCGAGCTGCACCATGTCGGGACTGAGCAGGCGGGCCCACAGTCGAGGATGGAGGGAGAGCGGGCGAGGAGGAGCGACTCGGCTCTCGGCTCAACCTCTCGAGAGCGGGCAACGACGATAACGAGTGCGAGGGGGGATCAAGCGTGTTGCACAGTAGACACTAGACACAGGGCACTGATCAAGCGAGGAAGGAACCGGGTATCACTAGACTGCGCCAAAGGGAGAGAGGGAGAGCCCGACCAGCGAGCGCTCGACCCTCGCTCAGTACACCATGCCGCTCGCCGTCTCGTGCTCCTCCTCGTGCACGTGGCCCATCTGCTCGTCCTCCATGCGCTCGAGCAGCTTGGTCGTCATCGAGCTGAAGCTCGGCCGCTGCCCCGCCGGGCCCGCGCCGCCGAGCGACCCCTTGCGCGGCACCGACGACGACGACGCCGCCGCGGGCGCCGGGAACTGGAAGCTCGACGCCGTCGGCGACCCGTGGCCCCCGACGCCGGGCGCAAAGTCGTCGTCGACGAACGCGAAAGCCGGGCGCACGGGCGAGCGGTGCACCTCGGACAGGCGGCGCTCGTGGGCGCTCGGCGCGGCCGAGAGCGTCGACGACAGGCTCGACAGGCTCGACGACTCGGCGCCGTTGTGCGCGCTCGCCGTCGGGCTCAGCTCGCGCAGCTCGAGGCCGAGGCCGATGACGGGGCTGCCGCCGTGCGAGTGCGAGTGGGCGTGCGGGTGCGCCGAGAGCGAGTGCGAGAGCGCCGGCGAGGCGGCGCCGACCGACGGCGACGGGTGGCCGTGCGACATCATGGGCGACGGATGGCCGTGCGAGAGGAGCGGCGACGCCGCCGAGAGGAACGCCTGGCTCATCGTGCCCGACGACGAGCCCGGCCCGCCCGCGCCCGCCGCCGACGCCGACGCCGGGCCCATCGACGACGAGTGGTGCGTGTCGAGGTCGAGCGCGCCGACCGACGACGCGCGGCGGATGCGCAGGCCCGAGAAGCGCGTCGCGGGCGAGTCGACGCTCGTCAGCGCCGGCGACGACAGCATGGCGTTGCCGTGCCCGTGCCCATGCGCCTGGCCGTGCGACGACGACGGCGGCGGCGGCGGCGCGAACGAGTAGCTCGCGCGCGGCTGCGGGATCGGCGCCGAGAGCGAGCCGGGGAACATCGAGTACGACGAGGGTCCGTGCGGCGAGCCGTGCGGCTGCTGCTGAGGCTGCTGCGGGTAGTCGGGGCCGCCTGCGTTGCGGCGGAAGCCCGGCTCGCGGTACTCGTGCGGGCTCGACGCGTGGAACATCGAGACGCTGCCCTCGTACGGCGAGTGCTGAGGCGAGGGGAGGAAGTGCTGCGGGCGCTGGTGCGGCGACGGGCGCGACGAGTGGTGGCGCGGCGGCTGCTGCGGCGACATGCGGTAGCGCGGGTAGCTGACCTCCTCGTACTGCTGCTGGACGTGGCGCGAGTGGCGGGGCGGCGGCGGGAGCGGGTCGGCGTAGGTGAGCTGGCGGGCGACCTGGCGGCGGCCAGGCATCGAGACGGTCGCGTTGCGCCTGCCGCGAGCGACGCCGGGGCGAGTCGACTTGGCCTGGAGCATGAGGTCGGTGACCTCGACGCCGTCGACGTAGTCGCCGCTGCCGTCGTCCTGGTCGAGGCCCATCTCGTCGTCCTGGTCGTCGTAGACCTCCTCGTACACCTCGTCGTCGTACCGCGAGCTGACGACGCGACGGCGACTCGAGAACCGCTCCGGGTGCGTCTGCGGCGGCGTGAGGTACGGGTGCCCGCCGTGGTGCGACACGGAGCGGTTCATGGGCGGCTTGGGCGGCTTGCGCGCGATCGGCTTGCGCTCGCGCTCGAAGTAGCCGGGCGCCGACCATGCGCCGGGCGACGCGTCGTGGCGCTGCTGGAGGTGCGGCGGGTAGAGCGACGCCCGCGTCGCGCCGCTCTCGACCTGGCGGCCCTGGTCGTCGTAGTACGAGTACGTCTCGCGCGGCGGCGCAAAGTGCTCGCCCTGCTCGAGGCGCGGCGTCTGGTAGGCGTGCGCGCCGCCGTCGTCGGGCGTCTGCGGCGCCGACTCGTAGACGTACTCGAGCTCGTCGAGCGGCGTGTCGTCAAAGTTGGCCGACGAGACGATCTCGGGGTTGTGGGCGAACTGCTTGTGGTTGCGGCGGATGTGCTTGGTCAAAGTCGTCTTGCGGCAGAAGCTGTAGAGCAGGCCGGTGAGGTCAGCGATGGCAGGAAGGAGAGCGAGTGAGGGGGAGAGGGCGCACGTCTTGCCGCAGCCGGCGACGAGGCACGCGTACGGGCGCTGGCCCGTGTGGATCTGCACGAGGGGACCGAGGAGTCAGCTCATGCTCGTTGAAGGAGGAGCGAGGGGAAGAGAGACGCACACGACGGTGACGAGCGAGACTGCTCGAGTCGCTGAACGCCTTGTTGCACGGGCCCCACGTGCAGATGTGGGGACGCTCGCCCGTGCTGCGCGCGCCGAGGAAGCTCGTCAGGACAGCTCACTCGAGCGAGAGGGAGAGGAGAGGGACGCACTGGGTGCGCTCGTGGACCTTGAGCGCGCTGCGCTGGATAAAGTCGCGGCCGCAGCCCGGGTAGTCGCACGCCCAGGGGCTGCGAGCGACGGTGGGTGCATGCGAGAGTCAGCGCCGAGCTCTCGAGGGTAGGAAGCGAGAGAAGAGAGCGCACCGGACGCCCTTGTGGATGCGCTCGTGGCGCTCGAGGTCGCTCTTGCGAGCAAAGGCCTTGTCGCACTCGAAGCTGCAGGCGAAAGGGCGAGTCGGGGTGGCGGCGGCGGCGGCTTCTTCAGCGTCGGAAGCTGGCATGGCGAGTCGAGCTGAGCGGCTGGCGGCGAGAAGTGGGGGAAGGGGACCGGCCTGCTCGAGAGGAGAGGAGGGCGGGAGGGGGAGTGAGAGGGGGAGAGAGAGGCGTGAGCGAGGGGAGCCCAGCTGAGGACGCACGAGCGCGCTTGGGCCACGTACCGATGGGACGAGCTGGCGAACGGGGGCGGGGACCGGCGTGGATGCTAGCGCGCGATGAGCGGGCGAAGGGGCCGACGAACAGGAGAGGCGGACGGTGCTCGGTCGGTCGGTGGAGGCAATGGGGCACGCAGAGAGAGTCCTGCTCTTCTCGCGCGTGGTGACAGAGGGTACAGCTGAGCGGGGAGGGTGAGAGGGAGGAGGAGGGAGAGGGAAGCGAGCTGAGCCAACGGCGCGAGGTGGAGCCCACAAAGGCGCGTCGTCCCTGCACGGCCCTCTCGCTCCCCTCGGCAGAGAAAGGAGCTTGCGCCCTGCTGAGACTCGCACCGGTCGGTAGCCGGCTGCGATCGCAGATGAGCGACGAGAGCGCACCGTTGTCCGTCGCCGAGGGAGAAAGGGGGCGAGCGAAACGGACAAAGGCTCGTGCGCGGTTGCGCGCTTTGTCCGCTCCCTTGATGAGCCGCCTCGTGCGCCATGCAGCTCGGCAGCAGCGTGTTCATCGTGTCAGCACAACCAAGCGAGTCTCCTGCATGCGAGCGAGGAGGATGACCCGCCCCCCTCGCACGAGGTGGTCCGGCACGAGCGGGCGAGAGCTGGGCGATCTGCGAGCTCCGCCGCTGCCGCCTTATCCAGGAGAAGCGTGCCTGGCGTTAGCCTGTGGCTCGCGTGGCTCGGTACGAACGAGGAGGAGGACGGACGACGGACGCGACCAACTTCGCTCGCGAGGCTCTCCTCGACCGCATACACCCGCTCAGAGCCTGTGCTGCTCTACGCAGCGCCTTGAAGACTCGAGCAACGAGCTCAGGAGCCTCGCACGCGCACCGCACCGCCCGCCGAGGTCCCCTGGCCGTCCAGCAACTCGAGGCGACCTCCACCCGCCGACACGCCGCTCTCCGCCTCGCGACAGCCCCGTTGGCGGTGCTACGAGCCGCGCATTCATGCCTGCTTAGCTGCTGTACAGCTGGCAAGCGGCAGCGAGCGCTCTCGACGAGGAAATGGCGAGACGGACCTCCTCTCCGCTCGGCCGTCTCGCCGACTCGCCGTCCGTCGTCGCTCGCGAGCTCCTTTGCAGGCGAGTCTGCCCCATCAGCTCCAGCAGCCCGTCCAGCATGGGCACAGCTGTCCTCGTAGGAGCAGCGAGCCTGCTCGCCTGGCCGGGCCCGCCTCGTCCTCGCTCCTCGCTCTCAGCTTCGCCTCGCCTCATCAGCCAACCTGCCCGGTCCTCGCCTCGGCACCTCGCACAAGAGCTCGACGAGGCGACTATGGCGACTTTGGACCCGGCGACTATGGCTGGGGTGCGCCCGCCCGCGTCCCCCTCGTCTCGCTGCCGAGGAGAGCTGACCTCGTTGCCTCGCTCGAGCAGGGACCGACATCGTCACGACGACCCTCACGACTCACGTGTGCGTACAAGCTGACCCGCCGACGCCGAGCACGTGGAGCAGAAGCTGACGCACCGAGCGCAGGACTGCGCAGGACCCCGAGGTGACGACGACCATCTGGGCGACTTCGGGCGTTCCTGCAGAAGGCGAGACGGCAAGCAACGTCGTCTGGATCACGATTTACGACGGTGCACTGCCTCTTCGACCTCTCTCGCGCAGGATGACGAGCTGACGTCGCTCGCGCAGGCTCCTCGACGACCCTCACCCTCACGCCGCAGGTCGTCACCGTCACGCTCTTCCCGACCTCGACCTCGCTCGCCACGTCGACAGTCGTCGAGGCGCACACGACCTACGAGACGCAGACGGCGCTCACGACCTCGGCTGTGCAGACCTCGTCGACGCTTGCGGTCGAGCCTCCTCCGCCGAGCTCGTCCGAAACGCTGCCGACTACGCCGCCGCCATGGTTCACCTTGTCGACGACGGCGACGCCGACCTCGGCATCGACTCGCACAAGGTCGAGCTCGAGCGCGGCGGGCCCGACGGCGACGGCGGCGCCGTCTGAGGCGGACTGCAAGCCGGGCGACGAGGACGAGCGCGAGCCCGGGCTCTTCGACCTGACCAAGGAGCAAGCTCTCACCCTCTTCGTCACCGGAATCTGTGCATCTTCGTGCATACATCTCGCTCGTCGCGCCGTCACTAACGCCGTTCTGGCTCGCCGCAGACGCCCTCGGCATCCTCATCTCCTGGAACTTGTACGGGATCCGCCACCTCCTCTACCCGTTCAAGGCCTTCACAGCCCTCGTCCACGAGTCGGGCCACGTCGTCGGCATCCTCGTCTCGGGCCAGCCCCTGCACCGCTGCACGATCGACCCCAACATCGGCGGCGCGACGCACACGGTTCCCGGGCGGACCCTGCGCGCTCCCGGCTTGTACGGCGGGCAGGTCGCGTCGGTCGTGTTCGGGGCGGGCGCCGTCTTTGCAGGGTTCGACACGCTCGCGAGCAAGTACGCCTCGTTGGTGCGCCGCTCGGACCTCTTCCCCCTCTCGGGCGAGCTCGACTGCTGACGCTCCTCGACGAGGCGCAGGTCATCGTGGCGCTGTGGCTGCCCGTCATTGGCCTGCAGGCCAACCTCCTGAGCATGCTCGTATGCGTGTGGCCCCTCGCGCTCCTGGTACGTCGGTCGAGCGCTCGTCCTGAGCGTCCCTCGCGCTGACTTGCCTCTCCCTCGCTCGCAGATCGGCATCTGGTGCGTCCTCTCTCGGACTCGTTCCGCTCTGCGGCTGCTGATGATCTCGGACGAGCAGGTTCTTAGAGAACGCGCGCGGCTTGCGGTTCTACATCCTCTTCCCCGGCGGTGCGTCCTCGTTCTCGTTCTCCTCCTCTCGCTGCAGGATCCAGATGACTCGGGCTCCTCCTGCGCCAGTGATGAGCACGTTCTACGTGTGCGTCGACCTCGTCGGTGCCGCTGCACGTTCGGCGCCGAGAGCTGACCGCTTTGGCCTTCTCGACCCGCAGCGTCTGGGACACGATGGTGCGCGCTCAGCCTCGGATTCTCGTCCTGCTCGCGCCTGCTGACGTCTCTCACATGCAGGACGACTTCCTGCACCGGTACGCAGCTAAAGCTCTACCCTCGCCGCTGCCGCTGACCTCCCTCTGCGCTCGAGCCTCGCAGGAAGCAGAACGAGTGCTGCGTCGTCATGCTCGAGTCCAACACGGCCGTGCCCGCCTTCATCGTGCGTCCTCGCTCGCTCTCGCGCCCGCCGGCGGGTGCGAAGAGCGCAAGCTGACCGTCCTCGTCGTCGACCCGCAGTGGTTCCTCACCTGGCTCGCCGTCTCGTGCGCCGTCCTCGTCGGCTGCATCCTCGGCGCCCTCGCGCTCTTCCGACAGACCGAGCACGGCATGTGCGTCTTCTTCTTTCGAGCCTCGGCTGCCCTCGAGGCAGGAGGGACCGTCCTCGAGTGCCGAGCCTGAAGCTGACAAGCTTCCTCGCCGACGAGCAGGTACTGCCAGGGCCAGACGTTCGCGCCGACTTAGACTCGAGCGAGTGCAATGTACGGTGGCGGCGAGCATCGTCCATGGCGCGCAGCAGGTGGCGAGAGCAGGCCTCGAGAGCGGCAGGTTGGGGCAGCGGAGGAGAGGACGGGCTCGCCGGCTCCTACTCGTCGCCCAGCAGCTGCGGCTCGGGCGATAAGCCACTGAGCTTGGTGCGGGCGGCTGGCGGTGGCGCGCGAGGCGCCGGGTGGCGAGGTGAGAGCAGGAGAGGGCCGCGAAGGCGGAAGATGCCATGACGAGGCGGAGAGGGCGAGAGAGGTCGACGGCTGTGGCCTCGCGAGCTGCGGGTGGAGGACGAGGCTGTGTGCGGTCGCCGAGAGAGCAGGCTGAGCTGGAGATCCAGCTGGACGGTGCAGGATCAAGAGGCGGAGGGCGGGGACCGAGCAGTCGGCGGTCCCTCGTTCGTCGTCGTCGTTCGCCGCTCGCTCTCGCTCCCCCCCCCCCTCCTCCTCCCACCTCACCCTACTTCTCGTGAGCTGGCCTGTCCACGCTCGACGCACCACCAGATCCACCGCTGACCCACCCACCTGTTCTCGCCCTCTCCTCGCCTCTCGCCGTCGCCGTTCTGCGTCACTCCGCCGTCCCTCGGTCTCCGACGACCCTTCTCTCGCTCGCCTCTCGCCGGATCCGCCACCAGATCTAGCCCAGCATGCCTTTCCAGCCCAACAAGGACGACGTCAAGGCGATCAACACGATCCGCACCCTCGCCCTCGAGTGAGTCGCTCTCGCCGCTCCCTCCCCCAGCCTCGTCCGCTCCCGCTCGTCTCTCGCCCGAGCGATCTCGCCGGATTCCCTGTCGCCCGAGCTCCTGTGCTGACTCTCCTCTCCTCGCCCTCGCAGCACGGTCAACAAGGTGCGCCTCGCCGCCGTCGTCGACCTCTCGCACGAGATGGCATCGCTGACCCACCTCGGACTCCGCATTTCCCCTCCGCCTCTCTCCACCTCTGTCCCGCCTTCGCCTTGGTGCCCGTCATCCGCCAACCTTTTCCCTCGCTCCTTCCACCTCGTCCTCGACCATGCGCGCAGGCCAACTCGGGTCACCCGGGCGCGCCCATGGGCATGGCTCCGGCCGCCCACGTCCTCTTCTGTGCGTCGGCTCTCCCTCGTCGAGCTTCCTTTGCGGGCAGCTACCGAGCTGCTTGCGAGAGGTGGTTCGAGTAGGCCAGTGCTGACCCTCTCGTTCCGTCCGCAGCGCGCTTCTTCCAGTGCAACCCGAAGAGCCCGCAGTGGGTCAACCGCGACCGCTTCGTCCTCTCGAACGGCCACGCCTGCGCGCTCCAGTACTCGCTCCTTCACCTCCTCGGCTACAAGGTCTCGATCGAGGACCTCAAGAAGGTGCGCCGCAGCCCTTCTCGGCCCGCTCGAGAGCTCCTCGGCTAACCCCTCTCCTCCCCTTCTTCCCGCTCTGCAGTTCCGCCAGCTCGACTCGATCACCCCGGGCCACCCTGAGCTCGGCGTCACAGAGGGCATCGAGGTCACGACCGGCCCGCTCGGCCAGGGCTTCGCCAACGCCGTCGGCCTCGCCATCGCCCAGGCCCACCTCGGCGCCACCTTCAACAAGGACGACTTCTCGCTCTTCGACAACTACACCTACATGTTCACCGGCGACGGCTGCTTGATGGAGGGTGTCGCGTCCGAGGCGGCGTCGCTCGCTGGGTGCGTCGACGTCCTTCTCAGGTCCTGGCCGTCGCGCTCGAGCCTCCTCTTCTCGGCTCGAGCGTGCGGCCTAGTTCGCCTGCGCAAGTCACTGACGCACTCGCTCTCTCTCCGTCTGCAGCCACCTCCAGCTCGGCAACCTCATCGCCGTCTACGACGACAACCAGATCTCGATCGACGGCTCGACCTCGATCGCGTTCACCGAGGACGTCGGCAAGCGCTTTGAGTCGTACGACTGGCAGGTCCTCACGGTCGAGGACGGCAACGACGACCTCGAGGGCATCTACAAGGCGATCGAGGAGGCGCGCGCCGAGAAGAACAAGCCGACCCTCATCCGCCTCAAGACGACGATCGGCTTTGGCTCGCGCGACCAGGGCACGCACGGCGTCCACGGCAACCCGCTCAAGGCCGACGACACGGTCGAGATCAAGAAGAAGTTCGGCTTCAACCCCGAGGAGTTCTTCGTCGTCCCCGACGAGACCAAGGCGATCTACGCCGACATCGCCAAGCGCGGCGCCGAGGCCGAGCAGAAGTGGCAGAAGTCGTTCGACGAGTACAAGGGCAAGTTCGGCGACGAGGCGGCCGACATCGAGCGCCGCATCGCCGGCAAGCTCCCGCAGGGCTGGGAGAAGGCGCTCCCCGAGTTCAAGCCGACCGACGACGCCGTCGCGTCGCGCAAGCTCTCCGAGGTCCTCCTCGCCAAGCTCTCGACCGTCATCCCCGAGCTCGTGTCGGGCTCGGCCGACCTCACGCCGTCCAACCTCACCCGCTGGAAGAACGCCGTCGACTTCCAGCCCAAGGCCAACGGCCTCGGCGACTACACCGGCCGCTACATCGTGCGTCTCCCCTCTCTCTATGCACGTTGCAGTGAGCCGTCGCAGAAGACCGGGCGTCGAGAGCTGACCCTCGTCGTCGTCGTCGTCCCTCCCTCCTCCCTCTCCCTCCCTCCCTCTCCTCCTTCCTCCTCTCTCGCAGCGCTACGGTGTCCGCGAGCACGGCATGGGCGCCATCGCCAACGGCATCGCCGCGTACGGCGCCAACCTCATGATCCCCGCCATCGGCACCTTCCTCAACTTTGTCTCGTACGCCGCGGGCGCCGTCCGCCTCTCGGCCCTCTCGCACCAGCGCGTCATCTGGGTCGCCACTCACGACTCGATTGTGCGTTTTGCGTCTCTCTGGAGCCTTTCCTGAGCCTTTGGAGCCCTCGCTGACCCCCGGAATCGTCCTGATCAGGGTCTTGGTGAGGATGGGCCTACGCACCAGCCGATAGAGACCGTGGCGCACTTCCGCGCTCTCCCTAACTGCAACGTCTGGCGCCCGGCCGGTGCGTCCTCTCTCTCGTCGTCGTCGTCGTCGTCGTCGTCGTCGTCGAAACCTGGCTGACCTCCTTCTCGACCTTCTCAGACGGCAACGAGACCTCGGCCTCGTACTACATGGCGCTCACCTCGACCCACACGCCGTCCATCCTCGCGTGCGTCTCTCTCTCTCGTCGTCTCGTCGTCGTCGCCGTCGCACCACCGTCGCTGACCCTCGCACGGACCCTCTCGCAGCCTCACTCGCCAGAACCTCCCTCAGCTCGAGGGCTCTTCGATCGAGAAGGCCAACAAGGGTGGCTACACGCTCGTCGAGGTCGAGGGCAAGGCCGACGTGACTTTCGTCGCGACCGGCTCCGAGGTCGCCATCGCTGTCGAGGCCGCCGAGCTCCTCGGCAAGCAGGGGGTCAAGGCGCGCGTCGCGTCGCTCCCCTGCTGGGAGGTCTTCCGCTCCCAGTCGTCGGACTACAAGCTTTCGGTCCTCCCCGACGGCGCGCCGATCGTCTCGGTCGAGGCGTACACCGTGCGTCCCCTTTCCTCTTCCCCTCCCTCTTCCTCCTCCTCCCTCCTCCTCCTCCCTCGCCCTTCTCTCTCCCTGCACGAGCCTAGCTGACACAGTGCCTTCCCGAACACGCAGACCATGGGCTGGGCCGAGTTCTCGCACGCCCACTGCGGCATCGACACGTTCGGCGCTTCGGCCCCGGCTGTCCAGGTACGTCCTGGCTTCCTCTCTCTCTCTCACACGCTCTCCTGCACTCCTCGCTGACCTCTCTCGTCGTCGCTGTCGTCGCGCAGGTCTACAAGAAGTTCGGCCTCACCGGCGAGGACGTCGCCAAGCGCGCGCAGAAGGCGATCGACTACTTCAAGAAGCTCGGCCACCCGGTCTACTCGCCCCTCTCGCACCAGCTCGCTCTCTAAGCGAGCTCTCCTCTCCCCTCCCCTCTCCTTGTAGATCTCCTCGTCTCTCCTTCGTAGCGAGCGCGCGCTCGCGCCGAAAATCCTCGAGTTTGTGACTTTCTCCTGCGAGCTTCTTCCGCCTCTTGAGAGCATTGTCGCGAGAGAAAGCAGCGAGGGGGTGGCGAGCTTGCTGCGAGATCGAGCGAGAGCCACGGAGACGTCGGCGAGCGAGTCGGCAACTTGGGAAGGTGTCGGGGAGGTCCGTGCGCCGCTCCTCGACGTCCTTCCTCAGCCGATGCTGAGCGAGTCGAGCAGCTCTGCACAAAGCCGTCGACGCTCTCTAGAGCTGCAGCGAAAGGGAGAGCGGGCGCCGCGAGTCGTGCTTCGTCTCCTCCTCCCTCGCGCCTCGAACCCCTCGAGCTCTCAAACAAGCTCTCGGCGACGGGTCCTGCAGCGCAGCACGACGAGATGAAGCTTGCAGATACACCGCTACGGCTAGGGCATGCGCTTGAAGACGTTGGGGACGTAGCCCCTGCGAGCGGGAGAGGAGGCCAGAGCGTCAGGAGGGCGTCGAGCGAGAGGCGGAACAGAGGGCGGCGGACGCACCAGACCTTGCGCGCCACGACGCGGTGCGGCGAGCGCGACGCAGTAGGGTTTTCCCTGCGAGACGAGGCCGAGGCGAGGCAGGGTCAGCTCAGCGAGCGAAGGAGGGAGAAAGAGCAGGGGAGGGATGCGGGCGCACTTCTTGGCCTCGTCGAGCAGGTCCGCCTCGTTCTCGTGCAGGCCGACGTACAGGTCCGTCAACGTCGGCTCGACGGCGACCTGGTCGCTCTTGAAGAACTCGGCGCGGTGCGGGTACAGCTGCGCCGGGCGGCCATGGTCGCCGGCGAGCTCGAGGCTGAGCTGGTGCACGTACTCGTGCCACCCGGAGCTCTCGCCGCGCAGCTCGAGCGTCGAGAGCTTCTGCGCCCAGTGCTCGCCGGCCTCGTGCGCCGCCGAGCGCGTGCGGCTGTACCACTCGAACATGGCGACTCAGAGCGCGATGGCGACGGCGGCGTGCTGCTCGAGCCAGCGGCTGACCGAGCCGACCCAGCCCGACCCCTTGACGAGGCCGAGCGAGCGAAGGAGACTCGCGAAGGCGACGGTGCTGTGCATGCTCGCGCCGTGCACGTTCTCGGCCCAGAGACGGTCGTACTCGAGCAGGACGAGCGGGAGCGGGATCGTCGACATCCAGTTGCTGCGGGAGGTCATGACGAGCGAGTCAGGTCGAGGACCCAGGGAAAGAGGAGAGAGGAGAGGAACGCACTCGATTTTGGCGAACTGAGCGGGCCCGACCTTGAACCTCGAGCCGTCGGCGAGCTCGACGGTCTCGCCGAGCGAGCGCACACGCTTGTTGATGATGAAGAAGGCTCCTTGCCACGCACTGCGCGCAGGGCAACGGGTCAGAGACTTGCAGCGTGAGGGAAGAGATGAAGAGCGCGAGGACGCACCGGCGCTTCTCCGGGTCCGAGTAGAGCGTATGCTCGAGCGCCTGCACCTTGACCGTCTCGTCGTCGACCCGCTTGAAGGCCGTAATGGTCGGGAGGCGGCGCCAGGTCCTGAGGCTAACCTGCAGCTCGGAGAACGAGCGGCTGCGCTCGAGAGCAGGACGGTCCGAGTTGGTGCGAGGCGGCGGCGTCGGATCCATGGCGATCGCGTGCGAGAGAGGCGAGGGAGCGAGCTCGAGCAGGTAAGAGTGCGTCGGAGGAAGCAGCTGGTGCGCTTGCGGCAGCGAGAGCGGTGGGGCGACCGGAAATTCCGCCCGGAGCGGTCCGCGGAGCACGGGGAGGAGGCATCGCCGGCGGACAGGAGTCCAGCCGTGCGTGCGTCTGTCGAGAAGGAGCTGAGCTCGGCGAGCCGCCCACAGCCGGCGCAGCAGCGACGACCGGAACGTGCCGCTGGCGAGTAAGGCCGGGAGGAGGAGGCGACGGCGACTCGCGCGAGTGCCGGTGAGGACCTCACGGGCAGCCAGTGCACACAGAGCGGAGCACAAGCTTGAGCATGAGCGTCCGAGAGAGGGCTGTAAGACGCAGAGCGACGAGAGGGCCTCGCCCACCGACGAGCGACCAAGACGGCGGCCTCGACCTTGTCCTTCTCCGCACCGCGCACGCGCAAGAGGTTGACCTCGCGAGCAGAGCAACAAGCCGCACCGACACGCGCACTGCACCACCAGCGCGTCGCCGCACCGCAGCCTCGCCGCTCGCCCTCGTCCAGGCCAGCCTCCCACCCTCCGTCCCTCCACCCCGCCCGCCCGATCTCAGCACCGTCGCGCTCTGCTGCACCGCCTACTCGAGCACCTGCACCGCCCCGACTCTCGGCCGCCGCTCGCGACGACCCCGCAGCAAACGCGCCCGCCTCGCGACTCGCGCCCTCCCCCTTCCCCTCCCAGCTCCCCACCTCGCTCGTCTCGCTCGCCTACACCGCCTCGACCTCCCTCGGGCACGCCGCGCAAGATGCAGCATTACGGTCAGCCGGACCCGTACAGCCAGCACCACCAGCACCCGGGCCACCCGCAGCAGCACCCGTACGGCCTCGCGCCGCAACAACATCACCCGGGCCAGCAACAGCCGCCGCACCAGCAGCTCCAGCAGCAGCAGGACCTCGACGGGCCGGGCACCCGCAAGCGCAAGGCGGCCCAGATGCAGAGCGGCACGCCGGGCGACGACGACGACGACGAGAAGCCCGGCAGCGACGCGGCGAGCGCAGGAGGGAGCGCAGGCCAGGCGGCCGCAAAGGCGACCAAGGGCGGCGCGAGCGAGTTCGTCAAGAAGCTGTACAAGTGCGTCGCGCCCTCGCTCCCCGTCGAGACGACCTGCGCACGTGCTGATGCTCCCTCGGCGCAGGATGCTCGACGACGGCCAGTTCCAGGACGTCGTCAGCTGGGGCGTCGACGGCTCGTCGTTCGTCGTCAAGGTGCGCCACTGTCTCTGCGCTCATGCTCTCGTGTACGGCGACTGACTGCGCTCGTTCGCTCGCTCGCAGGACATGAACCAGTTCACGACGGCCATCCTGCCGCTCCACTTCAAGCACTCGAACTTTGCCAGCTTCGTCCGCCAGCTCAACAAGTACGACTTCCACAAGGTCAAGAACAGCGAGGAGGGCCCGAGCCAGTACGGCGACAACGTGCGTCCCGCTCTCGCTCGACGCTCAGACCCTCGAGCGGGCTCGTCGCTGACCTCTCTCCCTCGCCTCGCCTTGCAGACGTGGGAGTTCCGCCACCCCAACTTTGGCGCCAACATGAAGGACAACCTCGAGAACATCAAGGTGTGTCCTGGCTCTCCCTGCTCGACTGAGCGACGCAAAGCTGACCCCTCGACTTCTTGCTCGCAGCGCAAGGCGCCCGCCGCCAAAAAGGCGCAGGCGGCTTCCAATGCCGCTCGCGGTCGCCAAGGTCCTCCTCCTGTCGGCGCCGGCAACAACGGCGGGCCGATGGACCCCTCGCTCGGCGGCGGTCCGAGCGGCGCGCCCGGCCACCACCCGCACCACCCGCACCACTCGGGCGGCGCCGGCGACCCGGCGAGCCTGCAGGGGCAGCTCAACGACCTCGCGAGGACCCAGGTCGCCATGCAGCAGCACATGACCAACCTGAGCCAGGACTACCAGGCCGTCATCGGCGAGATGATGAACTTTCAGCGCAACATGGTCGCCCAGGACCAGCTCATGCAGAACCTCATCCAGTACCTCGTCAGCCTCGAGGCCGGTACGTCGACACTCTCTCTCTCCTTCGCCTCCTTCTTATCCTCGTCGTCGTCGTCGTCGTCGATGACGGGCTCGAGCGCAGCGCACGTGCTGACTCGCCCTCGGCCGACGCAGACTCAAAGGGCGCGACGCAGCAGGATCCCTCGGCGCCCTACGTCCCCTCGTCGCAGGCGCAGAAGCTCATCTCGTCGTACACCGAGGTCGCCCGCGCCTCGTACGACCAGATGGCCGACCTCACGCGCCGCGCGTCCCTGTCCGGCGCCGCCTTCCCCAACCTCCCTCCCCTCCCTCCTCCGCCGCCGAGCTTCGGCCAGTTCGACTTTGGGCCGCCGCAGACTCGGGGCCGCGACGGCGAGCCGCAGCAGCAGCAGCAACAGCAGCAGCAGGGCCCGCCGCCGCCGCAGGGCAACGGCCGGGCGCAGTACGGCGAGCCGTCGGGACCGGCGCCGGGAGGAGGAGGGCAGCAGCAGCAGCAAGGCGGCGGCGGCGCGCCGCAGCCGCAGTTCATCCACCCGGCGTACTCGGCCGACTACCCGCCTGCGCCGCCCGCCGGGCCCTCGCAGCAGCAGCAGCAGCAGCAGCCTCCACAGCAGCAGCAGCAGCAGCAGCCGCAGCAGGGCGAGCGCCCCGGCACGGGCCCGCGCCGCAAGAGCAACGTGCCCGGGTGGACGGTGCCGCCGCGCGTGCTCCTCGTCGAGGACGACGCCGTGTGCCGCAAGCTGTCGAGCAAGTTCCTCGAGGTGTTTGGGTGCCAGATTGACGTCGCCGTCGATGGCGTGAGCGCCGTGAACAAGATGAACACGCAGAAGTACGACCTTGTGCTCATGGTGCGCTTTGGCCTCCTCTCCTCTCCCTCGCGCTCGCGCCCCTTCCCTCCCTCGTCGCGCTCTCTCGCTCTCCTCTCTCTCTCTCTTGCCCTCCTGACTGGGCTTCGGCACTGACTCGGGCCCTTCCCTGTGCAGGACATCGTCATGCCCAACCTCGACGGTGCGCCCTCTCCCCTCCCGCTCATTCTCTCCCTTCCTCTCCGGCTCGACCTGACCCCTCGCACTCTCTCCCAGGTATCTCTGCGACGTCGCTCATCCGCCAGTTCGACCCGATGACGCCCATCATCTCGATGACGAGCAACTCGGGCCCGAACGACATCATGACCTACTTCTCGCACGGTGCGTCGCTCGCCCTGCCTTCTCTCGTCCGTCTCGCGAGGCCTGAGGCCCCAGGGACTGACTTGAAGCGGCTGAACGCGCCCAGGCATGAACGACGTCCTCCCCAAGCCGTTCACCAAGGAGCACCTCCTCAGCATGCTCGAGGTGCGTCGGCGTCGGCCTTCTGCGTCTCCTTCTCGCTGACCGTGAAGCTGACGCTCTTCCTGCACGATGACGGCTCACAGAAACACCTCGAGCACCTCAAGTTGATGCAGCAGATGGCCGAGATCCCGCGCGCGCTCGGTTTCACGGACCACCAGATCCAGGATGCGCTCGCCCAGTCGGTCGTGATCCCGGGCGAGGGCCCCGACGGCGGGCAGCAGGTCATCAACCCGTTCTCGAGCATGGGCATCTCGGACCAGGACTATGTCGAGATGCTGCAGGGCATCGCCATGGAGAAGGAGGGCAAGAGGGGGCTCGAGGTCGTCCGGGCCGAGGGCACGGCCCGCTTCCAGGAGGGTGCGTCCCTCGCGCTCTCTCTCTCCTCCCTGCGTCTCGCTGTGCTGCATGCTGACGCCGACCCCCTTCCCTCGCTCGCAGTCCAGTGAGAGCTGTCGTCGAGGGCGGCGGAGGAGGAGCTGCCGCTGCCGAGGTCGAGTCGCTTTGAGTCGGACGTTGTAGCACCCTTTGTCGCCAGCTGTGCTTGCAGTGCCCATACCCCTTTCTCTCGTCTCTCGCCTCGTGAGCTGCAGAGAGTTGAGCGAGGTCGAGCTCGAGCCTCGATCACCTCGGCGCGCCTCGTCCTCATCTCCCCCTCATGCTCGCGCTCAACCACCCAGCTCGCTTCCTACCGCTCAGGATGGCCAGCCGCGAGGAAGCCGTGTGCGGTGCGTCCTGCCGCGCCCTCACCCTGGCGTCCCCTCGCTGACCGAGCTGCCCCTCCCTCCAGAGACGCACCTCTACGTCCTCTCGTTCCTGCGCGCCCACAGCCTCCCCAAGACGGCCGCCGCCCTCGTCAAGGAGCTCGACAAGCAGCCCTGGTCCACCCCGGCCGGCGTCGAGCCGCGCCTGTCGCTCTCGGGCCAGGAGGCCGACGCGCGCGCGACCGCCGACAAGCTCACGGGGACGGAGCTCGTCGGGCTCGTGAGGGCCAGGATCGAGATGCGCAAGGAGAAGTGAGTCGCTACGTTCTGCTTGCGCTCTTGTGCGCGGTCGGCGGGCTGCCCTGCGCCGCCGGATCTGCCCTGCTCCCCACACGGCGCTGGTTCCATCCCGACCAGCCACGCACAGACAGCTGACGAGCACTCTCTCGCACCTCGCAGGGAGGCCAAGAAGGCCGCATCTACGACCGACGCCAAGGGCGCCATCACGGTCGA
Organism: Rhodotorula babjevae; assembly: GCA_920104245.2. Taxonomy (NCBI): domain Eukaryota; kingdom Fungi; phylum Basidiomycota; class Microbotryomycetes; order Sporidiobolales; family Sporidiobolaceae; genus Rhodotorula; species Rhodotorula babjevae. Next base: position 746,787 of record CAKKSZ020000009.1, on the reverse strand, counting down.
CTCGTCGTCCTCCTCCTCATCGTCGTCCGACTCGGACAGCGACAGCGACTCGTCCTCGTCGCCCGACAGCGAGTCGTCCAAGGAGGTCGAGAAGGAGGTGCTCCCCAAGGACAAGCTCGCCGTCGTGCAGGCCGAGCGCAAGGAGGCCGAGGAGGCTAAGGCGGGCAGCATCAGCAGCAGCAGCGGCAGCAGCTCGTCGAGCGACAGCAGCAGTGACGACGAGGCCGCCGACAAGGAGACTGCGGGTGCGTTCCTGCCGTCGTAGCTTGCGCGCGCTCTGTAGAGGAGCCGTCCCGCTGACCTCGTGCACCTCCTCGTCTACAGCTCCCGCCAAGGCCGCCTCCTCCTCTTCTTCCTCCTCGTCCTCTTCCTCCGACGACTCGTCCTCGGACGACGAGTCGGACAAGGCCGTCAAGGCGCGCAACCCGACCGCCGCCACCGCCGCCAAGAAGGCAGCGTCGCCTGCGCGCTCGCTCGCGCCGCCGCCGACGACGCCCGCACCCGTCACGCCTGCGCCGACCAACAGCAAGAAGCGCAAGGCGGCGTCGTCGTCGTCGGGCAGCTCGAGCTCGAGCTCGTCCTCCTCGTCGTCGTCGGGCTCGTCCAGCTCGTCGGGCTCGTCGTCGTCGTCGGGCAGCAGCAGCAGCAGCTCGTCCGACTCGGACTCGGACGCGTCGTCGGCCAAGAAGAAGAGCAAGAAGGCGCCCAAGCCGGCGACCAAGAAGGCGCGCGTCGCCTCGCCCGTCGTCACGCCCGCACTCGCGCCCGCCGTGCCCGCCACGTCGACCGAGTGGGAGCCGCGGCCGCTGCCGCCGCGCGTGCCCAAGCCCGACAGCGCGTCGGCGAGCGCGAGCGCGAGCCCGATGCCGACGACGGCGGGCAGGTTCCGCCGGGTCAAGGCCGAGGAGGTGACGTTTACCGACGAGCGGCTCAAGGACAACTCGTTCGCGGCGAGGGTGCGTCCCCTCTCTCTCTCTCTTGTCGAGCCTCGAGCCTCACGAGCTGACCCTCCGTCTCCTCGTCTTCCTCGCTCGCTCGCAGCCTGCCGGCATGTCGGACTACGGCGCCAAGGCGTCGGCCGACCTGATCGTGACGCGCGGCAAGGGCTTCACCAAGGAGAAGAACAAGAAGAAGCGCGGCAGCTACCGCGGCGGCGAGATCACCATGGCGAGCCACTCGATCAAGTTCAACTACGACGACTAGGCGAGGGCGTGCGGCGCGAGGGTGCGAGGAGGAGGGAGGGACGAGGCGGGAGGAGGACCGTGCGGGGTGGCGCTCTCGGTTGAGCGGGTCTGTCTTTCCTTCTCTGCATTCAGCATGTCGTTCTTGTCAGTCTCTCTCTCGCTCTCGCTTGTGCTCGAGAGGTGGCAAAGTGGTGCAGTAGCGATACAGCGGCGAGGGGTACAACAGAAGCTCGTCGACGGCGCAGGCGGTCCCTCCTCCCTCCCTCTCGTCCTCGTCCCTCCTTGCTCCTCGCGCTCCTCGCCCTGTCGAGCGCACGTCGCGCTCAGATGCGGGGCCGGTCGTCGCCGGCGTCGGGGGTGCGGGCGATGTTGGCGGCCGAGTCCTTCTGGGCCTTGCGCGCGAGGCGCTCGTCCCTCAGGCGGGCGAGCTCGGCCTTGAGCTCTGCCGTGTCGCGTGGCGGCTCGACCTGTGCGGGCGAGAGGGTCAGCAGGAAGGTGGGGAGAGGGGGAGCGATGGCGAGGAGAGGGAGAGGGAGAGAGGGACGGACCTGCTTGATGTCCTCCTTGCGGTAGTCTGCGCGGTGCGGGCCGACCCAGCGCTCGTACCAGTCTGGGTCGCCGTAGTGGAGCATGGTGGCTACTGGCGCAAAGACGTCTGCGGGGTGGGGACGAGGTGAGCGAGTCGGGGAGGAGGAGGGAGGGAGGGAGAGGAAGGGGACGGACAGAGGGTGAACTTGAACAGCTCGAGCTGGGCGGGTGCCATGGTGTGGCTGTAAGTGTGCTCGAGTCTGGCAAGAGTGAGGGAGAGCCTGGCCGTCGTCGTCGTCGTCGTCGTCGTCCTCATCTTCATCAGCGAGCCGACGACTCTCTGGCCCTGTCCCTCTCCCCGCTCCACCCAGGACAGGCTCACACTCGCACCATGAGCTTGCGCGCAACACTCGCACCCGCCCTCCGCTCGGCCGCCCTCCGCCCCTCCCCCTCGACGTCGACCTCCTCCTCCTCCTCCTCCGCCTCGTCCTCCCTCGTCCGCCGCCTCCCCGCCTCGCGCCGCCTCGCCAGCACCATCCCCAGGAACTCGACCGCACCCCTCACCGCCACAGAGCAGCACGCCGCAGCCCAGCTCGACTGGCCCACCTACCTCGCCCTCCGCCGCTCGCAGCGCCTCTGGGGGCTCATCGCCTCGATCCCGACCACCTTGATCGGCTTCTCGGCCGGCGCTGGCTACTTTGTGCGCACTGCGTCCCGCTCTCACTCTCCTCGCCACCTCACACTGACCCACCCCTTTGCACCCCCGGCAGGCCACCATCGAAGCCGACCCGACGAGCACCATCCTCGGGTTCGAGCCCGTCGTCATCTACGGCGCCGCGACCCTCGGCTGCGTCGGCCTCGGCTGGCTCGCCGGACCGACCGTCGGCGGCGCACTGTGGCGCTTGACCCACCGCCGCGTCATGGGCGCCATCGAGGCAAAGGACAAGGGTGCGTCGCGCGACTGCTCTCGTCCTGTTCGTGCCCTCGTCTCGCTCCGAGACGCCGATGCTGACTTGACGACATCCAACTCGTCCGCACAGACTTCTTCCGCCACATCTCGCGGTGGCGCGCCGACCCCTCGCGGCAGTCGGGTCCGTCCCCGCTCGTCCCTCCTTTGCTCGCGCGCTCGGTCCCTCTCCTCGCACGAGCTGACGCTCTTCCCGCCTGCAGCTGCCAACCCGTCTCCCGACTACTACGCCGAGAAGGTCGGCTCGCTGCAACAGTACCGCACCTGGGTGCGCCCCGCTCGTCCTTCCTCTCTCCACTTTCGCTCGCCGAGTTCGCGCTCGTGCTGACGCTCTCGCTCTCGCGCCTGCTCCTTCCCACAGCTGCGCGACCAGGCGTCGTTCAAGCGCAAGGCCCAGTTCGGCCAGGGCAAGGACGCCGTCTACTGAGCCTGGGCTTGACGAGCAAGGAGGAGCTGGAGGAGGAGAAGTGCTCGTCGTCGTCGTGGTCGCAACCTCGTTCATCTGTACATGTCGCGCTCTCACCTCTTTCTCTCTCGCACACCGAGAGCTCGAGAGTAGCTGTCCGTTCTGGCACTGCAGGTCTGTGCTCGAGAAGGCCTGAGCGAGAAGCAAGACGTTGCTCGAAAGCTCGCCGTTCTCTACTTCCTGGCCCCTGGAGGCTCTCTATCGACCGCTCGGGACGGTCACTCGACGATGGAGGCGGCGCGAAGCGCCGCTCGAGATGCTGACCGCCCGATTCTGTGCCCGAGAAGGCCTGAGCGAGGAGGAAGACGTTGCTCGAGAGCTCGCCTTTCTCTACTTCCCGTCTCCTGGATAGGCTCTAGCGACCTTTTGAGGCGGTTGCTCGACGATGGAGGCGGCGCGAAGAGCCGCTCGAGAGGCTCGCCGCCCGACTCTGTGCGTGAGAAGGCCTGAGCGAGGAGGAAGACGTTGCTCGAGAGCTCGCCTTTCTCTACTTCCCGTCTCCTGGATAGGCTCTAGCGACCTTTTGAGGCGGTTGCTCGACGATGGAGGCGGCGCGAAGAGCCGCTCGAGAGGCTCGCCGCCCGACTCTGTGCGTGAGAAGGCCTGAGCGAGGAGGAAGACGTTGCTCGAGAGCTCGCCTTTCTCTACTTCCCGTCTCCTGGATAGGCTCTAGCGACCTTTTGAGGCGGTTGCTCGACGATGGAGGCGGCGCGAAGAGCCGCTCGAGAGGCTCGCCGCCCGACTCTGTGCGTGAGAAGGCCTGAGCGAGGAGGAAGACGTTGCTCGAGAGCTCGCCTTTCTCTACTTCCCGTCTCCTGGATAGGCTCTAGCGACCTTTTGAGGCGGTTGCTCGACGATGGAGGCGGCGCGAAGAGCCGCTCGAGAGGCTCGCCGCCCGACTCTGTGCGTGAGAAGGCCTGAGCAAGGAGGAAGACGTCGCTCGAGAGCTCTCCCTCTCTACTTCTGTCCTTCCGAATTGTCGCAGCACAGGCGCTCGCGTTCGGCCGTGCGACGGTCGAGGAGAGGGTCGCGAGGGAGCAAAGCTATTGAGTCAAGCGTTGCCTCGGTAATCGAGGCGTCGCTTCCATCGATTCTCGGTCCGCCCGCGGCGAGACTTTCGTTGAAAGGTGCGCGACAACGACAGCGCCGCCCACAAGCGTCGGCGCGCCTCGGCCTGATCCCTGGAGGCTCTCTGACGACCTTTCGAGACGGTTGCTCGACGACGGAAGCGGCACGGAGCGCCGCTCGAGAGGCTCACCGCCCGACTCTGTGCTCGAGAAGGTGAGCGAGGGAGACGTTCCCCCCGTCCTCTGTGCATGCCGCGCTCTCAGCTCTATCTCGCACACCGAGAGCTCGAGAGAAACTGTCCGTCCTGGCACTGCAAAGGAGTCTACACGTCTCGAGTCGCGCGCGCAATAAGCTTACAAGGCCCGCCGCTGGGACCCCTTCCTCCTCGTCGTCGAGCGCCCGAGCTCGCTGCTCAGTACCGCCCGCTCCACTGCTGCTGCTGCTGCTGCGGGTGCGCTCGGCCGTAGCTCGGCGGGTACTGCGGCTGCCCGCCGTAGCTCTGCTGCTGGTACTGGGCGGGCAAGCTCGGCACGGGCGGCGTTGCCGTCCTCGGCGACCCGTCGTACGGCGACGGCGAGCGGAACGAGCCCTTGTACACCGACGAGCCGTTGTCGTGCAGCGTCGCGTAGCTGCCCGGTTCGGGCCCGCCGCGGCCGTACACCGGTCGAGAGGGCGACGAGAAGTTGCCGCCGGCGGTCCGTGCGCCGGCGCCGACGAGCGGGATCGCGTCGCCGCCGCCGCCGCCGTTCTTGCTGACGGCGCGCCGAGCATTGCGCGATGCTGCGGCGCCCGCCGGCGTCGGCTTGAGCAGCGCATCGTCGTCGTCGTCGCCAGAGGCGCCCTTGCGCCGCTTGCCGCGGCAGCGCGCCCAGCCCATGCACATGGCGACGAGGAGGAAGAGCCCGGCAGCGCACGCGCCGATGATGAGGCCGACGTGTGCCGCCGTCGACTGGCGCTGCCACCAGTTGCCGAACGCGTTGTCGCCGAAGATCGACTTGCCCGAGCCCGAGGTCGGCCCGGCTTTGACGCCCTGGGTGTCGCCGTTCTTGACAAGCACTGTGAGGGTGAGGCGACCAGAGAGTCAGGTTGAGGAAGCAGGGAGGAGAGAGAGCGGGGACGACGCACTGTTTTGCCCGGTCGAGTACGGCGAGTTGATGATCGTCGCGCGGTCCGAGCCCGAGACGCCGATCTGGCCGCTCGTGTCGTTGGCTGCGAGCGAGAGAGCGAAGAACGAGAGCGAGGAGCGTCAGTCGTCGAGGGCGGCGTGAGGAAGAAGACGGGAGAGAGAGGGAGAGAGGGACGCACAGCCCCACAGGTACGAGTTGACGCTCCCGCCGCCGCTCTGCCGCTTCCACAGCTGCTCGACGCTCTCGAGCTCGAACCCGCCCTGGCGCCGTGCGAGGCGCGAGCCCTTGGTCGACGTGCTGCTCGCCGCCGCCGCCGTCGAAGAAGCCGACGAGGTCGAGTTGGCGCCCGACACGAAGGGCAGCTGCGAGTTGGCGTAGCAGTCGATGCTGACCCACGCCACCTCGGCCTGGAACGCCTTGGCGGCCGTGTAGGCGGGCGAGGACCAGTCGATGAGGCCGCCCGACCAGTCGATCGTCTGTGCGCACGGACCTCGACTTTGTCAGCTCGTCATTCTCTGCGTTTCTCGCTCTCATGGCCTTCTCAGAAGTGAGTGGGAGAGCGACGACGCACCCCTTGAGGGCTCGCAGGGATGCCGGCCGGCCACACCGAGAACTGGACCCGGCTCGGCGTCTGCGGGTAGCGCCCGTTCTTGACGCTGCTCTTCTGCAGGGTGCGCACGCTCTTGCCGTTGACGAGCCAGTCTAGCTGGGTCGGCGTCCACTCGATGCCGCTGCGCGCGAGAGAGAGGCGTCGAGGATCAGCGAGAGCTCGAGAACCGGCGAGAGGAGAAGGGGCGCGAGCGAGACGCACTAGGTGATGAACTGCTGGTTGTTGTTGCGCGCCGTGTGCTCGCCGCCGTGCGTGTAGTCGTCGACGTCTCCCTCCCTGCGTGTGAGAACCGGCGAGTCAGCTGGACGTCGTCTCTGAATGAGAGGACGAAGAGCGTGAGCGAGGCCGGGGGACGCACCAGAAGTAGTTCGAGAAGACCTCGTTCGTGTTGTTGGTCGTCCACTCAAAGTCGATCTCGTCCTTGACGCCGCTCTGTGTGCGACGTCTCGAACACCGATCAGCTTCGAGCGCGACGAGCGCGAAGAGAGCCGAAGAGGACGAGCGACGAGCGCACCATCGTGATAAAGGCCGTGACGACGCCGGGCACGCCGACCGTCTTGATGCTGGCCTGGATCGTGCCGTACAGGACGGTGCGGGTCGTCGAGACACGCGTGCCGCCGCCGTTCTCGGTCAGGGTGAGCACGAGCGCGTTATTCTGCACGAGCGCCGGGTTGGACGAGTCGACTGCGGATGGGCGAGGGACCGTGCGTCAGCGAGAGGACGTAAACAGAGGCGGACGGGAGGAGACGAGCGAGGAGAGGGGCGAGGGGAGGAAGAAGGGGAACGAGAAGGAGAGGAGGGGTAGCGAGGAGACGCACGCTTATCGAGGGTCCAGTCGTACTTGGTCGCGTCACCGTTCCAGTCTGCGTGGTCCTTCTGGAAGCGCGAGTCGTCGGCGAACGTGTACTGCTCGAGGGGGAGAGGGAGGCAGAGCGAGTCAGCGCGGTCGACCAGACGTGCGGCTCAGGCCGTGCGCCGCCTCGACAGGCAGCTGCACGGCCAGCGCAGGTGCAGGAGGACGGCCGACGCACGTTGGCACTTGAGCACACGGGCATGGGCGCGCAGTAGCCCTGGCCGTAGCTGCCCTGCGGGTTGCACCCTCCGAGGCAGGCCGTGCCCGCCGAGCAGTATCCATATTCGCTACAGCACGGCTGCTGCTGTGGGCACTGCGAGGCCCAGCCGCACGCGACGGCCGACGAGTTGCTGCCCGTGCCGCTGCCGCCGGCGGGGGCTTGGGCGCGAGCGGGCGAAGGGGCGAGGAGGAGCGAGGTGCCGAGGGCGAGGAGGGCGGTGGCTGCTGCGCCAGGGCGATGGAGCGAGTGATGCTGGCGAGCTGGGAGGGCGAATGAGGCGGCTGAGGGGTTTGCGAGGGCGGTGCACGGGGTTGACGACGCGACGAGGGCCAAGGGGACAGCGAGTGCGAGGTAGCCGGAGAGGCTCGGGCGGCTGTGCGGGGTGGTGTGGGTCAGCTTGTGCTGCCTCTAGACGCGTCGGAGAGGAGCAGGCGCACCCTGGCTGCATGGTGCGAGCGAGATCCGGCCGGGAACAAGGCGCGAGCGGAGATGAGGACCAAGGCGGGGTCGACTTGGGGCCGGGGCTCTCGCGGCGCTGTGCTGGCTGGCTGGGGCGAGGCTGAACAGGCTCAGAGAGGGGCACAGGCGGGCGTGCAAGCTCGCAGCACGGGCGCAGCTTCGAGGGACGAGCGGGGACGAAGCCAAGTCGCGGTTCCTCCGGCGCGCCTCCACCGTGGATCCGGACGGCGACGATCAACAGAGACGAGACACAGGCACACTGCGACGATGCACTCGATATACAGCGACAAGACCGGCTACGCCTCGCCCCGGCGCACGACCGCGCACACGACCGTCACGTCGTCGACCTTGCCGCCCGCCATCCCCTTGACGTCCCACCGCTTGGCCTCGGCCGCAAACGGCGTGTACACGTCCGGCCGCACGCTCACGACCCGCGCAAAGTTGACCGCCGTTTGCGCGATTGACGACGCGAGCGCGGCGTCGGATGCGGAGCGCGAGGGCGGCGCCGAGGTGCTGCTGTCGACCGACGCCGACGCCGCCGAGGACGCCTCCGAGTCGAGCTTGGTGCGCACGAGCTCGACGAGTCGGTTCGTCTCGCCGTCGGCCCAGATGCTGCAGGCACAGGAAAGAGAGGGTCCGAGAGCGGGTCAGCTCAGGTCTCTTCCTGTCCTTCTCGTCGGCGAAAGAGAGCGAGAGAGGGGGCGCACTTGTCCGAGTAGCCGTCCGTGACAAGCAGCACGACGTCGCCGTCCTCGAGCTGCAAGCTGACGACGTCGGCGTCGCGCGGCAAGTCCCTCAGCCACTTGCCCTGCTGCTCGGCCTTCTCGGCCTGGGCGCGCTCGGCCGCCGGCAGCTTGGACAGCTGTAACGGCGCGTTGAAGAAGTGGATCTGGGGCGTCTGCTCGTGGACGAGGCGGTACAGGACCGAGGGTGTCGGCGGCGTAAAGGTCGAGGCGTCGGTCGGCGGCGATGGTGGAGGGGTCGGCGGCAGGTCCGAGGCGGGCTGAGGGCGCAGCACCATGAAGCCAGAGTCGCCGAGGCTGCACGAGGCGTGTGAGTCAGTCAGCCGCTCGAATCGATCAACGAGGGTCCCGCCCGCCAGGTGCGGTCGACCGACGAGGGGAGAGCGAGCCCAACTCACTTTGCGGCGTGCAGCATGCCCGTCTCGGCGTCGAGCGCGACCAGACACGCCGTCGAGCTTCCTGCGTGACGAGATCGATGAGATGGAGTCAGTGAAGCGCTTGTTCCCGAGGAGAGCGAGCCTGACGACGCCATCGAGAGCGGACGCACCTGCCACGACGCCGTCCTCCTTCATAACGTCCTCGTACGCGCCGTCCAGCAAGTCAACGAGCGCCATGCCGCTCTCGTCACCCTCGCCGTCCTTGGTCGGCGGCGGGAGCGCCCATCGTGCCGTGCGGACCCGCTCGCGCGCGAACCACATGAGCGACTGCAGGCGAGGAGAGCGAGGCGGCGTCAGCGCTACGGCGAGTGCGTGGCTCTTCCATCGAGCCAAAGAGCAAGCACCTCTCGCTCGCCGACTAGCAGCGAGTGAGAAGGCGCAGTGGCTCGAGCGAGAGAGAGACGCACCTGCGAGAAATGAGACGGGTCGACGCCCGACTCCTCCCACCCGCCGACGCCATCTGCAGCCAGGAAATCGTCGTCAGTCCCGCCATGAGCTCGAATAGCTAGCTTCGCAGGCTCGAGCGCCGACGCTCGAGCCCGCGGAGCACTTGGGCGCGAGCAAGAGGACGAGACGGACCTGCGACACCAAGGACGACGCCCTTCGAGCCCATGCCCTCTGCCTCCGGGACGCCCTCTGCAAACCACCAGTCGTGTCCTGCGCCCTCCTTTGGCGCCTTGCCCTCGCGCATGGCCTGGTCGCGCCAGGCGACGAGCGGGTGGTCGGCGCCGAGGCCGGCCGATGCAGGGGCGGGGCGGTAGCCGGGCTTGCCGTGGAAGGCGGCCGAGGTGGTAAAGATCCAAGGGCGGGCTGCGGGGCTTGCTGCTGCTGAGGACGAGGCGGTGCGGGCGAACGAGCGGGCGGCGAGTGGGGAGGGCGAGGCGACCGAGGGGAGCGAGGGGAGCGGCGCACGCAGGTGGGATGCGAGTTGCCGCAGGCGGTGCAAGGGTGCACTGCGACGCATGCTGACTGTGCTCATGGTCGATCGAGCCGAGTGTGGGAGCAGGAGCAGAGCCCAGAGTCGAGCTCGTCGTCGGCGACTGATGAGGGCTTTCTCGCTCGTCTGCACTCTCCAGAGTGCTGTGCACCGGTTCTATGTAGCCTCCAGCGATACAGCAAGGCCCTCGACCCCTCCCAGAGCACCCCCGGGCCGCGCCGTCCTCGACAACCTCCCCTCCCCTCCCTCCTCCGTCCCCGCCTGCCTCCACCGCCAGCAGCCGCCTCTATCGATGCAGAAACCGCCTCGACTCGCTCTCCGGCACTGCAGAACAGGCTGCGGCCCGCCGCGATCTTCTTCCTGCGCGCGTGCTCTTCTCCCGAGGAAGGTCAAGCGGGAACGACGACTTGCAGCAAGCAGGAGGAGGAGTGCGGGGGTAGGGACAATGACAGAACAAAGAGGGTACGACAGATGGGAATGGACGAGATGGAGAGAGAATGCGCGATGAGGGAGAGAGAGAGAGAGAGGAAAGCGAGATGATCCTCGAGACCGTCGGCCGCGCCGCTCACCCTCCCGCACGCAGCGCCCGCCGTGCCTCCTCGAGCCGCCGCCCGAGCAGTCTCAGCTGCACGACCGAGACGGGCGACTCGGCAGGGGCGCGCAGCCTGACCTCGTCGAGGACGAGCGCGAGCATCGCCGGCTCGAGGAGGACGAGCTTGGCGAGCGCGTCGACCGAGTCGAGGCCGGCCGCGGCGAGGTGAGGTGCGAGGGGGACGAGAGCGGGATTGAGGGCGGCAAGGAAGGGCGGGAGGGTCGAGTGGGCGGACGTAACCGAGGTGGAGGAGGTCGAGGGGAAGGGAGGGAAGGCGAGGGGAGGAGGCTCGAGCATGCGGCGCGCCTTCTTGCGCAAGGACGACGAGCCCCTATGCTCGTCAGCGGCGATCTCGTGCTTCTGCTGGCCTCGCCGCGCTGCGCCGTGAGCACCGCCGCGCGCGCGCGCCCTCGAGCGCTCTCGCTCGCGCTTGCGCTTGCGCCTCGTCGTGCTCGGCAAGCCCGAAGCAGCTCGCGCCGCCTTGCGCTCGGCCTCGGCAGCGAGCTGGAGGCGCTTGACCTTGTCGTTGGCGGCCTTGGCGCTCGAGCACGTCTCGGGGAAGAGGTCGGGACCGAGGAGGGTGGACCACTTGATGGCGGCGAGCGCGTCGGGCGAGACCTTGTGACCGACGATGAGGTTCTTGACTACGGCGTTGGCGTGTGAGGCATGTCAGCCGAGAGCCCGGAGGACGCAGGAGTGAGCAGAACGACGCACTGCGGGCGTTGTCGGCATTGTGCCTGAGGAGGACGACGAGGTGGCTCGCCACCTGAATGCGGCTGCGGTACTTGCCCGTCTGGCGGCGAATGTACTCGCCGACGAGACCGTTGCGCCCGTACGACTCGCCGTTCGTCTCGAGGTAGACGACCCTGCGGCCCATGGCGGGCAGAAGTGCGAGCGCTGCGAACGTTGGGCCTGCGCATCAGCTGTGTCGCCAAGCCGAGTGCGGGCCTGTGTATGAAGAACGCACCCTTGCACAGAACGGCGTCCAGCTCGTGGTCCCACAATGACCCCTTGCCCGGCTTCTCGTCGTCGTCGCTGTCGTCCTGCGGGAGGAGCCGAGAGGTCAGCTCTGCCTTGCAGGTGGTGCGGCGCGGGCACGTACCGACTCGTACGAGCTCTCAGTATCGTCACCGTCGCAGGCAGAAGCCGGCGTGCCGAAAGATGGCGAGCAGGATGAGGCCTGTGTGGGCGGCGAGGGGGGGACGGGGCGCAGCAGCATGAGACGGGGTCAGCAGGGCCACGCATGGCTCAGTGGCAAAAGAGACAGTGCTTACGAGAGCTCCGGTCATGTCTGTCGCCTCGGTCCGGGTCGTGGCGGTCGAGACGAGGAGGGGAAACACGGCGAGCTGATGACGAGGTGGAGGAGCAAGGACGGGCTGTGGCCGGGTTAGGCTCGCGATGGGCGGATCTGCGAGCTCCTTGCAGGCCCCAGTAGCGTCAGCCAGCGTACTAGGCACGCGGTGAGGGTGGGAGAGCGCGCGCACCTCGTCGTCTTCGCGGCGGGCGAGTGCTGGGGAGGCCGTGTGCGCCGCGAACGGGCAGCCGCTGATTCAGTCACCCGTGCGCAGCTCTCGTGCGAGTCGGACTGGCTGCTGAAGGGTGCGCAAGGACGAGGAGAAGGGCGGGGTGACGAGCCAAGACGAGGCGCGAGCACCACCCGCCTTGAACCGGGCTTCTTTCGCACGCACAGGTAGACAGGTCCAGCGACATTGTCACAGACGCTACAAGCTGTTCTACAAAAGCGGCCTCCGAGCCCACCCATGCGCGACCCGCTCCCCCGGCCCGTCTCCGAGCGAGCTACTTTCTCCTGTCAAACTCGACCCTCGCCGCGCCGACGGCCTTCTTGAGCCAGGCGACGTCGAGAGGACCGAGTCTGCCCGTCCTGCGCAAGTGCTGGTAGAGGAGCTTGAGCGAGCTCTGCTCGAGCCCGAGGAGGAGGACGAGCGCCGAGGTCGAGTCGACGCCGAGCTCGAGCAAAGCGCGCGCGCTCGGCTCGTGGTTGTGGGTCGGGTGCAAGCTCGAGAAGAAGGCGGTGAGATCGTGGAGGAAGAGCTGGGGGGCCTGGTCGGTCGTGCGCAACTGAGCGGCCTGGGGGAGGGGGACCGCGAGGGGAGGCGCCGGAGTCGGCGGCGGCGGGCGAGGGCGAGTCGATGCCGGGCGCGGAGGCGGTGCCGTGTCGATCATGTCGTCGGGGGTAGTCGAACGCGACCGCTCGGAGCTCGACGTGGTCGTCCTGCGACGGCGGCTGCGACGCGGCTGCTCGCTTCCCGGCGAGTCGGGTCGGGCTCGTCGAGGCTTCTTCTTCGGCGGCCGGTCGACCTTGAAGATCCGGCGTTTCTTGACATGTCGCGTAGACGGAGGCGCCTTGACGTGCGGGAAGAGGTCGGGTCCGAGGAGCGTGTCCCAGTCGGTGGCGGCGAGTTCTTGAGCGGTCGCCGAGCGTCCTGAGAGCAAGTCCTGGTCTGAGACGTTCGAGATCGTCAGCTCTGCACATCTGGGGCGAGGCATCGACAGGTCAAGAACGCACACGAGGCGTCGTCCTTGTTGCGCCAGCGCTGGATGTCGATGCGGTTCTGGGCCTGCTGCGGCGAGCGAATCTGGCCTGTCTGGCGCCGGACGTACTCGACGAGTAGCTCTGTGCGACGAAAAAGCCCGCCATTGAGCCGAACGCGCGTGCCGCCGAGGTTGGGGACGAGGTTGAGAGCTGTTGCCGTCGGGCCGGACGTCAGTAAGCGCTCGCGACGAGACAGGGCGGGAAGGGATCATCCGCGCACCTCGAAGAAACGTATCTGCGATCTCCGAGTACCAGACCGGGTCGACCCGTCTCGCAGGGCCGGCATCGAGCCCAGCTGCGCCGCTGTTCTCCTCGTCTTTCCCGTCGGACCCTGCGCCGTCCTCGTCCGACGCCTCACTCTCCGGCGGCTCGCTCAGCTCCGACGACAGCTCGCCGTCGCCGTACGGGGAAGGAGCTTGCAGCTCGACGGTGGTGGCAGCGTCGCGCTGAGAGGCGGCGGCGAGGGGAGGCTGGCGGGGCGGGGCGAGCATGGATGGACGAGGCGACAGCTGGGGCTCGTGGAGGGAAGGTGCTGATGGACATGGGTCTGAGGGCGTCTGTCGAAGCTCTTCAGGCTGGCCGGCTGAGCTGGAGGGCGGGTGCTGGAGGTCGAGAGGCTCATCTGGCGCGGGGCGAGGAGGAGACAAAGGGAGGTCGTCGAGCGGGTTGGGCGGGTCGTGGGGCGGGTCGGTCGGTGCATAGAGGTGCGCAGGCTGTGTGCCGCTGTCCTGCATGCTGGGCAGGAGCGAGGTGTGCGAGCGAGAGGAGGAGGAGGAGCGTGGCCAGCGCACACGCCTCCCCCGAGGTCTCAGACTCGCAGCACACTGCTCGCCCTCGCCCTGCGCTCTCGTGTGCCAGGACCGAGTACACAGGACGAGAGAATAGAATGACAGGCTAGTGAGGACACGGCTGAGGAATACGGCGCCGAGGAGGACGAGGGAGCTAAAGGAGGAGAGAAGCTGGACGGGCGAGGCCTTTGCGACGACCAGCGCACGGTAAGGCAAGGCACAGAGTGAGTGGTACAAGGAGGAGAAGGAGGAGGAGGGGTGGAGAGCCGCCATGCTCGAGCAGCTCAGGCGCCGTTGCCCTTGACGAGCTCGCCCGTGCCCCACCCGCTCACGCCCTTCGACCGCGGCACCCTCCCCCTCTTGCCGCCCCGCTGCACGACGACGACCGTCTCGTCACCTCCGCACCGCTCAGCGTCGAGCACGACCGCGCTCGCCGCGTCGCCAAGCGCCCGGCGCACCTCGCTCGCGCCAATGACCGAGCGCAGCAGCGACCCGGCGGCGCTCGCCTGCCCAAGGAGCGCGCGCAGCTCGACCGCGTGCGACGGCGCGTCGCGGCGGCCGCGACCGGCAAAGACGACGAGCGGGACGCGCGCGCCCGACGCCGACGAGGTCGAGGAGGACGAGACAAGCTCGGCGCGGAGCTTGGCGAGGCGGGCGAGCGCGTGCGCGAGCGGGACGCCCGAGCGCAGGGTGTCGAAGGCGATGCGGGTGTGCGAGTCGGCGTCGGTCGAGGGGAAGAGGCGCGAAACGAGGACGTCGTCCTCCGTCTCAGACTGCATGCCCGCGCCCTGCGCGCCGCCGACGGTCGGGTACAGCGTGTCACCGGCGCCGGCGCCGCCGTGCACCGTGAAGAGGGGCTGCTCGCCCGTCTCGCGCGAGAGCGTCTTGCTCGCCTCGCCCTCGTCGTCGCCGAGCTCGGCGCCGAGCAGCGCGCGGTCGGCGGTCGTCACCTCGGGAGCGCGCTCGACGCGCACGACCGTCGCCGACAGGCCTGGGTGCGCCTTGACGAGTTGGACGACGAGCGCGAGCGCGAGGCGGTCGTCGCTGCCGCCGTGGAAGGCCATGAAGAGGTGCGTCTGGCCGGCGACGACGACGCGCTCGTCGTCGCTCGCCGAGGCGGATGAAGCGCGGTCGAGGAAAAGCGCAACGTCGCAGGGCGCCTCGGCAAAGACGTCGCGCACGGCCGACGCGTACCCAACGGCGCCCTGGACCGAGACGCTCGCCGACGAGCCGCCAAAGAGGCCCTCGAGCGGGTTGGGCAGCCACGACTCGGCGACGCCGGCCTCGGTCGTCGACGATGATGCGCCTGCTGCCGCCGAATTTGAGGTCGAGGGCGCCGTGACGGCCGACGACGAGGAAGGCGAGGGTAGCGCCCACGGCAGGACGACGACCTCGCTCTCGGTCTCCTCGACGAAGCTGGCAACCTGCCGGGCATAGTCGTCCGTCTTGACGAGCGCGAGGCTGAGGCGCTTGACGTGCGCGCCGAGGCCCTGGGCGAACGCGCGCAGGACGACCGAGAGAGGGTCGGCGCGCAGGAGGGCCGGCTCGGACTCGGCCGAACGGAAGAGCGCAGAGGTGCGGTCCGTGAGCTCGACGATGCGCAGGAGGGCGAGCTGGATCGCGCTCGAGGCCGAGGAGGACGAGGTGCCGTTGCTGGTCGAGAGCGAGGTCGGCAAGGGCGAGTCGCCGTCGTCGCTGTCCGAGTCGTGCGCCGCCGCCTTCTTCTCGCCCTTCTCGCCGACAAGCGGCGCTTCGATCTGTTTGACGCGGTGCGCCGGCGCGCTCGGCGCAGGCTGGACGAGCCGCAGGAAGCCCATGACGGCGGGCAGGTGCTCGAGCTGCTCGACGACGACGGCGAACCTGGTCCTGCGACGCTCGTCGCCGAAAGCGCCCGCGCCGCCCGTGAGCGCCTTGTCCTGCGCGGGCGGGATGGCGGCGAGGCCGCGGCGGAGGCGCTCGGCCTTGATGCGGTACCACGACGGGTAGAAGGCGAGCGTGAGCGGCGTCGTGACGAAGGTCGTGATGCTGCAGGGGAGTGCGGGTCAGCGGGTTGAGCGCAAGAGGCGCAGGTGGCAGAGGGAGAGGAAGAGGCCGACGCACAGGGCCATGACGACGAACATGGCGAAGACCGGCGGGTTGAGGATCTTGGCGTTCAGGCCGATGTTGAGCACGATGAGCTCGACGAGACCCTTGCAGGCTGTGCAGTGATGGATAATGCGCTGTCAGTGACCCGCGCTGCAGCCACTCACCTCGCACGCCCGAGCGACACGTCGGCGACGAGGAGAGGGCGAGCAGCTCGACGCACCCATGAGGGACCCAACCGCGCCCGACTCGCGCCAATCCATGCCGTACAGCTTGGCGACGCCGCCGCACGAGACGAACTCTGCGTGCGAGAGAGGGACAGAGGGGTACGAGCCAGTCAGCCTCTTTCCGGGATCGAGGCCCGAGCGGCGAGGAGAGAGAAAGACGACGCACTCGACGCGAACGCGACGATGCACACGCACACGACCCAGCCCCAGATGCTGCCGTCGCTCAAGAGGCCGAGGTCCGTCTTGAGGCCCGAAAGGGCAAAGTAGAGCGGGAGGAACAGGACCGTGACGAGGTCCTCGATCTTTTCCGTCAGCGGCGCGCGGATCTCCTTGGGGACGACGAGGCCGACGAGGAAGGCGCCGAAGATGGCGTGACTGTGGGCGAGACGGGCGGCGGCGAGGAGGTTGGGAGAGAGGCGGAGGAGGAGGGGCGGAAGTGCAGGGTCAGCTGGGAAGGTTGACGAGCGAGAGAGGGGAGAGAGAGGAGGACGCACACGCCGATGCGGTCCGTGATCCATGCACTCGTCAGGACGAGGAACAAGACGAACGCCGTCATGCTCTGGCTCGGCCCGTGCTCGCCAAAGCTCCTCGTCTTGCGCCCGATAAACTTGAGGAGCGGCCGGCCGAGGAACCACAGGGCGAGCGTCCAGCCGACCGAGGTCAGGATGACGTACAAGACGATGAGGCCGGACGTCGAGTTGACGAGGGCGATGGCGAGCGCGAGGAGGACCCAGCCGACGACGTCGCTGCGGACGCTCAGAGAGAGGGTCAGTGCGGTGATCACCTTGCGCCGCTCACGCGCTGCAGCTCTTCTTGACTGAGAGCCGAGCACGAGGGGGAGGGAGGGACAGCCACGCACTTTCCGACGCCGGCCGAAAGGACGATGACGCCGACGTGGTCCCTCAGCAGGTTCTCGTCGGTCAAGATGCGCGCGAGGACGGGAAAGGCCGTGATGGCGTTGGCCGTCCCGATGAACAAGAGGAACGTCCCAAAGTCGACCGTCGATGCGTCGACAAAGCGGTCGTAGATGCCCTTCGAGACGGCGGCGCCGAGGCCGAACGGGATGACGAGGCCGAGGAACGAGATGGACGACGAGATGGCGACGTTGCGGCGGAAGAGGGAGAAGTCGACCTCGAGGCCGACGAGGAAGAGGAACCTGCGAGCGAGGGCGGGGCGAGGTGAGCAAGAGGTCCGTGCGCGCCGGAGGAGCGCCTCGAGGTGGACGCACAGGCACAGGCCGATGTTGGCAACGAGGCTCACGTAGGGCACGCTCGCCGGCGGGAAGATGTTGCTCGTGAACCCGGGAATGCGACCTGTGCATCAACCGGCAGCCGAGAATCAGCATGACGCCTAGGAGGCGGCGTGCCGATCGGGGATAGAGGGACGCACCGAGAGCTGAGGGCCCGACGAGGATGCCCGCGATGACCTCGGAGATGACCCTCGGCTGGCGCAGGTAGCGCAGGCCGAGGTGGAGCAGGCGCGACAGGCCGACGATGATGAAGGCCTGGACGATGAACAGGATGAGCGGGCTGCGCGCAAGACGGGGCGTCAGCGTGGGTGCTGCTCGACGTCGAGAGGGTGTAAGAGAGGGCGCACTTTGAGGCGTCGAACGCGACGGGCGAGCCAAACGCCGGGTCAAAGATGGTGGCCGGGTGAGCGCTCGCCGAGGGAGCTGCGCCGAGCGTCTGGGTGACGGTCGCAAAGGGTGCGCCGACGATGGCTGCGGTGCGAAGTCGTGCGAGTCAGCGTTTGCGCTTTGTAGAGGTGCGAGAGGTCGAGGCGGTGCTGCTCGAGCGGGAAAGGCGTGCCAAGACGAGGTGCGTGAGGGGGGTGGAGCGAGACGACAAAGACGCACTCGCCGTGACCTTGGCCGTGACCGAGGACGACATGGCGGTGACGAGGTGCTGGCGCAGTAGTAGCTGGCTGAGGAGGAGGAGAGGAGGAGCTGCGGATGGCGCGAGAAGACGAGGTCTGGGCTGGTGGGGGAGGGGGAGGGCGCGAGCACTGGGTGGGCGAGATCGGGCGGGTGCGTGCGCGCGAGTCGAGGCTTGCCCTTGAGGAGCTCGTACGCGTGCTTGGCCTGGTCGAGCGGCGAGACGAGGAGCGAGGGCGGGACGATGGCCGTGTTCGCCGGCGGACGACGAGGCGCACGAGGTCGTCGAGCAGCCGGGGGGCCTGGCGGGCTGGACGAGGCTGCGCCTGCTGGCTGTGCGGCAAACCTGGACGGTGCTCTGCCCTGCTCGAGCCGAGGCGAGAGACGGTGGAAGCGAGGCAAGCCAGGGTCGAGGGGGAGCATGAGAGGTGGCTCGTCCACCCCGTCTCTCTTCACACAGGCTCGTGTCTGACTAGCCTGGTGCGCTCTCTGTCCTTCTCTGAGCACCATCGTCTGGTCCCCAACTCGCGCCATGGTGTGGGAGGCCGTCGACTCGTCTCCCCCGCTCGCTCTCATCACCTTCGCCGTCTCACGGGTCGACACTGACCCTAGGCCTGCGTGCGACCATCCCTGCAGCATTAGAACACGTCCAACCAGCCCCACCGCCCCTCGTCCATACGCCCCTCGGCCGCGCCGCCTTCGCTACCTCGTCCTCCTCGACCTCATCTCTCCCTCGACCGCCTCTCCACCAGCCTACCTCGCCCGGACGACCATGGCCGACCAGCTCTACCTTCGATACTACTCGGGCCACGTCGGCTCGTACGGTCACGAGTTCATCGAGTTCGAGATCACGGGCAACCGCCTCCGCTTCGCCCTCAACACCAAGTCCGTCCTTCTCTCGCTCGAATGCCTTTCGAGGTCGTCGCTGACACGAACCCATCCGCAGCTACCGCAACGAGGGTCTCCTTCGGCGAGAGAGTGCGGCTCGTCTCCTCGACCTCGTCCACCGCTCCTCTCTCGCCCTCTCGGTCTAACCTCTTCCTCTCTCGCGCTCGCAGTGCACCTCTCGCAGGCTGTCCTCGACGAGTTCAAGCGCATCGTCGCCGATTCCGAGATTGTCAAGTACGTCCTCGTGCACCACTTTGTCGGCCTCGTCGGCCTGCGTCGTCTCTCTCGTGCTCTCGCTGACTCTCCGCGCGCTCGTGCAGGGAGGACGACGCCAACTGGCCCAAGAAGAACGTCGTCGGGCGGCAAGAGCTCGAGGTCATGCTCCCGCCCTACCACATCTCGTTCGAGGTGCGCCTCTGCTCCTCTCCTACATCGCGCACACCTCGGCGCCTTGTGCTGATACGCCCTCTCCCGCCTCGCCTACGCCTCGTCTCGCAGACGGCCAAGATCGGCTCGCTCGTCGACGTGCAGAACTCGGACGACCCGGACGGCATGCGCGTCTTCTACTACCTCATCCAGGACCTCAAGGTGCGTCCCTCGCTCCCTTGCTCCCTCGCCCTGGCGCGCCCTCGACCTCCTCGATGTGCGCACTGACGCCTCGATCCCTCGTCTCTGCAGATCTTTGTCTACTCGCTCATCTCGCTGCACTTCAAGATCAAGCCCGTGCGTCCTCCTCCCCTCGCCTCTTCCTTCTCCCTGGCGCGCCCTGCTTTCGACGGTCAAACTGACTTTGGCTCTCGTCCTCGTGCACAGACAAACTAGGAGACGACTGTAGCAGGAGCCAGATGTGCAAAACCCACCGCTCGCCGGCGATACCCCCTCTCGCTCTTCCCTTCTCGCCCCGCTCGACCTGGTCGCTCTCGGCTTCTCCGCTTCTCGGCGCTCCGGCTGAGAGGGCCCGTCCGCACGAGCCCCTGTCTGTCTCTCGATCACGGCGTCGGGCTGTCCGCGGACGACCCAGCCGCAGGACCGGCTATGAGCCTCGCTCTCGCCGTCGCACTCACGGCGCGTTCCTCCTTCTCTCTCCCTTGCAGCTCGCCTGCAGCGTCACGACCGCCGCAACCGCGCACGCGATGTCGACATCTCCCGCTCTCCACCTCGTCGAGCACGGCGCCGACCGCCTCCCTCGTCACCCCTCGCCGCACCACACGTCTCTCGCGCGCCTCGCGCCCTCGGCGCTCGTCGAGGCGTGGCTGCGCGCACCGGCGGCGACGGCATTCAAGCGCCGCGACCTGTCGAGGGTCGAGACGAGCGGCGTCGGGCACAACCTGTTCGTGCACGAGCCCCGTCAGTGCGTCTCGCTCTCGCTCTCTCCCTCACGTCTCCTTGAGCGCCGTTCCTGATGCTCGACGAGTGCGCAGCATCTGGCAGCAGGCCTACATCGAGGTCAACGACGACGTCGCGTCGCTGCGGCACGCCCAACGGCCTTTGGCGCCGCTCGAGTTTGACGTCGACGGCCGCACGCTCGCCAAAATCGAGTGCGTCAACTCGCTTTCGAGTCTCTGTGTCGAGCCACCTGTGCTGACGAGGCGATCTCGTGCAGCAACTGGATGGCGCTCGTGCCGCTCGACCACGTCCTCCTCACGTTCGACAAGCTCTTCGACCACCCAGCCCTGTTCTTCGGCGCCAACCCCGCTCACCGCGAGCTCGAGATGTTCGTCCGGCTCCTCATCGACCTCGGGCTCGTCCCGAACCGCGACAACGTCACCCTGAGCGGTCGCGAGCTCGTCGCCCTCTCCCAGTGGCTCGCGCAGCACTGCCCGGTCGCCGTCGAGCTGTGGCGGTACACGTTCGCGCACATCTACAGCAACGCGCGCGAGGCGGCGGGCTCGACTGAGGCGTGGCACGAGCAGCTCAAGGCCGTGCGCTTCCCCGCCGGCGGGTCGGGCAGCGCCTGGGTCCTGTACGTGCGCCACCTCGAGGGCCTCACTGTGCGCGCGCCCAAGGTCGACGAGGGCCACTACTTCGAGGAGACAGGCCCGCTCGGGGTCGCGAGCTTTGTCGAGCTGTACCTCGAGCTGCACCCGGACCGGGACCAGCTGCTCGAGAACGCGACGAGGTGCGTCACCCTCTCTCCTGCCCTGTCTTTCCCAGCTGTGCCCTTCTCCTGTTCGACGATCAAGCCCTGACGAGCTCTCGTCTTGATCGCAGCACGAACCGCACGCCTCGTCTCCCGCTTCTCGAAAACTCGCTTGCCAAGTACGAGCCCGTCGAGCGCTCGAGCCGGTGCGTCCCGTCTCGCCCTCTCCTCCTCTACTCCCTTGTGATCAGTCATTAATTCGTGCGCTCCTCTTACAGGGCGTCTGTGCTCTCGGGCCGTGCGCTTTCCCGCTCGTGAGCCTCGCAGTGCAACCTGAAGTCGACCTTCTCAAGTTGCGATCTTCCTTCCCTCGAGCTGCAACGCGTGTAGTCTCTCCGCTCTCCTTCTGCGTGAGCTTCCCGTCGTCGAGAGAAGCTCGTGGCGCGGCAGCAGTGCCTGCGCCGGCCCAAGCCCGCCGCAGCACCTCCTCCAGACTCGTCACTCGCTCACGTTCCGTCTTCCCGCTCGCCGAGCGCCTCTCAACTTGCTGCGCCTCTCCCCGCATCGCGTGCGCCGGGCCGACACTCGTCGCCGAGCGGGCTGCGATAGCTCCTGTCCGTCATCCGCGGACGTACCGGCGGAGTCCGGCTCACCATCCCCATCCTCTCAATCGCTCGCTCTTGCTCTCCTCCTGCTTGAGCTAGCTCAGTCTACTCGTCTAGGATGGCAGAACACCGCCTGTACGTGCACGGGCCGACGCACGAGCCGTTCAACCCGCTCGCGCTCGACGAGGCCCGTGCGCTCGTCGACTTTCCCCCGGACGAGGCGCTCCAAGCGTGGTACGGCGAGGCGGCGGGGACGGCTCTGCAGCGTTATCGAGACGACCAGGTCACGGTGCACAGGGTGCCGAAGGAGCTCTACTATGACTCGGAGCAGCGCTGGTCCGTCCCCCTCGCTCCTCGGCGCCTCATTTCTCGCTGTTTCTGACGCGCGCGTCGGCCCTCGGTACAGGACGTGGAAGCAGGACGTCCTCAAGGTCAATGACGTGTCGCTCGGGAACGCCGGCCAGGCGCACCACGGCACTTTCTGGGCCAAGATCGAGTGCGTCGTCCTGCTTCTTGCTCGTCCGCCTTGGGCTCACTAACTTTGTCGACGTGTGCAGCAACTGGTTCGCGCTCGTGCCTCTTCCTCTCGTCCTTCAAGCTTTCGACCGCCTCTACGATGAGCCCACCCCGCTCAACACCGACCTGAGGACGCACCAAGTCGAGGCGTTCGCCCGCCTCCTCCTCAGCCTCGGCATCGACCCGGCCGTGACGGCCGCTGCCGCTTCGGCAGATCGCCGCAAGCATCTCGTCCAGTGGCTCGAGTCGAACTGCAGCCAAGCCGTGCAGTTCTGGATCGCGCTGTACACGCACGTGTACCACAACGCTCGGACCGCCGCCGGGTCGACGTCCTGGGTGACTCGCCTCGACCGCCTCGACCTCGGCCAAGGCTCAGCCGCCTGGAGGACCTACCTCGAGCACCTCGAGACGGGCCTCAGCACGGCGCGGCTCCCAGGCCTCTTCCCTCGCGCGTCGACCTACATGTCTAACTTTGTCGCGCCCGAGCTCCTCGTCTCGCCCGTCTTCACCGACCTGTACCTCACGCTGCACTCGCTCAAGCAGCGTCCACCGTTCCAGAGGGTGACGAGGTACGCGCTCCTTCTTCGCCTCGACGAGGGGTCCGTGCACGACCCGCAAGATCAGCTGCTGACGCTCGTTTCGACACAGCTTTGGCACGTCGTCGTCGTCGCTCTTCCCTCCTCTTCGCTCTGTCACAATCGCCGGACCTGAGTACCACCCTGAGCCGCGCTCGAGGGCCGCCACCGAGAGCACGTCGCCGTCGTCGCCGACTTCGCAACCTTCCCAAGTCCGGTTCGTCTCGTTTCTTTCGCTCCTGACGCTGCCGCTCGGCCGCTCACTCGCTCGCCTTCATGCAGGAGTATGAGCTCGAGGATTTTCAGGCGCCTGCGTCCGCGTACGACGCCTCACTCGTCTGCTTAGCCTCGTCCCTGCAACCTCGTGATTCTGCTTCTGCTCTTCCTCGAGTCGTGCACGGGCCGCTCTCGGGTGAGAGTGAGAAAGACGGGATTCGCACGCCTGCGCTCAGAGCGCACAGCTGAAAGGGGACTAGGGGATACAACACAGCGCGAAAGTGGCGAAAGGTAGATCCTCGTCCTGCTCCTCCATCGCAGAACCGTCGCGGCCGACCCGCTCTACTCCCTCGGCGCCCCGCTCGCCTCGCCGTTCTGGCCCGCAAAGCCGAACATCGAGTGCAGCTCCTGCAGCTTGGCGCTCTGCTGCGGCGTCGAGCCGGGCCCGAGCGACAGCCTCGAGCGGGTCGGCGTGCCGGGAACGGCGACGCTCGGCGGCCGGGACGAGCGCGAGACGGGGCGTGCGACTGCAGAAGAGTCGACGTCAGGACGAGCGACGAGCGAGAAGGGCTGAGAGGAGGACGCACAGGTCGAGGCCGAGTCGAGAGCGGCCGAGGCGGGCGGCTCGCCGGTGCGCTCGCGATCGGCCGCCTCGAGGTTGGCGAGGGCGCGCTTGAGGTACGTCTGGAAGTAGCTGCCCGTGCCGGCCATCCTGTGCACATGTGGAAGGTCAGGCTTCGACTCGAGGCTGGCGAGGAGGGAGAAAGAGAGGTGGACGGACCAGGTCGCGATGCGGGCGGACGCCTCGGGGTGCTCCTTCTGGAACTCGTACAGCGCAGCGATACCCTGCGAGAGGAGCGAGAGAGCGTCAGCGGTTGCCCTCAAGGCTGGAGTCGACGAGCGAGGAGAGGGACGACGCACAGACCGCGAGTTGTTCGGGTCGCCGATCAGGTCAAAGATCTCCTTGAGGCGCTGGTTGACGGCGATATCGGAGCCGCCCGGCGACGTCACCGTCGGTGGGGCGGCCATGCTGGACGACGGGCGCGATGCCGTGCGGTTGGACGGCGGCGAGCCGTTTGAGCTGCGAGAAGGTGCGTCCTCGCGAGAGGGCTGCGAGGAGAGCGACGCTGCCGACGCCTGGCGAGCGAGCGATGATGCCGATGGGCGAGACGGCTCAGGAGCTGCGCCTGCTGCCTGATTGACGAGGCGGTGCAGGTACAGGTAGACGAACGAGCTCTCGGCCTGGTCGATCTCGTCGAGCTCCTCAAAGACCTGGTTCTTGAGGACCGAGACGACCTGCTGCAGGATGGTCTTGACGGTGCGAAGAGGCAGGTCGGCGAGCGGGATGTTGTCGGTCGAGCGGCGGCGCCACTCGGCGGGAGGGATCGCGACGAGGAACTGGTTGATGTCGCTCAGGAGGCGAGGCGCGAGGAGGTTGCGGTTCTCGAGGCTCTCCTTGACGGTCTTCGAGACCTTCCAGAGGCACTGTGAGGAGAGCAGGCGCGAGCGTCAGCGTCGAGCGAGCACGAGACGAGGTAGATAGAGGGAGGGGGCCTGAGCGCACCTTCATGACGAGCTCGGCGTACTTGGCCCGATCGGCGAGTTCTTCGCCGCGCAGCTCGCGCAGGTCGATCGTAGCGTCCTGCAGGACGGTCAGGAGGGCGCTGTGGGGCGAGAGAAGGTCAGGCTCGAGCGCGATGGGCGTGGTGCAGACAGGTCTCGAGGAGGAGAAGACGCACCCGAAGCAGACGTTCTGGTCGGCGTTGTGGAAGACCCGGATGAGGAGCATGTTGAGGACCTTGGAGAGGCTCTGGATCGGCTCGCTGACCGGGTTGTCGGCCGTGTCGAGCAGTCGGCCCATGAGGTCGGCGAGGAGGCCCGTGAGCGGCAGGCGCGACACCTGCTGCGACAGCGTGCGCTTGTCGAACAGGGCCGTGAGCGTCTGCATGAGGTGCTTGCAGAGCCGCAGCTGCGCCGGCGGCGTGTCGGCGCCGAGGTTGGTGAAGCCGAGCTCGAGACGGGCCGTGACGGCGTCGATGAGAGCGTCGACGTGCAGGAGGACGTGCTCCGTGTTCTTGGTGATCTCGCGCAGGACGAGCTTGAGGACGTCGGCGCACGCGGTGTAGTCGTCCGTCTCGAGCGCGTCGATGAGCGACGGCAGGTCCGACACGGTCTCGGCCATGAGGTCGTCCTCGGTGAACGGCGCCGACGCGCCCGAGGGCGGTCGCAGGGCTGCAGGACGTGCTGCCGGCTTGGCTGCGAAACCGGGAGCCGGCATGGCTCGGCGCACGAGCGGCGGCGGCATGTCCTGCTCGTGCTCGACGGGCGCGGCCGCTGCGCCGCCGGGCCGCTGCAGCCGGCTCGGACCAGCACCTGGTCGGGGGATGCCCATGCCCAAGCGCGGCTGCGGGCCCGCCTGCCCGTTGGCCGGCGACGGCGAGCCTGGCGGCGCGAGTCGGCTCGCGGGCGGACGCAGGCCGCCGCTCGGCGTTCCAGGGCGATCCGCCGGCGGCGCGACGCGAGATGGTGGCGCAGGTGACGGCGCGCCTGTCGCCGTGCGCTTGAGGCGCTCCTCGAGCATCGAGCGGTCCTTGGGCGGGAGCTGCCCGACGGCCTTCCAGGTCGCGTCGGGCCCGACGAGCGTGTAGACGGCGCCGATGGCGTGCAGGGCGGCGGTGCGGGTCGTCGCGTCGGGCTTGCCGATGAACGAGGCGATGCGCGGCAGGGCCTGCGAGATTGGGTGAACGTTGACGCCGTGACGGGCGTACAGCTGGCCGAGCTCCTCGATGCACTCGCTGCGGACGCGCGCGTTCTTGTTGTCGAGGCCCTGCTCGAGGATGGTCGAGAACACCTTGCTGAACGGGTAGATCGAGCACAGGGCCTTGAAGATGCCGCGCACTCGTTGGCGGATCGTCTCCTTGCCGTCGCCGACCTGCTCGAGCGAGGGAGAGAAGGTCAGCCTCGCGAGCCGGGCGCACCGAGGAGAGAGAGCGACGACGCACCTTGCTGATGAGGCACTGGAGGAGGGGCAACGCCTCGTAGTCGCTCGCCTTGTACCCGGCGTTGCTGAGGACGGGAAGGAGGTGCTCGACGACGTCGAGGCACTTGACCGTGATGGTCGTGCTCGTCATGCCGATGCGCAGCGTGATGTACTTGACGATGAGGTCAAAGTTGGCGACGAGGCGGTCGCGCAGCTCGCCCTCGCCGAGGTCGAACACGTCGCTCGAGCCGACGAGGTCCCGCGCGCACTCGTCGATGGCGGTCAGCCCGGCGGCAAAGTCGCGCTCGGCCGAGTGGTCGGTGCTGAAGAGCTGGGCGTGCAGCGTCGCCGAGACCTGCGGCGCCATCTGCGCCGCGAGCCAGTCGACCTGGTCGGGTCGGGGCATGCCTTCGACCGTCCAGCGCATCGAGCCCGTCTCCTTGCGGTGGCGCAGGAGCTTGGGGCCCGGGTCGGCGCTGCGGAAGGGCGCCTCCTTGACGCTCGAGACCGAGGAAGTCGAGCTGGGGCGCGAGGCAGACGCCGCCGCCGCCGCCCGGAGGCCGCCGATCGAGGGCCGCGGTCGAGGCTGCCCGAGGCGAGCGGGGACGGCCGCGGGTGCTGGCTCGTCGGGCTGCGGTGGCGGAGCGCTGGGCGCTGCCGGGCGAAGGAGCTTGGCGGGAGGGCGAGACAGGCCGGGACGAGCGACGGCGGCGGGTGCTGAGGGTGCGGCGGACGGTGCGGGTGCGGGAGGCGGCCTCGCCGCTGCAGCTGGAGCTGCTGAGCGAGCAGCTGGTGCGGCGCGAGCGGCGGGTGCGGCGGCCGGAGGAGGAGCGACTGAGCCGAGCGCGTTCGCGGCCGCCCGAGCGGCCTCGACGATCGGGAGCGCGGTCGACTTGGAGGCCGGCTTGAGCTTGGCGACGGCGTCCATGACGGTGCCGTAGCCGGCCTTGGCGATGATGGCGGGCAGGATGGCCGTCGCCGACTTGCGCACCTCGCCGTTGCGGTCCTCGAGGCACGGCAGGACGGGTGCGACGAGGACGGCGAGGTCGACGCCGTCGAGCGCGTCGTAGTCCTTGAAGCGCTCCTCTAGCCACGCGAGGAGCTCCTTGCGCTGCAGCGGGTTGTTGGCCTCGAGCGGCTTGTCGAACGAGCCGACGAGAGGCTCGAGCCCGGCGGCGTCGGCCATGGCGTTGAGCGTCGTGACGCCGGCGGCCCGGATGTTGGCCTTCTGGTCGGCGAGTACTTGCGCGACGGGGCCGGCGTACATGCGGGCGAGCTTCTCGCCGAAAGGCCGGCCCATGCCCGTCGCGAGGCGCGCGACGACGTCGAGCGCGATGAGCTGGATGATCTTGTTGGCGTCCGTGATGCGCAGCTTGAGCGGCGTGCCGAGGTCGAGGAGGCCGCTCGGCTTGAGGCGCTGGTTGGCCTCGAGCGTGTCGCGGATCTGCTCGATCGCCTCCTTGCGGACCTTCCAGTTGGCGTCGCCGAGGGCCTGGCACTGGGCGCTCGAGACGAGGCGGTCAAAGTCGACGCGTGGGAAGAGGTCGTCGAGCGGGTCGACCTCGGGCGCGCCGGCCTTGCTCTTGCCGATGGCGCCCGACGAGCCGGCAGCGCTGGCGGCAGGAGCTGCGGCGACGACCGTGTCGGCGCCGAAGCGGGACGGCTCGGGTGCAGCCTCGCCCGAGACCTTCTCGAAGTCGGACTCGATGGTCGAGAGGAGCTGCGGCGTGAGGTCGGCCAGGAAGGACGTGATGTCTGTCGAGGAGAGGGTCGGTCAGTTTCGGCATGACGACGTCGACAGCACGCGGGCGGGACGTACTGGGACCAACAAAGAGCCTGAGCGTGACGAGCGTCTTGGTCGCGTTGGTGCGCACGGCGGCGTTCGAGTTCTTGAGGCCGACGACGAGAAAGTCGATGAGGTCCCGAACGGCGAGGCCGCCGGCTAGGCCAAAGTCGCGCAGAGCCTGCTCGACGAAGATGTACGACTCGGCGAGCGTCTTGGGCGCCTTCTGCTTCGACATGGGCTCGTAGGCTGCGGGCGAGGAGCGAGGTCAGCCTCGAGCGAGGAGGGCGAGAAGGAGGGGCTCGAGCGCACCCTGCGACAGCACGAACCCGAGGCTCGACTTCTCGGCAAAGGCGACGAGAGCCTCGCTCGCCGGCTTCTTGAGCTTGATGTCGCCGAGCTTGTCGCACAGGATGGGCGTCGCGACCGCCGCGCACGCCTTGGTCCACCCGGGCGAGTCGGCGGCGAGCTGCTGCAGGAGCGCAAAGACCTTGCCGGCGACCTATGCGGAGGAGAGAGGGTCAGTGAGGATGCACTCGACGACGAGGGTCGAGAGCGAGGAGAGGAGAAGGGAGCGCACCTGGAAGTTCGACTCCTTGGGGCCAGGCTTCTTGCCGACCAAGTACCGCACGATGACCTCGGCGTCGGCGTCTCGACCGTCGAGCTTGACCCAGTCGGCGAGCTTGTCCATGCCCTCGAGACGCTGCTTCCAGTTCGAGTCGGCGAGCTGCGCGACGATCTCGGCGGGGAAGACGTCGCCCGAGTCGACCTGGCCCTCGGCCGACTCCTGCGAGTGCTTGTACCGCAACGGCTCGGACGGCTTCGAGGCGCTGGCGGATGAGGGGCCGCCGGAAGCCGCAGGGCGTGCGGGTGCGGGCGCGGGCTTCTTGGCGGCGGGCGGCGCCGAGGCGGACGGCGCCGGCGGCTTCTTGGCGGCGAGACGAGCTGGAGGTGCGCGTGCGGCCGGCTTGGGCGCAGGAGGCTCGTCGTGAGCGGGCGGAGGAGGCGGCGGCGCGTTCTCCTTGTCGGCGGGCGGCGCTCGCTGGAGCAGCCTCGCCGGTGGCCCTCGCGGCTTTGGCGGCGCTGCTGCTGCCGCCGGCGCGGGTGCCCTCGCAGCCGGCTTGGCGCCCGCCGTGACGCCGTTGCGGCACTTGGTGACGGCCTTCTCGGCCGCCTCGGTGACCTTCTCCTTGCGGAGCGGGTCCATCTCGCCGACGAGGGCGCCGAACACGCGCTCGCCGAGCACCTTGCTCAGGGCGCCGAGCGCGTCGGCTGCGGCTGCGCGCACGGCGGCGTCCGAGTCGGCGAGCGCGACCTTGAACGCCTCGATGAGGGTCGAGAGGTCGGCCTTGGGCGGCGGCGACGGCGTCGCGCACAGGCAGCGCGTGTAGAAGGCGAGCGTGTTGGCCTTGACCGACGGGTTCTTGTCCTTGACGTACGTCGCGACCTCCTCGCTGAACTCGCCGATCGAGGTCTGCGGGCGCGAGAGAGGGTCAGTGAGCTGGGCTGGGGCGAGGAGGGAAGGAAAGGGGGACGCACGCTGGCAAAGACGGCATCGAGGGCGGATCCGAGAGCGTCGAGCACGTTCTGCTTCTTCTCCTTGGTCTTGGCCATGATTGGCGCCGTGACGGCGCCCTTGTACCGCGCAAAGTCGTCTCGCAGCCCTCGCGCGAGCTTGTCGATGCACTGCGCCGCGAGGATGACGCACAGGACGTTGGCGTCGCCCATGCGGCCTGCGAGGGCGCCGGCGAGGTCGTTGTAGTTGTCCGAGGCGTAGCGAGGCGAGGTGGAAAGGAGGGCGAGGAGGGGCTCGAGCGCGAGCTCTTTGCGGTCCTTCCACTTGGTCGACGACAGGTGCGTGTAGAAGTCGGCGGGGAGGTTGCTCAAGATGGGGACTGGGTCGGCAAAGTCGAACGGGTCGAGGGCGGCGTCGGGCTCGTCGGCGGGTGCTGCGCGAGCACGAGGCCAAGTCAGCCGGCGGCGACGCTCATGCGCGAGGCAGCAGAGCGGCACGCACCTCCATCATGGTCGTCTGCATCCTCCTCGGCCGCGTCGTCCGCCTCGGGCTGACCCCTCGCCTCCTGCGCCTCCATCTCGCGCTTCTGCGTCACCGTGAAGCGGCTCGGGCGCAGCTTGCCGAGCCCGTACTCGTCCTTCTCGCCCCTGTCGGCCGCCTCGAACGCCTCGCCGAGCTCCTTCTGCTGGACGGGTTTGAGCTCGCCGAGGTGAGGCGTGAGGGCGGGCCCGAGGTACGAGTGGAGCGCGAGGCACAGGAGCTGGCCCTCGGCGCGCACCGTCTTGTCGGCGTGGGCGAAGATCTTGGGGAGCGTCTTGAGGATGGGCTTGAACGAGACCGTCTTGGGGCCGTAGCAGCTGCGTGCGGCGAGAGAGAGGGAGAGACGAGGTCAGCCCGCCTGCTCGAGGGAGAGCGCCTGAGAGCGAGCGCACCGAGCCAGCTCTCGCAGCACAGTGACGGAGCCTGCGACGACCTTCGGCTGCTTGACCTCGAGGCCAGGCACGATGTCGCCCTGCACGCAGCTCGTGAAGCAGGGTCAGCTCGAGCCGAGGGCGATGTGGGGCGCGAAGAGAGCTCGACGCACGATGACCCCCTCGCCCATGTCCTCCTCGGCTGCGACGTAGAGCATGCAGAGCTCGATGCCCTTGGTACGGGTGCTAGCCTGCAGGAGAGAGCGAGGTCAGCAGCCTGCAGCAGACGCCCGAGTCGAGCGACGGCGGCAGCGCACCCTCGTAGAGCCGAGGCACTTCTCGACGACGCTCGGGACGACTTCTGCGCGAGTTCTGGGTGTGGCAGATGCGGTCAGCTTCTGTGTGCTGGCAGAGCAGCTGTGCGAGGGTGCAGCCGGGCGCACCTCGACAGGGAGCGACCTCCAAACTCGACGACAGCGCATGCCGCCTCGACGCCCTTCTCCTGGGCGACAGCGTTGGCGTCGCGGACCCACTCGCGGAGGGACGAGGCGCTCAGGAAGGGCTCGCGGAAGAATGGGTCGTGGTCGTCGGGCGTCTTGGAGGCGAGCGAGGCCACCTCGGTGTAGGCGGACAGACGGGCTTTCCAGACCTGCGGCAGGGTGTTTACAGGGTCATTACAGCTGTCCTGCACGGTCAGGCCCTGCTCCCGGGGCCTGGGACCGGGTCGAGATGAGGGGAGACGCGCACCTTGTGCGACAGGCGCTGCTCGACGGGGAGCGCGTCAAAGTTGTCGTCAGGCGGCGCACCGTCCATGTTGGCGGATGCTTGACAGGCAGCAGTCGCAGCAGGGCGCGGCGCGAGGTAGTGGTGGTGGGAGGAGGAGCCGACTCGGGATCAGCCAACTCCGCGGCGGCGACCGCTCTTGCTCTCTGGTTCTTGCTCTGGATGCAGTATAGCGTGCGCCGTGGTGCTCGTGATGCTATGATGCAGTGCATGCGGGGCGCCCAAGAAATACAGACCGCGCTCCTCCTCACCTCCTCCTCTCGCCCTCCTCGCCGAGTGTCCCTGAGCCGACGTCTACACGGCCGCCCTCCGCGCATGCTCGACAGGAACGTGCTCCTTCTTCTCCTCCTACACTTCCCGTCGACCGCCGCCGCGACGACCAAGGTCTCGAGAGCGTCCCGCTCGCGCTCAGTCCCTCCTCAGCTCGCCGCCGTCCTCCTCCGCCCGCGGTCGAACGCGATCGCGTCCCTCGCAGCGCGCAAGAAGCCCCAGGGCACGAGCCTGTCCTGCGGCGCGATGTCGACGCCCACCTCGGCGCCGGCGTCGAACGAGTCGGGCGTGTCAGCGACCCACTCGACGCCGCGGTCGTGCAGGACCGTGCCGACCGAGACGCGGATGCCAAAGAACATGTTGGTGACGCCCGGCGTACCTCGACGGCCCGAGGTCGTCAGGAACTGGATGCCGGTGCGGGTCGTCGGCTCGGCGTGTCGAGAGGGCGGGTCGAACAGCTCGAGGAAGTCGGGGTTTTCACCGAGGAGGCGCAGCTCGGCCTCGGACAGCTCGTCGGCCGGACCAAAGTCGAGGCGGAGGTGCGTGATGCCGAGGGGGAGCGAGGGCGCAAAGTGGGCGAGGTGGCGCAGGAACGGCGCCGTGAGGTTGAGGAGGCGCAGGTTGCCGCCGTCTTGCACCTCGTCGCCGGCTGCACTGCTGTCGACGCTGTACCGACGGCCCGACGAGCCTCGACGTGTCGAGCCGAGCGAGCTGCGCCGTCCCGTCGGCGCCGGCGCTGCCGTCGTCGACGCACTGACCTCGTCGTCGAGCGGATGCAGCGCCTCGAGGTACGCCGGCTGGATGTCGCCGGCGGGGCTGATAGCGCGCAGTCGGGGCATGGCGTCTGGGTCGCCGTCGAAGATCTGAGTGAGCACCTCGTGGCTGTCGAAGTAGAGCGTCTCGAGGGAGGGGAACTGGTGGTCCTCGAACATGATGGTGCGCAGCGACGGCATGAGCTCGATGTCCTTGAGGATGAGGGTCGTAAGTCGAGGTAGGCATGGTAGTGCTGAGGGTACCGGCGTCTGGGTCGAGGAAGGAGGGAGGCCTAACTCGAGGTCGACGCAGACGAGGGTGCGGAGGTCTGCGCGGCGAGGCCGTCAGCTCGTCCTCCTCCGGCCATACGCTCTAGAGGGCGAGGGCGAGGTACGTACTGCTGAGCCTCCTGAGCTCACGCAGGTCGACGCCCTTGACCGTGACGAGCCACAGCTCGCTCAACTCGTCGCCGCCCGCCTGGGCCGTCTCGAGCACCGCCCGCAGCGACGCGCCGTCCATGGGCCACCCAGCCGTCGTGCCGCCCATTCTCAGCGTCTCGCACCTGCTGCCCTCGCGCCTGACCGCCGCCCCTGCGCCTCGAACAAAGGCCCGCGCCGCCTCGTCGCCGCGGAGGACGACGTGCCGCACGAGCTCGCGTTGCGCCCAGATGCGCCACGCGCGGCTCAGGGTCGACACGGCGCACAGCCAGCGGGCTCGGTCGGGAAAGGCGGTCCACGCCGGGTCGGTGGTGGGGAGGGCGAGGCCGAAGATGTGGACGACGAGCTCGAGGGGGAGTCGGGCGACCGGGCGAGAAGGGTCGAGCATGCGCGGTGGTGCGGTGCGCAAAGAGAGAGAGAGTGTCGGCCTGCCCTCTCTCCCCTGTGAGCCCTCGCCGAGCGAGCTGAAGTTACCGCGAGCGAGCGAGAGCCCCTGTGCGAGTCCGAGTTGGCACTGTCGTCGGATCGGCACGAGCTCGGCCGGACCTCGAGAGCCACGTGCGCATGACCTTTGATCGAGCGTGATTCACGCGAGCCAAGCCGGTCCAGCTTGCTCGCGGCGGCGGCTTTACGAAGCCGCAGTACGAGGCGAGCTTCTGAAGGTGCGCACGAGCGGACGAGAGGTGACGAGTCGACGAGCGGCTCTTGTGGGGAAAGGTAAGTCAGGCATAGCTTTGATTACAACGCGAACGTAACGCAGATTACAAAACGCCCAACTCGACCTTCTCAACGAGCGTTTCCTCGACCTCGCGCTTCTCTCGACCTCTGCACGCTCCCGCGTTACAGGCGCTGCTTCTCGACGACGGCGGCAAGCGTACGACTGCGCTCGCTGGCCAAGAGAACGTGAAGAATATGTTGCAGAAGACCTCGGCCTCGGCCGCCGTAGCTACGACCGCACTCGATCATGCTTTGATCGTGCGCGGCGGCGCACCTGGTTCTCAAGAATCAGCTCGGAAGCCTTCTCGCCGATCAAATCTGCGCGTTGCAGCAGGGAGGACGAGAAGAGAGGGTCAACGTCGGGTCGAGCAGTCGCGGGGCGGTCCGAGCGGGCCTCGAGACGAGGCGCAAAGAGAGACAGAGGAACGCGACGCACAGGCGACGCTCTGCGTCTGTAGGATGGTGCACGGCGATGGAGGAGGAAGAGGAGGGAGAGGGAAACCCCGCAAAGTCAGCGACGAGGAGCATCTGACCAGCATGGACTCGACTTTGAGCGACGAGGGGATCGACAGCGGCGAGGAGACTCACGTGCGTCCCAGGCAGAAGAGGCACGACGCTCATGTCGGCGACGCGGACGTTGAGCGTGCCGTAAACGCGCAGGGACGAGTCCACGACACCGCCCTCGGAGCGCGGCAGCATCGAGCACGTCGACGAGGGGTGATCTGCGAGACGGCAACGAGGCATCAAGACGTCAGGACCATGTCACGAGGTCGTGAGAGGTGCGAGAAGACGGGCCGAGGCCGTGCTCGGCGGCGAGAGGGGGCGAGACGAGGAGGAAGACGACGCACGCTCAGTCCCCGCATTTCCGCGCACCCAGTCCTCCCACCCCTCCTCCCCTCCCTCGTGCACGTCGCTCCTCATCTGCATGCCCGAAAGCGGCGGCGCGCGGTGGTCGAGGTCGACATAGTCGGCCATTCGCCCTTGCGGGTCCGTCAGGAGCTCGTGGACGTGCCGTGCGCCGAGCGCGAGGTGGAAGGCGTCCGACGGATGCGACAGGAAGCGAGGGTCGATGCGAGGCTTCTTGAGCGGGTCCGCGGACGTGATGTGCTGCGGAAGGAGGGGAAGAGGCGGACGAGGTCAACTCGTGCACGGACCCTCTCGGGAGGAGGCTCAGAAGCGCACGACGCTGCCCCTCGACAGCGCGTGCTGCAGCGCCGCGATGACGCCGATGTAGCTCCTGCCCGCCTCGCGCTTGTTGCCGAGGAGGAAGCGGTTCATGGCGACGATCTCGAGCTTGCCCCTCGCCTCGTACAGGCCCTGCTCGACCTCGAGCTGGCGCGGCGAAATCTCGAACGGCTCGCCGTAGTGGTCGGTCGTGACGCGGTTCAGGTCGCGACCGTGTGCAAGCTCGGTGCGCGACAAGAAGGACGCGGGCGCGAGGTAGCCGACGATGGGGACGCCCTGCGTGAGGGGACCTTGCTGGTGGTGGTACTCCTCGATGACCTGCGAGCGCACAGTGGCGTCAGTTCCAGCACTCTGTGAGTGACTGAGGGGGAAGAGAAGCGCGCCTCGGCGGCGTAGTGCTTGTCCGACTCGAGGAGGTCGAGCGAGTCGTGCTGGCGGCCGAGGCGGAACGACATGGCGACCATCGGGTGGTCCTGCGGCGTGCGCACTCGTCAACTCAAGCTCATGTACTGGAAAGACAAGGATGGAGAGAGTGAGACGCACCTGGAGGTTCTCGCCGACGCCGGGAAGGTCGAGAAGGGGCTCGACGCCGACTGTGGCAGGAGGCAGGGCTCGTCAACACGATGAGCACGCGGTCGACGACGAAGAGCGAGCGCACCTTGCTGCAGGTGGTGTGCGTTGCCAATGCCGCTCAGCTCAAGAAGCTGCGGCGACTCGAACGTCCCGCCGCACAGGACGACCTCGTCGGCGACTCGCTGTGCACGGACCTCGGCACAGTCAGCAAGCGCTACTCGTACCGCTCGACGACAGAAGAGAGACGCACTGCGATGAGCTTGTGCGTCGGGTCCTGCGGATCGACGAACTCGACGGCCTTGGCCTTGAGCGGGCCGCCGGCGAGGTGCTGGGACGAGAAGATGATGCGGGTCGCCTGCGCGTGCGTGACGACGAGGAGGTTGTCGCGGTCCTTGATCGGCGTGTCTGCGAGAAGACGAGCGTCAGTGAGAGCATAGGAGAAGCAGGAGTGAGAGGGCGCACAGTAGGCGGCCTCGGCCGACGAGCGCGTCTGCGTCTTCGGGTCGATGCTCGCCGGCGCGTAGCCGACGCCTTGTGCAGCGCCACCGTTCGGGTCAATCTCCTGCCTGCTCTGAGCATCAGCACTGCAGCTCGAGCGGGAGAGGAAGAAAAAGGAAGGTCGACGCACAGACCCTCCTCGCGCAGCGCCTCGAACAAGCCCTGCATCTGCTCGCTCACGTACGGCGAGTAGCTCGCCTGCACGGGGCCGTCGTGACCGTGCGCTGAGGGCGTCCAGGTCGGGTCGTGCGCCGTCGCGGCGGGGAGGTTGAGCGCCGGGGTCGGGACGTGGAACGACTCGCTCTGCGGGTGCGGGTGCGGCGGGAAGGTCAGGACGGCTCGCTCGTCTCGAGGCGTGCTAGGAGGAGAAGAAGCGCACGCGACGATGGTACTGAGGAGGGACTGCCAGTCCCAGCCCGGGTTGCCGAGTCGAGCCCAGGCGTCGTAGTCGAGGGCGGGTGCGCGGGTGAGCATGCACGCGTTAAAGTTGGAGCTGCCGCCGAGGAGCTGAGAGGAGCGCGTCAGCCTCGCGAGAGCGAGAAGGAGAGGCGGGAGATGGGGAGGAAGGCGCACCTTGCCGCGAGGCCAGAGAACCCGACGCCCGTGCAGGCCCTCCTGCGGGACCGAGTGGTACGCCCAGTCGACGGCCGTGTGCCACAGCTTGCCCGCCATGTTGGGCACCTCGATCTCGGCGCAGTGCTCCTTCCTGTCGGCGCAGACGTCAGCGCTCGACCTTGAGAGAGCACGCCTCGGACCGAGCGAGAGCGAGGAAGAAGAAGACGCACATCGGGCCCGCCTCGAGCACGAGCACCTTGTTCTCCGGGTCCTCGCTCAGCCTGCGCGCGAGCACGAGGCCCGCAGTCCCCCCGCCGACGATGATGTACGAGAACCTGCGCGCGGCGAGCTCGCCCTCGAGGCACTCGTGCTCGACACGGTCGCGCAGCGAGAGGACGCCGTGCACGTCGAGCGGGACGAGGCGCGAGGCGGGGAGCCGAGGCTCGACGAAGGGCGTGCGGGTCGGCCTGAGAGAGGGAGCTGGGCGGCTGGATGGTGCGCTGAGCGGGGTCGAGGCGGTCTGCGAGCGCAGGACGATCGGGGTGCGGGTCGACGTCTGCGTGGCGGTCGTCGTCTTGCGGATCTGTGCGCGGGAGTAGGTCAGCCTTGTGTGCTTAATCAGCTCGAGGAGAGGGAGCACGCACAGGCTCGGTCGCGTCGTCTGAGAATGCGGCGAAGGAGTCGAGGATGTCGTTCTCGACGTCGTCGCCAAGCCCGAGGCGCTCGAGGTCGCTGCGCAGGGTGTTCATGAAGGGCGGCATCGCGTCGTGAAGATGAGGCTGAGCAGAGGGAGCAAGGAGAGGCGAGAAGCGCAGGCGCGAGCGAGAGGGGCGAGCGGACGTTCGCGCGATCCGTCCAGGAGGCGAGCCCGGAGTTTCCGCGTCGGTCTCGGCCAGCGCACGGCGGACGGGCTGAAGGATCGACGACCTCGCCGTGCGCCGAAGGAGGCCGCCGTCGCGAGCCGAGCAGTGAGCCGTCGAGGCGGCGGGAGGAGAGAGGACGAGGAGGAGGAGCGGTGCGAGGAAAGGTTGGCTCCGAGTGTGCAGGTGTTGCTCGAGGACGGTCTGGCGTGCTCCATGGCTCTCGCCCGAACCTGAATGAGGTGCGAGAGGCCCAAGAGGCGAGCGGAGGTTGGCTCGGGGAGATGAAGAGAGGCAGCTCGTCGTCTCGCTCTCCACCACCCGCTGTGCAGCTAGCGACCAGTCGAGCGTGTCGAGCTACTCTCCCGCTCCATCGTCAAGGTCGTCAGCAGTCAGCACGCGCCGCCGCCGTCTCGCTCGCCCCGGCACCGCCTCGTCAACCCTCCCCACTCGCACCTCGCACCCTCGCCGACACACGCACACGAGCAGGACTGCCGCCTCGACCACCGTCAAGAGCCCGCCGACATGCTCCCCGCCAGCCCTTGGGTGCGCTGGGCTAGCGCAGGCGCCCTCGCCTTTCTCGCCCTCCACCTCCTCGCCAAGTCGTCCTCGCCGTCGTACGCCCACCACACCTCGGTCGACCACGCCCGCGTCCGCCTCGGCCTCAAGCAAGGTCCGCCCGAGACCTGGGCAGCCGGCCGCAGGCTCAAGCCCTGGGAGGACGCGCCGCCGACCGCTTGGCCCGTCGACGACGACGGCGAGGACCTCGGCTTCAACGCGACGAGCGCCCAGGAGCACAAGGTCTCGGCGACGTTCCTCATGCTCGCGCGCAACAGCGACGTGTGGGAGGCCGTCTCGGCCATGCGCCAGCTCGAGGGTGCGCCTTTCTCTCTCTCTCCCTCTTTCGCCTTCCTCCTCTCTGACGACCTCGTCCTGCACGCAGACCGCTTCAACCGCCGATACCACTACGACTGGACCTTCCTCAACGATGAGCCGTTCTCGGACGAGTTCAAGCGCCACACGTCCGGGATCGCATCCGGCAAGACGCAGTACGGGCTCGTGCCCAAGGAGCACTGGGGCGACAAGTTCCCCGACTGGATCGACGAGGACCGCGCCATGAAGGCCATCGCCGAGATGGGCAAGAAGAACATCCCCTACGGCGGCAGCGTGCCGTACCGACGAATGTGCAGGTACCAGAGCGCGTTCGGTGCGTCCCTCCTTTCTCCTCCTCCTTCTCGAGTCCGCCTCGTCCTGACCCTTGCCCCACTCTCCTTCTTCCTCGCGCCCGCAGTCTTCCGCCACCCGCTCCTCGACACGTACGAGTTCTACTGGCGCGTCGAGCCGTCGGTCAAGTTCTACTGCGACATCGAGTTTGACCCGTTCCGGCGCATGAAGGACGAGGGCGCGGTGTATGGATGGGTCGTCAGCCTGTACGAGTGTGCGTCTCTCTTCACCTTGTTTGGCTGCACTGACGAGTCGGGCGCGAGCCGGGCAGGACGCTGATGACCTGCACGAGCTCGCAGACGCCGAGACGATCAAGACGCTCTGGTCGACCACGAAAGGTGCGCGGCCCTCTCCTTCTCTCACCTCGAGCACGCTTCGTGAGCTACGACTGACGCGCCCTCACGCCGTGCAGAGTTCCTCGACGCCCACCCTGAGCACGTCGCCGAGCCCAACCTCATGCCGTGGATCAGCAACGACGGCGGCGAGACGTACAACGGCTGCCACTTCTGGTTCGTCGCCTTGCACCTCTGCTGACCCTCTCGAGCGTCGCCTTGCTCGTCGTCGCTGATCTTGTTGGCGTCGTTGACGCAGGTCCAACTTTGAGATCGCCCGGGTCGACTTCTGGCGCGGCAAGGCGTACACGGCCTACTTTGAGCACCTCGACAAGGCGGGCGGCTTCTTCTACGAGCGGTGGGGCGACGGTGCGTCCCTCGCTCACTCCGAGCTCTCGCGCGCCGCGCGTTTCGCTGACGCACGGACCCCTCCCGACGCAGCACCCGTCCACTCGCTCGCCGCCGCCCTCTTCCTCCACCCGAACCAGACCATCTTCTTCCGCGAGATCGGCTACCACCACGCGCCCTTCTCGCACTGCCCCTTGCCCAAGGACGGCGTCCGCTGCGCGTGCTCGACCTCGACCAACGACCCGCCGACTGGGCCCGCGTTCGAGACGCACGGCTTCTCGTGCACGCCGGCGTGGAAGGTGCGTCGTGCTCTCAGTCTCTACGTCATCATGCGCGTGTGCGAGACCTCGTGAGGCGAGCCGGAACTGACGTCTCGCTCTCCTCGCTCGCGCGCAGAAAATCACGGGCGACCGAGGGAGGACGCCTTTTGCAGGAGCGCACGGGCCACAGTAGACGTCTCGTGCAGTGTATCACTTGTACAGCAGCTCGAGCAGAAACTGGAGCGAGAGCAGAGCGAGAAAGCGCGCTGCAGCTCGACGCACGGACCCCCTCTCGCTCCTCATCGGCTTGCTCGACCTCCGTCTCTCTCTCATACTCACTCTCTCGGGTCAAGGCTCGACTAGAAAGGAAAAGCACTGCAAGCGACGCCGGCTGCGTCAAGGGGAAGGACCTAGAACAAGCGAGAGGGCGAGAGGAAGAGGGCAAACGGGAAGGGGGGAGGAGAAAAGCTATGGAGGGGCGCGCTCGCGCACGAGGGCGGGCGCAGGGGGTACAGCGTGGCGATGGAGGGCAGGAGAGACAGAGAGCGCAAAGAGTGTAGTAGGGATGGACAAGGAAAGAGGAAAGGCACCAGGGAAAGCTTGTCGAGCGCGCTCAGGCCTCGACCTCCATCGGCGTCGCCGTCTCGCCCGCCACCTTCTCCTCCTCGTCCTTCTTGTCGTCGACGACAGCGTCGACCTCGATCGGCGCCGCCGCCGTCTTGTCGACGCCGAGGAGCGCCTCCGAGTGCGTGCGCTGCACCTCGGGCGAGCCCGACCTGGCCGGCGCCGACTGCTTC
This sequence comes from Rhodotorula babjevae, assembly GCA_920104245.2. Lineage (NCBI taxonomy): Eukaryota > Fungi > Basidiomycota > Microbotryomycetes > Sporidiobolales > Sporidiobolaceae > Rhodotorula > Rhodotorula babjevae. The sequence goes on along the minus strand of CAKKSZ020000009.1, from coordinate 707,410 downwards.
TCCTCGACGACGACGGCCTGCTCGGCCTCGGGCGCCGCCGCCGCAGCCGCAGCGGTCGCATCAGCGGCGACAGGAGCCGCAGCGGCGGGCTCGGCGGCGGCGGGCGCAGGCGCCGACGACGCGCTCGGGCCCGAGAGCGACTGCGAGCGCGGGGCCGACTCCGCGGCAACGCCGTTCTCGACGCCGTTGGCGGCGGCGGCAGGCGCCGGCGCCGCGCCCGTGCCGACAGCGACGCTGTGCCTGCGCGGCTGCTGCTGCTGCTGCGGCTGCGGGCCGCCGAGGCCGAGGCCGAGCGCGGCGCCCATGTTGAGGCCGAGGTTGGGCGGCGGGAGCGCCCACGTCATGCGGCCGGCGGGCGCGCCCGTCGTCGCGAGCGTCGGCGGGTCGCCGTTGCTCGCCGAGCGCTCGCGCTTGGGCTCGACGGCGGCGGCGGAGCCGGGGAGGGCGCCCGCAGCCTCCTCGGGCGAGTCGGCGTCGACGTACTCAAAGTCGGCGTCCTCGTCCTCCTCCTCGTCCTCCTCGTCCTCGCCGTCGTCGCGCGACGCCGAGCGGCGCTGAGCGGCGGGCGACTGCGAGCGGCCGTCCGCGTACGGCTCGTGGCGGTGCGCGCCCGTGCGCCTCGAGCGGTGCGGGCCGGCCTCGCTCGTCGAGCGCAGGTTCGACTCGCTCGGCGAGCCGGGCGCGTCGTCGCCCTTCGAGTCGACGGCGTTGCCGTCCTCGTCGACCTCGTACGCCTGGCCGTCGGCGCCGATGGCGTACAGCGCCGTGGCGCGCTGCGACTTGGGCGGCGCGAACGACGAGCGCGCGTTGGCCGTGCCGTTGACGGGCGCGGGCGAGTTGTGCGCGCTGTGGTCCGTGTGGAGCTGGTGCGACGCGAGCGCGTCGACGAAGCCGCTGTGCGACTGGCGGCGCGCCGACCACGGCTCGGCCGGGCCCTGCGGCTTGGACGACGACGCGTCGTTGAACGAGAGCGACGCCGGCGGCGCGAACTGGAGGATCGGGCGCTGGGGCGGGGGAAGGCGGGCGAGGGCCGAGGCGCGCGAGGGCCCGGGCGTCCTGAGCGCGTCCTCCTCCTCCTTGGCCGCCTTTGCGGCCGCCGCGCGCGAGGCGACCGTCTTGGCGCGCACCTTGGGCTGCTTCTTGGCCGCCGCCGCGCGCATCTGCGACTTGGGCTCGACCTGGCGCTTGACCTTGGGCTTGGCCTTGATCGTCTTGCCCGGGCTCGCCTTGCCGGCGGCGCCGGCGGGACCGGCAGCGCCGGGCGTGCGGATGGCGCCACCGGTGAGGGCCGTGATCATGGACGTCGCGATGGCGCCCTGGGCCGACATGGGGACGACGGGCTTGCCGTCGGCGATGTTGTCACCCTTGAAGAGCGGCGGCTCGCCGTCGTAGTCGGGGTGGTGGCGCGCAATGTGCTTGCACAGGGTCGTCTTGCGGCAGAAGCTGCGTTCGAGGAGAGGTGAGTCAGTCCTGAGAGCGAGAGAGGCGAGGGGCAAGAGGAGGAGGCTCACGTGCGCTCGCAGCCGGGCGCCTCGCAGACGTAGGGGCGGCTTCCAGTGCTGCAGGAGGCTCGCCATCAGTGCATGAACGAGGACGAGAGGAGGGAGGAGGACGCACTGGACGCGGCGGTGACGAGCGAGCGAGCTCGAGTCGGCGAACGGGCGACCGCAGTCGACGCACATGTGCGGGCGCTCGCCGGTGCTGCACGACGAGGGTCAAGCACGAGTCAGTGTGCTGCTCGGCGGCGCAGAGAGGAGGAAGGAGAGACGCACTGCGTGCGCTCGTGGACCGTGAGGGCCGAGCGCTGGATGAACGACTTGTCGCAGTCGCCGTGGCTGCAGTGGAACGGCCTGCGAGCGAGCACGACGAGACAGGTCAGTACACGCTCCCGATGGGGACGAAGAGAGAGAGAGAGAGACGCACCGCTCGTCGGTGTGGATGCGGACATGGCGCACGAGGTCGCTCCTCCTCGTGAACGACTTGAAGCAGTCCTCGTACGCGCACTCGAACGGCTTCTTCTTGGACGCCGCCGGCGGCGGCGCCAAGCCGTCGACGAACACGAGGTCCTTGGCCTTGCCCTTGCCGTTGACCGAGTCGGGCCCGGCAAGCTCGACGTCGTCCTCGCCCTCGGCGTCGACGTCCTGGTCGGCCGGCGCCGCGCCGCCCGCCGCTGCCGGGTCGGCCTTGGGCGGCGCCGTGTTGACGCCCTTGTCCGTCTCGGGGAGGTCGACGCGGAGGCGAGTCGGCGCGGCGGCAAAGCTAGGGCTGCCCTGCTGGGCGTCGGCGGCGGCGGCGGCGGGAGCTGGTGCGGCGGCCGGGGCGGCGGCCGGGGTCGGGGCGGGCGCGCGCGACGAGCTGGCCTGCTGCTGAGCCTGCTGCTGGGCCTTTGCGAGGCTGGCCCTGCCGCGGCCCCTGCTGCCCGTCGACTTGCGCTTCCACGTGCCGCTCGCCGACTTGCCCTTGGCGTTCGGGTCAAAGTCGTCGTCGTCCGAGAACTCGAGGGCGCCCTCGTCCTGGATGTCGTCGTCGTTGTCCATCATGTGCATGTGGGCGTCGTCGTCGAGCGGCTCGAGCTCGCCCTCGGCGTCGAGGTCGCCCGAGTCCATGGCGGCCTCGGCGTCGGCGGCCTCGCGCTCGGCCTGGGACCACGAGGGCGTGTTGGCGCTGACGCGGCGAGCAGGACGGGTCGAGAGCATGTTGAACGGCGGTGCGGGAGGCAGAAGTGGGCGAGAACGAAGGGGGCGAAAAGGGGGTCCGTGGGAGGAGAATGCGGGGTAGTCGGCACGAGGAGGAGCGAGGACGAAGGGGTGGCGGTGCTCGCTCTCTGGCGACAACGGCTCGTCGAGGCGGTGTGCGGGTGGTGTGCTGCTGTAAGGACAAGGTGCATGGTCAGCGTGCATGGTCGCGCGAGCCTCCTAGGGCGAGGGTGGTGGCGGACGGACCTTGGGTCGAGGAGCTCGGTGAGGCGCGTCCAGGCGGGTCGACGAAGCGCGCTCGGGCGGTGGGTGGTGGTGCGTACGAGGAGGTGTGGCTCGTAGGGCTCGATGGGGCACAGCGAGGTGGCCCTGGTGTGGCGAGGTGAAGAGGGAGGGAGGGCGAGGGTGCGAGGAGGCTCGGGCGGGGGGTCCGAGAACTCGAGCTGGCGCTGGCTGGCTGTGCCGGGCTGTGACGAACGCTCGAGCGCGTGCACAAGAGGGTGTCGGGCGTGGCCTGGCTGCGCACGCGGTCTCGCGGGGCGTGCGAGGGCGAGTCGGCGAGGGCGAGGGGGGACGAGGAGGAAGAGAGAGCGCGCGCGCTCGCCTCCGGCTTTCCTCGCCGAGGCCAACACGCCGCACAGGGTCTGAGCGCCTCCTCCTCGTCTCGGGCTCACTCGCTGGACTCTACTCTCAAACCCTGAAGCTTTCAGAACGCCAACGGGCGACACGGCTCTGCTGTAGCGAGCGAGACGAGGTGCCGAGGAAAAAACGGGTCTGTGCGCGGCAACCCTCGAACGGCCCTCTCTCTCCATCCTCCTCTCGTCCCCGACCGAGCACGCTACGGCTCCTCCTTCGTGACGATCATTTCGCCCTGCAAGAACCCGAGCCACGCGTCGGCCTTCTCGCTCCACTCGCTCCACGCCTCGCCAATCCGCCGCAGCTCGTCCTCGGTTGCGAACCCGAGCTCCTTGGCCTTGTCCGCAAAGCCGCCCTCGACCGTGCGCGCCGCAAAGACGGCACCCCACTCGCGCGGGTCGGGCGTCTCGCCCGCCGTCGTCACCGTGACCTGCCCCGCTCGGGCCCGTGCGCCCTCGCCCTCGCCTGCGCCGCCGCTGCACCCAGCCTCGTGCGCCCAGCCCTTGAGCCGCCGCGCTGCATCGGGCTCGCCCCCGCCTGCCCTCGCGACGAGGCTCCACAGCTCGTCGAAGCGGGCGAGGAGCGGCGTCGGCGGGAACAGCGCAAACGTGCCGCGGTCGGCCTCGCGCGCAAAGACGAGCCGTCGAGAGACGCGGTGCATCTCGCGCAGGACGGCGACGGGGTCGGGGACGTGCTGAAGGACCTGTGGCGCGAGGGATGAAGGTCAGCTTGTGTGGCAGCCGAGAGCACGAAGGGGAGCGAGCGCACCTGGTTGCAGTAGACGACGTCGAACGCGCCGTCCTCGAACGGCAGCTCTGCCGCATCGGCCACAACGTACTCGACCTTGCCGAGCCCTTGTTGCTGCGCCTCGTCGCGCGCCTGGACGAGTACGGCCGCCGCGCTCGGGTGCTCGACGCCCGTGACCCGCGCGACGAACGGGGCGAACGACGCCGTGATGGTGCCCGGGCCGCAGCCGATGTCGAGGAGGGTGTCGGTCGGGCGCAAGAGGGGCAGGAGCGAGGCGGCGCAGGTGTGGGCCGAGCGGGCCTTGTGCGAGCGCAGGACGGCGGCCGAGTGGGCGGATGGGTAGAAGGGCATGGGTCGCGATGGGGCGGTGTAGCCTGTCGGGAAGTGCAGGAGGGCGTGGCTCGAGTGCTGGAGCTCAGGCGAGGTCGAGAGGAGGACGGAGGACGAGTGACGTTCGGCCGAGGCGACTCGAGGTGGGGGACGAAGGGCTGAGGTTGGGGATGCTGCGCAGGGCGGCTGTGCGAGCGAGGGTGGCCATCTCAGCTGCTCTGCGCATGCTCGCCGGGTCGTGCGTGCTGGTACGGGCGGCCGTGGTCGTCGCCGTCGAGCTGGAGGAGGACGAGGCGAGCCGCTCACCGGCGTGCGACGAGGGCGACAGCTGGGGCCTAGGGCTGAGTGAGGTAGGCTGCCGGTAAGCTCTGCACCTGCGTAGTCGGCGCGCAGGAGCCGTGAGGAAGCAAGGGGACGGTCCTCGCTCGGTTCCTCTGGCACTCGACTCTCCCGCCGACTCTCTTCCCCTCAGCGAGGACGTATCGATGTTGAGGGCGCTGGGAGTCTCGAACTTTGCTCTCTGTGACGGAGCGAGGGGAAGAGACACGGCTGTTGCACCTTTTCCTGTACGGCTCTCCTCCTCCAGGTCCTCCCGCTTCCTCGACTCCCTCCTCGTCTAGAACAGCTGACGGCACAGCGGGCAGGTCGAGCCATGGCTCGTCGTGAACCACTGCGAGCGCGACAAGGCGACGAGGGTCAGCGAGGCTCGCGCGCGAGAGAGAGAGAGGGAGAGGCTCGAGCGCGCGCACCATGTAGAGACAGCTCGCGTGGAACCGGTTGCTGCACGTCTTGCACGTCTTGGACGGTAGCGTACGGTCGAGCGTCGACACGGTCGAGTAGCAGATGGCGCAGCCCTCGATGCCCTCAAAGTTGAGCGTCACGTTGCGCTTGAACAGGAGGATGGCGTCGGCGATGGCGGCGGACTGCGGCACGGGCGCGAAGAGGTCAGCTGGCTCCCCCGAAGCGGACAGCGTGCGAGGACGAGGAGAGGGAGAGGGCGCACCTGCGACGTGATGACCTGCTGCATCGCCAAGAGCCACGCGCGCCACTGCTTGTCTGTGACGCCGACCTTGCGCACCTCGCGCACCTCGACCGCCGCGAGCGGGAACTCGTTCGGCACCTTGATCCCAATCTCCATGCTCTCCTCGTCGACGACGAAGACGACCTTGACCTCGCTCGCGTTGGCGGCGACCTTGACCGTAAAGTCGTCGTTGTCGCGCAACTGCTGGCCGACCGACGACGACGGGTCGCGCAGCGCCGACAGCTCGTCCGAGATGAGGAGCGGCGAGAAGTGCTTGGACGTGTAGGCGTGCACGGCGCGCGACAGGCCGAGGTTCTGGAGCGACGTCCAGTAGGTGCGCACGATCGAGGGGACGGCCTGCAGCGTGCGGTAGTAGACGTGCGCGGCGAGGACGGGCAAGCTCTCGGACGAGGTCGACTCGAAGACTGCAGACAGCGAGGTACAGTGGGTCAGGGCTGCGCTGCAGAGCGGGCGAGGAGGAGAAGGCAAAGACGCACGGTCGAGGTGGAAGTCGTCGATAGACCAGGGCGCCAGGTCGAACGCTCGTCCTCGGTCGCTCAGGCTGAGCAAGCCAAAGAGCGACGGGAGGAGCGAGTCGACGACGAGGCCCGAGTCGCGCAGCTGCTCGATGTAGGCCGTGCGCAGGCGGGGCGACTGCGAGCGGGCGAGGGAGGACGACGATCAGCTCGGGCTCGCTCCGTCTCGATGCGCGAGAAGTAGGACGACGCACCGCCGAGTCAAAGAAGGAGAACACCGTCATCCAGGCGAGCAAGTAGGCCGTCGTCCTGGCCTCGTCCGCCTCGTCGACCAAGGGCTTCTCGACCACCTGGACGAGCGACGCCGGCAGCTTGATCTCGAGATCCTCGACCGACTCGAGCTCGGTCTCGACGACGAGGTCCGAGACGTGCTGGACGACGACTCGGCGCAGGAGGTCGTACGAGGAAAGTTGGACGGGCCAGGCGGGATCTTGCAGGAGGCGGAGGAGCTGCGAGAACGCGGGCGTCAGCGACTGCCATCGCCATCCTGCGGGGAGAGAGCGGCGCACCTGCTCGAACGACTTGTCCATGGTGAGCTGCTTGGGCGGGATGTCCTTGACGAGCTGCGCCATGGCCTCGATGACGAGCAGCCGGGGCTGGTCGCGCTTGGTCGACGCTGCACAGGTGTCGCACGTCAGCACCGAGCTGCCAAGAGACGAGAAGAGAGAGAGCCGCACGAGGTCGAGAGATGAAGAGGCTCAAGACGAGCTCCTGGGCCGACTTGACGCGGCCCTTGACCGCCTGCCGCAGCTCGCCGTTCGACGCCGCAAGCTCCTTGATCGTCGCGAGCAGGCGGCACGACCCGAAGACGGCCGGGAGCGTGATGGGCTCGTCCCAGTCGGCCGCGTCCAGGGTGGCCTCGACGAGGTCGAACATGAGGTCCCAGTGGCTGCCGCTCAGGTCCTGCACGATGGGCGCGAGGTGGGCGAGGACCTCGACGAGTGACGCCTGCGCCTCGGTCGGGATGCGCTCGTCGCTGCTGAGCCACCTGCCGATCGACTGGAGGAGGAAGACCGAGCGCTGCTGAGGGAGGAAGATGACGGGCGCGTCGAGCGCGGGCGCGACGGCGAGGAGCTGTCGCAGGAGCGGAGCGGCCTTGGCCTCGATCTCGTGCGGCTTGATGCCGGCGAGGGCGGCGGCGAGCTCGTTCTGGTACCGCTCGAAGCGAGGCGTCTCGAGGAGGACGGGCTTGATCGCGTACAGGATGGCGCACGACAGGTCGGGTGCTGCGGACGAGGAGAGCTTGTCAGCGATGGACAATGTGCTGAGAGAGAGGGAGAGAGAGAGGGGGGGGGACGTACTCGACGACAGGTTCTGCGCGAGCGCGAGCCACCGTTCCGCATCCTGCACGCCCTCGTCCTCCGTGTACCGCAGGCACGCGCTCAGCACGGTGCTGACGGCCCTCGTCGCGTACATCGCCTTGGCGTCCTCGCCCGCCGGGGCGCGCTTGGCGGCGCGCCACAGGCCGTCGAGCACGGCGAGGAGCGGGCCGCCGCTCTCGGGCGGTGACGGCAGGTCCCGCGCCCGCAGGTGCTGCACGGCGGCGGCGTGCCAGCCGTCAGGTAGTGCGTTCGCCGCCGAGGAGAGCAGGTAGCTGCTCGCGCCCTCGGCTGCGGCCCGCACCCGCTCGAGAACTTCTTGCGGCGCGTCAGGTCCGAAGAGCCCCGCCGAGCGGGACGCCGGCGACGGGTAGGCGAGCTCGTCCGAGGCGGCGGATGCGAGGAAGAGGAGGTGCGGCAGAGCCCAGAGCGAGCGACGGAGGAGGGTGTGGTCGCGGGCCGAGACCTCGAGGAGGGCGAGGAGGGTCCGTGCGCAGGGCGACAGGTACGCCGCGTCGAAGAGGGAGGCCGAGGTGGACGAGTGCGACGGCTCGACGGGCGGAACGAGAGGGTCGAGAATCGAGATGGACGGGGCGGGGCCGACGAGCTGGACGTTGGCGTAGAGCGCCTCGAGGTCGTCCTTGGCCGGCACGACGTCGAGGAGCTCGAGCCGCGAGCTAGGGAGCGTCTCCAGGAGTGCCGCCGTAGCGTGCACGATCTCGATCGCCGATGCACGGCAGGCTGCGTCTGCCGTGCGCGCCTTGAGCCCGGCCATCGCGAGCTGGACCGCCTCGTCGCCGGCGGCGGCGACGACACGCGCCCACGCCTGCTGCGCCGCCGCGATCGCCTCGCCCGGAACGTCGACGGTGAGTGCGCTGCACAAGGGCACGACATGGCCGAGCTCGAACAGCGCCGCCGCCGTGCCCTCGTGCTTGAAGGCGGCCCGAGCGTGAGCCGGGACCTGGACGAAGTGTGCGAGGAGCGCTGCGGGCGCAACGACGGCGTCGAGAGACGTGGGTGCGGGCGAGGTGGTCGACAGGGCGGCGCCGACAGGGCCAGCGAGCGCGTCGGCTGCGAGCCCGAGGAGCGTGCCGGGGAGGGCCGGGCTCGCGAGGGGCTGCGGCTGCACCATGACGCGCCGGAGGAGCTCGAGCTCGTCCGAGGCGTACTGCGCTTCGGGTGCGAGGACCGTGCCGGCGAGGACGGTGAGGCGCTCGTCCTGCTCGGCGGAGGGAAGGTCGGCGGCCAGGCCGGCCGAGGTGACGGCGTCGACGAGGCGCAGGAGGACGAACGAGGACGGAGAGGTGGCGAGGAGTGACTGCCAGATCGAGGCGCGGGAAGAGGACGAGGCCGAGTGGAGGTGGGCGCCGAACAGCGAGAGAGCGGCCGGCGAGATGGCGAGGAGGGAGGGAAGGTGCGAAAGGGCGAACTCGTCGAGAACCTGTACCAGCAGCACATCAGCATCAGTCCCAGGGTGAGAAGACGGAGCGCGACGCACCTGTGCGACCTGCGTATCACCCTTGACGACCTCGGCGACGTCGACGACGAACCGCAGCCGCTCCTCCCTCGCCTCGTCGCCCTGCTTGACGCCCTCAAGCGCCTTCTGCACGCACGAGGCCGCGAGCTCGCCCGCCTTGACCCTGACCATCTCCTCCTTGGCGCGCACGAACGCCCGCAGCGCCTTGCCGAGGGGCTCGAGCGCCGCACCCTCGGCCGCCGCCACCGCCTCGAGCGCCTCGCCGCTCACCGCCTCCCACACGGCATCAAACGCCGTCGAGTCGTCCCTCGCCGCGAGCCTCGAGAGCGCGATCGCAAAGTCGCTCGCGACCCTGCGCGAGGCGAGCGGCTTCTCGGCGTCGTCGCCGCGAGCGAGGAAGGCGCGCCACGTGCGCTCGCCGATCCAGGTGCGCGCCTGCTCGGCGACGAAGGCGACGTCCGTGTGTGAGGGGAGGGAGAAGACGATGCACTCGAGGAGGGCCGAGGCGAACGAGTCGAGGGCGAGGCGGCCGCCGATCGAAAGGGCGCGAGACGAGTGCGCTGCCCAGAACGACTCGAAGAACAGGGTGAACGAGGCGCGAGGAAGAGGTGGAGAGAAGGGCGAGGGGAGGGTCGACAGGAGGAGGAGGATGGTCGGGTAGAGCTGGGTCGGGTGTGAGGAGCAGCCGAGGGTGAGGTGCTGCAGGAAGAGGCTGATCGTCGGCGAGGCCTTGAAGGCAGCGTCGACGTCTTGCTCGCCGTCGTTGACGCTCTCGCCGTCGTCGTCGTCGTTGGAGAGGATGCGGTCGGCGAGGATCCAGGCTCGAGGGTAGCCTGCGTGCGATTAACAGGGTCAGCGAGAAGCGCAGCTGTGCGCTCGCACGAGAGATAGAAGAACGCACGCCGGAGGAAGGCGACGATGCCGGGCCAGCCCTCTGGCTCGCTCCAGCAGTTGCCGAGCACCCTTGCGGCGATCTGCGCCACCTTGCCACCCTCGTCGTCGCCGCCCTCGCCGTCGTCCTCGTTCGCCGACGCCGACGCCGACGGCGCGGTGTCGGCGAGCAGCTCCTCGCTGCGGCCGACGATGGCGCCGAGCAGCTCGTACACGGCGCGGCGGACCATCTGGGGCTGCTCGCGCTGCCGCGAGCCCGGCTCGGCGCGCACGACAAGGTCGAACATGTCGTCGCTCGTGAGCGTATCGAGAGTGTCGCGCGAGAGGGGGAGGGGCGAAGGGAGGGAGGCGACGAGGGAAGCGAGGGCGAGGAGGGCCGAGGTGCGGAGGAAGGCGGGATCCTCCTGCTCGGCGGCGGCGGCAGCGGCGGCGGCCGGTGCGGACGAGGCGCCGAGCGGCGTCGACGTGCCGCTCTGCGCTGACGGCTCGGACCCGCCGAGGATGACCGAGAAGCAGAACGAGGCGATGTCGTCGGCGTGCTCGACGACGCTGATGCCCTCGGGCTGGTCCTCCACGCCCTCGCCCTCGTCCTCCTTGCTGCCCGCCTCGACCCGCTGCACCGCGTCCCAGCTGCTCTTGGCCTCTCGCCGCACGGTGCGGTCCGAGTCGTGAGCGGCGGTGCACCATGCGCCGACGTACTCGCTGCGGTCGGTCCACAGCGGTGCGAGGAGCGCCGAGCGGGTCTCGCGCAGGAGGGGGTGGGTCGTCGAGGTGAGGAGGGAGTGCAGAGCGTGCACTTGAAGGCGGAGGCGGCGAGAAGGGTGCAGGGCGAGTCGAGGGAAGTGGTGGGCCTGCGGTCGCGGAGGAGGCGAGGTTAGCCGGGCCCGCTGGTCGCACGCCACCGCACAGAGGGCGCTCGACGCACCCAGACGTCCATGGCATCGACGACGCCCTCCTGCTTGAGCTCGCGCTCCCAGTCCTCGCCGTGCTCGTCGTGGTCCTCGCGCAGGGTGTCGCGCACCCAGGTGTCGAACGCCTCGGCCGCCTTTGCGAGCGTCACCTCGTCGCGCTTCTGGAGGCTCCTCAGGGTGACGACGAGGCCCGGGTCGAGCTGCTTGCCGCGCTGGACGAGGAAGAGGTCGACCGGGTCGGCCTCGCCCTTTGGCTTGACGGGCGCGATGTACTGCTTGGGGCGGGCGAGGCGGTCCTTCTTCTTGAGCTTCTTCTGGCCACGCTGAGGCGGCTGCTGCTTGGCTGCAGGCTGCGCCGGGCCGGCCGCCTCGTCGTCGTCGTCGCCGTCGCCGTGCTTGTGGGCGCGCTTGGCCGCCTTGGCCGCGTGCTTCTTCTGCGTCGCCTTGGACGTGCTCGACTTGCCCTTGGGAGCCATCGTGGAGCTGCTCAGCTGGCTCTGGCGGGGAGCGGCTGCCGTGTGGGCGAAACCAAGAGCGGTGACATCGTCGCTCTCCTCCTCCCCTCGAGAATCGGCCGTCTCTCATTTTCGCCGCTCTCTGCGGGGCGAAAGAGTGGCTCGATCTAGCTTGCACATCTCTACTGACCTCCTCCAGCTCACACCCGAGTCCACATGCCGCCGCAGACGCACCTCCCCTCCCACTCGGCCTCGAACCGCTTCCACCGGCCCTCGCCCGCGCTCACGCCAGCGACGACGGGCACGACGAGGGGCTCGTCGAACGCGAGCGTGCGCCGTCCGCATCGCAGGCAGGACCGGCAGCCGCGACCTTGAGCGGGGAGACGAGCGCGCCGCACCGTGTCCCACTCGGCCGCGGGAAGCGGCGTCCTCGGCGGCGTGGGCGGCGCGCCCGACTCGCCCTTGGTCGCCTTGTCGTTGCCGAGCGAGGGAAAAGCGGCGAGAATGAGGCTGCGCGTCGCGGTCGCCTGCGCTTCGAGCGAGGGAGGGACGGCGAGCGAGGCGAGGAGCGGTGGGGAGAGGGTCGAGACGGCGGGACCTGCGCGTCAAGTTGCGGCTCGTCAGTGACGTGCCACGTGAAAGCAAAAGGGCGAGCGACGCACCTCCATCGAGCTCGCTGTTGACCTGCGCGAGCAGCTTGCCCCACTCGGCCAAGCCCCTCCCCCCTCCAACCCCGGCGAGCGCGTCCTCGACGATGCCCCTCGCCAGGTCCATCGCCTCGCTCCCGACGCCCTCGATCGTGAGGAAGGCGCTGAGGTGCTGCAGCGTGCTCGTGACGGTGCTGAGGAGGCCGCGGTAGAGAGGGTGGAGGAAGAGGACGAGGGCGGGCGAGGTCGGCGAGCTGAGGGCCGAGCTGAGGAGGGTCGAGAGGAAGTCGGAGCAGAACCAGACGCAGTGGCCGACGATGGGCCAGATGGCGTCTGCGCAGCGAGAGTCGACGTCGACGTCAGCTCGCGAGGTGGCTCGGGCAGGAGGAGGACGAGCGCGCACCGAGGTCAGGCTTCCACGCTCCTGCTAGCGCGCCTCGCTCACGCCGCTCGGCACGCTTTAGCGCCCTCGTGCACGCCGCCAGCTCGAGCATCTGCTCGGCCGTTGCCGCACGCTCCTGCAGGTCGGGCACGTCCCTGCACGGTCCTCGTCCTGGTCGTCAGGTCCCGAGCTGAGCTGCGAGCGACGGGGAAAGGTGGACACGCACCGAAAGAGCGAAGCTGTGACGCCAAGCAGCTCGAGGCCGAGCGCGGAAGCGTCGAGCTGCGCCTCGGCCGGCACCATCGCCCGCAGGATCTCGTGGGCGCGCTGCACGACGGTGAGGGTAGCGTCTGCGGCGGTCGAGGGAGCAGCGTGTCAGGTTCTACCTTCGCAAGCTGACGAGGAGCGGGCGAGAGCGCCTGTGCGACGCACCGGCGTCGCCTAGCCCTCGGACCCTCCCGACGAGATCGCCGACGTCTCCTTGGCGAGCGATACCAATAGCGAGCCTCGACGCGAGCTTGTGCGGTAGGTCGTCTAGACGGCCGAGAGGTGCTGCAGCGAGGACAGGAGGAGCCGATGCGGAAGAGCTAGAGGGCGAGAAGGGGATGGCGCAGAGGAGGGCGCCGTTGGGCGAGGTCGTGAGGGCGGAAAAGACTGCGAGCGCATGCCGTTCGGGTCAGTCTCGACAGGGGAGACTAGTAGAGAATAAGGAGGGGCGCACGCTGTGCGCTGGGCAGGGTAAGGGCGACAGACTCGTCCTCGGCGCCGTCGGCCAACTTGTCGAGAGGCTCGAGCGTGACCCTGCGGGAGCCCCGAGTCAGCGCGCGCTCGCGCCAGCGAAGAGAGAGAGAGACGCACGAGCTGAGCCTGAGCACCCTCGTCCGCCACCCCTCGCCACCGTCGACCGGCTCGGCGACGACCCCGCTCACGCTCGCCCACTCGCCGCCTCCGGGCCGGATCTCGATCGCGCACAGGACGCCCTCCTCGCCCTTCCCGACCCCTCGGCGGACGACGTGTCGCGCCGCCCATGAGCCCTCGCCCTCGACGGCGTTGGGCGCGTCGAGCTTGCGGCCCTCGAGCGTGTGGAACGCCTCGCTCAGCGAGTAGGCCTCCTCGCGCGAGAGGGCGTACGACGACAAGGTACTGCGCCACTGCGTCGGTGGCGAGTCGCTGGACGAGGGCGACGACGAGAGAGGGCGGCGGGAAGGGTGGGCGACGACGGCGAGGAGGTTGAGGTCGACGGCGGGCTCGGACCCGTCCGAGGCGAGCGAGGGCGAGTGCGACGTGAGCTGGAGCGGGTGCGGGAGGTAGACGTCGCCGAGGAAGGTGAGGTGGGTGAGGACGGGGTCGGACGAGGTAGTCGGCGAGGCGGTCTCGTCGTCCGAGGGAGCGGGCGCCGGGTTGATGAAGAGGGGAGGTTGAGGTCGAACGGTAAGGCCTGCGGTTGTCGGCAGTGCGTCAGCTTGTGCACCATGGGCCACAGAGGGTGTGGAAGGACGCGTGACGCACGAGGACCGTCGACAGCTGCCATCTCGACCCGGACCTCGGCCAGCTCGACCCTCCACTCATCGTGCCCGCCCGCCTCGTCTTCTCCCTCGAGCGCCTTCGCCCACTGCTCGAGCTCCTCCTTCTCCTCTTCGAGCTCGTGCGCACTCGCGCCGTTGACCTCGCGCGCAGCCTCGTCCTGCTTCGAGGCCTCGACCTCGGCGGGCCCGCCGCCGAACGCCTCGTCGAGCGCCGTAAAGTCGGCCAACATCGCAAAGTCGTCGTCGAAGCCGCCATTCGAGTCGACCTTGGCCGGCTCGTCCTTCTTCTCGCCGGCGCCCTTGCCCTCCTCCTGCTCGCCCTTGACGCCCGCCGCCCCACCCACCTTACTCCCCCTCCTGCTCGCGCTGCCTGCACCCGCGCGCCTGCGACTCGCCGCCCTCGCGCAGTACGCGACGACGAAAACCGTCTCGGCGCGCCCGCCCCGGCTGCGGCACGCGCCGACCGCCGCGCGGCTCACCTCGCGCTCGCGCACGAGCCCACCCTCGCCCGGTGCGCCGCTCCCTCGAGCAGCGCTCGACGACGCCGCGAGGCGCAGCTCGTCCTGGAGGGCCGACTTGCCGCCGCTTGCGCCTGCTGCGGCGGCGGCGGCGGCGGGCCCGCTCGAGGCGGACGGCACGGTCGTGCTCGAGGGGTCGTTGGCGGGGAGGGTCGGGATGAGCGACGTGACGAGGGCGTCGATGGTCGCCTGAGGCGTCGGCGTCTCGACGTTGCCGGGAGGCGGTGGAGGTGGTGCGCCTGCTCCGAGGCTCGTGCTGGGCGCGGCGGGAAAGAGGGTCGAAGCGGGAAGAGGGAGCGGCGTTGGCGGGGTCGGGACGGCAGGGAGGGTGAGGCCTTTTGCGGAGGGAGAGGCAGGTGCGTCGGTCGAAGAAGAGGGCGCAGGTGCGGGTGCTGGTCGGAGCGGGAGGCAGACGACGGAGGGAAGGACGGTCGGTGCGCCGGGAGGGACGGGCGAGGTCGCTGCGTTTGGCAGGTGGACGAACAAGATCTGTGCGCAAAGCAAGTGTTGTCGACGTCAGTGAGCTGTACGGAGAAAGCTCGATGACGAGGCGGACGTTGACAACGCACCTCCTCGGTCGAGAGGACGGCGACGAAAGCTGTGCCGCTCAGAGGCGCCGATCGAGGCGGCGCGCAGTACAGCGGCTTCTTGGCCTGCTCGCGCGCGTCAGGAAAGGTAGGCGCCGGGTACCACTGCGAGCGACGGGAGGAGGGTCAGGGTCTTCGAGCGTGAGTACCACGACGAGAAGGAGGTGGACGCGCCCTCCTCGGCTCTCCGACCCAGCGTGTCGCGACGACCTTCTTGCCCGACGCTCCAGCACTTCCACCGCCGCTGCGGGCGCCGCCGAACCGCCCGACGCTCTCCTGGAGGACGCAGGCCCAGTCGTCGACGCACGACGAGCGCTGCTCGAAGACGGTCACGAGGTCGTCGACGCCGGCGTGTGCGCCGCCAGCCGAGACAGCGACGAGGAGCTGCGCGCCGTCTGGCGCGAACGAGAGGTGCGAGATGCGGGCCGAGTCGGCGGGGAAGGTTGGCGGGAGGGGGAGGTCGAGGCGGGTCGATACGCGAGGATGAGCGGCGGCGGCTCCGGCGAGCTGGGTAAGCTGGACGGCGAGTCGGGGTGATGGTGCCGGGAGGGCGGCAAAGAGGTCGTCGTCGGCGAGCGGGAAGAGGGGCGGCGCCGGGTGCGGTGGGGAGGGGAGCGCGAGCGCGACGAGGTTGGTGTGCGAGGACCATACGGGCGGGCTGCAGGAATGGGTGGGTCAGCTTGTGAGTCACCTCTATGGCCTACACAGTCAGACCTGGACGCACGCTTGAGCGTTTGACGAGCCCTGGGCGAGTGCGCGGACGAGGCGGTCGAGCGAGGCCCGCGAGGCGGGCGCACGCTCAGGCGGTGCGTGTCGTTTTGGCGGCGCAGGATGCGGGCCCTGCGAGTCGGCTGAGCGCTTCATCTGACCAGCTCGAGTGAGGCGGGGACTGGGGTGAGGACGACGAGGAGCCCGGCTTCATCTTGCTCCGCGTCTTCGCCTCGTCCGCATCCCGCTCACGGCTCTGTGCCTGCTTTGTGTGGCGCAAAGGAATGACACGCCTACTGAGCGTCCCTGCGTGCGAACTTGGCACCCTTCCATGCTGTATTCGCCTCCCGAACCTCGGCCTCCCCCACCTCGCCTGGACGACGCTCGCCAACACGCGCCGGGGCCTCGAGCTGGTCCTGCGGCGCGCTCACGCTCACGGCGTAGCCTTGCTGGTCACGATGCGCAGCGCGAGCGGGTCAATGCGCGCCTGGTCTGGTGGCTCGAGGGATCAGGCTGGGCCTCGTCGGCGAGATCGCGTGCGTGCTCTCCCTCTTCTGCCCATCTGGAGTCGCACAGCTGATCATCGTCGTGCCACATTGCGACAGTATGAGCTGCCGCTCCCGGCATGCTGCCCGCGTGCCAGCCTCGTCCGACCGCGAGGCCATCTCTGCGCAGCTCGCGCACGCGTAGCGAGCGCGACACCCCTCTCTCGGCGGCGTCGTCAGCTCGACGTGGCGCAGCGGAGGCTCAAGCCGGCGCGAGCTGCGCTGAAGCGGGGCAGGGCGAGCGGCCAGGGCGTTGACGATGCGCTCGCGCAGGCTGTTCGGAGGAAGGCGTGCGCTGCGCGAGGAGGCCGAGTGCGGGCCTGGAGCGCCCTCTTCCTCTTCATCTTACGCTCACGCCGCTCTCCTGGATACCCTTGAGGATGCCAAGGCCGAGACGCGAGAGAGAAGCCGCAGGACGTCGTGCGCACGAGGAAGCGAGGTGCTCTCGTTCGCTGTGAAGCTCCGCCGGCGGTCTAAACCGGCGAACTACATCCTGACACTGTCGCAGACGTGCAGCCCGAGTATCCTGTCGAGGAGCGCGAGGTTGGAGCTGCTCGACCGCCCGGGTCGGCTTCCCTCGTGAGGTTGCTTCCTCAGCTCTCACTCGCTCTCGCGCCTAGCCGCCAGGCGCGCGCACTCGACCCGCACGACCACACGCACCGCCGTCCAGCTCGCCCCGACGCGCCTCGGCTCCTCGCGCCCTCGCTCGCCCACCGCACCCCGACCCAGCTCGGCTCAATGGACGGCGCACTCGGCCAGGCCGTCTGGGGCGGCGGGAACAAGGTGCGCACCCTCTCCCTAGCTCCTTTGCACGCCCCCCTGCTGACCTGCGCCCCCTCCCCGTTCAGGTCGACGCCGCCTCCTCCCGCACGACCCCCGCAGCCGATGCGGGGGACCGCGAGCTCGAGGTGCGTGCTTCTTTCGCTGCACCTCTGGACCCGCTATTCGACCTACAGAGCTGACCAGCTGCATCCTGCCACAGCCCGACCCTCGCGCACCCGTCCTCTTCCCGCCCCGCCGCTCCTTCTCGTCAAAGACCGCCTTCTTCTCGGCCTGCAAGACGACCCTCCTCGCCGAGTACGGCTACACGACCCACATGCTGTCGAACAACCAGACGACGGCCGTCGCCAACTGCGCAGGGCGCCGCCACGAGCGCTGCAAGATGCAGATCGCCGCCTACCTCGGCCACGACGGCCGGTGGGTCGTCGACTCGCCGCGCTGCGACTGGGCGCACTCGCACGCCCGCGACGACGACGAGGTGCGCGCGCAGGCCGACGCGCGCGAGCGCGAGGTCGACGAGGGGCCGGCGAGCGAGCGAGGCGCGGCGCGCGGCAGGCGTGCGAGCGCACCGGCCGAGGGGTCGGACGAGGAGGGCTCGCAGGACGGCGACGAGACGGACGGTGGCGTGGAGCTCGTCAGCGATGAGAGCTCGGGCGACGAGTACGGTACGTCGCGCTCGCAGGTGGCAGGGCGCAAGGTGCAGCGCTCGGGCAAGGATGAGGGCGGCCAGGAGAAGAAGAAGTCGAGCGGCTCGAGGTCGAGGACCATCACGCAGCGTGTACGTGCTCACGTCGGTTGCACCTCGTCGTCCTCAGCTGATCCTCTGCGCCCTCCTGCAGCCCATGCCCGGCTTACCCGCCGTCGGCGACAAGTTCACCTCGTCGGCGGCCTTCGAAGCGGCATGCGTGCGCGCCGTCGTCCGCATCTACGGCTACAGCGT
This sequence comes from Rhodotorula babjevae, assembly GCA_920104245.2. NCBI lineage: Eukaryota > Fungi > Basidiomycota > Microbotryomycetes > Sporidiobolales > Sporidiobolaceae > Rhodotorula > Rhodotorula babjevae. The sequence goes on along the minus strand of CAKKSZ020000009.1, from coordinate 689,758 downwards.
CGGCAAGTACGGCTACGGCGATGCCTACGTCCGCTTCCGGTGCAACTACCACCAGACCAAGCCCGACCGGTGCAACTTTGAGCTCGTCGCCCGCAAAGAACCCGCCTCGGGCCTCTGGGTCGTCCGCAGCACGCCCGTCCCCCGCATCCACAGCCACGGACGCCACCCTGAGCTCATCAAGGACTCGACCTGGCTCCCGACCGTCGTCAGCGAGGTGGCGAGGGCGGCGCTCGGCCTCCCGCCCGGCAAGAGGGCGCGCGACAAACTCGAGGTCGAGCGCTCTCGCGGCAAGAAGCGCAAGCGAGTCGAGCTCGAGCAGGAGGACGACGACCGCGACGACCACCTACAGCTCTTGGTGCGCTCGCAATCGTCCCCTGCTCAGCGTCGTTCGTCGTTGACCTCATCGTCTTGCTTTCGCCCGCCCGCAGCCTCCGCCGCACCGCTCATTCGACCCGAGGCGCTCCCTGCTGCAGTCCAGCTCGACGAGTAACTCTCCTGCGCCCTCGTCCTACCCGCCCCTGCGTCCTCTCGCCGCCTCGTCGCCGTACGCCTTCACTGCCGCCGCTCCCGACCCCGTCCTCCCACTCACCGCTGCCGTGCGCTCTACGCCGACTCCCCTCTCGCCCTTCCTGCCTGCGCCCGAGTCGAGCGCGTGCGGATCGCACTCATCGAGGCCCACAGCGCCCTTCCTCGCCGACCTCGCCACGTTTCTTTTGCGCCTCGATCCGGGCCTCGAGCACCTCGCGCCGACGCTCCTCGCCGCCGGCATCTCAACCGAGGCCGACCTCGCCCTCCTTCGAGCCGTCACGCCGTCGATGCGGGCGCTCATGTACAGCGACGCTCGCAGGAGGGGCCTGAGCATGTCGGGCGAGGAGGAGAAGCGTCTCGAGAGGGCTCTGGCGAGCGTGTGAGCGGGGAGGGCGCGACGGTGCCGCGGCTTGTAGCTTGTAGCGTGCTTCTCTCTGTGCAAGAGGTGGTCAGGCCTGCTTGAGGACCGTCTGCTCGTCGAGAGGCCTTTCTCCGCGAGTTGGGTGACGAGGAGGCAATGCCACTCTCTCTCGCTTCTCACTCCTTCGCGGCAGGGGCAAGCCCGTCACGGTCGTTCTGCAAGAGTCGGGTCCAGCACAGCAAGAGAGAGCGGCCCGCTGTCGCCGTGGTGGTCGCCTCGAGAGCCTGACGTCGCTCGTCGCGGCGCACCCTCCTCTTTCCTCCCCTCCGAGCGCCAGCGAGCTGCCGAGCCAGCCCATCCGCTAGCTGTAGACCTCCAGGCGGTGCTGAGCACGCCAAGCTCGGCGCCCAAGGGCACGCTCGCCCGTCGTCCTTCCTCATCAGCTCCCGCCGACGAGCCTCCTCCCCGCCCTCGACAACCCCATGGACGGCGCCGTCAGCACCTCTACAGTCGAGTACAAGGTCACCATCGCCTCTACCGCTGTCGGGCAAGGTCCTGGGCGCGAGGCGCAAGCGGGCTCCTCGGCGGGGGCGGACGGCTCGGCGGTGCGCAACGAGGCAGCCGTCGAGGAGGGCCGGCACGTGTACAAGATGGAGGAGGCTGAGGTGCGCAACCCTCTTTACTGCGAGCGAGCGTCTATCCTCGCTGATCTCGGTCCTCCTCCTCGCAGGGCTACCTCCCGACGCCCTCGCCCGCGCCCAGCTCTACGTCGGCTCGTCCTTCTGCGACAGACGCACGTGCACTTCAAGATCTCGACCAGGACCTGGATGACGAGGTTCGTCAGCCCTCGTCGCGGCCACAGCCGAGCCGGCTCTGACGCTTTCTGCTCGTTCCGCAGTCCGTCGCCGACAGCCTCTCGTCGGCCGACACCGACATGGCCGACGCAGCCACAGTACCGCAGAGTGTACGCACACCTCTCGAGCCTGTTCTCGCCGGCTCGCCGCTGACGACCTATCGGCTCGCAGCGCAAGACCGTCCTCTTCCCCGACCTCTCGACCACCTTCCCGTCGTCCGAGCTCTTCTTCGACGCGTGCCGCAACGGCCTCCTCGACGCCTACGGTACATCGATTGAGCGCTACTGGTCGTCCGAGCTGTCGGCGACGGTCAAGTGCGCGCGGCGCCTCGACTCGTCCTGCCCGTTCACGGTGCGCGTGGTCGTCGAGGGCGGCGTGTGGGGGCTCGAGGAGGTGTCGTGCGTGTGGGAGCACTCGCACGGGCCTGCGGGTAGCTCGACGGCGGCGAGCGAGAGCGAGAACGGGTCGGACAGTGCGGGCGAGGAGGACGATTGGGAGGCGGACTCGGACGAGGAGGTCGTCGACAGGGGCAGGCTCGGCATCGGTGCGTCGTCTCTCCCCACCCTCTCGATCGTCCATCTCGTCTGCTGACGCTGAGCGACGGAGCAGTCGTCGGCAGCGTCTCGGGCCCGTGGGCCGCCAAGACCGGGTCGGCGCTCGTGCGGCGACTCGTCGACTCGCGCGACGACATCTTCAACAAGCAGCGCTCCTGTCAGCAGCGTGCGTCTCTCCTTCTCTCTCAGGCTCGGCTCTGCAGCATTCCGGACAGGCGCTGACTCCCGAGCCGCAGCCGTGCTCGTCGCCGACTCGCAGCGAGCCGTCGACAAGTTCATCGAGCAGTCGGCCAAGGCGGGCCAGAGCCTCCCTCGTAGCTCGTTCGGCAACTACAAGCGCTTCTGCGACGCCCAAGGCGTCCCCGTCTTCCCCATGACGCCCGCCATCCTCGCCCTCTGGCTCGTCCACAAGTGCTCGGCCCACGGCGAGGGCTACTTCAAGACGTACAAGCGGCTGCTCATCAAGATCATGCACGTCGCCGCACCTGGATGGGCCGCCTCGTCCGTCTACCGCAGCCTGCTCGCCCTCGACCCCGAGTGCGAGGCCGTCAAGGACTTTCTGCTCGAGCGCAAACCGACCGGGCCGACGACCAAGCGTGCGCCTCTTCCAGCTCCTCGTCCCGCACCCACATGAGTCAGGCTTCTGACGCTTCCTCGTCTCGCGGCGCACCCCTTGCAGGCGGCAAGAAGCGGCGGCGCACGAGCTTCGCGACCACCTCGACCTCGACTGCTTCGACCGACGCTTCCGACAGCGCCTCGTCTGCCGACAGCCTCTTCTCCGTACAAAGACGGCGTGGCTCGTCCAGCACCGTCAAGCACTCGGCCGATCAGCTCATCGTGCGTTCGCCGCCCGCGACGCTCCTGATCGCGCAGCTGCAGCTGACGAGCTTCCTCCTCAGCCCGTACCCGGCCTTCCTCAACCCGGCGACAGCTTCTCGTCGGCTCAAGAAGTGTACGGCGCCTTCGTGCGCGCCGTGCTGCCCGTCCTCGGCATCGGCCTCGCCAAGTCGGCCTCGTCGTCCACCACCTCGATGATCATCAAGTGCAACCGCTCAAGGCTCAAGCGCGCTCCGCCTGGCTCACGCTCGTGCCCTTACCGCGTCGAGGTCGAGGTCGACGAGCGCACCGGGCGCTGGGTCGTCGCCGAGGGCGCCGACGAGGCGCGCCACTCGCACGGACCCGCCGCCCAGCTCGTGCGCAACCCGTCGTGGCGCCCGAGGGTGCGTGGAGCCGATGCGAGGGCGGCGCTCGGCATGTCGCAGCTGCCGAACGCGCGCAAGCTGACGAGGAAAGGCGGCAAGATCAAGAGCAGGGGCAGCGGGCCCGAGCGGCCGCAGTCGAGGAGCAAGGTGAGCACGCCCTTCTCGTCCTTCCCACGGCACCTGGAACAAGCTCTCACCCTCACAATTCGTGTGCAGAACCTCAAGTCGTCGACGTCGACCAGCAAGAAGCAGCGAGTCGTAGGGCCTGAGCGCTCGCCCGGCGGCCACGGTCGTGGGCAAGGTCGCTTCGGGCACGCGTCCTCCCCGCAGCACTACGACCTCACGCCGCTCGCCTCGCCCACGCCCCACTACTCGCTCGACGCGGCGCCGCCTCCTGCCGCCGGCTGCTCGACCGCCTACCCTCCTCGCCCTCCCTCGTTTTCCGCCGTCCTCGAGATCCAGGCCTTCCTCGTCGGCCTGCACCTCTCCCTCGGACCCCTCGCGCCGCATCTCATCGCTGCCGGCATCGACACGACTGGCGCCCTCGTCGACCTCGCCGCCATGGACCCCGCCTTCCTCGACCTCGCACTCGACCTCGCCCGCATTCGACTTCCCGCCGCCGGCACAGCCTCAACCTACGGCGCCGCGCTCCCGCCCATCTCCATCATCCAGCGCAAGCTCTTCATGAAGCTGCTCAAGGAGCAGTGCGCGACGTTCCGGTCGCCGAGCGGAGGAGGTTCGTGAGGACGCTCGAGGTTCACTTTTCCTGTCCTTCCTTCTCTGTGCAGTCGTCCTCCTCCCTTGTGCCCTTGATACTCTCTACGCAATCCTGCAATACTACCGCTTGCGCTCTCTGTGCCTCTTCCTCGTGCGCGACCTTCTCGAGTTGAAGGTGTCCCCTCGCGTCCCGCTCTCGCGCAGCCATACCCGGCGGTGAGAACCCGCGCATCTGCCCTCTCACGAGTACGATATCCCTTTGAGAGCCTGTCTGAGCACGGCGCGAGCGAGGTGGGAGAGCTCGAGCGAGCGGGACGGACGCGTTCCCCCACACGGCGCTCGCTGCTCCTGCGCTCTCGCTCTGCGCGCTCTTGCCGGCCTCGTTCCGGCGAGCTGCACCTGCACTGTGCTGCTGCTCACTGCGAGGCGCTCCTACACCGACTCGACGCGCCTTTCCCCCGTCCGCTCCTCGTCCCGCCCTCGTGTCCAACCCGTCGAGCCCGACCCGGTCGATGCCCGACATGGAGGAGCCGCCGCCCTCGAGACGGGCCGTAGCTGAAGGCGCATCGAGCAGCCAGGCGACTCGCTCGCCCGCGACGACCTCCGAGCTCATGTGCCGCCTCGTCCGCTCGCGCAACAAGGTGTTCGAGCTCCAACGCGCCTGCACGGACGGTACGGCTTCTCTCGCTCTCCTGCGTGCTCGAGCTACACCTCTGACGCCCTGTGCGACTGCAGATAAGCGCACGGCAGCTTCTCGGGCCGCTATCGACGCCTACCTCGCCAAGCTCGCCAAGCACGAGCCAAAGAGCACCTGCTCGTTCGCCTGGCGCAACTACACACGCTTCTGCGACGCTCAGCAGGTGCCCATCTTCCCCGTCTCGTCGGCCATGATGGCCTTGTGGCTCTACGACAAGTACTCGACGTCGCACGAGTGGTCGAGGACGTACCAGAACTACCTCGAGCGGTGCGCGCGCGTGGTCAACCTCCCCTGGGCGGGCGAGTCGAGCTTCCAGGCCGTCAATCGGCTCGACCCGACGGGACGAGCCGTGCGCGAGTTCATGCACGAGCGCAAGGAGCTGCACCTGCTTGGTGCGTGTCGTCCTTCACAAATCGCTTCCTCGCCAGCCAAGTCCTGACTTTTGCTCCTTTCGCAGACAGATCCAGCAGGCCGTCGACCTCGTCATCTTCATCGTCAACGGCTGCGCCAGCAAGTGCGCGCGCCACGATCGAGGCGCGCGGCAGCAGAATCCGCGCCTCGCTCAGGCCGAGGGCGGGTCCGAGCGCTGCTCCTCGGCGCGCTACTTCGAGCAGGACGCTTCGGTGGCAGCTTCGGGACGAGCGCAAGATTGCGGCGCAGCAGAGCGAGAGCGAGAGCGACGAGGAGGACGAGGCCGAGGTCGTCATCCCGAAGAAGAAGTGGCTCCGTCGAGGTGGGCGGCCGCTCTCGTGCCGCAGCGACGAGGGCTCGGTGCGTCTCCCCCCCCCCCCTCACTCTGCACTAGCGCTCGTAGAGCTGAACCTCGCACGTGCCCTGCAGTCCTCGGCGGGTCCGGCGCACAAGGAGGCCAAGCGCGTTCGCCTCCGGTTGTCCGCCTCGGCTGTCGACGCCGACCGGGCTCCGACCATCCTCTCTCGACGCCGCATCATCATCTCGCCGTCCGAGTCGTCAGAGAGCGAGGCGGGTGACGACGAGCGTGCCTTGAGGGCCCGCTCCCCTGCACCCTCGCCCTCTACCGCGCCCACGTTCCTCGATCCCTCGAAGCGCTCGACCTCGCCCGAGCTCCAACGGCCCTCAATCAGCGTGCGAGCACCGTCAAGCGTCAAGCTTCTCGTCGTCGAACCGCTCAAGCAGCCCAAGCTCGAGGACGGCGAGGAAGGGGACCGTGCACGACCCGAGAGCGTGGCCGGTCGCAGCGCGCCGCACACCTCGAGCGCCTGGGTGCGTCAAGCTCGACCTGCTCCATCTTTCGTGCTGTAGACGAGCTGCCGACTGACGGCCCTCTCTGCGACAGACCTCGACCGCCGAGCGACGCAGCATGCTCTCGACGACCATGCCCATCGAGCTCCCCGACCTGCCCTTCTCCCACCCGCCTCTCCTCCCTCCTACCTTCGAGACCGGTATCCGAGCTACGTCGAGTGACGTCAGGCTCGGAGGACCGCTCAAGCTCGAGGCGTCGTCGCCGGCGCCGGCTCGAACAGGTCGCTCCGCCTCGGCACCGTCGCCGCCAATCCCGCCGGCGGTCCTGGACGTCGAAGCCTTCCTCGTCGGTCTTCACCCTTCCCTTGCGCCGCTCGCCCAGCTTTTGGACCGCGCCGGGTTCGACTCGGTCGCCGCCCTCTCGTCGCTCGTCTTCCTCGAGCCGGCCATCCTCGAGCTCTCGCTCGGCCTCCATCGCGACAAGGCGGGCCGTCGCACGAAGCTGCAGTGCAGGAGCGGCGAGCCGTTCGCGGACGCGTCGGTGATCCACCTGACGCTCCTCGCGCGACGGCTCCGTGAGGAGGGCGAGGGGTTGCGAGCGTGAGCGCGCGGGAGCTGGGTGCGGTCGCGGACCTTGTGCAGTACCTTGCAGTGCAGCTGTGCTCTCCATGTGCCCTGTCCAGCTCGCCCCGTGAGCCTGGGAGCACGAGAGCGAGTCGTCGTCCTCATCAGCGAGAGCTCGCTTCCTGCTCGCTCCCTCGACCTGTCACAGCCCAGGAGCCGTCGCTGGCCGGCTCATGCGGCTCGACGTGCCTGCACCACCGCCTGCGACCTAGCCACCGCCTCTCGGCAGCGCTCCCTGCTCGCCCGCCTCGCCTCGCCCGCTCGGCACCTCCACCTTCGCAGCTCCAAGAGACCCAGCACCGCCATGAACTTTGCTAGACGGTGTGTGCTCTCTCTACCCCTCTCGTATGACACCAGGGCCGCGTGAGCTGACCTCGCACCTTCCCACAGCTTCAGGACCGTTCGACCCGGCGGCGCGGCACTTTACGAGCGCCGAGGACGGCTCATGCGCGCTCGTCAGACGTCGCGTGCATCGGCGAGCTCGGCTGGAGCATTCGCACAGACCGATGCGCCGTCGACATGGCTGCGGGCGGGGAAGGAGCGTGTCGCGGTTCTCGCGGTGCGGCCTCCTCTCCCTCTCTCTAGGCTCGCAGCTAGGTCCCATTCCCATGGTGCGGCCTGCAAGCCGTCCTTGGAGTGCGAGCGAGCTGACGAGCGCTCAGCCACAGCACGCCCCCACCTCGATCCCGCCGTCGCTGCCTCGACAACTCGCCGACGCCGACTCGCCGACTCGTCACGCCGACACACACGCATGCACCTCCTCTCACTGGGCGACCCGGCATGGTGCACCTTCATGGTAGTCGCTCGAGACGGGGCGTGAGTCGGCGAGAGGGCAGGGCAGGCGCCTGCGGCCGAATCTGGGCGGAGAGGGGGTGGGGCGGGCTTGGTCGGCACGGAGCAGCAGAAGCGGTGCGCCCCCGCCCCTGTCTTCCACTTGCTCTGCATGCTGCTTGCTGACCTGCCCGCCCCCGTTACAGCCGACCCTGTGCACCTACCTGCTCGCTCGTCCCTGCCTCGCCCTCGACCTCGACCGCAGCCTCCCGCCTCGCACTTCCCCTCCGTCCGCTGCAGCACCCCAATCTTCCGTCGCCCAGCTCATTACTTGAGCATCCTCCTCGGCACTGCACAATCTGCTTGTCTCCGCTTCGTCTCGCCGCTTCTCGCGCGCGCCGTCGAGCCGCAGGCGGCGGGGCCTCTTCGGCCGGGCTGAGGCACCTCCGAGACGGACGCTCAGGAGAATGTCTCGGCTGCTCTCGGAGACTCCGCTCGTCCGTTCGCTCAGGCCGCTCGTCCGCAAGGTCCGCTCGGCGTGCCTCCGGCTCTCCTCGCCGCCCTCGCTCTCTTGCTCCCGCTCTTGCCCCGCTCGCGTCTTTGCTTCTACTGCACGAACCAGCAGCATGCGCGTCAAGGACGAAGACGAGGACGACCAGGACCAGATCAAGGTGCGCACGTCCCTCCCTCCTCGAGCCCGACCGTCTTCTGACCCACGCTCGCCTTCTCTCCTTCTTTGCCTATCGCAGGTCGAGCCCGACGAGAATGCGTGCCTGCCCGCCTTCGCAAGGTCGGCTCCTGAGCAGCATATCAAGGGCCACCACCGACTTTTCCCGGCGGGCGTGCCCTTGAAGTGGGACGCGCCGACCTCGTCGGCCGACCTGTCGAAGCTTGTGCTCAATCGGGACAAGATCCACGCCGTCCATAGGCAGGCACATCTCGAGGGTGCGTCTTCCGCCGCTTCATCTCGGACCCCGCAACGGCGCGTTGACGCCCGTTCCTCGCAGCCCTGCGGCAGACAGAGTCCGATGAAGCCTACGCCGCCGGCCTCGTCGAGTCCGGCACGACTGGGTCGACCCTGGACAAGATCAAGCACGTCTTCAACGCGTGGTGCCGCTACTGTGACGCGGCCGGCATCCCTCCCTTCCCGATCTCGTACCACGTCCTCGCCCTCGCCCTCGTCGCGCGCTTGTCCTCGGACTCGGCCGACGGCGGCTGCACGACCTTCCTCGGCACTATCCAGCGCTTCAAGGACTGGACCGACGAGCTCTGGGCGGGCCACGCGGTCTTGGTCCAGCTCGAAGCTCTGGGCGATGGCGAGGAGGCGGTCCGAGCGTACATCAAGGAGCACCCTGCCCGTGCGTCGTCTCGAGCACGCTCTCCCTCACCACCTCACAGCTGACTCAGAGTGACACCCACAGAACGTCGACCTCGCATCACCAAGCCGGCCAAGCAGTCGTCGGCGAGGGCGGCAAGCCCGAGCGACGTCGACGATGAGGCCGACGACGACGCTTCGGGCTCGTACGGCGCTCGGCGGCGCCGCTTCAAGCCGTCGGCCACGACTTCCGCTCGTGCTCGTCGTGAGACCGACTCGTGGATCGACCTCGTACGCTTCCTCGTCTCGCCACCTCGTGCTGAGCGCTCCTCGCTGACGCAGCGTGTGCGTCCTGCAGCCGTGCCCAGGTCTTCCTCTCGCCCAGGAGTCGTTCGACACGCTCGATCACCTCTTCTACAAGGTCATCCAGGCCGTCTTCGCCGTTTACGGCTCGTCGTGCCGCTTCTCGAACACGTCCATCACGAGGTCCCAGATCCGCTGCGGGCGCTATGGTTCGAAGGGCGAGGGCGACAAGTGCCCGTTCAACGTCGTCGCCGTGCGTGACCCTGACACAGGTCGCTGGTCCCTCGACGCGCCGCACGCTACCACCTCGCACGACCACGAGCCCCACCCCAAGTTCCTCGAGGACTCGGAATGGCGGCCGACGCTCATCAATCCCATCGCGCGCGCCGCGCTCGGCCTAGCGCCCATCCCGAGCGGGCTCAAGCGCTCGCTGCGCGACGACGCGCCCGAGGCCGCCGCGGCTGTCAAGAAGGCCAAGCACCTCCCGCCGCCGGTGCGCTCGTTCCCCTTCTGCGCTGCACCCGCTCTCGCTTACCTGATCTTGTCGACCGTCCGCAGGCTTCAACTAGCTCGTCGTCGTCCGCCGCATCGACCTCGGGCAACGTCGTGCCGCGTCACAGGGCGCTCGGACCTCCTCTCGAGCCTCGCCTGTCCTCTGCGCTCCCTCCGACACCGACTGCGACGGCGACTGCGACTGCGAATACGCCGAGCCCTCGTCGCCACTCCTTCCACTCGAACCTCTCCAGCTGGCTCGCCGAGCTCGACCCGACGCGCTCCCTCGACGTCCTCGCCCCGTATCTCCTCGAGAATGGCGTCGACTCGTTCGCCGAGGTGTTCTCGCTCATCGGCAACCCCAAGAAGGTCTGGCAGCTCACGACCAAGATCTCGAGGAGTGTCGCCGACGGCGAGCTGGACGACATCCTGTTCGAGTTTGGGCGGCGTGCGCCCGTCGGCAACTGAGGAGGCCTCCTCTCCTCTCCTCTCCTCTCCTCTCCTCTCCTCTCCCTCTCGTCTCCTCTCGCGCACTTGTATTCTCCCTCTCGTCTTCTTTCTCCCTCCTTCTAGTATCCTTCGCAACGCGGTCCTCGCCTTCTTCGAGCGCAAACGAGCGAGCAGCGAGAACGAGAGCGGCGACCTACCTATCTCCCGCCTATCGCAAGCGGGGGGAAGGTCTGTTGGCTCAAGATCGAGCGCCCGATCGGCGTGCTTCGAGGAGAGGAGCTCCGGAGAGCCTGCTAGCCTCCTCTCAAAGGTGCTCGCCGAGACGGGGCTCGCGCGCTGAAACGTCGGCGGACGTTCGCACGAGCCTCGCCGGTGGCTCCGGTGGCTCGCGCTCCAGCCCTTTCTCCTCTCTGCTCCCCTCACGCTACTTCTGAGCCGCTTACCCGCAGCGAGCACCTCACCGCGCTCGACAAGGCGCCGCCGAGCCACCGTTTCGATCTCGACTGGCCACCCCGCGCACGCACCCCTCCTCGCCGTCACCCGCTCGTCTCGTCCGCCAGGGCCGTCTCAAGGGCCAGCAAGACACGGCGCAGCTCACCGTGAGCATGCAGACCGGCGATGACATCGTCGTCAAGGTGCGCCATGCTGCATCCGCTCCAACCGCACGGGTTCGACGAGCTGACTTGCCCCGCTCTCTCCACAGGAGGAGGACGACCAGGATCCTCCGGCGCTCGAGGGAGCGCCCGTCGCAGCTCGACTTCCGAGCGGCGGCCGAGTGACGTGGTTCCCGCCAGGCGCAGCGTTGCTGTGGACGGCGAGCACGGCGTCGCAACTTCAAGGCGTCGTCGATCGTCGAGAGGAGGTCTTTGCCGAGCTGCGCGAGGCTTACACGGAGAGTGCGTAAAGCCCATCTTCTCGCCGCGCTCAGATTGGCTTGAGCTGACCAAGATGGAGCGGTAGTTGGCTTGCAGGAGCAAAGCGAGGACCTCATCGCCGACCTCGTCACCTCGCAGCGTACCCGTCACCTCGAGATCTCGTACGAGGCGTGGGTCCGCTTCTGTCTCTTGGCCAACGTCCCGCCGTTCCCGGTCACCTGGCCAGCGCTCGGCCTGTGCGTCTTCTCGCACTGCTCGTCCGTCAAGGGGTGCCCGCGCAACTTCGTCAACGACGTCAAGCTGCTCCGCCGCGCTACCGAGCGCTTGTGGACGACCTTCGACTACGTCTCCGTCCTGGATAGCCTCGATCCCGCCGGCCAGGCGTGTGCGAGCTTCGTCGCCGAGCGGCGCACGGTCCCCTCCGAGCACGCTCGAGCTCCTTGTGCGTCGTCTCGGTCCGAGCCTCTTCTGATCTTCCTGCTGACTCTGAGCGGCTCACAGCTCGCGCAACCTCGAGCACCGCTCGACTTTCGGACACCGACAGCGAGTCGGGCGATGAGCGCGACGAGAAGACCGGCAACGTCGCCGCCGGCTCATGCTCGGCGCCGACGAGCATCGACTCGCACCGCCTCGTGCGTGTGTGTCGATCAGCTCCTCGAGATTTTGGTATTGACGCTTTACGCCTCGCGCAGAAGTGCCCCGGCTTCCCGCAGCCGCACCAGCAGTTCGCTACCCCCGAAGCGCTCTACACCGCCTTCCTCAAGGCCGTCTTCCCCGTCTACGGCGTCACGCTGCGGCAAACATGGACGGCTCAAGATCATGTGCACTATCGCTGCTCACGCTACGGCAGCGGCGCGCCGTCGTCGCGCTGCCAGTACTTCCTCGTGGGCCGCTGCGACTCGGACACGTCGCTCTGGTCCTTCGACGAGTCGGCCTCGACCCTCGAGCATGGACATGGTCCCGACAGCCGCATTCTCGTCGACCCGACATGGCGCCCGACCGTCAACAATCCCGTCATCGTGCGCGCTCTCGAGCTCGAGGTCTCGAGCCGCACCAAGGCCCGAGCGTCCAAGCGCCGCCGTACGAGCGCACCTTCTTCAAAGCTCTCCCGCAAGAGCGATACGAAGGTGCGTCCTCTCCCCGACGGGCTACGTCGACCTGCACGGGCGAGAGGCTGACTCTCGCTCCTCCCCCTCAGGCGACCTTCTCAACCCCACATGCGCCTCGCCGACGCCGCTCGCCGAGCGACCGCAGCTCCTCCGAGCTCGAGCAGACGACGTCGAGTCGCCGCAGCACCGCCGGCGTCGCGACCGCGAGCGGCAGCGGCACGTCCGGATCGCGCTTCGCCTCGTCCTCCTCGCGTGCCGCACCCTTCCTCCGCCCAGTCATCCCGTCTCGCCCGACCTCGTCCATCAAGGCCGCCACTCGCACCTCCGTCTTCGCGCCAATCGCCTCGACGAGCGCGGCGGCGCACTCGCGCGCCGCTCGGACCCGCCCCGACGCTCGGACCCCTCCCGCCCCTCTTCGCGCCCTCGTCTCGGCCGACGCCCTCGTCGGATCGTACCTCCTTGAGCTCGAGCCGAGCGGCTCGCTGCAGGTTCTCGTGTCGCTCTTCGTCGCTCGAGGGTTCACGACGTGGCGGACCCTGAGCGAGCTCAAGGACCCGGCGACGGCGAGGAGGCTCTGCGCCGACATCCTTCCTGCGGCGTCGGGCGAGGTCGTCGAGGCGCTCCTCCGGTTTGTGCAGCTCGTAGCTCGGTGAGTGAGCGGGCCGAGTCGTCGGCGGCAGCGGGACCGAGGGGTGCGGGAACGGAGAGGGTGGACCTTATAGCTCGTCTCGGACGCTTCCTCGGCGCGCTCTCGACACTCTTCTTCAGCCAGTGAGCGCAATGGACCACGATATCGATGTCAGCTCGGGACGAGAGTGTACAGCCGCTACGCCCAGCTCGGCACCGTCTGCGCGAGCGCCTCGCGCATCGCCTCCTGGAAATCGAGCTTGCGCCCTGGGCCTTGCGACGATCCGGCGTGCTTGAGGCTCGGGCGGACGACAAGCGACATGTGCACCGGCGCAGGAAAGGGGAAGGCTGTGAGAAGGAGAGCGGCGTGAGCCGGCAGAGCTGAGAGAGCGGAGAGGGAGAAGAAGGAGAAGAGGACGCACAACTCGTGCCCGCGCCGACCAGCTGCGCCACCCTCGCTCGCTCCGCTTCGCGATGGGCTCGCAGCTCGACGAGGCGCCGCTCGGCGACCGGGTGGTACAGGCTCGCGACCTCGAGCCCTCGCTCGATCCAGTCGAGCTCCTTCTCCGAGAGCTCGTCGGCCTTGTGGATCGGGCCGCCGTCTCGCGAAGACGGCGAGGTGATGGACGAGGAGGAAGACGTGAAGCGCTGAGTGGCGAGGAAGGTCCAAGAGGGGATGAGCTCGAGCTCGAGGGCGAGGTGGTGGGTCTGGTGCGGGTCGGGCGAGAGGACGAAGCACTGCGGGCACGGCGACGAGCGCACCTCGGTCAGTACGAGCTGCGTCAGCGAGATGTAAGGAGAGGCGAGCGCACGTTGAAGTAGAACGCTGCGCGCTTGAGCCCTTGGCGCACCTGCCCCTCGCACCTCTGCAGCCACCCGAGGTCCACCCGCTCTTCCTCGTCTCCTCCTCGCTGCCGCCCTTCCTCCTCGTCCTTGGCCTCGCCCCATGCGCTGCGCTCACCCTCGTCGCGCATCATGCGCTCGCCGACCGTCGCGAACGCGAGCCAGATGCAGTCGTCCGTCTCGCGGTCGAGGCGCGCGCACCAGCGCAGGTGGACCTGGTCGCACGTGTCGCCGTCGGGACCGAGGCACGTCGGGTGGATGGGCGAGGGCGAGTGCGTGAGGTGGTGCTGGAGGACCTGGATGGTCGAGTGGATCTGCGAGATGAGGCCGAACAGGACGTCGAGCGCGCGAGCCGAGATCGGGGCCGAGAAGGACCGCGCTGCAGGAGACGGTGGCAGGTCAGAAGACGGCTCGTTGCGGACCTCGTGCCGGCGAGTGAGGGGAGAGACGCACCGCAGCTCATCTGGGCGCACCACCGCAAGCACGCCGCGAGCCACTTGTAGATGACGAGCCCGCCCGTCAAGAGCTGCTTGTGGTCGTTGCCCCCGAGTCGGTCGACGTCGATCCAGGGCAGCATGTCCTTGCGCAGGCTCCACTCGCCGCTGTCGGCGCGAGCGAGGATCGGGATGGCGAACGGCGCAAAGTACTCGTCGAGGTCGGCGTCGGTGATGAGCGGCGCCATGCGGAGGTAGGCCGACGTCGTCGCGTCCTGGTGGAGCAGAGGGAGGGCGTACATGCCGAGGAGGTGGGTGCGAGCGGCGGCGACGGCGCCGGGCGAGGCGAGGGTCGAGGTCGCGTCGAACAGGTCGCGGTAGTGGCCGAGCGCGACGCGCACCAGCGAGCGAGAGCGCCTCGGGAGGAGCTCGTTCCCTGCGAGGAGGAGAGCAGCCGGTCAGCCGAGGCGCGCAGGGGAGAGGAGGAGAGGGCAGCGAGACGACGCACACATCATCATGGCGCCGCACACGCCCGTCGCCTTGAGGGCCTCCTCGTCGCCCTCGCCGTGCGCCACCTCGAGACGGTCGTACAGGTCGAGCATGAGCGTCCGCAGAGCGCGAGCGACGAGCTCGCGCTGCACGGCGACGCTGCGCTGCGCCGCCCGCGGCAGCTGGTCGTCGTACCCGGCCGCCGGGGCCGGCGGCTCGTGCGGCGGGACGTCGAGCCCGGCCATGCCGAGCACGTCGAGCTCGGCCGTGCTCCTGACGCCGAGCGCGCACATCGCGAGGACGACACAGCGCTCGGGTGCGCTGAGCCGCTCGACGTCGACGTAGAGCCTGCTCTTGGCCTCGGGCGGGTGGAACGGCCGAAAGACGGGCGTGTTGCTGCTGCACGTCGCCCAGCACGCGTCGAGGAGCGACCAGGTGACGAGGCGCGCCCAAGACGGGTGCCGCAGGCGCTCGTCCGGCGAGAGCGGGTCGAGCTCGTCGCACACGAGTTGGGCGTCGGCGACGGCCTGCTGGGCGAAGCGCGTGTACGCCGCCGATGACGGGGTTGACGAGACGTCATGCGACTTCTTGCCCGGCGGGGCGGCGGCGGCGGCGAGCTCGTCGGCGCGGATGCAGGCCGAACGGAGGATGGCGGCCGTGTGCGCCTCGAGGCGCTCGCTCGACAGCGTGTCGCCGAGAGCCGTCGTCATGGCGCAGAGGATCTGGTCGGGCAGGTCGATGGCCGAGGGAGGACGGGCGGGCGACAAGGACGAGGAGGTCGGGTCGGAGTCGAGGTTCTTGGACGAGGAGGACGGCGCGAGCGACATGGCGAGCTCGATCTCGAGCGACTCTACGAGGAGGCAGCGTCAGCTCGGCGCACCATCGATGAGCGCGACGCGAGGCCGTGGAACGTACTGATGCGGGTCTCGAGCTCGGCGACGCGAGCCTCGGGCTGCATCGTCTTGACGAGGTCGACTGCGTGCAGCGAGGACGTCAGCGCGAGTCGCGGGCTCTCCAGGAGGAACAAGACGCACTCGGAACGAGGTTGCCGTAGTGGCACGGCAAGTCCTTGGACGTGCACCTTGCGCAGACGGGCCAAGTCCTCGTGCAGCGCACCTTGCGGATCCTGTCGGGGTGCGAGCGTCAGCGTCGTCCTCGTCGCAGAGGGAAATCGGCGAGGCAGGGCAGAGGCAGATGAGCGCACCGACACTGCTTGCAGCTCTTGTCGGCCAGGCCGGCTTGGCCAGCGTCGTCGCGAGGTTGCCGGGTGCGGTGCGGCTTTGGCTGCGCCTCGAGGCCGTGCGCGTTCGCCGTCGCGGCGGGAGGCTGCGCGACGGGGATCGGTTCGGGGCGATAGGTCGTCGAGCCGGCGGCGGCCGTACCCGATGCGGCGGGGAGGAGCGAGAACGAGGGTGAGGCTGACGAGGCGAGGTGGGGCGAGAGGCGCAGGTTGGCCGCCGCGGTGGCCGGGTCGGTGCCCCACATCGCCCTGCGCCGTGCGATGACCTCGCCCTCGACGAGCTGTGCGCTGTCGCGGCGCGACGACGACGTCGCGTCGCTCGGACGGCGTAGGGCGGCACCACTCGCCGGCAGCGTCATGCCGCCCTCGACCTCGTACTGCTCGTACTGCTCCTGCCACCCGGGCGACGCCTGGTACCCATGCTGCTGCCGCTGATCGACGAGGTCCGCCTCGAAGTACTGGTCGTGCGAGACGCGGCGCCGCTTGAGGTCGGGCGGCGGCGGGTACTGCTGCGGCGGGTCGGCGGCGTGGCTCGGCGGGGCATAGTGCTGCTGAGGGTAGGGCTGATACTGGTGGAGGTGCTGGTGCTGCTGCGACAGGGCCGACTCGGGGTCGAACGGTGCCTGAATTGCGGCGGCGGGGTCGTGAGCGAGTCGAGGCGGCGGCGGATGGTGGCCGTGGTGCGACGAGGGCGTGTCGAGCGAGTAGAAGTGGGGGAAGGCGGCATGGCGGGTCTGTGGCGGCGGTGCATCGAGCCACACGACGCCCTCGTGGTGGTGCGGCGCAGCAAGGTGCGAGGTGGGGTCGAGCGACGCGGTCGGGGACGACTCGGCGGCCGGCGCGGTGGCGTAGGGCGGCGCGGCGCCGTGCAGGTGCCAGTCAGAGCCAGCTGGATGCATCCCGCTGGTGCTGGCAAGACCAGGCGACGGTGAGCGAGCGTGAGAGGCGGAAGCAGATGAAGACGAGCGGACTTTGTCCGCGATCGGCAACTCGCTCTCCGCTCCTGCGACAGCGAGCTGCACTCCTTCTTTCCTGCGCACACGCGAGCACGTACAGTAATCCGCCTGCATCTCTCTTTCAGAGGCGGGGCCACGTCGCCGGCGCGGGAGCTCGAGCGGAGACTCGCCTCCCTCCCTCGCGACGACGACGACGACGACGACGAGGCTCGGGCATTGCAAGGTCTGCGCGAAAGTGGCAACGGACAGGTGCGTTTGGAAGGACAAGACGGAGAGGGAGGGAGAGGGTGGAAGGGGAGAGCGAGAGCGGTCAAGCCCCTCACGGCGACGAGCGTGGCGGCGACGACGGCAGCTGGAGGCTCGCGCTCTCCATCAGCCCAGCGGGCTCGTCGAGAGATGCACGACATTGCAAGCGTCCCGTCTCATTTACCGAAAGCCTCGCCGTCAACTACACCCCCCTGTCCCCGCGCCGCACGACCCTCTCCTCCTCGAACAGCTTCTTGAGCAGCTTGAGCTGTACGATCGACGGGCGGGACCTGTCGGCCGGGTGTACGACGAGGCGAAGGTCGTCGAACAGGAGGTCGAGCGTAGCAGGCTCGAGGCTGATCAGGGCGACGACCGCGTCGACCGAGTTGATGCCGGCAGCGGCGAGATGCGGGGCGAGCGAGGCGAGCGAGGGCTCGAGGGCGTGCAGGATGGCGACGAGGTCGTACGTCGGGGACACGGTGGCATGGTCGAGGGCGAAGGCCGAGCGAGGTGAGACGGCGTTCGAGGTCGAAAGCGCCGGCGGAGGAGGGGGAGGAGGGGGAGGAGAGGAAGGTCGACGTGGCTTAGGCTGCAACAATAACAGGACCGTCTGGTCAGCACGTCGAGCTTCAGTGGAATGAAGATGAGAGGGCACACCTGGCCGACGCGCTCGTAGGTGATGTGCTGCGGGGACTCGCTCGACGTTCCCGCTCGCCTGTCCCTCCCTTCCCACTGCCCCGGACCCAGCTTCTCCGGCATCTCGCCGACGCGCTCGTCCATCTCGGTGTCCTCGTCGTCGTCCTCGTCGCTGGCACCGAGCATCTCGACGAGCTTGCGCTTGCGCGAGCCGACGCCGGCCGAAGAAGGAGCCGAGCCGAGCGCCCGGCGCGCGGCGGCCTTGCGGATGTTGGGGCGCCAAGACGGGTCGGCGAGAAGGCTCGGGTGTGGGCCGTGAGTATGCTCGTAGGTGGACGCGTCGCCGTCGACGACCCACTGCGTCGACGAGCTCTTCTTGACGACGATGCTGAACCCGCAGACGCCGTCGGCCGAGTCGAGGTAGTGCTCGTGGCTGCGCATGCAGCGGATCTTGACGGGCACGTTGGCGCGATGCTTGGTGCGGGTCGAGTAGCCGTAGACGGGGACGAGCGCGCGCATGACGGCCTGCTCGGCCGACTGGGTCGACGAGAAGACGTCGCCGGGCTGCGGCATGCTCGGCGTCGGCTGCAGAAGATGGACCTTGTCAGCTGCCTACTCGGTAGCTGCGGAGAAGACGGGAGAGGGCCGCACAGGACGAGTGGACCTGGGCACGTCCTCTACCTCCTCCGCGTCCGAGTAGTCCTCCGAATCGCTGCTCTCGCTCGAGCCGCCGAGCTCATCTTGGCCGACGTAGCTCGGGCGAGCTCGACCCGAAGGCCTCGTCGACGTGACCGTCCTGCGAGCGACGCCGGCTGGTAGGAGAGGACGTCAGGCCTGGTCAACGTAGCGGACAGTCGGCGCTCGACGGCTTTCCAGCGCACCCTTGGTCTTCTTGCCGTGGTGCTCCCGCCAGAACTCGGCGAACGCCGTGCCGTCGCCGTCCATGTCGCACAGCTCGTCGTAGGTCGGGTGCTCCTCCCAGATCTCGGCGGTGGCGCTCATGAGGCGCAAGAGGATTGCCCGGAGGGACCGGTCGGCCTTGTCCTCGGCGGAGCAACGGGCATACACGACGAGGGCGAGGAGGGCGTAGGTGATGGGGTATGGAGGGATGTCGGCGAGGGCGCAGAAGCGCTTGTACGCGGCGAGAGCGGCGCGGTCGGCTCGATGTCGAGTCGCGAGGTTGGCGACCGCAACCTTGTCGGAGCGGCTCTGCAGGGCGGCTGCGTAGTCACCGAGTCAGCCCAATGGTCCGGAGCGTGAGGGAAGAGAATGACTGGGGCGCACCGTCGCCCGCCTGGCGCTGTTTGGTGAAGATGTCCTCGCGGCGGTCGACGAGGTCGCGCATGGTCGAAGAGCTTGTTGGCGCATCCCACTTGAGCGGCACGTCGAGTGGGAACCTCGTGAAGGTAAAGACCCTTTTCGAGATTGAGGCGGCGAGGCTCATGGCGTGGATTGAGCGAGGTCGACCTCGACGAACGACCGAGTGGGGAGGAGCTCAATGGCTGGGCCGAGGGCGTGGCGGAAGGCGGGCGCTGAGGCTGCGCAGGGCACGCAGTGCAGCTGGGCCGACTACAGCCGTGCTCAGGCCAGTCGAAGAGGCGAGAGAGGGGACGAGGCGAAAGAAAGAGGGCGACGAGGAGCTCGGCGTCGCGGCGCGGGCTCGGCGGGCTCAAAGGGGCGCGAGCGAGCCTCCTCGAGGTGCTTGCAGAGAACACTGCGCTGTGCGAGCATTCTCGGGTCTGCACACTCGCTGGAAGGTGGACAATGCGCCAGCAAGCTGGCGAGCCTCGGGGCGAGAGCTACCAGCTTGCGCTCGAGCCTCGAGCCGGCCTTCTCAAAGCCGCCCGCTCGCACCGCACGAAGGGGAGCGAGCGGCCGACCGGCGCGCGCACGCAGACGCGCAAGAGCTGGCCGGGCGAGCGAGAGAGGAACGAGGAGAGGCGTGGCGAGGCCGCAGCAGCGAGGTTACGATCGCGTTCCGGAGGCAATCTCCGCGGATTTCGAGAGGATCGCCTCCGCGACGGGGCATGACGCGGTCGGTCCTTGGGCCGCGTCGCCCAGCTCGTCGCTCCTCCTCCTCTCCCTCTCTCACCCACACAAGCTCCTTCAAGATGCAGCGCTCTACCCGTATCGTGAGCACTCCCTCCTGCACACACACACACGCTCTGCTGCACCCTCGCTGACCGTCGCGCTCGTCCCCGTCCAGATCCCCTCGTCCCGCCGCTTCCTCTCGGTCCCGCCCACGGGCCGCCCCATCGCGACCGACAAGACGACCAACGTGCCCCTCGGCCGGCAGACGGCCGCCGGCTATGGTGGGACGGGCGGGCCCATCCCGCAGGCGGGCGGCGTCCCTCCTCCGCAGCCGCCCAAGAAGTCCAACGTCGGGTACGTCACCCTCGCCCAACTCGCTCCTGTCTCCCCGCTCGAGCGAGCTCCGCCCGCGAGTCACAGTCCTGCAGGGAGGACCTAGGCTGACTCGAGAGACTGTCCGCACCGCTCGCAGCTTCATCGTCGGTGGCCTCGCTCTCGTCGGCGGCGCCGCCGCCTACTACCTCACGCTCGACGACCCCAAGCACGAGGCGGCCAAGGACCTCTCCAAGCTCAAGCGCGGCGCCGAGCGCGAGATCCACGACCTGCGCTCGGGCGGCGCGCGCTCGTCGTCCGAGCCCCTCGGCCCCAACGTCGCCGACCCGGCGTCGCGCGAGGCGACCCGCCTGGCCGACAACGCGCGCTACGGCGCCGAGCAGGCCAAGGACTCGCTCAAGGAGGGCGCCCACTCGATCGCCAACGCCGGCCGCGACGCCGTCGACGAGGTCAAGCACTGGGGCGACAAGCTCGCCGGCGACGCCAAGTCGACGGCCGACCGCGCCCGCAACGCCGCCGACCGCGCCACGACGCCGTCGCTCACCGACCGCGTCCGCAACGCGGCCGACCGCGCGACGCCGTCGTCGTCGACCGCCGGCCACGGCTTCACCGACGAGGTGCACCGCTGGGGCGACGCGCTGCGCTCGGGCCCGAGCGAGCGCCAGGCGTGGAAGCCGACGCTCGACGAGCTCAAGCGCTACGGCCAGAGCCTCAAGGGCCCCGACCGCGAGTTTGGCTTCGAGCAGCTCGAGAAGACGTTCAACAGCAACGGCATCAACACGTCGGTCGGCGGCAACCCGTACCTCGACTGGGTCGGGCCCGGTCGCTCGCTCCGCCGTGGCACCATGGAGCGCAAGCTGCGTGACCTCGAGTACGAGGTGCGTCTTCTCCGTCCAGGGCAGCCGTTTTTGCGCGCTCGAGCCCCTCTTTGGCCTTCTCAAGACGCTGACGCTCCTCTCTCGCTCTCACCTGCCCCTCTCTCACAGACCAAATCGACCCTCGATAACGCCGCCGACTCGGTCAAGAGCGAGTACAACCGCGCCAAGTCGGCCGCGTCCAACGCCGCCGAGGACATCAAGTCGGAGGTGCGCTCCCTCCTGTCCTTCTCTCGCACCGACGAGCGCCGTGTCCTGACTCTCCCCTCCCTGTCGCAGACTCGCAGCTGGGTCAACTGGGGCTCGAGCAAGGCCGAGGAGGCCAAGGACAAGACGGCGGCCGAGCTCGACCGCGCTTCGCAGGCTGCGAGTGACAAGGTGCGCCCGCCCTCTCTCGCTCTCCTCGATCGAGCAGACGCTGACGCTGCACCTCGCTCGTCCGCTCCCCCGCTCGCAGGCCTCGTCGTGGTCGTCGTGGACGTCGGCCAAGGCGGACAACGCCGCAGCGTCGCTGTCGTCGGCGGCGGCGAGCGCCGAGCAGACGGCCGACCAGGCTGCGCGCAAGGTTGAGGCCGAGGGCAAGAGCTGGTGGAACTGGTCGTCGGCCAAGGCCGAGGACGCCAAGGACGGGCTCAAGGAGGGCCTGCTCAAGGCGGAGCGCGGCGTCGAGAAGGGGGCGCAGCAGGCGCAGCACGAGACCAAGAAGCTCTGAGCGAGTCGTCGTCGTCCCCTGTGTGTAGTCGACTTAATGTCTCTCGTCTCTGTGCAAAGGCAGTACAAAGCCCTGTCGTCGGCGAGAGCGAGAAAAGACTGAGACCTCGAGGCGAGGAGGACGAGGCGAGGAGAGCGGCGCCCTTGGTTTTCTCGCCCAGTCGACCTCAACCCTCTACTCGCACCCAAACTCAGTGCGTCTTTCTCTCTGTACTCGCCTGAGTCTGCTGTACCCGGTGTGCGCCGGCGGCGAGGCCTCTGGGCGGAACGAGGGGTCGGGGCGGGCGAGCTCCGACGACGAGAAGGCGACGGCGCCGAGGTGGCTCCGCTCTGGCTTGTGCGCCTGTCAGGAGGGCA
The DNA here is from genome assembly GCA_920104245.2 of Rhodotorula babjevae. NCBI lineage: Eukaryota > Fungi > Basidiomycota > Microbotryomycetes > Sporidiobolales > Sporidiobolaceae > Rhodotorula > Rhodotorula babjevae. Next base: position 667,907 of record CAKKSZ020000009.1, on the reverse strand, counting down.
CTGTGTACCCAGTGGAGCAGCGCAGGCCTCCCGAGCGCTCGTCCTGCGCGCCCCGAGCAGTTGCCGCTGCGGCACGTTCCCTGCGCTGACGCTCAACCTCTCCCCACCCTCTCGCTCTCCTCCTCTCGCCCTCGTGCGCCTGTGCAGTCTACAATGGAGCAGACCTACATCATGATCAAGTGCGCTTCATCTCGTGCCACCCTGTTAAGAGGACGATCCGCTGATTTCGTCGCCTCTCCCCCTCGCAGGCCGGACGGTGTTCAGCGCGGTCCGCCTCGTCTCGCTCAAGCTCCACTCGCCTCGAACAGGTCCCTGACTCGTCCACTCGCACGCAGGCCTCGTCGGCGAGATCATCGGCCGCTTCGAGAAGCGCGGCTACAAGCTCGTCGCCCTCAAGCTCGTCCAGCCCTCGGTCGAGCACCTCGAGAAGCACTACGAGGACCTCTCGTCCAAGGGCTTCTTCAAGGGCCTCATCAAGTACATGGCCTCGGGTGCGTCGCCGCCACCTCTCTGTGTCTTTACGCCTCGCCGCGGCGAGCCTTAGATCCCGCAGCGAGTGCACGGACCCTCGCTGACGCGCTCTCCTCTTCGCCCGCAGGCCCCGTCGTCGCCATGGTGCGTCAGCTCTCGACCCCGATGGAGGACGACTGCCTCTTCGACAGGTCGTCCCACTGCTTGTGCCTAGGGTGCTGACCCCGCTCGCCTCATCCGCAGGTCTGGGAGGGCAAGGACGCCGTCAAGACCGGCCGCACCATCCTCGGCGCGACCAACCCGCTCGCGTCGGCCCCGGGCACCAGTGCGTCCTCGCTCCTCTCTCCCTTTCGGCTTTCGAGCTGTACCCGATTGACCTCGATCGGCCTCGCTCCCTCTCCCCCTCGCTCGCAGTCCGCGGTGACTTTGCCATCGACGTCGGCCGCAACGGTCCGTCCTCTCTCCCTCGTCTCTCGCATCGTCCAGAGCGACCAGCTGACGCTCTCAATCTCGTCCCTCGCTCGCAGTCTGCCACGGCTCGGACGCCGTCGAGTCGGCGCAGAAGGAGATCGCTCTCTGGTTCCCGGAGGGCCTCACCCAGCACAAGCTTGGTGCGTCCACTTCCTGTGCCGCTCGTCCTTGTCACTGCGCACGCACTGACTTGACGGTCGTCGTTCACCTCGATGATCTGCAGCTTCCGAGGCCTGGGTGTGCGTCCTCGTCCCTCCCTCTCTCTCTCTCTCTTTCGCCTTCTCATACTGACTCGCCTTCTCCTCCTCGCCGTGCAGCTACGAGTAAACGCACCACGTCCTGTTCGTGTAGCGCTTCTAGTAGAAAAACCACAGTTGCTTCAGCACCCGGATTGTCGAGCGGCTCGAGAGAGGCGGGAGCTGTGCCGCTTGTCCTCGTAGCGTCCGAGAGAGCGAGCGGAAGCTGTGAGAGCTTCTACACCTTTAAGCCGCGCATGCTCGAGCGCCGAGAGCGTCGGCAAACGCTTGCGCTCGAGCCTCGTCCAGGTCAACCGCGTCGCCCAAAGCCGCCTCGCTCGACCTGGTGCTCGTCGCCTTCTCCCTCGGTCCACCATCTGGATCGGACAGAGCGTTGAGAGATCGCGATGAGCACCGCCGCAAGCTGGCGTGCGGCCGCTTAGACCTGCGCTTGAGCCTCGCCGAGCATCGTCTGGCGGCCTCAGCTTTGACGCGCTCGACTCGGTGTGGCCACCTCGCTCTGTCGCCCAGACCGCGCTACGAGATCCTCGAGACGACGCCGACTGTGAGCAGTCAAGCGGCGGCGACTGCGCACGAGCCTCGTTCACCTCGACAAGGCCTTCCCAAGCTCGCCTTGCTCGACTCGGTTGCGGCTCCGCAGGTCCTCTGATTTTTCCCGAGCTGTCGCTCGCAAAAGTGCTGAGAGTGTATCGAGAGGAGCATCGTTGCGTGCCGTCGAACGGCAGCTCGAGACTTGCGCTCAAGCCGCGTCATGCTCGCCTGCACGAGCGTCAAGTTCGCCTCGCACGGGTTATTTAGTTCCTGCCTCTCTTCTCACCCTGCTGGAGCTGTCGCATACAGAGTGCAGTGCACGCTTCAGGAAGAGCCCTGCGGCGAGCGTTCGGGCAGCGGCGACGACCTGCGCACGAGCCCCGTCGAGCCTCGTCACAGCGAGGCCAGGCTTGCGTGGCTCGGCTCGCTCTCGCCTCTCTTCCGCTCTACTAGGCTCTCGCTCGAGAGTCGCAGCGACATGCCCCAAAGCGATCCCTGTCGCCAAGGGTGAACAGCGGCGAGGCCTGCGCTCGAACCCTTCCGACCTCGTCAGCGCCTTGTCGCGCTCGCCCGGCTCGACCTTAAACCGCCGTGCTCATTCTCGCCACGTCCGAAACCGCGCTCTGAAAGGCTGTCGAGGTCCGAGAGAGAAGAACACGATTGCGAGCTGTCGAGCGGCAGCAGGTCAGCTGCGCTCGAGCCTCGTCGAGCTCAAGTTCGCCTCGCTCGATTTGCGGCAGCGTCGCTCTCCGACTGCACCGCTCAGGCGCTCGGCTCGTCACAGCCATCTCGACGCTCAGAAGGTGAAGAACGGCTATGGACATTGCGCGAGAGGAGGCTCGGTCGGGGTAAATGTACAGAGGAGGGACGGCTCGAAGGGGCTCTCTGCCCTCTTCTGCCGTCGATGCGGCCTGTATTCGTGGTGGGACGAGATAGAGAGAGGGGAAGGGGTGCGAGAGAAGGGACAGGAGGAGGAGGGGCTCTACTTGGTGACCTTGGCGAGCTGCTCCTTGAGCTTGTCCTTGCCCGACGAGACGGCGGCGGCGACCTCCGAGTCGTGCTCGGCCTGCTTCTTAGCCTGCGGACGAACACGTCGAAGGGTCAGTGTGGTCTCCCGGGTTCAAAGGAGAGGCGAGGCGGCAAGCCTCGCCATCTCGACGAGAGGAGGGGAACGAGCGCGACGCACCTCCTCCTCGTCCTTCTTCTTCTGCTCCTCCTCCTCCTTGGCCTTCTTCTCGTCCTCCTTGGCCTGCTTCTCGGCCTCCTCCTTCTTCTGGCGCTCCTTCTCGACGTTGGTGAACTTGACATACGCGTCCGACGCCTTCTCGGCCTTCATGTCGCCGAGCTGGGCCGAGTAGCTGTGCGCAGCGAGAGGACAAGACGAGGGCAGGTGCGTCAGTGCGAGGCCTACGAGAGAGCGTAAGCGTGCGAGGGCGAGGGAGGAGGGTCGCCCTCGCTCGCGAACGACTCGAGGAACGCCGTTCGAGAGGAAGAGCCGACGCACCCGACCGGGTTGGTGCTCGCAGGCGGCTTGCCCTGGCGGAGCTTCTTGAGCTGGCTCTCGCGCTTGGCAAACTCGGTCGACGAGCCGTAGTAGCCCGTCGCGGCGAGCGAGAGGAGGATGGAGCCGCCGACGATCGACGTCAGCCAGAAGCGGTACTGCGAGCGGCGGCGCGAGAGAGGGTCAGTCAAGCTCGTGTGGACGATCGAGAGGGTGCTGAGATCGTGGAGCGAGGGGGGAGGGCGAGGCGGCGAGTCGACGAGGCGAGCTCGCCGAGACGCCTTCGAGGGGTCCGTGCGCAGAACAGAAGGGAGGAAGAGGGACGCACGGTCGCGTACCACTTGGGGACCCAGCCCTTGGTCGTCGCCTTCTGGTCCATGTACCACTGGGCGAAGAAGGCGCCCCACTGGGTGACGAGCGCCATCTGGCCCGGGATGAGGAGCGACCCCCAGCCCGCGATGACGGGGACGACGCCGAGGAGGTAGCGGCGGTTGCCCTTGGTGCCGCCGTACTTGGCCCACTGCGTGCGAGGAGGACGAGGGAGGAGGCGACGAGGCTCGTCAGTCAGCGAGTGGACGAGGAAAGAGTGATCGGGTCTGGCAGGAGGGGGACGAGCGCTCGGGACGCACCTCGAAGCCCCAGTGGACGGCGCCCATGAACGACAGGATGATGGCGCCGTACTGGATCTGGAGGAGCTCGGCGTGCTCGAGGAGGGCGTTGGCCGCGGCGGCGTCATACCCGGCATCGGCTGCGAGCGAGAAGGGCAGGGGTGAGCTTGCCGCTCCCCTCCAGACGGCGAGCCAGCGCGAGACTCGGGCAGCGCGCTCGTTATCGAGAAAGCGAGGACGCCGACGCACCACCGAGTTCTTCTGCGAGCCAGGCCTGGCGCGCAAAGTAGACGATGCTGAGGGAGGTGCCGGCGTAAGGGAGGAGGCCAGCTGCGCCCCAGGCGAGCGTGTCGCGCGGGACCTTGCTCAAAGTGGCCTTGATCGTGTTCTGCAGGTGAGAGAGGGAGCTTTAGCGAGGTGCACGCGGACAGAGAGCGGAAGAGAGGTGGACGACGAACCCATTCCTGGCCGACCTCGCTCGCGCCCAAGTCCTTGCGCGGGGCCGTGTGGCTCGTGACGTCATTGGCCTCGCCTGCAACGGCTTCTGCGACAGTGCGAGCGATGCCTGCAGGGGAGGAGAGGCGGGGGTGAGCGAGGGGGGGAGGAAGGGCGGGGAGGAGGGAAGGAGGACGGACCCTGGACCTCCTCCTTTGCGTTCTGGCCCATCGACTTGAGCGAGTCGGACGCAGGCTGCTGGCTGTTTGGGTTGACGGCTGCCCTGCGTGCGCTCGACGAGAAGAGGGCCGCCGAGGCCAGTGGGGGCGGGGCCGCAGCGAGGCGCGCGACGGCGAGCGCTCGAGGCGGGCGGGCAAAGGGGCGCGCGGTGGCGGCAAAGAGGCGAGTCGAGAGCATGCTCTGGTGCAGGTCACACTAGCTAGAGTGGAGCGAGAGGAGAGAGAGAGGGAGAGGGCCGTCCCGCTCTTCGCCGTCATCGTCACTCGGCGCCTTGACCGAAGATCCTCCTCGGTCTGCTCCACCTCGAGCCCGCACTCACGTCTAGCCTTTCCTCGACCTGACCCACAGCATAGCCGTCCACAGCACGAGCAGCCCGCGAAAGAGACCACTCTCGCACTCGCACTCGGATCGACTCGCACTCTCTCTCTCCATCGCTCGGCGACGACGAGCACTGCACAAGGGATCCCATTCCCACCCGCACTCGAGCTCTACCGCGTCCCACAGCCGCACAGACTAGCGCCGCCCGCTTTATGCGCGCGTCGCGTGGTCGAACGCAGAGCGGTCCGCCTCCTCGGCCTCGACCTCCTTGATGAACGGCTTGAGGTAGCGCGTGTCCTGCTCGGCGTGGACCGTCGGAAGGAGCGAGTCGGGCGCGCGAGGAGCGTCGTCGACGCGGGGGGGAGGTGGGCGAGGGGTAAGGAGCGAGGGTGCGGAAGGAGGACCGGGATCGAGGGGGGAGCGGGGCGAGATGAGGCGGGGCATTCGAGGTCGAGGGCGCGGCGCGGTGACCGGAGCAGTGTAGGTGTAGGTGGTGGAGAGGTGGCCGACAGGTCGCGAGGGCAAGAGGGCGAGAGGGCGCGAGGCGGAGAAGGGTGAGGGGGGATGAACGAGGGGGACAAGGAGGCGAGGAGGGGCAGGTCAGCCACTGCGCACGCTCTCAGCAAAGAGACGTGCGGGAGAGACGACTGCGCACCTCGTTGGGCTTGATCCACTTGTCCTTGGGGAGCTCCTCGTGCGCAATGGCGCACATGCTCGCCGTGCGGAGGCGGAACGCACGGTCGTACGCCTCGCGCTCCGACAGGCGGCCAATAGCCTGCGAGGAGGGTCATGAGAGACTCGAGTCAGCGCTCGTACGGTCGACAAAGGTGCAGGGGTTGATGGACGAGAGGCGATGGCGGGGAGAGGAGCGCGTCGAGGAGGACGAGGGCGGACAACGACGGGAGCTCGTAGAGGTCCGCCGCCGCGCCAGCGGACCAAGACTCGCCCATACACGCCAATTCACCACTGAGAGAGACCCCTCGAGGGCTGTGGGAGCTGTACGGGGGGCGAGATGAGGGAGGGCGGGCGCACCTTCTGGACCGAGGCCGACTCCTCGATGAGGACGTCGTCGTACTTGAGGCCGTAGGCGCGGAAGCCGGCCAGGTTGGCGTAGCGGTCGGCCAAAGGCTTGAGGGCCTTGTAGAGGCCGCGCGACGCCTTGAGGTGGTTGGCGAGCGAGATGCCGAGAGCAGACCTGCGGCGCGACGAGGGGCAGAGGTGGTGCGACGAGGGGACGGGGTGGGTCAGTGAGGGGCGCTCGAGCGAGCCAGAGTAGCCCAGGGTGCTCACATGGTGCGTGTGGGTGGCGAGGCGAGGGAGGAGGCTCGTCTCGTCCTCCGCTCTCGTCCTCTCTCGTCGCAGCCAATCACGCGCCGCCCTCTCGCCTCATCTCCACCTCGCTCACAGGGGCAACAACCCGCTCCGTGCAATGCAAAACACTCAGGACATAGACAGCCCGCCCTCACCAAAGCTAGCCCTCGCCCCTCGAGCCTGAAACCCACCTAGACCGGCGTCGCCTCGTCGTGCACGGGCCGCGCCGGCGGGCTCGCGACAATCAGCCCAGCACCGTGCGCCGCCGAGGCAGGCGACAGCCCCTGCGACATCGAGATGCGCGCCGAGAGGCCGGGCGAGCCTGCGCCGACGACCGGGTCGAGGTCCATGCCGTTCGGCGGCGACGAGCGCGCCGGCGCCGCAAACATGCCGTTCGTCGTCTGCGGCGGCTGCTGCTGCCGAGGCGGGAGCACAGCGTCGCCGACGCCTGGCTCGAGCTTGGCCGCAGTCGCCGACGAGGACGGGCCGCTCGCGAGGACGCGCGCTTGGACCTGCGCCGCCGAGGCGTCGCTCGCCGACACGCTCACCGAGCGCGACGCCTCGGCCGACCTCGAGCGCGACCCGGGGCGCGACCCCGGCTCGCCGCCGCGCAGCCTCGCCCACGCCTTGTCGCCCTCGTCGCCGGCGAGCCGCTGCCCGAGCTTGATCTTGGGCCACAGGCCCGTCGACTCGTTCGGGAGCGCGTCGACGAGCTTGAGCCGCGCCGCGCGCGCCTCTGCAAAGAACGACGCCGGCGTGCACGACACGTACGGCGACGCGAGCACGCGCGCGAGCGGGACGAGGTCGGCGTCGCCGATGAGCGTCAGGACCGCCGTCCACTCGGCGAGCACGGCCGGGTCGACGGGCGCAGGGCGAGGCGCAGAAGAAGGAGGGACCTGGTGGTGGTGCGAGACCGCGTGCGGGTGGTGGTGCGGGTGCGGCTGAGGGTGGTGGGGTTGGGCGCGAGCGTGCTGCGGCGGCGGTGCAGGCTGCGACGGCGACGGCACGAGGCCTCGGTACGGGTCGCCGCCGCTCGGGTAGGCGCGCGGCGAGTAGCCGTTGGGGTAGTGGACCGGCTGCTGGTGCTGCGAGTGGTGCGCCTGGCGCGGCGAGAGGGCGGGGACGATCTGGGCCTGGAGGTCGATCGCGCGCTGGAACGGCGGCGCGAGCGCGCGCTCGGGCTCGATGGCGGCGTACGTGACGGGCGCGCCGACGGGTCGGCCCGACGCCGACGAGCTCGGCGCGGGAGCGGGCGCAGCGAGGCTGCTGCGCGTCGCCGTGCGGGACGACATGCGCGGCGCTCTGCCGGCGCTCGACTCCTCCTGCGCAGGGGCGTCGAGCTGCGGCACGACGGGACGAGGCTTGGCCGCCTTTGGACGCCCTCCGTTCGGGTGCGACGCCGAGCGCGCGTCGACCGTGCGGATCCACTCGTCGATCGAGAGGCCGACCTTCAAGTCGGGCTTGGACCCCGCCGGGTGGCGGCAGCGGTACGTCGAGCGCTGCTTGGTGTCGACTGCGGACAGGAGCGGCGGCCGAGTCAGTCGACTGAACGAGGCGTGGGCGGGCTGTCCGGTGAAGAGAGATGCACCCTCACCGCCTCGGATGAGCCACCCTCCCTCCTTGGCCTTGGTGAGCTTGACGATGAAGGGGCAGCCGGCCTTGCGGTACGAGCACAGGACGTGCATGTAGGCCGACGAGACCTTGTGCGTGCGGTCGTCGCCGATGAGGATCGTCATGTTGCGCGACCTGCGAGAGGGCGCGCGGAGGAAGAGTCAGGAGGGGGAAGCTCGACGTGAAGGGAACGAGAGGACGCACGCCGCAATCTCCTTGCAGAGGGCGATGAAGCTCTTGGGGTTGCTAAAGACGATGTCCTCGAGCTCGTGAAAGCCGCGCTTCTTGCCCGAGCTGCCGCCGCCGCTGCCGCCGACACTGGCGGACCCGAGCGAGGGGCGAGGAGCGATGAGGGCAGGGCGAGGCCCGCCCGAGTAGTCGGGAGGGTCGCCGTCCGACACGCCGCCGTCCGAGTCCGAGTCGGTCGCCATCGGGTGGTACGAGCCCTCGCGCTGACCTTGACGAGCTGCGAGGGGAAGGACGGGGAGAGGGTCAGTGTCGTCGGCGACGAGAGGGTGCGCGTGGCTTCCGAGAGGCCCTGCAGGCTTCACAGGCTCGGCTGCACGTCGTCGGGAGCAAGCAGAGGCTCGACTCACTGCTGGGAGGCCCGGTTCCGGACGAGGCGTTCGAGTCCATCGCGGGGCGGTCGAGCGACGTTGGCGACGGGGTCGTGGGGCGAAGCGCGGGTGGCGGCGGCGTGTCGAAGACGTGCACGTGTGGCTCTGGGTGGCGGTCGAGCGGCCCAAGGAGCGCAGGCGAGAGCGCTACGAGAGGGAGGCGAGGCGAAAGGGCGGGAGGACGATCTGGACGGCGGCGACGACGGCGGGATCGAGTTGGACCGGTGGATCGACGAGTGAGAGTGTCGAGCTCGACGGTGCAGTGCTTCGCAGCGCGTCCTGCCGAGGGAGGCGAGCGGAGGGAGACGACGAGCTGCTCGCCCGGACTCGTCCCGCTCGCTTCGCTCTCGTTGCCTCTCGACGACCATCAGGCGAGCCGAGCGACTGCCAGCCTCGCTCACAGGGTACTCTGCTCGTCGACCGCATGCTCGCCCGACTCGCACCGCGCCCCCTCGCCAACTCGCTCCGCCCTCTTCGCCCGACTCGCAACCTCGCCCCGATCACTCGCTCCCTCATGAGCTCGGCACCAGCACTCGGTCCAGTAGAGCAGGCGATCCGGCAACGCGTGCGCTTCCGCCCTCGCCAGCTCTCGCCGTCGCGACCTCGCTCACCTCGTCCTCCCCCACACAGCTCGAGGACTCGCTCCAGCCGACCTCGCTCGACATCACCAACGACTCGAGCAAGCACCGCCACCACGCGCCCATGAAGGCCATCGGCGGAGGAGACGGCGAGACCCACTTCACCGTCAGCGTCGTCTCGCCCAAGTTCGAGGGCCTGGTGCGCCGCGCTCCTGTCCCTCCTCGTCCTCAACTCGTGCTCGAAGCTGACCCGCTTTCCCTTGCTCGCAGCGAGTCATTCAGCGCCATCGTCTCGTCAACGACGCCCTCAAGCCTCTCTTCGACGCCGGGCTCCACGCGCTCGCGATCCGGGCAAAGTCGCCCAAGGAGGTCGGCGAGACTTGACGTCGTTGCAGCAGCGGCACATGTACAACAAGAGGTCCATACGCGCTCAGGGAGAGAGAGAGAGACGAGAGCGCTACAGCTTGGCCTGGTGAGCGTGCGGCGGCGGGACGAGCGAGGCGACGTCCTGGTCGGCGAGGAACCGGTCAAAGAGCGACGTCCAGAAGTCGAGGTCGTAGTAGTCGTACCAGCTGCGAGCCGAGGAGACGTTCGTCAGCGTCTGGGTGAGGCTGAGCGCCGAGGAGAGAGGCTCGAGCGCACGCGTGCGAGACGCCGTCGAACGAGAGGAACTGAGCGTGCTTGATGTGCTCGAGGATGTACTTGTGCTCGCTGTAGTAGACCGAGCCTGTCATCGAGACCGTCAGCGCGAGACGTGCATGCCGAGAGAGTGAGCGGGAGGAGGCCGCACGGTCGAGGTTGCCGTGCAGGACGAGGACGGGGAGGGTCTCGGGGATCGTGCTCAGCTTGGTGCGGACGTCGTAGCCAGCGATCTGTGCGAGGCGAAGTCAGCGCGCGCAGGCGGAAAGCTGAAAGAGAGAGACACACGACGCCGATCTGGTTCTCTGCGGACGGGCGAGAGGTCGTCAGCGTCGAGCTCGAGGAGAGAGCGGGCAAGAGCCGACGCACGGATCGTTTGAGCTGGCCGCCTCGCCTCGACAGCCTCGCGCACACGTCGCTCGAGGACATCCTTGTTCTGCTCGTACAGCGTAAGAGAGGAGAGACAGGAAAGGACGAGAGGGGGGACGACGTACGCGAGGGTTCTTGACGAAGGCCGGGTCGTAGCCGATCTGCGCGCAGGGCCGGTCAGCAAGGCGGACCAGGCCAAGGGAGGAAGACGAGCTCACGTAGATGAACGGTCGAGACAGGTCGCACTTCTGCTCGAACGTGAGCGGGCCGGCGGGAGGCTGCGGGATGGCCTGGAGGAGGTCCGAGTGCGCTCGCTTCCTGCCCGTTCTCGAGCGTCAGCGAGGGTGCGGGGCTGAAGAGCAGGACTGGACGCACGCAGACGTCGCGACGAGGATGGCGTGACGGATCTTGAACGGAAGGTTGGCCGAGACGAGGACGGTCTGCGCGATCATGCCGCCCTGAAGCCGTCGGGGCGTCAGCAGGACGCCGAGGCGCGATAGACGGCGGCGTGACGCACCATCGAGAAGCCCATCAGGTCGATCTCCTTCCAGCCGACGTGCTGTCGTAGAAGTTGTAGGCGTCAGCTCGGCGCTGCGTGCGAGCTGGACGAGGACGTCGCACCTTGACGAGGTCGACGACGTCGCCGGCCATGGCGTAGATGTCGTACGGCTCGCTCGACTTGTCGGCAGGGATTGTCGAGCCGCCGATGCCGCGATTGTCGAAGACGAGGACTGCACGGGCGAGCTGGATCAGCTTGAGAGGGCCGGCGAGGGGGATGTGGGGGAAGAGGAGCGCGAGGGTGGGCGCACCTGGACGATGAGCAGCGAGCGCCTCGGCGAGCGGGAACCAGTCAACGAGGCCGACTGCCGACAAGCTGCGCGCACAGGCTCCAACCCAGGTCAGATCGCCGTCAAGAAGGAGCCGCCGACGAGGAGGGCGGCGAGGGCGCACCCGTGGACGAGGACGAGCGGCGTGGCCTTGTGCGAGCGGCCAAGGACCTTGTACGCAAACGCATAGCCGTCGTGCCGCTCAAACAGCGAGTGGGCGAGAGCTGGCATGGCCGAGAGTTGGGGGACGAGGGCGAGGTTGAGGAGGGGGAGAGGCGCAGGGCCAAGGGCGACAGGCGGGCTGGTCGGGGCAGGCACGAGGACGAGTGCAAGGCCGCTGGCTTGCTCGACTGGCCGTGGAAACGCGCAGGCGTCGGGCAAGAGGCGCAGCGAGGCAAGGCCCGGCTTCCTCTCCACATCCGGGCGCCGAGGAGATCGGCACAAACGAGCCGTTTTCGAGAGCGTTGCACAGGGAGGAGAGTACACAGGCGGTGGTGAAACGAGGCTAAACAGCGTGGGATAAAGGTGCAAGAAGATGACAGCGAGGGAGAGAACCGAGGGCGAGGGTCGTAATGCAGAGGGAGAGCCTCGAGGCGTGCGGGACAGGGCGAGTCAGCGAGGCGACGCTCACTTGGCGAACTCGGCGTCGACGGGCTTCTGCAGACGGGCAAGTAAGGGTCAGCGACGCCGGCCGAGGACGACGACGAGGAGGACGCACGAGCGACGGGTGGAGCATGAGCTGGTGCAGCGCCTTGCCGGCCGGGATCATGGGGAAGACGTGCTCCGACTGCAGGGTGAGGGAGAGGCGTGCGTCAGTGAGCGCGTCGAGGGGCAGCGCGCGGCGAGTGGGAGGCAGGCGGGGAGCGCACCTTGACGACGCGCGCCTCGAACAGGACGGGCTTCTGGTTGTCGTACTCCATGAACTCCTTCATCTTGGCCGGGAGCTCGTCAACGCTGTCGCACCGGATGGCGTGGACGCCCATGGCCTTGGCGAGCGCGACAAAGTCCGGGTTGGTCATGGCCGTGTGCGAGTAGCGCTTCTCGTAGAACAGGTCTGCGAGGATGGGCGCGATGAGGTGCGTCAGCTGGCTCGCACTCGAGGGTCGATGGCGCTCGGCGAGGAGCGAGGGAGAGACGCACCCTGCCACTGGAGGACCATGCCCTGGAACTCGTTGTTGAGGATGAGGACCTTGACGCCGATGCCGTACTGCGACGCCGTCGCGAGCTCCATGGCCGTCATCGAGAAGGACGCGTCGCCGTCGACGTCGACGACGACCTTTTCCGGCGCCGCGACCTTGGCGCCGATGCACGACGGGAGGCCGTAGCCCATCGTCCCGAGGCCGCCCGACGAGACCCAGGTGCGAGGGTGGCGCCACCGGTAGTGCTGGCACGCCCACATCTGATGCTGGCCGACGCCCGTCGCGACGACGACGTTCTCCTTGCCGTAGTCCTCGCACCAGTCGTTGAGCGCCTCGATGACCTCCTGCGGCTTCATGAGCTCGCCCTTGGACGGATCCGAGGGCACGTACGTGAACGGGTAGTCGGCCTTCCACTGCTTGATCTTGGCGAACCACTCGTCGCGAGGCTGGGCCTCGGACGGCAGGAGCGGGAGGAGGGCGCGGACCGAGTCGAGGACGTCGCCCGTGATGGCGACGTTGGCGTTGACGACCTTGTTGATGTTCTTGGGCTGCACCTCGAAGTGGACGATGCCGCCGCGGCCCTGGAGCGCCGCCGCCTTGGCCGCCGGCGCAAACATGTCGAGGCGGCCCGTCACGCGGTCGTCGAAGCGGGCGCCGAGCGCAATGATGACGTCGGCCGACTGCATGGCGAGGTTGGCGTACGCCGAGCCGTGCATGCCGAGCATGTGGAGCGAGTGCGTCTCGTCGAGCTCGTCGTAGGCGCCGAGGCCCATGAGGGTCGTCGTGACGGGGATGTTGCCCTCCTTGGCGAGGCGCTTGAGGAGCTCGGGGCCCTCGGGCGTCGACAGCATGCCCTGGCCGGCGTAGATGACGGGCCGCTTGGCGTTGGCGATCATGGTCGCCGCCTTGTTGAGGAGCGCGTCCGAGATGGGCGTCGCCTCGCCGCCGAGGGCCGACGTCGCCGTGTGCGAGTGCGAGCGGCCGGGGATGGTGGCGTCGGCGAGCTCGGGGTGCGTGTAGCGGTGCGGGATGGCCTGGCGGAGGATGGCGGCCGTGACGTCCTTGGGGAGGTCGACGAGGACCGGGCCCGGGCGGCCCGTCGTCGCGATGCGGAACGCCTCGTTGATGCGGCGCGGGAGCTCGGCAATGTCCTTGACCATGACGTTCCACTTGGTGCACGAACGCGAGATGCCGACGACGTCGGCCTCCTGGAACGCGTCCGAGCCGATGGCGCTCGTTGCGACCTGGCCGCAGAAGACGACGAGCGGGGTGCCGTCCGAGAGGGCGTCCTGGAGCGGCGTGATGACGTTGGTCGCGCCCGGGCCCGACGTGACGAGGACGACGCCCGGCTTGCCCGAGACGCGGGCGTAGCCCTCGGCCATGTGGCCTGCGCCCTGCTCGTGGCGCGGCAGGACAAAGTCGAAGTGGGGCGAGTTGTAGATGGCGTCGAACACGGGGAGGATGGCGCCGCCCGGGTAGCCGAACACCTTCTCGACCTTGTGGCGGAGCATCATCTCGTGGAAGATCTGGCCGCCAGAGAGGCCGATGAACGACTCGTCGAGCTCGTCGGCGTTCTTGGGCCGCTTGGCCAGGGGCGACGCGCCCGACTGCGAGGGCGGCACTTGGTTGAAGGTCGGTGCGGGCTTGGCGCGACTGCAGGGGGAGCGGCGGGGTCAGTGCTGCTCAGGGTCAGGGTGCGGGAGGTGATGGTCGTCAACTCCGGCCGACATCGCCGACGCCGGCGGTCGAAGGAGAGTGCGCCTCTTGATGACCTCGGGAGGGCGCAGAAAGATGCTGGAAGCATTCGTGATTCCTCTGGCCTTACCACCCACCGCCCTCGACCGGAGCAGAGTGCGCGAGAGGCGGTCGAAAAAGGACGGGGACGAGACGAGGTGGAGGAGGGCGAGGACACGGCGCGAGAGCGGGACAAGACGCACGGCTGGACCTGGGCCTCATTCTTGCCCGTCGCAGTGGCGAGCGCGCGGCGCTGGGCGAGGTGGAGGGCGAGAGTGGCGGCCGGTGCGGGGGTCGCGGACGACGAGGACGAGGCGGCGGGGCGCAGGGCGCGAGTCGAGCGGGCCAGCGAGCGATGCATGGCGGTCGAGGACGGGTCTCTGGGTGGGCTGGAGAGGGTGCAGGTCCTGGCTCGGTGGGAGGGAGACGAGCAGAGCCGGAGCGAGGTCGACGCTCGCCGCTCCCTCTCGCGCCGGAGTCAAACGGCCTCGCTCGACCGCCCTCTCGCCTCTCGAGTGGATGCATCGTCCTGCTTGCAGTCTTCGAGACCGCGTCGCACTCGCGAAGAAGCACGCGAGAGCGCAACTTGAACGCGTACGAACCTCGCTTTGCCGCGGCACACTCCGGCTTTCACGCGCGTGCTCGCGAGAGGGAGGGCACACCGTCTCGTACTGCAGCTCTGCGCCCTCACCCTAGTCCTCGTCCGACAGGTCCGCCAGCCGTAACCGGCCCGCCGCTCCCTCGACCTCGTCGTCGTCGCTCTCGACCCGCCGCTCGTACTGGCTGATGTCGACCGCCTCGTCGCCCTCGTCGACAAACGCCGCGTCCGACTCGAGCGTCGCCGTACCCTGCTCCCACAGCTGCCGACCTGCACAGAGACGAGCGAGGCGTCAGCAGCCGGCCAAGGCGCTCGCGCAGCATCGAGGAGAAAGAGGGACACGCACCCGACAGCTTGGCGGCCCACCGCTTCGCCTCTTCCCGCTCTCGCGGCGGCAGCGCCTTGAGCCGGTCGTCCTCCTCGCGCTTGAGCTGCGCCGCGTACTCGGCCTCGAACTTGGCCGCCCATGCCGCGAACGACGCCTTGTTGACGGCCGTGCCGCGCGTCCTCGCCGCGAGCGCCTGCGAGCGTGGAAGAGGGAGGGAGGGGGAGGATCAGCGAGGGCAGGCGAGGCGCCACGACGTGTTTCTGGACGACGCACCTCCTCCTCTCGTCGATACCGCTCCTCGTCCTCCTTGGCTATCCGCTCCTTGCGCTGCGTCATCATGTCGGCGATGAGCTCCTTGAGCTGCTGGGCGAGCGTGAAGACCATGGCCTGCAGGTGAGCAAAAGCGCACGGTCAGCAGGGAGGCTCGCGCACAGGGTGCGGGGCGAGGAGGCGGCGCACCATGCCGAGCGACTCGTTGGCCGACTCGTTGAGCCCGGCGAGGAGCGTCTCCTTCTCCTCGTCAGTCACGTCGCCCTCGAGCACGTCGAGGTCGAGCTCTGGCGGCTCGTCTGGGTACGTGGGCGTGTAGGTGACGTGCAGGTTGAAGGTGTCTGCGTGCGCGAGCGAGCGAGCGTCAGGAGGTTGCCCGACACGAGGCGCAGGGAGGGGCGACGGGGACGCACAGGGATCCTGGTCGTTCTGCACTTCGGGCTCGACCTTGATCGCGAGCTGGTCGTCCGAGATGACTGTTCGAAGGAGAGGTCGAGGGTGAGCAGGTGGGGGAGGAGAGAGGGAGGGCGCGGGAGCCGAAGAGGGTGCGCACCTTCGAGCTCGTCTGGGAAGATGCTCTCGAGGACCTCGAGCTCCGACCTGCGCTCCTCTGCGTAGTCTGCGCGGGGAAGGGCAGTCGACGGTGAGCGATGAGGACGGCGGGCACTCGATGAGCTCGTGGGAGGCCTGCGACGCACCGGTCATGGTTTGGCCGGGCTGTGCGGGCTACTGAGAGCAGGCAAGTGGCGACGCTGCAACAGCTGGTGTCGAGCAGAGGTCGTCGTCGTCGAGCAACCTCCTGCTCCCCCTCCTCCTCGTCCCTCTCGCTCCACCCCATCGCTCTCGCCTCGGAATCCCCTGCAGCCTGCTCCCAGGTGCTCTCTCAGAAATCGGCAGCGGCGGCTTGCGGTGCGCTGCGGCGTCTCGAGCTGTGCGCGCTGCGTGCGACCGAGCTCCTCTCGAGCACCTCTCCGCTCTCCTCGTTCCTCCCGCGCGCGTCGGTGCTTCGCTCGCTCGGCGCACAGTGCGAGTAGCATGCCTGAGACTCGACGTGCGCGGCACGTTGTGCCGCCCGCTGCGCGCCGACTGGCGCGACTCTGGCCCTTGACGTTCTCGGCGGTCTCGCTCGCCGTCGCCGGCCCGTGCCGGGCGGCGCTGCCTGCCAAGAGCTACAGACCAGCTGTAGGACGAGTACTCTGCGTCCTTGAGACCTGCTCCTGCGCTGCGCTGCCTCGCCTGCTCTCGACCGCTCACCGCGTCTCCCTTCCGACCGCTGCTGTCGGCTGGGCCCGTTCTTGGGGGACCATCGTCACTCTCGAGTCGCTGTGGACGACGTAGCGGACAACCTCGGCGACGCAGAAGACGCGCAGACGATGCAGACGCCGCGAGGCGGGTGAAGAGAAGCTCGAGGCGGTTCCGGAGGGGGAAACCCTCGCCACCTCGTCTCTGTTTGCCGTTCTAGATAGTGCAGGCTGCACATGACTGGATCGCGCTGACAACGGTCGAGCCAGAACGAGCAAGCGAAGCGAGGAACAAGGTTGTTTGCGGTTGCCGGCTTGGGCTCGAGGCCTTCGTCCTCCGCCCCTCGCCTCGCTCTCCCAGCATGAGCCCTGCGCCGCCGTAGCCGTCCTTACAAGCACACCCTCTTTGAGCGCACCCGCACCGCCCATTGAGTGCTCGCCCCCTCGCCGATCTTGCGAGCCACGTTCAACCTCCGCCTCGAACCGGACAACCCTCACCCGGCTCCCTCCCCTCGCCCTCCGGCCGCCGTTCGACCGCGCCAGGCTCCCTTTAGAGCTCCATCTGCACCTTTGCGCGCCTGCGCCACCCGGTGCGTCGTGCTATTGCGGCTCCATCTCGCTCCGCCGGCTCGTCGTAGCGCACGGCCTCGGGGACTCGAGCTGACGCCCTGGGCTCGCTGCAGGCACCGCCGGCGCGAGATCGAGCCTCGTGCGGCATGGACGACCTCGACTTTGGCGCGTACTGCGTCGTGTGCGACCGCGCCATCCCCCTCGCCGCGTCCCCTTCCTCCCGCCCCGCCGGCTCAGCTCCGCCAGCACCTCCACCTCCCCCGCCTTCGTTCGCCCCGCCGCCTATGGCTTCGACCTCGACTTCGACAGCGCCCGCGCCGTCGACGTCGCAGCGCAGCCGCACCTCAGACAGCAGCAGCGCCGCCGCCCCCGGCCCGACGCGCATGAAGCGCTCGGCGAGCACGGCCAGCTCGGGCGCAGGCGGGCTCCGGCGCAACAAGAGCACGGTCAAGGTGCACGCGCGCGCAGGCGGGCATGGGCACGGCCACCGCTCGCACTCGCACGCCAACCTCGCCGGCCTCGCGCCCCTCGACTCGGCCAAGCAGGCGCGCAAGGCTGCCCTCGCCGAGCGTAGACCGAGCAAGGCGGCCAAGGAGGAGATCATCGAGGTCATCGCCGTCCACGACGGCGTCAGCGACGACGACGACGACGCCGACGATGCGCGACACGCGGCGCCGCAGGGCATCTACTGCTCGGACGAGTGCCGCCGCATCGACGAGGCGCGCAACGCCCTCGCCCTCGCCCACCTCGCGTCCCCGGCCTCGAGTGCGTTCGCCGAGTCGGCTCTCGCGGGCGCCGGCTCGCCGTCGTCGTCGGCGGCGTCGGCCGTGCTGCGCCGACCCTCGGATTACATGGTGCGCCGCCGCTCGTCGGGCGTGTCGTCGACGGGCTTCTCGTCGGCCTCGTCCTTCGCGGCTTCTCGCTCCAACCTGTCGCCGATCCACTCGGCCGCGCCGACAGCCGCCGTCGCCCACTCGGACGACTCGGGCAGCTCCTCGTTCCCCTTTCCCCCTCAGCCCTCGACCTCTGCGCCGCCGCCATCTCGCTCTTCGGGCGCGTCGACGCCCATCGCCGGCTCGGCGCCGACACCACAAGCGCCGCCGCTCCTCAACTTTGCTGCGAGGCGTCGCTCGCGCGGGCACGAGGCGACGGGCGGCTACTCGTACCGCCCGTCGTTGATGGAGCGCGTCTCGTCGTCCGAGGGTCGCCCTCTCGACCGAGTCGGCGGCCAGTGGCTCGGCGCCGACCGCGGCTTCTCGCGCCCATCGAGTTCGGCGGGCGACGTCACGACGAGGGCGTCGAGGAGCTCAAGCATTGGCTCGAGCGGCGGCGCATCTCGCACACACAGTGCCGACACCGGCGTTCGCCACGACAGCTCCTCGGGTGCGTCTCCCTTTTCCGCTTCTTCGCGCGCGAGACGGAGTTGAGCTGACACCCGCTCTGGATACAGGACGACCACCCTCGGCTCTCGCCTCCCTCCGCTCGATCACCCCGCTCCACGAGGCTCCTTCACCGCACTCGTCCGCCATGTCGGCGTCGCCCGCACGCGCCGCCTACTTGCCGCGCTCGCACTCGGCGCAGCCCGACCTCGCCACGTCGCCGCTCGCCCACCACAGCTACCTCGTCGGGAGCGCACCTGGCTCGTCGGCGCCTGTCACGAGGAGGCGAGGGCCCTCTATCGGCGAGGTGCGTCGTCACTGTCTCCTCCGGCGAGTAGGTGTCGACGAGCTGACGTCGCCTCGTCCTGTTCGCAGCCGACCGTCCCCGAGGCTCGTCCGCTCGAGCTCCCTTCCGCCTCGTTGCGCACTTCGAGCGGCTTCATGCAGCGCCCGCAGCGCTCGGCGTCGTCGGCGTCGTTGGCGCTCATGGGCACGTCGCTCGGCAAGTCGCAAGAGCCGAGAGCGTGGGCCGGGCCGAACCGCACGGCGTCGTCGGCGAGCTTGTCGGGCTTCATGGCGCACGGCGAGCTCACCCTGCCCGGCTCGGTCCCGCCGCCGCTTCCCGCCGTCTCTGGCTCGGCAACGTCGACCGTCATCCCGGCCAGCTCGTCGCCTCGTCACGCCTCGGCCCGCCACGCGCCGTCGTCGCCTTCCTCGCCCTCGTCGTACGCTCCCTCGCACTCGTCCGCGTTCTCCGGCCACTCTTCCACCGCCGGCTCGTCCGACCACCACCCCTCCTCGTCGCTCGGCTCGACGCACGCGCCGCCGCGAGGCAAGTCGGGCTCTCGAGGTCGACATGGCTCGGGCCTCACGATGACGCCGTCCGGCACCAACCTCGCCTCGGCCGGCCTCGACCCTCACCCGGCGCGTCCGCCACCGTCCTCGTCGAACGTCGTCAACGCGGCGTCGGCCAACCCGGCCCTGTCGTACCTGAAAGGTCTCTCTAGGTGCTCAAGGAGGGTCCCAAAGCTGTACAGTACATGTCACGGGCAGCTACAAGGGTGCACACGGACGAAAAATGGCGAGGGTCTATGGGCGAGGAGCGAGTTGACGATGGTGAGGACAACAAGGAAGGGGAGGAAGCGATCCGACAGTCACATATTCGACAGCGTTAGATGAGCGAGCGCTCGAGGGAAGGTTAAGAAGGACCGGCGGCAGGGTCGATCCAGGTCGAGTTGTCGAGGAACGCCGTCGCGGCTTTGGTAAAGTCGCCCGACGTGCCGTCCTGCTGGTAGGCGAGGCTGCGCACGCGTCGAGTAGGTCGTCAGCTCCATGAACAACGTCGAGCGAGGAGGCAGGGGCGGCGCAGTGACGGACCGGAAGTAGTGCACGACGCGCGAGTCGAGGCCGGCGAGCGAGAAGTTGGTCGCGGCGCCCGTCTGCTTGAGGACGTCGTCGACGAGGAGCGCGAAGCCGTTCCAGCCCTCGCTCGTGACGCCAGCCTCGTCGATGCCCGTCCACCGGATAAAGCCGTCCGAGAGGGCCGAGGCGAACGAGGTCGAATTCGTGAGGAAGATGGGGAGTGCAGTGCCGAGCGCACCGTCGCCGACGAGGGACGACGGCGACTGCAAGATCGAGTCCATGCCCCAACGCATAGCGCCGTCGAGGAACATGCCGAGGAGGAAGCCCTGGAAGATGGCTGAGGGACGAGTGACAAAGGCGGTCCCGGGCATGAGGACGATGCTGCAGGACAAGGAGACACAGCGTCAGCTCGAGACACAGCGTCAGCTCGTCGTCACATTGAGAGCGGCGAGAGGAAGGCGTACCCGACGATGTAGTGGTGCAGGCGGAACTCGAGTCCGGGGAGGACGGCGAGGATCCCAAAGACGACGCCGCCAGCGGCGTACCTGCACGGACGGGCGACAGCAAGTCAGCCTCGAGCGTCTCGCAGCAATGAGGAGAAAGTCTTGGCGCACCACTTGAGATAGAAGAAGAACCAGCCGGTGCGCCTGATGACGCGCAGCTGGTTGACGATGACGGCGACGAGGAACAGGACGAGCACGATAACGGCGACGAGGCCGCCGGGCCGCTGCTGGATGTCGTGCGGCGTGAGACGATCGAGCGGGATCCAGTCGAGCGAGATCTGCAGGTGCGCTGCGTCAGATTCGTCTCGAGCGACTTGAGAAAAGGACCGTGCGCACGTTGATCAAAAGGCCGAACCAGTAGCCGGCCAGGTACCACACGGTGCGCTCAAGGATGTAGCCGGCGTTCTCGAACGCAGGCGTGACCCACCGCCAGCAGTAGCGCCAGAACGCGTCGCCGACAAAGAGGACCGGGAGGAAGTGCTCGAACGCGGTCTCGAGCGAGGGCGGCATCGCCGACGGGTCGCTGACGAGGACGACGTGCCACGCGCCCATGCACAGCAGGACCCAGAAAAAGGTGGGAGGAGACGGCCTGCGCAGCGCGGGGAAGGACAGGATCAGCTTCTGCTCGTAGAAGGTGAGGGCGACGACGACGAGCTCTGATTCCGGAAGAGCCGTGCTCGAGCGACGCACCGAATGAAGAACGAGAAGATTGTGCTCATGGCGACGTCAAAGCCGAGGATCTCGTCGCGCAGGTCTTGGCAGCCGCCCTGGTCGACGCCCTCGACGAAGCGGTAACTCCTCGGGAACGTCGCCGGGAAGCCGATGCTCTTGACGCCGTTGCGCTCGACGCCGACGTAGCCCGTGTACTCGCCGACGAGCTCGACCTCGCCGCAGCCGCCCTTGCGGTCGCCGAACAGGCCGTGGTGGATCGCGGCGGCGCAGATCCAGCTGTCGCCGCGGTACGTGCCGAGGTCGTCGCCGCCGCCGACGACCAAGGGCTCGTAGATGACCGACTCGACGCCGACCGTGCGCTGGTTGAGGAGCTGCGTGTCGAGGACCTGGGACGGGCACCGAAACACGTAGCTGTAATCGGTGAACGGCTCGCAGTTGGTGCCGTTGATGCCGCAGCCGTCGTTGGCGTCCCAGTACGACGTCGTCGAGTCGGTCCATGTCGGCGCGCCCTTGTTGGTCGACGAGGTGAAGAACGAGGCGCGCACGAGGAAGGCGAACCCGAGGAGCCACGCGAGGAGGAAGACGGGCGTGATGACCTGGCGCCGACGCTGGATCGGCATGAGCTTGGTGGTGCAGTACAGCTCGAGGCGGTGGAGGAAGGGGCCGACGAGGGGGAGGGGGAAGGGCGGGAGGGTCGTCTCGATGTGGGCCGGCGACGGACCGCGCACCCACAGGAGGGCGCGGCCGAGTCGAGGGCGGCGCGCCTTGATGCGCACGAGGAGCGAGTCGAGGAGGCGGTCCGAGGGCGTGAGCGCTGCGAGGCGCACGCCGTCGGCTAGCCTGCCGGGCGAGGCGGTGCTGCCGTCGCCGCTCGACTCGCCGATGCTGCCCTGCGGACTGACCTTGCCGCCGCGCGACCACCTGCCGACCCTGCCGAGCCAGCTCGTGCGCCGTGCTGCTGCGCCGCTGCCGTCGGTCTCGTGCGCGTAGACGGGGAGCTCGTCGACGCGGGCTCGGGCATGATGCTTGTCGGGGTCGTCGGCGGGCTTTGGCGGGTCGTCGTCGGCCGAGTAGTCGGCGAGGAGGGTCGTGTCGGTCGACTGGCGCGAGTGGTGGTGCACGGCGGGGAGAACGTCGATCTCGTCGTCGTTGTTGCGGTCGTCGATGCCGAGCCGAGCCTGAGAGCGGCGAGGAGGTCGAACGACGGTGCCGAGCTCGAGGTCTGGGTGGGCGGGGGAGCGGGAGCGCAAGGGCGAGTTGGTGCGGGCTGAAGGCATGCCTGCGCAGAGCGAGCGCGGCAGCCGGTGGTGTGAGGCGGGAGCCAACCCAAGGTCGACCCCGAGTCGGCCGATCAGGAGGCGAGCGGCTGTCGGCTCTCCCTCGTCGTCCTGGCTAGCTGTTGCGCCATGCCGCTGCCTTCCACTGCCTTCTACAGCACCGCTCCAGCTCGAGCTGCTCACCCAGCCGCGTCCTGGGACGACGACGACGAGTGGGACCCGGTGCGCTCGCTCGCTCGTCCTCATCAACCCGCGCTCTCCACCGCTCACCAAGGGCTCGCCGTGACCCCATGCAGCCCTACGATCGTCCGCAACCGGCTCGCACAGAGCAGGAGCACAACATCCGGCTCTGGCAGGACGCGTGCGTCGACCCCTCCCTCCTACTTCCCCGCGCTCGCTCGCCGGAAGCTGATCACGCCGCGCCGACCCCCTGCAGGAATACCGCTCGCCCACTTTACTCGATCCTGCCCTCCTCTTCCGCACCTCGCGCCGTACCGCCGCCCGCAGCCCTCGATACCCGCACGACCAACGGCCCTCCCAAGCTCACCATCCTCAAGCGGCCGACCGCTGCCGCCCCAGCTACGGCATCCAGTCGCACGAGCAGCGCAGAAGGGCGAGCGAGGACCGACAAGAGCCTCAAGGACCGCGAGCGCGAGTACGCCGAGGCGAGGCGGCGCATCTACGGCGAGCAGACGCCGACGAGCTCGACCGGCGGCGCGGTCGCAACAGCTGCATCGTCGCGCTCGGCATCGCCGGCGTCGTCTTCGGCTGGATCCAGGACGGCCGCTCTCGCTCGGAGCGTCGAGGGCCTGTCCCTCGGCAAGCCGGCGGGCCCTGTGCGTGCGCGTCCGAGCGGCTCGTCCGGCAGCGGCGCCTCTCCACAACGCGCTGCCGACTCGGCGAGGCCGTCGACCGCCACATCTCGCTCGCGCACAAGGTCGCAGCGCGACGCCGCCGCGCCGCAGCCTGGGACGGCGACGACGCGCGCGCCAAAGGGCCCGAACGGCGACAGCGGCGGGTTCGGGTACGATGCGGCGGCGAGCGAGGGCAGGAGGACAGGTGGAGGAGGCTCGCACAGGCGTGGGACGTGAGCGAGGTGGGCATGGGCTTGCGACGGGGAGGAGAACGTGAGCCTGAGAGCAACTCGGGTGCGTCTCGTTCTCGCCGACCTCGAGCTCTCGAGCCTGCTGACGGTCCTCGGCCGCTCGCAGCCACACCGACGCGACCACGACGACGCCTCGGCCGCACGTGCTCGACTCGCGCGACGTGCAGCGTAGACGTACGCAGCCGGCGAGGACCAAGCCGCCGCGAGCAGATCGTCTCGACGCAGCTCTTCCGGCCCCGCCGCGCATCGCCGAGCGGGTCTCCTAGCTAGAAGAGAGTCGCTCTGCAACTCGTCGCGTCGCTCCTCTCGCATCTCGTCGCTGCCTCCCTCGCCGACTGAGAGACTCGAGAGGAAATGAAAGTGGGAGCGAGCGCGACGCTCGAGAAGCTTGCATCGACGATGACCGCTTTATCTGCGTGCTCCTTCTACTCAAACAGCCACGCGGCAAAGGTGCGCTCGGGTAGGCGCCACTCGCCCGCCTCGGCGCCGACAAACGCGCCGCGAGCGCTCAGGCCCAGTCCTTGGCGAGACGGGCTGCGCGACGGGCTCGACTCGGCCGCCGAGCTGTAGCCCTCGGTGTGCGGGACGGTCGCCGAGGGGAGCGAGCGTCGGCCTCGGGGTCGGTCGGCAGGGCGAGCGAGGGGCGTCGAGGGGTCGGCTGCGCTCGAGCCTCCAGCAGGGACGGGCGAGAAGGGCGGCGCGGGCGCAGGCGCTCGTGGCGTGGCGCTGCCGCCGGGCGAAGGCGACGAGCCGTTGAGTCGGGCGAGCGGCGAGGCGAGGCGAGTCGGCGTCGAAGGCGCCTGGACGCCGAGACGGGCAAAGCGCCTCGCGAGGGCGTCGCGCTGCGCCTCGTCGCCCGTGTCGACGCCCGTGTCCTCGGCGCTCGACTCGGTCGCGCTCGAGTAGACGGCCTCGGCCTCGTCATCCGTCCCTCCTGCTCCCGCCGGCGCCGG
Organism: Rhodotorula babjevae; assembly: GCA_920104245.2. Lineage (NCBI taxonomy): Eukaryota > Fungi > Basidiomycota > Microbotryomycetes > Sporidiobolales > Sporidiobolaceae > Rhodotorula > Rhodotorula babjevae. Next base: position 643,992 of record CAKKSZ020000009.1, on the reverse strand, counting down.
AACGGCCTCGCGCGCTCGACCCTCCCAGTCGGAGCCGCTCAGCACGTCCTCGTCCTCCTCGAGCGGTGCCGACAGGACCGAGGCCGCGTCCGTGTCCGTGTCGAGCTCGCCGTCCGCGTCGCTCGTCAGCTCGTCGAGCTCGGTCGACAAGCCGATCTCCTCCTCGGTGCCGCCGGCCGAGGTCCAGTCGGTGCCCGGCGGCGTCTCGGCGCCAGCTCCTCCTGCGACGCCCGGAGCATCGCGTGCGGCGCGTGCGATCTGGGGGCGCAGGACGTGCGTGACGCGGATGGTGGGCTCGAGGGGCGAGAGAGGGCGGGAGAACGAGGTGAGGGAGTAGTACCGGGCGAGGGCGTGGAGGAGGAAGCGGTGGTGCGGCGAGGGTGCGAGCCAGACGACGGCATGAGGTTGCCGAGACAGCTCGGTGAGGGTCGGCGGAGCCTGCTCGTCGGCAAGGGAGGGGGATGAGCCGTGCAAAGGCAGGTCGGGGAGGGACGCGTCGGGCCCGAGCGTCGCCGGCGACACCCAGTCCTCGAGCGGCGTCGAGTCGAGCGCCTTGCCTCCCGCGCACGCCTGCGCGAGAGATGCGCCCGCACCGGCGCCCGACTCGTGGAAGAAGCCCTCGGGGATGCGGCCGCTCAACGTGAGCCACGCGCACAGCTCGCGCTCCATGAGCTCGAGAACCTCGTCGCTGCGGCCGCCGCGCCGACCACCGAGGTTGGCGCGCAGAGTCCGGCGCAGGCCGCGCAGCGACATGGAGAAGTGGCCGTGCGTCGAGGCGGCGGCGAGGTCGGAGGCGGAGGGGGCGTCGGTCGGCGACGACGAGACGTAGGTCGAGCGGGAGAAGGCGGCCGGCGGCGGCGAGAAGGTCGTCGAGAGGTTCTTGAGCGACGGGCCGGGGTTGAAGTCGGAGCGGGAGGGACGATGCAAGTGCGGGTTGTGGGCGAGTTGAGCTGCGCAGGGAACGAGCATCAGCGTGGTTCGACCTGGGCAGGGCCGCCGCTCGTCCCGCTTGAGCTGTAGCACGAATGAGGAGCTCTGCGCACCGTTCTCCCACCTCCTTCGCCGGCGCTTGCCACCTGGAGCGACCCCGCCCTTCCTCGAGCTGGCCGTCGAACCCTCCTGGCGCTCCTTCTTGAGGGCGAGCTGCGGTGCCGACTTGGGGCCTCGAAGGCGAAGGATGGCCGGAATGCGCATGGGCAGGGCGCCGGGGACCGAGGGTGCGGATGCGGCGATGGTGGCGGAGGGTCGACGAGCGGGGGCGGCTCCGCCTGGGCGAGGGGCGGCCTCGATCGGGCCCGAGGCGAGGTCGGCAGCAGCTCGAGCGTGCAGGTCAGCCATGCTGTGCAGGGCTCTGGCGAGGATGCTGTGGTCGAGGAAGGAGAGCTGGCGAGACGACGACGGCGCGATGAGCGCGAGCGGTCAAGGTGTCAGCTTGGCGACGCCGGCTCTGCGCGCTTCCTGCATCGCAGGAGACCCTTGCGGGGCTGTACTCGAGCAGCTCGTGCCGCACAAGATAGAGAACGAGAGAGCCGCTCGATGACCTCCTCCTCGAGCGGCGAGCCAGGCGACCGTGACGACGACGGCGCAAGCAGACAGCGACTCTCGCCGGGCAGGGCACGATAGGCGGGTTCGTACAACAGGTTGCAGCAGGGTGATGCGCGCCAACTTGGGGGAATCCCTCCTCCTCCTCGCCCTCGAGCGAATACGCTCCTCAACGTCCTCGAGGCCCGCGCGCTCACGCAAAGCCCTCGACGAGCGTGTCGCGCATGCCGGCAATCCTGCCCGTGTCCTGGCCGCCGAGCTTGAACGCCGCCTCGATGACCGAGACCTCGGTCGCGGTCGTGTCGAGGCCGGTAAAGGCGGTCCAGTCGTTGACGATCATGCCCGCGCCGATGACGTCCGAACCGCGGTTGACCGTACCAGCCTGCATGCGTGAGAGCGTCAGGGAGATGGTACGAGAGGGAGATGGTACGAGAGGAGAGGGCCAGGGAGAGAGGGGAGACGCACGACGAGGGGAACCTGGAGGAGCGACGAGAGCTCGTCCTGGTCCTGGATGCTCGTCTTGGGGTGGACGAGGGCGCCCTGGTTGCTTATCCGGCAGTACGAGCCGACGAGGACGTTGTCGGCGATGGTCTGGCGGAAGACCTCAACCTTGAGGACGTCGGCGATGATCTCCTCGGTCTCGCGGTCAATGTCGGGGTGGACGAGGGCGACGTAGTCGTTGGCGGCGATGATGTTGCCGAGGGCCGAGAGGCGCTCCTCGATGCGCTGGATCGCGACCGTTTCCGGGAGCGAGTTGCGCAGGTGCTGCAGCTCCTGGTCGGTCGTGCCCTGCGGGACGAGGAGGCCGTGGCGGTTGCCCGTCACGAGGCGGCCGATGATGCGGGTGCCGCCGATCGACGTCTGGACGACGGGGACGACGTCTCCGAGCTCGGCCTCGAACGTCGAGTAGAAGTTGGTCGACCCGGACGAGATGCTCGTCAAGCAGTACGAGTTGGTGAGGGACGCAAAGACGCCGATCTGTTGCGGGGTGGCAGGGGCGGCGCAGGTGCAGTGCAGGTGCGAGAGTCGAGCGAGGTGACGCGGAAGGGCGGAGCAGAACGGCGGACGAGGGAGAGAGGAACGAGAGGTCAGCGATGAGGTCGCGGGAGGAGAGGGGAGGAGGAAGAGGTGGGCGCACGTCGGACGAGTTCTCGAAGCGAGCGCCTGCCGGGATGAGGCACAGTCGAGCGAGGGAGAGCAGCAGCAAGGATCAAGGCAGGGCGAGAGGGCGAGGAGAGCGGGAGGAGAGACGTCAGCTAAGCTCGATGGCGGCGGCGGGGGAGAGGAGAGTGCGGCGAGGGAGCGAGGGGGGACGGAGGGACGCACGGACGGCCATGTTGAGTCGAGTCTAGAGAGTGTCGGGTGAGAAGGAGAGGTCCAGGCGAGGCGAGAGCGAGGCTGGAGAAGGGAGAGAGCGGCCGACTTGCTCTCATCGCCTCGACGACGAACGGCGGTCGACTCGGATCCTCGTCACCCTCCACCCACACGCACAGACTCGACCATGGACGCATCTGGCATGAACGGCGCAACCGCACAGGCCTTCGAGGCCATGATGCAGCAGAAGCAGGTCCGTCCCCTCCTCCTCCTCCTCCTGTTCCTCCTCTCCCCGTTCCCTCGGGCTCACCTTGCTCCCCTCTGTGCAGATGAAGGACTTCATGTCGCTGTACCAGAACCTCGTCGAGCGCTGCTTCACCAGCTGCTGCAACGACTTTACCTCCAAGGCCCTCTCGTCCAAGGAGGTCCGTCGCTGTCTCCCTCTCTCCCCATTCGCACTCTCAGGCTCACGTCTCCCTCCTGCGCTACAGGAGTTCTGCGTCAACACGTGCGCCGACAAGTTCCTCAAGCACTCGGAGCGGTCCGTCCTCTCCCTCGCCCGTCTCTCTCGACGTGCTTCCCCACTGACCCTCGGCTCCATCGCACCTCGAACAGCGTTGGCCTCCGTTTCAGCGAGCAGGTGCGTGTCGGCCCCTCGATCCCGAGCGAGAGTGTAGCTCTCGAGCTGCAGCCCAACTCGTGTCACACAAGGTTCCTCGCTGACCTCGCCCCCCTCCCCTCCCTTCGCAGAACGCCGAGATGATGGTGCGTCGCTCTCGCTCTCCCTCGTCCCCTCGACCTGCATCGCTGATTAACGCCTTCCTCTCACACAGGCCCGTGCGCAGCAGCGCCGCTAGGTCCTCCTGCGCCCTCGCACCCTCGCTCGCACCCCTTGACCCTGTACACCCTCCTCTCGCATGCGCACCCACCTCTCCTCTCGCCCTTCCGCCCCTGCACACGACGCACGCACTCAAGGACTCCCTCCTCGCCCCCTGTAACCTGATACCAAGCTGCTTCCGCGCCGTCGTCTGGCTCGAGACCGCGAGAGCGAGATCGGCTCGACGAGAGGCTCTCTCGGACAGCAGCTCTTCGTCGAGCAGGCAGGAGAGGGTACAAGCAGTTGAGTGCAGAAACATGATGCGCGTGTGCGAGCGTGTAGACAGACATGGTACAGGTGCCGAGGGCGAGGGGGCAGGAGAATTAGGGCCCTCGTTCTCGGCTCGTTCTTCTCCGGCTCGCTGCCACGACGAGCCTGGCTTTTAAGCGGCGGACGAGGGAAGGTTAGTGCGAGTAGTCGTACCTGTGTGCAGGGCGAGAGCGTCAGGACGTGCGACGGCGCAGGAGCGAGGGCAGAACCCGCGCTCAGGCCCCTCGTTCGACGAGAGCCGCAGCCACGGCACCGACAAAGCGAGAGGCTGAAGGGAAAGATGAAGCTCGCACGCACTTGCGGTAGAACGCCTCGCTGCTAATGTTGGCCTCCTGGGCGCCGCGCTTCTCGCGACCGAGGTCGGCAATCTCCTTCTCGACGCGCTTCTTGCGGTCCTCGACGAGCCAGTGCAGGGCGACCTCGAGCAGCTTGCTCCCGCGGCGGTTCGGGTCGTCCATGCGGGTGCGCACCTCGTCGGGCAGGAGCGACTCGGCGTCTGCGGGCGAGAGCGGCCACGAGAGGGGCGAGGGCGGGAGGGTCGACCCGAGCTGGATGTGGCTCAGGTGCGTCGGCCACGAGTCGATGCCGTCAAAGATGTGGGTCGCGTACACGATCGTCGCCTGGCGCGTCTCGGTCTCTTCTCGCAGCCAGTCGAGCAGGCGCGAGCGCACGAGCACGTCGAGGTCGACCGTCACCTGCGAGCGGGGCGCGTAACGGGTCAGCGCGTCGTTCTGCAGCCGCCTACAGCTCGTGTACTTCGTTGCGGAAGGGCGCCTTGACGCACCTCGTCGAGAAGGAGCAGGTCCCAAGGCGCCATGAGGCCCGAGACGATCTGGACGCGGCGGCGCTCGCCGTCCGAGACCTGGTGCATATGCCACGACAGGTCGACGTCGCTGCGAGAAGGTACAGGATGAAGCGGTAAGCGTGCGCTCGACTGAGGCTTGTGCGGGACGGGCGACGTCGCCTTGAGGAAGAGGAGCGAGAGCGGGACGCACAGGATGTCGAGCAGCTTGTCGCGCCTCTCCTTGTAGCGGTACCCGCCGACCGAGTCGCTGCGGAGGTGCAAGGAAGGGAGGTAGCCGTGTCAGTGGGCGGAGAGGGCGGCGGAGAGGAGGGAGGCGGACGAACAGGAAGTGCGAGACCTCGAGGTCTGAGCGCACGACCGGGTTGGTCGCCCACTCGGTGCCTGCAAGCGGGTGCTCACTGGGTCAGTGTGCGTGCTCCCGAAGTACGAGCGCAACGGCAGCCCCGTCGATGGGCAAACAGCTCGTCGACAGGGCCGCAACGAGGTCGCACAGGTTCGCGAGCAGGAGGAGGCGCGTGACGGACCGAGGTAGGTGACGCCTTTGGGCGTGTTGAAGAAGACTTCTGCGCCGAGGACCTTTGCGTTGCTGCGGGTGAGGCGCTTGCCGGCGAGGATCTGGAGGAGCGTCGACTTGCCTGCGGGGTGCGCGAACAAGATGTGGGGGTCAGCGAGCAGGTCGACGGGGACGGGGCGCTACTGGTGGTGGCGCCGTGAGCGAGTTGAGCAGGGCACTGTGGCCCCAGATCGAGCTCGTGCGCGAGTCCCTGCCGGTGTGGGGAGCTGCAGCCGGACGAGGACGATCGCTCGACGAGGCGGTGCGCATCGAGCTGCTGTCGCCCGTCCCACCGCCTCTGGCCGCGAGCCGATCCGCCCAGAAGGAGCACATGGGAGCGGAAGATGGACGGACCTGCGCCGTTTGCGCCAATGATGAGGCAGCGGCTGCCGCGAGCGAGGGTGAGGTTGACGCCCTCGAGGACGGGGACCGGGTCGAGGCCGTGGAGCTTTGCGTAGCTAAAGTCGAGGTCGACGACGTCGACTGCGTTCGTGTCGGACATGGTCAGGCTGGCCGGCGTACGGGCTCGAGGTGTGGGTCAAGAGCGAGAGGAGAGTTGGTCGCTCGCTTGGTCGGCTCGAGGCAATCGCTCGTCTTGGTCGCGCGCACTCCGACCAGCGAGCTCTTGCTGTGCACCAGGCTAGCCACCACACCCGCCATGTCCATCCACGACCCCTCGGCCGGCCATGCGCACCCCTCGTCCTCGACCTCGCCTCCTCCTCCCACCGTCACCGTCCAGAGCGAGGTCCGCCGCCTCACCACCCTCCGCGACAGCCTCGACGCTCAGCTCGACGTCTACTTTGACGTCCTCAAGACGGTGCGCGACCCTTCCCCCGCCCTCCTCTCGCGCGGCTCTCCTCGACCTCGCCCTCGTCCGCTGACCTCTCCCTCCCCGCGCAGAACAACATCGACATGCACGCTCCGCTCGTCGACAACGAGGGCTTCCCTCGCTCCGACATCGACGTCGCCGGCGTCCGCACCGCCCGCGTCAGCATCATCCGCCTCCGCAACGACCTCAAGGACGTCCAGCGCGACATGGAGCACGTCGTCCTCCGCGGCCTCCCTCGCGGCGACGAGCCGGCGCAGGCCCCGCAAGCTGCAGCAGGAGAGGATGCGCAGATGGGCGACCTCGAGGGACCCGCGAGCGAGACGCCGTTCGCCAAGGTCGACGCCGTCGCTCCTGGTTCGCCCGCAGACTCGGCCGTGCGCTCGGGCCCCCTTCTCCTCCCCGTACCTCGCGCACCTCCTGACCCGCCCCCTCCTGTTCTTCCTCTCGCAGGGCATGAAGCGCGACGATCACCTCGTCTCGCTCGGCGACGTCGCGGCCTCGACGCCCGACACGCTGCGCGCCGTCGCCACTCTCGTCGGCCGCTCCGAGGGCTCGGCGCTGCCCGTCGTCGTCACGCGCGAGGGCGCTCGGCTCGAGCTCGTCCTGACGCCGAGGAGTGGCTGGGGCGGAAGGGGCCTGCTCGGGTGCGTCTCGGTCCGCCCCTCTTTTACCTGACGGCACCTCGCTCGCGACCACCGACTGACTCTCTCGCTCTCCTCGTAGGTGCCACATCGTCCCTTACTCGCCTTGACGTGCAGGTCTCAGCTCCCTCTCGCGGTGAGCTCCCCTTCCCTCTCCTCTCCCTTTCCCTCTTCCCGCGACGACGACAACCTCCAGCCCTTAGTCCAGCCCGCCTTACTCTCGGGCTGCCTCTCTACGCGTCGCCGGTCGTCTCGCTCGGGTTCCTCCTCGACCTCGGTCGGGCAGGAACCGCTCGAGATGCCGCCGGCGCGCAGGGAAAGACGGTGCGGGTTGCGCCCCTCTCGACCTCGCGTCGGGGCGGGTGCTACTTGATCTAACCTGAGCGACGAGCACGAGTCTGTAGCACCTGACGAGCGAGCACTGACGCCTTCTCTCATCGTGCGCCGCAGCTTGCACTCGTCGTCCTCCCCTCGTCTCGCCCTTCTGTCCCGAGCCCGCCTTGTTGCTACAGTACCCTCTCCCGCCGAATCGCAATGCACCGCACCCGCTTTCTCCTCGTCCCGATGCCCCTACCCGGCTCTCGTTCGGCGAATCGAGAAGAGCTCGCGCTCGCGCACGGACCTCTCGAGAATAGAATCGTCGAGCCACAGTCTTTTGACATTGCGCCACAGCGTCTATACTCAGGGAGGAAGAGAGGCATACAGTATGAGGAGATGAGGCACGCTCCGGCTGCAAGTCTCGAGGCGAGAGAGTACGAGCGCGGGCGAGGAGGAGGCGAGACGATGCAGGGGGGACGGGGAGACAACAAGGGGCAGCGGGCACTCGCAGCAGCTCGGGCGGCGGAAGAGAGGAGGGACGACGTCGTGAGGAAGAAGAGGGGAAGGTATCTTGTGAGGCGGGCAGACGGATGAGGTATGGGGAGGGAGGAGGGCTAGAGGGAGAGCTCGTCCGCTACGACTCGTCCGAGTCGCCGTCGTCGTGGTGCACCTGGTCTTGCGCGAAGAGGAACTTCTTGCTCGAGTCGTAAACGGCGTCTGTGAGAAGAGAGCGTGCACGGACCCGTCAGCTGCCCGTTCTCGCTCGCTCGCTCGAGAGGCGCAAGGAGAAGGAGAGGACGCACAGGAGATGGCGACGGCGGGAATGACCTTGACGAGCGTCGGCGTCAGGCCCTTGTAGAACCCTCGCCAGCCCTCGCGCTGGTAGCACTTGGTCGCCGCGTCGCGCACGCCGAGGTACGTCTGCGGGTGCGCCGGCGTCCCCTGAGCCTGCAGGCGGGTGCGGACGAGATTGCTGCGGGCGCGCACGTGCAGTGAGTCAAACATGACGAGCTTGAGAGAGCGAGGAGAGGAGAGGAGAGGGCGCACAGAGGGTACACGCTTGACGCGCCGACGCCGCCGCTGATGGCGCCGAAGCACAAGCTGCCGGCGATGCCCGGCTCCTCGCCCGCCCAGTTCGTGTAGGCGAGCTTGATGCCCTCGAACGTCGACATGTCGATGGCCGAGTACGGGAAGACGCCGATGAGGCCGGCGGGGAGCCCTCGGAAGAAGAAGCGGAAGCCGCCTTTGGCCCACATGTCGCGCGCCGTCTGCAGGATGAGCGCGTTGCCCTTGGCGCAGCCGCCCGACGACGACATGACGCGAGTCTGTGCGAGAGAAGAGAGGGGGAGAGTCAGTGCCCGTCCTCGCCCGAGACGGCGAGGAGGCGTAGGAGGCTCACCTTGAGCGACTCGATCGGGTAGATGCCTGCGAGGAACAGCCTGGGTCAGCAGCAGTACGACGACAAGAGAGACATGAGAGAGAGAGCGACATACAAAACTGGCTGACGACGCCGCCGATGCCGCCGGCGACGAACCGGCTCGAGTTCGAGATGAGCGTCTGGTCCGGCACGCGGTCCCAGTACTGCGCAAAGACGCGCTTGGCCGACTCGTACGACAGGAACTTGATGGCCGACTCCTGCACAGGCGGAAGAGGAGAGCTGGGTCAGGGTCGCTCGGACGAGGAAGAGGAGGGGCTCGAGCGCACGGGGAAGATCTTGATGATGTTGAGCCCGTTGCCGGTCCAGAACGCCTTGATGCCCCCGCCCTGGTTGTACACGGTCCGAATCGCCTTGGTCAGGCTGCCCGCGCCCGGCCGAGGCGGCTTCTTGCCCGCCTTTGCCGCCGCCGCCGTGAGGTCGGGGCAGGGAGGACCGGTCGCCGACGTGATGAGGTACACCTTGAGGCGGTCGAACGGCGCTGTTGCTGTCCGAGAGACTGTGTACGAGACGAAACGCGATCGTCAGAGTCGGGACAAGGGAGGGCGAGGCGAGGGAAGAAAGGGAGGGGACGCACCTGCTCCCGCCGTTCCGCCGGCGAGGAGGAATTTGCCCGCGCCCGCAAACATGTCGTCCATCGGCCCATGCTCCTCCTCCTCGTCGTCATCGTCGTGCTCGTGCGCCGCTGCAGCCGGTTTGGGCGCCGCCGCAGGTGCCGCCGCGGCCGCTCCCGCCGACTTGGCGCCGTCCATCGCCGCGCCGCCGCCGCTGCTCTTGACGCCCGCGCTCGCGCTCGCGACGTCCGACTCGGTCGCGGCGACGCCACTCTCCTCGAACTCAAGCGAGGACGAGATGGCCGACGCGCGCGCGAGGGCCTCGGCGCTCGTGCGCTGCTTCTTGCTGCGCTCGGCTCGGCGCTGCGCCCGGAGCCTGGCGCACTCGGCCGAGTAGCACTGCTCTGCGTTGGGCGGGTCAACCTTGCGCAGGTTGGTCGAGTCGGCGAGGCGCGCGGCCGAGTCGGCCTTGGCGGAAGACGACGAGGACGCGCCGGTCGAGGACGAGGTCGACTTGCTGCGAAGGCGGTTCCAGCCCGTCTTGCCGCGGCCGACGACAACTGCGACTTTGCGAAAGCGGAGGAGGAGGAGGGGGAGCTCGTCAGTGACTGCCTCCTCGGGCCCTCGGGCCGGGTTCGAGATGAGGGAGCTCACCATCGCCGTCCTGCGTGAGCCGGCTCATCGATGGGCGAGCGAGAGGGCGCGCCTGCCAGTAGCGCCACACCTCCTTCATCGAGATGGGCCTCGGGAGGAGGAGGAGGAAGTCGCGCCACTCGTCGAACGAGATGAAGCCGTCGCCGTTGCGGTCGACGGCGCGCACAAAGTCGTCGATCGCCTGCTCCTTGACCTCGATGCCGGCGCGCCTGCACGCCTCGCGCACCTCGCCCGCCCGGAGGCGCATGTCGCCGTCGCGGTCGAGGTCGACGAACGCGCGCCACAGCTCGCGCTCCTTGTCGTCGGCGTACTGCTCGAACGCCTTCCAGCGCACGGCGGCGAGGGCGGCCTGGCGTTGGCGCTCGAGGGCCGGCGAGCCGACCTGCGGCGGTGCCGACGAGCCGGGCGGGACGGCGACGGGCGCGACCGAGGCGGCGACCGACGCGCCGCACTTGCGCCACAGCTCGCGCGTGTAGTTGCGGCGGTCCTGGGCGCAGCGCTGCTCGTGCGTCGACGGATCAGACGGCGCTGGTTGCGGCTGCTGCTGCGGCTGCGGCTGCTCTGGCGGGAGGGCCGACGAGGTGGACGCTGGGGACGAAGGTGGGGAGGGTGCGGGGAGCGAGTCGAAGAGGGAGCGCAGGCGCGACAGGCGCTTGGCCGGGCCCTCGTTGTCGCGGAACTCGGTGAGAGTGGCGGGCTCTGGGTCGTGGTCGACGGCGGTGCGGCTCGAGAGCGGGCAGTAGGGCGAGGGAGGAGGGAGGGGAGCTCGGAGCGAGACGCTCGGGTCGTCCTTGGCCGGGCGGTGCGTGATGGGGGCCGTCGCCTCGAGGTCGAACAGGAGCGAGTTGCTCGGCGGCTCCGCGAGGTGCGGGAGGGCTGGAGGAACCGGGTAGTCGGGCAGGGGGGGCGGCAGCTGGGCCGCGAACGGATGGTCGGGGTCGTCTGGCGGCGCAGGATCGGACTGCGCTTGTGCAGGGTCGCTCATCGTCGTCGTCGCTGTGCTCATGGGCGGGGCGGGGTCGTGCGAGGGCGCCTGGTGCGAGCCGTCGGGTCGGAGGGCGACGAGCTGCGGGGCAAGGGTGACCGTCGGCGGCGGGCAAGGTCAGCACGGGTCCGGCATGGCACTGAAGGTGCTTGGAACGCAGCTCGAGTCTCGCACGCCCGATGGGCGCCATGTCGGCCGCGTCGACGGTCAGCAGGGTCGCGCAAGATGGCCGCCCTCGCCCTCGCCGCGTCGGACCGGCGCGCGGGTCACCCATGCGCCTTGAAAGGGTATGCCAAGCGGGCAGGGAGGCAGTGCTGCACTCACCAGAGGGTGTGCGAGGCTCGAGGGTGAGGCTGAGCGTCACTCTTGACGAAGGCGGCTGCTGACGACGGGCACTCGACCTGGCGGGTTGGCTCGAGCAGTGTGGACGGGCAAAGTGGCTGCTGCGCGTCGAACGAGAGCACTGGCGAGCGCTCTAGAGCAAAGCGTGGCGAGAAGAGGTGCGCGAATCAGCTCGCGCCTCGATCTCTAGTCGTCGGGGTTCCTCCCTCTCGAGCCACTCGCCCCTCTTGCCGAGCTGCACCGCCTGGAGCCGCTCAGTGGCCTGTCGCCTCTCGCCTCGTCCGCCCTAGCGAGCCCGCCTTTGTCCCGCTCAACAGCGCGACCTCGTCCCCGCCGACTCCCGTCAACTCGCCAGCTCGCTCAACCGCAGCACGACAAGGTGAGCCATACCACCAGAACTCGTCCTCGATGGTGTGCGCCAAGGCTCGCGGTCGAGCAACTCTCGGCATGCGGCTCGAGGGCTGCGCGCAGCTGCAACCCGCACCGCCTCGGCTCGAGCATGCCTTCGCACTGACCGGCTCTCCGCTGACCCTTTGCGACCCCGAACAACCTGCAGATGATCTCGACGACTATGGGCACGGTGCCGCTGCGTCGCGCGCTCGTCAACGCCCCGCGACCGCGCCTCGCCTCGCCTGCACCTCGCGCGTTCGCGCCCGTCTTCGCCCAGCACCGCAGCTTCTCGCTGTGGCCAACGTCGACGCCGGCGCCTGCACCCGAAGATGTACCTGCGACCGCACCCGTCAAGCCGTCGCTCATGGACCTCTCGGCGCCGACCTCGCTCCCCGACCCGACCCTGTTCGAGCCCCTCTCGGCCGCCTTCCTGTCCCTCCCGCCCGCCCTCTCCCTCTCGTATGCCGCCTTCATCCCGCTCTTCACCCTCTTCTACCGCTCGACGACGACCCTCCCGATCGTCATGTGGCAACGACGGCGCACGCGCCGCTTCGCCGACGTCGTCATGCCTCTCCTGCGCCGTCAACAAGGGCGCCTCGCGCTCGAGACGCGCGACGAGTGCCGCCGAGCGGGCAAGACGTACGAGGAGTACCAGGCCGTGTTCAAGAAGAAGGTGCGCCTCTCGCACTCGTCCCGATCGACTCGAACAGCCTCGCTGATCCGCTTCTTCGTCCTCTGCTCGCAGGCCAAGAAGGCGGCGTACGCCCTCGCGCGGCAGTATCGGTGCTCGCCCCGCCTCACCCTCATCCTGCCGCCCGTCACCCACATCCCCATCTTCATCTGCGCGACCCTCGTTCTGCGCGACGCCTGCGCGCGCGCGACCTCGGCGCTCGCCGTCACGCCGTCGTCGCTCTCGAGCCTGCTCGACGCATCGCCAGCGTCGAGCCTGACGTCGACGGCGCTCGCGCACCTGCACGAGCTCGCGTCGACGCCGTTCCTGTGGTGCCCGAGCCTCGTCCTCCCCGACCCGACCATGTCGCTCCCGCTCGCCGTCGGCCTCGCCGCCCTCCTCAACGTCGAGGTGACGGCCAAGACGAGGCGCGCCGCGACCGCAGCCGCAGAAGTCGTCGACCGCCCGAGCGACGCCCTCGTTCCCGCCGGCGCCGGCGCAGGAGGCGCAGCAGGAGGACCCGGTGCAGGTCCGCCGCCGCAGCCCGTCAGCGCGAGCGAGCGCCGCCGTCGCCTCGCACAGCGTGCTCGGGCCGGCTCGTCGACGGCGAGGCTGCGCGGGCTCGCGACAGCGTCGGGCCCGGCGGCGTCGCCTGCCTCCTCGGCGCTCGAGCTCCCGCGCAAGCCGTCGAACGAGCGACGCGTGACCAACATCTTGCGCGGCGCGAGCATCGCCTTCATCCCGCTCGCCGCCATGGCTCCCTCGGTGCGTCCCCTGATTCCCTCGGTATCTCGAGCCTCGGGTCCGGCTTCGCGGCGCCGACGCTGACGCCCTCGCGCTCTACAGGCCGTCTGCGTCTACTGGGTCACGTCCAACCTGTTCACGCTCGTGCAGAACCTGGCGTTCTGGTGGATGGACCGCGGGCGCGAGCGCGAGAGGAGGATGCGCGACATTATCAGCGGGCGGGCCGTCGGCGTCTGAGCTGTAGCTCTCTCTTGGCGGAAAGCAGTCGGTCCCAGCTCGTCGTTCTCGGGAGAGTACCGCGAAGGTTCTGCGCGGCTGGACAGGGCTGTCGAGAGTGACCACGAGGTGGTCGTTGGCCGATGCGGCGGAGCGGTTGTCCGAGTCCGAGGGGCGGGCGACGCTCGTTCGCTCTCGCCTCGCTCCTCACCAGGCTTGATCCTCGACCTCCTCAGCTACCGACATGGACGGCGCAGCCACGATCCCCGCCTTCGACGCGCCCGCGAGCCCGTCGTCGCTCCTCCCCACCGACCTCCACTCGGCGTCGGCTCAATCAGCAACCTCGACGCGCCGTGCGCTCCTCGCAGGCGACGCACGCCCAGATGCGCTCGACCTCAGCAGCCACTTGAGCGATATGGCCAAGAGCCGCCTCACGTCGCCCCTCAAGGTGCGCTCCTCCCTCCTCGACTCGTCCTCATCAGCGAACCTCCGAGGCCCGGCTCTCAACGGCGAGCTGGGCGCGAGAACGAGCCGCTGACCTCCTCCTGAGCCCTTGCAGTCGCTGTACGGCTACATGCAGCAGCCGGGCATGCTCCTCCTCGCAGGCGGTCTCCCTCCTGCCGAGCTCTTCCCCTTCGTGCGCCTCTCTCTGCCGTCCCCGCTCTCGCCAACGATGGTGCGATGACGACAAGCTGACGTGCGCTCTTCCCCCTTCTGCAGGAGTCCATCTCTGCCGAGACGCTCGCCAAGAACTCGTTCAAGACGACCGAGGTCGGGTTCGGCGCGTGGCTGTGGAGCTGGATCGCCGGCACCAAGAAGACGGACGAGTGGACCCTCAAGAAGTTTGACGCCGACAAGACCAAGATCCAGCTCTCGTCGGCCCTCCAGTACGGTGCGTCACCTGCGAGCTGCTCGCGACCGCAGCCGAATCGTGCTCGGATCGTCGCTGACCTCTTTCTCGCTGCTCGCACAGGCACCGCCGCCGGCCTTCCTCCGCTCGCCAAGTTCATCCACGAGTTCACCGAGCGCGTGTACCAGCCTGGCACGGCCGACTTCCGCACCGTCATCAACGCCGGCTCGACCGACGCCTGGGGCAAGATCGCGACGACCCTGAGCAACCCGGGCGACGGCATCCTGTGTGAGGAGTGGACGTACCCGTCGGCCTTGGCGTGCGTCTCGTCATCTTTGATGCCCGTGTACGCGAGCAGCTGCTGACCCTCGCTCTCCGTGCGCGCACAGGTCCGTTTGGCCGTCGGGGCTCAAGCCCATCACGCTCCCGATGGACAACGAGGGCATGACGCCTGAGGGCATGGACGCCCTCCTCAGCTCGTGGAACCCTGACGAGCACGACGGCATGAGGCGGTGCGTCTTTAAGCTCCCGCTTCTGCGTCTTGTCGAGCAACACCCTGCGGCTCGAGCGTGGGGATCGTCGCACAAGCTGACGAAGCCGCATGCTCGCAGCCCTCGCATCCTCTACACGATCCCTGTCTGCCAGGTGCGCACCTCTAACCTTCTCGGCGTCGAGGGCGGGCGAGCTGACCCCTCGACCGCTCGGGCCCCTTAACCGCTCGCAGAACCCGACCGGCGCCACCATGAGCCTCGAGCGCAAGAAGGCCATCTACGCCCTTGCCGTCAAGTACGACATCATCATCGTCGAGGACGACCGTGAGTCGCTCAGCCCGTCGAGGACAGAGCCTTCCTGAGCCCGCCTCTCGCCGGCACACGTGGAAGAGCGAGCTGACCCTCGCCTCCTTCCTCTCCGCCTCGCGCAGCCTACTACTTCCTCCAGGCCGGCGAGTACGAGCCGGTGCCCAAGGTGCGCGCCGCCAAGCAGCCCAAGAAGACCGAGACGGACGAGGAGTTCCTCGCGAGCCTCGTGCCGTCGTACCTCAAGCTCGACTACCAGGGCCGCGTCGTGCGCATCGACACCTTCTCGAGTTCGACCTTGCCTCATCATCCTCTGTTCAAGCGCCGACGCTGACCTCGCCGCCGCCTTGTCCTCTTCCTTCGTGCGCGCAGAGACGATTTGCCCCGGCTCTCGCCTCGGCTGGACGACCTGCAACCCGCTCTTCGCCGAGCGCCTCGAGCGCGCCAACGAGTCGTCGACGCAGGCGGCGTCGGGCTTCGCGCAGGCGCTCGTCGGCGGGCTTCTCGCCGAGCAGTGGGGCTTCGAGGGCTACTTGCGCTGGCTCAAGGGTGCGTGCGACTTTCCTTGTCGTCGGCGGCACGTTACGCCTTCTCGCTTCGTTGAGCATGCTCCTCGCGTCGTGTGGACGTCTTCGCTCGTTCGCTGACGCCCATCGACGTCGTCTTCTCCCAGGCATCAAGGCGCAGTACCGCGACCGCCGCAACACGCTCGTCGACGCCCTGCTCGACAGCGCACACGCTTCGCTCGACACTCGTCAATCGGGCGCCGCGTTCGAGTACTGGACCCGGGACGAGCGCGAAGAGAAGGGTCTGCTCGTCCACGAGAAGGGGGGCGCCGGCGCCGGTCGCAAGATCCTCTCGTTCGTCAGCCCCGAGGGCGGCATGTTCGGTGCGTCACAGCGTCCTCTCGCTCGCTCGACGGTGCTCCTGCAGCCCCGGGTCGTCCTCGTCGTGACGGAAATTTGCGCCGTTCTGCTCGAACCCGAGAAGTCGGATCTCGGCGCTCGACCTCGAGCACCGCCCCGCCTCCTTCTAGAGCACCTCACTGACTACCTGCCCTCGCTATCACAGTCTGGCTGCGCGTCCACTTTGCCGAGCACCCGTCGTTCCGGCGCCGAGCGACCTCGGACCTCCTCATGGAGCTCTGGACCGACCTCGCCGAGCACAACGTCCTCGTCGCGCCAGGCACCATGTTCAACGCGTCCGAGTTCCCTCCTGCACCGCCCAAGGCCGACGACCTCGCCCTCACCGACGGCGGCGACGGCTTCTTCCGCATCGCCTTCTCGACCGCGACGCCCGAGCAGATGAAGGAGGCGGCCCAGATCATCGGGCAGCGTGTCGAGAAGTTCTTCCGGGCTTAGTAGCCGTCTCTGTGAGTAGCTCGCTGTGTAACTAGGATTCCTTTGTTGCTCTCCCGCCCGTCATCGGCGCACGGACCCCTTCTCGCTGCTTTGGTCGTCGCTCGACTCTTGCTCGGCGTCATCGACTTCTCGGGGCCGTGCGTCTCCTCTTCTGTCGCGATAGGAATCGCTGAGCAACGCAAAAGCTATTCACGGGCATACGAGCGAAGTTGAGGGCCTAAGCGCTCGGCGTTCGACCTTCTCAAACCGAGAGCCATGCAGCTGAACCGGCTTGCCACCCTTGACCCGCATGTGCGCCCCTGCTTGAGCTCGTAGACTGTCCAGAGAGCGCTCGACGGGAGGAAGGACGAAGTGAAAGTACGCGGCGCTCGACATGCTACGGTGGGAAGCGGTCGGGCCGAGGAAGAGGAGGGGGTCCGGCTGTGCCCCCGCCGCCGGCAACGCCCTCTTCATCGGCTGCTGTCGACCTAGCAACAGCATCCACAGCAGCACACCTCTGCGCAACAGATGCCGGTGCAGACCCCGCAGCACGTGCCGCAGCAGGTCGAGCAGCATCCTCCTCCTCCGCGCTCTCGCTCGGCTGGCTGAGTCACGATCATCTGCGGCTGCCCCCCATATTGCGACTGTACCTGCGCGCAGAGAGGAGCGAACGCGCCGGGGCGTTGCGACGACGAAAATCTCAGCTTGCGCTCAGGCCTCGGCTCGCAGGTCGTCGCTCCGGCTTGCTCGGCAGAGGGGAGGAGCTCACAGGCTGCGACAGTCCGCCGTAACCTAGCTGTGGGTGACCGTAGCTCGTTCCGTAGTAGGCTTGTGGTGGCGGCGAAGGCTCTACGAGACGAGTCGAAGGTCAGCGAGCCAAGTTGACATAGCGCCGCTCGCGCACGCTCAGGTTGTGCGCCGCCGATCCAGGCTGCAGACGCCTCGCTCGGATGCCGCACGTTCGATACGCATAGAGCGGAAGAGCGCTCACGCTGCATGGTCACCGAGGTCGAATCGTGGAAAGGGCGCTCGAGCCGCTTTCCTAGAGCCGAGCGGCGAGAAGCAGCGAGCAGAGGTAGAAAACAGCACTGGCTCCGAGCAAGACAGAGTCGCCGAGAGCGCGCAGAAGAGAGCCGAGGTACACGCTTTCGCAAGGCGCGAGGTGGTTCAAGCGGAGGCGGCCGAGGCACGCTTGCCCTCGCTCTCTTCTCCCCGCGCTCTCGCAAGGCGAGGGCCGCGCACGAGGTCACAAGGCTTGAATTACGAAGATACAGGACAAGTAGAGGGCACAGGGAGATAAGGCACCCGTCCCACAAGAGGAAGAAGTGGTCGAGAGGCTCAGCCGCGCACGTACCACGCGCTGTCGGTCCTCCTCGCCGACGACGACGGCATCGCGCTCGCGCCGGCCCGCTCGACAATGCTCTCTGCGTCGTCCTCGTCGACGTCCACCTTGTCGCTCTTGACCTCGGTGCCGACCTCGCTCATGGGCGGGCGACGACGCAGCTGCGACTGCTGGCCGACCTGGCGGCGCGCAAAGAGCTTGCGCTGGACGAAGGCGCCGATGAGGCGCACGTAGCCGTCGATGACGTAGGCCGTTGAGCCGACGAAGCGGATGAGGGAGAGGATGGCGACGAAGACGAGGACGATGACGAGGTCTGTGCGCAATCGACGAGGAGTCAGATCTTGCCGAGTCTATCGCGCTCAGGGGACGAGGAGACGCACAGATCTGGGTCCTGCCGTTGCCGCCGCCCGAGCTAAAGGTCGAGGCATAGTCGCCCTCGAGGATGACGGCGACGAGCAGAGCCTGCGTGCGAGAGGCCTGTCAGCACGTGAGGCGCAGGGAATCGGCGACGACGGGGACTCAGCGCACGTTGGTGAGGACCCAAGACAGCAGGACGTTGGTGCGGATGCTCTGGTAGTGGTCGCGCACGGCCTCCTCCTTCTGCTTGTTCGAGAGCGGCGGCGGGACGATCATCGGCCTCGTCTTGAGGTTGTGCAGCGAGCGGTCGTAAACGACGTCTGCGAGCGCTCGCACGAGTCAGTCTTGGCGACTCGGTCTCATCGACGAGGGAGGAGGAGCGCACCAATGTCGGTCTGGTCGGCGGGCAGCGCCATGTCGACCTCGTTCTGCCCGACCTTGCGCGTAATGCCGAGGTCGATGAGCGACTCGTTCTGCTCCTTGGTGCCCCTGCACGTCGGTCACCAGAGTCAGTGCTGTGCGACGAGTGCCGACCAGGGCTAGAAGTCGCAGGACCGAGCGCGCAAGGCTCGGCGAGGAGAGGACTAACCAGGAGAAGTCGTGCAGGTTGCTGAACGAGTAGATGTTGAGCAGGTTGATGTAGATCGGTGCGGCGAGCATGTACTGAGCCATCGACGTGACGAGGTGCTGCAGGGGTACGACGAGTGAGCAAGGGCGAGCCTGTCGAGGAAGCGCGACGTCGACGCACCCAAGGGTCGAGCGCGATGAGGCTGGCCAGAACGTAGACGCCGTCTGCGCCGCACGACGAGAGAATCAGCATGCCGCTCAGGAGACGAGGCCGGGGTGGGAGTGGGCGCACAGGTCGAGACGAGCGAGATGACGATCTGCGCCATGAGGAGGCTCTCGCCGGAGCGCTGGACGGCCTTGTACACGCAGTAGCCCGCCGCGCCGAACATGTAGGCGGTCGTGGTCGAGAAGATGATGATCTGCGGCGGGCGAGGAAGAGGCGGCACGGGTCAGCGACGCGTCCCTCGGCGCCGCTCCAAAGTTGAGAAGGTCGTCGAGAACAGCCACGCACGACGATGAGGTACTTCAGCTGGGCTGCTTTCGGCCTGTTGCCCATCGACATGAGGAAGGACGCGATGACGGCGCCGACTGCAACGAGCGAGGAGAGGTCCAGGTGCGGGTCAGGAGGTGCACGAGCGGGAAGGGGCTCGAGCGGAACAGGAGACGCGGACGACGCACTGTAGGCGTACTGCATGATGCGGTTCGCGACGGCGATGTGCGGGATGTTGAAGGTCGGGTCCTCGAGCGAGGTCGTGAGCACCTGCGGAGGGAAGAGGAGGACCGGTCAGCCGAGCGAGGTCGCGGACAAGTTTGCGGAGACGATTATTGAGCCACCATGAAGAAGATCCAGTACGACCTGCACGCACGAGAGAGTCAGGATGGAGGTCGTGCGGCGCGAGGCTCGAAGAGGACGCACGAGAGGCCGATCCACGCGAACACGACATTCACGAGATTGTACAGGGCCTGCAGGAACAGGAAGCAGACCTTGCGCTTCGAGTGCTGCGTGTCGAGGAGCTGGAGCGTGTGCATGAGGGCGTAGACGCCGGCGAAGAACGAGCCGTTGAGCCAGCGCCGGCGCTGCAAGGTGAACAAGCTCGTCAGCTCTTTCTCGACGACGAGACGGGTCCGGTAGCGTGCTCACCTGGCCGATGAACTCGGCGATCGTGTCGGGCACGTCCGTCTCTCCCTTGGCCGCCTTGACGTACTTGAGGACCCAGGCGTGGCCGCGCTTGGCGACCAACTCCCAGCACAGGATGCGGTCCTCGGCGAGGTACATGTTGGACGTCTGCAGGTCGGCGTCGTGGCCTGCGAGCGTCTCGCCCTTGAAGTAGCTCGCGAGAGGTCCATGGCCGAGCTCGTCGTTCTGGAGGGCGAGCGGTGTCAGCTCGGGGACCGTGCGAGACGGACAAGGTCGGCGTGCGCACCTTGAGCGCGATGTAGCGGTCTGCGGGCGCGGCAGGCGTGCGTCAGGGCTCGCTCGAGACGCCGATCAAGTTGGAGAAGAGGACGCACAGGCCGAGAAGGCGCCGGGCAGGACCGAGATGTAGCCGAAGATCGACTCGAGCGGCTTGTCCAAGATGTCTGCGCGCGCAGCCGCACCGTCAGCGGTGTTCGAGTTACCAGGAGCAGACGAGGACGCACTCGAGATCTTGTACTCGAAGTTCTGTGCGGCGACAAGCGGGCTGCAGGAGGAGGTCGGGAGGATCAGCTCCGAGGTGGCGAGGCAGCGTCGACAGGGACGACGCACTTGAGTAGGCCGGTCCAGAACTTGCCCTTCATCGTGACGATCTCACCGCACGCGCCGCCAACGTTCGAGTTGAGCTGCGAGCGAGAGCATGAGTCAGTCGGCGAAGAAGGGGCGCGAGCGCCGAGCGCGACGAGGACGCACGTCGAACGCCTTCCACAGCTCGTAGATCGAGCCCTTCTCGGGCGTCGTGCCGACGTCGATGAGGATGACGACGCGAGGGTCGAGCTGTGGCGCAAAAGCCTGCAGAGCCCACCGATGACTGTTGATCTTCTTGGCGCTGCGGGACGACGACGACGACAGCGTCAGCTTCGACAGCTCTGCAGCCGTAAATTCCTAAGGAGACGAGGGCGACGCGCTTTTTCTCCTTGAGCGCGAACATGATCTGGCAGGGCACGATGCCCTTCTCGAGGCCGCGGAACGTCATGTCGGGCGCGATCGACATCTGCGTCGTGTGCTCGTACAGGTGGCACTGCACGGGCTGCGAGTCGATCTGGTTCGTCGCGACGTTGGGCTGGTAGACGCCGAGGGCGGCGAGGCTGTGTGAGGGCAAGGTTAGGGAGGTGCGCGAGGAAGAGGGAGGGGTCCGAGCGGGACGGCGAGCGCACCAGTCAAGGACGCGAGGGTGGATTGCCTTGCGCCCATCAGCGACGATGCAGACGACGACCTCTGCGCAGGGCGAGATGTCAGCCGGCACGAGGATCGACGGCGAGAGCGAGAGGAAGAGGACGCACTCTTCCAGCCGTCAGGTCCCCAGGTTGCCGACTTCTTGCGCTTGCACAGCTGCGAGATGTTCTCTGTTAACGTGAAGGTGTTCGTCAGCACGTGCTTGGCGCTGTACAGCGTTCGAGAGCGCACTCATGACGCCGTGCATCGTCCGGCAGAACAGCTGCTCGTCCTCGTTGTACCTGCGCATGAGGGAGCGCGTCAGCAGGAGTTTCTGCCGCGAGGAGAGAAGTAGAGGACGCACATGGTGACGACGATGAAGAGCTCGGTCTGGCGGTCGTACATGGACGGCCTGAGCGTGTAGTTGCGCGCGTCAAAGTCCTCGGGCGCGCACGTGACGGCCGAATAGCGCGTCTGCGTGAACTCGTCGCCGTCCTTGCGGGGCAAGAAGCCTAGGAGACGAGTCGGGATGGCGCAGGGGATGACAAGGTTGCCCTCGGTGAGCTTGACGCGGCGGTTCTGCAGGTTCTTGCGGCGCAGGTGGGCAGTCTGCGGCGGACGAAGGGGGTCAGTAGCTCCTCTCGCTCGATAGAAAGAACAGGACGCACCGTCGGCGGTGCTCCAAAGCCTCCCGCAAAGCTGAGAGCCGGGCTGTCGGCCCCGTCGTGCTCCTCGCCGTCGACATCGAGCTCCCTGCCCGCCTCGAAGCTGTCCTCGAACTCGCCCGGGTCCTTGACGTCCTCGTCCCACTCTGCCCTAGCTCCGTCGCGCGCCTCGCCGTCTGCTCGCCGCCTCGCGCTCGTGTAGAGCGGCGCAGGAGCTTCGAGCCGGAGCTCGAGGTCCGGGTCGTAGATCTCGTGGTGCGACTCGTACGCGCGGGTGAGGCGCGCCGACTGCTCGAACGACATTGAAGCGTCGCGCTCGCCGAGGTACTGGCCTGCGCCGAGCGACGAGGCGCCGCCGGCCGGGGTCGAGTGGTCGTCGTGGGAGCGAAAGCTCGGCGGGCGGCGCGTCTGCTGACCGCCAATGAAGGGGGCCTCGTCGTCGCTGTCGTAAGGCACGGCGCGGATGCCGGCCGAGTCGTGCGCGGCAGAGGGCGGGTCGTAGGCAGGGTAGGAGGGCGTTGAGTGATGAGGGTGGGTGCCCTCGCCCTCGGCGAAGTCGAGTGGGCGGTAGGGCATGGCGGCGGCGCCGTGTAGGTGGCAGTCGACTGTGGCGAGGCTTGCTCTGGCACGGCGGGCGTGAGTCGAGACGGGGGAGGAGCGAGGCCGTGTCCCCTTCCGACTTGGCGACGACGACGAGGAGCAGATCGAGCGGTCGATTTCCGAGCGGTTCTTCTCTCGCTCGCGATCTAGCTGAACTTGTGCGAGCAAGTCTATGATGCTGCACTGCAGTTGAATGCCGAAAAGCGAGAGAGGACCCGAAAACCCAAAACCTCCGCCGCCGACGACTACGACGACCCTCCCTCAAAGCGTGTACCGGAACGCAGCGTTCTCCTTGTCCGTCAGGTCCTCCCGCTCGACGCGCTCGTACTCCTTGTCGCGCTCCTCGGCCGACAGCGTGACCGAGTCGCCGTCGTGCTTCTCGAGGTTGTCGGCGCTCGACGCGTCGCGAGCGTCGCGCCGGGCATTCTCGCGGGCGAGTAGGAAGCGCAGGGCAAGCGAGGCGACTGCAGAACGAGCAGAGAGTCAGCGAGGAAGCCGAGGCAGCAGGGAGGAGGGAAACGCACGAGAAGCGGCGCCGAGCGAAGCATACAGCGCGATCCACGTCGAGCGGTACTTGACGGCCTTCTCGTCGATGAACACGGTGTACGGGCCGATGATGCTGCGCGGGCGAGGAGGGCGAGAGTCAGCTGTGTGCGCTCGAGAAAGCCGCACGCTTGAGGGACCGAGCGAGACGACGACGCACTTGCCGACGCAGTACGAGACAAAGATGGCGCCCGCCGAGATGGACTTCTTGGTCGAGCCGGCGACGTTGGCGGTCGACAGGGCGAGGAGGAGGACGTAGGCTGCGGTCGGGGTTTGAGAAGGTCAACATCGACGCTCTCTCGGTGCTCAGGGGTGCCACGGCATCGGAATAAAGCCTACGACTGCCGAAAGTCGCGAGCAAGTAGCTCCCGAACAAGGGGACGCCCCGACGCTCCCACGACGCGCCCCAGATCAGGGCCGCACCGATCCATACCGGGATGCACGAGAGCGGGATGAGGAGGGTGAGGCCGTTCTTCCACTTGGTTGAGACCCAGGTAAAGAAGTAGATGAAGACGGCGGTGAACTGCATGGGCGGAAGAGGCGAGGGAGAGGAGACGAGGTCAGCGAGAGGGCGCGAGAAGAGGAGAGACCCTCCGGCGCGAGGAGGGCTCGACGCAGCGCACGGCCTGCGGCCTCGCAGCGCTACCCGAGTGCGAAACCTGTGAGAAGGCGGACAACGCACGATGCCGCCCGGACTGCAGGGGCTCGAGTCGTCAGCGCGAGCGCGAGGCGGAGGGAGAGGTCCGAGCGACGACGCACATCGAGATGGCGATGGTCGTCAGCGACGAGTAGCCGAAGCTTTTGACAATCTGGGACGAGAAGGCCGTGACGGCGCCGTTGCAGACCTGCGAAAAGAGCGAGAGAGGTCAGTTTGGGAGGAAGACGAGAAGGGGTCCGAGCGTCGGGTCGCGGGGCTCACGCTGCGGGCACGGGCAGCGGATCAGTCGGGCTCGCGAAGACGAGAAGAGTGAGCTGAGAAGACGCACTAGATGCCTGCGCCCATGACCATAAAGAGGTAGATCTTGATGTCGCACACCGCCTCCCTCGCCTGGCGCCACAGGAAGCCGCCGAGCTCGATGCGCCCGCTCATGTTCTCCCTCGAGCGCCGGATCAGGATCTGCCGCTCGTCGTCGTTGAACCACCGCTGCGAGGTGCGGGGCGAGTCGGGCACGACGAAGAGAACGACGAACGCAAAGACGATGGTGAGGCCTCCTGCGAAACCTGGGTGGGCGAGGACGGCGTCGTCAGCTCAGGACGTCTCGACTCGCCTCGTCCAAATGCGCAGAGGAGAGAGAAGGCGCACAGTACATGCGCTTCCAGGGCGCGAACGAGCCGTCGGCGCTCCCGAGGCCGTAGTTGACGATGCCGGAGAAGGCCGAGAAGATGCCCGTCGCGCTGTACCAGACGCCGAGCCGAGCGGCCTGCTCCGACTTCTTGTACCACTGGCTCGTGATGAGGACGAACCCAGGCGAGATTGACGACTCGAGCACGCCGAGAAAGACGCGCTGCACGACGAGGCCCTCGTAGGACGTGCAGACGATGGTGAGGAGCGCCGTGACGCCCCACAGGAAGCTGCGAGCGAGTTCGACAACGCGTCAGCTCGCAGAAGAGACTGTGCGAGGGGGACGAGGCGAGGGAAAGAGAGGGAGAGAGGGCGCACATGCAGACGCTCAGGGTCTTGGCGAGCGGGAAGCGCTGCAGGAGGAGGGCAAAGGGCAGGACGGCGACGATGTAGCCCCAGTCTGTTGACGGTCGTCGAGATGGTCAGCGTACGCCTAGCGCATCTACGAGCGCGAAAGGAGGACGCACAGAAAGCCGACGAGGCGGTCGAGTAGCGCAGGGTCGACACGACGGCCTTGCCCGTCTCGGGGTTGACGTGCGTCGTCGACAGGCCGAGGTCCTTGATGATGCCAAAGATGGCGGCCGAGCCGAGGACAGCTTCTGCACGAGCGAAGAGAGACGAAGAGGGCCGCGAATGGAGGGGAACGAGGCGTCAGCTCGGCTTGCGCGAGGGAGGGAAGGCCTCTCGACGCACTGTCGTAGTACTGCAGGCCAGCGGAGCAGAGCAGGACGGGCATCAAGAGGAGGTCGACCTTGCGCACGAGGCGACGCTCTGCCTGGGTCTGGCGCGCGATCTCCTCTGCGCCCTCGCCCGGCTTGGACGCTGCTGGGTCGTTGGTCTGGGCCTCGAGCGGAAGCATTGTCGTCGCTGGTCGGGAGCTGGGTGCCGAGCCTGGTGGTGGCGAGGGCGATTCGTCGCTCGGCAGAGAGAAGTCGAGGAGGACGAGGTGCGCGCGCGGCGGGCGGACCGGCTCAACGCTGGCGGTGCGGCGGGCGCGGCTGGCTTTGCGCTGCGCAGGACGGCAGTGCACAGGGGAAGAGCTGCGAGTCAAGGGAAGCAGAGCTCGCGCGAGATCGAGCGGAGCCGACTTTGTGCGGGGAATTTGCGCACGGCGGCCACCACTCGACGGGGTGTGTGGGTTGGCTCGCTGGAGTCTCTAGCGCGTACGCCGTCTATCTGGCCAAGTGGCGCTGCACCTGAGCAAGAGGAGCGAGAGTTGCCGAATGTCGCGGATTTGGGCCTGGCGACGGACGGCGAGCGAGATGAGGACGAAGCGGAACCTCGTCCCCTGTGCAGGCACTACCCCGCCCAGGATGGCAGCACTCTTCTCCAGGTACGCTCTGGATTCGGCCTGCACCGCCCGTCCACCCGCTGACCGCCGCCCTCGCTCTCGTCGCCCCTCTCCTCCTCGTGCAGCCTCCCCGCGCCACTTCACTCGGCTCCCGTCGACGACACGCCCGCCGCGCCTGCCCACGCTCAGCAGAGCTCATCCGCCCTCGCCATCCAGGGCGCCGACATCCCGCCCTACGGTCAGCGCAAGGGCTGGAAGCCAAAGAGCCAGGGCGACTTTGGCGACGGCGGCGCCTACCCCGAGTGTCACGTCGCCCAGTACCCGCTCGAGCTCGGCAGGAAGAAGGCGAGTCTCTCTGCACTCGAGCGAGCGCGACTCTGCAGCTCCAGCTGCCCTCCTCGTCGACGCTCCGAGCTGACCCTCATCTTCATCCGCCCCGGCTCTCGCAGACCTCGTCGGGCAACACGCTTGCGCTCCAGGTCGATGCAGACGGCAATGTCAACTATGGCGCAATCGGTGCGCCGCCTCGCCTGCCGCCTCTGCGCTGCTGAACGCGACGCACGAGCTGACCTTCTCGCTGCCCTCCCCGCTCAAACAGCCCAACAAGGTCAGCGCAACGGCGTGCACGTCCAGTCGTCGTTCAAGGACCTCGTTCCGCTGTCACAGCGCACCGACGTCGACAAGGACGTCATGGCCATGGAGCGCCCCTCGGAGGAGGAGGTCCAGTCGACCACCGACCGCACCAAGGCCGCCCTCGAGCGCCTCGTCCAGGGCAAGATCAAGGCCGCCCAGCCCAAGAACGTCCAGCAGGTCGGCGGCGACGTCACCTACATGCGCTACACGCCCCAGAACGGCGGCGTCGAGAAGCAGAAGATCATCAAGATGGTGCGTCGCACTCTCTTCCACGCCCCCCGCCCGCTCGAGCGACATCCAGCTGACCCTTGCCCTCTGTTCACAGATGGACGTCGTCGAGGACCCGCTCGAGCCGCCTCGCTTCAAGGGCAAGAAGATCCCGCGCGGCCCGCCGTCGCCTCCACCGCCCATCCTCCGCTCGCCGCCGCGCAAGGTGACGGCGCAGGAGCAGAAGGAGTGGATGATCCCGCCCTGTGTGTCCAACTGGAAGAACAACAAGGGTTACACGATCCCGCTCGACAAGCGATTGGCGGCCGACGGCCGCGGCCTGCAGGACGTGCGTCCTCCTCTCTCTCTCGTCGCTCGTGCCCTTCTCCCGCTCGCCGCCTCGAGCTGACGCTCCCTCTCCCGGCTCTTCGCGCCCGCAGGTCCAGATCAACGACCGCTTCGCCCAGTTCTCCGAGGCGCTCTACGTCGCCGACCGACACGCGCGCGAGGAGGTCCGCCAGCGCGCCCTCATGCAGCAGAAGATCGCCTCGAAGGAGAAGGAGGCCAAGGAGGAGAACCTGCGCATGATGGCGCAGCGCGCGCGCGAGGAGCGCTCGGGCGTCGTCGTGCAGCCGTCGGCGGCGGCGGCGTCATCGGCCATGAGCTCGGCGGGCCTCGGCGCCGCCATGGCGGGCTACGGCTCGGACAGCGAGGACGAGGAGGAGGCGGCCATCGCGCGCGGGGCCCAGGGCCAGCGCGCACCGAGCACGGCGGGCGCGCCGAGCGACGACGAGAGCGCGGCGGGCGACGAGGACGACGGCGAGACGGAGGAGGACCGCAGGGCGGCGCGCGAGCGCGACGAGATGCGCCGCGAGCGCAAGAAGGAGCGCGAGCGCGAGTTGCGCATGAGCCACATGGGCACCGAGCAGCGGGCCAAGGTCCTCGCCAAGTGCGTCCCTCCCTCTACTCGCGCGCCCTCTCGCCGCCTCTCCTCGCACACGCTGACCCTCGGCTCTTCTCGCTCGCAGGGCGACTGGTCGCGACATCTCGGAGAAGATTGCGCTCGGCCTCGCCAAGCCGACCTTGTCCAAGGACTCGATGCTCGACGCGCGCCTCTTCAACCGCGAGCAGTACTCGGCCTCGTTCGGCTCGTCCGACTCGTACAACCTGTACGACAAGCCCTTGTTCTCGGGCTCGTCGGCGGCGGCGGCCATCTACAAGCCGCGCGGGCGCGACGTCGACGACGAGGGCTTCGAGGTCAACGCCGAGGAGGTCGACAAGGCGATGCGCAACGACCGCTTCGGCCTCGGCGTCGCCGGCAAGGGCCGTGGCTTCGAGGGCACCGACACGAGCGAGATCCGCGACGGGTGCGTCCCTCTCTTCCCTCTCCTCGCGACCTTGGCCGACCCAGGTCTTCGCGCTGACCCTGCGCCCTCGTCGCCCGCAGCCCGGTCGCCTTCGAGCGCGACACGGCCGACCCGTTCGGCGTCGACGCGTTCCTCGAGTCGGCCAAGGCGGGCGCAGGTGCAGGCGAGAAGAAGCGCGGGCTCGACACGCTCGAGGACGACAAGCGCAAGCGTCAGCGGGACGACTAGGTGCGAGCGGTGCGAGCGGTCTCTGGTCCTCCTCTGTCTGTATTCTCTCCCTCGTGCTCTCTCGCCCTCTGTCTGTGTGTGCAACTGCGGATCCGTCCTCACGCTCGAGCTCGTCGTCGAGAACCTCTCGCTCGAGCCTCTTCCCTCCCTCGGTGCCAGCCTCGTTCCGCGAGCGCTCCCCTGTCCGTGCCCAGCTTTCGCCGTCGTCGCTCCTCTGCGCAAGCGCGGCTCGCCAACGCTTCGACGGAGGCTGCGAAAACGGCGAGACACCCCCGCACTCGCCGCTGCCGAGCGCTCGCTCCGTCGTCCCTCTTCCTCCTCCTCACCACCTCCTCCATCGACCCGTGCACCATGTCGTGTGCGTTCAGCTTCTCCTACTCAGGCCTGGCTCCGGCACAGGCGGGCCGCAGCGGTGCTGAGGCCATCCCTCGCGCCTCCTGCGCAGCGCTCCAGCACCGCCTCGTCCTTCATCTCGCCGGCTCCTCCGCTCACCCCTCGTCGCTCTGCCCGCAGACCCTCAAGCTCCTCCGCACGCGTACGGTGGCCAGGGCTACTATGGCCCGCCGCAGGGCATGCCGCCGATGGGGTACCAGCAGGTGCGCCCTCCCTCCTCCGTCGTTCGCTCGGCGACTCGGAATCGCTCAGGGCACGCCGAGCTGACCTCGCAGACTGCTCTCGACCTTGCAGGGCTACGGTGGTCCGCCGATGGTGCGTGCGATGCCCGCTGGAGCGAGATGAGCGACGACAAGCTGACCCTCGCCTCTTTTTGCGCCGTCTCGCAGGGATACGCGCCTCAGCAGCAGATGATGATGGTGCCGCAGCAGCAGCAGAAGAAGGACGACGGTGGGTGCTGCAGCTGCTGCTGTAGCTGCTGCAAAGGTGCGTCTTTCCGACGAGCCAGATGCGTCCACGAGGCACCCAAAGCGAACGAGGCTGACGACCTTCTCCCGCCGCGTGCAGGATGCTGCTGCTGCTGCACCGCCTGCCTCGCATGCTGTGCGTTGGAGGACATTCTCGACTGAGCGAGGGCTTTGGTCGTCGCTCGTCTCGTCAAGTCGGCGGCACGGCACGGCGTCGTCGTTCTTCTCGAGGTGGACGACGGTGCCAGATACCCCGGCTGTAGCCGCCGCATTGTGCAACTACCCAATTTCCGCGAGCGTCGTGAAGGCTGGTAGTCCACGCTGCTCGACCTTGATCCGCTGCGCGACGAGCGCCGCGTCGCACAGCGAGCAGGCTCCTCCTCCTCCGACTGCTTCTGCGTCCGGATGCGTCGTCTTGCGGGAGAGTAGAGCGACTCATTGTCGCTCCAAGCCGTGCTCTGTGCTGGCGAGCTGTCGAGCGCGCCCTCGAGAGGTGCCCCTCGAGGCGGTCCGTGCACGTCGGCGGCGACGACCTTCTCGAACACTGCCTCGCCTTTCTCCCCAGCTTTCTGGTCGACCGAGCCCTCTGGTCGTCCACAGCTTCCTGCGCGGTGACCTGCGGCGGAAGCGTGCGGCGTGAGCGAGATGCACGTGCAGCTCGCGAGCTCGTCGTCTCGGGTTTTCGAGGAGAGGACGTCCCCGTCCGACAGTTGCAGCGGCCGGCGGGTCGTGTCAACCTGTTCGCTAGAAGCTATGACGATCTCTCACTAGAATGCACGAGCGAGGCGCTGGTGGTTTGCGCAGTCGGCCTCGCCGGCCTCCGTCACGGTGCCTCACTCGGGCCTCCTCCTCCTGCTCAACCACCTCGCCCAGGGCCAGCTCTGCCCTGCACACGCCTGCAGCACTCGACAAGCGTTCACCGGCTTAGCAAGGCCGATCCGGTGCGTCGCTCGTTCGCCCTCGGAGCTCTCCCACTTGCTCTCTCATCTGTACCGCGGATCACCCGCCCGAGGCCGCTCGTGCGCGGCATACAGAGCTGCGCAGGGGTGTGGAGGACTCTCGCTATGGCTCGACACGTGTTCTGGACGGGCTCAGGGGGGTCTGCGAGGTCAGGGCACGGCGAGTTCGGCGAGTGGGGAGCGGGTGGTTTGGCGACAGCCCTGGGCACTCGCAGGAGGGAGCAGCCAGTGCAGCACTGCAGCAGCTACACGAGTCAGGAGCCCTATTCGCCCAATGACCTAGTGCTGACCCCCTCCCTCTGCAGCTCCCGACCTTCGCCCTCTCCTCCCGCCGACCGCCGTCATGGCATCACCCGGCTCGTCCTCGGGCCCGCAACGGCCTCGAGTCGAAACTCGCTCGTCGTCCCTCCTCGTCCCCATCTCCGAGTCTCCCCCGACACGGCGCACCCCGTTGCGGACGACCAGCCTCGCCTCCGACCTCGGCCTCCTCCCATCGCCCACGGTCGCCTCGTCCCTCGCACCGCCGCCCGAGAACCCGCACCTCCTCACGCCCCTCCGCGCGCACTACCTCAAGCGCGAGCTCGTCACCCTCGAGTTCGTGCGCGAGCTCGCCCAGCTCGACTCGCCCGGGTCCCTCTCGATCCTCGGCCCGCCGTTCCTCCCCAAGTCGCGCTTCGTCGACGGCGTCCCGCAGCCACCGCCGGCACCCGGGTCCGAGGCCGCCCTGCGCGAGCAGCGCGACTGGGAGGCCAACGTCGACCTGCCCTTCCTGCGCTTCGTCTTCCACCACTTCATCCTGTCGTTCCCCTTCCTCATCGCGTGCCCGCCCACCTTCTTCTCCCACAAGCTCCAGCCGTTCGTCTACTCGTTCGTGTCGCGCAACATCTCGACCTCGGACGACCGCGACGTCGACACCAAGCGGCGCCGCATCGCGGGCAAGGTCGAGAAGCACCTCGGCCTCGTCATGAGCGCCGCCGTCAAGCTCACCGAGAACGGCGGCAAGGAGGAGGTCGTCCGCATCGACGAGCACGGCGAGTTCCACTCGGGCGCGCCGGCGACCCAGGCGAGCGCGGCGACGGTCGGCATGAAGAAGCGCGGCGCGCTCACGACGGTCGAGGGCAAGGACGACGACTTCTCGATCAACATCGTGTCGGTCCGCACCCAGGCCAAGAAGAGCCGCATGCGCATCAAGACGCACGAGGAGTTCCTCGTCCGCACGAGGCGCAAGGGCCAGTCGGACGTTTACGTCGCGAGGCGGTACGGCGACTTTGTGCGGCTTGCAGAAACGGTGCGTCGCGCTCTCTCCTTCCGCCTCTCTGCTCCCTCGGCGCACGAGCTGACTCGCCGACGCCCACAGCTCCGCAAAGAGTGCATCGAGGAGGCGGTGCCGAGCCCGCCCGCCAAGGACCGCCGGTCGGTCGAGCGCAAGGCCGGCTCGTCAGACGCGTCTACCCCGACCGCACCCTCGCCCCGACCGTCGACCTCGAGCGACACGAGCCTCCCGCCGACGCCCGCTTTCGACATGAACCACGTCCCGACCCTCGCGCGCGAGCGCAACCGCCTCACGCTGCGCGCCTACCTGCGCTCGCTCCTCACCAACCCGACCCTCGCGAGCGCCGACGCGTTCCGCTCGTTCCTTCTCGAGTCGCCGATCAGCTTGTCGCCGAGCGAGGAGCACGACATCGTCATCCGCGAGGAGATGGACCGCATCCGCGAGCAGGAGATGAAGAGCTTCCGCGCCGAGGTCGAGGAGCGCGTCGAGGAGCTCGAGGGTTACCTGCGCACGTTCCGCGAGGAGCTCGTCAAGCACGACGGCCTGTCGAGGGTGTTTGCGACGATCCGCAACACCGAGAAGGCCCAGGACCTGCCCGTCGAGTACCGCAAGGTCATGGAGTGGGCCCGTATCTCGTGCGTCTTCGTCGCTTTCTCGCTCTCCTCGTGCTCGTCGAGCTGCTCGCGCACAAAGCTGACGTCGACTTCCCCTCGTCCTGCAGGCTCGCGTCGACCATCTACCAGCTCTTCCTCGGCTCGGACAACTCGTCGTCCGTCTTCTCGCAGATGAAGCGCATGCACGGCATCATGCCCTACTTCATGCTGCGCGGCATCTTGCGCATCTCGAACCCGGTCGCCATGATCCGCGCCGTGCTCGACCTGTTCCTCGCGCGCCCGTTCGGCTCGACGTCGCTCCTCCAAAAGATGTTCACGAGCGGCCTCGACACCGAGGTGCGCGACCTGCGTGCCGACGCCGAGCTCGTCGCGCGCAAGATTGGCGACGACCGTTTGACGACCAAGGTGCGGCAGTACGTCGACGCGCCCAAGGACGAGCAGGACGCGTTCCGCCTCGACGCGAGCGCCGAGAACATCGACCTCATGACGGTCATCCTGCGCTCGCCGAGCGCGCCCAGGGTCGACGCGCGCACGATGCAGTACCTCGCCCGTTGCGCCGTCCGCTACGACGAGTACAAGCGGTGGAGGAGCACGCTCGCCGACCCGGACGACGACGAGGGCCCGGACAACGACGAGGCGTGGCTGTACGAGGACCTGCACGTGTACCGCCGCCTCATCACCAAGGCGCGC
Organism: Rhodotorula babjevae; assembly: GCA_920104245.2. Classification (NCBI taxonomy): domain Eukaryota; kingdom Fungi; phylum Basidiomycota; class Microbotryomycetes; order Sporidiobolales; family Sporidiobolaceae; genus Rhodotorula; species Rhodotorula babjevae. The sequence goes on along the minus strand of CAKKSZ020000009.1, from coordinate 611,978 downwards.
GACAAGGAGCAGCTCATCGAGCTCATCTTCGAGGTGCGTCCCCTTCCTCGGCGACCCACCGCCGGCGACCGACAGCTGATCCTCGTCCTGTCGCCGCTCGCAGGGCAGCACGTCCGAGGTCCTCAAGGACATCGTCACCATCTTCTACGAGCCGCTGGCAAAGGTGTATAAAGCCGCCAACATCGCCGACTCGCTCTCGGACCTCCAGGCCTTCATCGACGACCTGATCAAAACGGTCGAGTTTGCCGAGCAGGGTGCGCCTCGTCTTCCTCGGCGGCTCTCGATCGAGGAGCAGTCGTCGATCGGCGAGAGCCTCGTGCTGACCCAGCCCTCGACCGTCCTCGCCGCCCACAGCCAACCTCACCGAGCCGCAGCGCACGGTGCAGCTCTTCGTCGACCTCGTCGCTCGGCACGAGGAGCGCTTCTACCACTTTGTGCACCAGGTGCACTCGAAGGGCGAGGGCCTGTTCGACAACCTCATGTCGTGGATCGAGCTCTTCATCAACTTTGTGCGCGACGGCCTGCCCTCGCCCGTCTCGCTCGACTTCCTCCTGCCCGTCGGCGGCAAGGAGCGCGACGACATCCTCGCCGAGGTCGACGCGCTCGTCGAGTACCACCGCAAGCTCAAGCTCGCGCACCACGAGCGCATGAAGAAGCGGCTCGTCAAGGGCCGCCAGGACCTCGACAAGGACGCCGACGCCGCGTTCGTCGCGGGCGTCATGGACAACCTGCACATCAGCGGCGTCATGGACGACGTGCACGACATCGAGCACGAGGAGAGCGACGACGAGGCGAGCGACGACGACTACTCGGCGAGCGGCGACAGTAGCGAGGCCGAGCTCCCGCCGCCGCCTCTCCCGTCTAAAGACGCTCCGCTCGTCCCCCCGCGCCCGCCTCGCCGCAAGAAGGACCGCGAGGTCATCGACCCGCCGACGCTCAAGCTCATCCCGCGCCTCGTCCCCCTCTTTGTCGAGCTCGTGCGTCCTCCTCTCGCCTCCCTCGCTCTCGGCCTCCTCGCCTCGCCTCGCCTGTCGCTGACTCCTCCCTCCTCGATACAGGTCCGCGAGCAGCTCGACGAGGCGAGGAGGCAAAAGAGGGCGCCGCGCAGCCAGTGAGGGATCCCGCTCGAGGTGATCGTGGACATTCTTGCCTTTCCTCCCTCTCGACGTGTGCAGCTCGTTGTTCTTCTTGCCTGTCATGCTACGTAGATCTAGACCAGGCTGTCGTGCGAGTCGACGAGAGCGAGAAAGGCGAGACCTGGACGAGCCGATCGACTCGGCCGCCGTCGACGAGCATCCTTGCTGTCCCCCTCGCCACGATGGACGCAGCCGACATTGCCTGGGTGCTGCAGGGCACCGTCATCAGCTCGAGACGCGACCGCACCCTCAGCATCTGCCCCGGCCAGCTCCTCGGTGCGTCCTCTCGCTCTCGCTCATCACTCGGCGCGCTATCTCTCGAGCTGACCCTCGTTCTGCCTGCGCTCCTGCACATGCGCAGTCGTCGACAAGCGCGGATACATCTCGCACCTCGAGGCGGCGACTACGGCGCGGTCCAAGGCGGTGCTGAGCCTGGTCGAGGCGGGTCAAGTGGGGCGCGAGCGAGTCGTCGAGCTGGGAGACGACGGGTGGGTCCTGCCGGGCTTTGTCGACACGCACAGTGAGTCTATTCGTCTCTGACCTGGAGAGCCAGCTTGCACCGTGAGGCGCTCGGGCCCCTCCCCTCGCTGACCTCCCCTCCGCTCCTCCTCCTCGGCCTCGCAGTTCACGCACCGCAGTACATCAACTCGGGCATGGCGCTCGACAAGCCGCTCATGGAATGGGTACGTCGACGATCCTCGGACTGCTGACCCCGCGGCCGGCCTCGCTAATCCTCTCTCGCTCGCGACAGCTCGAGGCGTACACGTTCAAGGCCGAATCCCGCATCGACCGCGACCCGCACGGCCTCGGCGCACGCGTGTACGCCAAGCTTGTGCAGCGCATGCTCGAGAACGGTACGACGGCGGCGAGCGTCTTTGGCACGATCTCGGTCGAGGCCAAGTGCGTCCAGCTTCCGCTCCTCGTCGCTCTGTCGTCCCGCCGGCTGACGCTCCGCGCCTGCGCAGCCTCGTCCTCGCCAAGGCCTTTCTCAAAGCCGGTCTGCGCGGCCAGATTGGCAAGGTCGCCATGGACCAGCACTCGATCCCGACCTACCTCGAGACGACCTCGTCCTCGCTCTCGTCGACCCGGTCCTTCATCTCGGCCATGCACGAGCTCGTCAAGCCTTTAGCGCTCGAGCAGCAGCTCGTCGAGCCCGTCGTGACGCCGCGCTTCGTACCGACGTGCAGCGCCGAGCTCCTGCGCGGCCTGAGCGACCTGGCGCGCGAGACAGGCGCGCGGGTCCAGAGCCACATGTGCGAGAGCGAGGGTATGGTGCGCGTCTGCAAGGACATGCTCGACGGCAAGAGCGACGTCGAGGTCCTCGACGAGGTGCGTCAGTCTTTCACGCTCGTGATCGAGAGCAATCCTGACGAGCGCTCGAGCCTCTCGCAGCTCGGCCTCCTCAATGACCGCTCCCTCATGGCGCACTGCACCCACACGACCGCACCCGACCTCTCCCTCCTCGCTCGCACCGGCACCGCCATCGCCAGCTGCCCGCTGTCCAACGTCTACTTCAGCAGCGAGCGCCAGCTGCCCTTGCGCGAGGCGTGGACGGCCGGCGTCAAGGTCGGCCTCGGGAGCGACATCAGCGGCGGCTACCGCGTCGGGATCGACGACAACATGCGGTGGGCTGTCGGCATCTCGCGCATGCGCGAGGGCCAGCGCGACGTCGTCCGAGTCGTCGCGCCCGAGCGGGACGGCAAGGAGGAGGAGGAGGGCTCGCTCGCCATCACGTGGCAGGAGTCGCTCTTCCTCGCGACGCTCGGCGGCGCGCAGGCGCTCGGGCTCGACGACGGCGAGCGGCGCGTCGGCACGCTCGAGGTCGGCTCGGCGTTCGACGCGCAGTGGATCGCGCTCGGCGACAGGCGCAGCCGGGTCGACTGGTTCGACCTGGAGGGCCCTTCCGTCGACGAGTCGCAGGACGGCGAGGAGGGAGGCGCAGGAGGGCACAAGGTGACGCTCGAGGAGAAGGTCGAAAAGTGGTGGAGCAACGGGAGCGAGGTTGATCGGCAGGCGGTATGGGTTCAAGGGCGAAGAGTCTATCAGCGAGACGAGTCGTAGCTCGGGCCGTGATGCAGCAACGATGCTGCTCATTACAAGCAGAAGGGCGAGCTCTCGAGCGACGTCCTCGTCCCCGCTCAGGCCTTCTCAAGCACAGAGTCGGGCGGCGAGCCTCTCGAGCGGTGCTTCGCGCCGCCTCCATCGTCGACTGTCCGTCTCGAAAGGTCGCTACAGAGCCTCTAGGGATCAGCAGGATCACAAAGGCGAGCTGGAGAGCTACGTCCTCCTCCTCGCTCGGGCCTTCTCAAGCACAGAGTCGGGCGGCGAGCCTCTCGAGAGGCGCTTCCCACCGCCTCCGTCGTCGAGCAACGGTCTTGAAAGGTTTGGGGAGAGCTCCTAAGGGACAGGAAGTGTACGAATGCGAGCTCTCGAGCGACGTCCTCGTCCCCGCTCGGGCCTTCTCAAGCACAGAGTCGGGCGGCGAGCCTCTCGAGAGGCGCTTCCCACCGCCTTCGTCGTCGAGCAACGGTCTTGAAAGGTTTGGGGAGAGCTCCTAAGGGACAGGAAGTGTACGAATGCGAGCTCTCGAACGACGTCCTCGTCCCCGCTCGGGCCTGCTCAAGCACAGAGTCGGGCGGCGAGCCTCTCGAGAGGCGCTTCGCGCCGCCTCCATCGTCGAGTATCCATCTCGAGAGGTCGCTAGCGAGGCTCTAGGGATCAGGACAAGCTCTATGCACAAGAGGCTACAAAGGAGAAAGGCCCTCCTCGAGCGACGCTACTCCTCCTCGCTCGAGTCGGGAATGTCGTTCTCGCGCTCGGCCTGGAGCGGGTTGACCGACGTCGAGTCTGCGAGGACGTACATGCACGACGTCAGCAAGTCATCCTGCGCGCAGAGAGGGAGAGAGAGACGCACTCGGGAGCCCTTTGCCCGCCGTCGTTCTCCTCGCGGCGAGCGCCCTCTCCCTCTCGCGCTCCCTCGCCTGCGCCTGAGCCTGCAGCTCGGCATCGTGCTGCGCCCGGAGCAAGAGCGCGCGCGCGTGCGCCTGCGCCTGCTGCTGCACTGCCGCCGCCGTCTTGATGCTCGGGTACTCGGTCGACGACGATGCCGACGGCGCGCCGGCAAGGGCAGGACCAGGGCCAGGCGACGCCGACGTCGCGCTCGGTGGCGCAGTCGCACCGCCAGACGAGCGCACCTTGGCCATCTGGGCGTTGACGGCGAGCGAGACGTTGCTCGGGAGCATCTTGGGGCCCGTGCGTCGGCCCCTCGCACCTCCTCCCCCGCCGCCGCCTGCGTGCGAATCGTCGCTCTCGTCGTCGTCGTCGTCGTCCGAGCCCGACGACGACGAGTCCGAGATGTTGGGCGCGACGCGCTGGATGCTTTTGGCGCCTTTGGCACCCGGCGCCGGACCTGGACCTGGACCGGGACCTGGGCCGGGCTTCGGCGCCGACGAGGACGATGCGGTGGTGGACGTCGACGCGGCGGGTGAAGGATGAGCGGGCCGTGCGACGTCGGGCGGGCGCTTGCCGCCGAGCATGCCCGGTGCGGGCGGACGAGGACGAGCTGCGGCCGTTGCGGGCGGCGGTGTAGGCGCGGCGGCGCTCGAGGCAGGTGCTCGCCGTTGCGCCTGCTGCTGCTGGTGCGGAGGAGCGTGCGCCGCCGCCGCCGGAGCAGGCTGCGTCCTCGGCAGCACGCCGCCCGGACCGCCTTTGCCGCCGCCCTTGCCCGCGCCCGGCCTCGGGTACGCGCCCGTCGCCGCCGCGACGAGCACCGGGTGGTGCACGACCTGCTCCATCTCGACGTCGTCGCTGTCGCTCCCTGGCTCGCCGTTGCCGTCCTCGTCCTCGTCGCTCCCGCTCTCGCTGCTCGCCGCGTCGTCCGGGCCTCCTGCGCCCGGACCCGCGCTCGCGCCTTGCGCTGCGAGCTGCCGCGAGTACGACGCCGGGATCTTGCTCCCGAAGCTCGGGTGCGCGCCCGGCGGCGGGCCCTGCGACAGGTTGGGCGACGGTGGCGCGCCGTTGAGGGCGCGCGTCGACGAGGCGGGCACCTTGCCGGCGTAGCGAGGGTGCGGGTGAAGGTGGGCGGATGAGGAGGGGTGCTGCGGCTGTCGAGGAGAGGGAGGGAGGCGCGGCGAGGTCGGGAGGGGAGGGCGGGCCTGGGGCGGCGCTGCGGGTTGGGGAGCGGCGGTGGCAGTGGCAGGAGGCGCGCGCGAGGTCGACGGCGGCGAGCGCTTGGCGGCGGGCTGCTCCTGCCGTGCGGCGGGAGGCGGGCTCGCGCGCTTAGTCGCGCGACTCGGCGGCGGTCCGTGCGCAGTCGAGGTTGAGGTCGACGACGATGGGCGCGCGAGGGCGGGTCGAGCGGGTGTGCTGCTGCCGCCGCCGAGGTCGCCAAAGTCCTCGACGTCGGCGGTGGCAGCAGGCTTGTTGCGCAGGTAGCTCGGGACCGACGGCACGGCGGGGAGGGCGACCTCGTCAAAGTCGCTCTCGTCGTCGTCCTTGTCGTCGTCGTTGTCCGAGGTCGACGTACTGGCCATGTGCGCGCGCTGCGCCATGGACGGCGACGTCGCCGGATTGAGCAGGCTCGCGAGCCCGCCGCTGCTCGACGGGCGCGAGTGGGCCGAGGTCGAGACGGGCGGGGGCGAGACGGCGCTCGTCGCGGGTGCGGCGGCGGCAGGCGGAGCGGCGGTCGCCGCGCGGAAGGCGGCGAACGGGTCTGGGGCGGCCGAGGTGAAGAACGAAGCGTGCGACGAGTGGAGCTCGGCCGAGGTCGGTACGGGAGGCGTCGCGGGAGCTCGAGAGGTGCGGTCGGGCTTGAGCGAGAGGTGGGCCGTGAGGGGCTCGAGGGACCAGCTCTACGAGAGTTTGCGTCAGTTGAGTACCCAACGGGCGAGAACGAGGACGAGCAAGAGGCGCACCTGGCGGTCGTCGTCCCACACGAGGGCGACCTCGACCTCCTTTGCGGGCGTCTCGGTGGCGGTGAAGCGGGCCTCGACGGGCTTGCCCTTGTTCTTGCCGATGCCCTGCTTGGTCGTCGGGAAGGCGGCCCAGATCTGGTCGGGTGCCGAGCTGGACGACGCAGAGGCGGTCTCGGCGGAAGCGGGTGCGGTGAAGAGGGTGCCGGTTGCGGCCGGGTCGATCGAGGCGGGTTTGCTCGAGTCTGTAGTCGGGGCAGAGGGTGAGTCTGTGCATCCTGTCGCACGGGAGAGAGAGAGAGGGGCGCACACTTGAGTTGGAAGAGCGAGTCGGTCGAGGGAGCGTCGCGGCGTTGAGCGAGGTGGACGAAGGCCGGGCTGAGGTGGACGGCCGTCGTCAGGTCGGCCATGCTGTGGCCTTGTCGGTGGCGAGAGAGAGAGGGCCGGGGTTGGATTGGGTGCCGATGAGGAGGCGAGGTGGGGAGGAGACGGGGGGCGAGGTGGGTGAGGTGGGCGGCGGCGGTGCGGGCTGGGTGAGCGTGTCGGTGCGTGTGTCGAGTGTGTGCTAGTTGGCCTGGCAGCTGTGCAGCTCCAGCCCGAGCGACGGGAGCGAGTGTGGGCGACAACGGGGGGTCGCTCGTGGCCAAGAGCGCGTCGCCGTCCCTCCTCCTCCTCGTCCTCCTCCCAGTCTACGGTCCAGACCTCCCTGGGCAGTACCACAGCCACCTGCCATGGCCTACCACGTCGACCCGTCCCGCCAGCATCCGCCACCCCCCTCGGCCTCGTCGTCGTCCCACCCCGCGCCGCACCCGCAGCAGCACGCGCCCCCTCCACCGCACCACCACCACCAGCAGCACCAGCAACCCCAAGGTCAGCAGCAGCAGGGCCAGGCGTACGGCAGGGGGACCGTCCCCTCGTTCATCGCCCAGAACCAGCGCACCTACGAGGAGCAGGAGCACCAACGCCGCCAGCGCCAGCAGTACGAGCACCAGCAGCACCTCCAGCAGCAGCAGCACCAGCAGCAGCAACGCGACCACGCCCTCTTTGGCCACAAGCCCCCGCAGGCCCCGCCTTCGGACGCCTACGTCTACTTTGACCGCCGCCCCCACTTTCGCAAGGACACGCTCGAAAAGGCTCAGGCCGCCAAGCTCAAGCTCGAGCACTACTACCAGAAGGCCGTCCAGGAGGCCATCGACCGCAACACGCGCCGCACCGACCTCGAAAAGCGCCTCGTCGCCGCCCAACCCTCGTCGTCGTCGTCGTCGTCGGCCTCGGACCCGGCCGACCAGGACCGCAAGCAGCGCCAGCTCGCCCAGCTCGGCCGCACCGAGTCGAGCTTCCTCCGCCTGCGACGCACCCGCCTCGGCCTCGACGACTTCCGCACCGTCAAGGTCATCGGCAAGGGCGCGTTCGGCGAGGTGCGCCTCGTCCAGAAGGTCGACACGGGCAAGATCTACGCCATGAAGTCGCTCAAAAAGGCAGAGATGTTCAAGAAGGACCAGGTGCGTCGTCGCCCCTCGTGCGCTCGCCGGTCCTCTCGGCCGCCCGCACTGACCCACTCCTCCCGCCCCGCAGCTCGCCCACGTCCGCGCCGAGCGCGACGTCCTCGCCGAGTCCAACTCGCCCTGGGTCGTCCAGCTGTACTACTCGTTCCAGGACGCCAACTACCTCTACCTCCTGATGGAGTTCCTCCCCGGCGGCGACCTCATGACGATGCTCATCAAGTACGACACCTTCTCCGAGGACGTCACGCGCTTCTACATGGCCGAGTGCGTCCTCGCCATCGAGGCCGTCCACAAGCTCGGCTTTATCCACCGGTGCGTCGTCGACCCGTCTCTCGAGTCGGACTTGGGCGCGGCGAGAGGCAGTCGAGAGCCCCAGCTCGTCGTCGACCCGCCGCTCCCCCCACACGGCCTCGAAATGACGAGTCTCTCGCACCTTGCTCACAGCGACATCAAGCCCGACAACATCCTCATCGACAAGGACGGCCACGTCAAGCTGTCCGACTTTGGCCTGTCGACGGGCTTCCACAAGCAGCACGACTCGGCCTACTACCAGCGCCTGCTCGAGGGCGGCGACGGCGGCGCACCTGCCGCAGCCGGCGCCAACGGTCAGCGTGCGGCGCCCAACGGCGGGCGCAACTCGGTCGCGCTCAACTCGATCAACCTGACCGTGTCGAGCAAGGACGCGATCGCGACCTGGAAGGCCAACCGCCGCAAGCTCGTGCGTCGCCTCCCCTCGCTCCCTCGTGCGCGCCTCCCTGACTCGCTCTTTCTCTCTCTGCAGGCCTACTCGACGGTCGGCACGCCCGACTACATCGCGCCCGAAATCTTCCTCCAGCAAGGGTACGGCCAGGAGTGCGACTGGTGGTCGCTCGGCGCCATCATGTTCGAATGCCTCGTCGGGTACCCGCCCTTCTGCAGCGAGAACGCGCACGACACGTACCGCAAGATCATCGACTGGAAGCAGCAGCTCTACTTCCCCGACGACGTCCGCCTCAGCCGCGAGGCCGAGGACTTGATCCGCAGGTGCGCCGGCCGTCCTCTCTTCCTGTTGCGGTCGACGAGCCGCTCTCCAGGACGGCTCTTCGTCGCTCGATCGAGAAGTCTTGGCGGTGCTGACGCTCTTCGTCGTGCGCGCGCAGGATGATCACGTCGGCGGACCAGCGCCTCGGCTCGCACTCGGCCGACGAGATCAAGAGCCACCCGTTCTTCGCCGGCGTCGACTGGGCTACGATCCGCAACATCGAGAGCCCCTTCATCCCTCAGCTGCGGTCCGTCTCTCTCCCTCGCTCGGGGCTGGCTCGTCGTGCACGGACCCCTCACCCTCTTCTCTCCCCTCTCCGCGCACAGCTCGCTCACCGATACGTCCTACTTCCCGACCGAGGACCTCAATGACGTGCCCGAGCAGCCGTCGCCGTCGGCGGGCGGCGACGGCACGGCCCAGGGCGCCAACGACCTCATCTGGCTCGGGTACACGTTCCGGCGGTACGAGGGCGCGCCGAGCCACTCGGCTTGGTGAGCGGGTCGTCTGGTACGTCTCTCTCTCTCGTGCGAGTGCGGGCCGACGAACTATCGAGCTGACCCTCGTCGTCGCCGTCGCCCGCAGCAGCTCTCGCACCTCGACCGCTCCCTCTCTTCTTCGTCTCCCCCTCGCGCCCTCTCCACGTCTCCCGCAACGACTCGTCCTGTCCCTCTTCACGTCCCACCGTCCTGTATGCTCCCTCGTTCGTCCCCTCGCCCTCCTGCAGCATCCTTCCCTCTCGCACCCTCTTGCTCCGGTAGCATCCCCTCTCGCGCCTCGGTTCCTCGTGGCTGCCCTCGTGCATCGAGTGTGCCCCAGCGAGTCCCTCTGCGGATCGAGGCGAGCGAGAGAGCGTGAAAGCGAGTAGCCGGATCTGTGAGACAAGGCGGGCAACGGCAACCAAGCTGCCCCGATCTCGCGGGGAGGCGCCGCTTCGAGCGAAGCACCCGGCCGGCGACTTCCTCAGGCCCTCTCTCGCTCACCAACGCTGCACTCGATCCTGCCAGGAGTGCACTACACCCACAGCGACCCTACCGCCGACAAGCCCACCCACTGCGCACCTCGCCCGCCCCTTCTCGACCTCGCCCTCCTCGACACCTCCGCCAGCCCACCTCGCTCTTCACGCGCAACCCGCACGACCAGCCTCAATCCGCCCAGCCACACCACCGTCACTCAGCACACCGCACCCGCCATGCCGACCCCTGTCGACGCCCAGGCTCGCCCGCCCGCGCCGCGCGAGACGATGAGCCGCGAGCGCGAGCGCGCGCAGGGGACGTTCGACCTCGAGCGGCTCACGTACGCCATGGGAGGAGGAGAGGCCGGTGAGCTGCTCGCCTCTGCGGTTTCGAGCGGTGCGGGTGCGGGTCCCGAGCGGCGAGGAGGAGCGCAAGCTTGAAGCCGAGGAGTATCGTGCATCGAGGAGCTGGGAAAGCAGCAGTGCAGCACGATCGCCTTAGACTAGTGTCGGCCGTGCATCGGTTGGCGGCTTAGCGACAGCGCAGGAGCGCTCGTCGGGCTCTCAGGCCTCGTCGTCGTCGTCGTCGGGCCCCACTTGCCGTCGGCTTCTCTCGCGGCGGCTCTCTCGGTCGAGCAGCCATGCGTACCGCCTCGAGCACATCACTGACACTGTATCTGCCGGCTCCCCGCTGTCGCAGACGTCAAGCTCAAGCGCAAGTTCATGTTCGAGCTCGAGCGCGATCCGCTCTTCAAGCTGTCCGACATCCACGACCTCACCAAGGCCGAGATCCGCGAGCGCACCATGTCCAAGTTGTGCGTCGTCTCCCCTTTCTGAGACCCCTCCATTGTCGGCGAGACGTCGAGCGGGGCGAGCCTTCCCGCCGTCCTCGTCCTCCTCGGGTGCCGGCTCGCCGCTCTCCCTCGGCTCGCACTCTCTAGGTCAGGCACTGACATCGTTGACCCCTGCAGCACGTCGATGGCGTGGTACGTCACGAACGAGCCCGTCGCTGAGTTCCAGCAGGTCCGTCGACGTCTCCTCCTCTTCCCCCTCGCCCTCGGCGGTTTCTCTCTTCCTCAGACTCCCCCTCGCGCCTCTACTGACGCCCGACGTCTCGCCCACCTCGCCCTACAGCGCATGAACGTCGTCTCGGTCGCCGACCCGGCTTTCTGGACCCGGTGCGCTTTGACCGCTTCCTCGATGACCCTGGAGAGGCCGCTGACCCTCCTGGACCCTCCCCGCCTCTTCCCCTGCTCTCCCTGACGCTCCTGGCAGATTCGGGGTACATTATGTTGAGTCCGGATCGATTTCTGGCGTCCGTCGGAGCCCGTACTCATACTTCTCGACCTGCCCGCAGGCCTCTTGTCCGTCTCGCCTCCTACCATGCCGACGCTCCTCCCGCCTGCCCGACTGACACCCACACCCTCTCTGCAGCCTCGGTGCGCTCCGTTCAGGCGCAACCGCCAACCAGATGAGCTACTGGATGTCGCGCGGCGTCATCACGCTCCAGGGCATGGTCGGCTGCTTCGCGATGACGGGTGCGCCCTCTCTCCCTCCTGCGCGAGATCGAGGTGCTGACTCCCCGCTCCCTGCAGAGCTCGCACACGGCTCGAACGTCGCCGGCCTCGAGACGACCGCGACCTTTGACGACCGCTCGGACGAGTTCGTCATCCACACGCCGTCCGTCTCTGCGACCAAGTGGTGGATCGGCGGTGCAGCGCACTCAGCGACGCACGCTGCCGTCTTTGCTCGCCTCATTGTCAAGGGCATGGACTACGGCACCAAGACGTTCGTCGTGCCGCTGCGCAACCCCAAGACGTACCAGCTCCTGCCCGGCATTGCGATCGGCGACATCGGGTGCGTCGCTCCTCCCCTCGCCTCGTCGTACCCGTCGTAAACATCTCCTGACTCCTTTCCACCTGATCTGCAGCAAGAAGATGGGCCGCGACGGCATCGACAACGGCTGGATGTGCGCACGGACCCCCTCCTCCATCTCCTTCTCGACGAACCCGGCTGACCTCGCTCCTTCTTCCTCGTGCGCAGCCAGTTCACCGGCGTCCGCATCCCGCGCGCCTACATGCTCATGAAGCACACGCAGGTGACGCGCGAGGGCGAGGTGCGAGAGCCCGCTCTCGCCCAGTTGACCTACGGCGCCCTGCTCCAGGGCCGCGTCTCGATGGTCGCCGACGCCGCCGTCACGGCCAAGAAGGCGCTCACGATCGCGCTGCGGTACGCCGCCGTGCGCCGCCAGTTCAAGACGGGCGACAACCCGCTCGAGACGCAGCTCCTCGACTACCCGATCCACCAGCGCCGCCTCCTGCCGCTCCTCGCCCAGGCCGTCGCCATGGGCTTCACGTCGTACCGCATGACGGCCCTGTTCGAGGAGATGAGCGAGGAGCTCGAGTCGTTCGGCAGCGACTCGGACGAGGAGGAGACCAAGGCCGTCCTCGAGAAGCTCAAGGAGACGCACGCCACGAGTGCAGGTCTCAAGGTGCGCTCTCCCTTTCTCGCGTCCTTCTCGATGTCAGCGTCGCTGATGTAGGCTCGCTGTTCCTCGTCGCGCAGGCCTTCTGCACCTGGAACGCGCTCGAGACGATCGAGAAGTGCCGCGCGAGCCTCGGCGGGCACGGCTACTCGGCCTACTCGGGCTTGCCGAGCATGTACAACGACCAGGCGGTGCAGTGCACCTGGGTGCGTCCTCCTCGCTCGACCTCGTCGCCGTTACGCCGACCGAGCTGACGCCGACTTTCTCTCTTCCTCCGTGCGCAGGAGGGCGACAACGTGAGCTCGCACCGTACCCTCGACTTCTCCACCGCGTCGACCACCTGCTGACGTGCTCGTCGACGCCCGCAGACCATCCTCACGCTGCAGTCGGGCCGCTCGCTCGTCTCGTCGTACGCCGACGCGATCAAGGGCGCGACGCTCCCCGGCGGCCTCTCGTACCTCAACTCGCTCCCCGAGGTCCTCACGACGGCATGCCCGACCGACGCCGCCGCGCTCGAGCTCGACACGCTCCAGGCCGGGTGGGACTGTGTCTCGGCCAACGTCGTCAAGCAGGCCCACGAGAAGTTCGAGCAGGCGCTCAAGAGCGGCGGCGGGACCAAGAGCCGCGAGGAGGCGCTCGAGCTGTGCTCGCAGGAGCGCTTTGTCGCCGCCAAGGTGCACGCGTCGGGCTACCTGTTCCGGTGCGCCCTCCTCCTCCTCCTCCTCGCAGCGCTCGAGCCCCTTCCACGAGGTTGACCCTACTCGCGCTCGCTCCCTCTCTCCCTCGTGCAGCATGTTCCGCGAGGCTCTCATCGAGCTCGCGAGCAACGAGCCGGCCGACAACGGCGTCGTCGCGACGCTCGAGAAGATCTGCACCCTGTACGGCTGCTGGGCGATCGAGGAGAACGCGCAGCACTTCCTCAAGTACCGCTTCTTCTCGCCGTCGCAGATGGACGCCATCACGGCCGAGGTGACGCGCCTGTGCGCCGAGCTGCGCAACTGCGCCGTCCTCTTGACCGACAGCTTTGACCTCTCGGACCACATCGTGCGTCCCTCCTCCTCTCCTTCCCGCAAAGTACCTCGCTGACCCTTGGCGACGTCGATGACGCAGCTCAACTCGCCGCTCGGACGGTACGACGGCGACATCTACAACCACTACTTTGCGCACGTCCAGGCAGCCAACCCGCACGAGCCGGTCGCGCCTTACTTTGAGCGCGTCATCAAGCCGCTCATCGAGCGCGAGGACCTCGGGTTCGACGACGCCGACGAGATCGACCTTGACGAGGAGCTCAAGGAGATACAGGAGGAGCGCGAGGGCGACGGCGAGGACGACAAGGAGGAGGAGGTCGAGAAGACGGAGAAGGTCAAGGAGACGATCGACGAGCCGCCCAAGTAGACGACGCTCCCTTCCTCTCCCCTCACTGTACAGTCTCTCTTCTCGTCACTGTGTCGTCTGCCGTGCAATTGAACGTTCTCTGGACGTCCGAGAGCCGGCGACCTTCGCAAACCGAGAGCTCCTCGTTGACACCCTCTTTCGCCGGCTGTCTTCCCGAGATGGGCGGCCGTTCCTGCGAGCTAGGACTGGCACGAGAGAGTAGCTGCGCACTGGCGACGAGGCTGTGGCGCGAGGTCGGGGTGCACCGCCTCCGAGTCGCCGACCTCGGCCCTCTCGGCTCGCCCTGTGGTCCCGCGCTCCCTCTTTCCGCTCTCACCTCTCGCTCGCCTCTCCAAGCACCCCCCGACCCCTCGAGCATGGCCTACAACAACCAGTGTGCGTCCTCGCCCTCGCTCACGGTGCTCGCTCGCCCTCCTGTCGTCCGCCAAGGCCGATCGCCGCTCCCCCGCCATCATCATCTCGAGAGACGGCGGCCACTCGACGCGCCGTGGAGGAGGGTGTCAGGAGGCCGCAGGCAGGACGGGCGTGCGCGGGCTGGAGCTGGGCGCAGCAGTAGCGAGGGCCGTCACCTCGTCCCCTTCCCTTCCTCGACCGCCGCCGCCTCCCCGCCGCACGAGGGCCGAGGGCCTACAGCCATGCGGCTCTGCCTTTACAGCCATGTGTGTCCGGCATGAAGAGCTCCACTGCGCTGCCGAGGCCGGCTCGAGGGGCCACAAGCGCGCTGCCGTCGCTCTCCGCCACCAGCACCATCCTCGCCCTCCTCGAGCTCTCGCTGACCTCCCCCCCTCGTCCCATGCAGATCCTCAGCAGCCGCAAGCAGCCTACGGCAACGACGGCAAGGGCCCGCAGCAGTACGGGTACGGCGGTGGCGGATACCCTCAGCAGCAGGGCGGGTACCCGCAGCAGGGCGGCGCCGCGCAGGGCTACTACGGGCCGCCGCAGGGCCAGCCGGGCTACGGTCAGCCTCCTTACGGTCAGCAGGTGCGTCATCCTCTCTCGCTGCTCGTCGTCCTTGCGCTGGAGCGGGCCTGAGCGGTGTGCACCGACCCCGCTCCTCTCGCACGCCGGCTCGCGAGGGCGCTCGACCTGCCCGTGACAGAAGCTGACGATGTGCGACGTACTCGCAGCCCTACGGCCAGGCGCCTTACGGCCAGCAGCCGCAGATGGTCATGGTCCAGCAGCGACCGCAGGGTGGCGGTGGCGGTGGCGGCTCGGGCTGCTGCCTCGGCTGCTGCGCTGCCCTCGCAGCATGCTGTACGTCCTGCTCTACCTCGCCCTGCCCTCTTCCACAGCCGAGACCTGCGAGCTGACCTCGTCGACCTCGTCCGCAGGCTGCCTCGACGCCATCTTCTAGGCGCGCACAGACGTTCGACCTCTCTCTGTATACCCCTTTGTCGTCCTTCTCCGCTCGTCCTGTCCATCTCTCGTGTCTGCTCTCGTAATTCATGCCGTTCCGCCTCTCCGCTCTCCTCGCTCCGTGAGATCGAGACGCGCGAGAGAGCTCGAAGATGAGGAGGGATGATACTGCACGCCGAGCTGCACTGCCCTCGAGATGCTCATGCTGGGCCCTTCTGCGCTGCGAGGGCGTCGACCTCGGCTTGGGAGAGGCCGTCGAGGCGGTGGAGGAGGTACTCGACCTGTGAGGCAGAGAGGAGGTCCGTGCGCGCTCGACGGGGCAAAAGGCGCAGGAAAGGAGAGACGAGCGCACCTCGACGTCCTTGGTGAGCGGGATGATGTACTCGCGGTAGAGGCGGACGACCTCCTCGGCGCTGACCTTCTCCTTGCCGCTGTCGCGCACGGGCTCGCCGTCCGGGCCGAGCTCGGCGCCGTACCACCGCGCCTTGTTCTCGAGCCGGACGAGGAGCGCCGCCTCGACGGCGGGCTTGGTGATGAGGGCGAGGAGTTCGTCGGGGTTCGGGTTGAGGATGTGCGGCACGAACGCCGACGGGTTCGAGAGGAACTTGCTCTCCGAGACGAACATGCCTGCGGGCGGCAGGTGCTCCTCCGAATCAGCGACGAGATACTTGGCGTCTCTGAGAGCGGGAGGGAGGAGCGCACCGCAGTGGATGCGGCGCGAGATGGCCTGGAGGCACTCGATGTCGCGTGTGCCGGCGCTGCCATAGTTGCCGTCGTCGTTGGCCTTGCCGAGGTGGTCCGTCACGGTGCGCGTGATCGAGGGGACGATCGACTCGAGGTAGAAGGTGACGATGGCCGGGTTGACGTTGATCCCGGTCGGGTCGACGAGGAGAGGAGGGTAGTTGAGCGGCGGCAGGATCGGGGCGGGGAGGTCGGCGCGGGGCGTGAACGGGTGCTCGTCGGGGCTGTAGGTCGTGTATGGGTCGTCGGGTCAGCTCTGGAGCTCGGGACAAGGCGAGGAGCTCGAGGACGAGCGATTCGAGAAGGTCGACGGGGACAAAGCGCACCTGTCGTAGCGGCGGATCTTGGCTGCGCGCACACGGCGACGTCGTCAGCGACGCTCTCGCGACAGGTGGCGACGAACGAGAGGCGCACCGTGGCTCGTCTCGGTCTCTCGCAGGAGCCACTCGAGCCAGCTGCCGGTGAAGCCGTCGCGGTGGAGGACGTCGGCAAAGCCGTCCTTTGTGTACATGCGCGGGTTGTGGGCAAACTGAGCGCGCTCGATGAGGACTGCGGCGTGCTCAGGGTCAGCTTTCGAGGCGTGCGGCGACAAGGGCGAGTGGTCGGAGTTGACGGACGGAAGATGATGGTGTCCTCGAGGCGAGTGAGGGTGCGGCGGATCTGTGCGTGTAGACGGTGTCAGTGCGAGCTCTGAGTGAGGGTGAGCTCGCCCGACAAGATGCAGAGCGAGAGGGTGGAGCTCACGTTCTCGAGGTCGAGTGGGGAGCTCGAGGGATCCGAGGCTGCAGTCATGAAACTGAAGCGGGGAGAGGTGAGAGTGCGGGTGCGAGTCAGTGCAGTCCTTGCGCGTAGATTGAGCCGAGCCAGCCTACTTCATGGTGGCGAGACGGGGTTGCCGACTGAGGTACGAGGGGGACTTGGGCGTGAGAGGGAGCGACGCCGACGACGAGCGAAGAGGCGACCCCGGTCCTCCCCCTCCTCGCTCCTCACACCATCCCTCTGTCGCCCAGGATGCTCGCCAGGAACCTCCTCCGCTCGGCACACCGTGCACCCGTGAGCCCGTCTCCTCTCCCTCTCTCTCCCTCGCACCGACCTCGACCACCCTCTCGTCCTCGCCGCCTCGTCGGGCCCAATCGGCGCACCCTCGATCTTCGCCTCGCCCGCTCCTCGCCTGCACCGACTCGACGCACCACACCTGCCCTCCCTGCCGCCACTCGCCCCTCGTCACCCCGTCGACCGCACAGCGAGGGCCAGAGGTGGCGCACTCGAGCCACCTCCCCCGAGTCCGCCGGGCTCGTTTACCTCGGCCGCCGTCGCCCGTCATCCTCGCCCCCGGTTTGGCCAAAGGCCTGCCGAGCCGTGCCAGGACCATCAAGCTCGCTCTCAAGGAGCCGAGCGCACCTGCACGAGGCGTCGGCGAGCCAGCGGCGGCTCCGGCCACTCGACCATCATCTCCCGCCTCACGCTCTCCTCCGTTCACGGCACTGACTCTCTCCTCGATCCCGTCCCTCCCTCTCGTCACAGGCGGCGTTCCGCACCCGCTCGCTCGCCACGGCGGTCGCGTCCCCGGCGACCCAGATCTCGACCCTGCCCAACGGCCTCACGGTCGCGACCGAGGCCTCATCGGCCTCGTCGACGGCCACCGTCGGCGTCTGGATCGACGCCGGCTCGCGCGCCGAGACGGACAAGACGTCGGGCACGGCCCACTTCCTCGAGCACATGGCGTTCAAGGGCACGGGCAAGCGCTCGCAGCACCAGCTCGAGCTCGAGGTCGAGAACCTCGGCGCCCACCTCAACGCCTACACGTCGCGCGAGCAGACCGTCTACTACGCCAAGTCGTTCGCGTCCGACGTGCCCAAGAGCGTCGAGATCATCTCGGACATCCTCACGGGCTCCAAGCTCGAGGCGGGCGCCATCGAGCGCGAGCGCGACGTCATCCTCCGCGAGCAGCAGGAGGTCGACAAGCAGGTCGAGGAGGTCGTGTTCGACCACCTGCACGCCGTCGCGTTCCAACACCAGCCCCTCGGCCGCACCATCCTCGGCCCCAAGGACAACATCCTCTCGATCCAGCGCGACGACCTCGTCAACTACATCAAGACCAACTACACGGCCGACCGCATGGTCCTCGTCGGCACCGGCGGCGTCGAGCACCAGTCGCTCGTCGACCTCGCGACCAAGCACTTTGGCCAGCTCCCGACCTCGAGCCAGCCCATCAAGCTCGGCGACGCCCAGCACAAGACCAAGCCCGACTTTGTCGGCGCCGAGGTCCGCGTCCGCGACGACACGATGCAGACGTGCAACATCGCCATCGCCGTCGAGGGCGTCGGCTGGAACTCGCCCGACTACTACCCGATGCTCGTCATGCAGTCCATCATGGGCAACTGGGACCGGTCCCTCGGCGCCCAGTCGCTCCTGTCGAGCCGCCTGTCGCACATCATCTCGTCCAACAACCTCGCCAACTCGTTCATGTCGTTCTCGACCTCGTACTCGGACACGGGCCTGTGGGGCATCTACCTCGTCAGCGAGAACGTCATGAACCTCGACGACCTGACCCACTTCACCTTCAAGGAGTGGGCCAGGTTGTCGACTCACCCGACCGAGGGCGAGGTGGGCACTCTCTTTCTCTCTCCTGGTCTTTCGAGCTCGCTCGAGGGGACGACTCGCTGACTCGCCCCTCCTCTCTCTCTCCTCCTCACTTGCCTGCGCTCGCTCACAGGTCTCGCGCGCCAAGGCCCAGCTCAAGGCGTCGCTCCTCCTCGGCCTCGACGGCTCGACGGCCGTCGCCGAGGACATTGGCCGCCAGATCGTCACGGGCGGCCGCCGCCTCGCGCCCAAGGAGATCGAGGCCGCCGTCGACGCCGTCTCGGTTGGGGACGTGCAGCGCTGCGCCAAGAAGTACCTGTGGGACAAGGAGTGCGTCGTCGTCGTCCCCGAGTCGTGCTCCTCTCGAAGCGGTCCGTGCGTCGCCTCGACCTTGACTGACGCTCTTCCTCCTCCTTCTTCTCTTTGCCCTCTCGCAGCATCGCGGTGGCTGCGGTCGGTCGCACGGAGGGACTCCAAGACTATAGCAGGATGCGCTCCGGCATGACCTCGCTGTTGTGGTGAGCGGAGGAGCGAGGCGAGAGGAGGAGGAGGAGCGTCGTCGCGAGGACGCCGTGTGCGAGCTTTACCGTGTAGGGACCGTCTAGAGACGGATGCAGTTCCCAAAAGTCCCCCCAACTAACCCGGTCGGCGATGTCCGCGACGATGAGGAAGAAAGCGCATCTTCACCCTCGGCCGCTCGAGAGAGTGACCTGTGCGGCTCATCCCCGCTCGCTTCTTTACCGCCCGTTCCCTCCTCTTCTTTTCTACCCTCAGCGCTTCCTCCTTCGACCCGACCCTTCCCCTTCTGTCCCCTCCTCGCAGCAGCTCGTCGAGACGGAGCGCGGCGGCGCGGGTTCTTCCAGCCCCGGGTCGCGGAGGGTTCGAGGAGCAGGACAAAGAGGTGGCTCGGGTCGTATATTTACTCGCTGGAACGTGTTGTCCTCTCAAGGGAGTCGAGCGGGTGCGCGAGCCCTACGAGAGAGCGCGAGAGAGAGCCGAGAGCGAGTTTGGGAAGGTCGAGGTCCGTGCGCGTGGCTCGACGACCGAGCGACGGCGCACGAGGAACCGTGTTCTTTCAGAAAGGCTCGCCCGTTCCCGACTCGGCGAGCGTCGCTCGCTCGCCGTATGCAGGACGAAAGCGGACGAAGAGTGATGCGCTCCAACCGTTGGCCTGCGCACGAGCCTCCTCGACTTCGGCAAGATGCACGAGCGCACAGATTTGAGCTCTTCAAGAACGACACGCTGCGACTCTCGAGCGAGACAGTGGGGGAGAGAGCATGCAGGCGCAGGTAGGATGACAAGCGACAATGTTCACTACGGGGTACGAGCGCGCGAGCGTGTAGAGATCAAAGCTGAAGGCGACGAAAGGGGTCACAGACGGGGCACATCAAGCGAGAGGGGGTAACAGGATAGAGCGAGGAGACGAGGAGGGTGAGAGGGAAGCTGCACAGGCCGAAGACGGGCGTCAGCTCGAGCTCAAAAGGAGGATGAGGGGCGAGGACCGGAAGCGGGGCCGATCGGGAGCGGGAGAGAGGCGTGGACGCACCTAGTCGTGCATCTGCACCTTCTGCGAGCCCGCTTCGGGCTGCGGCATGGCCTGTGGCGCGCCGCTGGCCGCCGCCGCAACCGCCGCCGCCGCCTTGACCACGCCCGGCACGCGCCCGCCGGCGGGCGCACTCGTCGCACCCTCCTCCTCGCTCGACGAGTACCACTGGGTGATCTGCTTCTTGCGCGCGCCGCCCTTGTAGCCCGAGCCCGCCGTCGACGACGTCGCCGTCTTGGCCCCGCCGGGCGCGCTCGAGCCGCCAATGTCGCTCTCGCTCGAGCCCGACGAGTGGATGACGCGCTTGCCCTTGTGCTTGGTGAACCTGCTCGAGCGGGCGGTTGGGCTCTGCGACGCGGTGGAGGAGGGGGAGGGGAAAGATGACGCAAACGCGCGAGGTGCGGCCGGGGCGTCGTCGTCGCTCTCGGACGCGGTGGAGGAGGGCGTCGCGTCGTCGTTGTCGTCGTCGCTGCCACTGCTGCTGTTGCTGTCGGCGTCGCCCTGGTCGGTCTTGCGGCAGTAGATGTCGCCGTGGTCGAGCATGACGATGATGGCGCACAGGTTGCCCTTGCGCTCGCCGGCGCCCTGCATGCTGAGCTTCTTGATCGGCCAGCCGACGATGTCGACCTTGCCCTTGGCCCTGCGGAACTGCCCGAGGGGGAAGGCGCAGTCAGCGAGAGGTCTTGGGGGAGGGAGAGGCTGCGGAAGCGAGACGCACGTCCCACGGCTTGATCTTCACGCCGGCCTTGAGCGCCGCCGCGCTCAGCTTGTCCTTGAGCACCTTCTCGAGCTTCTTGGCCGATGTCTTCTCGAGCTTCTCCGGGATCTCGCCGTCAAAGTCAAAGTCGGGCTCGAACGCCGGGCGACGCTTCTCGACGCTGCGACAGGTGGGAGACGTGAGTGAGGCGCAGCAGCGACGAGGTCGGGAGGAAGGTAGACGCACGGCTTGTCGCTCGAGTCCCTCGTGTGCGCCTTGTCGCGCATACAGCCGCCGCACCAGTCCCGGTCCGCCCGCAGGCCCTCGCTCGACCCGCAGCCATTGCACCTGCACGGCGATCGGCGTCAGCGAAGCTCAGGCTCATGCGCGACAGGTGTGCAGGAGGCAGACGTACTTGCGCGCCGCCGTTGGGGCTGCGGGCGCCGGCATGCTCGTGAGCTGGGCGAGCGACGATGTCGGGCCCTTTGGCGTCGGCTGCTGCGGGATCGAGGTGCCGAGGTTCTGCAGGACAGCCACGTCGTCAGCAAAGAGCAGTTCGACGACAGAGAGGGACAGCAAGAGCGAGGGCGAGGAGAGGTTGAAGGACCTTGACGTCGCGCCGAGGAGCCTTCTCGCCGCGAGTCTTGCCCGCGCTCGCCGAGGCTGACCCTGCGCTGACTGGGATCGACCAGCGCGTCAGCGCACGTCTCGCTCGAGGAGGATGGGAGAGAGAGAACGCGACGCACGCTCAGGGAAGCGCTTGTCTCGTCCGCTCGCGGCGGCCGCCCGAGTGGCGATCGAGCGCAGGACGCGGGTAAAGTATGCGACGCCCATCTCGACCGCCGTGTCCTCCTCGTTGAACTGGTGCAGGTCCTTCTTGAGGAGCTCGGCCTCGCTGCGGAAGGCGAGGACGTAGTCGTACGCCGTCTGCGCGCGCTTGGCCGACGCCTCCGGGTCGTCGAGTTGTATGCCGTTGCGCTCGAGGAGGTTCTTGATGGCTGTGCGCAGCTTGGACGGCGACAGCTTGAGCGCCTTGGCCGTGCCGCCCGCCTCGGTGCAGTAGATGAACGTGGAGGGGTGGAAGCGCAGGAGGAAGTCGGCGTAGTGCGACACGAGGTCGTAACCGATGCCGCGGATGCCGATGGCGAAGAGCGCACTTGAGCGCTCGATGACCTTCTCGGTGAGGAGGTACCGGAACGACGTCGAGTAGGGGAGGGCGCGGTGCGTCGGCAGGTCGGCGTGAGGCTTGCGGCCCGTCTCGAAGGCGATGATCGGGAACAGCGCGTACTCGCCGGGGAACATGCCCATCTCGCGGAGGATCATGAGCCTCATCCATGGCACGAGCAGGATGAGGCCCTCCTGCGCGCCGCGCCAGTCGAGCACGTCGCTGTCCCACCAGAGGAACGGGATGAGGGGCAGCTCGCCCGTGGCGGCGGCCCAGCCGAACGGCCTCGGCGGCGGTGCCAGTCGGACTTGAGCTCGCTCGGGAGAGCGCCCTCGATCTGGCCGGCGTGACACTCGTCGATCAGGTCGGCGCAGAGCTGGGCGAGGTGCGGGGCCGAGAGCGACTTGAGCGGCGGGAGCGTCGTCGGCGGGCGTGCGGGCAGGCCGGCTGCAGGTTGGGGTCCGCCGGCAACTGACGAGACGGGCGTCGTCGAGGCCGTCGCCGCGTGCGAGAAGAACGCGCCGGCCGAGTATGGCGCGCCGATCGCCGTGGAAGAGGCCGTGCGCGACGAGTGCCCGCCGAGCTGCTGCGCCTCGCCGAGCCTAGGGCTCTCCAGGCTCGAAGGCGTCGTGCGCGTGTCCTCGGCGTGCGCCGGCTCGGGCGAGAGCTGGGCAGGGTCGGCGGCCGAGGTGCCGTGGTTGAGCGGGCGAGGAGGAGGAGGGACGGGCGGCCGGTTGTGGGTCGTGTGCAGGCTCGCGCGTGCCGCGGCGGCCGTGGTGGCATCGTCGGCGGTGGCGCTCGGGTACGAGGTGTCGACTGTCGAGGGAGGGCGAGCGGCTGGCTTGGTGGCAGAGCGCGAGTCGGCGAGAGAGGGCGGAACTGGGTCGGCGCGGGCCGTCTGCTGGGGCGCGGTGGCCGGCTGCGCGCTCGAGCTGGCCGTCGGCAAGCCGGCGAAGTTGTGGCGTGGCTGGTGCGAGTCGGGGAGCTCTGCGTGATGAGGTCCAGGTGCTGAGGTCGGAAACGGCACGGTTGACGCTCGTCCTCGGTTCTCAGTGCACGGCGCGCTCGACCAGCTGCCGCCACAGCCAAGCCTCTCTACCGGCCGCTCACTCGCCGTGGGGCTCACCGCCAGCCTGTCCAGCACCTTGCGCCGCAGTCCGCACTCCTCCTCGTCCCTCGCCAGCGCTCTCGCCACCTCCCTGCTCCCGCCGCTCTTCCACTCGAGCTCCTCTTCCCCGCGCGGCGATCGGCAGGCCGTCCGCTCGGTGCGAGCTGGCCGAGCCCGGCAGAGATGAGGTCGTCGAGGACGGCCGGTTCTGAGCTGGTGAGGGCCGGGATTACCTTCCTCTGCCGCATCTCGCAATGTATGCCTGTTCACGCACTCGCACCACGCTCGCTGGAGGCTCTCGCGCTCTCACGAATCCACCCTGAGAGCAGGCGAGCGAGAGGAAGCCGCCGCCGGGCTGCGGGGAGGACGACGAACGGACGTCTCGGACTCTCCGAGGAGCGGACAGGGGCTGATCTAGCTGTGCATACCGAGCTTGACCGAGCACTGAGCGCAAGGAACTGAGATCTGAGTTCGTGCGTGAGCCGTGCCGGAAACGCTCGCGTTAGTCCAGGTCCACGAGGTCAGCTCGCTGCTCGTCCACCGATCTCGCTCACTGCCTCGCAGGTCCGCGCCGGCATACGTGCAGCGCATGCCCTGGAACCCTGTCGACTTGCTGCGCTGCAGCGGCCGAGCCCCTCTTGCGCGCCATGTGCTCGCACCTCCCCCACTCGGCCACTCGAGCTCCTCCTGACGAGCCGCAGCAGCACGAATACGGGGCTCACCGTGTGCGTCGCTACCCTGGCCACCGTCCCAGATGTACTCGAGCCCGCTGGTCGTAGGCTGGCCCGTCGTCGAGGTGGGCGAGGCAGCGGCGGCGAGCGAGGCGAACGGCGCACTCGCAGGCGGCTGACGCGCAGGCTGGGCGTGGGTCGGGGCGTGCGGGAGCGGCGAGGCGGTGGCGACCTTGTAGCCGCGCTTGGAGTACCAGCTGGGGGTCGAAGGGAGCGAGTTGAGCGAGAGGGTCGCGAGGCGGTGCGGGGTGGTCGGCGGCGTGGGAGGAGAAGGCGTGGCGCGGTCGCCTGGGTTGGGCGGGAGCGCCATCTTGGGGTGCGCGCTCGAACCGGGTGAGCTGGTGCGAGGCGCGCGAGGAGGAGGGAGGACGACGAGCGGCGAGACGGTCGAGCCTCGCTCGAGTCGCAGCCCGGCTCGCTTCTTGGCTTCCTCCCTCTCTCCTTCGACACGCTTGCACCATGGAGACAGTCTTTGAGACGTGCTACTACCTCGACCACCGCCCTACGGTCGTCCTGACGGGCTTCCCGCCGTCCGAGCCGCTCAAGGTGCGTCCCCTTCTCCCCTCCCAAGCGTCCCTCGAGGCGCACCGGGGCAGCCAGCGCTGACGCCTCGCCCGCACCAGCACCCGTTCATCGAGAAGTGGGCTCGCCACTACAACGCGCTCTGCGTGCAGCGCGCGCAGGTCGGTGCCGAGGGCGAGGTGTGCGTCTCCTCTCCCTCGTCGCACTCTGCGCTCCCGCTCGCCTCTCCTCCTCGCCTGACAGGTCCCTCGCCCGCAGCATCTTCATCTTTGCGACCAACGCAGAAGCTGTCGCGGCATGGAGCGGGCTGTGGCAGATCCAGATGAGGGAGGGCATGGTCGTGCGCAGCTACGTGCGTCGGGCTTCTTCCTCTCTCTCTGTCGCCTCGTCGTCGAGTCTTGACTCCCTCTCGCCGCAGCTCGGACGTCCACTGTACCACCACCTGCCCGGCGAGTCGATGAGCGTTCCGCTCAGCCCCGACGAGCGCTCGTGGTACCAGCCGTCGCTCGACCCGCACACGCTCACGACGCTCGCCCCGCGCCGCGTCCTCGACGCCGACGCCAAGCACCTCGCCGAGTGGCAGAAGAACCGCCCCTTTACGACCGCCCGTGCGCCGACACGTCAGCCGCTTCCTCAGCCGGCCAACTCGTCGACCACGACCGCGCACGTCCCGCCCGCGCCGACAGCCGCCGCCGCTCCGCCGCCGCTCGCGGCAAGCTCCTCATACAGCGCAGTGCGCACGTCCGACTCGGGCTGGGGAGCTCGAGCCGCTCAGGGCGGCTCTGCCCTCGCGAGTTCGTCGTCGAGCGTCGGGCGGGTCGGGCAGGGGCCGGCGGCGGCGACGGCGGGACCGCCTGGTGCGCTCGCAGTCGATCTTCTTCCCTCTCTAGTGCGCCGGCTGACTCTCTGTTGCTGCGCGTGCGCGCAGGATCGGCGTGGAGGCCGGCGTTCACGAGCGCACCAACCTCGTCCGCCGCTCGCTCGGACCTGTCGGCGATCCCGATCTACCGAGGCGTCACGGCGTACGAGCGCTACACGCCGGACGTCAAGCCGCGCGCGTTCACGGTTGGCCACCTGACCCCGGCCGAGTGGCTGCTCAAGGACGACGAGGTGCGGCAGAAGGTCGAGATCTGGTTCGCCGAGGTCGTGACGCGCATGTGCGTCCTCTCTCTCTCTCTCGCAGCTTCTCGAGGCATGACTGACTCGACCTGATGTGCTGCAGTGTCGAGATGCACGTCTGGCTCGCCATGGAGGGATACTGGCTCATCCGCGTCGTGTTCGACAGCGAGCAGATGCGCTCGGTCGTGCCCATCAGTGCCGTCTACATGCGCGCCGAGGGCCTGCACACTAAGCCCAAGCGGTACTGAAGGTGCGCCGCTCTCTCCCGCGTCGTCAACCAGGAGCCCGCTGACTTTCGTGCGTCGTGAACACAGCTCGCTCGGGCTCGTAGCTCCCCCTCCCTCTCGGTCCCCCTCCCCCCCTCGCTTGTCTCGTGCTCGGTAGCATGCGCGTGCTGTAACGAAGATGCGGTCTGGCATGACGTCGCTGCTGTGGTGAGGAGGTCGTAGCGACTTGGAGGAGGAACGAGCGAGTAGGAGGACGAGGAGGAGGAGCTTTCCGCCGTGTGTAGGGGCCGTCTAGAAAACGGGTGCAGTTCTTTAAACCCTACCATCCATCTCCCTCGAGCTACTGAGCGAGACACCGAGGGAAGCGAGAGCGAGAACGCAGAGACGAGGCCTGAGCGCTCGTCGACCTCTTCCTCCTTCCCTCGCTCACACCCGTCTAGAGTGCAGCGTCATACTTTCTCCTTCGACTCTCGTCGTCCAGACATTGCATGCAGTGCTGTGTCGAGAGCGCAAGGCGCGAGGGGAGGAAGCAGGGTCGTGAGCCGTCGAGGAGGAGGAGGAGGAAGGGCGGCAGGTCGAGCAGGGTCGATCGTCGCTCGCTCGAGTCTGCGCTAGTCTCTTCGGCTCGCCGAGTTTCTCGTGAGCGCAAGACGTCGAGGCGGGGAGCTCCGGCTCGAGCAGAGCACGAGCAGCTCTGCACCCGCTTCCCCTCCCTCTCCTTCTCCTCCTCGAGGAGAGCGAGAGAGCCACGCCGGCTCGCTGTAGCTCTGCGCTTCGGGCACGAGCTCCTCCTCGTCGACACGCAGAGGCTGCGCAGGTCCCGACGGTTGGAGAAGTGCGCCTGCGAGCGAGAGCGGGATCTCAAGCGTTTGGGAAGGTCGCCTGGAGGAGGCTCGAGCGCTCTTTCCGAGGACCTCACTCTCCTGCACTCGCTCGTGCGCTCGGTGTCAAGGGATCCGCCGCTCGACGAGCTGCCGCTGACACGCTCCTCTCACGCTCCTCACCAAGGACCAGCTCGCAGATTGCCTCGGGAGAAGGGCACTAAAACGACCGTTGCGGCGAGAGAGCGAGAGAGAGTAGGACCGCGCGAATCGAGAGAGAGAGAGAGGAGAGAGTGTACTACCCAAGAAGAGAGAAGAGAGAGAGAGAGAGAGAGAGAAGAGGACCGTCGCCGTCTAAGACCAGGAGGCAGAGAGAGGGGAGGGAGGAAGAGGGGAGCACGACGTCGACGAGCCGACGAACCGAGGCGCAATCTACTTGCGCTCGGTGGCGAGGATGCGCGGGTTGAACGGCTCGATGTGGATGTCGTCGGCCGGGTGACGGTAGAGCGGCTGCTTGAGCCTCTTCTGGTCGCTGCAGGTCGAGGAAGGTCAGTTGTCGAGCTCGACGACGACGACGACGAGCAAGGAGAGACGCACAGGTAGTGACCGCAGAAGCCGATCGAGCGACCGAGGACAAAGAGACCGTTGAGAGTGCCAATCTGCGAGCGAGAGAGAGGGTCAACGACTGGGTCTCGGATCTCCTCGACGACGACGACGACGACGACGGCGGGTTTCGGCTTTCGAGAGGGGGCAGGACGCACCTTGGCGTACTCGTTGGCCTCCTCGGCCGTGAACGCGCCCGAGTTCTTGAGCAGGTCGACGAAGCAGACGGCGATGCCTGCAGGTCGAGGACGACGACGAGGTCAGCGGTCGCTCCTCTGAGGTCTCTGCGGGCCTGAATAGCGCTACTCACAGCCGTCGACGTTGAGAATGAGCGTGTCCTTCTTAGCGCTGGTAACGTCCTCGACTGTAAGCGGAGGAAGGTAGAAGGGCGGGAGGAGGAAGAGGGCGGGGAGGGGGGACGAGGCGAGGTCAGGACTGGCTCGCTTCGCTCGCGCACGGCTCGCTGCGCTCGCAGCACGCAGCAGAGGAGGAGAGACGCACCGGCGAGGGCGTACTCGAGCATCTTGGTCGAGGGGAAGTGCTTGAAGACGTAGTTCTTGACGAGCTCGACGCGCTTGTCCCTGCGAGACGGGGGCGACGACAAGGGTCAGCGCTGCTCCGCAGAAGACCTGAAGCCGATGCGCAGGCGCAGGAGAGCCGAGGGGGGAAAAGGGAGAGGGAGGAGGACGCACGGGTTGGCCTTGGACTTGATCTTGTGGCCGATACCGGGGATGAGCTTGTTGGCCTTGCGCATCGAGTCGACGAACTCGCGGGGCGTGAGGCCCGCCTCGAACGCCTTGGTGAACTCGGCGGCGGCGCCGTCGAGGGCGCCGCCGAAGCGGTCGCCGATGGTGAGGAGGCCGGCGACGAGCGACGAGACGAGGTCCTTGCCGGCGCGCGCCGTGATGACGGTCGTCATGGCGCCCGAGACGGCGGGGCCGTGGTCGGCCGTGAGCATGAGGACCATCTCGAGGAACTTGGTCGCGTACGACGGGAGGCGGCGCTTGAACCAGAGGAGCGAGAGGACGCCGCCGATGCCGATGTCCTCCTCGAAAACCTGCGAGATGGGCATGCCGGCGTAGAGGAGCTCCTGGCCACGCTCGTCCGAGATGGTCGAGATGAAGGCGGCGGGCTTGCGGACCATGCCGAGCTCCTGGGCCCACTTGTAGTCGATCGGGATCTGGGGCGGCGCGACCTCGGGCTTGGGCTGGATGCTGCCGTCGGCGACGAGCTTCTCGTACGTCTCCTTGAGAACCTGGGGGAGGTCCTCGAAGGTCGGCGGCACGATGAAGCCGGCGGCGCGCATCGCGTTGTTCTTCGACTCGGCCGTCTCGAGGTCCGAGTTGGCCATCGAGCCGGCGTGGCCGAACTGGACGTCGGTCGCGAACATCTTGGCGCACGTGCCGATGGCCCAGGCGACGATGGGCTTCTTGATCTGGCCCGACTTGACGGCCTCGATGACGCGGTACTCCTCGATGCCGCCGACCTCGCCGAGGAGGACGAGGAGCTTGCAGTTGGGGTCGGCCTCGTAGCGGAGCAGGTGGTCGATGAAGGTCGTGCCCGGGTAGCGGTCGCCGCCGATGGCGATGCCCTCGTACGTGCCGTTGGTCGTGTTGGCGAGGATGTTGTTGAGCTCGTTCGACATGCCGCCCGACTTGGAGACGTAGCCGACCGAGCCGGCGCGGTACAGCTTGGACGCGAGGATGTTGTCGATCATGCCGCCCGTGTTGCCGATGCGGAAGCAGCCCGGCTTGATGCCGCCGACCGTCGCCGGGCCGATGATGATGACCTTCTTCTGCTCGGCGGCGTGGAGGATCTCGCGCGCGTGGCGCTCGGGGACGCCCTCGGCGATGAGCGCGATCGCCTTGATCTGCGAGAACTCGAGCGCCTCGAGCGTCGACTGGTAGACCGAGCGCGACGAGGCAAAGTTGACGACGACGTCGGCGTCCGGGCACTTGGCGACGGCCTCCTTCATCGACTGGAAGACGGGGAGGAGCGTCTCCTTGGTGCCCCAGTAGAACTTCTGGACGTGGTGGCCGCCGAACGGGTAGACCATGGCGGCGACCGACGGGATCTGGCGGCCGCACGCAAAGTCGAAGTCGAGCATGCCCTGGATGGCGCGCGGCTGGAGGCCATACACGATCGAGCGCGTGTTCTCGTCAAAGGGGCGGTACCACGGGCGGCCCTCGGTCGCGTGCACCTTGTCCTGGAAGTCGACGATGTTGTCCTGCGGCTGGGCGCGCTCGCCCGTCTGGGCCTCGACGGGCAGGGGCTTGGACGACTGGGTCGGCGACGAGGGCTGGACCGGCGTGAGGGTGCCGTCGAGCGACGACGAGCCCTTGAGGAGCGCGGCCGGGGTCGACTTCTTGATGCCGAGGCCGAGCGGGACGATGGCCGTGATGTGGTCGTCCGGGCCGTTGACGTGGATCTCGACGCCGAGCGTCTCGCCGAGGAGGCGCATGGCCTTGAGGCCCTCCTGGTAGTTGGGGCCGCCGCGGCGGACGAAGATGCGGACCTTGTGCTCCTGGAGGCGGTGCTGGTACTCCTTGAGCGCCGTGATGATGCCCTTGAACGTCGCCGCGACGTTGGTGAAGTTGGCGATGCCGCCGCCGATGAAGAGGACCTTGCCCTCGGGGTGAGGCGTGCCGCGGGTCATGAGGTCGACTGCGAGCGGGAGAGGAAGGAGAGGCCCGAGCGTCAGCGTCGTCTTCCTCAGGCCTGCATCAGCGGGTCGAGGGCGAGAGAGGAGGACGCACGGATGGTCTTGGCGTACTCGTACGTCTGGGTCTGGGTCGGCGCGCCCGAGTACTCGCCGTAGTTGGCGAGCTCGTGAGCGAAACCGTGAGCAGCGATGGCGTCCCTGCGAGAGCGCGAAGAAGGGCGAGGAGCTCGGGGTCAGCGACGTGCTCGTGCTCATGATGAAGAGGCTCGTCATGGAGCGGGAGAGGACGTGAGGGAGAGGACGTGAGGGACGAGGACGCACGAGTAGACGACCGAGGCACCGCCACCCGCGACCATGGTCCAGACGCGGCCCTCGGCGTTGAGGACGGTGAGCTTGAGCGACGCGCCGGTCGAGCCGTCGAGCTTGGCGATGTACGACTCCTCCTTGGTGAGGTCGCGGCCGAAGGGAGGCGGCCAGAACATGGGCGGGCCCTTGTCGGCCGAGATCTTGCCGTTGGCCGACGCAGACGCCGCGCCCGGGTTGATGACGGACGCGTCGCGCGCGATGGCCCACTTGGGGCCGACGATGAACTCGGCCGTCTGGTCGAGCTTGGCGGCCATGTCGAGGTACGAGATGTCGACCTTGCCGGTCGACGCGTTCTCGACGGCGACGAGCGGGTTGATCTCGAGGTAGGCAAAGTGGAGGTCGACGTAGACGGCGTACAGGCGCACGACAAAGTCGACGAGGGCGTCGAGGCGCTCGGCGCCGGTGACGTCGCGGAGGAGTTGGGTCTTGATCTCCTCGCGCGAGGGGAGCTCGCCGCCGACGGGGACGAGGATCGTGAGCGCCTTGGCGTCGACATCGCCGACGTCGACACCGCCCTCGTGCGTGAAGAGGATCACGTCGCCCTCGCGAACCGAGTTGATGCAGATGTAGTACTCCGAGTCGGACGGGTGCGGGCAGAGCGGCTCGACGATGAAGTTGGTGAGGGTGCCAGTCGTCTTCTCGACCTGGTAGAGGAGGAGCACACGTCGTCGAAGGTCAGGCTGGTGCACTCGAAGGCGAGGAAAGTGCGCGAGAGGCGGGGAGGACGCACCTGGACCTGCTTGCCGGCGCGCTCCTGGATCCACTGCCTGCCCTCGTCCCAGGTCTTGTTGAGCGCGCTGCAAACGGTGAGGGCGTCAGCCAGGGTCCAGCATCGAGCAGAAGGGAGAAAGAGAGCGCACAGGAGGCCAGCCTTGCCGCGGCGCTTGATGAGCTGGTCGGGCTTGACGACGAGCTTGTCGGTGAAGACCCAGTGCGGGAGCGCCGCATCGGGCGTGATCTGGTTCGTCTCCGGGTCCCACGAGACCTGTCGAGCGGGCAGTGCGAGAGGGTCAGCTCGGGGTTCTCGAGGTCTGGTGGTGGGGTTGGGCGAGGTCGACGAGGCGCGAGCGATGAGCGACGACGTGTCCGATTCCAAAACGGCTCGCGCAGCTGTCCTCGTGCAGGCTCGTGGGACGGTATGCGCGCCCTCGACACGCAGATCGCTGTCGCGATCACGTCGAACGAGGGCACGGTCCGGTACACGTCGTCCAGACCCGGCATCTCGACGCCGCCCTCGAGACGGGCCCGCGCGCGTGCCAGGTGCTCCAGAAAGTCCATCCGAGGTCGACGGGGGCTAGAAGGAGGCAGGGCGAGGAAAGGGAAAGGGAGGAGACGGACCTGGGCGACCTTGACCTCGGGCGAGGTGAAGCCCTGGCGGGCCTGGACCTTGGAGCCGACGGTGGGAGCGCGGGCGAGGTGGTAGGCGACCAGGAGCTTGGCGTCGAACTCGCGGATAGGCTGCAGGGTGCGGTGTAGAGTCAGCGAGGGAGGGATGGGGTTGCAGGAGGACGAGGTGGGTGCGGGCGACCGAGGCGAGGGGGCGCGCACCTTGGAGGCCATGGTGGAGGTGCGAGTAGAGGAGGAAGGGGTATCGGGAGGAGGAAGGGTGCGCTGGGCCTGGTAGAGGCGAGGTGGGTGAGGAGGAGGAGGGAAAGAGGGACAAGGCCAACCTCACGAGCAAGAGGCGTCCGCTCCGCTGCCGCCTCGCCCCTGACAAGGCTGGCCGAACCGAGTGGCTAGACTGGCTCTGTTGCACCCTCGCTATGCACTACAGTGCCCGCCGGACCAGCACGGTGCGGCCGCGAGGGGCACGCGCCGCCTGCTCCTCGCCCCACCTCGCTCACGACCGCCGCCGCCTCTTCTTCCTCCCACGCGCCGCCACCTCTGCAGAAAATCGCACCGGCTGCTCCTCATGTCATACACCTTCTGGCGCGCCGGCAGGCGGATCGAGGGTCGAGGGGGGCGGTGCAGGCAGGTTGAGGTTGGGGTGCGCGGTCGTCTCGAAGGTTTGGCGCCGGCGGCGGGCCAGAGGAGCTCGGGAGGGGGCGCAGGAGGGCTCTGGTGTCGGTACGGAGGAAGCAGAACGAAGGGAACCCTTGTTCCGTCCGACCTTGAGGTCGCATCCCCGCTCGCTCTCCTGCTCGCGGTCGCCTCCGACATGTCCGCGGCATTCGCGCGAAATAGCTCTTGCCTGTCCGGCACCATTCGCAGGCTCTCTGTGCGCTCAGCTTGAGGCTTGTAGACGTGCGCAGGCTAGGGGGCTGCTC
The DNA here is from genome assembly GCA_920104245.2 of Rhodotorula babjevae. Lineage (NCBI taxonomy): Eukaryota > Fungi > Basidiomycota > Microbotryomycetes > Sporidiobolales > Sporidiobolaceae > Rhodotorula > Rhodotorula babjevae. Next base: position 580,063 of record CAKKSZ020000009.1, on the reverse strand, counting down.
GCTCGCCAGCTCAAATCCTCCTCCTCGTGCTCCGTTGACGTTCCCTCCAGGAGACGACGCTCTGCGATGCTGCAGCCCCTTCCTCCAAGCCATACATGTCTGTCGACCCTCGAGAGGTAAGCTGCTCGCCCTGCGCGGGTCCACGACGCGCTGCAGAGGCCGCCGGGCGCGCGCGCTCCTGCGCACGGGCCCTCGTCCGTCTCGAGCTGGCTGCGCCCGTAGCGCTCGCTGCAGCTCCGTGTCGCTTGACTACTTCCTGCGCAATGTCCTCTCGACGATGCTGATCGCCCTAGACGGGCGCAGAAGTGCTCGGACCGCGGCCACCTCGTGCTGCGTGCTGCTGCAGCGGGTTGGCCATTCTCCGACGAGCCGCCGCAGGACGAGTTGACGAGGCGTACTCTACGTCAGCAGCTTCTCGTCTCGTCGTTGTGCGCGCAGAGTCCGGGAGTGCGCCGCTCTGATTCTGCAGCGACGGGCCGCATTGTCGAGCGAGGATGGCGAGGACGCGTTCGAGGCATTCAGGCTCGAGACTGAGTCGAGCCGAGCCCAATGCAGCGCGAGAAGGGCAAGTCAGGTCCTACGCTCGACGCTACCAGGCTACGCCGTGTCGACCGCGGCAGCAGAGAGCGTGAGAGGTCGTTGGGAAGAAGCCGTCGTAGCCGAGCTCCTCGGCGTCTTAGACTGCTCGCTCTTGCTCCCTCCGGGCTACAGCTGACTTTCAGGGATCCAAGGAGCACTTCCGCCAACGCCGTACGAGCTCGCCGCCGTTGCAAAGAGAAGCCTCGAGGGTCGACCTTCCTAAACGCGAGCTCGCAGGTTGGGACGCGTCTCTGCCTCCCCGCCGACAGCTGAGCTGTCAGCATGACGACAGGACAGTCTAGAGCGTACAGGCCGCTTTCAGAAGGGGAAGACGCCGTCCTCGTCGATGCTCGACCTGCGCGCCGCGCACGTTCCCCTCTTCTTCCTCGCGGTCGCTCGCCGTCTACAGCCTGCGAGCGGCACTCTCGCGAGGGCAATTCGGGCACTGTAGCACGTAGCACTCTGCGAGACGGGTCGCTGCAGCGGCGATTCGAAAGCGAGAGCGCTTTGACCTCTTCGACAACGCGACCAAGCCGACGACGACGACGATGACGGACATTCTCGTTCGCGCTCTGCTCTCTCCTGGCCGAGACGAGAAAGGCACTGACGAAGGTGTCGATCCAAAACACGGCGACGAAGCGGCCTCAAGCGGGTAGACGAGCCAGGCTCCAACCGACGAGGGGAGGGAGAGAAGGGCGCTATGGCTACAAAAAAAGAGGGACGTGAAGGGGGAGGCGAGGGACGATCTACGTCGAGGGGATCACTAAGTCGGGGTGAGGAGGAAAGGAGGGCGGGGAACAACTGCTGCAACTGCGAGGTGGGGCGTAACGAGGAAGAACGACGAGGAGGAGAGGCACGGCTACGCGTGGATGGCGTGGCCGAGGCCGCCCGTCAAGCGCACGTTCTTGAACGTCGGCGCCGAGGCGACGTCGGCGAGCGGCGCCGACTTGAGCTGCGGGTCGCCCTTGATGACGGTCGTGCGGGTCGAGCTCTTGGCGCCGCCGTGGAGGTCGGCGCTCTTGCCCGCGACGCCGTCGGCGCCCGACTCCTTGAGGTCCTCGATGAGCTTGGAGAAGCGCTTGAGGTGCTCGACCTCGTAGCCTCCCTCGATGACGCCGACGCGGTACTGAGCGAGCACGTTGTTGGCGCCGTTCGAGTGGTCGTCTGCGAGTCCGAGATGGTCAGCTCGACGCTCAAAAGGCGAGGGGGATGACTGCGAGGGAGAGGGATACGCACAGTAGCCGCCGTAGAAGGCGTTCGTCGCGTCGCGGCCGAGGCGGGTCTTGATGAGCGCACGGCCACCCGGGTGCTCGTCGATGAAGGTCGAGACGTCGTGGATGTAGCCCGAGATGACCATGAGCTGACGGGTCTTGCAGGCCTCCTGGAACTCGTCCCACGTGAGGACGGGGAGGTGGTTCGACGACTTGGGCCAGCGGATCTCGTCGGCCTCGCGGGCGACGGCCTTGAGCTTCATGGCGTACTGGCCGCGACGGATCTCGTTGTCGGGGAACGTCTTGAGCTGCGACGCGAGGCCGAGCCAGTGCATGACGATGATGAACCACTTGGTCGGGTCGTCTGCGAGCGCGAGAAGGAGGACGTCGAGGAGAGTCAGCGACGAGGTCCGTGCGGCACGGCGACGAGCGAGCGCGAGGCGAGGAGGCCGCACACTGGAAGGTCTGGATGGCGTTGCGGAAGTCCTGGGGGAACTCGTGGTGGAAGTTGTGGTAGCCCTCGCCGACGGTGACGAGCGCCGTGATCCAGTGGTCGCGCGGCGAGTGCTTGTCGTCGAACGGCGTCTCACCGAGCCAGTGAGCGAGAGAGTTGACACAGAAGGTCGACTGCGAGCAGACGGAGAAGGTCAGGACGAGCTCGAGAAGCCGGGCAGAGGGCGAGGGACGCACATGGTGGACGAAGAGGAGGCGAGCGGCGCCGGCGAAGAAGAAGCCGCCGCGGTAGTCGCCCCAGCCGAGGCCGGCGACGAGCGTCGGGAAGACGAAGCCCATGCCGACGATGAGGTACACGTACCAGCGGTGCTGCCACTTGACGACCTCGTTGACCGAGAGGTCGCTCACGTCGGCGACACCGGGCGTGCGGCGGGGCTTGACGACCATCCAGCCGATGTGCGACCACCAGAAGCCCTTCTGCGCCGAGTACGGGTCGAGGTCCGTGTCGGTGTAGCGGTGGTGCGCGCGGTGACCACGGCTCCACCACTTGATCGAGCCTGCGCAGCGAGAGAAGGTCGTCAGTCGTTGCTCTGGGAAGGTCGACGTCGGTCACGAGGAGCAGGACGCACCCTCGACGGCACCAGATCCTCCGAGAGCGAGGAAGTACTGGAGCGGGAGCGACGCCGTGTAGCTGCGGTGCGCCCAAAGACGGTGGTACCCTGTGAGGAAGCGAGAACAGGTCAGCTTCGGAAGGTCGTGCCCGGCGACGAGGCTGCGCTCGACGTGAGCAGCGACGTCGCCCGCAGAGAGAGCAGAGACGACGAACCAGCCGTGATGCCTGAGGAAGGAGAGGAAGGTCGCCGAAATTGGTCAGCGACGGGAACGGCGAGGACGAGAGAGTTGACGGAAGGGGAGACGCACCGAGGCCAGTGTAGAAGTAGTAGATGACGCTCCACAGAGCCGTCTGCCACTTGATCTGCGTCGTGAACGCGCCGTAGATGGCGAGGGCGGGGACGACGGTGAGGGCGAGGGTCGAGATGACGTTGATGTTCTGCGGGAGCGTCTTGAGCGTGATGGGCGGCAGCGGACGCTCCTTGGCGAGCACCTTGCGGACAAAGTTGTCGTCCTGGTAGGTGCCGTCGTCGACGGCGGTCGTCTCGCCCTCCGAGTCACTCGCCTCGCGGTCCGAGTCGGACGACTCGAGGGCGTCGGCCTGCGAGTAGTCCGGGTGGCGCATGCGCAGCGGGGCACGGCCCGGCTTGGCAGTCGTCGTAGCCGTGTCGACGGTGGCGGCGGCGGCGGCGAGAGGAGCGGCCATGGTGGCGTAGGTCGCGGTCGAACGGGGGTTGGGGGGGAGGAGGGGGAGGTCCGTGGGTGCTTTGGTGAAGAGAGGGGCGGATCAAGAGGGCAGTGAAGACCTCTGATAGGGGGTGGAGAGTGTGTGAAGGGGAGGATGGAGGGGGAGGAGGAGGGAGGAGGAGCAAATCGGCCTCTGCGTCGGGGTTCGCTCCACCACCGTCGTTGGGGCGTCTCACAATTTTGTCTTTCCTCCGGTCGCGGTGCTTGCAGTGCACGCAGCCCAGTCGAGGCTACGAACAGTCGCAATGCCGCCAGTCCTCGTACGAGTCGGGCGCAAGTGTCGACGGGCCCGCTCTGGCACCGCTCGGCTCGCTCCCCGCTTGTCCCCGGTCCTTCTCCGCCGTCGTCGCCGGCGCCTACGTCAGCAGATAGCACGGACCTCGACCGCCTCGACCTTCCCGCCGTTTGCCACCCTCCCTCCGCCCTCTTCCACCTCGCCGTTCGGCTTCGCCCCCGGCTACCTTCGCGGCGTTGTCGCCACGCTCGCGTACACCCCAGCCATTGCTCGGCCCTTGCCACAGAGCAAATCCTCGCTCTGCCGGCGACGGAGCGCGGTAGCCGAGCTTCTCGTCGCCGCGCTGGAGCTCGACGGATTCTCATCAGCTCCCCAACCTTCCGCTCGCTCTCCTGCCCGTCCTCCACTGTGTCGGGCGCGGCGCAAAGGCTGCGCGCAGTGTGGCGGCGGGTAAGGCGCGGTCAGCCCCTACAGACCGCCTGCGCAAGGCGAGGGGGACGGGCGAGCGAGACGGCGCTCGAGCCGGTCCCGTCGGCGCTCGCCGCCCGAGCAGTGCGAGCTGTAGACCTGCTCTTTCTGCCGCTCGGCGATGCCAGCAAGCTGCTGAGCGACTTCCCGCCCCTTCCGCTGCGCATCCCCTCGCGAGCGCTCGCACCTCTTCGTGCGCACCTGCTGGAGGACGCCGCCTCGAACCGCTCGCCCAGCTCGCTATATTCCGGCCGTACGGCGCTCCTTTCTGCATCACTGCTCACTGTCGGCGACTCATAGCACTGCGTCGAGGCCAGACTGCCCTGCAGAGCTCGGCTCACCGCACACTCCTCGAGCACGAGGTGGTTTCTTCCCGAGCCCATGCCGAGCGAAATCAGCTTCCTACAGCTCGCTCACTCGGTCGAGGCCTGCCTAGGCACTGAACGAGCTGTACATTGAGCGACGAGAAGGCTGCGACCCGTCCTGCGGGTCCACCTGCAGCCGATCCTCGCGCTCGGGCCTCCTCTCCCTCTACTATGCAAGAGCTTCCCTCCTCGCTCCAGCCCACCTAGATGAACTGCCACGTGACGGCGACCTGCACGCGGAGAGAGAGCCAGGTCAGTCGAGCTGCTCGGCTGAGCGAGGAAGGAGCGAGAGCGACGACGCACCATCCCCTCCTCCTCGGTCGCGATGCTTGTGAACGCGACGTAGCTCATGTCGATGCTCTCGTTGTTGTAGCACGTCGGGCACTGTGCGCTCGAGTCGTCAGCACGAGCGCCTCAAAGCTGCGAGAGGGAGAGAGAGAGGCGCACCGAGTCGGCGACCATGGCGACGACGCTCTTGCCCGTGCTCGGGCGCGTCACTCGGACGTACTTGCCGCAGTAGGCGCCGTTGGCGTACGTCTTGGTCGGGAGCGCGACGATGTAGTCGGTATCTGAGGAGGAAGGAGCGTCAGTCGAGCGGGCAAAGAGGCGGGAGAGAGGAAGCGCACGGACCCTGCAAGTACCATCCGCAGTTGCCCGGGTTGCCGTTCTGGTACTGTTCATCGTCGTGCCGTCGTCAGCTGAAGGTACACTCGACAGGCGCTGAGGGAGAGCGTGAGCGCACGTAGAAGGTCGCAAACCCGCCCTTGTACACGGGCGACGTCGGCTGAGGAGCGCTCGTCGTTGTGGTCGTCGTCGTCGTCGTCGCCATGGACGTCGGAGCGACAGTCGTCGTCGTCGTCTGCGCGGCGGCCAGGCTGCTCGAGAAACCCGGGTTCTTGGGGTTGGGAATGACCTTGGGGTTCGGGACGACGAGGGCCGGTGCCCGCTTGGCAAGCGCTGCGGGTGGCGCGTAGACGCGGACGCCCTCGTCGGGGTGCTGAGGGAGCGTCGAGTCGTACATGCCGAGAGAGGGAGGGATGGACCGCCAGTTCGCGAGGTCGACGGCGGGTGCGGCCTCGCCGACGGGTAGCGCGAGGCTCGAGGGGAGGAGGGCGGCGCACAGCGCCGTGAGGGCGAGGATAGGGAGCATGTTGACTGAGGGAAGAGTTGCGAAAGGGAAAGGCAGCGGTCGGCGCGCGCTCGAGAGAGAAAGGGGGGTGGAGGGAGGAGGAGAAAGACGAAGGTCGGCCAGCCGAGGAGGGGCGAGAGGTGCAGGAGGAAGAGAGCCATGGAACGCCGTGAAGGACGAGGACGACGAGTGCGCTGCGAGCAGCCTGCACGCGCGAGGGACGGTCGAGGGTCGGTCCCGGAACGAGCAGGTCAAGGTTCTCCAGCACGACGAGGAGAGCCGGACAAGGCGACGGTGCCTCGTCGCGGCGGGCGCGTGCGCCGAGCAACCTCGTCGATCGCCTGTGCGTCAAGCGAGGACCGCTCCGTCGAGTGGCCCTGCCCGAGCGAGCCAAACGCCATCAGCGGGCGAGCAACCCGCGCGAGGCTAAAGCCGCCGCGCACAGCGTCAGGAGCGCACGCCCATGCTGCATCGTGCTCCTTCTGGCAGGCTGCTTGACCACCCACACGGGCAGGTTGAGCGCGGTGGGAAGTCGCCATTGACCGGAGCGGGGAGGAGGCGGGCTCGCTTGCCGCTCCGAGCGAAGGCGCAGCAGAGTGTTCGGCTTGGTGCCCGGCGGACGAGCCTGCAGAGCCGTCGGCTTGGCCGGGCGGTGGTAGCATCGGCTGCGAGGAGCGAGGTGGTGGGAGCCGAGAGAGAGGCGCGCGGAGAGCTGGGGAGGAGGAGATCGGCCCTCGCGCTCGCTCCCTCTCGCCGCCGAGGAGCTGCTTACAGGCTCAGCGTCTCGAGCAGCACTGCGGAAGAGCTTCCGCCCCACACCGAGGCCCTCTCGCGAGGTGTAGCGAGAGGACGGCGAGCCGAAGCCGTTGTTTCCTCGACCTCCTCCCGCTCGCGCTGCAGATTCCGTACAAGCATGAGCCGCTGTACGAAGGCTCGACAGGCTCTACGACAAGCTCTGCCAGGCTACGCGCGACGAGCGAGAGGACTCGGTCTTCGCGCCAGCCGACTCCGGCTCCTCGTCCTCTCCGCGCCCCGCTTCGACGCAAATACCGTCGCATAGACCCAGGCGCACCTTCGAGCAGCCACGACAGCCTCGAGCATGGCCGGCTCGGACATCCACATCGACTCGAGCACGACCGCGGGCCAGCAGCAGCACCAGCAGCCCCGCCGCGCCTCGTCTGCGGCGCACGCCTCGTCCTCGCGCACCTCGGTCCCGCCGGCTGGAGGAGGAGGAGGCGCACCCTCGTCGAGCAGCAGCAGCGCTCCGCCGAGCAACAGCAACATGGCCGCCCTGCCGCCCGTCGTCGGCCCAGACGGCAAGGTCCTCCAGGGCAACGCCCTCGTCAACGCGTTCAAGGGCGGCATCCGCATCGAGACGGCAAACGGTGGCGAGCGCACCAGCAGGGCCTGCCTCGCGTGCAGGAAGCTCAAGGTGCGCGCCCTCCCTCTCTCCCTCGTCTCTGCCGCCGCGAGCGAGCCGTCCTCTCGGTGACGCTCAGGGGGGGAAGTGGGGGCGAGACGATCGAAGCCAGGGCAAAGGCGGGTCCACGAGACGACGAGGCGCTCGTGTGCGCCCACTCTGCGCTCCCGTCGAGCCTGTGCTCGCTGCCTTCGCGAGCGGCGAGCGCTGCGTCGCGCTGTGCAGAGGGAGCGGGCGAGTCGTCGGCCTCGCGTGACCACCGAGCCAGCCTCCCCTTCCTCCTGCGCACCTTGCCTGACTCTCCTCATCCTCCTGCAGACTCGCTGCGACGGTGCCGAGGACCCGCCGTGCAAGCGGTGCGCTTGAGCCTCCCTTCCTCGCTCGCCCGTCGACCTCGGCTGACCCTCCCTCCCCACCTGCTACAGCTGCCGGGCGGGCGGCCACGAGTGCGTCTTCGTCGAGAGCAAGCGCGGCAAGCGCCCGCCGAGGTGCGTCTGCCCTTCTCGAGCTTCCTCTGCATCCTTTCGTTCGTGCTCGCTGACATTCCCCCTCGCGCCCGCAGGACCAAGGTGAGCGAGACGACGCTGCAGGACAAGTTCCGCGAGGTCGAGCGCACGCTCTCGGTCGTGCTCGACTCGATCGGCTCGGGCGAGAAGCCCGACGCGAGCGCCCTCTCGCAGCTGCAGGCGTCCATCGCCGAGGGGCTCGAGAGCACGCCCGAGGCGGTGAGCTACGACCGCCGCCGCCGATACTCGACCGCCGACATGAGCTCGTCTCGCTACTCAGTGCCGCCGCCAGATGGCGCCGGCGACAACCGCAGCCCGTCGCCGTCGTCGGACGTGCCCGACCTCGTCGGCGGCGGCGTCGACGGCCCTGCCGTCAAGCGCACCCGCTACGACACCGAGGCCTACTCGCAGTACCCGCAGTACAACCAGTCGCCGATCATGGGCGGCAACCTCGCCGTGTCGCCGCACTCGACCTCGACCAACCCGCCGGGCAGCGTCCAGCTGCCGCAGCTCGCCCTCCCCATCGTCGGCCCGCCTCACGGCAGCACAAGCCCTGCGAGCAATGTCGCGCCGCACCTGCACCCGTCGCCGTCGAACCCGTCGCCGTCGAGCCAGCCTGGGTCGCAGCCGGCGCCCTCGCTCGCCATGCTCGCCGACGCCTCGCTCGCCGCCCAGATCGACGGGCGCTCCAAGCTCACCGGCCTCGACGCGAGCTTCAACCTCAGCACCGTCACCGACGCCCTGCAGCGCAACAACGACCGGCTCGGCGGGCCAAACGGCGAGGAGGACCTCGGCAGGACGCCGGCCGTCCTCAGCAAGGGCATCGTCACGCCCGAGCTCGCCGTCGAGCTCTTCACCGTGTGCGATCACCTACCTTCCACTCTCAGGCGTTCATGCTCGAGCCGCCGAGGCTGACTCTGCACCTCCTCGCAGCTTCTTCGACTACGCCTACATCCACCTTCCCCTCCTCGACCCGGCCAAGCACACGGCACCCTGGGTCTGCGCCACCTCGCCCTTCCTCTTCACCGTCATCCTCGCCGTCGCGTCGCGCTTCCACCAGGACCCGACCCTGCACAACAAGATCTACGACGAGGCGCACGCGTGCTTCGTCGAGTGCGTCAGCGACGGCGAGCGCTCGATCGAGAGCGTCCAGGCGTGCTGCATCCTCACGGTGTGGACGTACCCGCCGACGGGCGAGAGTGCGGCGGCGGGGAGGGAGGAGAGGCCCAAGCGCGCGTGGCTGTACGGTGGAGCTGTGCGTCGTCCCCTCCTCTTCCTCCTTCTCCTCCATCCCGACTCGAGCTGCACAAGCTGACGAGCTCTCGTCGCAGGCCGTCCGCATGGGTCTCGAGCTCAACCTGTTCCGCCCGGCGCCGTTCGTCGACGCGCACCTGTCCAAGCCGGGCAACCTCGGCAAGGCCAACCCGTGGATCTCGCTCCCGCGCGAGGGCCCCGAGGCGGTCAGCGAGCAGGAGGTGTGGGACGCCCTCAACAGGGAGCGCACGTGGCTCATGCTCTTCGTCATCGACCACAAGTGCGTCGCCGTCCTCTCCTTCTCGAGCCGAGCCGAGCCTCGACGACTCGCGCTCTCTCTCGCTCATCCTCACAGCTGGCTGACGCTCTCCCTCTCTTGCAGCATGTCGGCCGTCATGGGTCGGCCGTACCAGATCCAGGAGGCCAAGCCGTACCTGCTCCCGCTGCACCCGCAGTGCCTTCCCTTCGACCTCGGTGCGCCTCCTTCCTCCTCGCCCCCTCCCTCGGCCCCAGCCTCCTCGTCGCGCTCGAGACGATCGAGAGCGAGTCGCTGATGAGCTCGTGCATCTCGCAGGCGTCATCGCGCACGTCGAACTGCAGACGATCATCGGCCAGGTCATGGACACGTTCCGCGACCGCCTCTACGGCCTCAGCTGCGCGAGCGACGAGATGCCGAGCCAGGTCGTCATGAAGGTGCGCCTGCTCTCCCGCTGTCGCTCGCTCACCCGCTCGCCGTCGCTGACCTCGTCGAGCTACCCGCTCTCGCCGCCCGCAGCTCTTCAACTCGCGCATGGACGAGTGGAAGGCTCGGTGGTGCCCGGTTCCCGGCGAGCCGATCGCCAACAACCTGCAGCTGTACCACCACGCGAGCAAGCTCTTCCTCAACACGATCCCGCTCCACACGATGCTTCGCAACGGCGACGCGTGCGACGACCCCGACTCGGTCTCGTCGACCATCTCGTCGGCCAAGAGCCTCCTCTCGCTCGGACACGCCTACGCCGAGCTCGGCGTCCTGCGGCACTGCCCCGACGTGCGTCCCTCCCGAGCCCTCCCTCCGCGCGATCGTGCACTGACCCTCTCCTCCTCGCGCCCCTCGCAGGTCAACTTCCTCTTCATGCTCTACTCGACCGTCTTCCTCGTCAAGGTCCGCGTCTCAAACTCGCGCTTCGCCCAACTCGTCGACCCGAACGAGCTCGAGGCGCAGCTCCTCCAGCTCATGAAGGACTGCCAGGAGGCGGCCCAGGGCGACCACCGCCACGCCGCCATGACGTGCTACGTCATCGTGCGCGCGCTCGGCGCGAGCTGGAAGGCGCTCGAGACCGGCGCCGGCGGCGTGCGCAGTCGCGGGACGAGCATCCGCGGCGACGAGGAGGACGCGGGCGTCGCTGCAGCGGCGACGGTGGGCGCGCCCGGGTTCGGCAGCGTGTCGCACGTCGGCTTCGACCCGACGCTGGCTGCCTCGACGTCGAGCGCCGGCGTGTCGGCGAGCTCGGCCGCCCCGAGCGGCGGCGTCAGCAACGGCAGCCACCACCTCCCGCACGTGTCGCTCGCCGGCGCCATGCCGCCGTCCCCTGCGCCCCTCTTCACGCACCCCTTCACGGGCGTCTCGACCCCGGGCGGCACCAACCCGTTCAGCAACCCGTTCGCGGCGTCGAGCGCCGCGGCGACGCCCGTCCCGGCCTACGCCGGCGCGGCGGCCGAGCGCCGCCCGGGCACGCTCAGCGGCGCCCAGACGCCGAGCGCCTTCATTGGAAGCGGCATGTTTGACGGCGCGCCGCTCCCGGCGCAGCAGCTCCCGACCGACGGCGCCGGCGACGGCGTCGACAACTTCCTCAACGACACGCACTTTTTCGGGTCGGTGCTCATCGGCCGAGGCGCGAGCGGCTTCTTTGACTGGCCGTGCGTCTCTCTCTCTCTCTCTCTCTCTCTCTCTCTCTCTCTCTCTCTCTCTCTCTCTCTCTCTCTCTCTCTCTCTCTCTCTCTCTCTCTCTCTCTCTCTCTCTCTCTCTCTCTCTCTCTCTCTCTCTCTCTCTCGCTCGCTCTCCTCCCTCGCGAGTCGAGGAGGACCAAGCTGACGACGCACGGACCCTCCCTCGCTCGCCCGCTCGCAGAGAGGTCGCCTCGTCGCTCGACCCGTTCGCGACGACGACGTCCGACCTGTCCGACCCGTTCGGCTTTGGCTCGTTCTCGTACCACCCGGGCGGCAACACGGCGGCGCCGACGCCGAGCATCTCGAGCGCGGCGCAGGGAGACCCGCTCGCGGCGGCGGGCGGCGGCGGCGGGGAGGGCGACGGCAAGAAGGCGCCTTGAGGAGGGACGCAGGGTGAGGAGGACGAGCTTTATCTTTGCGTGTGCTGCGGCGATAATGTACTTGTGAGCGAGCCGTGCAACCTCGAGCAGCAGATTTGTTCTTTCTCGAATGGCTCTTGCTCGCTCTCGACCTCTCCCTCCCGCGAGCTGCTGCAGTACAATGCCGTCTAGTCGTTGCACGTCATCGTCGTCGTCCACCGCGCCGTACAGCTCGCTCCAGCTCAGGGCAGCGTCGCGTCGGCCTTGGCGTCCCGGTCGTCGCCCTCGTCGAGCAGCACGAGCGCGACCTTGGCGTCCTTGGGCATCATGAGCAGCTCGCCCTCGAATGTGACCTGTTGCCGAGGTGCAGGAGGAAGCAGGGTCAGCTGAGCGCCGCTGTCAGGGAGTCCTCGAGCGGGAACGAGCCGAAGAGGACGAGCGAGAGCGCACCTTCTTTTGCCGCTTCGCAGACCGCAGAGTACCGTTCAGCGCCTCGACTGTGTCTCGTGAAAGCGAATGTCAGCCCTTTTCGCTCATGCGGAAGCTCTGCGCGAGCCGGACGAGGCGAGAAAGAGGAGGAGGACGCACGAGTGTGCTGCGTGTGCTCGAAGATCTCGCCGTACGGGGCCTCGATCTTGCCGCTTGCCGGGTTACGCTTGCCGTGCGTCTTGATGGCGACCTGTGGAAGATGGAAGTGGGCGGAGGAGCGAGGACGAAGGTGGGGGAGGAGAAGCACGAGGTCAGCTGGGCCTCGTGTGAGCGGGCGAGGAGCTGCGTGCGCACGATGAGGACACCGAGGTCGTGTGCGCCTTGCACTGCAGGCGATGCGGGGAGCGCAGGAGGCGGCGAGAGGTGGGTGGGGCGATGAGGACGTGGGGAGAGGAGGGCGTGCGAGGGACGGTCAGCTCCACGTGCAGGACTCACTAATGGGCAGGAAAGAGCGGCTGGCACTGTCGGGGGGGCGGCGCAGCTGGCTCGAGCGGCCTCTCCTCGTCGTCGTCGCCGTCGATCGGCGGCCGCCTCTGCGCAACTCTCTCTGTGCGTGTGCGTAAGGTGCTCAGACGATGACGAAAGCTTCTACCGCCTACGTCTCTGTACCGCGACCCGAATGAGGGCGTCAGACGCGTCCTGCTCCCCCGAAAGCGGACCTTCCGAGCTGCTCATCCCGACGGCCCACGTCGCAAGCCTCCGAATGCCTCCTGCTTCCATCTCGAAGGAGCACAACAGCGTCGAGCCGGCGGTCCGGGACCAAGGAAGGCCGCAAGGCGGCGCCGCAGCCGAGGAAAGCGCAGAGAAGGAGCTCGAGGGGAAAGGTCTGGGCTCGAGCGACAGCGGCTGCAGCTGCCAATGCCGCTCGGCGCCCCCGCAGGGAGTATATCGGTGCTGCAGTACCTTGAGAACAGCCTAGCATGCGACGCGGAGCATAGAGGGCGAGCGAGAGAGCGACCGCGCGAGGCTGCAGCTCGGCGCGGCAGGCCAGGCGGCCGACTGGCCCTCGGCATGCACAATGGCGCACGCCTGAGAGGTCCAGGATGACGACGTGCAGGATCCGTGTCTGGCTCGAGCGCGCGATGGCCGCCAATCGGGGTTGGAGAGGGCGAAGGGGGAGGAGCGCGAGCAGGAAGGGCGCTGATCCGCTGAGGGGGAGCGGATGGGTGCACGCTGCACAGCGAGTATGACTGGGGCTCAAGAGCCTAACAATGAGCCTGCCTAGCCGAGTGCTGCATGTGGAGGAGGGAGAGGGAGGAGGCGAGGGAGGGAGGACGGGGTTGACCTCTTCGACACACGCGCCGCTGCTCGCCAGAAGCGCAGCACTCGGCTCAGCACCTTTGCTGCCTGCACACCCGCCCCGCCAGCCATCCAGCTCGCCCGCCCCGTCCCGCCGCCGCCGTCACCGCCTCCTCATCTCCCCTCGCCTCACTCTCTCCTCCTCCGCCCCTCCCGCCGCACCGACTGCCACGATGGACGCGTCCCTGTACGACGAGTTCGGCAACTACATCGGCCCCGAGGACGACCTTTCGGACCAGAGCGACGACGACCAGGACCAGCACAACCTCGAGCCGTCGCCCCCGCCGGCTCCGCTCCGCGCCTACGACGACGACGACGATGACCACGCAGCAGCGCTCGATGGCATGCAGGTCGATGGTGCGTCCACTCTCTTCTCGGCCCCTAGCGAGCGAGGCGAGGGCGACGAGACCCCGCCTGGTCGTTTGAGCAAGCGGGGGAGACGAGCTGCTCGACAGCTCGTGCGTAGTTGGCGGGCGGTCCGGCGCAGTCTCAGCGAGATAGCCTATGCGGCAGAGCGTCACGGCGAGGCTGCGGCACCTGCGAGCCGATGCTGCGCTCACCCCGCCTCCTCGAGGCGGATCCGGCTCGAGCTGCTCTGAGCCTCCAGAGCAGGCTCGTCGGGCGCGCGATCTGCCCCAAGCACATCCTGTGCTCTGCGAACGAGCGCTGACTCGCTCGTCCCCCTTTCCTCCCTCCTCGTCTCGCAGACGTGCCGAGCTCGAACGCGATCGTGCTTCATGACGACAAGACGTACTATCCGAGCGCATCGGCCGTGTACGGTGCCGACGTCGAGACGATGGTCCAGGAGGAGGACGCGCAGCCGCTCTCGGTGCCCATCATCGAGCCCGTCCGCACGCGCAAGTTCCGCCTCGGAGCCGCAACGGGGCCCGAGCGGCGATGGGACGACCAGTGCGTCCCTCTCGCCCTCTCCTCGTCGATGCAGCACGCCGAGACGAGTCGACTGACCCGACCTACCGCCTCGCAGGTTCCTCATGGGCCTCGCGTCGAACCCGGACTCGGTGCGCAACATCGCCATCGTCGGTCACCTCCACCACGGCAAGACGTCGCTCATCGACATGCTCGTTCACGAGACGCACAAGGTCGATGTCGACCCTCAGCAGCCGGTGAGCCTCACCCATCGTCCGCAGACCTCGCACCCGTCGTCCCCGAGCTGACCTCGAGCGACTTGTCCTCCCTCTCCTCGTGCTGCAGCTCCGCTACACCGACACGCACCTTCTGTCGCAGGCGCGCAAGGTCTCGATCAAGTCGACGCCCATGTCGCTCGTCCTGCAAAACACCAAGGGCAAGTCGTACCTCGTCAACATGATCGACACGCCCGGCCACTCGAACTTTGTCGACGAGATCGCTGCGGGCGTGCGCGTCGCCGACGGCGCCGTCGTCGTCGTCGATGCGGTCGAGGGCGTCCTCCTCACGGCGACGCAGACGATCCAGCACCTCGTCAAGAACCGCATCCCGATCACGCTCGTCGTCAACAAGGTCGACCGGCTCATCCTCGAGTTGCGCCTCCCGCCCGGCGACGCCTACTTCAAGCTGCGCCAGACGATCGAGGAGGTCAACACGGTCATCTCGGAGCTCGACCCGGACCCTGCGCTGCGCGTCTCGCCCGAGCGCGGCAACGTCGCGTTCGCGTCGGCCCAGATGGGCTGGTGCTTCACGCTCAAGTCGTTCGCCAAGATGTACGCCGACACGTACGGCCCCATCGAGCTCGAGCCGTTCGCCGCCCGACTGTGGGGCAACATCTACTACCACCCGGACACGCGCAAGTTTTCGAGGGTCGCCGCGCCGGGCGCCAAGCGCGGCTTCGAGCACTTTGTCCTCGAGCCGCTGTACAAGCTCTACTCGCAGGTCCTCGGCGAGGACTCGGACAAGCTGCGGCACACGCTCGAGCAGCTCGGCATCCACCTCAAGCCGGCCGCGTTCAAGATGGACGCCCGCCCGCTCCTCCGCCTCGTCCTGCACCACTTCTTCGGCCCGGCGAGCGGCCTCGTCGACATGGTCGTGCAGCACGTCCCGAACCCTCGCGACGCGGCGCGCGCCAAGGTCGAGTCGACCTACACCGGCGAGCTCGACTCGCCGCTCGGCAAGGCGCTCCTCGCGTGCGACCCGGCGGGCCCGCTCGCGATCCAGGTCGTCAAGCTGTACCCGTCGCCGGACGCGACCGAGTTCCGGGCGTTCGGGCGCGTCCTGAGCGGCACGGCGCAAGTCGGTATGGAGGTCAAGGTGCTCGGCGAGGGCTACTCGCCCGAGGACGACGAGGACATGGTGCACCAGCAGATCGGCGCCGTCGTCATCGGCGAGGCGCGGTACGACATCGAGACGGACGCCATGCCGGCGGGCAACTTTGTCCACCTGTCGGGCGTCGACTCGAGCATCACCAAGACGGCGACCCTCATCGCCGCCGACTACGACGCGTCCGAGCTGCGCATCTTCCGCCCGTTAGCGCACTTCACCCAGTCGGTCCTCAAGGTGTCGGTCGAGCCGCTCATGCCGTCCGAGCTGCCCAAGATGCTCGACGGCCTGCGCAAGGTCAACAAGACGTACCCGCTCGTCGAGACGAGGGTCGAGGAGTCGGGCGAGCACGTCCTCGTCGGCACGGGCGAGCTCTACCTCGACTGCGCCCTGCACGACCTGCGCAAGATGTTCGCCGAGATCGAGATCAAGGTGTCGGACCCGGTCGTGCGCTTCTGCGAGACGGTCGTCGAGACGAGCGCGCTCAAGTGCTACGCCGACACGCCCAACAAGAAGTGCGTCTTCCTCTGCGCCTCTGTCTCTCCTCGTCGTGGCTGCTGAGCGTCGTCGCTGACTCGCCGCTCCTCTGCCCGCAGGAACAAGATCACGATGATCGCCGAGCCGCTCGAGCGCGGTATCGCCGACGACATCGAGACGGGCAAGGTGTCGATCCGGCTGCCGCCCAAGCAGCTCGGGCAGCACTTCCAGCAGAAGTACGGCTGGGACCTGCTCGCGTCGCGGTCCATCTGGGCGTTCGGGCCGGACGAGCAGGGGCCTAACCTGCTCGTCGACGACACGCTCCCGAGCGACGTCGACAAGAAGCTCTTGTACTCGGTCAAGGAGAGCATCAAGCAGGGCTTCCAGTGGGGCTGCCGCGAGGGTCCGCTGTGCGACGAGCGTGCGTCCCTCTCCCCCGCTCGGACCCTCTCCCGCTCGGACCTCCTCCTTCCTCCGCCTCCACCTTGCTGACTCTCGTCTTCCTCCTCGTGCAGCGATACGCAACGTCAAGTTCCGCCTGCTCGGCGCCGACTTGGCGCAGGAGCCGATCTACCGCGGCGGTGGGCAGGTCATCCCGACGGCGCGGCGAGTGTGCTACTCGAGCTTCCTCATGGCGACGCCTCGGCTGCAGGAGGTGCGCCCGCTCTCCCTCTCTCTCTCCCCTTCGTCGAGCGCTCGAGCTGACGTACCTCCCGCTGCAGCCCGTCTACTTTGTCGAGATCCAGACGCCGCAGGACTGCATCCCCGCCATCTACGAGATCCTCGCTCGCCGTCGCGGTCACGTCACGAAGGACATCCCCAAGCCTGGCTCGCCGCTGTACACGGTCCAGGCCTACATCCCCGTCGTCGACGCCAACGGCTTCGAGACCGACTTGAGGAGTGCGTCCTGCCCCTCCTCTCGCCCTCTCTTGCTCATCCTCGTGCTGACCTCGCCTCTCCTTCTCTCCCTCCTCGCCCACCGACAGCGCACACGCTCGGCCAAGCCTTCTGCCTGCAGACGTTCGACCACTGGTCCATCTGCCCGGGCGACCCGCTCGACAAGACGATCCAGCTGCGCCCGCTCGAGCCCGCACCCGCACAAGCGCTCGCGCGCGACTTTGTCCTCAAGACGAGGCGGCGCAAGGGCCTCAATGACCAGGTGCGTCCTCCCTCTAGGCTCTCGCTCTCTGCGCCCTCGTCGCTGACCTCGTCGTCGACCCTCCTTCCTTGCAGATCAACGTCGCCAAGTTCCTCGAGAGCGACATGGTCGCCGCGCTCGCCGCGAGCGACTCGATGGACCTGCTCGGCTGAGTGGCGCCGTCGACGAGGTGCGGGACGAGGAGTAGGGGGCGAGGGCTGTAGCTGTGCGCACGGGCCCCTCATGGGCCTGCGAAAGACGCCGTCAAGGCTGCCATTGTACGATCTTCGAACCTCTCTCTCTCTCTCGCCCATCTTGCTCTCGAGAGCTCGTCGAGGACGAGAAGGAGGAGAAGGAGAGCGGAGCCTTGCGCTGCAGTCCGTCGTCTCGAGAAAAAGTCTGGCGAGCCTATCTACAGGGAATCTTAGAAGTGTCTATGCGCCTCGTCGCGCCTCGTCCTCCTCGTCAGTGCATCGCGAGCGCAACGAGCGCTCCAGCCGCACCGACGCCGACGCTGATCCACGACGCCGCTCGCGCTCCCGCCGCCGAGTTAACGAGCGCCGTCGCCGGCTCGAACGACGCAGCCGAGCTCGCGCCGCCGTCGAGTGCGCTCTCGAGCGTGCCCGCCGACGCGCTCGCGAACGACGTGACGACGACGCCCGTGCTCGCCGTCGCAAACGCCGTCACGGTCGCGCCTCCTCCTCCCGCAGCGTCGCTCGCCGCGTCCGCCTCGACCGCAGCAGAGCTCGCCGTCGTCGCCGCCGAGGCCGTCGCGCGCGTCAGCAAGCCCGTGCTGACGACGCCCTTGCTCCCGGGGAGCTGCGCCGTCGTCGTCGTCTCGGGGACGGCCGGCGCAGGCGCGACCGCCGAAGAGGCGCCGTCGCCGCCGGCTCCTGCGGCTGCTGCGGCCGACCGCGACGCACGCACCGACGAGGCGCGGTCGCCGAGGTTGGGCTCTGCGCGGCGCGCAAGCTCGGGGAAGGCCAGGGCGTCGGCGTCGGCCGTCGAGCGCTTGAGCCTGCGGGGTCCGTGCGGGAGGCGGAAGGGGAGCGGAACGCGCTTCGAGGCCGGCTCGAGCGGGGCTTGGGCGTCGTCACCGTCTTCGAGGAGGAGGGAGGGTGCGGTGGGCTCGGGCGAGGCGGTGTAGACGACTGGGCGGGGTGCGCGAGGAGCAAAAGAGGGAGGTCAGCTCGCGTGGTACGAGAAGGTGTCGGCAGAGAGGCGCACCTGCGTGCTGACGAGCCGAGTCCTCAGGAAGCAAGATGTCGGCCGTGTCGGCTGCCGGCGATGCTGCGTGCGCGAGCGACACGAGGACGAGAGCGGCGACGAGCTTGAGCGACAAGGTGCGGCGCGGCATCGGGCGGGCGCAACTGTGGTTCGAGGTTGAATGAAGGGGACTGGCGCGCTTGAGGCGAGGTCAAAGGAGGCTGTGCACGACCGGCGTGCAGGAGGAGGTCGGGGTCGTTGAGGTCGGGGTCGAGCGAGGCGAGAGAGCGTGAGGTGGAGGAGGAAGGAGGAGCGGTGCAGCAGCACGAGCGAGTGCGAAGACGCAGCAAGAGTGTGGGCGCGTCGGCGAGCTCGCCGCCGTCTTCGCTGCCGATGCGCTAGAGCTTAGCGGCCGGGCGCACGACGCGCTAGCGAGGTGGAGCTCGTCCGCGGGCGAGGCGAGCTCGTCGACGACGGGCGAAATGCTCGCGCGCGCAGGTTGTGCGAGTAGCAGGAGCCTGCCAGAGGTCCGGGCAGCCTTCAGGGCGGCGCTCGACGTCGGTGAGGCGAGGGAGAAGGGCGAGAAGAAGCTGGTTGCGCGTCGGAGCGCGGTCGCTGCGGACGACCCGACGAAGCCGGGGCTCGAAGAACTGCTGCGACCGCCTTGCTCTCGCTCAAGGGCAAGGTCTGCGCACTCGGCACAAGCTTGCCGCAAATCGTTGTCGCTGGCCATCAAGGGAGAGACCAGCCGAAAGTCCGAGACAGGCGCGCTCGAGCCTCTCTCTCTCGCTCTCGCTTTCACAAGGACAATGGCACAGACTGCATGACACGATTATCCCTGGCTAGGTGAGGGGTGTGGTATGGACGGCGGGGATGAACAGAGAGGGCATGGCGAGGAAGAAGCTGCTCGATCTGGAGGGAAGGGAGGCTGACGAAGGCGCTCAGAGCTTGCTCGCACGCTCTGCGCCCGCCTGCGCAGCCGCCGTCGCGCTCGCGTCGTCCTCGGCGGCGCCGGTGGTCGGGCTCGGGACGGCGGCGGTCGAGGTAGGCGTCGAGCCGGTGGCGGAAGCGGGAGCAGGTGCAGACGAGGTCGTCGACGGGATGTGCGCCGTGACCCAGTCGAGGACGTAGTTGATCTCGAGCCACTTGTCGTCGCCGGGCTGTGAGGACGCAAGGGCGAGTCAGCATCCGTGAGGGAGCAGAGGGAGACTGGCTCGAGCGGGAGCGACGGACCTCGTTGTGCATCTCGTGCTGTGAGCACGGTGCGAGCAACGTCAGCATTGGGTCGGCGTCATCGAGAGAGTGCGGGTCGAGGAGGGACCGAGACGCACGTAGAACCCGGGGAAGCTCTTGAGCGTCGCGTCCGCCGCACGGACCTCGGTCTTCACCTTGTCGACAAACTCGCGCGAGGCGTCGCAGTCGGTGACCTGGAAGGCAGAGTGCAGCATGATCGGCATGCTGAGCTGTGATGAGGCAGCTGGGCTGCAGGAGGAGAAGGAGAAACGCACCTTGTCGGCCTCGCCGTGGACGACGAGCAGCGGGAGCGTCTTGGGGAAGAGCTTGTAGTCCCTGCTGACGATCGACTCGCCCTGTCGCTCGAGAGGCATGTCAGGACTGGGCCGCAGAGGGATAGTGTGCGAGAGAGAGCGAGACGCACGCCGAGGAGCATGTCGCCGACGCCGCGGAAGGTGCCGACCTGCTTGCAGAGCGGGTCCTCGGCGTAGGCCTTCTGGACGGCCGGGTCACGACACGTGTCCTGCGTGTGAAAGAAGCGAGAGTGAGCTCGAGCGCCCCTCGAACGAGAAGAAAGAGCTCGCGGCGACGCACCTCGGGCTTGACCGTCGCCTTGAGCGTCAGGGCGCCGCTGAGCTTGCCGATGAGGCTGCCGGCGCGCACGATAAGGGCCGGCGCCTTGACGCCCTTGCTCTGGCGGAGGAGCGGGCTCGACGAGACGATGCCGGCGAGGCGGCCGACGAGCGGACGAGGAGGGGTGCGGGTCGCGTAGCCGAGGACGAGGGCGCCGCCCATCGAATGTCCTGCGCGCGCATGCGAGGGTCAGCTCTTGCCGTGCTGAGTGCAGGGGCGGGAGCGAGCGCACCGTAGAGGAAGAAGGGCACGCCGGGGAAGAGGCCGAGAGTGTGCTCGAGGAAGTGGTCGATGTCGCCGAACTGCTCGGGCCACGACGTGACGCCCTGCGTGTGCTTAGGCGTGTAGGTCGCCGTCTTGCCGAAGCCTGCGAGTGAACACATGGTCAGCTCTGTGGACCGGGCGAAGTTGAACGTGAACGGGAGGAGGAGAGAGGGCGCACCTCGCTGGTCGTAGGCAAAGACGGCGATGCCCTGCTCGGCGTACTTGGGGAAGACGTGGTCGTAACGCTCGACGCGCTCGATGAAGCTGCGCGTCCAGAGGTCAGCGGGAACGAGGCCGAGGGCCGAGGAGAGGGGAGGGGAGAGGGGCGCACCCGTGGACGAAGAGGAGGGCGGCGCGGGGCTTGCCCTGTGGAAGCCACTGCTTGGTGAAGAACTTGGCGGCTCCGGGGCCGGTGAGGTCGTCTGTCCTGGTGGTCGCCATGGTAGGTTGAGGGAGAGCGGCGAAGTGCGGATGGAGTAGGGGGACACAGCCTCGCCTCGGCCTCAGGCTCGAGTTCTGCTGGGATGGAGCTGCTCGGGCAATCTCTGTGAAGCTCACTGGCTACCCTGCTCACGCCCACGAGGCGTGCGAGGCGAGCGAGACGACCCTCACCGCCTCGAATTTCATCGCCGAATCGACGGACGCCGTCATCGCCTCAGCTCTGTCGTCTCTCGCCCACCAGACCAGCTACAGCGAGCCACTACCGTCCAGCAGCACCATCCAGCTCGCCGACCTGAGCGCGCTCGACCCGCGCAGAGCGAGTCGCACCACCATGCTCCTCCCCCGACTCGTCCTCCCACTTTGCGCCCTCGCCTCGACCTCGACCGCAGCCTACCTCCCCGCCCAAGCCGTCATCGGTTTCGTCGAGCCCGCCGGCCCTGTCGCAGCCGCCCGCCCGCCGCTCAAGGGCCGCTTCATCCACCTCACCGACGTTCACCCCGACCCCTTCTACCGCCCGGGCTCGTCAGAGGACGAGGCGTGCCACTTTCTCGCCAAGAAGAAGCACAAGCACGGCAAGCTTGGCGGCGGCGGCAAGGCCAACGGCGAGGTGCGCGCGCGGGATCGAACTGCTCGAGCTGGCCAAGATGACGACGAGGCGCGCGACGGCCTCGACAACGACGGCGCAAACAGCCTGTCCGACAAGCCGAGGACAGCTGGGCACTGGGGCCTGCCCATCAGGTGCGCCCCTCTCGTCCTGCTCGTCCTCGTCGAGTCCGCCTCCTGAGCCTGACCCTCCCCTCTCCGTCTCGCAGCGACTGCGACTCGCCCATCGCGCACGTCAACTCGACCTTCGACTGGATCGAGCAGCACTTCAAGGGCGAGGTCGACTTCGTCGTCTGGACGGGCGACAACGCACGGCACGGTGCGCCACCCTCGCTCGAGCCGAAGCCCACGTGCGACCCTCCCCGCTGACCTGCGCTCGTCCCTCGTTCGCAGACATCGACTCTCGGCTGCCGCGCTCGCTGCCCGAGATCTTCGAGCTGAACCAGTACATCGTCGAGCGGGTCCGCAAGACGTTCGGCAAGGACGTGCCCGTCGTCGCGAGCGTCGGCAACAGTGCGTCCCTCGCGCTCGGACCTCCTCCTCCTCGCGCCATGCCCTGACTCTTCCGCCTTTCGCAGACGACGTCTACCCGCAC
Source organism: Rhodotorula babjevae (assembly GCA_920104245.2). Classification (NCBI taxonomy): domain Eukaryota; kingdom Fungi; phylum Basidiomycota; class Microbotryomycetes; order Sporidiobolales; family Sporidiobolaceae; genus Rhodotorula; species Rhodotorula babjevae. The sequence goes on along the minus strand of CAKKSZ020000009.1, from coordinate 558,167 downwards.
AACGTCATGTTCCCCGGCCGTGCGTGCTTCTCTCGCTCGTCGTCATCGAGACAAAGAGCCCGTCCTGACCCTCCTCCTCTCGCTGCCGCAGCCAACAAGGTGACGAGCGGGTTGCTCGACATCTGGAAGCACATCATTCCCGAGCATTTCCTCCACACGTTCGCTCGAGGCGGCTACTACTCGGTCGAGGCGGCAGGCGGCGACCTCCTTCTCGTCTCGCTCAACACGATCTACTTCTACTCGCGCAACACGGTCGTCGACGGCTGCCCGCCCTTCGACGAGGACCTCGCCTCCCCCCGCACCCCCTCCTCCTCTACCCCGCCACCCTACCTGACGACGCCCGCCTCGCCCGCCTCGCCCGAGGCCGCCGCCCTCTTCGCCGCGCACGTCGCCGCCCGAACGACGACGCGCGACATGGACCCGGGCACCGAGCAGCTCCTGTGGCTCGAGCAGCAACTCGTCCTCGCGCGCGCGAGGGGCATGCAGGTCATCCTGACGGGCCACGTCCCTGCGACCGAGAGCAACTGGTACGAGGGGTGCTGGACGAGGTACGCCGAGCTCGCCCTCGGGTATCAGGACACGGTCGTCGGGTACGTCTCCTGTCTCCTCCTCAGCCTCGCCTGCTCGACACTGACCTGCTCCCGCACCCGCAAACAGGCAGCTGTTCGGCCACATGAACGTCGACATGTTCTCGTTCGTCCAGGAGGCCGACACGTCATCGACTGCCGCCGCCTGTTCTCGCCCTCGAGTCGGCACCTCACCGGCCGTCAACGACCGCCTCGTCGAGCCCTTCTCGGCGTCGATCGTTGACGGCCTGCATGCGCTGTACGACTCGCTGCCGGCGCTCGACAAGCTCAAGGAGCGCGACTACCTCCCCGTCCACGTCAACCCGAGCGTCATCCCGACCTACCTCCCCGGCCTGCGTGTGTGGGAGTACAACACGTCGCGGCATACTCGCGAGCAGACGCTCGAGCTCGTCCGCGCCGAGCAGGACGGCGACGGCGTCGAGGTCCAGTCGTCGACGAGGGCCGGCTCGACGCTCGAGCGCCTCGCCGCAGCGCTCACCGGCGGCACCTTCAAGCCGCATCGGGAGCGCCCGACCGACCCGGACCGCCCGCCCAAGCCGCCGCGGCACTCGTCGCCGCACGCGCCCGCGCGCCGCAACACGTACCTGTCGCCGCTCGCCTACACGCAGTACTACCTCCCACTCTCGAGCTTCGAGGCGCCAGGCGTCGCCAACGGCAGCGTCGCGCCGCACTGGGAGGTCGAGTACACGACGTTGTCGACGTCGGAGCTCGCCAAGCGGCTCGTGCGCTCGTCCCCTTCCTCCTCCTGCTCGTCGGCGCACGACCCGCTCTTCCCGCTCGACACCCTCCCCAAGCGAGTGCGCGCCCTCCTCGCCTCGCCGCGAGTGCGCTCGCCTGCCGCGCTGCACGCCCTGCGCCGTGCGCTGCGCCGCGCCAAGCTGACGCCGTACGACGGCGTCTTGTCGGCCGACGAGGGCCTGACGGTGCGCGCCTGGGTGAGGGCGGCACGGTGGGTCGTCGGCAAGGAGGAGGGGAGGGACGGCGGCAAGGGCGAGGGGCAGTGGGAGGCTTACCGCGAGAGGATGGGCGTCGGCAGCGGCGAGTTGTAGATTGAGCAGGAGTGGCGTCATGTATCTGCATTGTTGTTCTCTCCCTCGCACTTTCCTCGAGCGAGACTGCGCAGGCTGCACGGGGCAGTAAAGCGGGCGAGAGCTGTTGCTGTCGAGAGCCTCGAGGAGGAGAGCCGCCCCGCGAGGTCCGTGCGCCTCCCTCATCCCCTCGCTCGTCTCGTGGCGCCTCGCGACGCTGTGAGGAGCTCGCAAAGGCAGCTCACGACAGCCTGCATGCGCCCTGACGCTCGCCCGACGCTGCCCTCGCCCGCATCGCCTCGCTCATCGCGCCCGCGTCGTCCGGACGACCGAGGTCCGTGCGCACGTCGCCAACTCGCCGTCGTCCGTCCTCCTTCGGCCCTCTCGCGCCTGCGCAGGCCTCGGCGACGACGTGCAACGACTGCAGCACCTGCAGAGCCAGTCGTCGTGCACTCGGCCGCTCTACAGGCCCACAGCACGCTCGAGGACCTCGAGGTGAATCCGCTTGAGCAGCTTGGTGCGACGACGCTCTCTGGATAGCTCCTAGCGCTCGCAGAGGCTCGCTGTGAGGAGTAGCTCTCAATCTCTTCGAGCAAGGAGAACTCAAGGGCGAGAACGTGCAGGTGAGATTGGCAGCTCCGTCCTCCTCGAGCCTCCCTCGACGACCTCGCGCGCCGCTCAAGTCTCGCGTCTGAACACCTCAAGCTCATAGGCCTCCGTCCTACTCGAGCGAGTGCTGCGCAAGCTGCGCCGGTTGTTGTTGTGGCAGAAGTCGAATCGGAGCACGTCGGTCGTGCGGAGGAAGGTGAGGAGGGCCGAGAAGGGAGGGTGACGCAGTGCGAACGCCGCGGGAGAGAGAGTGATGCAGTCGGCGAAGAACGACTGTCGGGCGATCGGTGAGGTCGGGTAGTCGGTCTGTAGGCGCAGCGCGACGAGGGAGGGAAAGTGGGAGAGGAAGGAGGCGAAGACGGGAAGGAATTCCTGCGGGCGCCTCCACGTCAGCGCGCGCACTGCTCGTGCCGTAGCAGTCAAAGTCGAGCGCACCGTGCTGAAGAGAAAGCCTTCTCCGACCTTGAGGTCGAGGTTGAAGACGCTCGGGAACGACTCGTTGCCGGCGAGAAAGGGCGGGCACGCGTACAGCGACAAGTGAACAGAGCGAGGCTTGGCCAGTCGCACGACGGCGTACATGAATCTGTAGTACGCCGAGCGCGACCTCTCGTTGTCCTCCTGCGCAGTGTCCAGCTGCAGCTCGAACCGCTTGAGAGGGACCGGGCCTGATCGAGCGACCTGTCGAGCACGGGAGCGCTCGTCAGCTTCAGCTGAAGGGGACGGAGGAGGGGAAGAGGACGAGCGAGACGGTTGACGCACTTCTTCGAGTGCCGGCAGGACGGACGCGCCGTCCTCGAGCGTGCCGTCGCCGGTCGCCGAGCCGTGCAGGCTCAGGACCTTTAACGAGGACCAGGGTACCGTGCAGCCCTCGAGTCGAGGATCCCACAGGTCGAGCTGCTCGAGATGCTCGCCCTTACCATCGGCGAGGAGGACCTTGTGCTCGCGCGTGATCGAGAGGCGCCGGATCGTCGTCGTGCGCAGGTCGAAAGTAGGGTCGCCGAGCGAGAACGGGCCGTCCAGCGACAAAGTAAAGAGCGACTTGAGCTCAGGAAGGATGCGAAGGACCCGTGACGGCATGACGTCCGTTTCCTTGAGCTCGTTGCCGACGAACAGCGACTCGAGGGCAGGACAGGCGACGAGCAGGTTGCCGAGGAGGATGGGCGCGTTGACCCAGCCGATGTAGATGCTCTTGATGTGGCCGTAGCACGGGGCTTGTCGTGACAGGAGGCCAAAGAAGTTGTCGACGAGGTGGTCCGGGTGCGCGAAATGGCCGGACAGGGGAGCGACCACCTGCGCAAGGGCGACCGGTCGTGCGAGCGCGTAGATGCGCCGGTTGACTCTGATGAGCTCGAGTCGGCGCCCGTACTCGTCCTCGTCTTCGTGCGCGTACTCGAAGATGAGGAAGAGCAGCTCGTCGGGGAGGTCGAGGAGGGAAGGCGAGCTTGTCGGCTCAGCGAGGACGGCTGTAGGAGCTAGACATCAACTTAGGAGCTTAAGGATATCTTCAGCAGGCTGAGCACACCCGCAGAGGCATCGTCAGAGCTTGAGAGGCTCATCAAGGCGAGGAGGTCGTGGCCGGGGTCGAGGACGAGGGACGGTCGTACGGGGCTCGCTGGACCGCGTGAAGGGGGCGAGCGAGTTGATGCACGTGCTGAGGAGCTGGACAGCAGGCTCGAGGCGGGTACGAGGGCCACACGAGGTGCGAGGTCGACCGACAGCTCATCGCGCTCCTCGCGGGCGACGACGACGCGCTCTCGCGCGCAGCTCGACGTCCTCCGGTCGCTCTTTAGTCGCGCGCAGCTCTCGCAGCTCTAGAGCACGACGCACGCTGAGAGACAGAGAAAGAGCCGTTCAATTCCACCCTCCTCTCCCTCCCCCTCTCCTCGACAAGTGCCTCTCTCCCTCCTCGCGCGCCTGCAGCCCTCTCAGCCCATGTGCGCCCGGTAGTCCCACCCACTGAGCTTCTTGCGGCCCATGACCTGGCCCGCGTCGAACGGCCTCGGCGCCGGGAACTGGGCCGACGGCGGGAACGTGCGCGTCGGGGCGTTCGGGAGGGCGAGGACCGAGGGAGGCGAAGGGACTGCGGGCGCGCGCGAGGAGGAGGGTCAGCGCGAGGCTCTGCAGCTCATGAAACGCGGTGAGAGTGCGAGAGAGACGCACTGCGCGAGAGGCTCGAGCCGCCGTTCATGCTCGGGGCAGGGGGAGCGCGCGTCGGCGCAGGCGCAGGAGCGGCTGGCGCCTGCCCGAGCGACGCCGACGCCGAGCTGTTGGTGCGCGAGTGGCCCATGCCGACCAGTGGCGGCGGGGCACGGCCGGGCGGAGGAGGAGGAGGCGGCGCGGCGGCGCTCGTACGGCCGGGAGGCGGCGGCGGAGCGCGAGGCGGTGCGCTCGTGGCGGCGGCGGCAGGCGACGGGCCGGGAGGAGGAGGAGGGGCGCGGGGAGGAGGTGGCGCTGGAGCGGCAGGCGGCGAGGCGGGCCTGGGCGGGGGAGGGACACGGCTCGGCGGCGGCGCTGGGACCGCTCGCGACGGTGCGCTCGACGGCGGTGCGGGCGGTGCGACAGGCGGGCGCGAAGGTGCGGGAGGCGCGGGAGGTGCTGGTGGAGGAGGGGGAGGGGGAGGCGCCGACGGCGCGGCAGGCGACGAGTTGCTCAAGAGCGATTCGGGGACGGCCGGCGGCGCCTTGCGAGTCGGCGGTGCGGGCGTCGGCCGACTCGGCGTCGGCGGTGCCGGGGGCGCAGCCGGCGACGGGCGAGCTGGCGGTGCCGGGACAGCCCTCGGCGGCGGCGGTGCCGGCACAGGCCGACCGGGCAGCGCAGGGCTCGCCCGAGCGGGGGGAGGCGGCGGCGCTCGCGGCGCGCTCGGTCCGCCCATGGGCGGGGGAGGAGGTGGCGGCGGTGCGGCGGGAGGGCCGCGACTGCTCGGTGCAGGTGGAGGAGGAGGGGGAGGAGGAGGTGGGGGTCCGCCGCCAGGAGGGGAAGGGCGGCTGCCGACTGGCGGCGGCGGCGGTGCGACAGGTGGTCGGCTCGGCGGCGCGGCGGCGGGTCGCGGAGGAGGGGCGACGGGCGGGCGAGGAGGTGCGCTTGGCGGAGCTCGAGGAGGGGCGACAGGCGGCCTTGGCGGAGCCGCCGCAGGTCGACCAGGGGGAGGGACTGGAGGACGGCTCGGCGGGGCGACGGGTGGCCTGCTCGGGGGCGCAACGGCTGGACGACTAGGCGGTACCGGCGACGCACGACCTGGAGGCGGAGGAGCTGCATCGGCACGGGAAGAGTCAGCGACCGAGCGAAGAGGGCGAGGCGACGGACGAGGCAGCGCACCTCCTCCGAGAGAGCTCGCGACGGGCGCGCCCGTCTTCTTGAGGGTAGGCATGCCGACGCCGGCAAAGATGCCGGCGAGCTGAGGCGGCGCGCCGCTGTCCTCGGCCGCAGAAGCCCCACCGGGGACGGGCGGAGCGCGAGGAACGGCGGGAGCACCTCGACTCGGCGCGCCGCCGCTTTCGTCGAGCACAGCACCTGCAGGAGTGAGTGCCCGTCAGTGCTTGCGGACACAGCGGGGGAAGGAGTGCGTGTCGGCTCGGGGAGGGGAGGGGACGGACCTGCGCCGACGGGCTTTGACTTGTCGACGGTGACGGCCTTCTTGAGGCCTTTGCCCTTCTGGATCTGGGCGAGCAGACTCGAGTCCATGGCGGCTGCTGTTGCTGTTGTTGCTGAGGGCGGGTGCTCGGGCTGATGACGAGGAGAGCGGGCGGGGGAAGGGGGGGCTGGCGACGGCGGCGGGCGAGTGCGGCTGGCGGTCGAGGAGGCTGTGCTGACTGACAGCTAGACTGCAAGGCTGTGCAAGCTGTGCTGCAGCTTCGAGAGCGAGCGTGAGGAGGCGAGGTGACCCGCTGCGAGCGAGGCCGACGTCCGAGACGACCACCGCTCGACGCACGACGCTAGAAATTCTCCGACCGACAGGCAGACGCACGTACTAGCTTCAGACCGTCGCCCAGCTCCTGAAACAACTCCTCGAGGCGAGGGACGCCGGCTCCCCCGCTCTTCGGCTCGTCGCGAGTGCCGGTTCCTCGTCCTCGTCTCTCTCTCGCTCCCACGTCCCTCGCCCAGCTACGCACGCCATGTCCCGCCCTTCTGCAGAGCAGCTCAAGCACGCCCAGGAGCGCACTATCGCCCGCCTCAACCAGGTCAAGACGCACTTTGACCAGCAGCCCGGCTCGGGTCGCTTCCACCGCAAGGTCGCCATCGTCACCGGCACCGGCTCGCAGAAGGGCATCGGGTGCGTCGTCCCTTCCTCGAGCTTGCGCCGGTTTGCGCTGACCCGAGGCGACCGCGTCCCGCAGCCGTGCCACCGCCCGCCTCCTCGCCCGCGAGGGTCCGTCAACCACGCCTCTCGCCCGCTCCCACGCACAGGCCTGCCTGCTGACTCTTGCTCTCCGTGCACTTACAGGCGCAAAGGCCCTCTACGTCCTCGACTTTGACGGCTCGACCCTCCAAGATTTCGCCGACGAGCTCGAGAAGAAGCACAAGGGCCTCTCGGTGCGTCCCTCGCTTCGCCACGAGCACCAGTACGCAGCTCGGCACTCCCCGAGTCGTTTGTTGACGCTCCATGATCATGCTCGCGGACGCAGGTCACGGCCGCGACGGGCGACGCCGCCGACTCGGCCCTCGTCGAGTCGCTTTGCCAGCGCGCGCTCAAGGAGCACGGCCGCCTCGACTTCTTCTACGCCAACGCGGGCATCACGGGCGCCAACTTCCACCTGCCGACCATGGACGAGGAGGGTATCATGGAGGTCCTGCGCGTGAACACCCTCAGGTGCGTCGACAGGTTCCTCGCTCGTTGGTCGACCCTCGGACTGCAGCGTCTCGGACCGGCGCAGCCTCGAGAGTAGTTGCCCGGGCGCAACATCTGACGATCTGCACTTGCAGCTGCTTCCTCGCCGTCAAGCACGCGTCGAACGCTATGAAGGAGAACCCGGCCGAGGCGGCGGGAGGCAGCATCGTCCTCACGGCGTCGGGTACGTCTCCTGCCGTTGACCCAGTCCCTCTCAGGCCTTCTCCTGACCTCCCTTGTCCGTCTCGCAGTGGCCGGTATCCGCTCGGGAGCAGGGCCGATGGACTACAGGTGCGCCGAGCCCGCTCGGGCCGCCTTCTCAAACCGCGAGCCGCACTGACCCTGTCGACCCCGTGCATCCTCGCAGCGCGTCCAAGGCGGCCGTCATCAACCTCGCCAACACCTCGGCCAACATGCTGACGGGCACTGGCATCCGCGTCGTGCGTCCCTCCCTCTCCCTCGCACGTTCCCCCTCGAGGCCGTCTCGCCGCCGACCCTCGCCGCGCAGCCTCTTGCTGACCCTTCCGCCCCGTCTCCCGCCTGCAGAACGCCATCTGTCCCGGCCTGATCGAGACGGGCATGACGACGTTCACGTTTGACCGGGCGCGCGAGCGCGGCACGCTCGGCAAGGTCGGGCAGCTCAACCCGCTCAGGAGGTGCGTCGGCGCTCGTCGCGCTCGTCTCCTTCCTCTCGGCCTCCTCCTCGAGAGCGAGGCTGAGAGGTGGCAGGTCGACGTAGCGCTCGCTGACTCTCGCGCTCCTCCTCGTCGACAGGTTCGGCATCGCCGAGGAGATCGCCCAGGCGGCGCTCTGGCTCGCTTCCGGTGCGTCTCTCGCCTGCACGTCCTCTTTCACGACGTCTCGAGACTAACACGGTGCGCTCTCGCTCGCAGAGGACTCGTCATACGTGCGTCTCTCCCCGGCACGAATCCTCACCTCGTCGCCCAAGGCCGGCGCGGCACCGTCGAGCGCTACTTCGGGCTTGGTGCAGACGGCAAGCTGACGCTCCCGCTGCCCTGCAGGTCAACGGCATCCACCTGCCCGTCGACGGCGGCCTGAGCAGCTCGCTCCCGGTCGTTCCCGGCCAGAACATGTGAGGGAGCTCTCGCGCGGACTTCTCGTCTTCTGTAGTCAGTGCTAGTATCTTCTGTGATGAAATCGAAGGTCTTTCAGTGCTCCTTGCCCTGCGAGCGCACGAGAGAACCGGTCGCGACGAGGTCGAGCATGCGCAACCTCGTCTCGCTCACTCGCACTCGCCTCGCAAGGGCTACGACGCGCCTCTCCGGCAAGTAGAAGCAGCTGTGGGCCCATCGCACGCTCGAGCGACGCGCATCCATCGAGCCGTTGCACCGCCTCTGCTCGCGCCGCCCTCGGTCTCATCTCCTCTTCCTCGACCACCTCGCCTCATGCGGGCATGTCGCCCCTCGAGCCCATAGCCGAGGCCGACGAGCGCCTGTACACCCGCACGCTGCCGGCCAGCGCGCGCAAGCCCGTCCCCTACTCGTCCCCGCCTCTCTCGCTCCCCTCGACCCCGGACGACCTCTCGCCTCGCTCGTCACCCACCCCAGGTGCCAGCGCCGCCACCACATCAGCAGCAGCAGTAGCAGCAGCAGCATCGCGCTCGCGCTCGGCCGAGCGCGCGGCCTTCAACGAGGCGCGTGCCCTGTACGACTCTGGTTGCGCCCTCTCGCGGGACGGCAACCCCCTCGCGGCGACGCGGCACTTCCGGCAGGCGGCCGTCGTGTTCGGCGACATGGACGGGCAGGAGAAGCGGCGCGACAAGAGCATGTGGCAGGCGGGCATGTGCTACGCGAGTTTGGGCATGCGGGCCAAGAAGCGCGGCGAGAGGGATACGGCGAGGGGTGCGCTCGAGCAGGTGCGTCGCTCGTCCCGCTCTGTACGTTGCGGAGAAGGCTGACGAGGTGCCTCCCCGCAGGCTCGGTCGTGCTTCCACTTCATCAACGAGCGCACCAAGGCGGCCATGGCCGCCTTCCAGCTCGCGCTCCTCGCGCTCCCCGACCTGAGCCAGGCGACCGAGCAGCTCAAGGCGGCCGCCGTCATGTACGCCGAGCTCGGCGACGAGGCGCGCGAGGCCATGTGCTACGCCGAGCTGGGCCACCTCTTCTCGGCGTCGGACCCCGACACGGCCGTCTTCTTCCTGAAGCAGGTGCGGCCTCGCTCGCTCACATTCCCCACCAGCTCGTGCACTAGCTGATTCCTGCGCCTGGACCTCGCAGTGCCTCCTCCTGTACCTCAAGCTCGGCGACTCGCACCGCGAGGGCAAGGTCCTGTACACGATCGGCCTCCTCGCCTCGTCTGCAGCGCTCGACGACCGCCGCACGGGCTACAACTACCTCGCGCAGGCGCGCGTCATCTTTCGCAGGCGTGGCGACACGGCCGACGAGGGTGACGCGTGCTACGCGCTCGGCAAGTCGAGCGTCAGGAGCGGCGCGTTCGAGCAGGCCGTCAAGCACTTCGAGGAGGTGTGTCACGCTCCATCTTGGTTTTGCATCGTCTGCGGCCCTTCTCGAGGGCTGCCCTGACGCCCTCTGTGCTCGGTTATCGACGCAGGCCTCGTCCCTCTTCCACTCGGCGCACCTCCCCGTCGACGAGGCGTGGGCGTCGTACCGCCTCGCGCTCGTCATGCTCAAGGTCCGCTCGGCCTCGCTCGCCATCTCGTACATGGCCGACGCGCGGCAGCTGTTCGCCGAGGCGCCTAGCGACGAGCGACACGCCGAGGGAAGCTGCTGCCTCCGGATCGCTGAGATCCTGAGCGGCGCGGTGGGCGGAAAGGAGGGAGGAGCAGAAGTCAGGGACGACGTGCGGGCTGCAGAGTTCTTTGACGAGGTGCGCTGAGCCTATTTTCGCCCTCTCGCGCTCTTTCGAGCGCGGCACTGACCCGAAGCTGGCTCCGCTGGCTGCCCGCCTTCTCGCCGCCGACGACTCGACCGCCTCTACACCCACTCCTTCCTCTCGCTCGACGCCGACATCATCTCGCGCTCGCTCCCTGTCGCGCATGCACGGCAAGGCCGCCGCCGCTGGCACGCCCTCCTCGCTCTCGCCCGCGGGCTCGTCGGCCCTCCTGCGCCGCCGCAGCACGATGAGCGTCGCGCGCGCCGAGGAGCGCCGCAAGCGGCTCACGCTCGTTGACGCTGCGGCTCTGGGCTCCGGCTCGGGCGCGGCGTCGTCGACGGCGCGGCCGGGCGCGAGCGCGCTCGAGAGCTCGGTCGGCGACGGCGGCGACAGCATGGCGGCGAGTGTGGGGCACGCGCATGGACACGGACATGCGCATGCGCACGAGCTCGAGCACGGGAGCGAGGTGCGGGAGAGTGGGAGGGCGGGAGGACGTGCGGCGGGGAGGGCCTCGGCAGCCGTCGAGGGAGGCGGTGAGGGGGCGTGGTGGGCCGTGGGAGGTGCGTCCCTTCCTCTCCGTCTCCCTCGCTCGCTTCTCAAGGTCGATGTGCTGATGCACGGCTCCCTTACAGATCGCTGAGCCGTCTTGCTCCTGGACATTCTCGAGGCGCGCGCCGGACGCCGTCCTCCTCTTCTCGTTTCGCTCTGGCCTCTCGGCTCAGCCATGCCATATCTCTCCATGTAACAGACACTTCTATCCTTCTCCACCGTCGCTCTCGCATCAGGAGAGGCCTGCGTGGACGAGCAAGAGCGTCGCGAGCGTCGGCGAGCGGAAACTTCCAGCTCACCCAGAGCGCTTGGGGTGCACAATATCGGATCTGTTACAGTATCGTGCGAGCGCTGCTGGGCTACTGCTTCGTTGCGAGAGGAGGGCGGGCTCGTCGTGCCGCCGGTCCTCGTCGTCGTCGTCGCAGCGAGACTCGTCCAGCCCCTGCTCACGCTCTCTCGCTCGACATCGAGACAGCTCAGCACCCTCGGTCGACCCAGCACACCCGAGCACGCTCACTGCCGCGCCGCTCCAGCTTGTCACCGTCGCCCTCGTACTCGTCATCACCTCCCCACACCCTCCCGGACTCGCTCCTCGCCTACAGCACTAGGACCCGCACGACTTGGTGAGTCACCTTTCTAGCCTATTCGAGGGCTCTCGAGAGCGGCAGCTGGGCACTGCAGCTGGTGGGAGGGCGCAGGAGCGGACCGCGCGAGGTGTTCGGCCAGGCGGAGCGGGGCGGTCACCACGGCTGGGGGCGCGCGAGCAGGGCGAGAGGGGCTGGCCGTCGTCGTTGAGGCCGTCGAGCTGCCCAGTAGCCGCTGCAGCCGACCCAGGGGCGCGCACGACGCACCGCCTCTCGGGCCCACACTCCTGGCAGCGGGCGAGGTATTCCTCCTCGAGCACAGCGCTGATGCTCCTGCCTGGCGCGTAGATCCACCATGGCCGAGTATGACACCCCGCTCGTGGTCGACAACGGTACCGGCGTGCGTCTCGCGCCCGCTCTCTCCCTCCCCCTCCCCCCGCCCAAGATGTGCGCAAGAGGCTAACCCGCTCGCGGCCTGCAGTTCGTCAAGTGTGGCTATGCCGGATCCAGTGAGTCGACGCATATCCTTCGAGGCTGGTCGTCAGCTCCTCGCTGAACGGCCGCTCCTCGTCGAAGTTGGCGGCGACCGTCACGAGCCGATCTGACCTATCCTCGCTCCCCGCGCAGACTTTCCCGCCCACACCTTTCCCTCCCTCATCGGTCGTCCCATCCTGCGCGCCGAGGAGCGAGGCCAGAGCGCGACGACGGCGGCGATCAAGGACATCATGGTCGGCGACGAGGCGTCCGAGTACCGCTCGTACTTGCAGCTCTCGCAGCCCATGGATCACGGCATAGTCAAGAACTGGGACGACATGAAGATCCTGTGGGACTACACGTTCCAGGAGAAGCTCAAGGTCGACACGCAGGGGCGCAAGATCCTCCTCACCGAGCCGCCGATGAACCCGCTCAAGAACCGCGAGAAGATGGCCGAGGTCATGTTCGAGGAGTACGGCTTCGGCGGCATCTACGTCGCCATCCAGGCCGTCCTCACGCTCTACGCCCAGGGTGCGCCTTGCTCTCCCCCTTTGTGTGCACGGACCTCCTGACTCGGTCTCTCTCCTCTTGTGCGCGCTCGCAGGCCTCCAGTCGGGCGTCGTCGTCGACTCGGGCGACGGTGTGACGCACATCGTCCCCGTCTACGAGGGCTTCGCGCTCCCGCACCTCACCAAGCGCCTCGACGTCGCCGGTCGCGACGTGACTCGGTACCTCATCAAGCTCCTCCTCATGAGGGGCTACGCCTTTAACCGCACGGCCGACTTTGAGACGGTCAGGCAGATCAAGGAGAAGCTGTGCTACACAAGGTGCGTCGGCGCGCTCTCTTTCCCGAGGCCGACGAGTCGGCGAGACTCGCGCTCTCGTTACCCGGCAGCGTTCTCGACCAACACGTCCTCTTCCGCCGCAGCTACGACCTCGACCTCGACAAGCGGCTAAGCGAGGAGACGACGACCCTCGTCGAGAACTACGAGGTGCGCTCGTCGTCATCGTCACCTCCCAACTTTCCTCGACTGACACTCCCTCGTCTTCCTTCTCGATCTCCCTCGCAGCTTCCCGACGGTCGCGTCATCAAGGTCGGCTCTGAGCGCTTCGAGGCGCCCGAGTGCATGTTCCAGCCGCACCTCGTCGACGTCGAGCAGCCCGGTGTCGCCGGTCCGTCCTCCTCGCTCGCTGTTCTTCCCTCCCCACCCGCAGCGAGACCTGATGCTTCTCAACGTCGCGCAGAGCTCCTCTTCAACACGATCCAGGCGGCGCCGGTCGACGTTCGCCAGGAGCTGTACAAGCACGTCGTCCTCTCGGGCGGCTCGTCCATGTACCCGGGCCTGCCGTCGCGCCTCGAGAAGGAGATGAAGCAGCTCTACCTCACGCGCGTCCTCAACGGCAACCCGGAGCGTCTCTCGGTGCGTCTCTCTCGCCAAAACGCCGTGCGACGCTCGGACCCTCTCGAGGCCTGAGCGCTGACTTTCTCCTTCTTCGAGCGCTCGCAGAAGTTCAAGATCCGCATCGAGGACCCGCCCCGGCGCAAGCACATGGTCTACCTCGGCGGTGCCGTCCTCGCCGACGTGCTCAAGGACAACACGAGCTTCTGGGTCACCAGGGAGGAGTGGGAGGAGCAGGGCGTGCGTGCGCTCGACAAGCTCGGGCCGAGGGAGTAGAGGACCGAGCAGGATGCGCAATGGACCCTTCTGTGACTGTGTGCGCTGGTGCGTCGAGCGAGAGCGGCCCTGACTGTGCGCGATCAGAGGAAAGGGAGGAGAAGCAGGTCCGTCCCTGCTCCCGCCTCCTAGCCGCTCTGCAGCAGGCTCTCTGTCCACCCGGGTAGGACAGTGAGTAACATGAGCGGTCGAGCAGGCTGAGAGAAGGAGAGAGCCAGAGAAAACGCGCTCAAGCCTCTTGCCCGGGACCTTCCAAGCAGAAAAAGGTCAACGCGAGCTCGCCAGCCTGGTTTAAAGCCGGGTTGTGCTACCTCTCGAGACTCAGCGAGACGCAAGCTCTCTTTGAGCCACCTGGACCCCACCATTAGACAGGAAAAATGAGGTCGACCTTGTGCTCGACGAGGAGGAGGTCGCTTTTAAAGGCGCTCTGGCCGCTCCAATACCGCTTTAAAGCCGGGTTGCGCTACCTCTCGAGACTCAGCGAGACGCAAGCTCTCTTTGAGCCACCTGGACCCCACCATTAGACAGGGAAAATGAGGTCGACCTCGTGCTCGCCGAGGAGGAGGTCGCTTTTAAAGGCGCTCTGGCCGCTCCAATACCGCTTTAAAGCCGGGTTGCGCTACCTCTCGAGACTCAGCGAGACGCAAGCTCTCTTTGAGCCACCTGGACCCCACCATTAGACAGGAAAAATGAGGTCGACCTTGTGCTCGTCGAGGAGGGCCCCCCCTCTCAACGTCCTTTCTCGCTTGCCTCGTCGTCTCTCGGCTGAGCTACAGGATCGCACGTTCACGCGCTGCATCGACTTTGACCCCAGGGGCGCAGACGAGCCGGCCGCCGAGCGGGCTCGACGAGCGGGAGGAAGAGGAGGCCTGAGCGCAACGAGCTGGACAGGACCAAGCTCTCTCGCTCGCGCAAGCTGCAGCCGAAGCGTTCCTCGGTGCGTGCAGCTGAGTGCAGAGGACACACGCGTTCGAGGGCAAGGACGGCGGATGCCGAGCGAGGAGGCCGAGAAGCAGAAGCAGGCTCGAGGGAAAAGTCGCTTGACGACTCGCAGTGTCTATTGCACGAGCTCTCTACCAGATTCAGCCTGACCTCAGGACGCTCTACTTGGCCACCTGCGCGGGCGGGAACCACTCCTGGTCCGGGTGCTCCTTGAAGTTTGAAGTACGCCGTCGCCCACTCGCTCTCGACCTTCTTGATGACGCGCGCCGTGTTGCCGACGGCGACGACGAACGGCGGGATGCTCTGTAGAGTCCATGCGCGTCGAGCTTGTCAGTCCGTGCAAGCCTAGAAGCTCTCGCTCGAGTGGCGACCGGCGAGAACGCCAGCGAGCCGCACGGCCGACGCACCTTTGTAACGACGCTCCCGGCGCCGATCGTGGTTCCACGGCCAATCTTGACGCCTGGAAGGACGACGACCGACGCGGCGAGCCAGCAGTCGTCGCCGATCTCGATGGGCGCGCCCATCTCGGGGCCGCTTGTGCCGTTGCGGATGGCCGGGTCGGTCGGGTGCGTGCCGGACAGGCTGCGAGCGAGCGCGAGGCGGGCCGAAGGAGGTCAGGAGAGGTGTCAGTGATGTCGAGCATCACTTTACGAGGCAGCTCCGGCGACGAGGTTGCGTCGAGCGAGCGGACAAGGTAGCTGACGCACAGCGAGACGTTGGAGCCACAGAGCACGCGCGAGCCAATCTTGACGTCGCACGTGTTGAGGCAGACGAAGTTGAAGTTGAGGAAGACCTGCACGAGGAGATGGGCGAGTCAGCCAAAGGGGCTCGAGCGCGAGGAGGGAGCGCGCGAGCTCTGGCAAGAGGCCGAGGCTCGAGCGAGTGAGGGAGACGCGCGTTCTTGCCGAAGCTGCGAAGAGGCTCAAGAGCATCAGCACGACTTGTACGAGGTCATGCTCGCGCAGCTCGGGCGAGAAGCGGTGGACGACTCGACGCACGAGATGCGCTCGCGGTAGTCGAGCTTCATGGGCGGCTCGACCCAGGGATAGTCGCCCAGCTGCTCGTCGTCTTGTTGCTCGTCGTCCTTCTTGGGCGGGAGGTCGGGCAGGCTCAGGACGCACCTGCGAGAGCAAGGAGCCGGGTCAGCTGGTCGGGGTGCGAGACGCTGAAGGAGGCGAGAGGGCAGGACGCACTTGCGCAGGAGCTCGACGTGCTCCCTCCTCGTAACATCGAGAGCGTCGCGGTTGTAGGCGGCGCACGCCTGGCTCGCCTTGCGCCGTTCAGCCGTGAGGTCGGGGACGAAGGCGGTGTAGAGCTCGCCACGCTCTACGAAGAAAGGCTGGGTCAGCTCGAGAGGGCGTGTACAGGACCAGACGGCAGGCACACACCCATGCGAGCGCGGTTCTCCGCGAGGTCGATGCCGTTCCACGAGCTGGCCATGTTGAGGTGATGAGGGCGGGGTTGACGCTGTGGCGGCGCGAGGAGCGGATGGGGCGAGGCGAGTCTGGCGCGTGTGCGCTGCGACAGACCGGCAGGAGGGCTGGCGGCTAAGTAGGCACGGCTCTGAGCTGTTGCGAGAGAGCGAGAGCGCGTCGACCCCGAGCACAGCCTCGCCGGCTCGCACTTCTCTCGTGCCGGACCTTCCGGGGCCACGCTTTCGCCAGCGAGGAGTCGAACAGCAGCACATCTAGCTTGGCGGGTCATTGCGACAGCTCGCAAGTCGCGAGCGCGGCTCGTCGTCGCGCGCACGGACCCGGTCCTCTCGCTCACTCTCGTCGACGCTCGCAGCTGCTCACACACACAACTCGTGCTGCTGTGCAAGCGTGTACTCGTCAAGGGAACTGCTACAGATGAGTGAGCGTTTACTTGAAGACTGCGGGCGCGCGCGCGAAGACGAGGAGGGTCAGCGACGGCGACGACGAGACGAGGCGCGCGAAGAGAAGGCGGACGCACCCTTGCCGTCGGCGTACTCCTTGCCGTCAACGGTGTGCTCCCAGGTCCAGGCGCCAGTGATGAACTCCCGGTCCTTGACCCAGTCGAGCGGCTCGAACGAGTACGACTCGGCGTCCGGCGCGACCTCGAAGATGGCGTTGGCGTCCGAGCCACGGAGGAGGTAGACACCGCTGCACAATCACGACGACGTCAGCATGGACGCAGGAGGAGCGAGATGAAGAGGACGCACGTGATGAGCGAGTCGTTGGCCTTGCCGTAGACGCCCATCGAGCCGAAGAGGTACTTGCGCGACCTGTGCACAGACAACGACAGGGTCAGCATGTCTATACGCAGCGAGAGGAGGTACAGGAAGGATGACGTACGCCTCGAGGCGAGCGTGGAGGCCTGCGAGCGACAAGGGAGGGAAGGACGAGGTCAGCTCGACGGCGCCGGTGAGTAGACGACGAGCGACGGCGAGAGGGACGCACCGCCGACGAGGTTGGACGACATGAAGACCTGGGTGAGCTCGTCGTTGTACTCTGCAGGGGAGGACGAAGCGAGAGTCAGTCGAGCGAGCGGAGAAGAGGCTCGAGCGCCGAGGGAGCGACGACGCACTGTACGACACCTTCCAGAGCGAGTAGTCCTGGGTGAAGGCCGGGTACTGGCTGTCGAGCCACTTGAGGGCGTCGACCGTCTCGAGGTTCGAGTACTGGCGCTTCCACTCGTCGAGCGGGAACGACGCGGGCTTGCCGAGGGCCTCGCACGGGTGCTTGGCCTTGGGGGCCTCAGCCGCCGGCTCCTCGTCCTCCTCCTCCTTGGCGGCGGGCTTGGCCTCCTTCTTGGGGGCGGCAGCCGGGGCCTCGGCCTTGGGCTTGGCCTCCTTCTTGGGCGGCGTGTAGACGACGGCCGTCTCGACCGGGGTCGGCTCGACCTTGCCGAGGACCTCGAAGAACGCCTGCTGGTGGATGACCGTCTGCCAGTAGCGGACAATGTTGACGTTGACCTTGCGCCACTCGGCGTCGAGGACGTTCTCAAAGCCGCGGAAGAGGACCGACGCGACAAAGATGTCGGCGAGGGTGACGCGCTCGCCGACGAGGAAGGTGCGGGTCTTGAGCGCGTTCTCGAGGTACTCGAGGTGCTTGACGGCCTTGGCCTTGGCGGCCTCGACGGCGGGCTTCTGGTACGGCGCGGCGCCGGTCAGGGGGCGGAACCAGGCGGCGAGCGAGGGGAGGAGGTCGGCGTTGGCCCACGAGGCCCAGCGGAGCGCGTCGGCGGCGTCCTCCTTCGAGGCACCGAGAACGCCCGACTTGTTGTCCTGGGCGAGGTACGAGGCGATGGCGAGCGCCTCGGTGAGCTTGTAGTCGCCCTTCTCGAGCGCCGGGACCTGCAGGCGGGGGACGGACAGTCGAGGTCAGCGCGCGTCTCTCGCCAGCAGGACGTCAAGGAAGGCATGACGCACGAGACCAAGCGGGAACTTGGCGAGGTAGTCGGCACCGACACCGCCCTCAGCGAACGGGTTGACCTTGACCCACTCGACGTCGACGCCCTCGTACTTGGCGACGACGAGCGCAGCGCGGGTGCGGGGGTTGCCCTCGAACTGTGAGATGCGCAACAGAGACGAACAAGTCAGCGATCTGCGCGTCGTAGAGCGAGAGGTGGTGGTGCTCGTCGTCGTCGGCCTGTCGTGCCGATCCCTCGCTCGTCTCGTCGCCGCTCGACGAGGCCGAGACCGCGCGCAGTCGCTGCCAAAGCCGCCAACCTGGGTGCACACGCTGCTGCAGAGCCCCCAGAGGCTGTGTGGCGGGCGTGGCGCAATTCTTGCTGGCGCGGGTGGAGCGAGGGGGGAACGTGGCCTCGGTGCTCGACGACGACGACGCTGGGGCGGGCGAGGAGGGGCTTAGGAGGAGCGCAGACGCACACCGTAGACCTTGACAGCAGACATCTTGAGCAAAGAGCAGTAGGGTGTGCGTGAGGAGGGCGAGGGGGGAGCTCCTCCTCCTCGAGCTCGAGCGCGGCCGCCGGCCCTCCTCATCTCCGTTCCAGCCCCCGCTCTCGCTGCATGCGCTCTCTATGGACCGGCAGGACTGCTCACAGCTCGCTGTTGCACCCACGCACGGTCCAACTCTCGTCACCGCTCGTGCTGTCCCGCCTCGCCCTCCTCGCAACGACGGTCCCACCGCTCCGCCGCCGCTCGCACCTTGTCTGGCGTGAACGACGACCAGTTGCTCCACCGCGCCTTCCTCTCGCCGCTCGCGACCCACTCGGCGAACCCGGGCGAGCCCTCGACAGCGCCCAGCACGGCCGCGCACGCCGGGAACCGCTCGCCGAGCGTGCCGTGCTGCTCTGGGCTCGGCGCCGCGAGCGGGTTGGCGAGCGAGAACGGGAACAGGTCGCACACCATGCTGAGCGTGTAGGCGATGCTGCACGCCGCCGCGCTGAACAGGACGCCGCCGTTCTTGAGCTCGCGAGGCCGGAGCGCCGCATTGCGCACGGGCCCTTCCTGCGCGAGGTGGTGCTCGAGGCTGCGCAGGAACGGAAGGACGCGCTCGCGCTCGAGCTCGGCGCGCTCGTCGCCCTCGAGCCAAGTCGGCGACGAGGCGCGGTTGTAGAGGACGGCGGAATTGAAGTCGGCGGCCGAGGCGAGCATGTCAACGCGGGCTTGGTCGAGCGCGTTCAGCTGCGCGCGAGAGTCCGCGAGTCAGTGTGTGCGCTTCAGCAGCATGCTTCAGTCCAGACAGAGATGGCGCGCACCTGCTCGACCTCGTCCCCAAGCTCCTCGCCGACGACCCGCTCGAGGTAGCGCAGAATGGCGCTCGTCTCGGCGACGGCGGCCTCGCCCTCGTCGCCCTTGACCTTGAGGACGGGGAGTGCGCCGAACGGCCACTCGTCCGGGTCGATGTCGCCGCGCTGCTTGGCGGCGTGGTGTGCCTGGTCCTGCGAGAGAGGGAGCAAGGGGCGTCAGCTGTGCTTGCGCTACTCGAGAAAGGTCGGACGCACATCGTAGGGGTGCTCGGTGTAGGTGAAGGGCACGCGCGCAGCCTTGAGCTGGAGCAGAGCTGGGTACGCTCGTCCTGCGTGGTCGGCGGGGGAGGGGGGAGCCGGCGTCGTCAGCTCAGGCGCGGCGGTGCTGGGAGAGTAGTGGGCGCACCCCTGATGGGCCAGTACACGAGCTCGAGAGTCGGCAGCATGTCGAGAGCGCTGGCAGAGCAGGGACAGCGAGGACAAGGAGGAGGAGGCGAGCCGCCCCACCCGTCGGCCGAGTTCCGGAAGCCGCTCTCTGCGGATTTTCCACGTGCGACCACAGTCATGCAAAGGCGTCTAGGATTACCAGCGGGAGAGGGAGAAAGTATGACAAGGGGTGGACAGGATGGCGGCGCAAAGACGAGGAGGCCGACCCGGGGGAAAACTAGAAACAGAGGTGCAAGGACAAGTCGAGGCGACGACTGAGAGCGCTCACGACGTCGCGAGCTCGTACACCGTCTCGGGCGTGAGCGACTTGAGGACGAGGCCCGGCTCGTCAGCCTCTGGGCCCCAGACGCGCTTGAACACGTCCTCGCCCTCGACGTGCAGCTCGCGCTCGAGCCCCTCGAGGTGCCCTGCGCGGCACTCGTCGGCCCAGATCATCTTGAGCGCGGCGCAGAGGCTGCGCAGGCCGAGCGCGAAGCCGCGATCGGGCTGGTCCGGGTGCGTCGGCGGGAAGCGCGCGACGATGCGGCCGTCGGGCGCAAACTCGCCCGGCTCGAGGTCGAGCGACAGCGAGTCGGCCTCGACCGGGTCGACAAAGTCGTCGCCCGTCGTGCAGTGCGCAAAGTCGATGAGCCGGATCGTGACGGCGCCGGCGACCTTGCTCTTCTTGCTCTTGGACCGGCGGTGCGAGTGCTCGCCCTTGGGCCTCGAGCCGTGGCGGTGCGAGCCGTGACGCTCGTGGGCGCCGTGACTGCGCGTGTGCGGCTCGTGCCCGTGGTGGCGGTGCGCGCCCGACGACGACGGGTGGATCGTGCGCTCGTCCGAGCCGTCGTCCTCGTCGTCCTCGTTGCCGCCGACCGAGAGCGCTCGAGCGCGACGCTGTGGCGGACCCGAGCTGCGCCCGTTGACGATGTCGGCGTCGGGCGGCGAGTCGCGAGCCGAGGCGAGGCGAGCCCAGTCGCTCGCCGGCGAGTGGTTGGGCAGGCTCGACGAGAGCGCCTTGAGGTTGACGGCGGGCGCCGTCGGCTCGGCCATCTGCTCGAGAACGCTCTTGCGGTACGCCGCCTGCACGTCGGGATCGCCGTCGTAGATGAAGAGGAGCGACGCGGCGTAGAACCGGAAGCGGTCGAGGCCGAAGACGATCGACGCGAGGCGGTACAGCTGGCGCAGGATGTGCGGGATGTGGTACGCGAGGATGCGCTCGCCGTCGTGGAGGAACGAGGCGAGGACCGAGGGAAAGTCGCCGATCGTGACCTTGCGGCCAAAGTACTTGTCCTGGAAGACGTAACGCTCCTCGGGCGCCTTGTACACCTGTCGACGACGCACAGTCAGCGACGAGCTACTTCTCGAGCGCGCGAGAGACAGAGAGCGGTTGGAGAGGAAGGGAGAGCGCACCTGCATGCCGCAGATCCGGACGCCGAGGTCGTGGCTCGTCGTCTTGGAGCACTTCTTGGTCTGGCTCTTCTTCTTCTCGGGCGTCGCGAGGATGCCGTACTGGCGCGTGCCCATCTTGAGGTCGAGGACGCACGGCTTCTTGAGCGTCCCCGTAAGGTCCTCCATGAGGATGAACTGCTCCTGGCGCGACGGCGTCGCCGGCTGCGGCGGCGAGGGCGCACGAACGGCGGGCGACGACGGCTCGGGCGTCGGGTAGGCGGCAGCGAGCGAGGAGGGCGAGCCGGCGTGGGCACGACGAGCCATGGGCGTGTCGTCGGCAAGAGGAGGAGGACGAGTCGCCGTCGTTGGCGTGGTCGGCGTCTCGCCGACGTCGTCCATGGCGAACATGCCCTCGTCGCGGTCGCCAAGGCTCGACTTGCGGCCTCGCAAGGCCGCCGCAGCCGTGGCACGGTCACCGCTCGTGCTGCGCCGCACCTCGTCGCCATCGCCGTCTCCCTCGCACTCGCCGTCGGCCGCGTCGCCCGGGTCCTCGACCTCGACGTCCTCGGCAACATGCTCCTCGCGCTCGAGGGGCGAGCGAGGCGCAAAGACGGCGCTGTGCGAGGCGCGCAGGCCCGGGCGGAGCGACGCCTCGGCCGGGCTGCCGCCAAGCGGCGTCGTCTCGGGCGACGCCGACGCGCCTCGGTCCGACGCCGTGCCGCGCTCCTCTGCCGCCGCCGCCTCGCGCAGCGCCGCAGCGACGTCGCCCGTGCTGTGCAGGCTCCGCATCTTGCGGCGCTTGCCCTCCTTCCACCCTCGCCGGCCCTCGCGCAGCTTGGGCGAGCTGAAGACCTCGCGCAGGACCTGCTCGCACAGCTTGGTGTTGACCTTGGTCGAGCCGGTGCCGGCGATGCTCGGGCTGGCGCGGTGCGACGTCCACGAGGCGGGCGAGGGAGGGCAGAGGGTGGTCGGGCGGGCGGGCGAGAAGCGCCGGGCAAAGGCTGAGGGGAAGCCGGAGAAGTCGGACGAGTGCGCACGGCCGCGAGCCGAGCCGCCGAAGAGGGCGCCGTCGACCGGGGTCGAGTTGGGCGTCGGCGGGACGGCGACCGGGGTCGAGGGCGACTCGGCGAGCGGCGGGAACGACGGGACGTGCGCGAGCTGCGCCTTCTCGCACACGCTGCCGGCGATCGAGTACGACGACGGGAGGAAATCGGGCGACGAGAGGAGGCCTCCTCCCGGCGAGTCGTTGGCGGCCGTCTCGGGGTCGGTCGAGCGCTCGCCGGCTCGACGCGCACGGCGTCGGCCCGTCGACTTGCGCAACCCTTTGACGGCGTCCCACACCATGCTGTCGGGGATGATGTGGCGGTTGCGCTCGAGCGTGACCTCGGGCACCTCCTCGTCGCGCTCGTCGAGCTGGCCGCTCTTCTGGCGGAAGACCCTCCTCGCCGGCGAGTTGGCGCCGGTCCCGGCGGGGGACGAGTGCCGGCGCGAGAGGCGCGCACCGGCCTTGTCGTCGGGCTCGACGGGCGAGGCGGGCCGAGGAAGCGCGGTCGAGGGCGCGCGGCGGTACGTGACGTTGAGGACGCCGAGGTACTGCGGGACGAAGCCGAGCAGGCGCGGGCTCGTGCGCTCGACGGCCTCGTAGAACTGGTTCTCGCGCGACGTGAGGGGCTGCGAGCGAGAGGGGGAAAAGTCAGTGAGCCGCTCGAGCGTGATCCAGAGCGGGAGGGACCGTGCACGCACCTTGCAGACGGCCTTCTTCGAGAAGCGGAAGATGTGCGAGTGCCCGCCGACCTGGTGCCGGAACGGCTCGAGCGGGACCGTCGCGCTCGTGCGCCCGTCGCCGCCGACGAGGCGGCTCTTGAAGTCGCTCGCGCGCCCCATGTCGCGCCGCATGCTGACCTCGCCGCCGCCGCCCTGCGCGAGCTTGTCCTGCAGCGCGCCCATGTCGACCTCGTACTCCTCCTCGCCGCCCTCGTGCGCGTCGTCGAACGCGTCGTCGCCCTCATCGACGTCATCGACGTCGACCTCGGACCCGGAGCGCTCAGTCCCCTCCTCGCCCGTCAGGTAGTCGTCGCCCGTCCAGTCCGACACGCTCGACGAGTACTCGCTCGTGCTGCCCGTCCACGAGTCGTACTCGCTGCGCTCCTCCTCGGCGTCCGAGATGGGCCGAGGCGGCGCGGGCGAGGGCTGCTCGAGGCGCTCGGCGAACCCGACTCGACTGCTGCTGCCGGCGGCGTCATGATGCGGAGGGACGCGCAGCGCCGTAGGCGTCGTGGTAGGCGAAGGTGAGGTCGGCAGGAGGGGAGCGGGGGTGGGTGCGTGTGCGGGTGCAGGAAGGGCGGCGGGCTCGAGCGAGCGCGGCGCCTGGACGGACGGCTCGCGCGGCCGGTCCGACCGCCGCCGCTCGCCGAGGAGGGCCTGCGGCGGCGAGTGGTGCGGCGTCGTGTGCCGACTCGGGTCGAGGGACAGCCGCGGTGAGTAGAGGAGCTTGAGCCCGGTCGAGACGGGCGGGACCGACTCCTCGTCGTCGCCGTCGAGGTCCTCGGTCGGCGACTGCGACAATGGGTGCGCCTCGTCGTCCTCGTCGTCCTCGACGAGCGCCGCCTCGGGGAGGCGACTGCTCGTCAAGCCCGAGCCGAGCGCCGACGCCGGGAGCGGCAGAGCCGGCTCGCCGAGACCGAGGCCGCGCCCCTCGATCGAGGGCAGGTCCGGGATGGGGCTCGACGTGCCGACGCTGCGCGGGCTGTAGTGCGAGTGCTGTGGCGTGAGGTGCGGGCTGGCGGGTCGCGAGGTCGAGAGGCCGCTCGGAAAGGGGTGCTGGTGGAGGGGGAACGACGCCGAGAGGGACTGTGCGAGGGAGGGAGGCGGATGAGGGGCGTAGGCTGCGTGTGGTGCGTGTAGAGGAACGGGTCGGACGGGCGAGGTCGGTAAGGGAAGGGGAGAGACGGCCGGCGAGTGGTGCCCAAGGCGGCTCGGCGCTCGAGACGAGGTGCGCGAGCGGCTGACGCTGTGCGGGCTCGTCGGCACGGGTGCAAAGATGGTGGCGTCGGGCGAGGCGAGCGGCGACGAGAACGTTAGGTAGCCGTCGCCGACGGGCACCGTGACCGTGTGCTCGCGCTCGCGCTCGCGCTCCTTGCCCTTGGCCGACGAGCTCGAAGACGGGTGCCGCGACTTACTCGGCGAAGGTCGAGGGCCGGCTCGTCGCCCTTCAACGCCTGCCTCGCCGCCCTCGCCCGCTCGCGCCGTCTCCTTGAAGAGCTGGAGGCTGACGCTTGCCTTCCTCCCTCCACCGCTCGGCGGTCCCATGGCGCCCGCCAGCGTGCTCGACGCATCGAGCTGGGACGGATGGCGGTGCAGCGACGTGAGGGTGCTGTCGCGGGTCGAGCGCGACGAGACGGGCGGGCGGTCGAAGATCGAGCTACCGAAGGACGACGCCGCGGCCGACGAGGCGGGCGACGCAGCTCGAGGGGACCGCGGTCGTGAAGAAGGAGGCTCGGCGGATGCAGGTGCTGCCGAGTTGGCGAGGGCGAGGTCGGAGAGAGCTCGGGAGAGGGCGGCGGGGGAGGGGGTGCTGCTGGACGACGAGGGCAGAGGCGGCGCGAGGGCCGTGTGAGGCTCGTTGTTGGCCATCTTGTCGGCGACCTGCGGGTACAGGGAAGGGTACAGGGCGAGCGTGCGAAGGGAGAGGTCAGCAATCCGGCCTCGAGATGAAGACGAAGCGTGGCTGTGTCGCGGCCTGCGTGCGCATCGCTGACGCCGGCAAGATGCTCCCACACCGATAGCGTACACGCCATGTCCGGTCTGGCCCGCCCCGCTGCTGTACCGGCGAGCGGACGCGCTGACCGCTCGAACGAGGCGGTGACGGACGCCACTGGAGCCCGGTTCTGCGCTCCTCGGGGCGCGTCTGAAGGGCGGAGGGGGAGCACAGACAGTGCAGGAGGGAGCTGCGCACCTTGTCCTGGCCGCGAGGGCCTTGCGCGAGGTTGTTGCTCGCGTCGGCGGGGTGCTTGGCGATGGCGGGTCGAGGGAGCTCGCTCGGGACGAGCCGTGTGCGCGGGTGCGCCGAGGGGTTCTCTGGCGACAGTGCGGTGCTTGAACTGGGTCGCTCCGTGCAGCGGGTGCAGGGCGAAGGGTGGTGGGGCAGGTCAAGCCGCAGCTCCCATCTCCGCGCGCCTCGACCTCGCCTTCCCGCTACCGCACACCGCTCGAGCGGAGCCACGACTAGGTACACAGCTGAAGACATCTTCTTTGGAGAGCCTGCGCGGGTCTGAAGTCTCCCGGTGCTGCGCTGGCTGCGGCACGAGCTGCTTCTCCTCCTCGTCCCGCGGGCCCGCCTCGTCGTCTGGCGACCGCTCGAGCTGAGAGGGCCACGTTCTGCAGCATCTCTCGCCGGCCTCTCGTTCTCGCTAGCGCTCGCCTTGCCCGCGCGCGATCCTGCCCTATCCGTCAGCAAGCGCGCGCGGCCCACGTTCTCCCAGTGCACGTTCCGGCCCGCAACAAGCCTCGCAGGCCGAGCGCTGCCCTTGCGCGCCTCGCGCATCCTCCGAGGGAGCTCTCGCAGCTCGATCGCGCCGCTGGATCGAGCGCAGGAGCGGGCGAGGGACATCTCTGCGCCTCCTCCTCGAGTGTGCTCGGCCCTCTTCTCCGGCTCGTTCTCGCGGCGGGGTCGCTCAGGTCGTCGAGCTCTCGCCGCAGCTCTCTCCTGGTGGTGCATAGACAGTGAGGCATGGCCGAGAGCGCACCGTATCGTTGCAAAGTAGACCAGAAGGAGGACGATCTGCTCCGCCCTCCGGCTCGCGCGCTCGCCGCCCACTCGACAACAGAGCCCTCATTGCGTGCGACCGAGCGCTCGGACATTGACGAGGACGATATGCACGGCTAGCGCGCGGTCGAGGGCCGTGAGAGCGAGCCGGGCCCGCTGTACCGGTGCGCCGAATCGTCGCGGGCCGACATGGGCGAGCGCAACGGCGCGAAAGGACAAGCGCTGGCCGTCCGTCGAGATGGCTGCATAGCTCGAGAGCGTCGGTTTTGACGTCGACGTCGCTCAGGGGAGTGCAGCTTGGCCTCGGACGGGCGAGGGCGGGAGGGCGCGCTCGGGGTGGGTGAGGCGCCAGTCGAGCTTGCCGTCCTTGAGCTCCTGGATCTCCGAGTAGGTGATGCTGCGTGCAGCGCGTGAGTGTCAGTACGTCCCGACCACGCATACTTCCACCGGAGGTGGCTGCCCGCTTGCGCCGGCTGCACACCATGCGGCATGAGGAGCTAAGCCGACGCACCGGAACTGGTCCTGGCAGGCCTCCATGCCCTGGTACAGCTCGTGAACACGGTCCATGTAGTACTTGTGCGCGATCTTGCGCACCTCGGGCGCTGTTTCGGGGGGCGCAGGAGCCGGGTCAGCGAGGCGAGAGGGGGGAGAGGTGGGGAGGACCGAGGAGGACGGACATTGAGGCGGAAAGGCGGTCGCGCTGCAAGCGGTGAGGGGGATCAGCTCGTGCAGAAGAATGAGGAGGAGGAAGGACGCACGGGTCGACGCCAACGTTTGAGAGCAAGACGCTGAAAGTCCTCGCGAGGTGCTGCGGGTCGAGGAGGAGAGGCACTGGGAGTCAGCTCATGCTCGGCTCGCTAGGGGCGTAGGTGGGGCTTGTCGAGCGTACCTGTGCAGTGAACCACTCTGCAGTCCTCGCCTTGAGGAGGGCGTGGCCCCGGAGCAGCCTGCCGACGGCCTCCCAGTCGTCCGAGCCCTTCTCGAACACGGCTTGTGCGAGGAGGACGCGCTCGTGCGTCGTCGTCTGCTGGAGCAGGTGCGCCTCGTCGGGCGACATGGGCAGGGCGGGCGTGGTCGAGGTCATGGCGACTTGGGGCGAGAGGGAGGGTGGAGGAGAGCCGAGGCGATGAGGGCAATGGCGGCGTCGGATGGGCGTGAGAGTGCTGCAGGATGTCGTAAGCTACTTGTGCAGTGTCCTGGCGGCGTCGCTGAGCCGCACGAGGAAGTGCAAGGTGTTGAGACGAGCCCAAACGTCCGAGGCGGAACTCGACGGTGCGGGCGGCCAACGACGACGGCAGCAGGGCTGGCTCGCTCTCTCGGCCAGTCTCTCTTACTCTGTCAGCGTACCCGGCAAAGCGCAGCCTACGGCGAAGCAGCCGCTCTCTCTCGCGCAAGAGCCCGCTCGACGATGCACGACAAACCCCGCCTTTTCTTTGCAGACGGGACAAGGAGCAGGCAGGCTGGCAGTAAAGTAGAACGAGGACAAGGAAAGGGGAGCAACGTGTGGGGGACTGAACATGGCGGGCGAGCGGTGAGGCGGCGGGATGGTCGAGGGGGAGGTATGGGGAGGGAGGGGCGAGAGCGAGGCGGCTGGGACGTGGCGCGCCGAGCGCTCATGCAGGAGGAGAGGTGCCACGACGTTTAGCACTGTGAACGGAGAGTGTCAGCTGACGTCCAGAGCGCGATCAAGGACGCGAGAGCCGCAGAGACAGCGACCCTCGACGTCCGTCGCTCGACGCTCAAATCGCGAACAGACTCACGCCAGGGGTCTCGGCAGCGCGCGTGTTGAGGATTAGTGCGACGATGAGGCCGTACAGTCCGAGAACCTCGGCGAAAATGAGGATGCTGCGGATCGAGAAAGCCCGAGGTAGGTCAGCGAGGATGAGCGAGCAGGAGTAGCGGCTCGAGAGGGGAGCGCAGCGACGCACAGGACCTGCAGAGAGAGATTGCGGCGTCAGCGACTGCTTCGCCCAGGGCAGAGAGGAGCGAGAGGAGCGCACCATGCCGACAAAGACGCGGCCCTGCTGCGCGACACCCCGGACACCGGCGTCGCCGACGATGCCGATGGCAAAGCCTGCGCTCAGGCCGGCGAGACCAACCGAGAGGCCGGCGCCGAGCTGGATGAAGCCCGAGTAGAGCGCCATGGGCGACTCGAGGCCGCCCGAGATGAGGACCGAGACGACGAGGCCGTAGATCTGCAGGCCGGGCATGATAGGGTCAGTCCGAGCCGCTCCGTCATGACGCGAGCGAAAAGGAGGACGCACGGCAATGATACCAGCCATGACGACGGGGATGATGCACTTCATCATGAGGTCGGGCCGGAGGACACCCATGGCGGCGATGCCGACGCCCGACTTGGCCGTGCCGTACGACGCACCGAGGCCTGCTCGTCATGTGCAGTGACAGCGAAGCGTAGGGCGAGTATGGTGCAGGGCAAGGTCGAGGCGATCAAGGGCGCGAGCGTGGAGAGGGTCGAGAGGGGCGAGGGGCGAGCGGAGAGAAGAGGGCCGTGAGCGAGGAGAGGGGCGGGTTCAGACGAGATCAGCGAGACTGCTCGAGGAGAGAACGGAGAGCCTGGTGGACGCACAGGTGAAGACGATGGCGGCCGTGCAGCCCCTGCGGACGAGCACCATCAAGAGGCGAGTCAGTCCCCCACTCTCGCACCGCTCGACGAGGACTTGGGCTGGGTCCTGCTAGGCTGCGATCACTCACATGGCGCCGAAGAAGGGGGCATAGATCTGCTCAGGGGTGCGGCGAGGGCGAGATCGGGGCGACGGGGAGCGGAGGGGGGACGAGGCGGAGGAGGGGGGGTCAGCGCTCGGCTCGTCGACCTCGTGGGGGTTGGGGACAGGGCGGAGCAAGAGCGTACCGGGCAGTGCTCGGCGAAGGTGCTGCGCGCATCGTTCCAGCGGTGCCAAGAGAGGAGGGGCGAGGGGACGAGGGTGCGTCAGTCTCAGCGTGACCCGGCGGCGACGACGACACGCCGCGACGAGCTGCAGCGCCGCAGTGGGCACCGAGCTGGGTTGGAGGAGAGGAGGACAGGCTAGCGCACACGTCGCTCATGGTGAAGGGTGCGAGAGGGTGAGGGTGCGAGGTGGGGAGGGGAGGGACCCGCTCTTCCTTGCGAGCCCTTGTCCTTTGGCTTGCTTTTCGCTATTCTCATTACGTTTGCCTTAGCGTTGCTCGACTCGGCATTGTCACACGGTCCCGCTCGGTCCTACTCAACACAGCCCGCACCCGACAGCTCACACCCTGCAGCGCCTCGAGCACGCCGTCAGCGACGACCTCGAGCGAGAGGGAGAGCCAGAGAGAGGGAGAGAGGAAAGAGACGCACCGCACGAGCCTCGCCGTCCTGCCGCATCCGATCGCGATCCAGTCGCCCCCGCCGCCCCACGCCACCGCATTGACCTCGCTCGGCGCCGTGTAGGCCAGCGTCGGCGAGCTGAACACCTTGGGCTGCTGCGGGACCGACCGAGATGGCGGTTGAGGCGGCTGGGCCTGCGAGAGGTCCCACAGGAGGAGGTTGGCGTCGTCGCCTGCGCGCAAGGACGCCGGGCTCGAGTCAGCGCCGTCTCCCGGACATCGAGGTGACAGAGAGAGCGAGAGAGGCGACGCACCGACCGTCGCGAGCCACCCAGGCCCGCTCGTCTCGCCGCCCTGGCCCTGCCCGACCCCTCCTCCCCACGCGAGCCCGTTGACCGCCGCACGGTGGCCTCGCACCTCGAACGCCGGCGCGCCCGGGTTGCGCGTGTCGAGGATCTGCACGTCGGCGCTGTCGGCGTGCACGACGGCGACGTAAGTCGGGCTCGTTGGCGAAAACGCGAGCCGGAGCAGCGGCGCCGGCGTCGTGCTCGGCGGCGGGCTCGTCGCGCTCGAGCCTCCTGCTCCTCCACCTGCTCCTCCTGCGCCGTTGCCGCCGCTGCCGCCCGACTGCGGCGCCGGGCCCGCCTCGTACAGGATCGTCGAGTGCTCGAGCGAGCGCAGGTCAAACATGCGCACGGACCCGTCGGCGCCGACCGACGCAAAGATGTCGCGCGAGGCGGGCGACCACGCGACGTCGTACACCTCGCGGTCGTGCGCGATGAGCTGCGTCACGGGCACGCCCGTCGAGATGTCCCAGACAGTGCAGGTCTGCGAGCGGGCGAGAGCGAGAGAGGGCAGGGCATGGGGGTCAGCCGGGAAAGAGCTCGACGGGTAGACGAGGACAGACGCACCGTGTCTATGGACGAGGTGACGATCTTGGTCGGCTCGAGCTCCGACCACGAAAAGCCCGTCAAGGGGGCCGAGAAGTCGGCCTTGGCCTGTACGCGAACAACCTCGCTCATCAGCACCTGTCGCAGCGACATGGGGACGAAGGAGGGAGAGACACGACGCACGTTCTGCAGCGTCGCTCGGCTGACGAGCTTGCTCCTGCTCTGCGCCTGCCCCTGCCCGACAAACCCGCCGCCCTGCCTCGCCGCCGACCCGTCGTCCTGCTCGCCGACGAGGTCCCACAGCCTCAAGCACTCGGTGCTCGTCGCGAGAACCTCGCGCTCGGTGCCGTCCCCTTGCGCCGACGCCAGCGAGCTCGACAGGCGCGCGGGCGCGAACCGGACGGCGCTCGGCGAGTACAGGAGCGCGGCGCGCGCGATTGGGCTCAGGGCCGACCCGCCGGCGGGGACGCGCTGTCGGGTCGTGCGCGAGCGGTACGCCGTCTCGGACTCGGAGTCGGACGCGTCATCGAGGTCGGCGACGGCGGGGCTCGGCGCCGCGACCGTGAAGTGGTTGCCGCCCTGCTGCTGCTGAGGCGGCGCGCCGTTGATGCCGCCGTTGGCCGTCGTGGAGGAGGACGAGCTCGAGGAAGGTGCGCGCGCCTCGGAGTAGGAGCCGACTGCGAGCTTGAGGGACGAGGCGGACGAGGTCGAGAGAGGCGAGATCGAGAGGGCAAAGGTCTGGCCGTCTGAGTGGTAGTCGAGAATGGTTGGTGCCCTGCTCAGGAGTGTATCGCACGAGCGTGTCAGTCCTCGGACGCCGTGCAGAGCCGAGTGCGGCGCGGAGCGATGACAGCACCCACCCCGCGCGAGCGAGGCAGCACGGGCTCGACGAGGGCTTTGGGGACTGTGAGAGGGGACGCACATGGTTGCTTATGGTCCTGCGAGAGCTGCTGTGCTCCCGCTCGAGCTGTGTCGTGAGGTCGAGGGCGCCGTGTTCGTGGTCGAGACGAGGTGGGGGAGCTTGACGCGCAGGTGCGGCGGGAGGGCGAGCGGTGGGCGCAGGTTGCTGAGCAGAGGTCTGGAGCGAGTAGGGCTCGCAGCTGTACCGGCTGGAACGGCAGCTGGTCGAGATGCAGGAAGAAGTCGCGCTCAGGACCACCGCCCGCTCGTCCGCCGCGAGAAGCCCGCTTCGGCGCCCTGCTTCTCTCCTTGCGCTCGTCTTCGAGAGTCACAGAGTCACAGCATGGTCTTTGCAACACGGCTAAAGCAGGCAGACATCTACTCGCGCGCCCTTCTCGGGAGGAATGCCGCTCGCTCCTCCTCGACGACGACGACGACGACGACAAGACGGCCGCAGTCTACCACTTGTGCTTGCCCGACGCTGTCGCCGAGACGAACGCCTCGCGGGAGGGGATGAGCGGCTCGTCGATGTCGTACAGCTCGATGGCCTCCTGCGAGCGCGAGCGTCGTCCGGGTCAGCCTCGTTCTCGCGAGCGAGCCCGCACGACAAGGGGACGAGGCAGCGGGGCGCACCCGCCACACGTCCTCGGTGAGCTCGAGCACGACCTGGTTCTTGGGCGCGACGGGCCCTCCACCAGCTGCGACCGCCTCGGGGTCGACGCAGACTGCGCGCGCGAGGAGAGACAGCGTCAGCCGTGCGCGGCAACGAGGACGAGGAATGAGAGCACGCACAGGCAATCATGTCGCCGGCGAACTCGCTGTTCGGGTCGTCGTCGACCTCGATGGCCGCCTTCTGCTCGCGGATGAGGAACGAGAAGTAGAAGCAGTTCTCGACCGTCTGCGGGCGAGAGGGCGCTGTCAGTCTCTCGAATGCGAGCAGCTCAGCCTGACGATACCTCCTCACGCAGGTAGAGCGACAGGCAAGCGTGCATGACGACAGCGAGAGACGGACCTGGCTGAACGAGTGCGGGTTGACGACGAACTTGAGGTACGGGATGCCCGTCGCGCCTGCCACGGCCGAGAGGTGCTTGCCGATCTGCGCGACGCGACGCCCTCGAGAGAGTCAGCGATGAGCGTGAGGAAGGAGAAGCAGGGACGCCGCACCTTGGCGACGACCTTGCCCGTCTCGTTCTCGTTCTTGGCGACGTCCTCGGCTTGCAGCTGCGTTCGCGAACATCATCGAGCAGCGTCAGCACGTCGAGGACGCAGTGAGGGCGCAGACTGCGAGAGAGACGCGAGCGCACCTCCTCGGGCCGCATGCGGTCCGCCTCGTCAACCTTGTTCTTGGCCCTCTGCGTGCGCGCCTTCTTCTCCTTGATCTCGAGCTGCAGCGGGCCGTACCTGAGTCGCTCAAGGGTCACAAGTCAGCTCTGTCACCATGCAGAGAGTCTGCAAGATTGAGCGAGAGAGAGAGGGCGACGCACATGAAGTCGAGCGGCGCCGGGCGCTTGCTCTCGCCGGCGAGGACCTGCCCCGCACGCCCCCACAGCAGCGCGACGTCGTCGTCGTCGCTCCCCTCGAGCTCGTCCTCGTCGCTCGCGGCCCGCCTGCCCCTCGAGCGCCCCATCGTCCTGTCGCGCCTCCTCGCGCGGTCGCTCCTCGCCGCGCCGCCCTCGCCGCCGAGGAAGCGCCTCAGGCGCACGAGGAACTCGTCCGTGTCGAACGCGTCGGCGTCAATCTTGAGCTGGCGCGCCTTGAGGGCGCCGGCCTCGGACGTGGCCATGAGGACGCGCGAGTCGAGGACGGCCTCGGACGGGTTCTCGACGCGCTTGAACAGCGAGTTCGCCGACGTGACCTGGTCGGCGAGGGCGCCGACGGACGTGTTCTGGAGGTCGCCGCGAGCGTCTGTGGGGCATAGGCGCCGAGGAGTCAGCATTGGCGGCGGCAGGGAGAGGGGAGCCGGGAGAGCGAGACGCACCGTCGACCTGGTGCTGCAGCGAGCGGTACTTGCTCCTGAGCGCCCTGCGCCGCTCGATCTTCCTCTCCTCCCTGCGCGTGCGCTCCTCCGGGGTCATGTCCTCCTCATCCACGTCGTCGTCGTCCTCCATCGCGGCAGCCGCCTCGTCGCCGCTCAGCTCGCCCGCGCCGTGCGCATCCTGCGTGGCCGCTGCTCCGTCCTGCTCCTGCTCGTACTCCTGCTCGTCCTCGGCCTCGGGCTCGTGCGCGCGCCCCTTGCCCTTGTCCGTATTGCGGCGGCGAGACGCGTCCGAGGCGGCGAGCGTCGAGGACGACATGCGGTTCTCCTTGTTGGCGGCGGTCGGGCTCGTGGTCGTGTCTGCTGCGGGCATGCGCTCGTGGGCGAGGGAGGGGCGAGAGGTGAGGGAACAGAGGGGGCTCGAGGTGGGGGAGATGAGGACGCGCTCGGTCGCGTCGCCTTTGTCCACCTCGAGCACAGCTTCCTGTGCCTCGTACGACCGTCAGGATGCAATGCGAGTGTGTTACAAGTCTATCCAAAGCGCGCCGAGAAATCTAGAAGAGGCGAGAGGCCCGCTCGGCCCCCTTCCACTGCTCGAGGCAGGAGAACCGCCAGTCCTTGTCTGCGAGCAACTCGGGGCGTCAGTACAACTCGGGCCCAAGCACTGCACACTCCTCGACGAGACGAGCGAGGCGCAGTCGGGGAGCGAGCGACTGACGCACCCATGTCGACCGTTTCCTGGCCCTTCCTCCTCCCCTGCAGCTCGCCCTCCCTCGGGCACTCGCACTCGCACCCGACGACATCGTCCTCCTCGTCCTGGCAGTCGCGCCGCAGCCCGACTCGAGAAGTCGAGCGCGTCGGGCAGTGGAAGAACCAGTCGTGCTGGTAGCCGAGGTCCTCGAAGCTGCGGGCGGCGACGACGGCGCGTCAGCTCTGGCCTGTCGGGGCGGAAGGAGTAGGCGAAGAGGACAGGGGGAGGACGCACTAGTGCACCTGGTCGATCGAGGCGAGAGCGCCGAGCGCGAGAGCTCGCACAGGCGCGTCGCCCCACTGTGTGCGCAACAACCCGAGGGAGCATCAGCCGGCGCCCTCGTGCTCCGAGAGACCAGCGACCGAGGAACGGGAAGGGAGGCGCACCCGCTCGGTGTAGAACCCGTCCTCGGCGTCGAGCGAGCGGAAGAAGTCCTGGTACGGCTCGGAGCGGAAGAAGCGCAGGTCGCCGATCTGCTCGCGAGACGGGCTCGACGGCATCAGCACACACCCACAGAGAGAGAGAAGAGGGAGGACGAGCGCACCTCCATGTTGGTCCAGAAGTGGCAGCCCGAGTACTGCTCCTCGCCGTCGTCGCCTCGCCGGGTCAGGAACCTCCACAGCGGGCCCTCGGGCTTGATCCCACGCCGCTCGAGGTGCCGCCCGACGGCGTCGAACAAGGTCGGAATCGTGTTGAGGTTCTCGACGACGGTGATGATGAAGGCGTAGACCTTTCCGCGTTGCGCGAGAAGGCGGAACGGGTCGTAGGTGATGCTGCAGAAGAAGCTCACTGCGGGCGGGCGAGACGAGCGAGGGGCAGCGAGTCAGTGTGAGCGTCTCGAGGTCAAGAGAGAGAGAGAGAGAGAGGCGCACCGCCCGGCTCGAGGCGCCAAAACCAGTCGTACTCGTCGAGGAGCTCATGGCGGACCCACAGACCGGCGTACCAGCGGCACATGTGGTGGTAGGCCTCCCTGCCCGCGTACTGCACCCCTCGCTCCTCCTGCTCGGCGAATCCGCGCCGGACGGCGTGCGCGTCGAGGTGCGGCGGGATGCGCCAGTGCTCGTCGGGGACGACGCCCCACCTCGTCTCGGCGCCCTCGGGCAGCGCCCGCCCAACCGCCGCGCGGAACGCACTCGAGAGCTCGCCCTCGTCCGGCGACGCGAGGAAGACGTACGGGTACCGGAACTGGGCGTTGAAGCGGCGCTCAAAGTTGGCGAGGGTCGGTACGAGGGCGGCGAGGTCGCGCTCGCGTACGAGGACGACGATGGCGGCGTTCTCGCGCGGCTCGAGGGTCGTGAGGCGGGTGTCGGCGCAGCCGCTGACGGGGCGCAGGAGGGTCGAGGGCGTGAGGGCGAGAGGACGAGGAGGAGAGAGGGCGGTCCAGGCGACGAGGACGAGGGCGAGGGCGGCGAGGAGGGGTACGAGGCTGGTGGTCGGTCGATGCTTGTTCGAGGAGGTGGCTCGGGGCTTTGTGCGACTTGGCGAGCTCGAGCGAGGGAGCATGCAGCGGTTGAAGATGAGGCGACGAGGCGGTGCTGTTCGAGGTGGGGAAGGGCGAGGCGGTCAGCGGGCCGCTCTGCTGGACAGACGGGTGCAGTTGCGCTGCGTCTGTGCGCTCAGTGCAGCTCACCTCGGCGAACGGCGAGGCCGTGGTGGCCGTGGGCGGAAGAGGACGCTCCGTGGACGAGATGACGAGGCGACGAGGGCGAGGGCGGCGGGCGCGTGAGCTCGGTGTGGCTCGGTGGGCGTGGCTGCTCAGGAGCAGGCCTCGGTGGAGGAGATTCCGGCGGACAGGAGCTGCGGACGACGAGGTGCGAGCAGCGTCGCCTTGATCGGACTCTCCGCCGCTCTCGGCACGGCTTGCTCTCCGTCGACCGTACTTGCTGCGAGCTTGACTGCGAGCCATGTGAGCTTCTCTGCTCTCTCTTCTCCCTGCACACCCCGCGAGCACCCACCCGCCATGGCCCTCCAACGCCTCCAGCTCACCCTCTCGCATCTCTCGCCCGCTCTCGCTCAACCCTCGCCGCCCACCAGGACTCAAGCACACCTCGCAGACGGCGTCCAGCAAGAGCTCGCCTACACCGTCTTCTGCGGCTCGAGCCCGGGAAACGACCCCGTTTATGCCGCCGCCGCAGACTCTGTCGGCCGAGCCTTTGCTCGCGCCGGCGTCACCCTCATCTAGTGCGCACCTCGTTCTCCTGCACTCGCACGCTCGGCGCCCAGGCTGACGCGGTACCGACGCACGCAGCGGAGGAGGAACGGCCGGCGTCATGGGCCAGGTCTCGTCCCGCACGCTCGACCACGGCGGCCGGGTCCACGGCATCATTCCGGCGGCGGTGCGTCGTGCACTGCTCTCCCCGCTCTCTCCGACGGCTCCTCGTCCTCTCTACCGAGCGACCTTGCCGCGAGAAGGCCGCCCTGACGCCCTTGCCCCCCTCCCTCCCCCTCGCCGTCTCCTCCTCCCGATCGCAGTTCCTCGCCAACGAGGCGCCCGACCGAGGCCCGCTTCGACCGAACGAGGAGGAGACGGTCGTCGACAGCATGCACCAGCGCAAGAAGCTCAGTGCGTCGGCTCGTCCTTGTTTGCTGCGGGCGCGAGCGTCCGCTCGAGCGGGCACTCGTCGCCGTCTTCGATGAGGTCCTGCCGCTGACGCACCACTCTCCTTCGTGCAGTGGCCGACTTGAGCGAGGGCTTCATTGGCCTGCCCGGCGGCTACGGCACCCTCGAGGAGGTGCGCCTCTTTCCGCCTGCGCTCAGACCCCTTCCCCTCGACGAGCGCCGCCCTGACTCGCCCTCCTCCTGCCCACAGGTCGCAGAGATGACGACGTGGTCCCAGATCGGCGTGCACCTCAAGCGTGCGTCCCTGCTCTCCCACGTTCGCCTGCTGTCGAACGTGCGCGCACTGACCTTCTCGACCCTGGCTCGCTCTCTCACGCCGCAGCCGTCGTCCTCCTCAACGTCAACGGCTTCTACTCGTCCCTGCGCGAGTTCATCAACAAGTGCGTCCTCTTCTCCGCCTCAGTATCGCCAAACTGAGAGGGCCGCACTGACCCTCTCCCGCTCCTCCCTCTCTCCCTTTCGCCCCTCCTCCTCCCGCAGCGCTATCTCCTCGGGCTTCATCTCCGAGTCGAACCGCGCCTTCCTCGTCTTTGTCGACGGGCCCAGTACGGCCAACCCGCTCCCGTCGTCGTTCGACTGGGGCGAGGCCGCGCTCGAGGCCATCCGCGACTGGAAGGCCAAGGGCAGCGGCGGCGCGACGCCGTACAGCTTTGAATGGACGAGCGAGCAGAAGAAGGGAAAGGAGGTGCTGTAGTCTGTCGCAGGCCGTCGTTCCTCTCTCTCTCGCTGCAACTCGTCGTTCTCGGGCCCGGCTGGGCCGGCCTCTCCCTCCCTCTTCTTCCTCTCTCAGTCGCCCTCTCGACGACGGGCATGCACAGAGAGACGCAGTATGTACGACTGGACTGCACAGCAAGAAGCCGGCGCGCTCTCGAGGCGCGCTAAGCAACCTCCCTCAACTCGAACGTCTCCTCGCCCTCGAGGTCAAACTCGTCTCCCGCCTCGTCAAGCGTCATCGTGCCCTCGAGGCGCTCGCCGTCAAACTCGACGACGACCTTGGCCTGGCGCGCGGGCGGGATCGAGAACTTGCGGCAGAAGGCGCGCACGAGCTGGGCGACCGTGGTCGAGCGCTTGACGGCGAGCGAGAACGACTGGGTGCTCGAGCTGCGCAGCGTGAGGGGGAAGAGGTCGGCGGCGACGGCGGCGGGAGGGGACGAGGTCGAAGCGGCGGCGGGACGGGCGGCGGCGGCGGGCGAGGAGGGGTCGCTGCTCGGCGAGGTCCGTGCGCCGACCGCGGGGAGGAGCTCGTCGTCGTCGTCGTCGTCGTCGAGGTCGAGGACGACCGTACCCTTCCCACGTGTGCTGCTCCCCGCCGGTCCCGTCTTCTCGCTCACGCTCCCCTTCCCCTCGCCCGGTCCAGCTCTCGCCCTCGCCCTCTCGAACACCGCCGCCTCGGCCTCGTCCTCGTGCGCCTTGCGCTTGGCCGCCGCCTCGTCCCGCGCCCGCTCCTGCACCTTGTCCCACACGTCGCGCGTGTAGGCGCGCATCTGCGGCTCGGCGCCGGAGCGCAGGGCGAGCGAGGCCGGCGTCCCGAAATCGTACAGCTGCGTCTGCTTGGTCAACGCCGAGGCCGAGGTCGAGGTTGAGGCGAGGAGGAGGGAATGTGACGATGTCGAGGTCGAGGTGGAAGAGGAGGCGGGGCGCAGGTTCGTGATGACGAGGTCGGCGCGAGGGATGCCGCGGCGCTGCGACAGCTCGTAGAAGAGCGACTCGAAGGGCTCGTGCTGCGGGTGCGACGTCGACGAGCTCGGTCAGTCTAAGCTGCAGGGATATGTCGCAGAGGAGGTTGAGAGAGGAGGAAGAGCGAGACGGGAGAGAGTGACGCACGAGCCCCATCTCGATCACCTCCTCGCGCTCGTACGCCCGCTTGGCCACCTCGGGCGCCTGCCTCGTCGGGTCAAACACCATGCGCAGCCGCACCGTCACCTTGTCGTCGTCGCCGCTTGCCGCCGCTGCGCCGCCGCTCGGTCCCGCCCTCGCACCTGCTCCTGCCCCTGCGCCGCCGCTCGGGCCGCCCGGGCTCGCCGACGCCGCCTTGGCAGGCGACGAGAAGACCCTCGCGCCGTCGGCGCCGCCCGTCCTCGACGCCTTGGTGGTGGTAGCGTCGCGACGAGCGGCGGCAAGCGACTTGCGGATGGCCGCGAGCGTCGCGTCGATCGGCAGGTCGTCGTCGTCGTCGTCGTCGTCGCTGCCGAGCGCGATTGTCGTCGGGCCGGCGTTGTGGTCCGACGAGGATGACGAAAGCGAGATGTGCGAGGCGCGCTGAGGGGACGAGCTGAGAAGGGCGTGCGGGTTGGTGAGGGTGCGGCGAGGAGAGCGGTAGGGCGAATTGGACGCGGCGGGGCCTGCTGAGTGGAGGTCGAGGCTGCGAGAGGGCCATGAGCTCGACAGCGTCAGTACATGGTCGCGGAGAAGGAGAGGAAGGAGGGCGGGGGCACCTC
This sequence comes from Rhodotorula babjevae, assembly GCA_920104245.2. Taxonomy (NCBI): domain Eukaryota; kingdom Fungi; phylum Basidiomycota; class Microbotryomycetes; order Sporidiobolales; family Sporidiobolaceae; genus Rhodotorula; species Rhodotorula babjevae. The sequence continues at coordinate 519,906 of CAKKSZ020000009.1, read as the reverse complement.
ATGTGCGAGTCGGCGCGCACGGACCGCTTGCGGGGCGAGCGCAACGGCGGCAGTTTCGGCGGCGACGAGCTGAGCGCCGCCTTGCTCGGCGAGCGCCTGCTGCTGCGGACGAGGGCGAGCTCGAGGCTGTCGTCCGTGTCGTCGTGGTCGTCGCCGTCGCCGTTGCCCATCTCGAGGAGGCCGCCCTCGTCCGTCTCCTTCTCCTTGCCCTTGCCCTTGCCCTGCGCGCCAGCTCGACCATGCACGCCCTCCTCCGGCTCGGCCTCGCTCCCGCTCTCGCCCAGCTTCTTCCTCTTGCGGTTGCGCCCGCCGCCCTGCGCCGCCCGCTTGCGGTCGGCGCCGCTCACCACCGAGCCCTGCATCGCCCAGGCGGGCAGCTTGAGCGCCTTGGTGAGCTTGGTCGAGCGAGCGTCGTCCGAGTCGGACGAGAAGGCGGCGGCGGCGCGGCGAGGGGACGACTCGCTGTCGGACGAGGACGAGGACGAGGACGAGGACGAGGACGAGAGGTCGATGGTGGCAGGGCGTTGGCGTTTGGCTGCACGACGAGCGTCACACAGATCAGCGTAGCTCGCACGGCAAGGCGAGCGCGCAGCTGAGGTAGAGGAGAATGCAGCGCACCTGGGCTCGTCGGCCTGGGTGTTGCCGATCCACTGCTCGCCCTGCCCTGCGCCGTCGCTCCTCCTGCCGCCGCCGAGCTGCCCGCCCTCGCCGCCGCCGGCACGCGCATCTTGGGCTTTGGCTTGCGCGCGCCGAAGAAGTCGTCGGCCTCGTCGGACGAGTACGAGGTCTTGGGCCGCGGGGCGGCGCGAGGAGGTGGTGCGGCGGCGGCGGTGCGGTCGGCCGGGGTGCGGGACCGGCGCACGATGGGTTGCGGCCGAGCTGCGAGGGACGCAGAGCGTGCTGGTGCGGGTTTCGGGGCAGGTGCGGGGCTGAGTGCGGGTGCGCTCGAGGACGGGTTGAGGGCGGGGAAGGTCGAGGTGGTGGCCGGGTCGCGAGGCGGCAGGGCGGGCAGGGGAGGAAGCTGAGGCAGTGGCGGGAGCTGCATGCGCGACGTGGACGCGACTGGACCTTGCGCTGCTGCTGCTGCTGGGCCGACCTGGGCGTGCTTGATCGGCGCCTCGAGGTCGTCGTCCGAGTCGGCCGCACCTCGCCGCCTGGATCTGACGGGCTTGTCGAGAGTGCTCGGTAGCCCAGTCTGGCCCGAGCCCGAGCCCATCCTGGCCATGGGCGCCGCTGCTGCGGCCGTCTCGTCAGGTCCGCGGGGAACTCGTCGTTCCCTCCCAGAACGTCGCACCTCGGGTGACGATGAAGGCTTGAGCGGCCTCGAGACGACCTCGAGCTCGCTGGAAGAGCTCATGACGCGTCGGGAGCGAGTTGAGGGGCGAGGAGGCGGAGTCGAAAGCAGAGGAGGGCGACCCGGTCGAGGCGGCGAGTTGGACGAGCCATCTCGCTCTCAGCCTCGCCTCGCAGGCTGGCGCGCTCTCGCAGGAGAGCTCGCTCTCGTTCTCTGGGAGACTGAGGAAGAGGGAGAGAGAACGCGAGTGATATTGGCCGCCTCGACCTCCTCGTCCCGGCCTCGAACCTCCCTCGACGACCTCGCACGCCGCTCACGCCCTGTAGCTGAACACCTCGAGCTCAAACTCGTCCGTCACCCTCGATCGTGTGCAGTCGAGCCTGCCGTGGTACTCCTGGCTGAAGTAGAACTGGAGGACGGTGGTGGTGCGGAGGAAGGCGAGCAGGGCGAAGAAGGCCGGGTGTTGCAGCGCCCAAGACGAAGACGGTAGGGCGACGCAGTCGACGAGGAGGGAAGGGCGCAGAAGGGTCGGGGAGTGCTGGCCGAGCTCGAGTCGAAGGGTAGCGAGGGAGGGGAAGAGGGCGAGGAACGAGGCAAAGTCGGGGAGAGACATCTGCAGGTGCCCGGCGTCAGGATGCGCACACGTCTCGTACAGGAGCGGCGCAGAAGGCGCACCGGGTCGAGAAGAGACCCTTCCACTTGGAGGTCGAGGACTTTGACGCTCGGAAAGGACCGCTCGTCGGCGGGGAGGATGGGCGGGCACCGACACCACGACAGCTCGAGGTCTCGAGGCGACGCGAGTCTCAGCACCTCGTACAGGAAGGCGTACTGCGCGACGCGGAGCACCTCACTCCTCGCGCCCGGGTCGCGCTCCTCGTACGAGTAGTCCATGCGCAGCTCGAGCCGCCGCAGAGGGATCTCGCCGAGTTGAGCGGCCTGCGAGATCAAGCAGCGCTCGTCAGCCAGGAGACCGCAGAGAGATAGAAGGCGCTTAGATGACGCACCGCTTCTAGAATCGGCAAGACAGAGGCGCCGTCCTCGAGCATCGCAAAGTCGGCGCCGGGGTACAAGCCCAGGACGTGGAGCGACGCCCAGGGGATGTCGCACCCTTCGAGCTGCGCGTCCGAAAGTACGAGCTGCTGGAGGTGCTCGCCTTTGCCGTCGGCGAGGAGGACCTTGTGCTCGCGCTGGATGTCGAGACGCCGGATTGTCGTCGTGCGCAGGTCGAACGACGGGTCGCCGAGCAGGAAGGGGCCCTTCAACGACAGGTGCTGGAGCTTCTGGAGCTCTCGAAGGGCGTGGAGCACACGCTCAGGCAGTACGGCGTCGCGGCCGAGCGTATGGCCGAGAGACAACGACTCGAGGGCGGGACAGGCGGCGAGTAGGTTGCTGAGGAGGATCGGCGCGTCGAACCAGCCGATGCGGATGCTCTTGATGTGGCTGTAGTATGGCGCCTGGGTCGACAGGGTGCCGTAGAACTTGTCGACGAGCTCGAGAGGAGGGACCGGTCTGATGAAGTTGCTGGGGGGGGGCGACGATGCGCTCGAGGGCGAGTGGGTGGGCGAGCCTGCGGATGCGACGATTGACCATGAAGAGCTTGATGGCGACACCGCGATCGAAGCTCAAGGGGTGCAGGCAGTGCTCGATGATGTTGACGAGGAGCTCGTCGGGGAGGTCGAGGAGCGAGGTCGTCTTTGCGGGCTGGATCGAGGTACCTGTGAGTACATGGGCATCAACTACTAGCTACAGTAGGGCTGGACGCAGGACAGGCGCACCCTTTGGGGCCCTGCGAGAGCTTGAGGAGCTCATCAGGCTGACGAACTCGAGGAGGTTCCACAGGGATGGACGACTGGTCGTGAGGCTTGCGCGACTGGAGCAGGTGGCGCAGAGGAATCTTGCGGGGCTGTACAGCAGCTCGAACTCAGCTCGGCGGGAGAGCGAGGTGTGCGAGAGTGCGAGAGGAGCAAGAGCCGGCGGGCGGGGACGAGGAGGGAGCCTCTCTGGCGACCACGGCTCGAGCTGCGATATGGCGTGCTGCTTTGCAACGTGGACGATACAGAGTGACAAGGAGCGTGCGGCTCGAGATAGTTGTGCAAGGGCGAGAGGGCCCGACCGCTCCTCCTCCTCCTCGCTCACCACCTCCCGCCCGCGCCCGCCGGCCCCTCCTCGTCAGAGCTCATGCCCATCATCTGGCCGAGCGAGCTACTCCTCAGCCGCCGCCTGACGCCCGACCCGCCGAGCGGCATGAGTGGCGGAGCGCCCTCGCCGCCGCTCGTCCAGTCCGACTCTCCCTCGCCGTCCTCCGTCTCTCCCTCGCCGCCGCGGTGCAGGTACCGCCCGTCGCCCGCGCCGCCACCTCGAGGGCGCATCCCGCTGTCGCTGCCGCTCGCGCTGCCGCTCCCGCCGCCGCCGCCGAGAGGCGGTGCGCTCGCGCCTCGGCCCGCCGCACCTCGCAGCCCGAGCCGCTCGAGGATGGCGCGCCGGCGCTTCTTGGCCGCGGCGCTGTTGTCGTCGACGCGCACGCTGTCGAGGCCCTCGTCGTCGCCGTAGTCGTCGTCCCGCTCGGTGTCGCCCGAGCCCGAGCCAGAGCGGTCGGGCTGCGCCTGGCCGCGAGGAGCCGGGCTCGCCGTCCGTGCACGGGCCGGGCTCGCGACTCGAGGCTCGCGCGGGATGAGGAGGTGGTCGCCCGACGAGTTGTGGCGGGTGAGCGGCGGAGGAGCGAGCGAGGCCGAGCCGTTGCCGTTCGAGGACGACGAGTTGAGGCGTGCACGGGCCTCTTGCCGGCCGAGGTCGACTTGACGCTCGATCTTGAGGCGGTTCTCGATCATCTTGATCTGCACGTCGAGGTCGACGAGGGTCAGCTCGTGCGGCGCTGAGGGAACGCAGACGACGACGCACCTTGGGCCAGGTAACTCGCTGCCCGACCCGGATCATGCGGGCGAGCTCGTCGCGGTCGGGGTCGGTAAGGAGGCGGAACCAGTCCGAGACTGTGTGTAGACGCCACTCGACCCATCAGTCAGTACTCGCACAGGGCAAGGAGAGAGATATGGCGAGGAGGACGGTCGACTCACAGCGGCTCTTTGGCCAGATCGTGACGCTGCCCTCGAACTTCTGCAGGAACACGCCGCTCCAGTTCTGGCCTGCGAGCTCGGGCATGAGCTCGAGGTCGCGGATGACCTGCGGGCGCGAGAGAGCACGGCTCGAGAGCTCGTCAGCGCACGTTCCTCTTCCCCTCGGCGACGACAAGGCTAGAGAGCGCGAGCGAGGAGGAAGGCGCACCCTGAACCACTTGACGAGCTCGATCTTGCAGTAGCCCTCTGCGGCAGCGAGGAGGAAGCCGCCGCGCCAGCCTCGGCCTTGGCGGTGCGAGACGGGTCGGCCGGGCGAGCCGCGCGGCGCAAAGTGGAACAGGTGGATGTGCGCTGCGAGGGAGAGCGCGAGGGCGTCAGCTCGAGGTCACGGAAAGGCGAGGAAGGGCAGGTGGCGAGGCGAAAGGGGCCGAGAGGAGATGGAGAGCGGGAGGAGGGGGAGGGAGCAGGAGGAGCAGGAGCGCACGGTTGACCTGGGAGACGATCGAGAAGTTGACGTTGTACAACAGGTGGAGCGCCTCTGTAGCACGACGAGAGGGAGCTCTGCTCGTCAGCATGACCGCACCTGCCCATCGAGCTAGGGGAGAGAGAGGACGAGAGAGACGCACGCAGCGGAATGTCGACTCGCAGCGAGCCGTCCTTGTGCTTGCCCTGGAACTCCCACGGGTGCAACTTGCCGTCCTTGTCCTTGGTGAGGAGCACGACCGGGTTGAGGATGCCGGGGACGGCGGCCGAGGCGATGACTGCGCGAGCGAGGAGGTCAGCGTCGAGGTCTCTGAGCCAGGGCGGCGGCGAGGGGAGACGAGGCTCCGTCTCGAGGGGAGAGAGTAGGAGGAAGGGCGAGGAGAGATAGGGAGCGGGAGAGGTGCGCACCGGCCGTGTAGATGACGCAGTCGGGCGCCGAGAGGTAGTTGAGGAGCTTGGTCGGGCTGTGCGTATCGCTCGGGATGACGCTGACGTTCAAGATCCTGCCGGTGCGCTCGAACGCCTCGCGGAACGTCATGCTCCCGAGCGTGAAGAAGCTCGCCTTGCGCGCCCACTCGACCGTGTCGAACCGGGCGCCGGTGCGCCACGCCCGCGCGGCCCACACCGTGATGCGCTCCTCGCACGCCGTGATGCGGTCGGCGAGCTCGGGCACGAGGAGCTCGCGCAGCTCGGCGTCGGTGCGCGTGCAGCACAGGGCCGCGACGATGGCGCCGCCCGACGTGCCCGTCACGACGCGCGGCAGGCGGTCCTCGTCGAGGAGCGCCCGGATGACGCCAAAGTGGTAGTACGACATCGAGGCGCCGCCCGACAGGCACAGGGCGCTCGCGCCGAGGTTCTTGGCCGCCGAGCGGAAAAAGTCGGCCTTCTCGTCGGGAGGAAGTTGGTCGTCCGAGGCGCCTCGAACAAACTCGAGCGAGCGTGCGACTGCGGGGGCGACGAGCAGTCGTCAGTGCACTGTCGCGAGTTGCTGATGGTCGAGCAGGAAGGGAGGCGGCGAGGGAGGGAGGAGGGAGGAGCAGAGAGGGACCGAGCGGCGACGCACCCTCGTCGAGGTACTCCTGCACGAGCTCCTTGGTGCCAAAGTACGACTCGCTGTAGAGGTGGAACGACTCGACGCCGGCAAAGTTGTTGCGCACGCACGCGTGCAGGACGGCGCACACGCCCTCGGCGTCGCCTTGCTCGCGCAGGGACCGCAGGGCGCGCAGGACGCGGCGCACGAGCGGCGCGTCGTAGTAGGCGTTCGGGGCCGACGCCTTCCAGTGGTTGAGGCCGAGGAGCGCGTCGAGGGCGAGGGCGCGCGTCTTCCACTGTGTCGCCGAGAGCGAGTTTTAGTCAGCGCTCGCTCTCGTTCACGGCGAGAGGCAGCGTGACATGGGCGCGCTATAGACGCACCTCGTCGTACGTCGTCGCGTTGCGCAGCGCAAGCCTGAGTCGGCCTCGCTCGCCTCGCCCTGTGGAAGAGTACCGAGTCAGGATGCGCAGCTCGTCGAGGAGGAGAGTGGAGCGGGAGGAGCGTGTGAGAGAGGGTCGGGCGAGGTATGAGAGAGAGGAGGAGAGATGAGAGGGACAAGAGAGGACGAGAGGGAGCAGGGACGGAGGAGAGAAGGAGAGGAGAGGGAGGGAGACGCACACCCGGCAAAGAACTCGATGACGTTGACCATCTGGCGGATGGCGAGGTACGCGACAAACTCAAAGATGATGATGAGGAAGATGAGGAGCTGCGGGGTGTCAAGAGGAGGTCAGTGAGGCTCGGAAGGACGAGGAAGACGAGGCGGACGCACGAGGAGGGGCCAGCGCGAGATGTGGTAGGCCCAGCCCTCGCGGACGACGTCCTTGCGCTTGCGCGGGTTCTTGCTGCGCTTGCGCTCCTTGACCGGGGCCCAATCGCTCGCGGCGACAATCTTCTCGGGCTGGTCCTGGTCGGCGTTCGGGTTGGGCTCGTCCGAGAGGGCCTGCGCGGGTGGGAGGGGGGCGAGGGTCAGCGACGGTGCGCCGGGGCGGGAGCTGAGCCGTAGAGGGAGTGCAGGAAGGAGGTTGGCGAGGCGAGAGGAGGCTGCACCGCCTCGGCCGGGGTTGGCCGCGGCGACGAGGGGAAGGGGGGGCAGGAGGAGGGGGAGAGAGAGAGAGCGAGGCTGACCTGCTGGAAGGCGCGCATGTCGTCGTCGTTAACCCAGTCCCACGCGAAGTCGACGGCATTTCTGTCCCACTGCTGGCGCTGCTTGTCGGCGAGGTCGGGCGCGGCTCGTGTGCGACGCGATGAGCGGCGAGAGAGGTGGGGAGGGCGGTCCTGCTGGTGGCTGGAGGGCGGTGGCGGCCGCGCGAGGTCTGCATCCATGGCGCAGGCTAGACTGCTAGACTGTCGAGCCTGTGGTGGAGGAGGACAGGGAGGGCCGCCGTCGTCGTCGTTGGTCGGCGACGATGACGCCGAACTCGCTTGGCTCTCTCTCTTGGACTGTCCCTGTTACCGCTGCTGCACAGTGCTGCACTCTGCTCAAGCTCGCTCAGATTGCACGCCCCCGCCCCGCCTCAGCAGCACTCGCCCTCGTCCCACCCGTCCTCGCAGCACAGCCCACAGCACAAGATCGCAAACCTGCACACCCACACCGTCAGCAGCACGAGCCTCGACACACTCAGCGAGACGACACGCACAGCCCGGCACAGCACCCGTACCCGCCCCGCCTCGTCCTCGCCAAGTACCGCCTCTCCTCCGCCTCGAGCGCACCGACCGGCCTCTGCGCGCGCCGCCTCGCCCACCTGTGTCAGCTCGTGCTCCACCGCGACGAGCTCGAGCAGACGCACGCTGTGCGCCTGTGCGACGAGCATCTCGGTGCGCGTCGCCGGATACCACGCTCGCTCGCGCTCGAGGCTGCTCCGGTGGTGGTGCCCGCCGAGGTGCTGGTGGTGGTGGTGGTGGTGGTGCCCGAGGTGCGACGGCGCGTAGCCATACAATGGGTGCGTCGTGCCCGTGTAGGCGAGCGGCGGGCGGTGGAGCGAGGGGTCTGCGGGCGCGCGAGACGAGGGGGGACATCCGCACGAGCGGGTCAGCACGGCGTGGACGAGCGGTCGGCTGTGAGGACTCGCACGAGGGGGCGTAGTAGGCCATGGTGGGCGCAAGGCGGCGAATGGGAGGGAGCAGGAGGGAGGGCAGCGGGGCGAGGAGGACCGCGCGGCGAGCGCGATGTCCCTCTCGACCGCCGCGGACCTCGCTCGGCGGGCTCCTTCGCGGGCCTCGACAACTTGAAGCCGTCGTGCTCGTCCTTCCGGATCGTCGGGGCCTCGCGCACGCGTCGTCGCCGTCGCCGACGAGCCTCTCTCGCTTTCGCCGTCGACGGCCCTCTCTTCGCTGTGGAGCACCGATCCACCCTCGACGGGCTTCCCAGTGCCCTCCCCGCGAGTACAACGACGTTCTACTTCTCCTCGCAGTCGTCGCATTGTCGAGAGCTTGTCGGAGAGCCGCACTCTGAGCGAGAAGCAAGTTGTCCGTGAAAGCGCGCGAGGAGGAGCGGGTCGCCACTTTCGCTCGGAGAGGTGCGCATGGGCTGTGGACTCTGTGCACAGGTCTTGTGGGCTCCAGCCCTCTCTCTGGAGAGCAGCTGGGTGCGGCTGAGCTCTTGGTCCCGAGGTGACACGGGCATCTCGGTCGTCCTCTCCTCTCACTCCCACCTCGACTCGCCCGCCGGCTCAAACGCGTCGACAGCTAGCTCAGCCAGCTCAGCACCGTACAAGGACCCTCCGCCATCACTCACCGCAGCCTCGCAGCCTCCAGAGGTGCGCTCCTTCCCCGCTCGCGCTCATCGTCGCTCGGCGAACGAGCTGACCCCTCGCGCATCGTGCACAGCACCAGAGCAGCAGGGCCAGGGCGCACTAGGGCATGGAGCTCCTCACCGACAGCGAGACGCGCGACTTCAGCCGCTTCCTCGACTCGTTCGCCTCGTCGTCGTCCGACCCACCTCCCTCGTCGACCTCGGCCGCCGTCGCGTCCGCCTCGTCTGCGCTCGGGTTCGCCGCACCGCCACCGCCACCTCAAGCAGTCGGCAGCTCGTCCCGCCGCACGCTCGCTCACGGCGGCGCCGCGACCTGGGACCTCGGCGGCTGGGCCGACTCGGCGAGCCAGCTTCACGCCGCCCGCCTCCCGCACCCTCCTCCGCCGCCCCTCCTCTCTAACCGCTCGAGCAGCAGCAGCAGTAGCAGCGTACCGCTCGCGCACCGCCCACACGGCTACGCCACCGCCCCGACGAGCGGCCTCACGTCGCTCCCGCGCCCGCCGCACCTCTCGTCCGACCTCCCCGCGCAGCCCCTCCCGCTCTCGCACCTCCCCGTGCCGCCCTCCCTCGACCCGCACTATCAGCAGCACGCCCAGCATGCAGGCGACGCCGAGCCCGACGCGAGCAAGCGCGCCCGCATGGCGCAGCACGCGCGCGATCTCGAGGCGTGGATGGGCCGTGCGCCGTCTCGGCCGCCGCCAGGCCGCGCCGAGGATGACGACGACGAGGACGAGGGCGGGCGCGAGGAGCGCGGGCTGCCGCCGCTCAAGCGCGCGAGGAGCGAGGAGTACGACGGGCGTCGCCGCGGCGGCGCAGGGCGAGGCGCGAGTCGGGCCAAGCGCTCTCAGGGCGGCGAGGACCCGCTCGTGCTCATGCTCGAGGAGGCCGAGCGGCGCGCAGGGTGGCCTGGCGCGGCGGCTGTCGCGGGCGCAGGAGCGGCGCGCGAGCACGCGCAGGCGCAGGCGCTGCTGCACGCTGCCGCGACGGCGGCTGCGGTCCAGCAGGAGGAGGACGAGGGGATCCGCGAGCCCGAGTGGCCGACCGTCCTCTCGCCGGGCAAGCGCAGGTCGGCGCAGCAGGCGGCGCAGGCGTCAGGGCCAGCGAGGAAGAAGCGCGCCGCCACCGACGCCGCGCTCGCGGCCGGCGACGATCTGCCTGCGCCCGGCCCGTCGGCCTCGCCGCGCCTCGCCGCCCCGACGTCGCGCGCCAAAGGCGGCGCCAAGACGACCACGGCGTCGTCGGGCGACACGCCGATGGACGACAACACGTCGAGCGCCGCCTCGCCCGCTCCTGGCCTCCCCGTCCCGCCCTCGTCGCTCGTCAACAACGACGACCCAGACGCGCCGCACGACAACCCGGGCCCGACCGTCACGCCGCGCATCATCCCCCGGCTCCCCGCTCGACCGCGCCGCCTCCTCGGCCCGAGCCGCGCGAGCTCGACGCCGTCCGAGTCGCCCGCTCCCGCCTCGGCCGGCCCCAGTGGCAGCGGCGCAGGCGGCGCCAACAAGGGCGTGCTCCTCACGGCCGAGCAGAAGAAGGCCAACCACATCGCGAGCGAGCAGAAGCGCCGCGCGGCGATCCGCCAGGGCTACGACGGCCTGTGCGAGGTCGTGCCTGCGCTCCGCGCCGCCGTGCAGGAGTTCGAGGAGCGCGTGCGCAAGGTGACGGGCGGCGCGGCGGGCGGCGGCGCAGGAGGAGGAGGAGAGGCGGACCTCGACGGGGCCAAGGGCGGCAAGGGCACGAAGAGGGCGGGCAGGGGCCTCGACGGGCAGAGCACGACGGGCGCGCTCATGGGCGGCATCCAGGTCGGCGGCGAGAAGATTGACGGGCGCGCAGGGCCCAAGAGCGAGGCGGTCGTGCTTGGCAAGAGTGCGTCTCTCGCTCTCTATCTCGCTCCCGCCTCTCTCGCCTTTCGCTCTCGCCGTCGAGCACAGCGACTGACTCTGGCCCTCGTCGTGTGCGCGCAGCCGTCGAGCGCGTGCGCTACCTCCTCAGCCAGCGTTCGACCCTCCTCTCGCGCCTCTCGGACGCCTACGCCCGCGGCGCGCAGAGCGGCGTCGACGTCGCGCCCGCTCCCGGCTCGTTCGGCAGCGAGTGGGACGAGAAGTGGGACGAGAGCATGCGGGACGAGGTGCTCACGACGGGGCTCAGGGACGAGACGGCCGACGAGTACGGCGACGAGGACGCGCCGGGCGAATGGGACGGCGAGTGAGGGGCCTTCGGGCGGTCGGCTTGGTGGCGTGCAGTACATACGCTCTTCGAGGAGCATTTCACGTGCGCCGCTCGTCGAGAGATGCGCTCGCTGCGAGACGACGACGATCCTCCCCGCTGCCCTTACCGCAAGCTCGGCGACCCCAGTCGGCGCAGCTTCCAGCTGGCTTCCGCAGAGCGCGCACTGAGCTTGTCTGCGAGCCGCTGCTCGTCAGATCTCGCACGGGCGCGAGAGTTTGCCGGCCTCGGCTTCTTCGCGAGGAGCTGCTTACGAATCAGCGCCGCGGCGGCGACCCTCTCGAGGAGCTTCCCGACCGCACACCCGCCTGCGCCGGTCCTCCAGCACGTGCACTGCGCCCTGCACAGCCGCCACGACGCGCACCAACCACGCTAAGCTGCGCGTGCGGCCCACAGCTCGCTCGAGTGGGTCAAGCTCGTTCCAGCCCTTCGTCGCCCTCCGCAATCTGCGACACGCGCCCTTGGAGCTGCGCCCTGGCTTTCGAGGCCTCGCTTGACTTCGGGTGCGCCCGAGCAGGATTGGGCACAGAAGCTCCGCTGCCCCGGCGGCGAGGGCTCGCCGTCGTCGTCGCGCCGCGAGCTTCATCTCGCTCCCCCACTTGGCGCTCGCCCTGCACCCGCCACCGCTACCGGCGCACCTCGAGCGGGCCTGTACTACTGTAGCTCTGCTGTCAGCTACTGCTCCGCCAGGCCCGACCCAACCCGCACCGCAGCCGACTCGACGCCGACTGTGGTCCTCCTCCTCGCCTCGGGCGCCGCGCGATGGCGACCTCGCGCCTCGACCATGGCGACGAGACGCACTACGACACGCTCGAGCGCACCATCGCCTCGCAGCAGTACGCGACCGCGATCCTCCTCCCCTGCGCCTTGGGCTGGACAGGTCAAATACTCCTCACCGGCGTCGTGGTCGCGCTCTTTGCGTCGTACCTGCGCACCGAGATGTACGAGCGCGACACAGGTCCGTCCTTACTTCTCCAGTGTCAGACTATCGAGCCTGACCAAAAGCCTACCCGTCCAGGTCTGCGAAAGGCGCTCCTCTTCATCGTCGTCGTCGTCGCCGTCGCACAGACCTGCATGAATGTCGCCTCGATCTCGTACTGGATGGTCCGACAAGATCGTAACGCCGATGCACTCATCAAGCCCACGGCGTTGGACGCCATCCAGACGATCTCGATCCTCATCAACGCGCCGCTCGTACAAGGTTTCCTCACGATGCGGGCCGCACGGGTGCGTCCTCGAGTTCGCCCGGACCTCCTCGCTCGAGCTGACGTTCTTCCTCGACAGCTCGTGACGCTCAGATGGGCCAGGCGCCTCATCGTCGTCTCGTTCGGCATCCTCATCGTCCTCGAGATCGGCGCGATCCTCTTCTCGACCGTCCTCGGCGTCCTCTTCCACCTCAACCGGCTCTCGAGCGGGCTCCTCCAGGCGGCGACATACGGCCTCATCTCGGGTGTGTGGCTCGTCGTCGCCGCCGTCATCGACGTCGCGGTGAGCATCCTCCTCATCCTCGTTCTGCGGCGGCGGATAGCCGGCTTCAACGCCTCGACCGACGGTCGCCTGCGGGCCTTGTGCCGACTCGCTCTCCAGAGCGCCAGCTACACAGCACTGGTAGCTGTGGCGGGCTTCCTCCTCACGTTCGGTTCGTCTCTCTCCCTCTCTCCCCGCTCGGACCTCCTGCTCACGCTCTCGCTCTTGCCCTCGCACAGCCACGCCGTTCAACAACCTCCTCTACGCCTGCGCACCTTACGCCGCCTGGTGGCTCCTCTCGTCGTGCTACGCCCTCGCCCTCCTCACGACCCTCTCGTCGCGCGCCCTCATCCTGCGCAAAAACTCGGCCCCGCCGGCCAACATGTCGCTCCCGCCGCACATGTCGGAGCAGCAGCGCAGCCCGAGGGCGCGCGCGCTCAGCGGCGCAGGCAGCGGGAGCGGGTCGGGCGGTTTAGGCGGCGGGGTCCGTGCGGCGCGAGGAGAAGGGGAGGAGGCGGCGTCGGGGAGCGGCAGCGGCAGCGGGTCCGGCTCGAGGGCGGGCACGTCGCGCACGGTCGGTGAGCGCATCCTCGGGCTCGGGCTCGGGCGAGGAGGAGGCGGAGGAGGCGGGACGCCGCAGAGCAGCAGCGGCGACACGATGTCGGCCTCGAAGCGAGCGAGCCCGCTCCCGCTGCACGTCGCGACGCTCGGCGGCGTCAACGTCGAGCCCGAAGGAACGACGGGCATGAACAGTGGGATCCAGGTCGACCAGGAGGTCTCGGTTCATGTTGACGAGCACGACGTCGACGACCTTCTCGGGCTCGGGTTCGTCGAGGGCGAGTCGCGCAGCGGGACGAGGACGCCTCGACGGCGCAGCATCGAGATGAGCGCGTGCTAGAGCGGCTCGTGTAGCAGTATGCAGTGTATCCTCCAGCCGCAGCGAGTCGAGCAACCTCGGGCGAGAGAGAGGTCCGTGCGCACGAGAGAGGGAAGGACCCGGAAGAAATGAACTGAGGAACATGCATCGTCGCCGCCACCACTCTACTCGCTACACACAGAGACGCTGTCGCGCCCAGATGCTCAGAGGCCCGACGCCGCGACCGCCGGCTTGGCAAAGAGCTTGTCGACGTGCTCCTTGACGATGCGCTTGACGGCCTCCGGGTCGTTGTCGCAGTCGATGACACGCTTCTCGCGCTCGAGGAGGCCGTCAAACTCTTTCGGGAGGACGTCGCGCTTGAAGTTGAACGAGGGCTCGGACTCGAGCGCGTCCGAGACGGCCGAGTCGAACTGCGAGCGCAAGAGCGAGGGAGGCGTCAGCGCCGCGTCGGGTCAAGGCGACGAGGATGTGCAGCCGATGAGGTAGCGGGAGGAGCGCGAGAAGTGGCGGAGGAGAAGAGAGGAGGAGGGAGAAGGAGAGAGAGAGAGGGGGAGAGGCGAGGGAGGAGGAGGAAGAGCTGCGCACCTTGGCCGGGTGAGCCGTCGCGAGCACGATCTGGATGACGTTGGCCGGGCTGTGGTACGAGGGAGAGAAGCGCAGGTCAGCGTCGAGGGCGTGCAGGGCGAGGCACAGAGGCGAGGGGAGGACGCACTTGGTCTTGGCGACGCGGTTGGCGACGCACAGGCCGACGGCCGTATGCGGGTCGGCGACGTACGAGCCGTACTCGTCCGTCATGGTGAAGTACTTCTTGATCGTCTCGGCCGTCTCGTCGTCGCTCGCGCGGTCGGCAATCATGTCGCGCCTCGCCGCCTCGACGGCGCGCCGGGGCACCTTGACGCGGTGCTCGCTCTTGAGCTTGTCCATCCACAGCTTGACGTTCTCGGCCGCCATGCGGACGCGCGCCGCCTGGCCGCCGTCGACCTCGCCGTCGGCGGCGACCGCGCCGGCCGTCGTGCCCTCGAGCGCGAGGTAGAACAGGAGGCGCTCAAAGTTGGACGAGACGAGGATGTCCATGGCGGGCGACAGCGTCTCGGCGACGGTGCCGGCCGAGGGCGGGGCGCGCTTGGCGCCGCGCGCGTGCGACGTCGAGCGCGAGGGCGTCGCCGCGACGCCGTCGGCCTGCTTGCCGTCGCTCGCGCCGTTCTGCTCGACGTTCTGCGCGACGGCCTCCTGCTGGCGGCGGAACGCCTCGTCCTCGGTCAGGCTCGGGTACCGCCCGTGAGCGTGGCCCTCGCCCGCCTCGTCGTCGTCCTCGGCCTCGTCGTCCGAAAAGTGCTCGGGCTCGCCCGAGTCGGCCTTCTCGTACCGGCCCGTCTTCCAGAAGCGCGCGAGGATGTCGTTGGCGTTGGTCGCGACGACGAGCTGGGCCATGGGGAGGCCGAGGTGCTTGGCGTACCAGCCGGCGAGGATGTCGCCAAAGTTGCCCGTCGGGACCGCAAACTGGATCTGCGGGTCGAGGACGTCGTACGGGATCTGGGGCTGGACGGCGAAGTAGGCGGCAAAGTAGTAGACGGTCTGGGCGAGGATGCGGGCCCAGTTGATCGAGTTGACGGCGCCGAGGTGGTACCGCGAGTTGAACTCGGTGTCGTTGAACAAGTGCTTGACGATGTCCTGGCAGTCGTCGAACGTGCCCGTGACGGCGAGGTTGTGCACGTTGTCGTCGAGGACGGTCGTCATCTGGGCCTCCTGGATCGGCGACGTGCGGCCCTTGGGGTGCAGGATGAAGATCGAGATGTCCTTCTTCGAGCGCAGGCCGTAGATGGCGGCGCTGCGAGAGAGGGTAGGAGCGTCAGCTCGAGCAGACGAGACCGCCCGTGACAAGCGAGAAAGGGAGGACGAGGACGCACGAGCCCGTGTCGCCCGACGTGGCGCCGACGACGGTGAGGCGCTCGCGCTGGCCCTCGGGCTTGTCGGCGTTGCGGCGGGTGAGGAAGTACTCGAACAGGTTGCCGAGGAACTGGAGGGCGACGTCCTTGAAGGCGAAAGTCGGGCCGTGGAAGAGCTCGAGGATGAACTCCTTGTCGCCGACGCGGTGGAGGGGCGTCACGTCCTTGTGGCGGAAGGTGGCGAACGAGCGCTCGACGAGGTCGCGCAGGTCGTCGCGCGGGATTTCGTGCTCCTCGATGAAGAGCGAGTAGAGCTCGAGGGCGAGTTCGGTGAACGAGAGCTTGGCCCAGTCGTGCTGCCAGTTTTCGGGGAGCGACGGGAGGTGGGCCGGGATGTAGAGGCCGCCGTTGGGTGCGAGGCCTCGGAGGACGGCCTGTCGTGGAGGAGGGAGCAAGAGGGAGGGAGATCGGAAGGCGAGGGTCAGCGTTCGGGTCCGTGACGAGGAGGAGG
This sequence comes from Rhodotorula babjevae, assembly GCA_920104245.2. NCBI lineage: Eukaryota > Fungi > Basidiomycota > Microbotryomycetes > Sporidiobolales > Sporidiobolaceae > Rhodotorula > Rhodotorula babjevae. The sequence continues at coordinate 504,303 of CAKKSZ020000009.1, read as the reverse complement.
GGAGATGCTGCGGTCGAGGGGCGCCCGCGCAGGGCCCGAGGTGCATCGGCAGGGCTAGCGCTCGTACACAGCGAGGTACGAGGGCGCAAGGTAGGCGCAGCTCGAGGGCGGAAACCCCTCATCGGCTCGTCGTCGTCGTCGTCGAGTGGTCGAACTGATCGGAGCTCGTCGCTCGCCCGCCGCTGCCCGGCTGGCTGTGCCCGTCCGCCAGAAACCCCGATGCACCTCATCGAGAGATCCCGCCCTTCTGCCGCGGTCTCGAGCGGGGCGGTGGCCGTGTTCGGCCCCGTCGACACGATGAGGACGAGAGCTGGAGAGGGAAGGACGCACCTCCTCGAACGAGAGGCGCTCGTCGCCGCCGCGGGTCGAGAGGTACTGGAAGCTCGAGTGCATCGAAGCCGAGGTGGTCTCGCTGGAGCTCGAGGTGGTGGTGAAGAGCGAGAGCGGGCGGAGTCAACGGGCGGCCGTGGTCTCGTGCCGCCTCGTCGAGTCTCGGAAACTCGCGGCTCCCTGCTCTCCCGTGTCGGTTGGGCTGGCTCGATAGCTGCGCGGGATACGCTTCTATCAGCACGGCGCGGTCGCAGCGCAAAGGAAGGCGGGGCCGGCGCGAAAGCTGAGCTTGCGCGGCCGGAGCTGCGAATCGTCACTCGAGCACCGCCTCGTCCCCTCTCGTCCTCGCCAGGAGCACAGAGCACCGGCACAGCTCTCGAGGAACGACAGCGCCCGCGCTCAGCCGACTAGCGCACCCCGCGACGCCCCTCCTCGCTAAACCGCCTCCCCACCTCCTCGTCCTTCGACCTAGGCGCACGAAGCAGCGCACCAGCTCAACATGCAGCCGACTGCAGCGGCGACCGCCATGGCGGCACCACACGACCTCGCCAACCTGTACTCGACTCTCGCTCAATTGCGCATCGCCGTCCCCGCCGTCCTCGTCGGCCTCCTCGCGCTGCGCTGGCTCGGCCGCGCCCTCCTCGCCATGATGTCGCGCATCCAGGCCGCAGGCTGGCACGCCGAGGACGACATCTACGCCCCGCCCGAGCTCGTCGAGGGCGCCCAGCCGGCCAAGCGCGCAGACGGCCACGACGAGGACGGCGACGAGGTCACGCCCGTCGTCGTCAAGCACGCGAGCGTCCGCAAGGGCGTCGTGCTCGTCTTCATGGCCGTCGTCGCGACGACCTACTTTGCCGACGGCGTCGCACAAGGTGCGTCTCTCCTGCGCCATCCCCGCGACGCGCACGAGCCTGACCTCGCGCACCTCTGCCTCCAGTCGTCGCCACCCTCATCACGTCGCACTACACGCCGCACGACCCGCTCTACGTCAACATCGCCGCCTACTCGGCAGGCGGCGTCGCCGCCTTTACCCTCCTCGGCCTCGGCCTCGTCTACGAGGGCCGCCACCAGCAGGTCAAGGGCGGCGCCGGCGACGCGCCCTGGCCGATGCTGCACCCGCGCATCCTCACCTTCCTCGCTCTCGCCCTCGAGAGCGTCGTCCTCGGCCTTACGAGCCGCATCGTCGCCGACGACCCGCACGTTGACCCCAAGAAGGACGTCCTCCCCATCGTCCACCTCGCCATCCTCTCGCTCCGCATCCTCCTCGTCCTCAGCCTCCTCGCCTTCCAGTTCCGGCCCCTGTACCGCGCGACGTACGTCCCGAGCGGGCCCGCCTCGGAGCGCACCCCACTCCTCGGCGCCTCGTCGTCGTCGAACGGCTACGCCGCCCTCCCGACCTCGTCGTCGTCGGCCGCTGCCGCCGAGCCGTCCGTCCTCCGCGGGACGCGCATCCCGTCGAACCGGCCCCAGGACCCCAAGTCGCTGTCGCTCCTCACCTTGTTCAAGCGCGTCAAGCTCCTGTTCCCGTACCTGTGGCCGAGCAAGAGCGTCGCGCTCCAGGTCCTCGCCCTCGTGTGCTTCGGCCTCATGCTCTTCAAGCGGTTCCTCAACGTCGCCAGGCCCCTCTTGTTCGGCAGGGTCATCTCGGACCTGGCCAAAGGCAGACGTGCGTCCCGCCCTGCGCTCAGGCCCTCACCTCGACTTACGCTGCATCTCTCCCTCGCAGCGCCCTACCTCAGCGTGTCGCTCTACCTCCTCGTTCAGTTCTTGAGCGACTCGAACAGCATGCTCTACCGTGCGCCGCTCGATCCTCCTTCGACTGTGGGGCCCACGACCTGCCGGCCACTCGAGGTCCTCAAGCTGACCCTCGCTCCCTCACCATCACGCAGAGTACCTCTGGCTTCCCGTAGAGCAGTACTCGGAGAGGGAGATGGCCATGATGTCGTTCGAGACGATCCTGAACCTCTCGTGCGTCCCCTCCCCCTCCTCATCCCGGCCGGCCTTGACGTCGAGGCGCCGACCCTGCCCGCCTTGCTACGGCTCGCAGGCTCGCCTATCACACACGCCGCAAGACGGGCGAGCTCCTGCGCATCCTATCCCGCTCCGAGGCGATCAACGACGTGCGTTCCCCGCCCTTCTCGCACGGACCTCCTCTCCTCAGGTCGGCTCCAGAGACTGACGCCGCTGCATCTTGTACACAGTTCTTCGAGCTCCTCATCTTCAGCTTCATCCCGATCCTCATCGACTTGCCCGTCGCGTTCGTCGTCCTGAGTGTGAGGTACGGCTTCACGGTCGTCTCGGTGGTCACGCTCGTCGGCGTCATCTAGTGCGTCCTCCTCCCTCTCACCTCCTCGTCATCCTCTCGACGTGCTCGACAAGTGCTGACCCTGCTGCCGCACCTTGCCAACAGCGTCACGACCTCGGTCCTCCTCGCCGAGTCGCGCGTCAAGCTGTACCGCGAGCTGCGCGACCAGAGCCAGTTTGCGCACCAGATCAAGACGGACGTCATCATGAACTACGAGGGCGTCAAGCTCTTCGTCGCCGAGGGCTTCGAGTCGAAGCGGCTCAGGGACGCCATGTGGCGGTACCAGCGAGGTGGGCTTCCTCTCCTGCTCTCTCGGCGAATAGTACAACGTCGTCCACCGGCCTCGAGAGCTCGAGAGCTGACAAATGTCTTCCTCCTCGGCGCAGGCTACTTCCGCGTCTACTCGGCCTGGAACTCGCTCTCGCTCCTCCAGAACGGCATCTCGAACTTTGGCCTCTTGATCTGCTCGTTCATCCTCGCCAACCGCGTCGTCAACGGCCAGATGGATCCAGGCGGTGCGTCTCCTTCGTCCTTCTCGTCGTCTTGTGCCCGCCGAGCGGGACGTCAAGAGCCGAGGGGTGCGAGCGCACGGGGCTCGAGGCTGACTTTCCTCCCTCGCCATCGCTCCTCGCCGTCCTCGACCGCCGTCCTCCCTACATCTCTCACACAGAGTTCGCCACCTTCACGAGCTACTTTGCGAGCCTGCTCTCGCCCCTCAACCAGATCTCGAGCCTCGTGAGTCCACCCTGCCCCCTCGTCTCCTCGTTCCGTCATTCAGCGAGCTCCTCAGCTCACCTCTCGCCGCTACGCCCGCAGTACCGTCGCGTCATGAGCAACGCCGTCGACACGGAGCAGCTCATCGAGCTCCTCGAGGAGAAGCGCGAGATCTCGGACAAGGAGAACCCGGTCGAGCTCGTCGTCGGGCCCGAGGGCGCGAGCGTCGCCTTCCGCGACGTCCACTTCTCGTACGACGGTAAGGTCGACGTGCTCAAGGGCGTCTCGTTCGACGTGCCCGCCGGCCAGACGGTCGCGCTCGTCGGCCCGTCCGGCTCGGGCAAGAGCACCTTGTCGCGGCTCTTGTTCCGCATGTACGACGCGACCGAGGGCGCCGTGTGCGTCAACGGGACCGACGTGCGCAACCTGAGCCAGCGGAGCCTGAGGGCGGCGATCGGGCTCGTGCCGCAGGACTGCGTCCTCGCCAACGCCTCGATCCGCTTCAACATCGCCTGTGCGTCGACTCTCCCTCCCTCTCGCAGCCGCACACGTCCTTACAGGTCCCTCTTCTTCGTCGCCTTGTGCTCTTCGCCATCGCAGACGGCGGCCTTCTACGTCTCGACGCCGACGGCAAGCCCAAGGCCGACATGGAGCTCACGATGGAGGACGTCGTCGACGCGGCCAAGGGCGCCGCCATCCACGACAAGATCCTCACGTTCCCCGACCAGTACGAGACGCTCGTCGGCGAGAGGGGCATGCGGCTCTCGGGCGGCGAGAAGCAGCGTGTCGCCATCGCAAGGACTTTGCTCAAGAACCCGTGCGTCTTCCTCTCGGTGTGCTCTCGCTCTCGCAGACTCACTCACTGACGTTCTCGTGACGCTCGAGGCAGGCCCATCCTCGTCCTTGATGAAGCGAGTACGTCCTTGCTCTTCTCGCTCGGTGCGCACGGACCTCGACTTGACGCCGTCTCTCTCGCCCTCACAGCCTCGGCCCTCGACACGCACAACGAGCGCCTTATCCAGAATCGCCTGCGCGAGCTTGTGCGTCCCTACCTCGCCCACTTGCGGTCTTCTCGCGCTCGCGCACTGACCCCTTCTCCGGCTCTCCCTCGCGCGCAGTCCTCGGGCCGTACCACGCTCACGATCGCGCACCGCCTGTCGACCATCGTCGATAGTGACAAGATCGTCGTGCTCAAGGACGGCCTCGTCGCCGAGCAGGGGTCGCACACCGAGCTGCTCGCGATCCAGGACGGCGTGTACGCCGGTGCGTCTCCCTCTCTCTCCCTCCCTCAGCAGCCTCTCTTCTTCATCCTGCGTCCGAGGCTGAGGCTGACGCTTGTCGTCTCGCAGAGCTGTGGGCCAAGCAGATCGAGGGCCAGGACGGCAGCAGCACCATGCCGCCGTCGGCGCTCCCCTCGGGCGCAACGACGCCCGCTCCCGCCCCTGAACCCGCAGCCGCATCCGCATCTTCCTCCTCCTCGCCAGCACCCGCACCCGCACCTGCACCCTCGCCGCCCACTGACACGCCAGCACCCGTCGAGCGCGCCGACGAGGTCGAGCGCGCGGCGTCGCCCGTCCCGCCGCCGATGAGCGAGGCGGCCGCGCACGCTCTCGTCGAGGAGGAGAGCGAGGGCCCGCCTGCGCCTGCACCCGTCGCGACTGCACCGCAGGAAGGAGGAGCTGGAGGGAAGAGCGGTGGCAAGGGCGGAGGAGGCAAGGGCCCGAACAGCCGCAGCGGGAGGAAGAAGGGCGGGCGGCGGAAGTAGATCCTCGACATGCACTCGCTCCGCTCGCAGATAGATGGAGAGAGACCTGCACTGCACTGCATGGACAGACACCGCGCACAGCTACATCGAGCGGCGAGAGCGAGAGCGAGAGCGCGAGATAAAGAGAAGGGGCTCGTGCGCCCCGCGCTCACCTACCGCCAATCGCCAGCGCGCCGCTCCCTGCTCCTCCTCCGCCTCCGCCACCGCCGCCGCCAAACATGCTCGCCATCATGTCCATGAGCGGGTTGCCCTGCCTCGCCGGCTTGAGCCCAAAGTGGATCTCGCCAATCGCCTGCGTCGCCTCCTTGACCTCGGGCGCCTTGAGCCACGGCACGCTGCGCTCATACCGCCCGACGAGGCTCTGCCACGCCTTGGTCCCGCCGCCGCGCTGCACGCGGAACTCGTCGCCGCGCCCGCCGGGCACCTTGACCTTGTCGACGTTCTCGCCGATGCCGCTCTGCGCGGCACGGACGGCGAGCTGGCAAAAGTTGAGGGACGCGAGCTTGGTCACGACGAGCTCGTCGGGCGAGGGCGGGGCGGCCGTCGGCGACTGGGCGAGCGGCGACGAGGGCGAGGGGAAGGCGAACGAGGCGACGCGGAGCGAGGGGTAGGCGGCGAGCGCGAGCGCGAGGAAGTGCGACAGGAAGGTGCGCGCCGCGAGGATGAAGGACGACTCGAGGTAGCTGCGCGTCGAGGAAGGGCGAGTCAGGCGGGTGTGAGAGAAGCGAGGGAAAGAGAGGTCCGAGCGGCGCACCTGAGGGTGCCGCGAGCGGCGTAACGACCGACGGCGGCCTCCTTCTCCGGGTCGAGCTTGGACCAGTCGAACAAGACGCTCGCGAGCGTCTGCGCGGCGTCCCGGGTGGGGCACACGAGGAGGTGGAGCGACGCGTGGTGGTAGTCGAGCTCTGCAAGACGGGCGAGGTGTCAGCGTCTCGGCGGCGGGCAGCTCGAGGGAGGGGGAAAGGGCGGGTAGGCGCACCCTTGTAGAGCGTCTCGCCGAGGTACTGGTGGATATCGACGTCGCCCGCAGGGCCCGAGCCCGTCTTGGAGGTCCACCTGCGAGGAGAGGGAGAGGCGTCAGCGGGCGAAGGTCGCGGAGGTTGCGGCTTCGACGAGCGAGACGCACGAGAAGACGGCATCGGTGAGGGTCTTCCTCCATGCACCGGCAGGACCGGTCAGAGCGATGAGCTGGATGATCTTGGCTGCGCGCGAGGGGAGGGGGAGCGTCAGTGCTGAGCGAGCGGACATGCTCAATCGCAGGTCGCGAGGCACACGCCTCGGCAGCTCACGACCAGAGAAGAAGGGCGTGCGACTGACCGCGCTCGTCCTTGCCGCAGCCGACTTGGCGAGCGAGCCAGACGTCGTCGACGAGCATGACGCCGAGGTCGACGCCGCTGCCGACCTGGCCCTGTTCGAGGAGGCGGCGTGCGGCATCCCACAGGAGGCTGGCGGCGTCCTGGGCCTTCTGGTCGTAGGGGAGGACGGTGCCGGCTGGGGGAGGGTTGCGGCGGGGAGGGGCGAGGAGGCGGACGGCGGTGGTGCGAGCCTTCTGGTGGGCCGAGTAGTAGTCGCCCGAGTCGAGGTGCTCCTGGACCTGCTGCAGTGCGCTCGAGCTCATCGTCGCTGGGCGGGTGGGTGACGAGCGAGAGGAGGACGAGCGACGTGGGGAAGCGACGACGACGACGACCCTCTCGATCTCTCTTGCACGCCAGAGCTGCAGTGCTGTACGGTGCCGGGTCAGTGAAACCTATGCAAGAGGAGCTGGGGAGCGCAACAGCTCCCGCAGCTCGCTCGCCGCCTCGTCCTCCTCCTCGATCTCGCTTCTACTCGGCCAGCGACCACGCGCAATAGCGCGGTTCCGCTCGAGCCGTACGTCTCTCGCACTACTGAGCCGCTGTGCTGCTGCAGAGCGACCCAGCGCATTGCTCTGCTCGGCCGGGCCTTGGGCCGGCCCCTCTCGCTCGAGCCGTCGCTCTCCTCCGCCTCGCTCGGCTCTCGTTCTTGCTTCCTCGACGTGGAGCATGAGCTCTCGGACGACGAGAGGCAGAGCTAGGGTCACTGCAGGGGTTGCATTGCGGCTTTTTATGTACTAGGGGCGAGCGCGAGCAGGGCAGATCTAGTTGCCGAGGTTGACGCTGTACTTCTCACCCTTCTCGGCCTCCTCGTTGAAGACGTTGATCTGTGCGAGAACGAGCCAGGGAGCGGGAGAGGCAGGGTCAGCATCGGGTCGAGAGGCTCGAGCACGAGAAGGAGAGGGAAAGGAGGACGCACGGGCCACTTCGGGTCGTAGGTGACCGGGACGTTGAAGCGCTTGTACGAGCCGCCCTTGGACTCGTCGCCGATGGCGTCGATGGCCGCGACGTCGTCCTCCGAGAGCTCGACGATCTTGAAGTTCGAGATGATGCTGCGGGCGAGGAACGAGAGGGAGACGGCCGAGTCGTCAGCGACGAGCCACAAGCAAAGAGAGACTGTGAGTGAGATACGCACCGCGACTCGGTGACACTCTTGGGGATGATGGCGTGGCCGCCGTGCATGCCCCAGGCGATGAGGACCTGGCCGGCGTCGGCGCCCTTCTGCTCGGCGATCTTCTTGACGGTCGGGTGCGTGAGGAGGAGCGGCTCGCCAATGTTGTTGTTGCCGAAGCCAGAGTAGGCGGTGAGGGCACTGTGCGCGGGAGAAAGGGAGGGAAGGTCAGCACGAGCCGAACGAGGAGAGGAGGGGTGCGAGCGCGCGGCGACGCACATGTTGTTGGCCTTGTGGTGCTTGATGAGCTCGCGCTGGAGGAGGCGCGGGTGGCGCTCGACCTGGTGGACGGCCGGGGCGACGCCGGTCGCCTTGGTGATGGCGTCAATCTGCGCGAGGGTGGGTTTAAGAAGGTCAGTCCTCGGGCTCGAGCGCTCCTCGAACGAGACAGAGAGGGGGCGGGGCCGCACCGCCTCGATCGAGAAGTTGGAGACGCCGATAGCCTTGGTCTTGCCCGTGTCAAGGAGCTTGATCATGGCCTTCCAGGTGTCGACGACCGAGACGGACGAGTCGATCTTGCAGACACCGTTCTCCTTGGGGAACAGGTTGTCGTGCGGGTTGCCCTCGGCCGGGAAGGCGACGGGCCAGTGGATCAGGTAGAGGTCGAGGTACTCGAGGCCGAGCTCCTTGAGCGTGTCGTCGAGTGCATCTTCGACGTTGGCCACGGCATGCTGGCTGTTCCACAATTTCGACGTAATGAAGATCTCGCTGCGCGGAACGCCCGAGTCGGCGATGGCGGGGCCGATAGCCTTCTGGTTCTGGTAGACCTGTGGTCGAGAGAGGGTCGAGGGTCAGTGAGAGAGCGAGAGGAAGACGTGGGACACGGCGAGCGCACCTTGGCGAGGTCGAGGTGACGGTAGCCGGCCTTGAGGGCGACAGCAACGGCCTTCTTGACCTCCTCGTCGGGAGCCTGCCAGGTGCCTGCGGTCGAGGAGGGAGCGTGGGGGAGGAGAGGTCAGCCGCGTGGGTCGCCGAGCGGAGCTCGAGAGAGCGACGCACCGAAGCCGAGGAGCGGGAACTCTGCGCCAGTCGAGAGCTTGAAAGTCGGGACAGTCTGGACCATGATTGCTGTGGGTGCGAGAGCGAGGAAGGGTGGAGGAGGCGAGGGAGGTGATGAGGTGCGATCGGCGTCGTCGAGCGAGGTTGGCGGGCGCGGGCAAATTGGTGCGGGTCGCAGCGCAGGATACAGTCGATGCAGGAGGAAGGCGAGGTGGGAAGGGAGAGTGCGCCAATTGACCGGACGAGCGAGGGTGGTGAAATCGGATCGAGCGGTGACGACACGCAGGAGGTGGGTGGGGGCGAGAGGAGGGAGGGAAGGGGGGGCAGGGAGAACAAAGGTCAGCGACGTGCACAGCTGCGAGGGAGGCTAGAGAGAGGCCGCACCTGATAAGTTTACTCGGAGGGAGTGTGGGTGAGGAAGGAGAGAGAGGGCGAGAGAGGCGAGGGACGAGGAGTCCGCTCGGGGGCAAGCCGTCGGAACCGGCGCGCTCGCCGCCCACGCGGGGTACGCAGCTGCGTCCTGGCCCTGCTCTCGCGCACTTGAGCCTTGCTCAAAGCTTGCATCACCTGCAACTCTTTTCTGCCCGGCCTCCACCCGCTCGCTCAGCAGCTTGCTCTCGCACTCGGCCAAATCCTCCCCGCTCGTTCCCCTCCTCCTTGCTCCCCTCGCAACGGTGGGCAGCTCTCTGGCAAAAGGCCGGGCGATCGAACAGCTCGTGCAGCGGCCAAGCCGGCGGTTTCCAGGAGGTCGCAGAGACGGGCGGAGGCGCGAGAGCCAAGAGCGGACGGAGGACGAGGGGACCTCGCGGTTTGAGAAGGTCGTCGAGCCCGCACGTTCCCCTGCCACGGTTGGTAGCTCTGTGCAGCTCGAAAAGACGAATCGCGAGCGGGACGGGCGCAAACTACACCGTCGAGTACGCTGAAGCGCGACCACGACGACGGCGGTACCGTCGAGGTCCGAGCGACACGGAGAGCGCCGAAGCTTTCCTCTCGAGCGGGCGCTCTCGCACGTCAGAAGCCGTCGATGAGCCCTTGACAGCTCACATAGATGAGATTCCAAGGAGAGCTACGACAAGGCCGCCTTCACCTGCACGCAGCGAAAGCCCTCCTCGCCGTGCCCGCCTCGTCAAAGTGGAAGACCGACAGCCTCCCCGACGCCTCGCCGCCCGCCGAGCGAGGCACCCTTCTGAGCCTACTCGCCGCAGTCTCGGCGCGCGAGGTCGGAGGAGCAGAGGACGAGAGGAAGGCGGGGAGAGCGAGCCAGCCGAGCCAGCTCGCTTCGCCGCGCGCACGGTCCTCGTGCCGGCCGACGCCGACGAGGTCGACGAGCCATCCCCACCAGCTCGACTCGTGCTCGACATCGACGCCGGAGCCTTCGGACGCCTGCACGACGACGGGCTCGATGTCGCCTTGAGCTTCCATCTCGCTCGCCTGCTCTGCCGAGAGCGGGTGCGCCGTGACGGCGATGCGGTGCGGCTGCGACGCTGAAGCTGGCGACGAGGAGCTCGACATAGGGAGAACGAGAGAGGGACCGCCGAGGAAGGAAAAGAGGACGGCGTTGCCGTCCGTGAGCGTGGGCGAGAAGTCGGTCGGGAAAGGTAGGTCGACGAGCGCGCCGAGCGGCTGCTTTGGCGGCTGCTGGACGGGATGGTGCTCGTCGAGACGGCTCGATCGAGGCGTGATGTCGCTGTCGGCCATGGCCGTGAACCTGCTCGCCGACTCCCCCTCGAGCCGATCGTCCTCGTCGCCCTCGTCCGCCGTGACGAAGCGCTCGGTCCCGCGCGTCGCCCAGCTCGACACCGTCCAGCTCGACGCCTGCCGAAACGAGTGCGAGGGCGACTGGGCAACCGATGACGGGCCCGGCAGGGCCAGCCTAGCTAGCTCCGTCTCGAGGTCGAGCCGCTCGAGCCCCTTCTCGAGCTCGTCGCGCTCATCTCGCCAGCGCGGCTCGCCCTCGCCCTCGCCCTCGGCCCTTGAGCGAGTGCTCGGCCTTGTCCTACCGAGCGCCTCCAGGTCGGGCAGGGCGACAAGCTCGAGCATATCGGGCGCGGGCGGCAGCCGCAGCTCGTCGTCGGCCGTCTCCTCGGCGGCGAGGCGCTCGATCCTCCTCCGAGCCGCGCGCTCGTCGCGCTGGAGCGTCTCAGGCGTCGGGCTCGGGTGGATCGCCGCCGTGACGTGGTTGACGTAGGCCGCAAAGTCGGCGGCGGAAGGGTGGTGCGCCGGCGAGGGGGCGAGGTGCGCGTGCGAGTGCGGCTTGGGCGGGCGCGGTGGGATGGTGGGAGGAGTGTGTGTGTTCGAAGATGGGAAGGGGAGAACGGCCAGCACGGAGCGGGTCGACCCGTCGTAGACGAGGATCGAGTTCCGGAGGTGCGGAGGAGGAGGGGCTTGTCGCGCGTGGACGTGCGGCCGAGGCAGAGCGGTGTCGGGCGGAAGACGTGTCAAGACGCGCTGTACGGCGAGAACGTCGCCCTCGGTCGCGCTGCAGAGCGACGTCGTCAGTTTGCGAGGTCCGGAAGGAGGAGCAGGAGCGAGCGCACCAGAGGAGCCACAGCGTCCACTGCCCGGACCGTCCACGCTCGTCCACGCCAACCCAGCTCAGTCCTTTAGCCGACTCGCCGAGCCCGACTGCCCGCTCGACAACCCGCTCGACCGCCGAGCCCGCCGAGACTCGCACCTCGCGCTCGCCGACTCGCACGCCGCCCGCCGGCAGGATCGAGAACGTCCCCTCGCCGGCGAGCTCTGCTGGTGGCAGAGGTAAAGACCGAGGAAGGGGGGCGCGCGCACCGCTGCTCGGCGAGAGAGGTGGGCCGGCGGGAAGAGGAGGGGCGACCTGGAAGACGAGGCGAGCACGAGGGGTCATCGCTGCGGGGCTGGAGCGGCGTGTCGAGCCAGCTGTGCAGTGCTCGCGAGCGGTGAGAAGCCAGGCATGAAGCTGGTCGAGGTGCTCGTGCGGGTTGCTCGGCAAGAGGGTCGAGCTTCGAGCGGCTCGTGACGGCGAACGCGGACTGAGCGCCGCGATCTTGTCTCGCAGTTTTGTCAGGAGCTAGGAGTGCACGCAGCGGGCTCCAGTGCGAGCAAAGTCGCCGCAGAGAGAGCAATAGCGAGCTGGACGTCGCGGACGAGGAAGCGAGCTCGAGCGGATCCGGTTACCAGCCTCGTTACGCCGCAATGCGCGAAATAGGGAGCGGGCTCCAAACGCGAGCTGCGGCCACTTTTGGCGGGCGTGCCGAAGGTCCGGCCGAGTTGGCTCAGCAGCTGAGCCGACAGCCGCGGCGTCTTCCTTGCTCCCTCTGCTCTCGCTCGTAAGCGTGCGGTCGTGCCTCATACGGGCACAACCTTCTCTTCGCTACCGCCACGACCAACAGCCGCGCCGCCTGGCTGCGCCGTCGACCGCCACCAGATGCCCCGCTCCCCACCTCCGCCGACGAGTCGAAGGGCCGGCTCGCCCTCTCCTCCTCCACACCCGCACCACCTCGCCGAGCAGCTACCGCCAGCCACGTTCGAAGCGCCTTCGGAGCGCACCGCATCGACCGCCGAGCCGCCAGAGGCGACTGAGAAGGGCGAGCTGAGCGTCGACGGCGGCGCGAGCGAGGAGGCCGCAAGCTCGCCGCAGGACGCAGAGAAGGCGGGGCCAGGGCTGGACGACTACCCAGATGGCGGGTTGAGGGCCTGGAGGTGCGTCCTACCTCGCCGACCCTGTCCTCGCCGAGGTCGCCTCGACTGACCCCTCTCCTCCTGATCCCTCTCCTCGCGCTCTCCTCGCAGTGTTGTCGGCGGCGCATGGTGCATCAGCTTTACGTCCTGGGTGCGTCCTCCTTCCTCGTCAGCGCAGGACGGGCGTGCTTGCGGGCTCGTTTGGTCGCCTCGCCGACCGCGAGCTCTTCCTGCCACAGGGCTTCACGAACGCCTACGGCGTCTTCCAGACCTACTACCAGGCCAACCAGCTGTCCGAGTACAGCCATTCCGACATTGCGTGGATCGGCTCGCTCCAACTCGCGCTCGTCCTCGCCTGCGCCATCCTCGTCGGCAAGGCGTTCGACGCCGGCTACGTCACCTGGCTGCTCGCCGGAGCTGCGTGCTGCTGGACCGTAGGGTGCGTCCCCCGCTCGTCATCTCGTCGGCGGCGTCGGCGGTCGAGCCCCTCCTCCCGAGCGGAGCTGACGCCCACTCTCCCGCAGGCTCTTCGGCTTCTCCGAGGCGACGCAGTACTATCAGATTTTCCTCGGCCAGGGCGTCGCGTGCGGGCTCGGCGCGGGCATGGCGTTCATCCCGGCGGCGTCATCCGTCTCGCACTGGTTCAAGAAGCGCAGGGCGACGGCGCTCGGCATCCTCGCGACGGGCAGCTCGTTTGGAGGTCCGTCGTGGCCCTGCCTTACCTCTCTCCGAGCCCGTTACTGACCCTGTCGTCCCTGCGCAGGCATTGTGTTCCCGATCCTTCTTAATCAGCTCTTCCCTCGAATCGGGTTCGGCTGGACCGTCCGCGCCGCCGCCTTTCTCACCCTCGCCATGCTCGTCACGGCCATTCTCACCGTTCGCTCTCGGCTGCCGCCCCGCAAGGTCGAGAAGATCTTCGACTTTAGCCCGCTGCGCGAGAAGGCGTTCCTCCTCGTCACCATCGGCGAGACCATCATCATGCTGTGCGCCGCCTTCCTCCCGATCTCTCTCAGGGCGTCATACTGACGCTTCGAGACGTTCCCGCCTGCGCAGAGCTCTCTACAGCCCTTACTTCTAGTGCGTGTCCCGCGCTCGAGCCTCCTTCCCTCCTTCCCGACCTCGAGCTCCCTCCTCTGACCCCACCCTGCCTCGCTCGGTCCTCTCCAGCATTCAAGATTGTGCGTGTCGCAGCTGCTCCTGATTCTCGTCGTCGAGCGCAAGTCACTGACGCCTGTCCCTCCTGCAGACGCGCTCAAGTACGGCGTCAGCAGCAACCTCGCCTTGTACTCGCTCTCGATCCTCAACGCCGCATCCATCTTCGGCCGCATCATCCCCAACTGGCTCGCCGACACGTACGGCCCACTCACGGTCCTCGTCCCGCACTGCTTCCTCTCGGGCGCCCTCATCTTCCTCTTCCTGCCCATGTGCAAGTCGGACGGAGGCCTCGTCGCCTTCACGATCCTGTTCGGCTTCGCCTCAGGTGCATGTGCGTTCTCCCTCTCTTCTCGAGCGAGTCTCTCGGTCGCGACCCTCTCCTCGATCCCCGACTGACTCCTCCCTCGCACCGTGTGCCTACAGACGTCTCGATGATGCCGGCGCTCGTCGCGAGCCTCACGAGGGACATGCGCCAGGTTGGCCATCGTACGAGCATCATGTTCCTCATCATCTCGGTCGCCGCCCTCGTCGGCACGCCCATCACGGGCGCCATCATCTCGAGGAGCGACGGGTCGTACGTCGCGGCCATGTGCGTCGCGGGGAGCTTGACGCTCGTCGGGTCGTGCTTCAACGCGGCGGCGTGGTGGGTCGTCAGCAGGGACAAGGGGCGGCTCTGGGTGTAGCTGGGCGTCGAGGAGCAGTGTAGTTACAGTTGCGCGCTTTGACCTCTTCTCGCTCGCTCGGCGCCTCTCGTCCCGCCTCGCGCTCGCTCGCTCGCTCTGCAGTACCAGCCCTACGCACGCTGTGCCGGCCCGACGTGCTACAGAGAGCGCTGGTCGCGGCTCAAGGACCGTTCTCAGCCTCCGCCTCGCCTCGTGCGGAGGACCGCGGGGTGGCTCCTCTCCTGCTCCTCCAAAGTTGCTCCGCTCGACGAGCAGCCGTGCCGACTGCCAGCAGAGAGCCGGACGACGCTCGCACACCCGCTACAAGCACCCCTCAGCCATGCGCGGCGCACCTGATGCCGTCGTTCCTCCACCATCGCTCCTCATCAGCTCGCGACTCTCCCTCGGCCGCACGCCCTTGCGAGGCGATGCACAGTCACGAACATCATGTACATGCTCCTGAAGTTGCGCTGCTGAGCCGGCCACCGCTTGCACGGCCTGCGCCAGGCTGGACGAGCCGAGCGAGGTCGGCGAGGCGAGCCCGCCCGAGCTGCCGAAGCGCGGCAAGGGACTGCGGGGTCGGACAAGCGGCGCGCTGATTTCACCTCGCTGCAGAGCTCTTCCACCCTCCCCTCCCGCTCAACCTGCACGACCGACGCGCGCCGCTCCATGGCCGACGCTCCCTCCTCGACCTCGACCTGGGCCGCCGACGAAGCGACACCGGCCCACTCGCCCTCGCCGTCCGCCGCCGTCTCTCGCACCCCGACCCTCGTCGACCTTCCTGCGCATGGCTTGACGGCAGCCCTCGCAGGTGACGCGCAGACGTCGAGCAAGGCGCCCGACGACGACGACGAGGAGCACCTCGTCATGGGCAAGACGCGCCCGCACCACCACCTCCTCCCTCGCCTGCCCCCTCATCCGCACCAGCATCTCGAGCAGTACCTGCCGACCAACTTTGAGCTGACGGACCAGGTCGCGCAGGAGAAGGAGGCGGCTCGGCGAGCGGCGAGCGACGGTGGCGACGCCGAGAAGGGTGCAGAGCCGGCGCCTGCAGCTGCGCCGGCGGAAGACGACTATCCTGATGGAGGACTCGAAGCATGGCTGTGCGTCCTGCCATCTGCGCCGTTGCCGACGTGCAGCTCGAGAAGCTGACCTTGCGCTCGCACCCCTCTCCGCCGCCACAGGGTCGTCGCCGGCGCATGGTGCATCTCGTTCACTGCGTTCGGCTACCCGAACTCGTTCGGCGTGCTCCTAAGCTACCTGCTACAGAACAACCTCTCGAACCACACGTGCGTCGTCCACCCCGAGCCTCCTCTCTCGCCGACCGAGCTGACCTTCTCCTCGCCCCCTGCGCTCGCAGCGAGTCGGACCTGGCCTGGATCGGCGCCTTCCAGATCGCCGCCAACTTGTTCTGCGCCGTCTTTGCCGGCAAGGCCTTCGACGCCGGCTACGTCAAGCACCTCCTCTTCGCCGGCCTCATCATCTACACGGCCGGCCTCTTCGGCCTGTCTTTCGCGACCGAGTACTACCAGATCTTCCTCGCGCAAGGTTTGGCGTGTGGTGTGCGTCCTGCTTCCTCCTCTGAGCCGTCGAGAGGTGATCGAGAAGGAGGGCTCGAGCTCACAACCTCCTCCCGCTCGCAGCTCGCGTCGGGCCTCACCTTCTTGCCGGCGTGCTCGGCCGTCTCGCACTGGTTCAAGCGCAAGCGCATGTTCGCCATGGGCGTTCTCGCGACGGGCTCGTGCGTCGACGACGGCTCGCTCACCCTCTTCCCCCTCGACCGGCGCTGACCCTCTCCTCGAACCCGCTCGCCCGCTCGCAGGTCTCTCGGCGGCGTCATGTACCCCTCGATGCTGCAGAAGCTCATCCGCACGGTCGGGTGGGGCTGGGCGATCCGCGCCGTCGGCTTTATCAACTTTGGCCTGATCGCCTTCGCGTGCGTGACGGTCAAGACGCGGTTGCCGCCTCGGCCTGCGGGCAAGTTCCTCGACTTCAGCGTCTTCGTCGGCAAGGTCAACCTCGGCTACACGCTGTACGTCGCCGGCGCCGCGACGGTCTGGCTTGGTCCGTCTCTCTCTTCCCCTCGGCGGACGAGGACCGTGCGCTCGGACCATCGACACTTCATCTCGAGCTGACGCCTCGCTCGCACAGGTCTCTACACGCCCTTGTTCTACTCGGAGCAGTACGCGCTCGCCAACAGCGTCACCGAGGACATCGCCTTCTACTCGCTCTCGATCCTCAATGCCGCGTCCGTCTTTGGCCGCACCATCCCGACCGTGCGCCCGCCTCCCTTCTCAGCCGTGTGCGCACAGATCGAGTGCTGAGCTCTCGCTCCGCCTGCAGTACTTCGCCGATTCGTACGGCCCGCTCAACGTCCTCTTGCCCTTCACGACGGTCGCCGGCGTGCTCCTGTTCTGCTGGATCCCGGCGCTCAAGAACGACGCCGGCACGGTCGTGTGGAGCTTGTGCTTCGGCTGCGCGCAAGGAGCCTTTGTCGCTCTCCTGCCTGCGTGAGCTGCCCCTCTTCCCCTCCCGCGCTCGAGCCTCGAGTTGGGAAGGCTCTTGTCGACGCTCTCTGCTGACGCTCCCTTCCTCGCACAGCGCGACTGCAGCTCTCACCGACGACATGCGCACGGTCGGCATCCGTATGGTGAGCAGCGACCTCGTTCCTCCTCGCTCGAGGCGTTCGTGACGCTGACCTCCCTCGCTCTGCCTCGACAGGCCATGGCTTTCCTCATGCAGAGCGGCGCGGCCCTCGTCGGCACGCCCATCGCCGGCTACATCATCTCGGAGCGAGGAGGACAAGCCGGGTTCGTCGGCGCCGCAGTCTACTCGGGCGTCGTCGTGCTCGCCGGGTGCGGGCTCGTGCTGTCGGCGCGCATGGTCGTCGCGCGGCGACGGTCGACGCCCTGGGTCTGAGCGAGAGCGCAGGAGGTAGACGTACATAGGGGAGCTAGACGGCGTGCAACTAGACCGCTCGCAAGCTTGTCAGCGCCTCGGATCCGTCGTCGACGACGAGGAGGAAGCGGTCGCTCACACCTCGAGTCTTGCTGCCGGGATCAAACTCCTGTGCCAGGCTAGCTATCACAGAAGCAGCGAGAGCGCGTACAAGCCCAGTGGAGCGAGTCGAGGAAAGCCCACGTGCCGCTGGCCCTCGTCCGAGAGGTTCGACCCTCTCCTCGTCCCCGACACGGCGCCGCACTCGCTTTTCGCGGCAGAGCACGAGTCGCACCGCCCCGAGCACCTCTTGCGACTTCCCGACTGGCCGCCGCATGTCCAGCTGTCGTCGCTAGCTCGCCGTACACCTCCTCCCTCGGCTCGTCCTCGCCAAGGCGGTTCCTCGCAGCGATGAACGCGCCACACGACCCGACCAACGCGCACGCCGTCGCTGGGCCTTCTCGCGCTCCCGCCACGCATCAAGCAGCATCGCGACAAGCCGCAGGAGCGAGATCCGCCTCGGCCCACCCCGCACCTCCGTCGACCCACTCTGCCAGCTCGGGCGCGGGCCCACCACCCGCGCGCAGGCCGCCGCCGACTAGGCGAGCAGACGGGCCGCTCATCGTGCCCACCGTCATCGCAGGCGACGGCGTGCGCGAGGTCCCGGGCGCGTTCGAGCACTGCGAGGTCGACGACCTCATCACGCTCATAGGTGCGCCCGCTTCCGCTCCCCTGACCCTGCGCGACGCCGCTGACCTTGCCTGCGAGTGCAGCATCGATGCTCGACAAGCTCCGAGAGCACAACGACCGTATCCCGCTCACGCCAAACTCGCTCACCCGGTTCCACTCGCGCGCACCGCCAAACATCTCGGTCCGCGACTACCTCGTCCGAATAGCCAAGTTCACCAACGTCGAGGCGTGCTGCCTCCTCATCCTCCTGCCCTACGTCGACAAGGGTCCGTCCTTGCTCCCCTCGCCCGCCTCTCCTCCCTCACAGGCTGACCCTCTTCTCCCCCTCGCAGTCTGCGCACGCCTGCCCACCTTTACCGTCTCGTCCCTCACCGTCCACCGCTTCATCATCGCCGCCATCAGCGTAGGGAGCAAGGCGTTGAGCGACGCCTTCTGCACAAACGGGCGGTATGCGAGGGTCGGAGGAGTGAGCGTCGTCGAGATGAACCTGCTCGAGAAGGAGTTCTGCGAGGCGCTCGACTGGCGGTTGACGGTGCGTTCTGTCTCTCTGCATCTGCATCTCGGCACAAGCGCAGCTCGAAGGAGAGGCTGACATCGGCTCGTTCTCGCAGACCTCGGGCCCCGTCCTCGCGCACTACTACACCTCGCTCGTCAACGCCCACCCGCAGTACCGCCTCTCGACCGCCCCTCTACCGACACCTCCTCCTCCTCCTGCGATCGAAATTCCGCCTCCCGCCTCGCCGCTCGACCCTCTCTCGCCCGTCGCCCTCGCCAACCCTCCTCCCTCGCTCTTCACCGTCATGGACGTCGACGTCGACCCGTCCGCCGCCGTCGCGGCGCACAGCCCGAGCAGCAAGAGCGCGCCGAGCGCCGCCCCGGTCGACCGCTCGTCGCCATCGACGCCGTCGCCCTCGCCCGGCCCATCCTCTTCCTCCCCAAGCTCGTCCGACGTCTCGCCCTCGTCCGGCTCGGCCCTGTCCATCTCGGGCCCGCACTCGCTCGCCAACTCGCCCGAGCGCCGTCGGCCGCAGCGAGGGCGCGCTGCCGAGCGGGGCGTCGGCGCAGCGGGCGCAGGCTCGAGCGCAGGAGTCTCGGCAGCAGGAGCGCCGCCGCCGCCGCAGCAGCAGCAGCAGCCGCAAGGCCCGCCGCTCGTGCGCCCGGCCTTCCGCGCCGCCGCGTCAGCGTCGCACCTGCCCTCGCCCGCGCGCGGCGCTGGCGCGCCGCCACCGCCCGCGCAGGGCGTCAACGGGAGCGCGCTCGGGCTCGCGCTCGCGACGGGCGCGCCGGCGCATTCGCGCGCTGCGAGCGTGGGCACTCGAGGAGGAGCGGGAGCTGTGGGGGGAGCGGGAGCGGGCGCAGGGGACGGGCTTGTCGCGCCGCTGTCGCCGGCGAAGCGGCCTCGAGGGGACTCGCCGGCGGGAGCAGGGGCTGCAGCGGCCACGGGAGCAGGTCCAGGCGCAGCTGCGCTGCCGAGGTTCCTCCCGAGCCCGAGGCTGAGCGGCGCAGGGGCCGAGACGGCGGCGGCGGGTCGGCGAGGGGTCGAGGCGGTCATGGGCGAGGAGGCGGCCTGAGCGCATGACGAGGCGAGGGAAGAGCTAGATCAGTCCCAGTCCCGGCCGCGAGGGCTCTGTTGTATTCATCATGTCATCATGCTGCGGTCTGAGCGTTCGTGTCGCTGCGAGAGGAGAGCAGAGAGCCTGCACGAGCTCTCTCGAGCTCTCGTCTCATGGAGGGGTGCTCGGGCTCTCGAGAGCGGGAACGGCTCTATACACGGCAAGGGCAGGTCGAGCATGGATATTGCACGTCGTGAGAGGATGCGGGAAGGGTACAGCTTGGGGTAGGGAGGAAGAGGGGAGGAGGAGAGCGGGGAGAGGTCTGTGCGAGCGAAACGACAGAGAACGACCAGACTCGAGCTGGAAAAGGAAGAGGGCGTCAGCACGCTCATGCGAGCAGCAGAGAGAAGAACAGAGCTCGCACGCACCTCGACTACCGCACGCGCGCGCCCTTCTTCTTCGTCTTCTGCGCCGGCTCAGCCCCGCCGACGACCTCGTCCCACGCCTTCTGCGCCTTGCCCATAGCGAGGTCCCACGCGAACCCGCTCAGCCCGCCGCCGCCGCTTGCCTTCTTCTTGCCCTCGTCATCCTGCGCGAGCCCTGCCGCCCGCTTGGCCGTGCGCTTGAGCGTCTCCTGCGCGCCGCCGGCGCCCGGGTTGAGGAACTCGAGGACGCTACCCATGGCGTTCTGCACAAAGTCCTCGGCCTGCGTGTCGCGCCCCGAGTCCCACGAGCCTGCGCCGCCGCCGTTGACGGGCGCCGCCGTCTTGTGGCGCGACGAGGACGACGAGCGCCTCTGAGCGCGCGAGCGCACCGATGAAGACGACGACGAGCCCGATCCGGCGCCGAAGCTGTCGCCAAAGTAGTAGCCCGCGCCCCTGCGCCCGAGCGAGTAGAGGCCGCGGCCGGCCATGGTGGCCCACTTTGCGGCGTCCTGCGCGCCGCCGACGGCGCCCTTGTCGGTGCCGACGCCCTGGTACGCCATGTAGGCGGCCGTGCCGAGGGCGCCGAGTGCGCCCCACTTTGCGACGAAGACGCTCGTGCGCAGGCCGAAGCGGACCCACGAGAGGAACGAGGTGAGGGCGGTCCACGCGGCAAGGAGGGAGAGGACGAGGGGGACGAGCTGCGAGGGGTGGTCCCACAGCGAGGCGAGGTCGGCCGAGGCGAGGGTGTACAGCGGGTCGGACACGGCTGTGGGCAGGAACCGGCTCGCGACGTCGAGCACGGCGAAGAGCGGGTTGAACGAGTCGGGCATGGTCGACTCGGGGGCGGGGCGAGAGGAGGTCGAGACGGTGTACAAGGGTGCTCGGTGCTCTGTGGGTGCTGCACGAGCTGACTTGGCGGTCGCTTCGCTGTGTGCGAGCTGCGGGTGAAGAGCGAGAGCGAGAGAGGGCCAGCTCCCGCGAAGAGAGCGGTGACGGCAGAGTCGAGGTCTCGCTTTTTCTCGGCTGCGCACGACACGCTTCTCGACGAGCTGCTCAAGGTTGCAAAGACTGTGCGAGGGGATCTACAGAAGAGCGAGCCGGGGCAAGTCATCGCGCCTGGAAAGTGCGACTCCAGAGGAACGCCTCGCTCAGAAGCAGCTCCGTGTCCTTGTCCGTCCAGTCCTGCGTCGGCAGCGACTGCAGGAAGATGATGATGGACTATGCGCAGACTCCGACGCCAAGGAGTCAGCTGCAAGCGCCTCGAGATGGGCGACAGCGCGGACAATGCGAGGAAGAGGGCCGGCGCACCTGGAAGTCCATCTCGCGCAGCGTGTCGCTCCATCGCACCAGGAACGCCAAGCAGACGTAAAGGTGGAACTCGGAGAAGGCGTCGCCGCCTTCAGCCTGCGCACGGAGAAGAAGGAGGGGATCAGCTCGCGCGCTCAGGCCGCTCCGCCGGCTCGACGAGGAGAGAGAGAGAGAGAGAGGGCGAGGACGCACGAGGTACGTGTCCCACATGCGGACGATGTTCTTGACGCTCAGCTCGCGCATGAGGAGGCAGTTCATCCACCGGAACGCAAACTGGATGAACTCGACGCCTTGCTCCTTGAGGTGCGCGGCGAGCGGGGCTGCGGGCGACGACGACGAGGCGTCAGCATCATCACCTCCTCGAGATGCAGTCGTGCCGGCGCATTCTCAGACGCGCTCGCGGCGACGGGGCCAAGGAGAGGACGAGGATGACGCACCGTCGACTCGAGCGCACAGACCGTCCATCTTCTTGACGAGGCGCTGGATGCCCGGCTGCGCAAAGATGTAGTTGTCCTGGATGCCGTCGAGGAGCTTGGACAAGCACCAGAACGAGTCGGCCTCGAGGGCCTCGAGGACCGAGGGCGCGAGCGTCGAAACGTCGAACGTCTCCGGGTCGGCGTCTGCGGGCGATCGAGGAGAGGGTCAGCGCGGTCGACCGGGACCGCCATCGGCTCGCCTCAGGGGCCCGTGCGGCACAGGAGGACGAGTCGAGAGGGCTCGGAGGAAGCGCGCCGACGCACCGATGTAGCTCTGGAGGAAGACCTGGAAGAACGGCGTGACGAGGTCGTTGATGCCCTGCACGTACCCGCTCGCCGGGTGCCGGATCGCCCACACGTACAGGACGCGCTCGAGGCTCCTCTGCGTCGGCTCGGCCATCCACAGCTTGACGCCCGGGCGCGTGCGGGGCACGTCGATGCTGATCTGGTGCCAGATGGGCCCGTCGAGGCCCGTCACGCCGCGCGAGAAGGCCTGGCGCACGAGCTGGGCGTACTCGGAGCGCTTGCGGGCGAGGGTCGTGGCGCGTCGAGAGAGCGGTGCGGGGAGGTAGCCCTGCGAGAGGGGAAGAGGGAGGAGTACGTCAGTCCTGCGCACGTAGACGACGATGCTGCACACACAGAGACAGAGAGGGACGCACAAGGAGTAGCTGCCACACCATGGTCCTCAGCTCGTCGGGCACGCCGCTCCACGCCAGCTTCCTCAGCTCGCCGAGGTCGACGTTGTCGCTCTCGAGCACGTCGAGGAACTTCTTCCTGCGGCGCTTGTCGCGCCCGCGCTCGCCCTCGTCGTCCGGGTTGGGCGGCGGCGCGTCAAACTCGACGATGGACGGGTCGGCCGACGAGAGGGCGGGCGCGTCGAGCTGGACGTAGCCGCGCGTCGGGTCGTCGTCGTCGTCCGAGTCGGCGGCGCCGTTCGGGTTGGGCGAGGCGTCGACGATGGACGAGATCGAGGCGCGGTGCGCGGCGGCGGAGGAGAAGACGGCGGGAGGAGGTGGTGGAGGAGCGAACCAGGCGGTCTTGAGGCGCTCGAGAACGTGCACGGGGTCTGTGCGGCGTCCCGGAGGTTCTAGGTCAGTCTCGCCCGACGTGCAGGCGCAGAGAGGCCAGGAGAAGCGGTCGCACGAACCCTTGACGAGGTCGTCGACGTCTCGCCGGATCGCGCGCCGGCACTGCTCCTTGGCCCACCCCTCGCCTCGCTCTTCTCGTTCCCGCTCGGCCTCCTGCGACAGCTCCTTCTCCTGCGCGACGGCCGCCTCTCCCGCCGGCGCCATCTCCTCTGGCTCGTCGACGACCTCGCCCTGGCCGAGCTGCGACCCGCCACTTCGCTCGAGGCTCCTGCGTTTCTCCTCGGCGCGCACGACCTTGTCCGCCTCCTCCTGGACGCGACTCGCGCCCGCGAGGTAGCTCGCCGCGCGCTGTGGCTGCGGGTGCGGCAAGGGGCCGGGAGCGGGCCGCGAGCGTCCGCTGAGCGCGGCGGCGACGGCTTCTGCGGCCGAGAGGGACGACGAGTTCGAGGCGGTGCGGACGGGTGCGGGCGGGGCGCGCGCGCCGCCGAACGGGTTGAAGGACCAGGACGAGGACGTCGGGGTCGTGGACGAGGTGGGAGAGGTGGGAGAGAGAGCGGCGGGAGAGGTCGAGGTGGGGGGTGCGCCGGACGACGACGAGGGGATGTGGAGCGAGACGCCCGAGATGCGCGCGACGAGGGTCGAGTCGGGCTCGTCGTCCGAGTTGGTGTCCCACGGCTCGTCGTCTGCGCCGAGCTCGTCTGCCTGGGCGGCGACAAGGGTGCGCTGGTTGCGGCTGGCCGTCTTGACCTTGGGCGGCGGCGGCTTCGAGGACGACGCGGCCGAGGTGGTGGGCGAGCCGGAGCCCGATGCGGTGCGGGTACGGGCCTTGTCGAGGTTGGACGAGCTGCGGCGGTGGTGGTTGGCGAGGAAGCCGCCGGGCGGTGGGGGTGACGAGACGGGGTCGGCGTGGCTCGACGAGGGCGAGCGATTCGAGTCTGGCGGAGCTTGCGGCGAGCTGCGAGACCACAGCGGCATCGCAGGCAGGCTGTCGTGCCTCGAGCGGCTGGTTGTCGAGAGAGGGAGAGGAGCGCGAGTGCGGGGACGGCGGCGACGAGACGAGCGGAGACGACCACGATCGCTCTCGCTCCTGGACAGAGTGCAAGGAGAGCTGGTCTGCGCTGCTCTCGCTGCTCTCGTGCACCTCGTCCTGGCAGCCCGGTGGCAGGAGAGGAGGAAGAGCCCGCGGGTCCCTTTGTCGAGCTCGCGCCGGCCTCGCTCGTCCCACAGCGCATGGAAGAGGCTCGTTCGAATTGCTGCGGACTGCTACAGAAGGCGAATGTGCAGCGCGGGAGAAAGTAGAGCGGCAGAGGGTTGTATGAGCGAGCTGTGGGGGGTCGAGGATGGCTTGAGTCGAGACGAGGCGAGGCCGTCGTCGCTCTGCTCGCCGTCGTCTCGCGTCTCGCCCGCTAGAGCCACCGAAAAGCACCTGTACCCATCAGTGCACCACGCCCGACCCAGTCATGGCCGCCCCCTCCCCGCTCCAGCAGTCGCACCGCGCACCTCGCTCCGACGCAGGCTCGGAAACTGAGGACGACGACGACCACCTCCCGGCCTCGTCCTCGGCCCAGGACTCGTCCACCAAAGACTCGACTGCCGTCCAGACCGTCGCCAGCCGCCTCGCCGAGCTCGCCCTCATCCCCGAGGTCGACGTCGACCTCGAGCACCTCCACGCCCTCTCGCCAGAGGTCATCTCCAAGCAGGCCACCATCAACATCGGTCCGTCCCTCGTCCTCCTCAAAGCCGTCCAGTTGGGCCTGTGCCACGTCTCGCCGCGTCGAGCTGCCCCCTGCGCCGCGAGGGAGCCGACGACGGCCCCGTCACGCTCGTCCGCCTCTCTCCCCCGCCACCATGCGGCTTGCCGCTGGGCAGCTCATTCGAGCGCGGCGAGCTGTCGGAACGAGCCGTTCTGCTGCTCAGAGCAGAGCGAGAGCGGCGGGTCAGGCGCACGAGGTCGGGCGGGCGTCGTCGGCGCTCATCTGCGTCGAGCAGGTCATGCTCGCACGCGGCCACATCAGCAGCATGACGGCGGGTCGTCTTCCTCGTGACCTCGTACTGACGTCTTGCCTCTTTCGTTCTCGGCGTCCCCGACCCGCAGGTACTATCGGTGCGCCTCGTCCCTCCTCGCCGTTCTCCTCGCGCCTCCTCGGCTGACGCTCTCTTCCTCCCCTGCACAGGTCACGTCGCGCACGGCAAGTCGCAGACCGTCAAGGCCATCTCTGGCGTCCACACCGTCCGCTTCAAGAACGAGCTCGAGCGGAACATTACGATCAAGCTTGGCTACGCCAACGCCAAGGTGCGTCTCGCTCGAGCCGCTCGTCCTCCTTGACGTGCGCGCATGCTGACCTTCTGACGCACGACGCAGATCTACAAGTGCGAGAACCCGAGCTGCGAGCGGCCAGGGAGCTTCCGCTCGTACTCGTCGGACAAGGAGGACCACCCGCCGTGCGAGGTTCCCGGATGCGGCGGCACGATGAAGCTGTTGCGGTGCGTCTCTCTGCACCTTCTCGAGCGCCCGATGTCGTCGCAGGGACTGACTCGTCGAGTGCGCCCGCAGCCACGTGTCGTTCGTCGACTGCCCCGGCCACGACATTCTCATGGCGACCATGCTCAACGGTGCCGCCGTCATGGACGCCGCGCTCCTCCTCATCGCCGCCAACGAGTCGTGCCCGCAACCGCAGACGTCCGAGCACCTGGCCGCGATCGAGATCATGAAGCTCAAGCACATCCTCGTCCTCCAGAACAAGGTCGACCTCATCCGCGAGCAGCAGGCCGACGAGCACCACCAGCAGATCCTCCAGTTTGTCAAGGGCACCGTCGCCGACGGCGCGCCCATCGTGCCCATCTCGGCCCAGCTGCGGTACAACATTGACGCGCTCGTCGAGTTCATCGTCAACAAGATCCCGGTCCCCGTGCGCGACTTTGCGACGGCGCCGAAACTCATCGTCATCCGCTCGTTCGACGTCAACAAGCCCGGTGCCGAGGTGCACGAGCTCAAGGGCGGTGTCGCTGGTGGCTCGCTCCTCAAGGGTGTCCTCAAGGTGCGTCGCCCTCTCTCTCTCTCTCTCTCTCTTCCCTCGCTCTTCGCCGCCCGCCGCTCACGCCCTCTCGTGCACCTTCCTCAGCTCGGCCAGGAGATCGAGGTCCGTCCGGGTGTCGTGTCCAAGGACGCCGAGGGCAAGATCAACTGCAAGCCGATCCGGAGCAAGATCGTGTCGCTCCTCGCCGAGAAGAACGAGCTCAAGTTCGCCGTCCCGGGTGGCCTCATTGGTGTCGGCACGCGTGAGTCGGCCCGTCTGCGTCGTTCGAGTCAGGGCAGGTGGAGGAGCAGGAAGAGGACGAGGAGGGCGAGGTGCGCGAGGAGGTCGACCTCGTCCGCCGAGTCGAGCTGGCTCGGGCCCGCTCGACTCTGCCCCGTGCACGACTCGACACCTCCTTGCTGGCGGCCGAGCGCCCGGGCAGGAGCGCCAGGCGGCAGCGGGTCGTGCTCGGCCAGGCGCAGGAGGGGTCCGTGCGCTTCTGCGGCGCGCTCTCGCCGCCTCCTCGCCCTCTCTCACGACCGTCGCTCGCCGACTGCGAGCTCGTGTGCCGCGTATATTGACGCCCGCCGTCAAGCCGGCGTCGCCGCACCACCCTCCAGCCGCCCTGAACGACGAGCGCTGACTCGCCCCGTCTCCCTTTTCTCCATCGTGATCTTGATCAGTCATCGACCCGCAGCTCACCCGTGGTGACCGCCTCGTCGGCCAGGTCCTCGGCAGCAAGGGCTCGCTTCCCTCGATCTACACGGAGATCGAGGTGAACTACTTCCTCCTCCGTCGGCTTCTCGGTGTCAAGACGGACGACAAGAAGCAGACCAAGGTCCAGAAGCTCGCCAAGAACGAGGTGCTCATGATCAACATGTTCGTGGACCTCCTCGATGATGCGCGCAGAGCCACCGAGCTGACCCTCGCCTCTTCCTCCCTCCTCCTCCTCCTCCTCCTCCTCCTCCTCCTCGACTACCTCGGCCGACTCGCATCTCCCCCTCTCCCCTCTCCTACCCTCTCCCCTCCTCTCTCTCTATGCAGTGGCTCGACGTCCGAGGGTGGGCGAGTCCTGTCGGTCAAGGCCGACCTCGCCAAGTGCGTCCCCCTCCCTCCCTCTCCTCCTCTCGCCGCTCCTCGACTGACGATCCTCATCTGCCCTCCCCTTCCCTCCATCCTCGCTCCACCCTCGCAGGATCCTGCTCAACACGCCGGCAGCGACCGAGCTCGGCGAGAAGGTCGCCCTCTCGCGCCGCATCGACAAGCACTGGCGCCTCATCGGTGCGTCTCTCTGGCTCAAGCCCTGCTCGAGCCCCTCGCTGACCCTCGCGCTGTCATACAGGATGGGGATCGGTCCGCCGCGGTGCCGAGTTCGACCTCGGCGAGAACTACTGAGCGGCTCGCGCCGTCGTCGTCCCTCGTCCACTTTGCCGCAGCTTTCCCTCTCTCCCTCTTTCCTCGTTCGTCTTGCGCCTCGCCGCACGTGCTTGTAATAGTGACACCCACCCCCGCGCAACCGCTGTATCACCCTACCCTCGTCCAGTCGCCATCGTCGCTGGCCGTGGCCCGAGCGAGGGAGGAGGAAGCGCTTCCGCGACTCGTGCAGTCGCGCCCTCAGCCTCGCAGCCCTCGCCGAGCTCGGGCTAGCTTCTGCAGACTCAGTCGAGTGCGGTCTGCCCTCGTCAAGTCGTCTTCTCGAGGGAACGGCGCCTTTCCCCACCTTGGCCCGCCGAGCTCGCTCACCTCTCTCCCTCCTTCCTCCCACTCGCTCCCCCGCCTCACAGCCTCGTCGACGCGCATGCTGCACTTTGAGCCGCCCTCTGCTCGCCCCTCGTTCAGCGAGCCCGCCGCGCGCACCGGCCCCGGCCAGTCGCAGTACCTCCTCGCCGCCGAGCTCGACTCGCACCCCGCTCGGTCCTCGTCCATGGGCCGCGACTCGGTCAACCCGCCGCCGCCTGCGCCGACCTCGCGCATCCCGACTGCTGCAGGTGGGACGAGCCGCATGCAGGCGCGCGAGCCGACCCTCGGAGCGAGTGCGTCCTCTCATCGCCCACCTCCCTCTCTCCCCGCACTCGCTGACGCTCTCGCCCCCGCTCTTCCTCGCAGCCGCCGACGCCCATTCGTCCGAGAGCTCGCTCGACCCGAGCACCATCCGCGCGCCGCCTCGCAGGCGCGCCGCCTCCACCGGCGCCGGCGTGCGCCCAGTCGGCACCTCGACCGACCTCGACCCGCCCGCGACTTTCAGCGGCCTGCCCTCGTCGCGCTCGGTACCCCTCGGGCAGGGCCTCGCCGACCTGCAGGGCAAGGGCGAGCGGCCCGCGACGACGATCGCGGCGCCGTCGTCGACCACGCCGCCGATCGAGCCGTTCTCGTTCGCCTCGACGGTGCCGGCGGGCGCCGTCGCCTCGCCTCCTCTGTGCGCTTGGGTCGAACAGCAGCAGCCCGAGCTCGGCGGCGCACTCTTCAGCCACGTCACGACTGCGCCCGCCTTTCCCGCCGCCGAGCGCAAGGTGCCGCTCGGGCCCGTCGTCGCGCCGCCGCACCTGCCGCCGCTCGTCAAGGGCCTCACGGGCCTCACGGCGTACGCCAACTGGGACGTGTCGAACGACGTCGAGTGGAGCCTCGCCAAGGTCGTCGGGCCGGCCGCGCTTCACGAGGTCATGAGGGACCCGGGTGCGTCGCCGTCGCTCGCTCTCCTCGACCGCCCTCTCTACCTCTCGAGCTCCCT
Organism: Rhodotorula babjevae; assembly: GCA_920104245.2. NCBI lineage: Eukaryota > Fungi > Basidiomycota > Microbotryomycetes > Sporidiobolales > Sporidiobolaceae > Rhodotorula > Rhodotorula babjevae. Next base: position 475,974 of record CAKKSZ020000009.1, on the reverse strand, counting down.
CGCTGACGTTCCCCCCTTCTTTGCAGAGGCGTTCCAGTCATTCCGCGAGTTCATCGCCGCGACGAGCAGCGACGAGTCGGCGCCGTTCCTCCTCGACCTGTACCGCGACCTGTCGGCCTTCTCGCACGTCTGCACGACCCTGCGCCTTTCGTCGTCGTGCATCTCGTCGACCTACCTTCTCAAGACGTCGCCGTCGCGCCTCGCGCTCCCGATCTCGCTCCGCGGGCCCGTCCTTGAGTGTTTGTACGACTCGGCGGCCGTCGGCCACCTGCTCCTCGAACCGCTCCAGGCCCTGCACGCCGACATCTACACCAAGTTCTTCCAGCCGTTCGTCCAGCAGAAGCTCGTCGAGCAGGTCGTCGCGCGCCTCGCGAGCTGGAAGGCCGGCCTCGGCTGGACGGGCAAAGGGCCCGGCGGCGGTCCGAGCGGCGGCGGCGGCATGGGCCTCTCGATGGCGTCGACCGACGGCCTCGCCGAGTGCTACTGCCTCACCGACCCGAGCCTGCGCGACAACCCGATCACGCTCGCGAGCGAGGGCTTCGTCGAGCTCACCGGGTACCCGCTCAAGCTCGTTATCGGCCGCAACTGCCGCTTCCTCCAGGGCCCGGGCACGTCGCCCGAGAGCGTCAAGCGTCTGCACGACGCGCTCGCCGAGGGCAGGAACGTCACGTCGCTCACCTTCAACTGTGCGTCCCTCCCCTCCCCCTTCTCGTTCGGGATCATCGAGCTCACCTCGTCCCCTCGTTGTGCCCAGACCGCGCCGATGGCTCCGCCTTCGCCAACCTGCTCTGCATGGCGCCGCTCAAGGACGACAAGGGCGTCGTGCGCCACTTTATCGGTGCGCTCGAGCCTCTTCTTCTCCTCGAGCGGCCAGGAAGGCTCACTCTCTCCCGACCTCTCGCTCCTCTTCCTCCCGCAGGCGGCCAGATCGACGTCACCGGCGCCCTCAACGCCCTCATCCAGTCGCCCTCGCTCGCGGCGCACCCTTCCCTTTGGCTGCACGCCGCGCCGCCCCAGTCGCCCTCGTCCCCCTCCTCGGTCGCGGTCGCGCCGTCCTTCACGCCGCTCGTCCAGGCGCAGATGTCCCGTCTCACGACCGTCTCGCGCCAGACGGGCGTGACGAGCGGCGACGCTATCCGCGAGCTCGGCGCAGCGACGCTCGGCACGGGCGGCGGCCTGAGCGGCGGCGGCGGCAGCGGCGGCTCGCCGTCGCAGCTCTCGCCGCGCAGCGCGCAGGCGCCGAGCCAGCCCGTCGTCGAGGACAAGAAGCGCAAGGGCCCGTTCGGGTTCCTCGGCAAGGCGAGGAAGAGCTCGTCGACTTTGAGCATCCGCAGGTCGTCGCTCGAGAGCACGGCGGCGGGCGGCGACGAGACGCCGCGCGAGGTCGCTGCGGCGCAGGGTCTCGGCGACGGTGCAGATGGTGCAGGCTCGGGCGTGAGGCAGGAGAAGCGCGGGAGCGTCGGCGGCGGGAGCGGAGGGCGCGAGCAGGAGGAGGCGGACTCGCTCGCCGAGTCGCTCATGGTGCGTCGCTCTCTCTCCCTCTTCATATCCTTCACATGCCATCGACGAGGTTGCGCGCCCCTCGTGCGCTTAACCCTGCACGACCTCGTCCAGCCGCACTGACCCTCTCTGGCTCGGTCCCTCTCCCGCAGCACAACGGCCTTCGCGCTTTCGAGCAGACGTACAGCCGGGTCGCACTCGTCGAGCGTGCGACGGGCGACATTCTCTACACGACGCCCGAGCTCGTCGAGCACTGCGGTGCGCACGGACCTCCTGTTGCGCGACCTTCCCAAACTGACTCGGATCCTTCTCGCAGGCCTCCCCGGCTCGTCGCACCACGAGCTGCACGGCACCTCGTTCATCAAGATCCTCGTCGCGCCCTCATCGGCGCGCACCTTGGCGGCGCTGTACCCCGGCGGAGACGCGGCGTCGCTGTCGGCCTCGGTGGCGGCTGACGAGGAGAAGGACATGACGCGCCGTCTGCGCCGCAACGTGCGCCTCTCCGTCGAGCAAGGTCAAGGTTGGACGGGCCTCGTCGGCATGCAGCCCGTCGTCAAGAAGCTTTTGTGCGTCGCTTTTTCTCTCTCGCTCTCTTTCCCTTCTCGCCTTCGTCTTCTTCTCGTGCTCGCGCGCTGACGAGTCAACGCCCTGTTCGCAGCGGGCGCAGCAAGCACGGCGAGCCGGCGGTGCGCGACGCGGTGCTCCACCTGACGCCGCTCTGTAACAAGGAGGGCAAGGTCGAGGCGCTCGTCGCCGTGTGCGTCGTCCCGATCGCGCTCGTCTTCCTCCCCTCGTCGCTGACCCTGCCCTCCTTCTTGCGCGCAGGTTCGGCTGAGTCGAGCATGCTGCTCGTACGGAGCGGGAGGGAGCGCTTGAGATGGAGGAGGGCGGCGACGTAGAGGTGCAGGTCGCGAGGTGAAACGCTTGCTGTGCTTTCTCTCGTTCCTCCTTCACGCACGCTCGGGACTGGGGACCTGCGAGAGTTGCAGAAATTATACAAGTAACCAGCGCGGTACAGAGGAGCGAGGTGTCCGGTGCGCGAGCCTCCGGGAAGGGGGAGGGGTCCGAGCGCCGTGAGGGGGTCTCGGCGGCGAGAGCAGGAAGGGGATCAGGCCGGCGGTGTCTTCTTAGGCGACGCTTTAGCCGGCTTCCTGCGCATGTTTGAGAGACCAGTCAGAGTCAAGAGCGAGCCGCAGCGACGAGGCAGTGTCCCGAGGCAGGGACGGACGCACTTGGAGATCTTGACGAGGCCGACGTTGACGAGCTTGGCGACGAAGCACCCGATGCGGACCGACTCCTGCAGGGCACACTTGGCGACCAGCTCGGCCTCACCTGCGACTTGGAAGCGGTACACGCGCTTCGACTTGAGCATGAAGTAGTCGACGCCGCGCTCCTTGAGATCGGGGAGGACGTTCTCGACGGCGAGCTTGTGCGACCGGTAGACGAGCGGATCTGCGCAGGCGGGCATCAGCGCGTCCGTGAAGAAGAGAGGAGAAGAGGAGATGGCAGACGCACTCTTCTTGAGCGAGCCCTTGGGCGCTTTGCGCGGTGCGCGACGAACGGGCGACGACTCGACAGCGGCGGCGAAGGCACGCTGCCACGAGTCGGTGACGACGACAGGGTCGACAGCAGCTACCGAGGGTGCTTTGACGACAGGCGCCGAAGGCGGGGAGCGGAGAGGTGCTGAGAGTGGGTCGCCGACAGGTGCCGAGGGCGAGTTGATGAAGGGGGCTGAGGCCGAGTCGGCGACGACCAAGGGCGCCTCGACGATGACTGAGGTCGGGCTGACGTCGATGTCGGAGGACGGGTGGATGCCGAGCTTCGCGACTCGCGCGGCGGGCCGGGCAGATGTTGACCGGGATCGCTTGAAGAAGTCGCGCTTGACGAGCGGGACGAGGAAGTCGAGGACGGCTTGAGGGCCGTTGGCGAGGTATAGCGCGCCGAGATGCGCCTCCCACGCGTCGGCGGCGGCGTCACTCGAGCACGAGCCCTTGCCGGAGCACGGCTTGCCCGACCAGTGGACGAGCTTGAACTCCTCGGCGAGCTTGGCGCCGTGCGCGTTGCTGAGCAGCTGATTCATACTGCACGTGGGCAAGGGTGACCTGTCATTCACCTGCTCGAGACGGAGTGGACCGAGGTGAGAGAGAAATGCGGACGCACTCGAGGCCGATCGTCCCCAGAATCTTCTTCGCGCTCTGACCCCTCGCGGCGAGGAGCACGAGCGAGTGCGCGACGACAGCGTCCCAGATACGATCGCCGAGGAACTCGAGGACCTCGGGGTGGTACGCCGAGCTGAAGACAGGATCGAGCTGCTTCGACTTGCTGCCGACGAGGAGGTCGGCGAGGCGCTCGTCGATGATCTTGGGGAACGACTTGGGCACCTTCTTGTCGAGAGCAGCGCGCATCTGAGCGAACGGGTCGTACTCGATCGTCTTGCCCGTGCCCGCCTGGCGCTGGAGGAAGGGGATCTTGACCGCTGGACCGCGGGCCGCCGAAGAGGCGGAGGAGGAGGTCGAGTCGAGGTCGTGCGACGAGGCGAGGGAGGTGGGCGTGGTAGATAGGAGGCGACTGCCTGAGGCCTGGGCGAGGCGCACTACGCTCCTGGTCGTGTAGTCGGTGCGGTGGGGGCGGCCGAGGTCGGGGAGGTGACGAGGTCGGGCGGCGAGGGCGAGGGGAGAGCACACAGGGCCCAGGCGGGGTGTGAGCAGGCCGAGCATGCTTTGTAGCACTCTGTGGCTCCAGGAGAGGTCAGACGGAGCCCTCTGGCCGTGCGAGCGAGGCCAGAGAGAGGCACGAACCGCCTCGAGCTGATGAGGACGCGGCGGTCGAGGGAACCGCGCGCGAGGTCGCGGAATTATCTTGCGAAAGCTCCCCACCTCACAGACAGCTACAGCAACGTGCAGGCTCGTTCAAGAGAGAAGGAGCCGCTCGCACGCGCTTGCCTTCCCTCTCGCTTCCGGATTGCGGCGACGAGGACAAGGTCGACAAGGACAGCTCGTTTGCACGAAAGCTACATGCACAGCATCTACCATGAGGCGAGGAAGGAGCGAGGTAAAGCGGGCGGAATAAGTGTGGGAGGGGCTACGTCAGTCGAGGAGCGGCGAGAGGAGGAGAGGGAGGGAGGGGGACGCACTTGGCGAGGTCGGCCTTGACCGACAGGACTCGCCCACCCTCGGACGTCGAGCCACTGCATAGAGAGAGAGGAGGGGAGAGGGTAGGAGAGGGGAGAGGGGGAGATGCGAGTCGGCCGAGGTAGTCGAGGAGGAGGAGGAGGAGGAGGAGGAGGAGGAGGGAGGAAGAGGCGAGGGTCAGCTCGGTGGCTCTGCGCGCATCATCGAGGAGGTCCACGAACATGTTGATCATGAGCACCTCGTTCTTGGCGAGCTTCTGGACCTTGGTCTGCTTCTTGTCGTCCGTCTTGACACCGAGAAGCCGACGGAGGAGGAAGTAGTTGACCTGGCTCGACCCGCCGCAGCTCTACCGCAGCGACCTGACGATGTCGGCGGAAAAGTCGATGTCGGCGCTCGAGCCCGTGAGGCGGAGGAGAGGCCCGGGGGACGGGCGGTACTCGAACTCGAGGATCGACGCTGTCGAGATGGCGGCGACGAGGGCGGCAAAGGCGGCGTGGCGCATGCCAAAGCGCGCAGACGGCAAGGCGATAAAGTCATCGACGAGGCCCTCGGGCGATTCGAAGCGCGAGTCGTGCAGCACGAGGTGCGAGAGGGAGGGGAAGAGGCTGAGGAACTGGTCGAGGGCGGCGAGCGAGGGCTGCGGGGCAGGAGGGTCAGCGCGGCGCCGCTGGCGGAAGAGCGCGAGAAGGACGCACAGGGCCGAAGAGAGAGTACCTCGCGTCGAGCTCTAGATGTCGGACCGAGGTGAAGAGCGCGCGTGGCGCCGATGGCGGCAGAGCGAGAGGCTGCATCAGGGACGACACCTTGACGCGGCGAGGTTTCGCGAGCTCGAGGACGTCGTACAGCAAGCCGTACCTTTCGGCCCGACTCGGCTCGTCCTCTGGCACCTCGAGGTGGGGGGCGTTGTCCATGTCGAGCTCAAAGGTGACCAGAGGCAGGTCGACGCCGGGAACAGCCACCTGCGCGCGGGAAGGCAAGTCAGCCAGCGCCCTGTGCAGCTCAGAGAGGGCGAGAAGAAGTCGACGCACCTCTTGCAGAGAGCGCCTGACGCTGTCGAGGCCCGACTGGACGCGCACGTCGACACGTTCGTCACCGGGCAGGCGCAGAACTCGCAGCGTGGCCCACGGGATCTGGACGCCGTGCAGATACGAGTCCTGAAACTCCAGGTCGACCAGCTTGGCGGCGGCGCCGTTGCGGAGGAAGCTCGAGGCTCGAACGTTTGCGACACTGAGTCGTCGGATCGACGTCGCCGCGAGGTTGAGGCCGTCGTCCGGGACGACGACAAAGCGTTCCAGCTTGAGCTCGCGCAACGACTCGGTCTTGACGATCGCGTCCATGAGGCCGTGCGACAGGGTCACGTTCGCCTCGATTTCGAGCGAGTAGAGGGCCGGCAGCTTGCGGACGATGGTGGCCCATGCGGGCGACTCGACCTCGTCGAACCCGATAGCGAGGCGGCGGATGTGGGACCAATGGTCGGACGCGTTCATGATGGTGGCGAAGAAGGCGCCGCTGTCGGCCTTGATGGTCCAGGTGGAGCATCCGAGGTGGTCGAGCCAGATGGGGTGGGCGAGCGAGTGGATGCGGCGGTTGATGCGGATGCGGGTGAAGGGGACGGCCTCAACCGTAGGACGCCATTCCTTGTACTCGATATCGTAGACGAGGCGAAAGATGCGCTGGAGGAGCTCGTCGGGGAGAGCGGCAAGGCAGGCCGATGGTGCGGGGGCTGTGAAGCGGGGCGAGGACGGCGGGTCAACGACTCGCTCCTCTGCGCCATCCTAGCAAGTATCCCCTGAGTCTGAGAGAGTCGTCGCACCTTCAGAGGCCGCGCTGACGGCGAGGGAGCTCATCTTGAGGACGCGGAGCTGATGAGGACGAGGTGGTCGCCGAGGCGGCTCAAGACCTTATGGAGCCTAGCGCGGCACTTTGGCGTGCTCTAGAGGCTGCCTGAAGAGTCTGAAGCTGGCGCAAGAGCTCGAACGGCGATGAGGCGGGAGCAGAGCGAGGTCGGCTGGTGCGGCGGCCACCCGACGACGGCCAGCTCGCGTCCGCGGCCCTGTACGAGCGCCGCGCTTCCCTCAGAAGCTCCACCGCGAGTACATCGTCGCCCCCAGCCCCGGAAAGAGACCACAGAGGCGCTGACAGACGGACGGCCCGCTCGCTCGCCTCGCTCGCTCTCGCTCTCGCACACGCCGCCGCCAAGTCGAAGCGAACAACTGCCTTGCCACCCTCCCAGCAGCCAGCCCCTCGCTACGAAAGGAGGTGTCTCGTACAGCCGCTCGACAACATCACCCTTGGCCCGGATCCCGTCTCCCACTGTCCTTCCTTTCAGTTCAAGACGCACGCGAAATTGGCGCGCTTAGAACTTGAGGAGGTGCGGGAACTGGCCCTTGCTGAGGCCGAACGTGGCGCCGAGGTACTTGGCGAGCTGCGCGCGGGCGAGCGAGTGGGCGAGGAGGGAGAGGCGGGCGAGAGGTCAAGACGAGGCTCGAGCGGGGCAGAGGGGACGCGCACGACCGCCTCAACGAGGAGGGCAGCGACGCCTGGGAGAGAGAGAGAGAGCGAGACGCACGTTCGGGGTCTGGGCAACGGCAGCGAGGATGGCCTTGTCGACCGTCTTCTGGTCGGCAGCCTTCTCGGCGGGGAACTGCTTCTTCTCCTCGCCGTCCTTGAAGAACTCGCCCTCCTTGGCCGAGCGCGACGACGACTTCTCCTTCGAGAAGTAGGCGTCGTTGAACTTGGCGTCGAGCTGTGGCGGGGCAGTGACAGGTCAGAGAGGGGATCGGCGGAAGGAGGAGGCTCGAGAGCAGCGACGAACCTGGAACGAGCCGAGGTCAACCTTGGTCGAGGTCGCGATGACGTACGCCTGGTTGACGCGGCGGAGCGGGACTACAAGCGGGAGGAGCGGCGAGGGAAGGGAGAGTCAGTCGCTGTTACGGCCGCCGCCTCGTGCGGGCTCTCGAGCACCGCCAAGCCGTCCAGCATCATCGGAAACGGTCGGGAAACTCACCGCCGTTGACCTTGAACGGGCCAGTGACGATCAGGAGACCCGAGGGGAGCTGACCGAGGCAGACGACGCGCTTGCCTGCGAGGGTGGAAGTGGGGGTCAGTTCTCGGGTCCCGACTGCTCGACCACCGTGCGCCCCGCCGTTCTCACCGCGCCTCGTCGACTCGAGAGCGTCCTCGGAGGGCTGGAGACTGACCGCGGAAGCGACCGGCGAGGAGGATGAGGACGGTGCCCGGGGTGATGGACGCGCGGAGCTTGGTCGGCTTGATCGACTTGCGCGACGCCTTGGGCTTGCGGACGTCGTCGGCCGGGTAGTAGGCCGTCTCCTCCTTGGCCTCGGCCTTGTCGGGCGGGGCGGCGGCCTTGTGCTCGCGCTTGTAGAGGCCCTTCTTGGAGTAGAGCTTCGAGCGCGAGAGCTTGCCGATGTACGGCGAGACGTCGGAGTTGCGAGCCATTACTGCTCGGTGTGGATGGGCGGTGGTCGGGGCGGATACGCAGGTCGGCGAGAGGGCGTGGCGAGAAGGGTTGGTGACGGCGAGGCGAGGCGAGAGGTGGGAGGAGGGGGAGCGCGGTTACGTCGCGAGTTTGGCGGCGGCGGTCGGCGGCGGTGGTGGAGAGTAGGCGGTATGGGCAAGAGGGCAAGACCGTCAGCACGGCGGGTCCAGGAACGAGGGAGCGAGTGCGCACTGCTGCTGGCCGTGACCGCCGCCTCGAAACCGCCCGACTGCTGCGCCGTCCTCCCGCCGCACAAGGCCGGGCTGCCCGCGTGCCGGTCCCAGGGTGCGACCTGTCGGCAGCAGCTCGGGGCGCGCGCTCAGCGGTGCGAGGGAGGCCGGTGCGAGGCGGTGGGGGTCAAACTCGTGGTCGAGCTCGTCGTCGAGGGAGGCCTGGTTGCGGGTGGCCGGGGCGGTCGAGGGCGGTGCGGGTGGGCGGGATGTGGGCAGAGGTTTACGGTGTGTAGGTTGAGCGTACGAGCAAGTTAGACGACGGGCGAGGGCGCGAGAGAAAGGAGGTCGCTCGCCGCAGGAGGACTCGGGGTCGCGGCGGCGGCGGACTCTGGCGCTGGCGGGCAAACTCGACGCTCCCGCTCGCCTCGCCTCCTCTGGCTTGTCCTCTGGATCACGCATCGCTTTTCCCGCCCCCAGTTGCTCAGATGGCTACCCCCCGTACCAGTCAGTCCCCGCCGCCGCCCCCCTCCCTCTCCCCCCCGACCTCGAGCCACCACCCTCGAGCCAGCGCAGCCAGCCCGGACCACCACCCCGTCCCTCGATTTCCCACCACGCGACACACGCACCAGGGACTGTCCTCCAGGCCCGCACTCGAACGAGCGAGCTGACCTCGTCGTAACGCTCCCACCCTCGCCCCTCCCCGACACCTCTCGCCTCGCCTCGCACCCTCGCGCAGACCTCCCCTGGGGCCTCAACAAGGGCCACCCGACCACGGTCATCCCCAAGGTCGCCAAGCCCTCGAACCGCAAGGGCAGGCAGTCGGCCCGCTCGGCCTTCGTCAAGTCGATCGTCCGTGAGGTGCGCCCGCTCGCTCTCTCCCTCTTGCTCTCCCCCGCCGACTCGAGCTGACCCTCCTCTCTGCAGGTTGCCGGCTTCGCCCCGTACGAGCGTCGCGTCATGGAGCTGATCCGCAACTCCAAGGTGCGCCCCCCCTCGCCGACCTCGCGACGAGCTGCGACGACGGCGAGCTGACCCACCCTCGCGCGCTCACAGGACAAGAAGGCTCGCAAGCTGACCAAGAAGCGCGTACGTCTGCGCCCCTCGACTTGTTGTGCGGTCGGGCATACTCGAGCTGGCGGAGGAGGCGGTGTGGGGGCGGCCGGCAGCGAGGTGGAGCGGGACGCGAGGTCGGGCCGACGAGGTGGAGCAGGTCGAGCCGGCGAGGAGGACGACAGCGGGAACCCAGGCGCGCACGCTTCCTTTCTCTTTGTGCCCGTGCTGACCTGCGCTCCACCTCGTCGCGGCACAGCTCGGAACCCTCCGCCGCGCCAAGCGCAAGGTCGACGAGCTCACCGGCGTCATCGGTCCGTCCCCTTTCCCCCGGCTCCTCCTCGCCGTTCCTCTCCCGCTCGAGCCCCTCCTGACCTCGCTCCTCTCCCCTGCACACAGCCGAGCAGCGCCGCCACGCCGCGTAAACGTCGCCTTCCTTCCTCGACAACCTCGGCTCCCCCCAACTTTGGGAGCTCTGTGCGGCGGACGATGGCTTCCCCTTTTACTCGGTGTGTACACGATGCAACGTTCGAGCCCCTCGGGAGTGGTTCGGATCCCCTCTTGCGTCGTCTGCGTCGCGAGCCGAGAGCTGTGCACGTCGGCGAGGGAAGCGGTTCGTGCGCGTGCGCTCGCTCTCTTCGCTTTCGCTCTCGCGGGCGACCGCCTCTCTGCGCCTTCTCTTGCACGATCAGCTGTACCTTCGAGACCGTCTGTGCTCACCAGAGAGCCAGCCAGGAGAGCGTGCTGCGACGAGTGAGCTCGACTCGAGGATGAGAAGGTGATGCTGGCTCGCTGCTGCTCCGAGCTGGCCTCTCGAACCAGTCCTGTCGACGCCTCTCGTCAGGCTACAGCTCTTCCCGACGAGAGCGGGCGGAGTAGAGCGCGAGAGCAGCAGGTCAGAGCGGCTTGAGGGGAGGAGCAGGAAGCGGGGTCGCGCTCGGGCGCGCGCGCGGCCCGCCTCGACCTTGGCCTCGCCGCGAGGTGGCCCTCTTCGTCCTCCAGTCCCCGACTCATTCCTCACCGTCGCAGCAAAAGTGCGCCGCTCGCCGCTCGTCCTGCAGTACGCAAGCTGACCCTCGCCCTCCCCTCGCAGATGGTTAGTCCTCGCCCCGCCTCGTGCGCTCGCTCTCGCCTCGGCGAGGGCAGCGTTTGAACCTCGTCCCGCCCTCGAGCTCCCTGCCGTCCTCGCCCCGTCGAGCGTCGTGCACAGCCATCCTCGCGCACCTCTTGCCTCTGTGCGCCCGCACACGCAACGTCGCCCTCGGTGTCCGCGTCCCTCCTCGTCGAGGGCCGGAGTGTGGAGTTTTCCCCCTCGCCGCTGGCAGCGGGCGGCTCTCGTACTCGACCCTCAAGGGAGGGCGAGCGAGCATGCCTGGCCCAAATAGAGCTCTTCGTCTGTCACAGGACGAATCTTAATGACCTGCCCCTTCTTTGGAACCCCCGCGCCCTTTGCGGTGACTACAGGTGCGCTCCCTCTCCCTCTCCTCCTCGCTCTCTCTCGCTCGTGTGCTGACCCTCTCCCTCTCCCCTGCAGGCCCCGACTCGCAAGGTTGCTAAGGCTCCCGGCGCCGCCGGCAAGTCCTCGAAGAAGACAACCAACCCCCTCTTCGAGTCGCGCCCCAAGTCGTTCGGCATCGGTGCGCTCTCCTCGCTCTTGCTGGTCGACGACGTCGGCTGACGCATGCTGTCGTGCTCCTGCTCGCAGGCCAGTCGGTCCGCCCCCCGACGGACCTGACGCGCTTCGTCAAGTGGCCCGAATACGTGCGCCTCCAGCGCCAGAAGGTCATCCTCCACCAGCGCCTCAAGACGCCGCCCGCGATCGCCCAGTTCGCCAACGTCCTCGACAAGAACACGGCGACCCAGCTCTTCCGCCTCGCCAACAAGTACAAGGGCGAGACCAAGCAGGAGAAGAAGGCGCGCCTCGAGGCCAAGGCGGCCGACCTCGCCGCCGGCAAGAAGGACCTCGACGAGGCCAAGAAGCCCTACTTCATCAAGTCGGGCCTCAACCACGTCGTCTCGCTCGTCGAGGCCAAGAAGGCCAACCTCGTCATCATCGCCGACGACGTTGACCCGATCGAGCTCGTCGTCTTCCTCCCGGCCCTCTGCAAGAAGATGGGCATCCCCTGTGCGTGTCTCTTCTGCTCGTTCTGCGCCTGTCGCGCTCGTGTGGGTGCCGCAGGCGTTGATGAAGGCTTCTGGAAGCCGCACTGACCCCCTCTCCCTCCCTCCCCCTTCCTCCTCCCCTCCCTCGCGCTCCCTCTCCCTCTCGCCCGCCCGCCCACGCCTCGCAGACGTCATCGTCAAGGGCAAGGCCCGCCTCGGTGCCGTCGTCGGCCGCAAGACGTCGTCGGTCCTCGCCTTTGGCGACGTCCGCGCCGAGGACAAGGCCGAGCTCGCCAAGCTCGTGTCGGCCATCAAGGCCAACTACACGGACAAGTACGCCGAGGCGTCGCGTCACTGGGTGCGTCTACCATTCTTCCCGTCGTCGTCGTCGTCTTCGAGCTGGTCGGTCGAGAGCACGAGCTGACTCGCCCTCCTTTTTCTCTCTCGCAGGGTGGTGGTCTCCGCGGCACCAAGTCGTACGCCAAGCTGCAGAACCGCGCTAAGGTTCTCGGCCAGGACCCGTCCAAGGTCTCGAAGTACGTCTAGATGCGCCTTAGAAGAGTCGTTGGGCGGTCGTCGGGTCGTCGTCCTTCCCACCTCCTTCCTCCTCTGCAACTCTGGTCGTCTCGCTGCGATACCTCCTTCTCCCTCGTCGTCGTCTCTGTAACGGTCCCGCTCTCGCCCTTGTTGTGCCTTCTCTCCCTCGCTGCCTCGCCTCTCTCGCGTGCTCGCGGCGGCTCGCTCGGACCCCTCTCTCGCGAGAGGCCCTCGCTCGGCTGGGCTCGGGGCTTCGCCTTCCTCGCACCTCTGGCTTCGCCGCCTCGACATCTAGAGCCATGCCGCCGCGAGCGGGAACACGAGCGAGACGCCGACGCGACCGGGCCGTCCGCTCGACGACATCTCGCTCTCGTCGTCCTGCTCCTCTGTGTGTTAGCAGGCTTGCAGTGCATTCTGAGAGCTCTGTAGCATTTGAAACCGCGACCGGCTACGCATAGAGAGGAGAGAGAAACCGCTCGCGAGCTGCGTCAAGACAGGCTCGCGAGGCGAAGTGCCGCTGTCCTCCTCCCACACACGACCAGCCGACTCGCCATGCTGCGCTCTGCACTCCGAAGCATCTTCAGCGGCAGCACAGCCGCCAAGCCTGCCGCCAGCGTCGCCGCCGCACCTAGGCCGTCCTCATCAGCGCCGCCAGCTCCCCAGGCCGCCACACCTTCAGCAACAGCTCGTGTGGGCCCGGTGACCGCTTCAGTGCGTCCTCCAAGCGTCCCTCGAGAAACAGAGCTGACGCCTTGCCTTCCAGGACGCGACGCTCGAGGCGTGTGCCCCGCCACCGCCCACCGACTCGGAGCCGACGACCAAGCCCACCGTGCGCTCGCCGACAGACCCAGCGGCCGACTACCAGCGCCGCCTAGAAGAGCGCTTCGGCGGGCAGGACGCGAGCGCGCTCGGCACGCTCGTCAATGGGCAGCCCGAGGGCCTTGCGCCGAACGGTGCGTCCTCCCTCTTCTTTCCTCCCTCGCCTGCTCTGCGTCCCCGAAGACGCTCTCCAGCCGCCAAGGAGTTCGAGCTGACGACCCTCGGCCCTTCCGCAGTCAAGCGCAACATGTTCCGTGTCATTTGAGCCGCTTTCTCTTCACCCCTCCCTCCTCGCGCACCGTCTATGCCTCCCTCTCTCCCCGCAGTTCTACCCTGTTCCTTGTAGCTTCCTCGTCGTTCTCCCTTTCGCAACATCGCATTCTCTTCTGCAGGTGCACGTTAAAAGATCGGGACCGTTATGAGAGCGAGAGAGCGAGCGAGAGAAGGTCCATGCGCGGCGAAGTGCTCCCATTCTTCGCACCAGCTCTTGCTGGCTCGTTCTCGCAGACGGTGAAGAATGCAGACTTTGAGAGGGCGGGTCGGTGCACCGAGCTCGTGATGCGCGACGTCGTGACGAGGCCGCATCTTCCCCTCCTCGTCCTAGCCGCTCTCGATCCTCAGCCAGCTCGAGAACACGGCCAGCTCATCGATACCGAGTAGCAATACAACATGCGGCACGGCGGAAGAGCCTACAGGACGAGCGGCGCGCATTAAGAGGGGTACTTGTTCGGGTCGAGCCGGTAGGTCGTGACGCCCTGCACGCGACCCCGCAAGCGTCAGCGCTCGCTCGACGCAGAGCATCGAGAACGAGAGCGAGAGTGTGGAGGACGCACCTTGGAGAGCTGCTTGATGGCGACCTTTGCGCGCACGAGGGCGAGCAGGACCTCGTTGATGCGCACCTGCGGAACGCCCGACGGGCCCGAGCCCGACAGCGCGGCGGCGAGGTCGGCCACTGTGCGCGAGCGAGGTGGGACATCAGTGGTGTGTCTCGGCGAGAGAGGGAGGGAGGGGCAAGGCGACGCACTGACGGCGCCGGCGGGGCGCTCGCGCAGGGCCCAGAGCACCTTCTCGCACTCGGGGCGGCGGCCCTCGCGCAGCGCGATGGGCAGGAGCGGCATGATTGGGTCGGCAAAGGCCTGCGAGCGCGGAGGAAGGCGTAAATCGGTGCGCGAGCGAGCGGGGAAGGAGGAGGAAGAGGGGGACGACGCACAGCCATCTCGTCCTTCCTCCGCTTGGTCATGCCGCCTGCTGCTCCTCCCCGTCCGCCCCTCGCGCTCGCCGACCCTCCCCGCCCTCGCGCGATCCCGCTCGCGCCGCCGCGACCGCGTGCGCCCCGGGCAGCAGCGGCGGCAGCGGGCGTCTCGGCGACGGTGAAGCTGTCGTCGTCGTTGGTGAAGAAGGTCGTCTCGCTGTGCGCGTGGTCGCCGTACCCGCCGCCGCCGTGCCCAGCCCTACTCGGCGAGTGGAGCGTCTCGTCGCCGCCGTGGTTGTCGAGGTGCTGCTGCTGTTGCTGCTGCTGTTGCTGTTGGCGCTCGAGGGCGTGCTGGTCGGCGGCGAGTTGGGCACGCTCGTGGGCGAGGAGCCAGCTGTAGTGGTCTGGCTGCTCGGTAAAGTCGACCGTGTAGGCGTTGGCGCGGAGCCCCCACAGGTAGGCGGCGAACGAGTCGTTGACGCCCTCGAGGCGCGAGTGGACGAGGTCGAGGTCGGCGCAGTTGTGGGTGAGGTCCGAGAGGGCGTTTGCGAGGTCGGAGAACTGGGTCGAGAGGTGGGCGAGCGGGTGCTCTGCGCTCGCCGGTGCGCGCGACGCCGAGTGCGACAGCGAGTGGGCCCGGAGCGAGGTGGACGAGAGGCGGCGGAGCGGGGTGGTCGGGCGGGACGAGCGCGAGAGGGACGATGCCCTGGAGCGCGAGGTCATGCCCCTGCGTGTGCGCAACTCGTGCGGAGCGTGGGTCGAAGAGAGAGAGCGAGAGCGGGCCGTGGAGCGACGCGAGCCAGTTGGGCGATGAGGACAACATGGCTCCCCGCTCCCTCTAGGGCTGCACCGTCTAGCTAGAGCTACTGAGGAGTGTCACTAGACTCAGTTCCGCAAGCTCGATACACGGCCAAGAGAGGCGGAGTCGGCGGCGAGGAGCCAGCACCGCCTCTCGCCGACGAGACTCCGCACCTCGCTCCTCCCTCGACCACACGCCTCTCGCAGCTCGAGAGCACTCGAGCACCCACACCGACTAGCGCCACCATGTCGGGCTACGACCCCCCGTACAACAACTACCACGCGCCGCCGCCAGGCTCGCAGCCCAGGCGCACCCCGGACCCGCTCGCCCACCCTCACCCGCACACCCAGCCCGCCCAGGACCCGTTCCAGCACCCACAGGACTACTCGCAGCAGCACCACCAACCCGCCTACCCGGCCCCGTACCCTCCCCCAGCCCGACCCGTACCCTCCCTACGCGGCACCGCCCTCCGACCCGTTCGCGACCCCGTCCTACCACCCGCAAGAGCCCCAGTGGACCCAGCACGCACAGTACCAGCCCCAGCAGGACCTCGGCGACGCCTACCCGCCCTACCACCCTCCCGGCGCCCACACCCCGCCGCACGACCCCTCTCACCCGGCCGCCGCCGCCGCCGACGATGGCGACTCGGCCCCGCTCCTCCACGGCCAGCAGCAGCCCTACCACCACCACCAGTCGCAACACGGCCACGGCCGCTGGAGCACGACGGGCCACGGGCCCGGCCAGGCCGACCCGACCCTGATCCTCCCCGGCGGCTTCGACGCGAGCGCGGGCGCCCACCCGGGCGGGCCCGCCGACGCCGGCTACGGCCTCGGCGCGTACCCGCCGTACGGCGCAGGTGGACCCGGCGTCGACGACGACGACGTGCACAGCGTCGTGAGGTACGGCCGCATCCCGCAGCGCCAGCCGAGGCGGTACAAGACGGTCAAGCGTGCGTCGTCGCCCTCTCCTTCTCTCTCGAGCACGAGCGCGCCCAACGGGCTCCGAGACTGATGTTCGTCGAGTTTGTCGTCCGCAGGCGTCCAGCTCACGCAGGGCAACCTCGTCCTGGACTGCCAGGTCCCGCCCAAGCTCCTCGAGCGCTGCCCGCGCAAGGACTCGCGCGAGTTCACCCACATGCGCTACACGGCCGCAACCTGCGACGTGCGTCCTCCCTCCTCCCTCTAGCGTCCCCTCGAGCGCCTCCTCTTCGCTCACCGCGAGACGCTCGAGCCGCTCGCTGACGTCGACCCTCGCGCCGCCCGTCACAGCCCGACGACTTCCTCGACGAGAAGTACGCTCTGCGCCAGATCTTGTACGAGACGCCGAGGCGCACCGAGCTGTTCATCGTGCTCACCATGTACAACGTGCGTCGCCGTCGTCGTCGTCCTCTCCTTGTCCGTCTTCTCCCACGAGGGCGCACCTGCTGATGCTGGGCGATGTCTACGCATGCAGGAGGACGAGAAGCTCTTCTGCCGTACTATGCACGGCGTCATGAGTGCGTCGCGCTGTTCCTCTTCGTCTTCCTCGTCTCGCTCCGCATCGGCGGCAGATAGGGTGGTACGACTTGTACAGGGCGCGCGCTGACTCACTGCGTCCCCTTCACACAGAGAACATCCAGCACCTGTGCTCGAGGAAGAAGAGCCGGACGTGGGGCGAGAACGGGTGGCAGAAGGGTGCGTCCCCGACGTCCCTCTCCTCTCCATCTTCCTCTTCCTCGCCTCGCCCTCGCTGACCCACCCTTCCTGTCCCCCTCACACTCCCTCTCTCGCCGTCGCACGCTCACGCTCGCAGTCGTCGTCTGCATCGTCTCGGACGGCCGCGCCAAGATCAACGCGCGCACGCTCTCGGTCCTCGCCGCCATGGGCGTCTACCAGGACGGCGTCGCCAAGAACGAGGTCGCCGGCAAGCCCGTCACGGCGCACATCTACGAGTACACGACGCAGCGTGAGCTCGCCCTCTCACTGGCTCGGCGAGACGTGCTGACGAGGCGAAGGGGTCCGAGCGTCGAGGACGCGGTCGTGCGCTCGCGGCGCTCGGTCCTCCAGGCCGCCTTCGACTGCACGAGCATGAGCTGACGACGTCGACGATGCTCGCAGTCTCGATCGACCCCAACATGAAGGTCAAGTCGGCTGAGCGCGGCCTCGTCCCCGTCCAGAGTGCGTCGCGCCGTTCCTCCTCTCTTCGAGCCGTGCGAGGCTCAGGCGCGTTCGTGGGCGTCTGTGCGCTCGCTGGCAACTCGGCGAGCCAGGACTGACGCTCGGCCTTGTCCTCGCGCACTCGCAGTCATCTTCTGCCTCAAGGTGCGTCGGCGGCTCTCTCCCTCTCTTTGCGTGCTGGCCGTCAGCGAGGTGGCAGCATGCTTGCGCTTCTAGGTTCGTCGCTGACACGCTGAGCCCGCTCGCAGGAGAAGAAGTCCGCCTCGTCTCGCCGTCGTCCCTCCTCGACCAGCCAGCTGACGCACCCTCCTCTCCCTCGCTCTCCTCCTCTCCCGCAGCGCCAAGAAGATCAACTCGCACCGGTGGTTCTTCAACGCGTTCGGCCCGATCCTGTCGCCCAACATCTGCATGCTCATCGACGTCGGCACCCAGCCTCGCGACACGAGCCTGTACAAGCTGTGGAAGAGCTTCGACGTGCGTCCTCCTCGCCCTCCTTCGCTTCCGTCTCTCTACATCGCGAGAAGTCGAGCTGATGAACACGAGGTACACCTCGCACAGCTCAACTCGAATGTCGGCGGCGCGTGCGGTGAGATCGTCGCGCTCAAGGGCAAGTACCACTTTGTCAACCTGTGCGTCCTCTCTCTCCGTCGATCGTGCTCCTCGAGCCCCACAGCACGTCACTGACTCAGCCCGAGCCCTGTCGCAGCCTCAACCCGATCGTCGCCGCGCAGAACTTCGAGTACAAGATGTCGAGTGCGTCAGCCGGTCCTCTCCTGCCTCCTCTGCCCCTCTCGCGGGTGGTTGACGGCTTCCGTCTCCTCTCACGGCACGCAGACATCCTGGACAAGCCGCTCGAGTCGATCTTCGGCTACATCACGGTCCTGCCCGGCGCCTTCTCGGCCTGTGCGTCGCCATCGTCCCTCTCCCTCTCGCTCAGAGCCCGGCTCGCGCCCGTGCTCGAGCGGGCAGGACCATGACGAGCTGACGGTCCTGTACATGCGCGCAGACCGGTACATCGCGCTGCAGAACAACGCGCAGGGCGAGGGCCCGCTCAAGGAGTACTTCAAGGGCGAGACGCTCCACCACTCGGTCGACGCGTGCGTCTCTCCCCCTCTCGTCCCCACGCTCTTGTGCACTCAGCTGACGCGCTCTTGGGCCCGCAGGGATCTCTGGTGCGCTGTCGCTCGATCGCCGTTGCTCTCCCTCGAGCAGGATGCGCACTGACCCCGTCCTCCTCTCTCTCGGCAGGACCAAGAACATGTACCTCGCCGTGCGCCTGCGACTCGTTCTCTTCTCGAGGTGCAAGAACCACGCTGACGCCGCCTCGTGCTGACCGCAGGAGGACCGCATCCTCTGCTGGGAGCTCGTCTCGAAGCGCGGCTCGGCGTGGATCCTGCACTACCAGCGCAGCGCGTCTGCCGAGACTGTGCGTCCCTCCTCGTCCTATGTACGAGCTGCACAGAGCGAGACGGCCGAGCTTACCGTCCTTGAGCGCGCGCAGGACGTCCCCGACACGCTGCACGACCTCATCGCCCAGCGCCGACGCTGGCTCAACGGCTCGTTCTTCGCCGGCCTGCACGCGACCTACCACTTTGGCTACCTGTACCGGTGCGCGCACCCGCCCTCTCGAGAGTGTCTATCCCGGCGAGCTGACGCGGCCCGAGCGCGCAGGAGCGACCACTCGTTCATCCGCAAGCTGTGGCTGCACGTCGAGCTCCTCTACCAGGCGTTCAACACCATGTGCGTGAGCTGCTCCTGACCCTGCTCGAGCTAATGCTGACCTCGACCTCGTCATCGTCGTCGCCGCAGCTTTGCCTGGTTCGCGCTCGGTGCGTCCTCCTTCTGCTCGACCTCGTCGCCTCTCTCTCGTGCTGACGTGCTCAGCGCTCGCAGGCAACTGGTACATCATCATGTTCATCCTGACGACCGCCATGGAGGACTCGAGCTTCGGGCTCAACGGCATCAAGTGCGCCGTCCCTCCTCTTTCTCCCGCGCGACCTGAGCGGGCGACACTGACCTCGAGCGCGCCGCCACAGGTACTTCAACATCTGCGTCCAGTACTACTACGTCGCTCTTCTGCGTGCGTCTCCTCACCCTCATCGCATCGGCCGCGCGTCGCCGTGCCGCACGGACCTCCTGTCGACCCAGCCCGACTGACCTCGCCCTCGCTCGCGCCCAGTCTGCTGCTTCATCCTCGCTCTCGGCAATCGTCCGCAAGGCGCCAAGGGCTTCTACATCGTCATCGCCATCTCGTTCGCGCTCATCATGGTCTACATGCTCGTGCGTCGCCCTCTCGCTCGCTCCCTCTCCCCTCGCTCGCGCTCTGAGCGCGACAGGGAGAGTAAAAGCTGACGCAGATGTCGACGTGCAGATCGCGGCCGGCGTCATCACGTACTACGGCGTCAAGAACGCCAAAGACGCAATCGAGGCCGAGGGCGGCAAGTTCACGGCGAGCGACATCTTCACGAACGCGACCTTCCGGTGCGTCGAGGTTCTCTTCCCTCACCTCACGCTCGACGGTTGTCGTCCTAGCGATGGCCGAGGCTGTCGTCGTCTCGCACCTCAAGAGCGGACGATCCTGACCTCGCCCCTCTCCTACTCGCAGGAACATCGTCATCTCGCTCCTGTCGACCTACGCCCTCTACCTCATCTCGTCGCTCATCTTCTTCGACGTGCGCCCTTCGTCATGCGCCTCGAGCTGTGCCCGAGACTGACTCTCCCGAGCAACAGCCGGCGCACATGTTCACCTCGTTCGCCCAGTACATGCTCCTCTCGCCGGCGTTCACCAACATCATCAACGTGTGCGTCCTCGGTCTCTCTCCTTCATCGAGGTCGAGCTCTGCTGACGCCGTGAGCTGCCGCAGCTACGCCTTCTGCAACATCCAGGTGAGCTCGCGCACGGACCCCTCGCGCACCTCGAGTCCCTCTTGCTGACCCGCTCCTCCCGCGCACTCTCCCTCTTTCTGCAGGACGTCTCGTGGGGTACGTCACGGTCTAGCCCACGCTGTTGCGCGAGTCGATCGCTGACCTGCGCTCGCCGTCTCCGGAGGCAACCGTCCCGAGGAGAAGCCCTCGAACGACCTCGGCTCTGCGCCCGTCAAGGGCGACTCGGCCGACGTCGTCGTTCCGACCGACGAGAAGGACATCAACGCGGCGTACGACGACGCGCTGCACGTCCTCGCGACGCCGCCGCCGAAGGAGGTCGCCAAGATCAACCTCGAGGAGAAGATGACCGACTCGTACCGCGCCATCCGCACCAACGTGAGTCGTCGAGCTCCGCTCGGCGAGTGCGGGCTCAGGTCACGCTCGCGCTCGCCTTCGTGTCGCGGTACTTGACGTTCGTCGACGCTCACCACCTTCCCCTCCTCTGCAGGTCCTCCTCGCCTGGGTCCTCTCGAACGGCGCCCTCGTCGCCGCCATTCTCTCGACGAGCGCCGGCACCGCGTCGGCGCAGAACGTCTACATGGCCTTCCTCTTGTACTCGGTCGCCGTCCTCGCCGCCGTCCGCTTCCTCGGCTGCACGGCCTACAGCGTCATGTGGCTCTTCCAGGTGCGCCTCTCTCGTCCCCCTCGCTCTCGAGCGCTCTCGACTGACGCAGCCCCTCGCTCTCCCGCCGCAGAACTGAGTAACCCGCTCGCCTCGCGTGCTCGATACCCTTACGCACAGACCCTCTTTCCCTCTCGCGCGCCCCTCTCCTGTATAGCGACCGCAACGTAGCGCGTATTGCCCTCTGTGTCCTCGCGAGGCTTCTCGCTATCTGTCCAGTGAGCGAGGGGCCACGGCTCGACCGCACAGCGACGCCCCTCCTCCCCGCTCGACTTGAGAAGGTCGACTTGGAGGCGCTCCTCCTCGCTTCGCCTCGCTCTTGCCAGACGCCAAAAAAGATGTGTGGTCACTCTTCACCATAGAGTGTGTGACGGTGCAGTCCGCGGTGGGTCTTCCTACAGAGGTGCATCAGCCTCTGGGCCTGTGCCCACCACTCGCTGCGTTGTCGTTGTGGAACCTCCGATCCACTGATGCATTGAGGGAGAGGCGGGAGCGCAAGTGCTGGCGAGCAAGGAAGTGCCCACTTTGCAAAACGGCGCACGACGCGCGCATTCACGCTCGTCCGCCGCTTTGCGCCCGCCACAGCGCTCGCGCGGACCTCTCGTTCTCGCCGTCGTCTCGGGCGCTTTTCTCTCGATGCACACGTCCTACTCAGAAGGTGCTCGAGTGGGAGGAGAGCGAGCAAGGCCGAAAGATGGTGTCGTGAGCGCGAGAGACGCGCGATTGTCCGGGTTCCTCCTCCGCTGCCGCTTCGTGACACGCGCTCGTCGCTGTCACAGCGCTCTCTTGGGCCCGAGAATCGACGACTACCTTCTGCGAGCTCTTCTCGTCGTCGTCTAGCCCTCTCTTGAGCGCGTGCACCTGCGCTCACGTCGTGCGCGTTCGACGGTGCGCAGCAGTTTCGGGCGGGCGGCTCGCTGCTCTCGCTCTCTCGACCTCGCGCGCGCGAAGGTGGAACGGGTTTTCAAGCTCTACTACACGGAGGAGAAGAAAAAGAGACGAAAGCGAGCGAGAGGAGCCACCGAGGAGGCCGTCGTCGGCGAGAAGGTGCGCTCGACCTCGCGCAGCAGACCGCAGCACGCACGAGCTACCGATCGCCTCGCACTGTTCTGCATCGAGCGAAGGTAGCGCCAACGCTCTCGATCTGGCGCCGGAGAGACAAGTCGGGTCGGAGCGGCGAGAGGTGGGGAGGACGATCCGGGAACAGCACTCGCTCGTCGTGGACACTCGGGACAGAGCTCTGCGTGGCACAGCTAACTTTGGTCAGCTCGACTGTCTCCTGTGCAGTGTGCGCAGAGCCCTGCCTGGCGCGGAAGGCGTGATCGACGAGAGGAGAGGAGGGAGGAGAGCGGAGGAGGAGCTCACCTCTGGACATCGCACCGGTGGGGTGGTTGCTGGCTGCTGCTGCGTGTACAGGGTGCTGCAAAGGAGCACGAGTCGTCCCTAGCCCGCTCGAGAGCCGTGAGAGAGATGAGGAGCCAGCTTCGTCGACGTCGTCCTCCTCCGCCCTCGTCCTCGCTTATCTCCACCACACAGCCCTGCCTGGCCCTGCTGCAGGCCCGAGCATGCGCATCTGCGCTGTTAAGACCCACCAGTGCAACCCGCCCCGCCAACTCGCTCACCCTCGCCCGCCCTCTCTTGCGACCTCGCCCTCCTCCCGCCTCGACTCCTCGCGCTACCACGAGCTGCGCAGGCTACCGATCGGCTCTGTGCGATGCCACAAGCCAGTGCGATCGAGCCCCTATGCCGAGCAGCAGCGAAACTCAGAGCTCGACCTGAGTGCTCCCCTCTTCCTCCCGACTTTCGGCGCCGGGAGCGAGGGCTCGGAGCCCAGAAATGGCTTGCTGGCACGCTCGACGAGGCTGCACTCGCCGTCTCTCTCTCTCTCTCTCTCTCCTTCCCACCACTCTCGTGCGACGAGCCATGGAGGTCGCCCTCGTCCGCAACGCTGACGCCGCGCCGACCCCCACTCCTCCTTCTCGCCCTCGCACCTTCCTCCTCCCCCTCCCTCCTCGCGCCATCCAGTCGCGCCCTCGTCCCGGCGTCGTCCACCCTCCCGAGTCGTTCCGCTGGCTCGGCCTGCCGGAAGAGCTCAAGCTGCTCGTCGTCAGCAACGTCGACCCTCGCATCCCGACCTTCAACGACCCCGAGCCGCCGTCGGCCACGGTCCTCGCGCTCTCGAGCACGTCGAGGTGGTTCCGCCACGTCTGCAAGCCGCTCGTGTGGATGGTTGTTAGGTTCGTGGCCGACGAGGCGCACAAGCACCACCGCAACCTGCAGGCGTTCGAGACGATTCTCAAGCACCACGAGGAGCAGAACTCGCCGCTCCCGGTCAAGATCCTCAGCGTCCTCGGTCTCGAGCTCAATAGCAACATTCCTGCAGCGCGGCCCGTGACGTTCGTCGAGTACGCCGCCGAGGGCGCCGCCCTCGCTCGCGTCGTCGAGAAGCTCGCGTCCAAGTCGCTCGAGATCCTCATGATCGCCAACGTCAAGCTCGAGTGGGCTCAAGGCGAGCAGCTCCTTCGCGCGAGCCGTACTGCGCCTCGCCTGTCGGTGCTGCGGCTCGGGAACGTCGAGGTGTGGCAGGACCCCGACTACCTCCGCCCGGCGCGCAACGCCCCGGCCCGCCGCACCAACGCCGGCACGAGGGCCGCCGCCATTGACACGTCCATCGCGTCGTCCATCTCGTCGATGGCGCTGTCCAGCGGTCGCGTGACGCGGTCCATGCGCCGGCCTCTCGTGCTGTGGACCCTCTCGGAGCGGTACGAGGAGCGCCCGCCGCCGCTCCTCAAAAGGCTCCAGATCTTCAACTCGCACGACATGTTCGTAGGTCGGCTCTCTCGCACTCTTTCGTCAGCTCTCGAGAAGCGCTCGCTGACGGGCCCTCTCGCCGCTCGCCCGCAGTTCACGCTCGTCAACGAGGCCAACGACCTGCACTCGCTCGCCTACTGGCCAGCTGCGCGCGAGTCCGACGACAGCATCTCGATGGTGCTGCGGCATCTGCCGCACCTGCGCACGCTTTCGCTCGGCGGCAACATCGGCGCGTCGGCGCTCAGGATCCTCGCGAGCAAGATCAAGGTGCGTCCTCCCTCTCCTCTCCTGGAGGTAGTCATGCTACGGAGAGCGCATGCTGACGCCTCGCCGTTGCCATGCAGTGCTGCTCGGACGCCGGCATCGTCCTGCCTCTCGAGGAGCTCATCTTCAAGGGTCCGTGCACGAACCGCAACATCATCCTCCTCGTCCACCAGCTCGTCCACCTGCCCGCCCTGCGTGTCCTCGCGATCGACGACTTTCGCAGCAACACGGCCGCCGTCCTCGACACCATTGCCGAGGGTGCGCCTCGGCTCGAACAGCTCACGCTCGTCGCCGGCGACCGCTCGTCCTCGGTGCAGTGGTCGTCCACCTTGGCGCGTCTCTCTCCCTCGCCCGTGATCCCTGATCATCCAGAAAGGGCGCTGACGAGCTCACCAACGTCCGCAGGCTGAGTACCTCGCCGTGTTCCCGAAGTTCCGCAAGCTCGAGGCGCTCTTCTGGGACTTCAGGACGCCCCAGCCCGACCCGACAGCCCTCATCCATACGCAGCAGCTCGAGCTCGAGACGATGACGAGCGTCGCACGTGCGTGTCCGCTTCTGCTCGCGATGTTGACGATCGTCGGCTCGGGCCGCGAGGGGTGCGTCGCCACCTCCGCTTTGTACGCTTTGTGCTCGTCGAGCTGACCCGCCTTGGCTCTTCACGCAGCCCTATCGGGTACGCCGTCTCGGTCGGCGGCAGGCCCGAGCGCCTGATCGAGTATGGCGGCGAGCAGGTCTGGAGTGTGCGTTCCCTTTCCTCCTCGCTCTCTTCTCGGCCAGATGCTGAAGCTGCATGTTCTCTCTTGCAGGACTTCCTCTTCATCTACAACAGCTGGATGCTCAAGCGTCTGGACGGGGCGGAGGAGTAAGCGCTCGCGAGGGGGGAGGGGCACGTGCACGGGCCGTCGAGGGGCAGCGAGGGACGGAAAAACGGCCGAGGCAGGCTGTGACTTATCTCTGCATTACTTCGGGTCGCTGTACCTTGCCATGCATCGTGCCTTTCATCGCCCTGCGCCTGAACGAGAGAGCTGCGAGCGCCGCCTCTCCTTCCCGCTCGACTTGAGAAGGTCGACTCGGAGGCGCTCCTCCTCGCTTCGCCTCGCTCGTGCCAGACGCCAAAAAAGATGTGTGGTCACTCTTCACCATAGAGCGTGCCTGACGGTGCAGTCCGCGGCGGTCTTCCTACAGAGGTACATCAGCCTCTGGGCTCTTGTACACACCGCTCGCTGCGTTGTCGTTGTGGAACCTCCGATCCACTGATGCACTGAGAGAGATGCGGGAGTGCAAGTGCTGGCGAGCAAGGAAGTGCCCACTTTGCGAAACGACGCAACACGCGCGCTTTCACGCTCGTTTGCCGCTTTGCGCCCGCCACGCCGCTCGCGCGGACCTCTCGTTCTCGCCGTCGTCTCGCGCACTTTTCTCTCTCGGCACACGTCCTACTCAGAAGGCGCTCGAGGGAAAGGGGAGCGAGCAAGGAGCGAAAAGGTGCGCGACGACGACCCGACGCGACCGTCCCGCTCGCGCGTCGGGATCGGTCCCTCGACCTGGCTCACTCGCCGGATTCGAGCTGGCAGTCGCCGCAGGACTCGTCAGAGTAACGCTCGTGCTTGCTGTGCGAGAACGAGACGCGGCCGCGAGGGCTCGGCGGGACTTCAAGAGCTCGGAGACGACCCTCCCCTGAGCAGCTCGAACAGAGGTAAGCCAGATTAGCAGAAGTCAAGCCTCGCGCGTTAATCTCGCCACGACCGGACAAAGCTAATCTGGATGAGCGCAAGTCAAGCGCTCGGTTGTATTCTCGCCCCCGCCCGCCTCGTCTCGTGGCCTTCCTCGGCCCGCCTCTTGCCCGCTCTCGGCCAGAAAGCTTCTGGGCGGACCCGCGTGCGAAAGAGGGGCAGCTGCAAGCCGTAGCAAAAGCAGAACGCATCTTTCCGTCGAGAGCAAAAAGACATCCCCGCTCCCGGGATCGAACCAGGGACTTTCAGATGACGCAACCAATTACAGTCTGACACTCTTCCAGCTGAGTTAAGCGGGGCTTGCTATGTCAGCCGGGCCCGGCGTACGTACAAGTCCAGTTGAAGCTGCAGGCCCCGGGTGAAGGACTGTCGCTCGAGCCCCTTCGCGACCAAGAACCGCCTCTCGGAAGCGCAACGAGCTGCTCGAGGCAAAGCCTGCATCTCAAGGTGCCGCTGACAAAGCTACGAGAACATGCTGGTCCTCCCGTTCGAGCCGCCGAGCCCCTCAGCCGTTCCACCGCGAGCGCTCCCTGAGCCTCGCCTTCTTGACCGCCTCGACCTCGGCCTTGCGCGCGTTGATTGTCGCCATGATGCCCGACATAAGCGGGTTCGAGGGCGGCTTGGACGCCCGAGCGGGTGCAGGTCCGGGCGCGAGTGGCGCACGAGGGGGAGGACGAGCCGAAGGGCGCGCCGAGCTCGAGGCCGCGTCGAGCGGAGGCCGTGGCGCATACGCGCGCGACGACGAGGCCCATCCGCTCGCGCCGAGATCTTGCGCCGGTGCTGCCGCCTCCCAGCTCGACGCCGCACGAGGCGGGCCCCAGCCGACCTCGGCCGTGGTCGCGCTCGAGGGCGCGTGCTCGACGACGCCGTGCTGTGCGCGAGGTGGCGGCCGACCGACACCGCCGCTCTCGCCGTCGCCCGCCAACCACGCTCGGTCGCCGCGAGCGCCCCACCCGCCTGCTCCCGCCTGCGCCGCCTCCTCGCGCGCTGCCGCCTCGCGCCTCGCCTGCTCGAGCCAGCTGCCCTCATCGCCGCCCGGTGCCCATCCTGCGCCGCTGCGCACGTGCGTCTCGCTGCGCCGCTCTGGGAAGCGCAGGACGCCGAGGCCGATCGACTCGCGGTAGGGCCGCCCGTCGGCGTCGAGGACGTAGCGGCCGAGCTTGCTCTCGCCGCTCAGGTTGGACTTGTAGCGCCGGCGATCGCGATCGTCAAAGTGGGCCTGCAGGAGGACCTCTGGAGCGTCAGCCGTGGGGCTCGACGGCAAAGAGAGAGGAGCCGGGTCGGACGCACCCAGAAAGGCGCAGCGCCACCCTGGAAGTAGCCTCGGCGCTTGTCGGGAGGCGTCGGCGGCGGCTCGTACTCGTCCTGCTGCTCGTCGGCGTCGTTGGCGGGCGAGGTCGGGGCGTAAGGCGGCGGCGACCAGGGCGAGTGGATGTCGCTAGGCGCAGGCGGCGGCGGGAAGGCGTGTGACGCAGGAGCGGCGCCGAGGGGTGCGTCGCGGCGACCCGAGGCGCCGAGGAAGGGACGTCGAGGAGCGGGATGGGCGAGCGGGACGGCAGCTTGATGCGGACTGTAGGCGGCGTCGCGGCCGACGTCGGCGTGCGGCGGCGAGAAGCTCGAGGCGGCGTGACGAGTGAGGGCCGGATCGTGTGCGACCCAGTCCTGGACGTGATCGCCGGCCGGCTGCTCGTGCCGTGGCTCGGCCGCAGACGACGAGGTGCTGCGCCACGAGTTTGACGGGTACGTCGTCGCGGCGGGCGCCTCGTGCGCGTGCCGCAGCGTGCCGCCCTGCGGCGTCAGCGCCCACGAGGCGCCTGCGGGGGCTGACGCACCCGTGCGCGAGGTAGCCGTCGTCGGTGCGCGGCGTCCTGGACGATGGAGCGGGACGGCGACGCCCTCGAGGTACTTGCGCCTCCGAAACTCTTGCCAGAGTTTGTCGCGCTCGGCCTCGGCTGCGGCCTCCTGCTCGTCGAGCTCCTCCTCCTCAGTCGACGCGGCGAGCCGCTGCCCTGCACTCGCGGCGCGACCGTCCGACGGGCCGAGGCCGTGCTCGAGGCCGAGCGCGCCGAACGCCTGCAGCGTCTGAGCCTCGAGCGGGTCGCCATCGTCCGACGACGACTCGTACGCTCCAAGCGCGAGGTGCGCGTCGGTCTCGGCGTACGGCGTCGGCGGCGCGACGAGCGAGCCGAGCGGTTGCGGCGCCGGTAGAGGCGAGCCGCCGGCATCGCTCGCGTCGCTGTGAGCGTACGAGTAGGTGCGAGGCTGGCCGAGCGCGCCAGGCTGGGAGGCGGCCAGGCGGCGGCGGGCTTGCTGCTCGGCATTCGTGTCCTCGGGGTCGACGGCGTGCATGCCGAGCGGCGGTCGAGACGCACGCAGAGGCGGCAGTGCCGGGCGAAGCGGAAAGGGCGAGTGATCGAGGTGAAGCGAGGGGGCGGCAGGAGGGTGGGTGGGGACCGAGGCGGTGCGCGAGGTCGAGATGCGCGGGCGGGTCGCGAGCGGTACCGTCGGCGCCATCGGCGTGGAGGACGGGACGGAGCGTCCTGAGCGGGTGACAGGAGGCGAAGGCGGCGGCGTCGGCTGCTGAGGGCGGATGAGCGGGTGCGAGTGCACGGCGACCTGGCCGTAGATCGGGCCGACGGGTCCGTGCACCTCGCTCGGCGAGCGCGCCTCGTCGAGCTGGTCCCGCCTCGCCTTCTCGGTGCGCATCGTCTCGAGGAGGAGGGCGAGGCAGATCCACCGCGCCGACTTGGTGCCGACCGTCCACTCCTCGCCCGACTCGACCGCCGTGACCCACGCGCTGTACCGCAGCCGCAGCGTCTCGCCATCGACCCGCTCGCCGAGGGGCCGGCTCGACGCACTCGTGAGCTCGCGCTCGAGCCAGTTGACGAGGGCGGCGACCTCGCGCGCCATGGCGGCGATGGCGCTGCCGCGCGCGGCGTCGTGCCGCTGCGACGCGAGCAAGCTCGTGACGGCGAAGAGCTCGAGCTCGCTGACCTGGCGCCCGGTGTTGTTCGGCGGCGTGTGCGTGCGGGCGATGTTGGCGAAGAGGGCCGTGAACGAGGCGAGGATGGGCGCGACCGTGTCGTAGTACGATGGCGGGACGTGCTTGAGCGGCTCGGGCGGCGAGTCGAGCAGCGAGGCGAGGTCGGCCTCGACGAGGAGGCGCAGGTAGCCGAACGAGACCGACATGCCGTCGCCGAGGACGGGCCCACCGTACACGGCGCTCGGCGTCTTGAGCCCCGACTCGTCGACGGCGCGGTAGAGGTGGCCGAGGGCGCGCTGCGACGGGTAGTACTCGAAGGCGCGCTCGTTGTAGCCGGTGAGGTCCTCGAGGTCGGTCTTGCGCAGGAAGTCGGGGCGGCGCTTCTTGTCGGGGAGGTCGGGAAGACGGTCGAGCGAGACGACGTTGCCCGTCTTGGCGGCGTCGACGGCGAGGCTGCCGAGGGGCGCAAGGCGAGCGTCAGTGTTAACGAACGAGTATGCGGAGGAGGCGACCATGACGCACCTGTAGAGGTCGGCGAGCTGCTGGCAGATGGGGTCGAACCCGTGGAGGCGGCTCTTGTCGGCGACGACGAGGTGGTTCGTCGCGATGATGCACGTCGAGTCGGACGCGACGAAGGCGAGGAGGCAGTCGGCGACGTCGTCGATCGTCGCTGCGCGGTCGAGCTCGAGCGGCGGGTCGCCCTCGTACGGGCGCGGGCTCGCCATCGAGCGCGGGACGAGGTCCGAGCGGCACAGCACCTGGTACGTGTCGCCGTCGAGATCTGCAGGCGCGCAAAGTCAGCCATGTGCTCCTTGTGGGAGGGAAGGGCGAGAGAGGAGGTGCGCACCTCCTCCGCCCATCATCGAGGCGATGGCGCGCTCGCCGACGGTCGGGAGCACGAGGCAGTTCTCGAGGCTGCAGAGGCGCCATGGCGCGCCCGCCGGAGGCTTTCCGATGGCGTGCACGATGCGGATGTCGCCCGGGTCGGTGCTCGGGCTGCGCGTGATGACGATCTTGCCCTCGAGGTAGACGACGTCGTCGGGCTTGTCGGGGAAGCGCAGCGCAGCGAAGACCTCGTTCTCCTGCAGGACGCGGTCCTGGTCGGGCACGCCGACGAGGACGTAAGCGTCGGCGACCGGGATGGCGGCCTTGTCGCGCAGGTCGCGCAGGCTGCGAGCGCGCACGACCTCGAGCGCGCCGTGGAGGAACGGCTCCTCGCGCAGGATCGAGTCGGGCAGGCCCTTGTCGAGGAGCGACTCGAGTAGGCTGCAGAAGGGTGACAGAGAGTCAGCGTCGAGCTGGTGCGAGAGCCAAGAGGGACGGCGGGGCGCACCTCTTGAAGCGGGTCGCGTGCCCGAACGAGAAGCGATGCAGGGCGTGATGCGCGCCGTGGAGCGTCGCCAGCTGCTCGGGCTGCAGCTCGTCGATGGCGACCTTCTGGTAGCGCAGGAAGACGTCCGTGTCGATGCCGAGGTCGTCGAGCGCCGAGATGAGCGGACGGTCTGGTCGGCGCAGAGAGTCGGTCTCGGTTCGTGACGACGCCGGCGCGTTCGTGCAGCGAGAGAGGCAGCGAACGACGACGCACTGAGGCGGAGAGGGTTGGGCCTCGTGAAGGCGTCGGCGACGTTGAGGCAGAAGCGCTCGCCGCCCTCGGTCTCGGCCGAGCCGAGGTACTTGTTCTGCGAGGGGCGGATGACGAGGCGCGAGCCCTTGAGGTTGTGGTCAAGTACGAGGATGCCCTGCGTGCCCGTCAAGAGGAGCTGTCAGTGCCTGGTCCGTCGACGAGAAGAGAGCGCGAGCGCACCTTGCTGCCGCCGAGCCGGATCTGGAAGACGGACGGCGCAGGCCCATCGCGGTTGCGCCGGAAGCCCTTGGCCTGCAGCGTAGCCCAGACTTGCTCGCAGAGGCTGGTGAGAGCGTGAAGCGTCAGCACGAGCAAGTGGGCGACGGGAAGAGGAGGAAGGTGACGGACTCGGTCGAGATGAGCCCGGCGCCGTCCGTGTGGTTGGTGAGCTCGTTGCCGTCCTGGTCGACCTCGAGGATGTCGTCGCAGCTGTCGATCTGGTTGTAGTGCAGGACCTCGGTCGCGTGCGAGGCCGTGAAACCCTGCGAGAACCTGTAGACGGGGCGGCGGACCGGCGACAAGGTCAGCTGATGAACAGGCTCGAGCGCGAGGCGAGAGCGAGGCGCACCTCGAGCCGAGCTTGGCGGGCATGCGCTCGATCTTGACGAAGCTCCCAAACCGGCGCCGAATGGCCTCGGCATCGACGATCTTGGTCTGCAGGCCCTCCTCGACGAGCCACGGCGCGACAAACCAGACGGCGCGCTCGCGCAGACCCGACTGCGAGTAGCTGTGTGAGGAAGAGCGACGCCGCAGCCTCAGCGTCGGGCAAGGTGCGGCGAGACGAGCCGGCGCGAGAGAGAGGACGCACGCGAGGAACTCGTACGTGCGGCCGGCAAAGTTGACGCCCTGCTTGAGTGCACGCCCAACGCTCGACTCGAGGAGCTTGGTGTGCTCGGGCATGTTGAGCATGGGGCCGAGCTGGCCGCCGTCCTCGTCGCGGAAGAGCACGCGCAGGAAGTGGTCGCTCTCCTTGTGGCCCTCGACCGAGTCGTAGTAGCGGCGGATGACGGCGTTCGACTGTGTGCGTGTGCAAGTAGCCCGCGTCAGTCGAGGAGCTGACCGAGAGGACGAGCGAGATCTGCAAGAGCCGCCGAGGGGAAACGCACCTTCTCAAGCACGCGCCCGCCGACCTTGATGCTCCCGCTCGGCGTCACCGTGATCGTCCTGCACCAGAAGTGCTCCGCCCCTGCGCCCTTCTTGACCTGCGGCACGAGCTCGGCGCGCTTGCGCTCGTCGACGACGTGCGCTCGAGCCTCCTCGGCCCACTCGTCGAGCGCGGGCGGGCTCGTGTCGAGGTCGACCTCGAAGAAGCGTCTGAGGAGGACACGCTGCGCTCGGGCGACGCGGTCCTCCTCGAGGAGCGTGCGCAGCTCGATGAGGATGTCCTCGGTGACGGCGTCGCCGAGCTCAGCCGTCGCCTCCCACGGCTTGACGTGCTCGTCGACGAGGCGGAGGGCCTCGGCGGGCGTGAGGGTGCCGTCGGTGCGCACGAGGCCCTCGACGTGGAAGGCGAGCGTCGGCGAGAGCGTGCCGAGCGCGGCGCCGAGGCGGGTGAGGACGCGGCCGGTGTAGGCGCGCGAGGCGAGGAGGCGGAAGGAGGGGAGCGGGTCGGCGACGACGAGGCCGGCATCGTGGAAGAAGCCGAGGAGGTCGAGGAACGAGTAGGGCGTCGGCGGGTGGCCTTGGAGGGACGTGTCGATGGGCAGGTGCAGGTCGAGGAGGAAGTGCCGAGAGAGGAGGGACGTCTTGCTCGCGTGCTTGTGGTCGAGCGCCGTCACGCGCACCTGGCCGATGACGTTGTCGCAGTCGGTGCGCGCCTTGTACGCGAAGAAGCGCGGCGTCCATCGCGTGCACAGCACGAGGTGGTACCGCTCGCTCTCGCGCGCGCGGGCGTCGCCGTGCTCGTGCGGCACTCGGGCCCAGTAGATGGCGCCGAGCGAGCCGGGCTGGAAGACGACTTTGACGGCCGCCTCGCCCGCGAAGCCCTTGCCGGACAGGGTGACCTCGCCTCGGGGCTCGACCTTGTCGCCTTTGCGCTCGCCCGTCTTGACCTCGAGCAGGCCCTGCACGAGCGGCACCTCGCGCTCACTGCCGAAGTGGGCGAACTGGCGCTCGTCGAGGGTGCCGAGGTGGAGCGCGCTGACGGCGAAGCCGGTCCAGCTCGGGTCGAGGTTGATGGGCCGTGCGCTGGGCGGGTGAACGTCGGCCGGCAGGAACGGGCGGTCGAAGTGCGGGAGCGCCTCGCGCGTACCCGGGAGCTGGGCGGTTGATGCACGAGGTGGTGGCGCAGGCGGAGGAGCGGCGACAGGAGGTGGCGGACGGGGAGGCGAGGCCGGTCGAGGGGGCGGTGCTGATGGAAGAGGGGAAGGGTCGGCGCCGCCTTGATACGCCGCGCGCTCGCCCTTCTGCGTCGGGCGGAACTCGAGCCTCCACCGGTGCCCGGCTCCCTCGCGCGGGACCCACTCCTCAGGCTTGCCGTCGCCCTTCCTCCACTGACCTTGACCGAGCGAGGCGGATGGTGCGGGCGCGGCCTGCCAGGCTGGCGGCGGGTAGGGGAAGTGCTGCTGCTCTTGCTCGCCACCTTGAGCGACGGCTGGCCAGTTGTCCGGCGGGCGCGGCTTGAGCTGGCGCGACGTGTGGGGCATCGTCGAGGTTGAGCGAGGTCGGCGACAGCGGTGAGGGTGGGGACGGGGGAGGTCGGGACCGGCAGGGGGTGCACTAGGCCGGCACGATGGTCTGCATGAGGGCACGCTGCGCTCCGTGGCTCTGTGGGTCGAGGGAGAGCCGATGTCAAGGGCCGTCCGGACGAGGCGCGAGGGGGAGCGAGCTGAGCTCACCTGGCTGCGCGACGGCTTGCGAGAGGCGGACGCAGGGCTTGCTAGACAGCTGTGCAGGGCGGCAGGTCGCGCAGGCGGAGGTGACGAGGAGGGGGGAGCGAGAGCGACTCGAGCGAGGTCGGCAGCACGCAGAGCACCTCCCGCCGCGCGTTCTGTGCCCGAGAGTGCCTAGCACTAACGACTGGCAAAAGCATGCGCCCCGCCCAGCAGCGCACAGACGCCTTGTAGCGCCTGAGAGCAGAAGCCACGATGCGAGCAAAAGGGAATCCCCGCTCCCGGGATCGAACCAGGGACTTTCAGATGACGCAACCAATTACAGTCTGACACTCTTCCAGCTGAGTTAAGCGGGGCTTGCTATGCCGGCCAGGCCTAGCGTGCATACACATTGCGCTCAAGCAGTCTTTCACCCCAAGTGGTGCGGATCTTTCCGCTCCACCGCTGCTGTGTGGTTCTACTCCCTCGACGAGCTCTCTGCATGCCTGTGGCGAGCTTGCCTAGAGCGAGGGACGAGGGAGCGACTGCTGAGAGAGACGCGGTCGACTCGTGCACGGACCCTCAGACGCAGACGCCGCACTCTCGCTCGCGCTCAGGTGCCAATGCAGAACGGCGATGCAGAGGGTATCTCAATAGCCCGGGTACGTCTACCATGTACATGTGCTAAGCCCGCGCCGACGAATCTAGCCACCGAAGAGCCTCCTTCGCTCGTCAACGCTCAGCAACGTCCAGCGCTGCGCCGCCTCCGAGCCCGCCTGCGTCTCCTCGCCCGCTCCCGACCGCTCGTCGCCCTCGGCGATGGCACCTTCCCGCTCCTCGTCCTCCTCGCGAACGCGCCGCACGGGCGCCCGAGTGACGAACCCGAGCCCAACCCCGAGCGGCATCCCGCCCGCACCGCTCAGCGCCCGACTCTCCCGCCGCGCCTTCTTGCGCGCCTTCTCCTTCTCCCTCTCGCGCTCGAGCGCCTTGGCGTCGCGCGTTCCACCTACCGCTCCCGCCGCCGAGGACGAAGAGGGCGCCCCGCTCGAGAGCCCTGCTGCTGGCGCCGGCGCGTCGAACGGGCCGTCGAGGCCTGCGAGCGCGGTGCGGAACTCGGGGCCGAGCGAGAGGCGCGGGGTCGAGCCTGGGTTGGGCGAGGGCTCGGTCTCGAGGGGAGGAGAGGAGGTCGGCGAGGTCGAGGTAGGTGCGAGGGCCGACGCCGAGGGAGCTCGAGAGGCTGTGGAGCCGGGCGCGGCGCGTGGAGGGAGAGAGGGCTTCGGAGCTGGAACGGGCGCGGTGGTGGAGGACGAGTGGGCGGGTGACGCTCCTCGCGGCGGCGGCGGCGCGACGATCGACGAGACGGGCGCGGTCGATGCCGAGGCAAAGCGGTCGGCGATGGGCGTCTGCTGCGGCGAGACGGAGCGCGTCGAGGTCGGGATCGAATCGTTGCTGGACGAGAGGTGCGTCGGCGAGGGTCGGGTTGAGAAGGAGGAAGTTGAGGTGAGGGCGGGCGAGAGCGAGAGGGGCGGCTCGTCGATGACGAGCCACTTGTCGCCGGCGAAGGAGCGGCTTGTCGTCGGGGACGAAGACGACGTCGATGCGGTGGCGAGGGAGGGTGCCGTCGTGCAGGTCGAGGAGTCGCCGCCAGCTCGTCGCGCCCTGCCATCTGCAGCGGCGAGGGCACGGCATCAGCGAGCTGCACGGCGCGCACCGTAGAGGAATATGAAGGGCGCACCGTCGTTGCCGCCGCCGAAGAGCGCCTCCCTCTCGCCGACGAGGCAGCTCAGGAAGCCGGGGCTGAGCCGGAGCGTCGGGCTCAAGATGAGGCGCAGGTTGTTGAGGCTCATCTTGTTCGTGTGCTCGTGCGCCGCGAGCCTCGCGAGGTGGAACGCGATGGCGCGCAGGAGGTAGAAGTGCTCGGCGGGGAGCGCCGACGTGAAGAGGGTGCGCAGCTGGGCGACGTAGTCGGGCGGGACGTGCGCTGCGGCGGGGTTGGGCGACGCGGCGGGGCTGTTGCCGCGAGAGGGTAGAGCCGTTGCGCCCGAGAGGAAGTGGGTCGACGAGGCGGGGTGCCCGAGCGCGGCGGTCGTGAGGGCGTCGATCGACGGCTCGAGCTGCTGCGACAGGAGCGGGTCGGGGACTGCAAGGTGCGAGACGAGCGAGTCAGCAGGCCCGCATCTCGGCGGCCGGCAGAGAGGAGGAGCAAGCCGGACGCACCCTCCCTCAGCCACCCTTTCCACGCGCTCGCGACGGCGTGCGGGTCCAGGTCGGCCGGCCCGATCTCCCTCAGGTCGAGCTCCTGCCCGACGCCCGCATCGTACATGCACCGCAGCTGCGCGACCATGTGGCTCCTGCCCGGCACGCGGTACACGCCCTCCTCGCGCGGGCCCCACAGCTCGAGGTACTCGAGGAGGCGGAACGCGGCGCCGGGGAGCCAGTACCGCGCGTCGGCGCCCGTCACCGGGTCGTCGTCGTCCTCGCTCTGCTCGACGACGGCGCTGCTGTGCGCCGAAGCTGACGACGACGAGCCGCGAGCGGCTCGAGGGGGGGCCCGAGTGCGCTCGACGAGCCGTACGAGCGGCGCACCGAACGCGACGCCGCGCACGTTGGGCACGTGCACGCCGAGGATCGCCGTCGGGAGGCGCAGCGCGCCCGCGGCGCCGCCTGGCGCGCCCGGGTCGAGCTGCGCCGACGAGGGGCCCGAGAGCGGCGGGCTCGCGAGCGCGTACGGCGCGTCGCCCGGGCCCGAGACGGACGCCGCGCTGCGGTGCGTCTGGAGGCCCCTCCACCCGTCCTGGAGCTTGCCCTTGCCGCGGCCGCCCCAGTCGCGCGCAAAGCCGACGCCGGCGCCGAGGCGGTCCTTGAGCTTGGCCTGCTGGAGGCCACGGCCGAGCGCGTTGAACGCCGACGAGGCCGACGACGTGTTGAGCGACGAGTTGTACGATGCCGACGAGGACAGGGTCGACGAGGACGAGGTCGACGAGGAAGAGGCGCCCGCGGCGGTGCCCGGGTGCTGCGGCGGGCGGGCGCGCCAGCGGTCGGGGGAGCGCGACGGCGAGGTCGTGATGGTAGGGATAGGCCGAGGTGCGTCTGCCGAGTGCAGGGCGGCAAAGGGCGACAGGGTCGACGGGCAGGAGGACGAGTGCGCGTCGTCGAGGAAGACGTCGCCGTCGTGGGCGTGCGCGGGTCGCGCGGTCGGCGCCGACACGTTGACGGGTCGGGGCGGGACGGCGGGAGGCATGCGCGGGCTCGGGCGCGAGGGAAAGGCGCGACTGGGCGAAGGGCTGCCGCCGCCGAGCATGGGCGAGCCTCGAGGCGAGCGGGGCGTCCTCGCGCCGGCCGAGCGCGCGTCGCCGGTCGATGGCGGTGGCGAGGGCGTCGACGTGCCACGGTCGCGGGCCATGGCGCGCATCCACAAGGTCGGGCTCGTCTCGCGGCTCGGGGTTGCTGCGGCTTGGCCATCGAGGTCGGCGTCGTCGTTGGCGCCGGTGGCCATGGGCGGCGGCGAAGCTGGGCTGGCGGTGCGCGAGGGGGGTTTGGGCGGGATGGGCGGGCGGTACGAGGTGCGCTTTGCGGCCGTGTCGAGCGAGGGAGGGTCGGGAGGAGCCTGGGCGATCGAGCCGAGGCGGGGCGAGTCGTGGTCGCGGATGACCTGGTCGTGGTAGGGGTGCGGCAGGGCTGCCTGGGCCATGGTCGGGCGGACCGCTGAGCTGGCGCAGTCGAGCGCGTTCTTGGGCTCGGAGAGAGGCGGGCGATCGAGCGAGGAGAGGTCGAGGCCGGCGCGGCGGGACGAGGAGGAGGGGCGCTCGCTGGGTGCGGGTGTCGGGGGACTGGGAAGGTGGCGAGGGCAGTCCAGCTGCACCTGGATGTCTTTGTACGACACCAGAGGAGCGAGGCGAGGAGAGCCACAACCCCGGCTTCGTCTCACCTCGTCCTCATCACTCTTGGGCGAGTCGCTGCGACCGTACCCTCTAGAGCTCGTGCTGTTCCGCCCAGACCCTCGACAGACTACCTCACCAGCGACCCGTCCAAACAGCACACCTCGACACACCCGCATCGTCGCCGCCTGCTCCTCGTCCTCCCCACCTCTCCCCCTCCTCGCCTCGCCCAGCCCATGTCGCGCGCCATACAGCGCGCAGAGCAGCTCGCCCGCACCCACCACGCCCGCTACGACCCAAGCCACGACTTTCACCACGTCACTCGCGTCCGCGGCCTCTCTCTCGCCCTCGCTCGCTCCCTCCTAGCCGCCGACCCCTCCGCCCACGTCGACCTCCTCGTCGTCGAGCTCGCCGCGCTCGCTCACGACCTCCTCGACAAGAAGTACCTCCCTCCAGGCCGCGTCCCGACCCCGAGGGAGCACCTCGACGAGCACCTCTGGACCGGCTTGTCCGAGGCCGACGTCTCGGACGACCAGCGACGGCTCGTCGAGCGCGTCGTCGACAACGTCAGCTACTCCAAGGAGGTCAAGCGCATCGCCAACGTCGAGCAGACAGAGTGGCACCTGTCGTGCCTTGAGCTGCACTGGTGCGTCGGTCGTCTCCTCGCTCCTCGCCCTTTCGCCGCGCGAGCGGGCTGACGCTCAAGGATCTGGTTCATGCTGACTCTCGCATCTCCCTGCAGCGTCCAAGATGCCGACAAGCTCGACGCCATGGGTGCCTTCGGTGCGTCCTGCTTGCGCACGCTCCTCGGCTTCAAGCCAGTCTCGGCACGATTGCCGCCGCCGTATCGAGCTCGCCCAAGCTGACATGCTCTCACTCTCCTTACAGGCGTCATGCGCTGCGCCGCCTACTCGGCCATCACGAGCCGACCGCTGTACCTCCCGCCGACGACCTCTGCGCCCGGACCCTCTCCTTCATCCGCCTCCTCGCCCACCGCACCCGCACCCGCTCCCGCCAGCGACGACTCGGCGATCGCCCACTTCCACGACAAGCTCCTGCGCCTCGAGGGCATGATCAAGACGGCGCGCGGGCGCGAGCTCGCGCGTGAGCGGACCGACACGCTGCGGCGGTTCGTCGCCGACACGGAGAGGGAGTGGCGCGAGGCCGCCGAGGGGCTCGAGGCGAGGTAGCAGGGTAGGAGGGACAGTGGACGGCGAGGAGGAGGAGCATAGACGGAGCGAGGGTGGTAGACTCGGAGGCAATGTCACTTTGGGTGAACTTGCTCACGAGGCCGGCGAGGACGAGCGGGCTTCCTTTGCGACTTTGCGCGCTCTTCAGCAGCCGAGTCGAGCTCGAGAGCATGCTCGAGCAAGCATGCGCACGAGTCGCTGTGGCGGCGTTGACCTCGGAGAGCGAGTCGACTCCTCGCCGAGTCCGAGTCGACCTCTCTCTCCTCGCCCACACACGCTCGCCCTCCTCGAGAGCGCGAGTCTAGCTTCCACCAGCTCCCAGTACTACAGCACATGACTGCCGAAGTCGCACAGCAGCCCCCGACGTCGTCCTCGGCGAGCCTCCCTCCTCCAGCGTCCGCCACCCGCGGCGGGCGAGGCGGCTCTCGCGCTCGCGGCAGGGGCCGAGGGCGCGGCGGAGCGGCGCAGAACGGCGTAGCGGCGCGGGTGGGTGGGAACGGCGAGGCTGCGCAGGGCGCAGAGGGGGCGGACGGGCCGGCGAGGAGGAACGGCGGAGCGGGCGGTGCTGGACCTGAGCGAGGCAGGGGACGAGGGAGGGGCAGGGGCAGGGGTGGTGCGCCTAGAGGTCGTCTGCTCTACCTGTGCTTGCTGTGCGCTCCCTGCGAGCTTCGCTGACCATCCTCGTCTCCCTCCTCCCCGACCCCTCCCTGACCTCATCATCGACCTCCAGGCGAGCACAACTCTCGCCGCGCCCAGTTCGGCGCCGCGCTCTCGACGGGCAATGCCGACTCGGCCCACCTTCACGCCGCCGCTGCGCCGTTCGTCCCCTCGACCACCGCTTCGACCTCGACCTCGGGCACCTCGACGCCGCTCAACCCGGCGCCCGTCAACCAGACGCTCGTCGAGCGCCTCATCACCGAGCTGTCGTCGGGCGAGGCCGAGTGCACCATCTGCATCGGCGAGATCTCGCGCTCGGCGCGCATCTGGAACTGCTCGTCGTGCCACCAGCCGCTCCACCTCGCGTGCGCCAACAAGTGGGCCGCGTCGGCCGTCGCCTCGTCGTCCGAGCGCGCCCAGCTCCTCGCCTCGCGCTCGACCGACCCGCGCAACCCGGTCGACCCGGCGTCGCTCCTCGGCGGCTGGACCTGCCCCAACTGCAACGAGCTCTACTCGGCGTCGCAGGTCCCGACCAAGTACACGTGCTTCTGCGGCAGGTTCACCGACCCGCACCCTCGACCGCCCGCGACGCCGCACTCGTGCGGCAAGCCCTGCGCCCGCCGTCGCCCCACGGGCTGCGCGCACCCCTGCGCCCTCGGGTGCCACCCGGGCCCGTGCCCGCCCTGCCCCGTCGTCCTCCACGTCCCGTGCCACGACGGCAAGCGCACGCTCGGCGTCCGCTGCTCGGCCCTCCACGACGGGCGCGCCCTCGCCGACCTGTCGGACGCGGCGCGCGAGGCCAAGGAGCAGCTCAAGAGCTGCGGCGAGCGGCACGGCGCCCTCCTCGACTGCGGCATGCACGAGTGCGAGCGCACGTGCCACGCGGGCGAGTGCGGCGGGTGCGACGCCGTGCGCAGCAAGCGGTGCTTCTGCGGGCGCGAGACGCAGGAGGGTCTGTGCGGCTCGACCCGGCCCGACGAGCGCGTCGACGGCTGCCGCCTGCCCGGCGTTGACGGCGCCGAGGGCACCTGGACGGGCGAGTGGGCGTGCACGAGGCGGTGCGACGCCCTGTTCGACTGCGGCGTCCACCGCTGCGCCGAGTCGTGCCACCCGCACACGGACCCGGCCGCGGCGCCGCACTGCCCGTCGTCGCCCGACGTCGTCTCGACCTGCCCGTGCGGCCAGACGCCCCTCGAGCTCCTCCTCGGCGACCGCCCGCGCTCGCGCTGCACCGACCCGATCCCGCTCTGCGCCGAGCGCTGCTCCAAGCCGCTCGCGTGCGGGCACGCCTGCGCCCAAGGGTGCCACGCCGGCGCGTGCCCGCCGTGTCGCGCACGCGTCCCGCTCGTGTGCCGCTGCGGGTCGAGCAAGACCGAGCGCCTGTGCGGAGAGCCGTACCGCGCGACCCGCATCGACCCCGAGTCGGGCGAGGTCGTCGAGTCGGACGAGTACCTGTGCGCGCGCGTGTGCAAGGCGACGAGGGCGTGCGGGCGGCACCAGTGCAACCGCACGTGCTGCCCGCTCGCGTACCAGGAGGCGCTCACGGCGGGCCTCAAGGGCAAGAACAAGAAGCGCGCGCCGGCGACGCTCGCCGAGGCGCTCGCCGAGCAGCAGCAGACGGACCCGCTCGGCATGCACACGTGCGACCGCACGTGCGGGCGCAAGCTCAACTGCGGCATCCACTCGTGCGAGCTGCGCGACCACAAGGGCGCGTGCCCGCCCTGCCTGCGCGCCGACTTTGACGAGCTCGTGTGCCACTGCGGGTCGACCGTCGTCCTGCCGCCCATCCCGTGCAACTTTGTCATCGACTGCAGGCACCCCTGCATCCGGCCCGCCGAGTGTGCGTCGTCCTCTCCTCTCCCTCCTCGCTCCCTCTCCCCCTCTTCTCCCTCTCTCCCTCTACCCTCTCCCCGCCCTCCCTCCCTCCCTCCCTCTCGCCCTCCTCCCTCCCTCTCCGCTCGACCCCTCGCTGACCGTGTCGCCGGCCGTCCTCCCCTCGTCGCTCGCTCGTCCGCAGGTGGTCATCCTCGTCTTCCGCACGCCTGCCACGAAGACCCGGCGTGCCCGCCCTGCCCGTACCTGACGACCAAGCCGTGCGCATGCGGTAAGCGCGAGGTGCCCAACGTGCGGTGCTCGACCGACCAGCGCAAGGTCAGCTGCGGGACCGTCTGCGGCAAGTGCGTCGTCTTTCCCTTCCTCTCTCCCCGCCCTCCTCCCTCATACGCTCGCCTTAGTCTCTCCTCTCTCTCACATCGTCGACGTGTCTCGGCGACGTGCAGCAGCTGACTCTCGCTCTCGCGCAGGCTCCTCCGCTGCGGCTGGCACCGCTGCCGCAAGACGTGCCACTCGGCCGGCGAGTGCGAGACGGCCGACGACCAGACGTGCCTCAAGCCCCGCAAGCACTGCGGCCATCCCTGTCCTCTTCGTGCGTCCCTCGACCCCTGCCTCGCTCGTCGTCGACGTCGTCGGGAGGCTCGAGCGCGCACTGACCCCTTCCTCCTTCCTTCCTTCCTCGCTCTCGCGCGCAGCTTGCCACTTTCCCTCGGCCTGCCCTGCCGACGCTCCTTGTCCCAAGCTCATCAAGGTCCACTGCGAGTGCGGCAACCTGTCGCAGAACGCTCGCTGCGGCGCGTGCGACGACAAGCCTGAGGGGAACGCCGGTCGCCTCGTCAAGTGCACCGACGCCTGCGCGA
This sequence comes from Rhodotorula babjevae, assembly GCA_920104245.2. Classification (NCBI taxonomy): domain Eukaryota; kingdom Fungi; phylum Basidiomycota; class Microbotryomycetes; order Sporidiobolales; family Sporidiobolaceae; genus Rhodotorula; species Rhodotorula babjevae. The sequence continues at coordinate 434,828 of CAKKSZ020000009.1, read as the reverse complement.
CGGCCAAGCGCAACGCGCAGCTCGCCGACGCGCTCGGCGTCGAGCAGCGCGAGGTCAAGACGCGCGAGGTCGAGTACCAGCCCGAGCTCGTCACCTTCTTCGCCGCCAACTCGGCGTGGTCGACCGGGATCGAGGCGCAGCTCGTCGAGTTCGTCAAGGGCGACAAGCCGAGCTTGCACTTCCCCGTCATGAAGAGGCCACAGCGCCAGTTCGTGCGTCCCTCCTTCCTCTCGCTCGACATCAACCTCACTCGAGCGCGCGCACTGACCCTGCTCTCCTTGCCGATCGCGCAGATCCACGAGCTCACCGACCACTTCCAGCTGCGCTCCGAGTCGCTCGACGAGGAGCCGCGCCGCTCGGTCGTCTGCCACCGCACGCCGACGACGGGCATCCCAACGCCGACGCTCGCCGAGGCGCTCGCCGCTTCGAGGAAGTCGGCCTCGATGACGCTCAACCTCGGCAGCCTGCGCCGGGCGCTCCCCGACAAGAAACCCAACAACGCGCTGTACCTCGAGGGCGTCCTCGGCTACGACGAGGAGATGCTCACTGAGATCCTCGTGCCCCACATGCGCGGGCTCAAGTTCATCCTGACATGGGTCGTGCGTCCTCCTCTTTCCTCTTTCCAGTGTCTCTGTGCCGCCCTCGTGCCGTTACTGACTCGCTTCGTCTCGCTGCAGACCGACGAGGACGTCCTGATCACGTTCGACCTGCCGATCCTCGACCTCGAGACCAAGCTCTCGTCCGTCTCGTCGGCGCTCAAGCACGTCATCTCGGACACGGGCTTCTGCGTCAGCGTCGACCCAGTCGTCCTCGGCGACGACGGGCGCGTCGTGCGGGGCTCGTGGACCCCGGTCGGCGGGCCGTCGTCGTCGTCGTTCGGCGCTGCGAGTGCGGGCGCGTCGTCGTCGGCCGCGTCGTCTGCGCCCATGAGCGCTCGAGGGTCGGCGAGCGGCGCATGGAGGAGCCAGGGCATCAAGACGGGCAACGCGTTCGCGTCGCTCGGGCAGGGCTCGAGCCCGCCCAAGCCGGCGCAGCAGGCCGGGCACGCGTGGGGCCAGCTCATCGGCGTCGGGCACGCAAAGGCGCGCTCTCTCCGTCTCTGCTCTCTCACCTGCTCTGGAGCTGACTCCTCGAGTGCGCTACAGCCACCTCGCGCCGTCGTCGCTCCGCAGGGCGAGCTCGAGCGCCACCTCCCCATCGCTCCCGCCTCGCTCGTCGCCGCTCCCTCAGCACCGCCGAGCCGCATCCCGACGTCGAGCCTGCCGCCTCCTCCGCCCGTCGCGAGGACCGACGACGACGTGCCGGATGAGTGGGACGCAGGCCTCGAGGACGAGGCGCCGGAGGAGGAACGTGCGGCGGAGGAGACGAGCGAGGCGGCCAATTAGAGGTGGAGGATCTGGATACGCTCACCTGCACCGCATAGCACTGCATCGTCGTTCCTTGGCTTGTCCCTTGAGCGCAAGGCCAGCAGAGAGCGAGGCTGTCTCGCCAATTCGGCACTTCGCCCCGCTCTGCCGCGTCCTCCCCTCGCGCTCGCTCACCTCGCGGCACACCCTCTGCGCGCCTACGTACAGCAGCAGCACCACGGCACTGATGCCCGCAGAGCTGTCGAGCCCGTGCACGCGACTCAGGGGCCAGCCGTCCGTCGTCGGCGTCCTCTCCGGCGTCCGCCCGACTCGGGCACGCTCCCTCTCGGCGCAGCCCCTGTCCCTGCAGCCGTGCAAGATGCCCTCGCCCTCCTCCCACCCTGCACGACCCAGTCGGCGCACCCACCAGCTCGCCCTCGCCCGCGCTCGACCACCTCCCCACCTCATCAGCCCGACCTCCTCCGACCCGCTCCCACCGCCTCGCACGCACCACCGAGCGAGCTGATCGCCCCCTCGAGCGAGCACGAGATGGAGCGCTCCTCGTCCCCCACGCCCTCGACGCGCAACCTCATCCGCTCGTACACGACCAGCTCGGACGAGTCGGCCGCCGAGCGCATCGCCGCAGCACGAGCGGCGAGGGAAAGGCGGCGACTCGAGCGCGACCGAGACGGGCAGCTAGACGACGAGACGGCGCAGGAGCAGGCGACGGCGGTCGAGCCGCCGCGTTTCGAGGTCCACGAGGCCGACTCGCAGGACGGCAGGTCCTCCTTCGGCGGCGCGGGCGAGGGCGGCGGTCACGGCGGCGACGAGGACGACAGCGCGACGAGCAGCTCGCTCGTGCCCAAGCTGCGGGTCCAGCCGACGTCGGACCGGTCGTACACGCCCTCGGTGCCGTCCACGCCGTCTCGGTCGCACCCGTCCAGCTCGCCCAACTCGTCGTCAACCGTTCCTCTTCCTCCTCACGACACGAGCTCGCCCGCGCCCGTGCAGGCTCCAGCCTCGCCGACCTCTCCTGCGACGCCTCGCCGCCAGTCCTTCGAGGTCGCCGACATTCCTCCCTTCCGCCCCAAAAGCGCGAGCCCCGTCGCGTCGCCGTCCTCCCCCTCCCTGGCCACGACGCCGCCGTCCAGCACTGCGGCTCGTCCAGCCTCGCCCGCCCATGTCGCGCTCGCCGGCGGCCTCATGGAGCGTCTCAAAGCGCGCCGAGCGGCCAACCTCGCCGCCGCAGCGCAGGCGCTCCCGCCGGCGCCGGCGCCTCCCGCAGCGAGCGAGGCCGGCTCCTCGGCGGCGTACACGCCTGTGTCGCAGGTGCTGCCGCTCCCGCACGAGGCGGTGACGCCGCCGACGTCGCCGAGCCAGGAGCCTGTCGCGCTCGAGTCGCCCGACCCGGCGTCGGAGCGGCAGACGCCGACCTGGCCGAGCTCGAGCGACCGACACGCCTCGTCGATGCGCCCAGACGTCGAGCAGGTTGTCGACGAGGCGCCGTACAAGGCGAGGCGCACCGTGTCGTCCAAGGTGTACGGCCGCGACGGCGAGGAGGTCGACTTTGACTTTACCCAGCTCTCGGACGTGCTGTGCGTCTCCCTCTTGCTTCTTTCCTCGTTAAAGAGCTCGTCCTGACATGCCTGCACCCGCAGCGAGCAGACCGAGCGCAGCACGCTCTCGAACTGGCGCGACTCGGTCCCTCGGCATCGGCGCCACGGCTCGATCTCGTCGGCCGGTCGTCCAGCGTCGTCCGTCTTCTCGGCACCCGCACCGCTCTACGGCACGCTCCCGAAGCGCTTCTCGCTCGCGAGCAGCGTCAGCAGCGTCGGGCGTCAGCAGGCCGACGGCTCGTTCGCGCGCCCGTCGCGCTCAAGGCCGACCGCGCCCGGGCCGACGTCCTGGTCGGCGCTACCAGAAGCGGCGAGCAGCAGCAGCGAGCACAGCCCCCGAGCCCCCGGGGCGCCGGACAAGCGTCTCGACGCGACGTCGCACATCCTCGGGCGCAGCGGGTCGAGCGCGTCGATCTTCCCGGCGTCGAGCATCAGCAGCGGCGCGAGCTCGGCTTTCTCGACATCGTCTCGCTCCTTCGTCAATTCGCGCCGTCCCTCGCCACCTGCCCGCAACCCGAGCCCGACGAGGCGAGTCTCGCCCGAGGTCGCTCGTCGTGCGGCCCAATTCGCCCAGGTCGACGCGCCGCCGCCAAGCCCGACCAAGTCGGCGTCCAGCCGCTCAAGCTCGCCCTCCAAGCGCCATGCACCTGTCCGCCAGCCTCTCCCGGTGACGCCGTCCGCCGCCGAGCTCGTCACGACCTTCCCGACCGTCCCGACCTCGACCGCGGTCTCGCGGCCCTCGATCCCGGCCGTCGAGGAGTACGAGGACCCGCTCGTCGGAATCGTGCGCAGGCGCGACGAGCGGCGCCAGGCGATCGAGGCGTTTCGGGCGCAGCTCGTGCAGGACCCGCCGCCTCGCTCGGACGGCTCGACACCGCGCGCGCCGGCGCACTCGCGCAGCGCGTCTTCCAGCTCGTCGGCGCACGATGCGCTCTCGTCGCAGGCGGCCGAGGCGAGGTACGCGCAGGGCGGGCCCGAGCGCAGGCGCTCGCCGTCGCCCGACAGCTTGATCTTGTGCGAGGTGCGTTCCCCTCGGCCTCAGCCCCACGCCTCATCCGCGGCATGCTGACGCTCCCCGCTCGCAGGGGTACCTCTTCACGCCGCCGCAAGAGCACGCCGGCCATCCTCCTCACCTCGTCTCGCACCTCGACTGGGTCCGCCGCTACTGCGTCCTCACCTCGGCCGGCCTCGACTTCCGCCCGACCGACCAGGAGCCCGGCACTCGCCCCAGCCGGGCCTTCTCGATCGCCGAGTGCGCCACGGTCGACGACGAGTCGGCAGCAGAGCTCGCCGTCGGCGGGCTCAGGCCGTTTGTCGTTGTCCTCAAGGACGGTCGGCGCCAGGACTTTGCGAGCACGAGTCGAGGCGAGCGCGTCAAGTGGGTCTCTGCGCTCCAGTGCGTCTTTCTCCCCCTCTTCGTCAGGTCGAGGAAGCTGAAGCTGACGTCCTCACGACCGCAGGAACGCCATCATCTCGACCACGCGCGAGCGCCTGCGCTCGGCCGACCCAGGTCGTCCCGGCGTGTCGCCTTTCTCGCTCAACAGCGGCCCATCGGGCGCCGAGCCGGCGCACACGTTGACGCCGCCGGGCTCGCGCTTCTCGGCGACGAGAGGGTCCGTGCGCAACGGTGTCGAGGCGAGCGAGGGCAGCTCCTCGCCGCCGCCCTGGTCCCCTCGCGGCCTCGGCCTCTACTCGTTCGCCGACGACAAGCGTCGGCCGCTCGTCCATCGCGAGCACTCGACTCGGTCCGCCTCGACGGCGTCGTCGTCGCGCTCGGACCTTCCGGAGAAGCCGACGGCCGACCGCGGGCGGTACGACCGCGACCTCTTCGGCATGTACAGCGCCCGCCCGTCGGTATCGACGCCGCCGGTCCCAGCTGCTCGGCCGTCATCGCAGCACTCGATGCGCAGCGACAGCCTCGTCCCTCCCCTGCCGCCGCTTAAGCACCACCTCGTCGGCGCCGCCAACCTCGGCCATCGACGCGCCCAGTCCGACTTCTCCTCGTACTCGACGCCGGCCGATCAGCCGCCTTTCCGCCCACTGCCGACCCGCCCGACCTCGAGCGCTGCTGCTGCGACCTCGTTGGCGTCGCCGTCGCCCAAGAAGCGCTTCGAGCCGCCTTCTACCTCTTCATCGACGTCGTACGTGTCGCCTGACGAGGTCTATGCTCTCGAGCGCGAGCTGCGCGACCTCGGCAGTAAGGTCGAGACGACCGCGTTCCCCAAGGTCAAGCGGGACGAGCGGTTCAAGCGCGTGCAAGAGCGGCTCAAGATGCTGCAGCGACGTCTCACGACGACGTCGACGGTCCCGAGCTCAACAAGGTCTACCGACAAGGCGAGGGAGCTCGATCTGGCCGAGAAGGTGCGGCTCGAGCGCTCTACCGCGCCCGGCGAGCACGAGCCTGACCTTCCTCTCCTCCTGCAGGTCGACTACCTCCTTCACGTCGTCAACAGCACGCTCCTCGCCAAGCCGACCGCAGCAGTTGCGCACGGCGAGGTCGTCGTCATGTCGCGCGTCGAAGCTCGCATCCGGGACCTGCTCGACAATCTCGACAAGCCGACGCCGACTTCTCGCTCGTCCAGCTCGTCCTCGAACCCGTCAACGATCAGGCCACACGCCGAGCCCGACAGCGTCACCGTCACGACCCGAGCCGGCATCCACTCGCCAAGCGAGCACCGAGAGTGGCAGCGCGACCTCGAGCGCTTCAAGGTGCACCTCTTCTCCCTCCTGATAGTCTCCATCTTCACGTCCTGACTCTCCTGCGCACGCAGCACGCCGCCACCATCCCCTACGCGCCGAGCGCCTCGTCGGTCGCCTCGCCCAACACGGTCCTGCGCGAGCGCGAGCGCGCGAGCCGCAAGCTGCAGAACCTCTCGCCGCTCTCGCCCAACACGCTCGAGCCGTTCGGGAGCGCAGGGTCCTTCTTCGGCGGTCATGGCGGCGGTGCGACGGCGGCACGTTCGCGCGACCCCTTTGCCGGGAGCGGCGTCGTCGAGTCGACCGAGTCGGGCGCAGCTCGCCAGGCGCCACAGCAGTCGCACAGGCATCTCGTACCAGCTCAGGTGCACCGCCTCTCTCTCCTTGTCATGCTGCCCGAGAGCGCTCCCGCTGACTCGCTCGGAGGTCCGTGCGCAGCCCTCGGTCCGCTCTCGAGGCGAGTGGGCCAGTGCTGCAAGCGCGCAGTCGGTCGTCTCGTGGGCCGAGAGCGACGTCGGCAAGGTTGAGCAGGTGCGCTCGACGACCCGTCTCTCGCGCGTCGCACCGCTCGTCGCTGACCCTCCTCCTCGACAGGCCCTCTTCCGCATCATCGACGGGTTCGAGCGCCAGAACGGCTGTGCGTTCTCCTTCTTCTCTCCCTCCTTCGTGTCCCTTATTGCTCACGCCTGGATCTCTTGCAGCTCTCGCCGAGAACCAGCACCACCAAGAGCGCATCGGCCAAGTCGTCGGCGAGCTCGCAAAAGTCCGCTCTCTCCTTGCTCTCCTCGCACACCCTGACAGAGCCGTCCTGATGATCGTCCTCCTTCTGCAGTGGGTCGCCGAGGACCGCTCGCTCCGCGACGCCCAGTTCCACGAGCTCATCGGCGCCGTTCACGGCGTCGTCGAGCACGTCGCCGACCTGCCGCAGCGCATGCTCGCCTCGCTCGGAGCCGCCGAGGCCGCCCACGGCGCACAGCTCGCGCAGCCGACCGTCGACGGCGCAAACGACGGCTCGAACGACCCGATCGAGCTCGAGGGTCCGAGCGCCGCCGGCGCTGTCGCCGATCCGGCGCTAGGCCCCGACGGCTCGCCCAAAAAGCGCACGCTCGGGCTCAACCCGCTCAGCTCCTTCGCGCAGCTCGAGCGCAAGATGGCCGACGGCGATGCGTCGGGCACGGCCGGGCGCCTCAAGGGTCCACGCATGCCGGGCATCCGCCTTTGGGGTGCGTCGCGCCGCCTCCTCTTCAGCTCTGCCCATCTACCCGTACACTGACTCTGTGCTTCTGCGTGCCAGGTGCGCCTGAGCCCGTCGCCGACCGCGTCAACCGGTGGGGAGGCGGCGCCGTCGCAGCCAAGGCGTCGGCCGACGAGCTCGCGGTCGAGGCGGCTCTCGTCGACAATGCCGACGCCGCGCAGGCTCCACATGGACCCGTCGTCGATGCGCTCCAGAACGACGAGAAGCTCGGCCAGGCGCTGCAAGCGATCGCCGCCGGGAGCGGCGACGAGGTGGACGCCGGCGCTGTCTCTCGTGCGTCCCTCTCCCTCTCGTTCTCTCATCTTTGCGGACGTGGCTGACATCCCCCCATGATGCAGTCGCCGTCTTCGAGATCCTCCAGACGCTGCGAGACCTCTCGACCAAGCAGGCGCAGCAGGAGGCGCGAGAGCAGGCCGAGCGCGACAAGCACGGCGGGCTCACGCTCAAGGAGATGGCCGAGCTCGAGGCCAAGCGCGCCGAAAGCTTCCGCCTCGAGCAGGAGACGGTCATGAACTCGCAGCGCACCGCCAGTGCGTCTTTCCCTCCTCGTCGTCCTCTCGATCACGAGCTGACGAGGACGACCCTCGCCCGCAGAGATTAACGAGATGGTCGCCGCGCTCGCCGCCAAGACCGAGAAGGCCGACTCGCTCCTCGCCCAGATCGCCAAGAACGTCGAGGAGGGCAAGACGACGACGATGGACCCGGCGCTCTCGGACGAGGTCAAGCGGCTGCTCGGGTGCGTCCGTCCAGCCCTCGCCATGCGCCCGAGCCGAGGCTGACTTCCCCTTCTGCATCCCTCATGCAGCGGCGTGCGCTCGGGCGTCGACGAGCACGTCAAGGACTTTCGTGGTCAGCTTACGAGCGAGGTGCGCCTCGTCCTTGTCTCGCTCGAGTGGGTCCGTGCGCACCCTGACTTCTCTCCTCTTCCTCCTCTCGCAGGTCCAGCGCATGTTCAAGGAGGTACGCGAGCGTGCTCTACACTGTTGTCGGCGACGAGACGCTGACGATTGGCCTCCTCACCGTCGCAGGTCGGCAAGCTCCGCGACGAGAAGAAGATGCTGCAGACCGACATCGCCGAGCTCATGGCGGTGCGCCTACTTCCTCGCTCAGTCTTGAAAGCTGCGTGTGCATCGCTGACGTCTCGCGGTGCGCGCAGTTTGCGGCAAAGCAAGGTGGAGGCTCGAGCGTAAGTCCTCGTTCCTCCCTCTCGGTCTTCCTCTGCGCCTTCCCGCGCTCGAGACGCCGTCCCGTCTCGCTGCTCGACATCAGCTGACGCTATTTGTCCCTCCCTCTGCGTGCGCAGGTCAAACCTGCCGCCCCAGCACCTCCTGCCGCCGCTGCCTCGGCCGACCTTCCCAAGCCCGGCCTGCCCTCGAGCGGCTTCTTCGGTCCGCGCGCGATGAAGTAGACGATCCGGAGAAGTGCTGTATAAGCGTCTGTCTGCGCCTCCCGTCGGCGAGCGCGTCCTCGAGAGCGCGAGCGAGAGGTCTGAGAGCGGGATGAGGCGAAATCAAGAGCTGGCCAGCTCGTTGTCGGGCTGTGATCTTGTCGTGCGACTTGCTGGATACGCCCTACGAGCCCAGAGGCTCCCATGCAGGCGAGAAGAGCGAGGGCGGTCCCCGGCTCCTCCACGACCGAACGAGAAGCTCTCGCTCACCACACGCTCGCTCTCGCTACTCGCCAGCAGAGCTTCTTGCACGACGCGCTACAGCTCGCCACGACCGCACTGCACCATCGCCGACTCGCACACGACGGCCCCCATCCTCCCCTGTTCAGCCTCGGATCCCCGGACTCGTCGACCCTGATGAGCTCGCCCAGTGTCGACAACGCCTCTGCAGGTGCGCACGCCTCCCTAGGACTCCTCCGATAACTCCCAAGCTGATCTCAGGCTGCACCGCAAACCACAGGCACGGCGGCAACGACCACTTCGCTCCTCGACCTCCCTGGCGAGCTCGTCTCGCGCGTCTTCAAGTCTGTCTACGAGCTCGAGCGGGACGACAAACGTATCGGCGTCGCCGTCACCTTTGAGCGCATCCGCATCAGCCGCCGCATCTACTCGATCGCCTATCCGCTCTGGCTCGAACGCCTGCGAGCACCGAACTCTGGCGGCTCGTTCGACTCGTTCCTCGGCGGCATGGACGAGTTCCTCGGCGCCATGGTCGCAGCCTCGACACACTGGCAGCACATCCGCACGCTCGACATCCCCGACTCGGGTGAAGTACCGGCACTCGTCGCGAGCCTCATCCGAGCGCTGCCGGCCCTCGAGCACGTCGCGCTGGTCGTTCCGCGTGCGCCACCGTACCAGGTCATCGATGCACTCGTCGCTCAGAGGAGCCTGCGGCGCCTAACTTTGCGCGGCCGCAACAACATGCCGGCCGGCTTCATCCTGAGCGAGACGTCGGTCCGCCACTTGTCGACCGAGATCGGCGGCGAGCTCTTCAACGACGACAAAGGCGTCCTCCTCGACGAGATCGAGCTACCGGTCATCAGCATCGTCCCGTTCGCCGCCAACATTCCTTGGCGTTCGCTGTCGTCGCTGCGTCTGCCGGGCAGCGGAGGATGCGCTTTGCGCGACGGCATGCGCGCGAGACCGGCGCTCGACGTGGTGCGCTCACCCTCTCTTCCTCTCACGTACTCGGAGGACGCCGTATTGACGCCGCCGCTCATCTGCAGGCCGCAGATGCAGGACCTTTGCCGCTCGAGACGTTCGAGCTCGCGATCGACCACGAGGACGCGGACCCCCTTGACGTGCGCGGCCACCAGAGACGCTACGACTTCCTCTTCGCCGTCCTCGCGCGCGCCAAGCCGTCGCGAGTCCGGATCTCGCGCATGCAAATGCGCCCGCCGCGTATGCCGGCTGCGGCCGAGGCGTTCCCGTCCGTGCGCACGCTCGCCATCGAGGGGCTTCTCGACCTGACTTCTGCCGTGCGTCCTCCTGCGTTCCCGCGCCTGCTCGGAGGTGGTGCTGATGTCGTCGTCTGCCCGCAGGCGAGCCTCGGCTTCTTCGCCGCCCTCCTCGCCCGTTTCCCCAGCCTCACTTCTCTCATCCTCCAAGATTTCGCCTTCCACAGCGCGCACTCGAAGCGTCTCCCCTCGCACTTCCTCGACCTTCCTCGCGCGCTCTTCGGCATTCGATATCCTACCTTTGCCGCCCTCCACGCCCTCGTCCGCTCGACGCGCGTCCTCACCTTTGAGTTCCACCCGGCCCTGCCCCTCTTCCCCGCGCCTGAGTACCGGTTCCTGCGCTGCACGCGCTCGTCGTCCGAGGACGACTTTACCGCCGAGACGTTTGGGCTGCATTAGCGAGCCGAGGATTGTGTGGATGCCGCCGAGGAGAATGGTGAGCAGGGACGAGGTAGAGACCGGTCGAGCGCGTGCAACTAGGCGGCTCGATGACCTCTTCAGGACTTGCCCAGGCTCGAGAGAGACCTGCAGAGAGACGGCGCGAGCACCCGAGAGCCAGGATCGCCTCGACCTCAACGAGGGAAAGCCTGTCGTCGTCGAGCGCACGGGCCTCTCATTCCTGCGAGCAACTCTCCCTCGCTTCGCCAGCTCTCCCTAGCAATGCAGATGCTGCGCTGCGCGTGACAAGAGCGTCTCAGCACGGTGAGCCGAGCAGCGAGAGAGAAGGTAGAGCGAGCAACGCCAGCGAGGGGCGAGAGGACGAGGGCGGGGAGGGTCAAAGCGCACGGCGTTCTCTCGCTCTCGCGCTCGAGGAGTGCGCTTCCCTGCTCAGACACGAGAGGCGTTGCGCAGGAAGGGCGCGACTAGACGAGAGCGAGATGCGCCTCGGGCTCGACGAGGAACGCGCCTCCTCGTCGAGCGCACGAGCCTCGCCTTCCTACTGCTCTCCCTCGCTTCGCCAGCTCTCGCTCGTGGCGCACATGCTGCGCCGAGCGGGTGAGGAGCGTCTCGGTACGCCGAGTCGAACATCGAGAGAGGAGATGGAGCGAGCCACGCAGGACAGAGGCAGGGGGACGAGGCGGAGAGGGTCAAAGCGCACGGTGTTCTCTCGCTCTCGCACTCGAGGGGCTCGCTCCCACGCTCAGACTTGCTCGTGCACGGCACGGACGGTGGCTGCTGAGCGTGCAGCGGCGGCCTACGCCGAGAGCGCGCTCACGAAGCTTCCGCTCGCCTTCGAGACTCGGTCGAGGAGGAGAGGAGCGCTCGAGCCTCGAGGAGCGCGCTCGGCGGGCCGGGTCGCCGTTCCCCGACGTTCTGTCTCTCGCAGTGCACCCGCGCACCGTCCTTCAAGTCGCTCGAGAAGGAGCGAGACGAGCAGCGACGGGGGAGAGAGCGAGGCCGACGAGGTCAAAGCGCAGCCCGACTCGCCCGAGTCACCAACCTCTCGCTCTGCGCTCGCTCGCGCACCGTCGCCGAGGGGGCAAGCCAAGTGGGAGAAGGGGGAGGCCGACCTGCATCGCTCGTTGCACGACCCAGACGCCCCATCCGAGCCCTGCCGCTACACAAACACGCGTCGATCCTCCTCTCTCCATCACGGACGGACGAGCACCAAGCGCGGCTGCGCTTAGTTGCACTTCTTGACGAGGTCGTTGATGAACTGCTCGCGCTTGCCCGACTCGCCGCCCTCGATCCACTGCGGGGCCTTGCGCGTGCGGAAGCCGCCGTTGGGGTTCGAGAGCTTGAACGGCCACAGGAAGTTGGCGACCTGCTTGAAGTGCGGGCCGGCTGCGGGCGAGGCGTGGAGAGGAGGGAGTCAGTGTGAGAGTCCTCGAGAGGGAGAGGGCCGAGGAGAGAGGAGAGAGAGCGGGCGAGAGGACGAAGAGGGGACGCACCGGTAACGATCTCGTGGACGATGTCCTCGATCGAGAGAACGCCGTACTTGCCGAGGTTCTCCTCGATGATCTGGTTCGACGAGAGCGGGAGGCGCTGCTTGTTGACCTTGCCGTATCCGCGCTTGTAGATGAGCTCGCGGACCGTCTTGAGGTTGGGCTCGCCGTACGTGATGTAGGGCTCGACGCGGAGGAGCATCTCGGTCGTCGCCTTGGTCACCTTGACGAAGACGCCGTTGTTGATCTGGAGGAGACGGAGGAGCTGCAAGATCTTGCGCGGCTTCGGGGCAATGTTGTTGATACTGCGAGCGAGTGCGCGAGAGAGGGGGCGCGAGTCAGCGATCGCGCTCGTCGACGCAAGCACGGGGACCGAGAGAGAGTCAAGACGGACCCCTTGGTGCGCATGACAAAGTAGACCTTGGGCTGGGCCGGGACGTAGAAGTCGCCGTTGGCCTTGGCCTGCCTCCTCAGGCGGATCTCCTCGCGCTCCTTCTTGTTGTACTCGTTGACGTACTGCTCGGCACGCTTGAAGATGACCGAGCGCTTGGCCTTGCGGGTCTGTGTCGTGGGACGGCGGGGACAGGGAGGACGAGGAGGGGAGAGACGGTGCACAGGGTCAGTGTCCGGCTCGTCCGCATACTCGAGCATGCTCCTCGTCCCTCGCTCCTCCTGCACATGCACGAGCACGCGCACGCCGTCGTCGAGTCGAGCCGGGTCGGCGTCGGGTCGAGGTCGCGTCGTGGTCGAGGCGGTCGTCGAGATCGAGGTCGAGGTCGAGGTCGAGGTCGCGCCGCCGCTCGGCATGGCCGCCGCGCACCGCCGCACGCCCCGATGCACGCACGCTCGAACACGAGGGCTCAGTCCCGAAAGATGGTATGGTTGTCAAGATTGACCGCATCGACGCCCGTCGACTAAAACAGGCGCCTCAGCAATTTGGGTATATGTGATTGATAATCATGGCCCGCATGTGCGTGCGAGCGTGCGCGGTGCGGTGCGGCGGGGCGAGGCGAGGCGAGAGGCGAGTCGAGGTCGAGGTCGGCGGTGACGGGGTCGAGGTCGAGGAAGGGGATGCGGACGAGGTGGCGGCGTCTCGCGCAGGTCGCAGGTCGGCCTTGTCGAGGTCATGCGTGCTCGTGCTCGTGCTCCACCGTGTCCTTCCTGCCCTATCCGTTCCAGCGGGGGAGGGGGGAGCAGCGACGCACCTTGCGGGCCTCGAGGGCGGTAGCCCTCTTCTCCTCGCGCGACTTCTCAGTCGACTTGCGCTTCTGCAGACGGGGAGGGAGAGTATGGGTCAGCAGGGCGGCTCTTGGTGCGCTCACAGGGAGCGAGAGGGGCAAGGACAGAGGTCGGCGAGACGGACCTTGAGGAGCGTCTCCGGGACAAGGGGGGTCGAGCTGTCGACGCGGGCACGGGGGAGGGGCGCAGGTCAGCTTGAGTGGTCGCTCAGGGGTGGCACTGTGGGTCCAGGGTGGCGTAGGTGGCGCTCGGGGCAGTGGCTGGTGGTGGTGGGCGGCGGGGCAAAAGCCTGAGCTCGGCGGGGGAGCTGGCCACGGCGGCGACGGCGGGCTTGACGGGGGTTGGCTGGGGTGGTGGCAGGAGTGGCTGGAGGACGGAGGAGAGGTAGACGGACGCAGACATTGTCGCGGATGGCCTTGGCGAGCAGAGACGGAGAGGAAAGCGAGCGGGCCGACTTGGTGCGAGCGAGGCGGCCGCGACCCTCGAGCTCGTCGCCCTCGTCGTCCCTTTCGACGCCTCTCCCTCTCTCCTACCTCCTCCTGGTCTAGCTGCAATCACACCACACGTTCCCCTTGCTCTGGCGCGCCCGCTCGCCCCCTTGTCGCCGCCTCACAGCTCGACCCCGGACCCTCGTCCTCCTCGCTCCTCCTCCTGCTCTCGCGGCACAGCCCCACACTGTCACTTTGCTCTCTGGGTCCTGGACAGCTCTGCATCGCTCCCTCGGTCGCCGTCGTCGAGCTCGTCACCTTGTGCGAGACGCTCAGCCTCTCCTTGCTCTCGCTGCGCCAGGACCGTTCTCGACGAGACCTCTCGCTCGTTGCACACATCGCCTCGAGAGCGACGTTACAGGCTCACCACCTCCACCCGCCGACGTGCGCGTTGATGACGGGCCTCGCGCCCTGCCCGACCCCGACCCCGTCGCCCTCGGTCAGGCCCCTCAGGCTCCGGCGCCACTGGTCGCGCTTGCGCACCCGGCGCCGCTCCTCGTCCGTCTGGCCCTCGGCGAGCAGCACGTGCAGCTTGGACGACGGGTGGTGCTTGACGCCGAACCGCCCGCGGCCCTTGATGTCGAGCCGCTGCAGCGCCGGACCCTTGGTCACCCACGATTGTGCTGCGCGCGTCGTCGTCGGGCTCGAGGTCAGCGCTCACTCGTGCGGCTTAGTGCTAGCCAGCGTGCGCACTCGCTCCATCGGCGAGAGCGACGCCCTGGCAGAACGAGCTCGAGAGTGAGCGAGAGAGAGACGCACCGACGACGAGCTCCTCGCGCCTCAAGCCCTTGGCCATGGCGTGGTCGCGCGCGAGCGCGAGCATCGACAAGAGCCGTGGTGCCTGCTTCTTCTGCGACGCCTGTGGTGGCGAGTGCGCAAAGAGGGGACGGAGGAGAAGGGCGGCGAGTCAGTGCGCGGGTCGAGGTGCGAGCTGCGAGTCGGCCGGGTTCATCGCTCGAGAGTGGCGCGTGCGCCGCACTCGGTGCACGCCGCCGCACAAGCGTCGCGCGACGTGACTCGCAACCACCGAGAGAGCAGGAAGAGAGCACGCCGCCGCACCTGGAGCTGGAGGATGGCCTCGTCGGCCGTGCGCCCGGCGACGAGCCGCGACAAGTCGTTGAGCTTGCGGCGCGACGTCTTGAAGTTGGCCGTCGACGACTTGTGCTGTGCGTGGGGCGGACAGGCGCATGGGCGAGAAGCGGGTCGGGCGAGGGCGGGGGTGGGCGGTGCGGGAGGCGGAGGAGGGAGGGCGAGAAGGTCAGCTGGGGCGCACAGGGGCAGGACAGGGCGACGCAGGACGCACGAAAGTTGCCTGCTTGACCTCACGCTCGAACGCCAACCCGCTCCTCGCCTGACTCAGCGCAACGTCCTCATCCTCGACCGCCTGGCCGAACAGGTCCTTCTTGCTCGCCTTGTCCTCCCCTGCCGCCTGCGCCGGCTCTGCGCCGTCCTCCGAGGCCGCGGTGCGCTGCAGCTTGCGCGGCAGGAGGTTGCGGATCGAGGGGAGCGACCACGAGGCGTGCCGGACTTGGTGCGAGGCGATGGCGGAGGTCGACGACGACGGGACGGGCGCGCGCGCGGCGGGGAGCGCGCGCGACAGGGCGTGGAGCGTGTGCAGCGAGGAGCGCGAGCACTGCATCGTGCGGGCGTGGGGCTGGGCGCGTGTGAGGCGAGGTGAGCCGTCGTCTCCCTCGCGCCTTTTCCCGCTCGCGGAGGAACGTCCATCTCGGCCCTCTCGCTCTGTAGCGTCGAGCCAGTAGCACAGCTCTTCTTCTCATGCTGTCACAGACGAGCCCCGGGGACGGAAGAGCAGAATGACCGATGCAGCTCCCTCTTCCCCTCGTGCTCGTCGAGATCCTCTATGCGCTCCCTCCCCTCCCCGCCAGTCTTACAAGATGCCGTTCGAGTAGCCCTGGAAGAGACTGCAGCCGAAGAGCGTCAGCTTGGCGTTCGGCGGCCCGTCGCTCGACGCCGACGAGGCGAGCGAGAGCACAGCTCGACGGCGGCGAGCGGGACGAAGAGGAACGGCGGCGACGTACTCGTACAGGCGCGTGAACGAGCTCTGCGCCGAGTTGAGGATGAGCTTGTCGGCGTACTCGTCGAGCTGGGCCTGGGGCAGCGACAGCATGAAGCGCTCGCGCAGCTGCTGCGACGTCAGGTCGCCGTTGGCGAAGCACGGCAGCGACGAGTCTGCGAGTGACAAGGCACGTCAGCTCGTGCACGTCGAGATGTTCGACGAGGACGGGGAGGAAGGAGGAGGGACGCACCCTTCTGCATGAGCTCGACGAGCGTGATGATGCGCTCGGCGTGCTTCCTCGCGTCCTTGAAGCACCGCTTGAACAGGGCGCGGAACTCGGCAAACTTGGGCGAGTCGAACCCGCCGAGGATGTCGATGTAGTCCTGCGGGAGCTTGAACGGCGCCATCTCGAAACCGAGGGACCCGGGCGAGTTGGACAGCATGAAGCCAAAGTCGATGTCTGCTCGCGGCGAGGACGGCGTCAGCTTCATGCCCTGCCGAGACGAGAGAGAGATGGAGAGAGACGCACGGATGAGGTGCCCTTGCAGGTCGAGGAGGATGTTGCCGTTGTGCCGGTCCTTGAGCTGGAGCAGGTAGCAGATGACCGAGTAGGCGGCGAGGCTCTCGATGAAGGCGTCCTGCGCCTTGCGGTACCGCTTCGAGTCGACGGGGCCGTACGTCTGCGAGCGCAGAGGGAGGGCGTCAGCTGCGGTCGAGGGCGAGGCGGACGCCGAGAGGGAGAGGGCCCGAGCGGGGACGCACGGCGACAAAGTGGTCGTACAGCGTGAACGAGTCGAACACCTGCGTACCGTCCTCGGCTCGGCTCGCGTAGGCGTTCTTCTTGAGCGAGTGGACCGACACGGCGTCGTTGATCGTCTCGATCAGGCCGCTGTTCTCGGACGTGACGAGAATGCGGAAGCTGCACGACAACGACGCGCTCGTCAGCGTCTGCGCAGCCGCAGACGGGAAGGCGAGAGCGTGAGACGCACTAGTAGACCCAGCCGGGGCACTTCTCCTCGCTCCAGATCCGGCCAAACTCGCTGATGAGCTGGACGGCGAGCTGCTCTTGCCGCAGGTCGGCGCCCGTCTTGACGATGCACGACAGGAGCGACCAGTGCGACAGGTGGCCAAATGGCGAGGCGGCGCGGATGCGGGCCTTCTTGGCCGTGTACGACTCGCCGAGGACGGCACCTGCGCGAGAAGAGCGAGTCGGGGTCAGTGCACAGGCTCGTCGTCGACGCGCCGCAGCGAGCCGAGACAGGGAGGGACGCACCAGACGGGTCGTCCTTGTTGACTGCCCGCAGCACGACCGAGTTATCCTCGGTCCTCGCCGCGCCGCGGTCCTTGCCGCCCTTGCCCCACCCAGCCGCCTCGCCGCGCATCCGCTCCATGCGCTCCTCCTCGAGCGCCAGCATCTCGCTCATGATGCGCTCGCGGATCGCTGCGGCGTCCTGCGGCGCGAGGACGCGCGGGCGCTGCGTCGGGAGCGGCGCGGGCGTGCTCGAGCCCGAGGCGCCGACGGCGACGGCCGAGGCGGACGGCGCCGCGCCGCTGACCGAGTTGGCCTCGGCGGCAGCGTGCGACAGTGCTGCGACCTGGGCGTTGAGCGGCGGCTGACCGGCGAGCGAGCTCGTGCCCTCGGCAGCCGACATGGTGTCGAGGCTCGCTCGCGTTCCTGCGCCGCCCTGGCCCGCCGACGCCGCCGGCGTCTCCTTCTTCGACAGGCGCGCCTTGACTGCGCCGAGCCCTGCACCGAGTCCTGCGCCGACGACGCCGCCGATGCCTGCGACGGTCGCGACCGGGAGGTGGACGAGCGTGCCCGCCGCGGCGGTCCCGGCGCCGACGACGCCGCGCGACGCCGTCTGCGAGGCGTCGAGCTGAGCGAGCATGACGGCCGCCATGCGCATGCGGTCGGCGTAGTCGTCGAGCGAGATGGGCGCCGTCGTCGAGATGCTGCGCCCGCCGGGCCGGGCCGACGCCGCGCTCGAGCCTCCTCCTGCCGCGCCGCCGCTGCCCGACGCTCGCCGCGCCGCCTTGGGCTGCTTGACGACCCGGCTCGAGTCGTCGGCGATGCTGCTGATGCTGCTGACGCTCGCCCGCTGGCGCTGCTGCCGCCTGGACGACGCCGCCGACCCGACCGACGTGACGCTCGCGCGCCGCGCCTCGTCCTTGCGCTTCCACGCGAGCTCGTCGGCCGCGCGATTGTGGATCTCGACGTCGGGGTCGGGGCCGTCGAGGTCGTCGCCGCCGTCCTGGAAGAGCGAGTCGTCGCGCAGCGACATGTCGCCGTACAGCTGCTCGACAAGGTCCATCTCGCCGGATGGGCCGCCGCCGAGGTCACCGTCGGTCGGCGACATGGGGTCGAGCCCGGAGCCGAGCGCGTAGTCGGCGCGTTCGGAGAAGGGCGTCCTCGGCGAGGGCGGCGCAGCGGCGGCCGGGCTCGAGGCGCCCGTCTGCCCGCCGGCTGCAGCGCCGCGCACCGAGCTGCTCAGCTCGACGCCTTGCGCCGACGCCTGGATCTGCGACGACGCCGGGGCCGACTCGCGAGCGGGCCCGGCCCGCTCGAGCGCGCTCTCGAGGCTGCGCCGCGCCGCGCTCGCCTTCTCGGCCTTGTCGGCGCTCTCCTTGGCCTTTGCGCCCGCCGCGATCAGGCTCGGGTTCGACAAGCCGTCGCGCTCGCGCAGGGCACGCCGCAGGTCCTCCCAGTTGCTGCGGCGGTCCGGGTCAAAGTCGAGGTCCTCCTCGAGCACCTCGACGTAGATGACGAACGGCGCGCGGTCGGCCGAGTTGAGGACCGACGCCTCGGACGGCGAGATGCGCACGATGCGCGCCTGCTTGCGGCGCGGAAGCGGAGGGCGGGGAGTGTCGAAGGGGGTGTGAGGTGGCGGAGGGAGGGCGGCGGCGGTTTTGGGTGCGGACGGGTCGAGCGGCGCGCGTGTCGTCATGCCGAGCGAGCAGCCTCGCGGCAGGCCGTGGTTGAGGACGGTGAGCTCGGCGCGGAGCGACGACAGGCGGGCCGGCTTGGGGACGAGGACGAGCCGGGTCGACACGTCCTGCAGGCTGCGCAGGAGGTCGAGCTGCGAGCGGCACGCCTGGAGGAGGAGGAGCCGCGACAGGAACGGCTTGGGGAGGCCGTAGCCGGGCATTGTGCTGCCCGTGAGGTGCGACGACGAGTGACCCGGCGACGACGAGCTGAGGAGGTTGGACGCCGACTGCGACGTCATCGGGAGCGACGGCACCGAGAGCGACGGCGCCGAGTGCTGCCGGACCGACTGATTGAGGAGCGAGCTCCGTCGCTGGAGCATCGAGGGCGGCTTTGCGCCGTCGGTCGTGCTCGACTTGAGCGACGACTTGGCGGTCGACGAGCGGCCGAACGAGCCCGACGAGGGGAGCGGCGAGGGGAGGAACGACATGGAGCGCGACTCGTGCGCCGTGTCGGTGGCGAACGGGATGCGCGGCGAGGCCGTGATGCGGTCGCCGGGGAGGTAGTTGGGCGGCTGCGTCGCGCTCCTCCTCGGCGCGCCCTTGTCGCCGCCGCTCGCGCCCTTCCTCCCGCCCGCACCCTTGGCGCTCCCGTTGAGCGCCACCTTGGCGGCGACCTTGGCCTTCTTCGCCTTGGCCGCCGCCGCCGCCGCACCGCCGCTCGCACCGTTGGTCGACCGCTCGTCGTCGCTCTCGCTGTTGCCCCTGCGCGCCTCGTCGTCCTCGTCGAGCGTGTCGTCCTTGGTCGGCTCCTCGATGCGCCGACCTTGCTCGACGATCATGCGGCCCGTCGCGTTGACGAGGCCGGGCATGCCGACGGCGGCGAGGAGGAGGCCGATGCCGACGAGCGACGCCTCGGGCGCGTTGACCTTTCGTGGCGGCTCGACGGGCGCCGCCGACGAGGGCGAGGATGAGGAGGGAGACTGCGCTGAAGAGGAAGCCGGAGCGGAAGAGGTCGAGGCTGCGGCGGAAGGAGGGAGAGGCGGGTCGTTGAAGATGATCTCCTGAACGCGGTTGAGGATGCGGTGACACGCCGTGAAGTGCTCCGACTTGGGCGCATTGGCGAAGTCGGACAGCGAGGCCTGGAGGTACCAGAGGGTCTGTGGCAGGGTGCGTCAGTCCCGAGCGTGGAGCGGCGAGGAGGGAGGTCGGAGCGCACGATGACGGCGATGTGCGAGTCCTCTTGGCAGCGCTCGAGGATGAAGTTCTCGAGGGCAGTCGACGGCGTCGTGCGCGTGATGACGAGGTAGCTGCATGGGCGGCGAAAGGTGAGTGAGGCAAAGGCTCGGAGGCAGGAGGGCGGACGGACCAGAGCTGAGGCCAGTAGAACTCGACGTCCTCGTAGTCGAACGAGCGCAGGCGGTTGGTGAGGTAGTGAGTGATGCCAATCGAGCCCGGGTAGGTCTTGAGGCTGTATCGGGCGAGGAGGAGGACGAGGGGAGGAGGAGTGGGTCAGCGGGTCCGAGGAGAAAGGCGACGACGGCTGTTCGACGTGCGGCCTGGCTCCAGGGCGAGCCTGAGCCAACTTCAAGCTCCCTGCGCGAGTCGTGCCCTCGCCCTGACGCGCTCGTGGTCGAGGACAACGTGCCGGAGTCGGCTCCAGCTGATGAGGGAGTGCCGAGTCGCCCTCCTCTGCCGGCGTCCGCTGCTGCCGAGACGGAGCGGGAAGGACGCACTATCCGATGGCGAGGTGCACGTCGAAGAAGCTCGACTCGAACAGGCGCAGGAGGAGGGCGCTGCCGGACCCTCCGCTCCGCTCGAGCGCCATGGTCGACGACGAGGCGCTGGCTGGACGCGCGCCGGGGGGGTGACCGAATGTGCTGGCGCTGGTCGAGTGCGGTGCTGCAGCTAGGCGGGCGTGGCGCGTAGAGAGCAAGCTGGGCGCAGCGTGGAGAGCCGAGGGCGTGTCGCTCTCCGCGTTCGCCGGCTCGAGACGCGCCGTCTCACATCCTCACAGCAGAGTCGTTCGCACCAGCTTGCTCAGTTGTGCTCTACAGCATCGGGTCGCGCGAACAAGACGCGTTGGAATTTTCCTCCGGGCCGCCGAGGCGTCTCTCCTCGACCTCGTCGCGCTTGCTCATGCGCCGTGCTGTGGGCCCTGCTCACTCTCGCTTCGCTCCGCTATCCTGCTAGGATACACCTCTGCCGGCGAGACCTGCCGAGCGAAGGCGGAGCCTCGAGCGCGGGCGCGTGCACGAGCCCATCCCTGAAGGAGGCTCGCCGGGAAAGCTGCTGCTGTGCAAGCTCGCGCCTGCGCCGGCGGCTTCGGCGCAGCAGGGGCGGGAGCATGCAGCAGCCGGGGAAGAGCAGGAGCTGACCGGCGCGGCGGCCAATGCCGCGAGGCGAGAGGGCGAGGCTCCGACGAGGGAGCGAGGACGGCACGAGCGCCACATGCGAGCGCGCGGCAAAGCGAGCCCTCCAGCACCAGATCGACAGTCCTCGGCATGAGGTCCAGCTGCGGAAGCTTAGCACAGCGCATGGGCTGCAGCGAGAACGAGAGCGAGAGGACCCGGACTCGAGGCACGCGCGCTGAATGCGAGGGAGAGGTGCAGCACCGCCGAGCCGCGCCGGTCCACTAGTCCTACGAGTCTCGCTCCTGGGCGTCGACCGAGACTGCACGACTGTGCGAATCTGGCCTTGTGGCGCGGTCGAGGGTGGGTCGGCGAGCGAGGGTGGGGGACGAGCACGCGAGCCGACTGCGAGCTTGCGCTCGCCCAGGGCGAGGTGGCAGCGAGTTGTGCAGCAGTGCGATGGTGCCAGAAGCAGCTCAGCAGCGAGTGCGAGCAGAGCGAGAGAGAGGTCGAGAGCCACCCGTGGAGGGCGGGGAGCCTCTGAGCCTCGCACCAACCCACGTCCCCCCGAGGGACGACCTGCTCGCACTCGGTCCTGCTCACATCTACCCAGGTGAGCTATCGCGACTGTCTCTGGCGCTGCGCGGGCTGGTGGGCGCCGAGGCGACGAGGCGGGGCAGCCTCCTCATCTTGGCGCCGCTCTCTCTCCCGACGGGCTCGATGTGGGCGCGGTCTGGAGCCAGCAGTGCGCCCGGGCACGTCGTGGCCGAGCGCGTACAAGCAGCCTTCTGTCCTGGACGGCGGACCGCTGGGACGCTCGCCTCGGATCGGCCGGTTGCGGGAGGGAGACGACGCAGCGGTGCAGCAGCCTCGGACGCGCCTCAGAGGCATCGGCACTGACACTCTTGGTCGACCGGAACAGAACGCATCCGCACCAGCCCCGACGCTGCCACCATGACCCCGACCTCGCCGCCCGGAGGCGGCACCACCTCCTCCGCACCTCGACCTCCCGCCCGCAACAAGTCGTCCTCGGCCCTGTCGACCCACACCCTCCGCTCTCTCTCGTCGACCACCTCGACGGGCAAGCCGCGCCGCAACAAGTCGTCGTCGTCGCTCGCCGCCGGCGCCCACCACCACTCGGCCGGCCACCACCCCGTCTCGTTCGCCCACCACCGCAAGAACAGCCACGGCGCGCACACCATGCGCCGCCAGAACAGCGCAAGCGGCGGCAGTCAGCGCAAGGCGCCCGGCGGTGGGCCGTTCGGGCTCGGCATGACGAGCATGCCCGCCGCCGACGAGGGCGGCGAGCACGGCGCGCACGACGACGAGCAACGCGCCGAGGGCGAGCAGCGCGACGCCGACGGTGACGACGACGAGTCGCAGGCGCGAGCGCCCCGCCCCGACCTCGGCCGGCGCCGCACGAGCTCGAGCAGCACGGCGACCGTCGTCGCGAGCGACCGCGGCGGGCAGTCCTCCGAGCGCGGCCGCTCTCGATCCCGCAGCCGCATGCGCGAGCAGGACATGGAGGACACGCCCGCTGTCGAGGAGCCGCACGAGCAGGAGCAGGCGCAGCCGCCCTCGCCCGCACCGCCGGCGAGCGACGACCACCTGCGCGCCGATGCGCACGACGCGGCGACGCCGCACAAGGGCAAGGGCCGCATGTCGGGCAGCGTCACGTCGACGAGCGACTGGGAGAGCGCGACCGACTCGCCGGCGCCGATCGGCAAGAAGCTCCCCGACGTCGAGGTGCGGCGCGACTTTCAGCCCGAGGAGCAGTCGGCGCTCGGCCAGGCGCTCGACGAGCGAGGCGACGAGGCGGCGGCGCAGCAGCAGGTCGACGAGCCGGTGCAGCACAAGCCGCCTGGTCGCGCCAACGGCAAGAAGGCCAAGTTTTCGCTCGGCGTCTCGGAGGACCTCGACGACCCCGAGGAGATCGATCGGCAAGCAGCGGCGCAGCTCGACGACGACCATGTCGACCCAGCACCCGACGGCGTAGCTCCCGCAGCTGCCTCGTCGCCGACGGCGACGGCTGCGATCCCGGCGATGCCAGCCATCCTGCGCGACGTCGAGCTCACCGAGCCGATGCCGGTCCCGCCCAAGCCTGAGCCCAACGGCGAGCAAGAGGCAGCCGGCCTCGCTGCGCCTGCACCCGTCTCGGCCCCTCAGCACCTGTCGCCGCCCGACACGTCGCCCATCGGCGGCGCCTCTGGCGGCGAACCCTCCCTCGCCTCCGCCGCTCAACCCGAGCTCGCCTTCCCCAACAAGCCGCCCTCGAACCCTCCCTCGAACCCCAACTCGCAGCCGCCGTCCCGCAAGGCGTCCGGCTCCCAGCTGTTCCGCCCGGGCGAGACGCTCGAGCCCAACTCGCCGCCTCGACCGCCCTCGCCCATCCGCCCGACCGCACAGCGCGCTCGCCCTCTCCGCAAGTCGTCCAACGCCTCGATCATGTCGGGCGCGTCGACGCGCTCGCACGTTCCGCGACCGGCGCCGCAGTTTCGCCGCTCGGCGAGCGGCGCGCCCGCCTTCGTCGACCGCGGCACGGCCATCCGCGCCGAGCTCGCGAGCCCCGGGCCGGACAGCGGCAGCGGCAGCGAGTCGCAGCGGCGCGAGGCCGTCGGCGAGCGAGGGCCGGCCCGCATGCAGCACCACCGCGGCGAGAGCGTCAGCAGCATGCGGTCGCTGCGGCAGGCGGCCGACGCGACGGTCGCCCAGCCTCGGCGGTCGCAGACGCTCGGCCCTGCCGACGCGCAGCGCGTGCGGGTGAGCGAGCCGCAGGGGACGGCGCTCGCCAAGCTCGGCACGATCGCCGCCGCGCACGCGAGCCGCTCGACGACGCCGCTGTCGACCTCGGCGGGCGCGAGCGGGTACGAGGGCGCGCTCACGCACGCCAAGCGGTCCGCGAGCGGCTACTTCAGCGCGCTGCGAGGGTTCACGGGCTTGCCTGCGGGCGCGTCGACCCCGCCACTCTCGCCGTCGGCCGGTGCCGGCGGGCAGCGAGCCATCCCGGGCGCGTCGTCGCAGCTGTCGTCGTCGTACGGCCGCAGCTCTCGCCCACGATCGTCGCCGTCACCGCGTCAGCCTGCCCTCGTCGTCAAGTTCGTCGAGCCGGCACCTCCTGCACCGCCTCCTCCACCTCCCTCCGACACGCCCGCCCGCTCGACCTCGCCTACCCAGCAGCAGCGCCCGCTCTCGGCCCAGCACCGCACGGCATCGAGCGCCTCGCTCGGCCCCATGTCGCGCACGCAGCAGAAGGCGCTCCTCGCTCGCGACGCGCCGCAAGCCGCCTCGCACTCGTCCGCCCTCGCCCCTCCCGCCCAAGGTCCAGGCGTCCCCTCGGGCCTCACGCCGGCACAGCAGCAGTTTCTCCTGCTGCAGCAGCAACGCGCCGCCGCCACCGCGTCGTCTGCATCGTCCGCCTCGCCGTCGCCCGCTCCTCAAGCCGCCGGCGCGGCCGCGGTCGCCAACGGCATGCAGAAGTGGGCGTTTGGGCTCGTGCGCGAGGCCGAGCGCATCGAGCGGCAGTACCGCGCCGTCGAGAAGTGGCGCGACCCGCTCGGCGAGAGCCTCGAACGCGTCTTGGTCGTGCGGCAGCGCGCGAGGAGGAGGAGGGAGGACGACCGGGAGAAGGTCAAGGCGGCGATCGCGGCGCAGCAGGCGGCGCAGCAGCAGCAGCTCGCGAGCTCGCAGGGCGCAGGAGCCGGGGCGGCGGCAAAGGCGGGCGCGGGCAGCGGGACGGCGACGCCGGACCAGGTCGTGCAGGTGCGAGGGCAGGTGCAGTGGTCCGGCGCCTCTTCGCCTGCTGGCCCGCCTCCATCCTCGAAGGGCAAGCAGCGAGGTGCGACTGCTCTCTCTCGACCTCTCTCCGTCCTCCGAGTCGGCGAACTGACGCCCTCCCCATCTCCTCCCTCTCATCTCGCCCTCTCTCTCCCCTCTCGACAGTCTCGGCACATGCGTAGACCCTCGACCATATTCTACACTGCGGACACTCGTGAGCACGCTCCCGTCCTTGCTCGAGCGTCGTCGCGAGAGAGGAAGAGTGAGGCTCGAGAGCTCGACGAGGGAGAGAGGCTCGAGCGCGGGCTCCCTCTGCTTCCTCCTCCCGCTCGACCGAGGGTCAGGATGAGCGCTGTGCGAGTGCTCCTCGTCTTGCGAGGTCATCGAGAAAGCACGACCTTCTCACGGAAGCCGCGACCGAGCGAGCAAGCAGAGCGTTCAACTCGTGCTGCGGGCAAGGTGCGCACGCACCCACTTTGGGCGACGAGTGGCCTCTCTCAAAAGATGAAGGTGGGTTCCTCCGAGTCCAGGCACGTGTGCGCTCAGCTTCATTCAGGCGCGCTTTGCCCGATCGGGCGCAGAGCGAGAGTGTCACGGCCAATTTGCTCGACGTGGGTCCGTCTTCTCAGCGAGCGACGGCGACGTCGCCGTCGCTCGCTAAGACAAGGAGGGCGAAAGCTGCCTCGTAGCGAAGTGGAGGAGGAGCGGGGACAGCTCGAGGGAAGCGCCGTCGTGTGACGAGGAAGCTCCGGGCAACAGGCTCGAGCGCCGTGCGTGCGCGCAAAAGAGCGGGCACTCGGCGAGGTCGAGCGAGCCGGAGCGCTTTGCGATTCGAGGCTTGCGCGAAAGCGGCAATCTCGGCCGGTCGACGTCGCACCCCCTGGACGAGCGTCCGTCGGCTGGCGGTGGGTGCGGCAAGCAGATCAGGGCCGCGAGCGCTGCGGCCCCGCTCGAGGGTCCCCGTCGCCGTCGCCGCCTTTTCGGCGTCCGCCCTCGACGCTCCACTTTGGTCCAGTCGTCCCCCGCTCTGCACCCGTCCAGCGCCAGCCAGCTCGAGGCGCACGCCCAGCCCGTGCACAGACTCGAGCAGCCAGCAGCCAGGCCGCCACTCGTCGCTCAACCTCCGCCGCCCTCTCGTTCGACCCGGCGAACTCGCGCCCCTCCCCACCTCGTCTCCCTCGCCGCTCCAGCTCGTTCGCCCGCGCACCCGAGCAGCAGCGATGGGCATCCTCGACCGCTTCCGCCGCAAGGACAAGGGCGTCGCCCTCGCCGACGACGAGAAGGGCTACCGCTACGAGCAGGACCCGACTCGCGAGCCCAAGGAGCGGCCCGCACCCGCCGCCAAGAAGCCCGTTACGAGCGCACGGCGACGGTACATCGGCAGCTATGCGCCGCACCCGGGCCTGATCCGCGGCATGCGCTTCCTCTTGTGCGTCGTCGCCCTCCTCTCCTCCTCGTCCTTCTTTCTCGACGTCGCCACTCGCGCTGTCCTCCGCCTGACCCACTCTCTCCTTCGCCCGCAGCTTCCTCCTGACGTCGCTGTCGGCGTTGACGACGGCGGCGCTGTGCCTGTCGGTCGTCGTCTACTACAACACGCACGGGCCCGTGATCAAGCCGGCCTGGGGCTCGCTCATCGCCGTCATCGTCTTCGGCCTCGGCACGCCCGCCGTCCTGTTCGGCACCATGTTTGTCACGCCCCGCCTCCTGCGACGAGGAAGCGCCTTCGACATCATCAACCAGACGCGCATGGAGCTCCTCCTCCTGTTCGCCGTCGCCGCCGTCTGGGTCTCGGGCGCGCTCGCGCTCGCGTGCGACCTGCGCGGGCGCGAGAACTGCCTGTGGGACGGCTACTGGCACTACGCCAAGCCGTCCGACTTCAACGACGTGTGCGACCGCATCAACTGGTCGGTCGCCCTCGCCTACACGACGTTCGGCCTGACGGCGGCGCAGATGGCCGTCATGTGGCTCCTCGCGACCTACATCCTCCTCTGCCTCGACCAAGATGTGCGTCCTCTTTCCTCGTCGTCGTCGTCGTCGAGCGACGCTCGGACCCGTTCGGCCAAGTCGCCGCTCGCTCGTCTCCTGCTCCCTAGCTGACGTCGCCCTCGTTCCCGCCCCTGCAGGTCCTCACCGAGCACGCCAACTCGATGGGCTCGCGCGCGCACCTCGCTCGTCGCCGAGCGCTGCAGCAGCACCAGGTCCTGAACGCGGCGCGGCAAGCCGGCGTCTCGACCATGGGCCCTCGGCGCTCGTCGCGCTCGTCGTCCTTCGCCGCCATCGACGAGGAAAACGGCAACTCGGCGCCAGGGCCGATGAGCGGCGGCGTCATCGCGAGCCGGGTCCTGCCCTCGCCGACCAACGGAGCGCCTCGAGCTCTCGGCGCAGGGCCGATGATGGGCGGCGCGGCGCCGTCGATCGCCGTGTCCGGCCCGGACCACCACACGCACCACCACCGCAGCCGGTCGAGCGGCAGCAACGTGCGCTTTGCGAGCGACGAGGACGCGTCGTCGAGGACGCCACCTACGCCCGTCTCGTCGCGGACGCCGCCGACGCCCGTATCGGCCGCCGAGCAGGACCCGTTCGACGACGAGCGCGGCGGCTACTACGGCTTCGAGAGCGAGGAGGGGCTGGCGAGCGGGAGGGACAGGCGTGCGTGCTCTCTCTCACTCACTCTCCCCGACCCTCGCTGACTTTCCCTCGCTCTCGCAGATCTCCGAGCCTGATGCGCCCTTTCTCGTCGCTCGCCTTCGACTGGCACCGCATACTCGCCGCACCCGCATTCCCGTACCTTAATCCTCCTCGCCGGCGCCCGCTGCCCTCCCTCGGAGCGTGCGCGAACCTGAGCCTGAAGCTGTCCCTCTCCCTCTCCCGTCGTCTGTACCCCTTGTACTCTCTCCTCTCCTGTACCCGTCGGTCGTTAGTCCTTGTCACCGGTGCAGTACCTCTTTGCGCAACTCGTTGGCTCTGTCGAGCTCCTCGCCCGGTTGCGCGTGGAAAGCCGAGTCTCGCGAGCACTTGCGCTGTCGGTCCCTGCGAGGACTCGTAGTCGTCGGGCCTCCGCCTGAGCACCGCTACAGCTACTGGCTGGCCAGGCAGGCGCTGCCGAGGCGGAGGACCAGCTCGCTCTCCTCCCGCTCGAGGCGGCGACTCCTCTCTCCGGCCTTCCCCTCAACCTCTCATCGCCCAAGCCAGGTCTTGCTCTGCGCTCGAGCTAGTGCGTACACCCAAGGCGCTCTCCAGTCAGCGCCCGCTGATGCAGGTGCTCTTGTTCTGCCGCCACAGCTCTCATCTCCCCCACCTCCTCCTCGCGCCTCCCCGCCCTCCACACACCGCCCGAGCAGCTTCGACAAGCCCAGCATGGTCCTCGGTCGCCTCTTCCACTACACCTTCGACATCGTCCTCCTCTCGACCGTCCTCGCCGGCGTCAAGCGGCACACCGGCTTCCAGTGCGTCCGCTCGTCTTCTCGTTCCTCTGGGTGGCAGTGCTCGGGGCGGGGCCTGGACGCGGAGCTTGGGTCTTCAAGCGTCGGCTGCAGCGTCTGAGGAGCACGCTCGAGCGGGGCTGGGCAAGTCGGCCGCGAGGGGAGGACGATCGGCGGCAGCGGCGGTCATGCGACTGGAAACGCTGCGAGCAGGAGGGCGTGTCTTGCGAGGCAGCCACCGAGGTTTCCGCGACGGCCTAGAGCTGCAGGCGGCAGGCGTCGCGCCCCTCGACCGTCGCCACGACCACCGTCTCGCCGCCCGCTCCTCCGTCCTCGCCCGACGCACCCGCGCACTTCCCTGCTCGCCCGCGCTCTCGCTGACGACCCTGATCCTCGCCGCGCAGGTTCTCGACGTCGAGCTTGCCCGAAGGCCCGGCGCAGCAGACCGCCAACACGCTCCTCGGCGCCGGCGAGCGCGTCTTCGAGCTGGCCGCCGCGACGAGCTACACGAGCTCTTTGTTCGAGCGCGAGCCGCCCAAGGTCAAGTAGAGGTCGTTGGAGCGGTTCTTGGAGGTGGGTATTGGCCGAGAGGAGGGTTGCAATCCTGTATCACTCGTGCTCGTGGCGGTCCGTGGCGAGGGAGAGTTGCGCGGGGAGCGGTCCGTGCGAGAGGCAAGGGCGTTCTCCTCGCCACGGAATCATCGCAGGCGGAACTCCACTGCTGCATCAGCGTAATCAACTGTCGCGGACTGCCGCGAAACGAGGGGACGAGCGGCGACGAGCGCAGGGGGCAGGTTTTGCTGCGCAGCAATATGTAAAAACGCCAGCGCTGACGAGCTAATGAAACCCCGCTTAACTCAGCTGGAAGAGTGTCAGACTGTAATTGGTTGCGTCATCTGAAAGTCCCTGGTTCGATCCCGGGAGCGGGGATGTCTTTTTGCTCTCGATGAAAGGAGGCGTTCTCCTTTTGCTACGAGCTGCAGTCAGGCCTCTTTCGCACGCGAGTCGTCCCAGAAGCTTTCGGACCAAGAGCGGGCAAGCGGCGGGCCGAGGAAGGCCACGAGACGAGGCGGGCGGGTGCGAGAATACAAACCGAGCGCTTGACTTCTCCTTATCTGGATTAGCTTTGCCCGGTCGTGGCGAGATTAACGCGCGCGGGCTTGACTTCTGCTAATCTCGCTTACCTCTGCTCTCGCTGCTCAGGGGAGGGTCGTCTCCCGAGCTCTCGAGCTTCCGCCGAGCCCTCGCGGCCGTGTCTCGTTTTCGCGCAGCCACAGCGAGCGATACTCTGACGAGTCCTGCGGCGACTGCCA
Organism: Rhodotorula babjevae; assembly: GCA_920104245.2. Classification (NCBI taxonomy): domain Eukaryota; kingdom Fungi; phylum Basidiomycota; class Microbotryomycetes; order Sporidiobolales; family Sporidiobolaceae; genus Rhodotorula; species Rhodotorula babjevae. The sequence continues at coordinate 405,598 of CAKKSZ020000009.1, read as the reverse complement.
GCTCGAATCCGGCGAAGGAGCACGGCGTATCCGGGCCGACCGCGGCGACCTTCTCAAGCTGAGCCCCGCCTACTTGCACGCGTCCAGGCCCATGGGAAGCTCTCCCCGTACAAGCGCAGCGCCTCTCATTGGGATAGCGTGAGCGCCTGCCCTCGAGCAGCGCGGATTCGTCGTGAAGTCTTCGTAGAGGCTCGAGCGCACGAGCCGGTGTGCGGACGACGCTTGCGCCGCCTACGAGCATCGGCGCGCCTCCTCTCGCTCGTGACGCACTCGAAGAGGTCCAGAGAAGGCTTTTGAGAGAAAGAGAGCCAAGAGGAAGAGCTCGCTCTCGCCTCGCTCGTCGTCGTCGACGCAGAGGGCGGGGGACGATCCAACTCGCGCTACACAACAGGTCCCGGGGCACAGACGCGCTCGACAGGACCGCAGAGACCTCCCTGTTCGATCCCGCCCATCGAGCAGCCGCCAACCCCGCTAGATCAAGAGTTGTCGATTGAGAGAGGGTGCGCAGCCTCCCCCTGTTTTTCGGGTGGTGAGCCGGCGCACAGTCGCGCCGGAGCGGCGGCGACCATGCTGAGCGGCTCAGCCAGTGCGCCCGCTGCTCACAGGAGCACGCGAGGGGGGCGCGGCCTCGAAACTGCCCGTCCGCGACGGCTCGACTCGGTCGGCCGCCGGGACGAGAAGGGGACGACGAGACACGCTTTCCGGAGAGGGTGAACGCGCAGAACCGAGCCAGAGACGCCGCATGCATCGACCGGCGCCGTTTGCAGGCCGCCGGCAAGCGGGATGACGAGCTTTCGGGAGGCGGGGAAGGAGGGAGCCATCGTGGGCTCGTCTAACCTGCGCGACGAGAGCGAGACCGTCAGCGCTCGGCTCAGGGAGTAGCACAGGGCTATGCTCGAGCTCGTAGGATGAGCAGAGAGAGCGGCAGAGACGCACTAGGACCTTGATGAGCCGCTCGAGGTCGACCCCACGCTCCTGCACCGCTCGACACGCGTCCCACGCCATCCCGCTCGCCCGTGCCACCTGCCAGAGTCCCGAGTCAGCCTATTGTCGCGTCGCTGCAAGGTCGAGCGTGGCTGGCGAGGGCGAGGAGAGGAGGGGGACGGGGCACAAGGAGGAGGCGGGGAGGACGAGGACGCACCCGCTCTCCCACCGCCGCAGAGCCCGCCTGCCCTAGACCAAGAGCGTCTTGTACCTTCTTGAGCCTCTATGAAGGGTTTATACGGGCCTGGAAGTGGTTGCCGGTATTGAGAGAGGTCGGTGGACGAGGGTTGGTTGATGAGGACGCCCGGGCGAGCACAAGGGAAGCGGCGCGTGAGGGCGGTGCATGAAGGCGTGGAGGGCGCTGTTGCGCGCCGAGGTGTCGCTGCGCGAGCCAAGCGAGCCGACTGGTGAGAGCTGGACGAAGTCGACGAAGGCGCGCCGACCGTCGACGTCTCGCCCGGTTCCTCACCGGCGTGCAGCCTCCTCGATCGATGGTCTGCTTGTCCGAGCAAGCGAGCCCCTGTCCGGACGTCCTCCTGTCGCACGCTCGGCCAGCTCGAGCCGCCGTCCGCCGGACCACGGTGCGCTGCATGCCGACTCGCCGACTCGCTCGCCAACCTCGTCACGCACCAAGGGCGATGAGCAGAGCGCTCGCCGTGCCTCTCGACTGAGCCTCTGAGCAGCCTCGCCGTGCCTCTCGCCCGCCCGCCGTCGACCGAGGCCGCCTTCCCCCACCTCGCCTCTCGTCCGCCGACCGCCTCAGCAACCGCCTCGCGACATGTGGCAGCACGCGGGCAACATCTACAGCCAGCTGCCGAGCATGCGCAGCTTGTGGCAGCAGCCTGCAGCCCCAGCCGCCTCGGCACCCGCCGCCCGCGACCGCGACGTCGACTCGTCCCCCGACTCGTTCGACACGGCCGACGAGGGCCCGCCGAGCCTGCGCGTCCAGTCGCCCCAGGGCCAGGTCTACGCACCTTCGGTCCCGTCGACCACGACAACGAGCAGAGCGCGAGGTGGGCCGGCTCGAGCCGTCGGCGAGGTCGGCCAGGACTCGGGCGAGCCCACTCTCGTCGACGACGCCGCGCCTGTCGAGGCGCCCACGCGAGCGCAGCCTCGCCGAGCAGGCGCAGGCGGTCCATCGCCGCAGGCTGCACGACCCGTCGACGCGCGGCTGCCCCCTCATGCCGAGCCGACGCGCGCACGGGCGCCGACGCTGCCCTCGACGTGCGCGCTCGGCCAGCCGCAGCTCGCCGGCGGCCTCATGGAGCGCCTCAAGGCGCAACGGGCAGCCCGCGTCGACCCCGCCATGGCAGCTCGTCCCTCGGCACCTCCTCTCTCTCCACCGACCGACCTCCTCGCAGGCGACGCCGCGACCCGCCTGCAGCAGCCCACCGCGGCTCCACCCCTTCCTCCACCCACCGCTCGATCTCTGCCGACTCGAGCTGCGGCCCTCCACCCGTCCCCCCCTCTGCAGCCCTTCCGCTCGCCGCCGCGCTCGGACGAGCGCTCGCCCTACCCTCCCGACTCGGCGTCCGCCTACCCGACCTCCTTCGGCCTCCCCGCCGACTACTACCCGCTGCACGACGACGGTGGCGACTACGCCGACGACAAGGCGCACAGCCCTCGTCCCTGGCACGACGGCTTCAGCTACGTCGGCCCCGCCGGCGCCGCGCTCCGTACGCCGTCGCGCTCGAGCGACAGGACGGTCCTGCACGAGGCGCACGGGCGCACGTCGGCGCTCGAGGTGGACGAGCAGGAGCACGGCGCGCCGCGGCAGGCAGGCCCGCCGAGCCGCGCCGAGCTGCTCGAGTGGGAACGTGCGCGGCGCGAGGCGGATTGGGGCGAGACGCGTGCGCCAGGAGAGTCGCCGGCGGCGCGGGAGCGGCTCGGGGTAGAGGAGGACGTGAGGAGCTCTTGGGCGTGGGAGGAGGCGACGGAGGGCTTGCGGGACCCGGGCAGGTCGACGCTGGCAGACCTCGAGGAGGAGAGGAGCGAGGTTCGGGTCGACGAGATCCTCATGCAGGTGCGCCTCTCTTTCTTTGAGCGCTACCTGTGTCAGCTGCGGAGTTGTCGCTGACGCTCAACTCGCCATGTGCGCAGGACTGGCTCCTCCAGCCGCCGCCCGACCGCCCCGTCACGGACGGCCTCTTCTCCTTCCCCGACATGTGGCACGGCGCCTACGCCGTCCTCACGCCCTCGCACTTCTACCTCCTCGCCGACGCCGACGCCAATGCCGAGGCCGTCCTCGCCTTTGCCGTCGCCGACGTCGTCGCGGTCGAGCGCATGTCGAAGCACGCGCGGGCCGGGTTCGAGCCGTTCTTCGTCAAGCTGCGAGGCGGCGACAACGTCTACTTTGCGGGTACCGAGAAGCTCGATGCCGAGCTGTGGAGCCTCAAGATCAAGTGCGTCGCGCCCAACCTCTTTCTCGCGCATCGCCTCGCTGACCTTCGAGTCGTCGCAGGAACGCTCAATCTGGCGCATACCGCCGCTCATCGAGCATCATCGACGACCTCGATGCCGCCCTGCCGTCGGGTACGCCGTCGTCGTCCACCCGTCCTCGCCGTTCCGCCAGCTCGCCGCCAACCTCGGTCTCGTCGCTCGCTCGGCCTCGCATCCCTGCGACCCGCCGTTCCCCATCACCACGTCGCGACCAGAAGGACCCTCGCTGGATGCGCTCCTTCAACGCCAACATGCACGCCCGCCCCGTCCTCGTCGAGGACCTCCCGCCTCATGCCGCCGCCGACGACTGGAGCCGCTCGGACCCTCCCTCTCGCTCGGCCTGGCCCGCCCGCCCGCCAACCGAGGTCTACGAGCCGCCTTCGCCGCCCTCGCCGCCCTCGACGGTCCGCCTCGAAGCGCAGCACGCGCTCGAGCTCGGCGTCATGCGGGACCGGCTCGAGCTCGTCAGGGCGGTGCTGACGGGGCAGCAGGAGGGGCTCGAGGGCGACGCGGCGAGAGCGAGGGAGGCGGCGCAGGAGCTCGAGGGCCTGAAGGAGGGAGTGGTGCAGCGGGCGGAGAGGGAGAGGAGGGCGCTGAGCTACGCCGAGGAGCGGCTACTTGAGAAGGTGCGTCCTCTCTTCTCTCCCCCTCTCTCCCTCTCCTCCTTCCAGCCCGAGCTAACTAGAGCCTCTGTTCGCAGATCGAGTGGCTCGAGCACCTCAACGGGCGGCGCCTGCGCACCTCGACCGAGCAGGACGAGCTCGCGCGCGTCGTCGAGGAGGAGGCGAGGCTGGCGGACGAGCTGCGCCGCGAGCTTGAAGAGCTCAAGGCGCTGGGAGCTGGAGCTGAGCATGATGGGCAGCACGCGGCGGTCGGCCGAGGTGAGGAGCTGGCGGGCGACGGCGGCCGATGGAGGATCAACGACGAGGTCCGAGCGCTCACCTTGACTTTCCCCCTACCCTCCTTCTTGACCTGACGCCCGCTCCCTCACAGCCACATCAACGATCCGTTCGCAACTTCATGGACGAGCGCGCGCCGTCGGCCCCGCTGCAGCCGCACGAGCTCCCGAGCAAGTTCTCGTCCAACAGCTCGGCGCCTAGACGGCACCGCAGCTCGCCTCCTGAGCTTCGACCAACCCTCTCACCCGTCGCACAAAGTACCGTGCGTCTCCCTTGTCGTCGCAGCTCGTCCTGCGGTTGAGCGTGCAGCTGACGCTCGTCCTCGCCCGCTTCCCCAGCTCGACTATCGGCCCCAGCAGCATCAGCAGTACCTGAGCGAGCAGGGCTCCGTCAGCCGCGCCGCAGACGACGACGTCGAGCGTCGGTACGCCCAGAGGAGGCGTCTGCAGGAGGTGCGTCGCCGCGCTCCTACCGGTCGAGCCTCTTCCGACGCTGACTCCTCGTACCTGCAGCTCTTTCTTGAGGTCGAGGAGCGCATGCTCGGCCAAAAACGTCGTGCGTTTCGCTCTCCACCCCACGTGCTCAGACCCCTGGCTGACTCGCCTCATCTACCAGATCTCGCCGCGTCCGAGGACAAGAACCGGCAGCTCACGCGCACGCTCGGCAAGGCCGTCAAGGTGCGCCGCCTCGCCGCTCTTCCCTCTCTCAGATCCTGGCTGAGCTCTCACCGTCACAGCTCGTCGAGAACTCGTCCAACACGCACTCGTCGCAGCTCTCGGCGCTGCTCGAGCGGCTCGACACGCTCACGGCGCAGCTGCAGCTCCCGCCGCACCTCGCCGTCCCTCCTCCCGCCCTCGCACCCTCCTCGTCCTCGTCATCATCGTCGGCCTCACGCAGCACGCCCACCCCGCCGCCGCCGTACCACCCGACCTCGCCGCTCGTCCACCTCGGGCGAGGGCCGAGCGCTCGACCTGCGCACGGACCTCGAGCGCCGCGCCCTCTCACCGCAGAGAGCCTCGCGCTCGTGCCCGGCGACGGCAGGATGGCGCCGAGGCGCTGCCTCGGCGCGCGGCGCAGGCGCTCGTCGGCGGCATGGGCGGTGGCGGTGCGGTGCGGGCAGGAGGACAGCCGAGGCTGCGAGTAGGAGGGCCAGCGTACGGTGCGCTCGTCTCGCTCTCTCTTCTCGTTGCCTCGGGCGTGCACTGACGCTCTTGCGAGTCTCGCAGGTGTCGACGCTGCGCTCCCTCAGCCTGCGCACGATCCTCGTTGGGCGGCAGGCGCCGGTGCCGCCCGCCGAGCGCGCGAGTTGGACACGCAGCAGCTCCAGCTCGACGGACCCGTTCCTTCCGCTCGGCCCGGAGCAGCTGCCGGGACCCAAGGCGGCGATGCGGCCGAGCGCGAGGAGGCCAAGCCGCGCGTCGACGGTGCGCTGCAGGAGCTTCGCCGCGGCGTCGGGCGCGAGGGGAACCCGGCCAGGGCGGCGCTCGCTGTGTGGGAGCTTCTGGAGCAGGCGAGGCGGGCCCGGACGGAGCACGAGCAGGGCAAGCAGGCGGGCAAGAGGGCGGCGAGGGAGAAGAAGCGTGGAGGAGGCGGCTTCAGGCTCGGCGGGGCGAGGGGCCGGGCTCTGTAACGTCTAGACTGAGCACTGTTGAGCTTGAGCGAGTCCAGACGAGCCCCATTGCGAGCATGAGCACCGAGATCTCGCGCGACGACCGGGATCCGGCGGAGGAGGAGGAGGAGCAGCCCCCCTCACAGGGGAGGGTGGAGAGCTACCAGGCATGCCGGGAAGAGCACACGCAGGCACTCGACACGCTTGCAGCCTAGCCAGGCGCCACGCTGGTTGTGGTCGTCGTCGCCTCGTTGTCGTCGGGCCGCCCCTCTCCTCCTCTCATCTCTACCCCACTCGACGCAGGCTCAAGATGGCCAAGCGCGGCGCAGAGAAGCAGATCACGCAGGACAACACCGGCGACGACGACGACCGCTCGGACGAGGTGCGTCCCCGCTCGTCCTCCTCGTCCAACCCTCCCTCCCCCGCCTCGACGCTGACTCTCGCTCCCACACGCGCGCAGGGCGGCGAGGGCGACTTCCGCAAGGCGTCTGAAGCTCAGCTCGCAGGGCGCAAGTGCGTCCCGCGTCCCCGGCTCCTCTCCTCGCCCCGGTGGCGCCTTCGCTGACCCGCTCCATCTCTCGCAGGATCCGAGGCCTGCCCAAGCGCAAGGGCGCGCCTGGCGGTGCTGCACCTGCCGCTCCGACTGCACCTGTGAGTCTGAGCACACGCCCACCCGAGGTCTCGCGCGCACGAGCTGACCTCTCCCTCGTGACAGAAACCCTCGCCATTCGGTGGCCTCGCCACGCCCAACCCGTTCGCCGCCCTGGCCGGGCCGAGCACCTCCTCCGCTCCTGCACCGAACTCGTTCGCCGCACCGAGCGCAGGCTCGTCCTCGACCGCCGTCAACGGCGCGGCCAAGCCCGCCTTCTCGTTCGGCTCGACCTCCTCCTCCTCCTCGACCTACGTACCCGCCGCCTCGACCTCGGCCGCTGCGCCCGCACCCGGCTCCTTCCGCTTCAACACCCCGGGTCCTGGCGCCGCTGCGCCCCAGGCGTCGGGCCAGGCCACGCCGCTCAAGTACTACTCGTCGCTGCGAGCCCTCAACCTCTCGCTCGTCGACTTCCTGTCGGACCAGGTCGCCAAGGACCCCTTTGTCGACCTCGCCGAAGAGGGCGTCCTCGAGCGCCTCAAGGCCAAGTACGTCGAGCACCGCGCTTCGGCGCAGCGCGAGTACGACGCGGCGCAGGGCGGCAAGAACGGCACGTCGACGGCGGCGGCCGACAAGCCCAAGGCGGCCGCTGCGCCCGCGTTCGACATCCCCGACATCTTCAAGAACCCGCCCAAGCCCGTCCCGATTGCCGACCTCACCGACCCTGCGCAGGCGGCTGCCGCCGGGTTCGAGATCCCGGACATCTTCAAGAACCCGCCAAAGCCTGTGCCCATCGCCGACCTGACGCCCGGCGCCTCGACCGCAGCCGACGACGGCATTCCCGACATCTTCAAGAACCCGCCCAAGCCGGTCCCCATCGCCGACCTGACCGCCGAGGCCGAGGCCGCCCCGAAAAAGGCGCCCGCGCCGCCGCCCGCGTTCTCGTTCGCCGGCAGCACGATCAAGAGCACGCCGTCGTCATCATCGTCTTCGTCGAGCGCACCTGCGGCGGGCGGCTTCGTCTTCAAGGCCGACGCGCCCGCCGACCCGTACGCCGAGAAGAGCTCGTTCTCGTTCCCCTCGGCCGCCCCTCCCGCCTCCTCGTCGTCCTCGCCCTCGACCTCGACGTCGGCATCGGGCTCGTCTGCGCCCGCCAAGGCTCGCGATGAGCTCAAGCCGCCGTCGGCGCCCAAGATGGCCCCGGCCAAGCTCACCAACCCGCCGTCCAAGCCGTCGCCGCTCCGCTTTGGGCAGAGCGTGAGCCCGCCGACGAGCCCCGACAAGGACGGCGCGACGTCCGGCAAGCCTGCCGTCGCCAAGAGCGGCTTCTCGTTCGGCGCGACGTTCGGCAAGATGGCCAAGGGCGAGAAGGAGGGCGAGGAGAGCAAGGAGGACGACAAGAAGACCGACGGCGCGGCGGCGGCGCCCAAGCCGACGTCCAGCTCCTTCAGCTTCGGCGCGCCGAGCGCCTCGTCGGCGCCGTCGGCAGCCGCCTCGCCCTTCTCATTCGGCGCGCCCGCCGCGAGTACCTCGTCGAGCAGCGCCGACATGTCGTCGTCGGGCACCAAGACGTTTGCGTTCGGCAGCGCCGCCGGCTCATCGGCGCCGAACCCGTTCGCGCCCACGTCGAGCGCGACCTCGTCCTCGTCGCCGGCGACCTCCGCCGCTTCGCCGTTTGACATCAAGCCGGCTGCGTCGCCGCCGATCGCGAGCGGGTTCGGCTCTGCGTCGTCGTCGTCGTTCTCGTTCGGCGCTGCGCTCCAGGGCAAGGACAAGGACAAGGCGATCGGCCTGTCGGCGGGCGCGGCGAGGAATACGGGCTTTGGGTTCGGCAGCTCGATCAGCGGGAGCGGGAACGGCTCGCCTGCTGCGCCGCCGACGGGCTTCTCGTTCGGCAGCGCGGCCCCGGCGGCGGCGGCGTCGACGGCGAGCGGCGGCGACGACAAGAACGAGGCCGCCAAGAAGACGCTCGGCTTCTCGTTCGGCTCTGCGCCGTCCGCCCCCGCCGCCTCGACGTCGACGAGTGCATCTGCCACCGCGGCGCCGGCGCCAGCCTTCTCGTTCACCGCCTCGACGGCGCCGACGCCCGCCGGCGGCAACACCGACACGTCTGCGCCGGCCTCGGTCGACTCGGGCACCGACTCGCGCGCCCAGACGCCCGGCGCCAACCCGTTCACGGCGCCCGGCGAGGGTGAGGAGGGCGAGGCGGTCCTGTACAGCGCGCGCACCAAGATGTTGCGTCTCGAGGGCGGCGAGTCCATTCTGCTCGGCCTCGGCAACGTCCAGATCAAAGAGCGCGAGGCCGAAGGCAAGCTGAGGCTGCTCGCCCGCAACGAGATCAACGGCAACGTCCTCATCGTGCGTCATCGCCCTCGTTCTTCGCCTCCTCACGCTCGAGCCCCTCGATTGACCGCGCCCTCATCCGCCCCGCCCGCAGAACTTCTCCCTCTACCCCTCGCTCAAGCTCACCAAGGAGAGAGAATACGGCACGTTCACGGGCCTCGACGCCGAGGGCAAGCCCACCGTGTACCGCATCCGCTTCAAGAACGTCGAGATGCTCAACGAGTTTGAGGACGCCCTCGAGGACGCCAAGAAGAAGCTCTCGGCGTAGAGCGCTCCCTCGCCTCTCTCGCGCTTGTAGTGACGTCCAGCTAGTTTTGCATGCATGGCAGTTATCTTCCTCGTCCTCGTCGAGTCGCTCGAGAGCCGCAAAGGGAGAAAGAGAGGCAGAGAGGCGGTCCGTACGCACGATGCCGGTCCTCGCCAGCCTCGCTGCGCGTGGCTCTTCGGCCGCCTCCTCGAGGCTCTCGTCGATAGCAGAGGGACTATGTGCGTTTGACTGGACCGCTGGCTCGAAGCTGGCTGATGAGGTGAGGGCCGGCTTCCGCGCGCTCGACGACTCGGCGGTTTCGCGCTCGCTCTCTCGCCTCTTCCGGGTGCCGCGCCACGTTCACGGTAGGACCAGAAAACCAGCTTGCAGGATAGAGTCAAAAGGAGCCCGCATCGTTGCCGAGCGAGCGAGGAGCACGAGCGAGGAGGCAAAATGCATGCGTACGGCGCGCGTCGCGAAAGTGGGCACTTCCTTTGTCGGCGGCGCCAATGTCAACTCGGGTTGTCAAACCAACCTCGCCCGTCCCATCTTCCCCCTCCCTTCCTGGACGTGACGGATGGTGGCAGTAGCTGTTGCCGGTGCAGGCTGTGATCGCTCTCGCGGTAAGGCCCCCCTCGTGAAGAAGATCCCAATTCCGCGAGGAATCCTGTCTATCGGGGAGCAGAGCCGCGGTCAACAGCTGAGGTCCGACCACTGGCACCAACCGTCCTTCCCCATCGTTCTCTTTTGCTGCATCGTTCTCTTTTGCTTCATCTCGATAAGTTCCCATCGCTGCAGGGCCGAGCTAGGTAGCGCAGCGAGGAAGGGAGCAAGGGCGTCTCTCGTCGTCCTCCTCCTCCTCCTCGACTCGAGCACAGGCTTGTGCGGCACTCCCACTCGAGGGAACGACGCCCACATCGAGTACTCGTCTCGAAGCGTTTATGTAGCGAAGATCGAGCCCGAAGCAGTACCGGCAGGGTCAAAGCGCCTTTGCGCTCCTCCTCCTCCTCCTCTCGCTCGAGCAGAGGCTCGTGCGGCGTCCTCCTCCAAGGACCCGAGGAAGCGAGCCCCGCCTCGATTAGTCGTCTCAAAGCGCCGATTTGTAGTAGCTCGAGCCGAGAGAAGCAGAACCGAGAGGGTCGAAGCGCACAAGCTTCTCCCTCGCCTCCTCCTCCTTCGGAACGGCCTCGCGCTCGCGCCCTCTCGCGCCTCTTTCCGGTCCCGCGCCCGCTCAGGGTAGCATCAGAAAATCGTCTTGCAGGCCAGAGCCAAAAGAGACCCGCAAGCTCGCCGAGTGAGCGAGGAAGGCGAGCGACAAGTCAAAATGTGTGCGTGCGGCGTGCGTTTGCAAAGTGGGCACTTCCTTTGTCGGCAGCGCCGGCCAAATGTGGGGCCCTCCGAGCATAGAAGTCGCCTTCCCGTCTTCCCCCTTCCCGTTCCCCGGAAGAGACGGATGGTGGCAGATAGCTGTTGCCGGTACGGGCTGTGACCTCACTCCCTGGCTGTGACCCCCCTCGCGATGAACTCCCCTTCCGCGAGGGCTCCTGTCTACCAGATCGAGCAGAGCCGCGGTCGACAGCTGAGGTCTGACCACTGCCACCATCCCTCCTTCCCCTGCGTTCTTTTTGCTTCGTCTCGTTTGTTTCACTTCATCCGATCGCTGTATGACCGCGAAAGAGCGAGGCACAAGCTGGGCGAGGAAGCGCGTATCTCGTCCCCCTCCTCGTCGCCCGAGCAGAGGCTCGTGCGGCGTCCTCCTCAAAGGACTCGAGGAAACGATTTCGACGTCGAGCACTCGTCTCGATGCGTCGATCTGGAGCAGTCCAAGCTGAGAGAAGCAGACCCGAGAGGGTCAAAGCGCTCGAGGCCCTCCTCCTCCTCTCGCTCGACCAGAGGCTCGTGCCGCGTCAGCCTCGAGGTGGAGCCTGGCATCAAGCCCTCGTTTCGACTGGTCCGGCGAGTGTTGCAGGACCGAGAAAGAGCTACCCACAGGAAGGCTGCGAGGAGGACCGGCATCAGGCGCGTCGACCTTCTCAAGTTGGCGCTTCCGTCCTCGAGCCCCTCCCTGGCCCTCGGGCGCACTTGGATGGACCGCAGCGAGAGCGAGAGCACATCATATTGCCCGAGAGAGACTGCTGACGGCGTTCGAGCAACCGCGAGTGCGCTTTCGGGCGAGCGCACGTTCCTGCTCAAGCGGCTCGAGCGGGATCTGCTCCCGCGCTCTCGCTCTCGCAAGGCGTGCCTGACGCTCCATGGGCACGGCACAGCTTACTTAGTCTCGCTACAACATGCCCTGCTCACCCGGCCCTGCGCCCGTCAACGCCCCACTCGCGCCCCTCGCGCACGAGCACGTCCCGCTCCCAGTCATCGAGCCGATGCTCGCTGCAGCGCTCGCCCCGGTCCGCCCTCGCGAGCCACCTCGTCCATGGCCGCTCGCCCTCGTCGTCGCGCCGCACGTGCCCGTCTGCGCGCGAGAAGAAGAGCGCGCGCCGGCTGACCTTGGGCGAGAAGGGGCCCGTGCGCGCGAGCCACTCGAGGAGCACGAGCGCGGCTGCCTCGCGGGCTGTGGCCGTGAACGCACGACGGCGACGCTCGAGGTGCGCCCGCAGGAGCTCGTAGGCGTGATCGATGAGCTCGCGCAGGGCGAGGACGTGCGCGAGGTGGCGGACTGCGCAACAGGAGGGCGAGAAGAGGGGCCGAAGCGCGAGGTAGAGCGTCAGCGAGGGTGAAGAGCAAGAACGTCGAGAGCGACGCACAGATGAGCATGACGGGTTGAGGCGCAGTCCGCACGACGTACGACACCTCGTCCACCGTCGCCGAGCCGCCGCCAAGGAGCCACACCCACGCGACGACCTTGCCGAGCCACTTCCACAGCCGCCTCGTCTTGTCGTCGAGCTCGTTGTACCCGGTCGCCGAGCGCAGAGGACCGACGGCCGCGCGGATCGCGCTCCTGCGCGGCTGACGCGCGCCGACCTGGTCGACGAGTCGAGGGAGGCGGGTCATGCGCGCGCCGAGGCAGCTCGGGTCCGGGTACCACTCGGCGACAGAGGCGCATGCCCGCAGGAGCTCGATCTGCTCCTCGTAGAAGCGGTCGAAGAGGGCCGGCTCGACGTGCTCGTCGTGGAGGAACGGCGCAAAGTCGCGGACCGTGTAGTCGTTCCACCGTGGGCCGATCTGGTCGTGCGAGATCGGGTCGTTCCATGTACGTTGCGGCGTGTGGGCGGAGGAAGCCCATGGGCATGATGGCGGGAGGATCGGCGGCATCGGCGCCGCTCGAGGACGCTTGACCGGCGGCGACGACGACGGCGACGGCGAGCGCTTGCGCTTCTGGCGCCTGACGAGGTCGAGCCCAGAGTCTGCTCGCGAGGCGCCCTTGATCTTGAGGAGGAGGGGTGGGTCGGCAAACGTCGATGCCGCGCCGTCGACGCCGGGCACGCCGACAGCGTTGATCGTGCGGGTCGAGCGTGGCGCGAGCTGGACGGCCGAGATGGGCGAGGGGAGCAATGTAGTCGTCTCGAGAGGGCGCACGGTCCTGCTCGGCGCGCCTGCGTACCGGGGCTGCGCTGCCCGAGGCTCGTGCTGGCCGCCTGCGCGCTCGATGCTCGTCTCGCGACGCTCGAGAACGCCGCCTGTGCCGTGCTCGCCGCCCCTGAGCGCACTCGAGCTCATCTGCCGGCCCTCGAGCTTGTACTGCCCCACGACTCGCTCGAGCGAGAGCGCAAACAGCCTGCTGCGCCCTGCGACGTGAGGGCGCGCGTGGCCGTGCGACGAGGACGACGCGCTCGACGCCTCGAGGCTACTGCGCCGAGTGGCCAGAGGGTCGACACCAATCTTGAGATGCTGCTGAGCGGCGAGCGTCGGTAGCTGGCCCGTGGTCGAGGTCGATGCGGCTGACGAGGAGGGGAGGGTGGGTGCAGGCGCAGCGAGGACGGGTGCGGGAGGCGAGGCATGGGTTGGTCGAGGAGGAGGGATGGCGGTAGGAGGGAGTCGGGGCGGGATGCGCGACAGCTGAGGGAGGCGCGAGGGGCTGGCGACCGGGGAAGGGAGGGGGACGAGAGGGGACGAGGTCGTCTTGGCCGGGTGTGCTGGTGGGCGCGCCCGAGTCGGGTACAGGCGGGCCACAAAGCTGTCGGGAGCTCCGCTAGAGCCCTGCGGCGCAGCCCTCGTGTCGTCGTCGCCGTTCTCGTCGACCTGAGCGACCCGAGGTTGGAGGATCTCGTCGAGGAACTGCGAGGCGTGGCGGCCGAGGGAGGACCGGTGGCTGGCTGCGCTGAGGCTGTGGGTGCTCGAGCTCATGTGTGCAGCTGTCGGCGAGGTGCGCGAGGAGCGAAGGAGGAGAGCGAGGGAGCGAGAGCCGGACGTCGGCGAGCGGGAGTCTCACCCGCCCAAGACAAAGCGGCTCGAGCCCTCCTCGACCTCGCCGCCTGCGTGTGTGCTTCGCTGCTGTACCTTTGGCTCTCCCTGTGTGTAGCGCGCTAGTCGCTGCCCCCTGCAGAGAGCGCTGCACTCTCGAGGCGAGCAGGAGAGACAAGGGGCGCGAGCGCACGCTCCTCTGCGGCGACGCGGACTTTCCGCCGTCCGTACCGGCTCTTTACCGCCTTGCGATCGACGCCCCTGAGCTGCTCTCCGAGATGGGGGCGGCCGGAGAGGCCGCGGACGAGCCGCTACACGGCGCGCAAACGACGAAGCCAAGCGCGAGCTCTCTTGCTCCCTCGCTCTCGCTCTCGGTCCCTGCGCTCTCGACGGGGCCGAGCAGAGTACGACGAGTCACGAAGGAGCGCACCCTAGAGTGGCAGGACGAGCGCTACGAGCGCGAGTCTTCCCTCGCGCTCAGGCCGCTCTCGATGGAGAGACAGGCGAGAGAGTGAGCGGATTAGGTCTCCAGTTCAGGCTATGTACAGAGAGAGCTACGCTGAGGGGGTACAAGGCACGCATGGGTAGTTACTGACGGGCATGGGGTAGTCATCGAAACCGGGGCGCGAGGGGCACGAGCGCGAACGACGCGCTCAGACGGCGTGAGCAGGCGCGGCGGCCGAGCCCGAGACGTGGCCCTGACCAGACTGGTGCGCCTTGGTGCCCTGGCCGTGGCCGACGATCGTGAACGCCGGCGAGTGCCAGTCGTCCGAGCCGGCGCGAGCCTGCTTCTGCTTCTCCTGGACCTTGTCGAGCGTCGAGTCGGGCGCCGACCAGTTGACGAGCTTGTCCTTGGGGTCGAGCGTGAGCGAGAACTGGCCGTCGGCTGTGTCGAGGAGAGAAGAGAGCGAGTCAGTCGATGAGCGAGGGAGGGAGCGGTAGAAAGACGAGGACGCACGAGCCGCCTCCTGAGCCTTGTCCTTCTTGCGCTGCGCCTCGGCCTTCTTGTCGGCGAACGATTGCTTGAGCGCGTCGACCTTGTTGGTGCCCTCCTGGTTCTTGGCGTCCTCGAGGCGCTCAGCAATGTCGGACAGCTGGGCGTCGACCTGCTCGAGGCCGGTGCGGATCGCCGCCTCGAGCGCCTTGGTGACGGCCGTCTTGATGAGGCCCGTCGCGAGAGGGCGCAGCATGTTGATGAGCGTCGAGTGCTTGGCCTCGCGCACGGCGAACTTGAGCTTGTCGATCTTGATCTTGACCTCGACGACCTTGAACGCGTGGTGCTTGCGGCCGGTCGACTCGATGTGGACCTTGCCCGACAGGCCCTTGCCGCCGAGGAAGACGTCGGCGTAGCCCGAGTCGGTGAGCTTGGGGAAGCCAGTCTTCTTCTTGATGTCTGAGAGCGAGGAGGAGGAGAAGGGGTCCGAGCGTCAGCGATCGGCTCGACGGCTCCTTCGCTCCGATGTCGACGACGATGTCAATGACGACGGTAGAGAGAAGAATGTGCGACGCACAGAAGGCGACGTCCTTGAGGTCGAGCTGAACCTGCTCGAACGAGACCCAGAACGCGTGCTTGGAGACGTCGCCGAGGTTGTCGTAGGGCGAGAGGCGGAAGTAGTTGCGGGCCTGTTCGAGGGTCGTGAACGTCGTCAGGAACCTGCTTGAGGAGCACAAAGACAGCAAGGAGAGGGGCGCACCTCGATCTCGAAGATGTTGGGGAGGATGTTGGCCGTCTCGAGCGTGAGGTTCTCGATGACGAGGTCGACGTCCTTGGACGTGTACTCGGCGCGCGGCACCGGGACGTAGCCGATCTGGCTGAAGAGGGCCGGGAGGATGACCGAACGGATGTCGCGCCACAGGTGCGGCTTGTAGGTCGGGTTGCCCTCCGAGTTCAGGAAGAGGTCGGTGACGAGCGTCTTGACCGACTCGCCGAGGCGCTGGTTGAGGCCGTCGTCGGCGTACGAGGTGAAGAAGTTCTGCACCTCCTCGAAGAAGCGGTCCTTGTGCGACGCGTACTTGCCGTTCTTCGGGTCCCAGTAGCGCTTGCCCGAGTCGAGGAGCTCGCGACCGCGGCGGTCGGCCTCGTCCTGCGCAGCACGAGCACGAGGAGCGTCAGCACGACGTGCGCAGCGAGCAGGAAGGAGAGCGAGAGCGAGGGAGAGGGGAGAGAGGGAGAGACGGACCTTCATGATGTAGCCCGGCTCCTGGAGGCACTGGCGCACGTACTGGTTGAGCTCGCGGAACCAGCCACGGAGCTCGCCGTCGTTCTGCGAGTCGGTGTAAATCTGGTCGACCGAGTCCCAGATGGGCTGCATCGAGGCGCCGTTGGCGAAGCGCTCGAGGAGGGTGCGGAGCTCGTACGTCGCCTGCTTGAAGTTGTCGTCGTGGCGGATCGACGCGGCGTTGCCGCCGCCCTGCTTGCCGGCCTCCTTGGCCTGAACCTGGTAGTGCTCGGCGCGGTCGAGGAAGAAGTCGATCGCCTCCTGGTAGTCCTTGTGGCGCTGGTTCTCGACGACGACCTTCTTGAGGCGGTAGATGAAGCGGTCGCGACGCTCCTCGGGGAACTTGTCGTTTAGGTAGTCCTGCAGACGAGGCAGAGAAAGAGAGGGAGGAGGGGCGGGGGAAGAGGGTCAGCTCGAGGAAGGCGGGAGAGGAAGGACGACGAGGAGGGACGCACCTTGGCCTTCTCCTTCTGCTCACGGGCACGGTCCTTGTGCTCGTCGGGGATCTTGGCGAGGAGCTTGTTCTTGACCTCCTTGCCCTCCTGCGCCGCCTGGTTGACGCCAGCGTCCTTGCCGGCCTGAGCGCGCGCACGGCCCTCCTCGACCTGGGCGTCGCTCGGCTGCGACGACGAGAAGCCGCCCGGCTGCGCACCGGCGAAGCCGCCCTGCGAGGTCGAGAGGGTCGAGCCCGGCTGGGCGTCGAGCGACGCGCCCGACGAGCCACCGGTGAAGTACGGCGGCTGGCCGTTGCCGCCCGAGCCGCCGGTCTGGCCGTGCTGGCCGTACTGCTGCGCCTGGTTGACGGCGTCGCCGGCCGAGCCGATGTGGCCCGTCGCCGGGCCGGCCTGCGACTGCTGGCCCTGGTCGGCAGCGCCGGCGACGTTCTGCGCGCGGTCGCGAGCCTCGCTCTTGGCCTCCTCCTTGGCGTTGCGCGCCTGGTCCATGGCGCTCTGCGCCTGCTCCTTCTTGGCCTGGAGGCCCGTGTCGGGCGCGGGCGAGTTGTGGTCGCGGACCTCGCCGTTGGGGCCGACCCACTGGTTCGAGGGCGCGGGCTCGTCGACCTGGCGCAGGCGCTCCTCGTCGGGGCGAGCGAGGTCGGCGGCGTGCGTGGCGGCGTCGGCGGCGACGTCGCGAGCGAGGAGGCCGACGTCCTTGAGGAGCTTGCGCGCCTCCGAGTTGGTGAAGATGAGCTTGCCGAGGGTGCGGAGGTGCTCGACGGCCTGGTCGCCGTCCTGCTGCATCTCGCCCTTGTCGGTGCCGGTCGAGACGTTCTTCAGGTCGTTGACGTTGGGCGTGTTGGTCTTCTTGGTGTGGTAGCTGCGAGAGAGGGAGGAGGAGGTCAGTGCGAGCGCGCAGGAGGCGAGGTCGGGCAGGGAGCGGCGTACAAGAAGTTCTGGAGGAGCTCGTCGTCGTTCTTCTCGACGACGATCTCGCGAAGGACACGGATGACATCTGGAGGGGAGGAGGATCTCGAGTCAGTCGCAGTCGAGCAGGAGGGCGAGGAGGAGCAGCACGAACCGCGCGTGTCCTCGACGAGGTTCTGGCCATCCTTGGAGAGCTTGCGCTCGTCGATCGGCGAGTGGTCGATGGCGTAGTCGAGCGCAGAGACGCACTGGCTGGAACGAGGCGCGAAGCGAGGTCAGCATCGACTCGCCGAAACAGCTCGTGGGGAAGAGGCGCACTCGTTGGCCGGGAGCTTGCCCTCGCGGAACGCGTTGACGACGCCGAGCATCTTGATCTTGCGGTCAGTGTCGGTCGCCTTGACCCGGGGCTGCAGGACGGCGAGAGGCAGGAGGCAAGGGCGAGCAGAAGGTTCCGGCGGCGGAGGAGGGTCGGCGCGAGATCGAGGCAGCGTATGGGCGGCATGCAGCACCGTGCAGGAGGAGCGAGGGGCGAAGAGGGAAAGGCGGGAGAGCGAGATCGTCAGCGAAGCTGCGCCGGGGAGGCGGAACGAGGGGAGGGGGACGACGGTGGACGCACGTCGGTCGGCGAGGTGACCGCGTTCTTGGACGGGTTCTCGCTGATCTCGCGGACGTGCTCGCCCGTGGTAGCAACCATAGTTCGAAGAGGAAGAGGGCTGCGAGGGAGAGGGAGGGAGACGTCAGGCGCAATTAGGCGAGGCGGGGAGGCGCTGCGCGAGGGCGAGCGGGAGAGAGGGGAGAGCGCACCTGGGTGGTGGGTGTGCTGGAGGAGGGTGTGCTTGAGAGCAGCTTCGAGAAGGTGGAGCGCAAAAGGGGGAGATGCGCGGATGGGAGAGAGAGAAGGAGGAGGAGAGCAGCCTTGGCCGGTTGCGAGGTGGGGGCATTCACCTCGAGCGCGCGCCAGAGAGGAGGCTGAAGCGGGCCTCGATCTCGCCCGCGTCACTTCTGCACTTCGGTGACCTCATCCCCAAATCGCGCCGACGCAACAACCGCCGCGGCCGTTCCTCGAACCGGAAGGTGCACCGCAGTAACGAGCCGCTCGCGCTCCTCTCGCAGCGAGCGCGGTCGACGCTGTCCGTGGCCCTCTATGCGTACTTGCGCTCGCCATTCAGCCGCTCGACCGCAGCGGTGACGCCCGCCGACCGCGAGAGAAGGAGCGACGAGAGCAGGAAGCGCTTTGACCCCGCGCGCATCGTCCTCGCGCCGACTGCGAGCGACGGTCCGCGAACCCCCAAGGCTGTGCAAAAGAGCTGGGCCTTCCGCTCGTCGGCGTCGGATCTGAGCCAGGAAGCGATCTGCGACCAGAACCGTCGATCCTGGACGACTCGCGGCGACGGTCAGGGCCGAACCCTCGTGCACTCCCAGGCCCAGTTTGGCTGCCCCGACGGGGTGCACTGCATGGCAGAGCGCACGGGACCAAGGCGGAAGCGAGGGATCGACCTGCTGAGGCGAGGCTGACGAGAGGGAGCTCAGCGCGACGAGGGGCTCGTGCGCGGGCTTTGCGGGCTCTCGCTCGCTTGTTGAGCGTGGAAGAGGCAGCGCAGTTTGCCCAGGGTGTCAGGCAGTACTCTCGGCAGTCTAGGAGCAACGAGAGCGAGACCGAGACGCCCGGAGAGAGAGGAGCAGGAACTGCGAGGTGGACCTTCTCAAACTCGCTCCTCGTCGCGCACGCGCTCGAATCATGCCAAGCGCTCCTTGCACCTCTCCGAACAAGCTACAAGCGTCCTGCGCCCGCAAGCCTCGCCGAAAGGGCCCCTCCTGCCTCGTTCCGCCGCACCCGCTCAGTCCGACTCGCTGCTCTGGTCGCCGAGGAACGACGCGAACGCCTTGCGCTGCTCGACGACCTCGCGCTTGCGCGCCTTCTCGCCGACGACAGGCTTCGACCTGCTCGGGCCTACGTGGCTGTCGTCGTCGTCGGTCGAGTCGGCGTGGACGCGCTTGCCGTCGCGCAGGCCGGTCTTGGACGGGTTGCCGGCGAGCTCCTGCGAGGGGCGACGAGCGGGTGTCAGCTCGCCCACACAGCACAAGACGCAGCACGCACAGAGTCGCGAGAGGTCCAGTGAGCGCGGCGCGTGTGGAAGAGAGCGCACCTGCGCCTCCTTGGCGAGCAGCCTCTTCTCGCCCACCTCCTTGGCCTTGGTCAGGCTCGGCAGCTTGCCGCCCTTGAGGGCGAGCCCGAGCGCCTTGAGGTGGCCCTCGAGAACCTCGGTGCGGCGCTCGACGCTGAGGGTGCGCTCGGCGCCCGTCGCGGCGGTAAAGGCGCGAGGGCCGGAGGCGGCGGCGAGGAGGTCCTGCGAGCGCGACAGCGGGTACGAGCGCGTCAGTCCGGGCGAGAGGGCGCACAGAGACGACGAGAGAGGTACGACGAGACGCACCTTGAGCTTCTTGATCCTGTTCTCCTCGTCGTCGGTGCCCCTCGGGGCGTCTCCCTCCTTGGGCTCGGGCACCTTGCGCTCCTTCTTCTTGCCCTTGCCCTTGCCCTCGCTCGCGCTCTTGACCCTCGCCTTGCCCTTGCCCTTCTTGCCCTCGCCCTCGCCCGCCTCGTCGCCGCTGCCGCGCGGCGGCAGCTCGTGGCTCGAGTCGTCCGAGTCGGCGATGAACTCGGCGCTCTTGAACCCGCCTTTGGGCTCGCGCGTGCGCGGCGTCTTGCCGCCGCCCTGCTGCTTGGCCTTCGACGACGAGCTCGTCGTGCTGTCGCGCTTCTTGCCCTTGCCCTTGGCGGTCGAGGGCGCGGGCGAGCGAGAGGCAGAGCCGGACGCGCTCGGCGAGTCGGCCTCGACGTCCTCGTCGATCGACGCCGCAGACGGCTTGCGACGGCGCTTCTTGTGCGGCTCGGGCGAGGCAGAAGGCGAGAGAGAGCCCTCGGAGGGCGAGTCGTCGTGGTCATCGTCGCGCAGGTCGATCTCGCCGAGGGCGCCAGCTCCTGCGCCCAGCGCCTCACCGAGGACACCGGACGTCATAAAGATCTGCAGGGAGAGGCTGCGAGTCAGCGACAGCGCTAAGCGGGCGCGAGGGGGAGCAGACGCACGCCAAAGTTGCGCTCTGCGGCCCGGTCGTACTTGTCCTTGGGCGCGCGCTCGTCTTCGTCCTCGTCGCTCAGGACCAGCTGCTCGTCCTTGGCCCTCTTGACCTTCTTGGCGGGCGGCGGCGAGTCGGCCTCGTTGTCGCTGCGAGCGTTCTGCGGTCGAGAGGGGCGCGAGGTGGGGCGGCGACGGGGTCAGCTCAGGCTTTACGCAGGGAGGGCGCGAGGAGAGTGAGGCGCACCTGGAGCTGCATCCACTGTGCGACCGCCGTCTGCTTGAGCCCGCCGCTCCACTCGGCGTCGGTACACTCGAAGCCCTCGTCGTCCCTCAACAGGCGGCGCAGGTCCTTGGGCTTGAGCGAGTCGACGCCGCTGCGCACGGCCTTACGGTGGAGGCGCTGGAGCGAGGGTAGCACGGGCGGCATCTAGCCAGCGAGGCGAGAGGTGGGAGCGAGAGAGCTGAGCGAGACCGCCGGCGCAAGGAGGAGGACGCGAATCGCCCGCGTCGTCTCGCTCAGCTGGGGCTCAGACGAGCTGTGTGTATGTAGCAGAGCTTCTGCGGTGCACTGCGCGCTCCTTCGGCCACAAGCGACGCGCTGCTGCGAGTCGAGGAGGCTCGCAAGCTGTCGTCGTGCTGGTCGCCCTCGCTCGCCCTCCGTGAGCTACGAGATCAGCGAAAGGCGGCTTGTGAAGTGCTCGTATCTCGTACTGGGTACTCAAAGCTGGACCTGGCGGTGCCGAGGCGGGCGTCGTCGTCTCCGGCTCGATCTCGCTGCTCGTCTCAACCCGCTCTCTCGCAACACAGCACCATGGCCGGTCGTCAGTCTTTCGCCGAGCTCGCGCAGAAGTTCGTCGCACAGCGCGCCCGCCAGGGCTTCCAGGGCGGTGGCGGGCCTCGCCCGGGCGGCGGCGGCGGCAACGGCGGTGGACCCAGCCTCGGGCAGGCAGTCGGCGGCGCAGGAGGCCTCGTCCTGCTCGCCGTCGGTGGTCTCGCCATCAACTCGTCCCTCTTCAACGGTGCGCTTCCCTCCCCTCGAGCTGTTGTCGCCGGAGCGAGCCTCGGGAGCCCAAGTCGCTGACCATCGCCTGCTCTCCTCTCCCTCCTGCGGCTATGTGCGCCGTGTGCAGTCGACGGTGGTCACCGTGCGATCAAGTACACCCGTCTGAACGGTGTCACCGAGGAGGTGTTCGCCGAGGGCACCCACGTCGCCGTGCGCTCCCTCTCTCCCTCTCGCCCCACTCTCGCACGGCAGCTAGCTGACGCTGCTCCTCTCCTTGCAGATCCCGTGGTTCGAGACGCCCGTCATCTACGACGTCCGCTCCAAGCCCCGAAGCATCGCCTCGCTCACCGGCACCAAGGGTGAGCCTCTCCTCCTGGGACCCCCTTCCTCGGCTCGTCCCAAAGCTGACGCTCTTCTCGTGCTCCCGCGCAGACTTGCAGATGGTCAACATCACCTGCCGCGTCCTGTGCCGGCCACGCGTCGACGCGCTCGCCAAGATCTACACCGAGCTCGGCACCAACTACGACGAGGTCGTGCTCCCGAGCATCGTCAACGAGGTCCTCAAGAGTGTCGTCGCCCAGTTCAACGCCTCGTGCGTCCTTCCTCTCGCTCAGCTATGCGCTGCCACGGCGACGGCGCTGACCCCAGCTTCCCCCCTGCGCACAGCCAACTCGTCACCCAGCGCGAGATGGTCTCCAAGCTCGTGCGCGACAACCTCGAGCGCCGCGCGTCGCGCTTCAACCTCATTCTCGACGACGTCTCGATCACGCACGTCACCTTCTCGCCGGCCTTCAGCGAGGCCGTCGAGGCCAAGCAGATCGCGCAGCAGACGGCGCAGCGCGCGGCGTACCTCGTCGACCAGGCGCTCCAGGAGAAGCAGAGCATCATCGTCAAGGCCCAGGGTGAGGCCCGCAGTGCAGAGCTCATCGGTGACGCCGTCAAGCAGAACAAGGGGTGCGTCGTAGAGCCTCGTCATCGGCGCTCGGTCCTCGTCGCCTCGAGCGAGCCCGCGCTGATTGGTGCCTTGCTTCTCGCCACACAGATTCCTCGAGCTGCGCAAGATGGAGGCCGCTCGCGAGATCGCCGGCCTCGTCAGCAACTCGGGCAACAAGCTCATGCTCGACTCGGACGCGCTCCTCCTCAACCGTGCGCCTTCTCTCTCTCTCCCCCCCTCTCTCTCTCTCTTTCTGCGTGCGCTCCCGGCCCGACGCTGACGCTCCTCGACTCGCCGCCATGCAGTGCAGGAGGGCAACCGGGAGCACGCTGCGAGGAAGTAGAGCGCTCGGACCTTGTGTACCACCACTTCCCCCTCTCCTCCTCCTCGAGCCGTGCAACTCGTCAGTTTTCCCCTGTTCTCGAGCGCTCGTGCGCCTCTCGCTCGATCCGCTCGACTTGGGCGTCTCTCGGGCTCAGCGTTGTCGACGCTCAGCTGGCTCTCGCGCTGGCTCTCGGTGCGAGGAGAAGGCGAAGATGGGGAGGGAGAAGCAGGCTTGGCAGTCGCTAGTATCGAGAGGGTACACAGTTGAGGGTCTTGACGAGCTAGAACGCGAGACGAGAAGGACGACGGTGCACTACGACACGATTTGAGGGGCTCGAGGAGAAGATTCCGAGGGAGTGAGCGCGGGGAAAAGTCGGGGAACGGCGACGACGCGTAGGCTTGACGGGGAGGGATGAACGGGGAGTGTAAGAAGGGAAGACAAGGGAAGGAGGAACGGAAGCACGAGCGAGACGCGCTTAGTCTGCGGCGAGGGAGGGAGAAAGAGGGTCAGTGCACGCTCGGACGAGGGGATGAAGGGGGAGGAGAGGGGACGAACATCCGCCGCCGTAGCCGCCCTGGCCACCCTGCTGCTGGTCTGCGAGAGGGAGAGAGAGACGAGGTCATTACGTGCTGCTGCGACGAGGGCCGCCATGACGCTGTGTGCGAGCTCAGCCACGAGAAGAAGCTCGAGTCGCAGCGTCGATGGGCGGTGGTCGAGGCGGTCGGTGCCGTGCGGCGTCGCCGCAGGAAGGGGAACAAGGAGACGCACAGCCCTGACCGCCGTACGGCGCGCCCGAGCCGTAGTCGCCTGCACATAGAGAACCCGAGTCGCACACGTCGGTCCCGAGCACCGAGAAGAACAAGGAGACGCCGAGCGACACTCGCACGAGGCGCACACGGAGAAGGAGACGGAGAAGGAGAGAGAGAGAGGGACGCACCAGCAGCCGGCGCCGAGCCGTACGAGTCAGCCTGGCCGACCGGGGGGTAGCCCGGCTGGGCCTGCTGGCCGCCGTAGCCACCGCCGTATCCGCCCTGCTGGCCGCCGTAGCCGCCACCGTAGCCACCCTGGCCGCCGTAGGCCTGCTGGCCGCCGTAGCCGCCCTGGCCGCCGCCGTAGCCACCCTGGCCGCCGTCTGCGCGCGCACGGACCCAGTCGAGGGCGAGGTCAGCAAAGCCGCTCTCGACGGGTGGACGCCTCGGGCGAGAGCTCGAGAGAGAGTGAAGAGAACGCACAGCCGCCCTGGCCGCCGTATCCGCCGCCGCCGTAGCCACCCTGGCCGCCGTAGCCCGAGCCGCCGCCGTACCCACCGCCGCCGTACCCGCCACCGCCACCGCCGCCGGTGCGCTGGTTGGCGATGTTGACGCGGAGGCGACGACCGTCTGCAAGGTGGAGGAGCACGAGGAGGCGAGGGTCAGTGCGCTGCTCGAGCGGGAAGATGAGGGAGAGGGAGGAACGGCGACGACGCACCCTGAGGAAGCCGAACCCAGCGAGGCAGGGTACAATGCGAGCATCATCGTGATCGTGTACGAGTGCGCGTTGACCGAAGCACGACGAGGCGAAACCGAGACGAGCGCGCGAGGGAGGACCGAGGCCGAGACGAGGACATGCGCGCGAGGAGAACGAGAGGGAGAAAGAGGAGAGAGGGAGAACAGTCAGGACCGCGAGAAGGAGAACGTCGTCATGGCGGTGAAGATGGCGGACAGCGCGGCGTCGCCGCGCCCGAGATGCGCTCGTCCGCCGCTCTCCGGAAAGATGCGCAAAGGCCGATCCGGAAAGCAGCCTCTCGCACGCCGCGCACGCCGCGAGAGGATCATGGGGAGGAACCCAGTCGCCTTGCGGGTATGGGGATCAAGAAGAAGACGCACGAGCTCCTGGTCGTTCATGGCCTGGATGGCGGCGTCGGCCGACGACTGGTCGGCGAAGGTGACGAAGCCGAAGCCGCGCGAGCGACCCGTGCCCGGCTCACTGTGTGCGGCGCGCAGAGGAGGAGAGGGTCAGCTCACGGGGACCGCAGAGGTGATGCGGCGCAGGCGATGGTGCGGGGACGAGCGGGCTGGGCGAGGAGAAGCAGCTCGCGCTACCTCCCTGCCCGCTCTGCGGGTGCGAGAGAGAGGGCGACGCACGTCATGACGATGCAGTCGACGATCTGGCCGAACTGCTGGAACGCATCACGGAGCGTGTCGTTGTTGCTGCGGGTCGAACGAGGGGAGGGACGAGGGTCAGCACGCCATTCTCTCGAGAACGCGCTCAAACAGCGGGAGAGGTGACTCACGTGCCCCTGAAGACGTCAAGGAGAGAAAGGAAGCAGGCAGGCAAGGCAAAGGCGAGGAGGAGAGGGTGTGACGGAGCGAGTTAGCCAAGCGAGGACGAGGCAGGTGACCGCGACGAGCGTCTGGAGACGCACCACGAGAGGTTACCGCTGCAAAGAGGGAGGGTGGGGGTCAGCAGGGTGTCCTGGTCGTGCTGCGCAGGCGCACGCAGCCCCAGTGAGGGTTGGAGCGGCGATGCGCAAAGGGGCGTGGGAGCAGCGACCCCGGACGAGGGAGGGAGGGTCCCGCGACGGCGACGCACCAGTAGATCTTGGCAGCCGACACTGTGAGGGTGCAGCAGGGTCAGTGTGGGAGCTGCCTGAGTGTACAGGGAGAGGCACGCACTGTTTGTAGAGTTGGTGGAGAGAGAGGGAGCGAGGGACGGCCGGCCTTCGCCTCGTCGGCACATCCGCGGGCGAGCTTCCTTCGTCCCGACGTGCAGCTCGCCCCTCTGCAGCCACGCTGGCCTACTCAGTGCATCCACACCGACTGACTCGGCGGCTTCAGCCCAGAGCTGCACCGCCTCGAGGCGCTCTTTCTCTCGCTCTCCTCGTTCCACCTCGGACCTCACCCTCGCTCCCCTCAAATGGCGCCTTGCACGGCCTCGGTCAAGCTCGCCGCTTCGTCAGGGCCGCTGGAATGCTGCTCTGCTCGGTTACGGCTTCCTTTCTCGCCCCTACGAGAGCCGGGCGGTCGTCAGGTGCCGCTCGACCCTGGCGGCGAGCCTCTCGAGCGGTCCTCTTCACCCACAGTCGCCCGCTCGTCTTGCTCAGCCGCCTCACCAGCGAGACAGTCGGTATCTGCAGATCGTCGAGCGGCTCTCGCCTCGCTCGAGGCCTGTGCTGCGCTCCTCGTGCGGCGAAACCGAGCGCGGTCGGCGTCTACTCGCTCTCTACGACGTTCGCGCGTGCAGGCCGGGTCCTGCTCCTCGCCGACCGCTTTGTACATGCTCCTTTTCGCGCCGCAGTGCAGGCGGTGCGAGGGACAGGCCCAGGCAGGCGCTGCACGCTCTCTCCGCGCTTTGCCGCTTCGACCTCGCTCGTCACGCCCTCGGCTCTGATTCGCAGCGCTTCTTCGATGTTGCTCGGGATCGTACGTGCGGCGAGCAGCGTGGCCGAGTCGTTCAGCTGGAGGAGGAGAGCCTGAGAGACCGGCTCGAGCGGCGGGTGGTGCGGCGAAAAGGCGTCGACCTCGGCGGGTTGCGGATGGTGCCGTACGACCACGAGCTAGTACTCGTACTGACGACGAGCAGGTTGTGGAAGCTCCCGGTGCTGTTGTCGAGGTCGAGCGGCATTTTCGGCCGGCCGCGAATCCGGACGAGGCGAGCCACCCGCCGCCTCTCTCTTTCGAGCTCTTCCTCACCTCCTACGACCTCGGGCAGCTGTCGGCGCGCCTCCAACACCCTCACAGCACCTCTACCGCCGCCCACGTCCACCTCGAACGCGTCCGCACCCGCTTGCGACCTCCCTCATCTTCATCAACCCCAAATCCTCGACCGCCTTCCCTCCCTTGACCATGTCGTTCCAGCTCTCGATGGACTGCCAGAAGCGCGGCAGGGACGACTACGAGCAAGAGGTGTCGCCCTCGAAGCGCAGCAGGGTGCGTACGAGCTCTCCTCTCCTCCCCCCCTCCCCTCGTCCTCCCCTTCCGCCCGCCGGCGCTGCTCCTCCCGCCGGTCTCACCTGCCGAGTTGGGCAGCCGAGCCTCGACCAGCGTGCCCCTTCGTACCCTGTGCACCCGCTGATCTCTCTGCTCGTGTCTGGACCGCTCGCAGACGTTCGCCGTCGTCGAGGCCCCGGTCGCCCTCCCGACTCCGGTCCCCACCCCCATCGGCACGACGCTCGCCCAGCAGCAGCAGCGCGCCCTCGAGGCCATGGTCGGCGGCGCGCTCGAGACGCAGGACGTCGAGATGGGCAGCGACGCCGACGCGAGCCTGTCGAGCAACCCGCTGCACCCGTGGACGGCCGCGCCGGGCATGGTCGCGAGCCGCTCGCTGTCGGGCTCGTCGTGCGCGAGCTCGTCCATGCCGACGACGCCGCTCGACCTCCCTTTCCACGACCAGTGGATGCCCGACGGCGCGGCGCAGGCGCAGTCGCTCTCGGGCGCGTTCGCCGCCCAGCAGCAGCAGCAGCACAAGCCGGCCTACCCGTCGACGTCCAACCCGACCTCGTTCACCGACATGAACGGCGCCACGACCTTCTTCTCCTCGTCACCGCCGCTGTCGCTCTACCCTCCCCCTCCTCCAACCCCGACCGCCGGCGCCTTTCCCCGCGCCAACCCGATGGACTTTCCCGCGCACGCGTGGTCCGCCGCGCACGACCAGCAGCAGCAGCAGGCGCAGTCGAGCCCGACCAAGGCGACGGGCGTCATGCGCATGGAGCCGAGCATGGGCGCCGGCGCCGCCGTGCCGCGCGACGAGCGCGTGCGCGAGCTCGACATGCCGTCGTACGGGTGGGACGTGCCGCGCCAAGCGTCGACGCTCAACTTTGGCGGGCACATGATCTGAATCGCACGCCCGGGCGCGGGCGCGGGCAGGGCGTGCGGTGCGGGCGAGGCGGTCCGTGCGGCGGCGGCGAGGGGTGGGCGGGGCGCGGCGCTCAGGCGGTTCGAGGCGTGGATGCTCGTCTGAGCTCGTCCTCGCTGTCCGAGCGCTCGGCCATCGTCAAGTCCTTCCCTCCCCCACCTTACTCGCCTTCGACCTCGCTCGACCTCACCCTCGACCAACCCGGTCCCCTCCCTCTCTCCCGACCACCCTCGCCCTCGTCCTCGCCCTGCGACATCCGCACCCACACCTTCCACCTCTCCCTTGCTCGACGCACGCCTCGCAGGTCGTCGCGCTCGTCCACCTTTCCTCCCTCTCGCCTTTCCGTCCGCCCTGTTGTCGTCCCACCCTGTCCTCCTCGCCATCTCGTCCTCCTCGCGTCCCTCATCATCGACACTCCTCATCATCCTGCATCACCTCGGCTCGCTCCTTGTCACCCCTGTACGCCCCCGCTGTCCCCAAAAGCGGCTCTCGTCGCCGTCCTCCCTCCTCTCCGTCCCTCGTTCGTGCTCCCGGGTCTGTCTCCCCATCTTTCTCTCCTGCGGTGTAGTCCTCTGCCTTAGGTTTTCCGCAATCCATGGTCGCCCCAATCAAGCCTGAGCGAGAGAGAGCCAGCTACGTCTCCGCAGGCCGGGGCGACGCTCCGAGGCCGAACTTGGCCGATGCTCCCTCTCGCTCCTGCACTGAGCGCTTCGCCAGCCTCGCCAGGCTCTCGCGCACCATGCTGCGCACCTCTACCGCCACGGCCCGCACCCGCAGCCCTCGTGCTGGACCCTCCTCCCCCCTCGAGCTCCTCATCAGGCCGACCCGATCATTCTCGTCCTCCTCGACCGCTAGCAAACAGCAGCTCGTCATTCTCGGCTCGGGATGGGGCGGGTATGAGCTCTTGCGCAAGGTGGACCGGCGGCGGTACGACGTGACTGTCGGTGAGCCCGCTCTCCTCCTCGTCCTCCCACCTCCGACCTCGGCCCCACCGCTCGAGCGCGGATCCTCACCTCCCTCCTCACTACCCTCGCGACAGTCTCGCCCAACTCGTACTTTGCCTTCACGCCCCTCCTCGCCGGCGCAGCAGTCGGCACCATCGACTACAACTCGGCCCTCGAGAGCGTGCGAAACTACCCCGACGCGCGCTACTACCAGGCCTGGGCCGACAAGATCGACTTTGCCAACAAGCGGCTCACGGCCATGCCTGCGACGGGCTCGGCCCTGCGCAAGCGCCTCAACGCCGAGACGACCGACGAGTCGAGCGAGGCGCTCAAGCCCGCGACGAGCTTCCCTGGGTTCAAGCCGTTCGAGCTCAAGTGGGACAAGCTCGTCATTGCTGTCGGGTGCGTTCTCCTCCTCGCTCTTCTGCGTCGACGTGCGGCCGCTGACCTGGACGTGCTGCCCTTCCCTTCCCTCCTCCCTCGCTCCTCGCCATCTCCTCCCTACTGCTCGCTCTTCTTCCGGCGCCTCGACCTGGGCTCCCTCATCGACGCTGCGCCATCGACCTCGTAGCTGCTACTCGGCTACGTTCGGCGTGCCCGGCGTGAGCGCGCACGCCTACTTCCTCAAGGACGTCCGCGACGCCGCCAAGATCCGCCAGCGCATTCTCGAGTGCTTCGAGCTTGCGTGCCAGCCGACCGTCACCGACGAGCAGCGCAGGAACCTGCTGAACTTTGTCATCGTCGGAGGAGGACCCACAGGTGCGCTCCCCTCGCCCTTCCTCCCCTCCTCGTCCTCGTCGACGACCTGGCTCATGGGTCTCTCCCTCTCTCGCAGGCGTCGAGTTTGCCGGCGAGCTGCACGACTTCCTCACCTCGGACCTGGCGAGGGCCTACCCGCAACTCGTCGACCTGTGCAAGATGTGCGCACGCTCCTCCAGCTCAAAGTCGTCCTCTCGAGCCGGCTGACCCCGACCTTCTTCCCCTCTGCAGCTCGATCTACGACGTCGCGCCGGGCATCTTGGGCAGCTTCGACAAGTCGCTCCAACAGTACGCCGAGGACAAGTACGTGCGGCGCGGCATCGCCATCAAGGGCTCTCGGCACGTCGAGCGGGTCGACGAGGGCGTCCTTCACGTCAAGGAGGAGGGCGCCGTCAAGTTCGGCCTCGCCGTGTGGTCGACTGGGCTCGCCGCCAATCCGCTCATCGACTCGATCGACGAGCTCGCCAAGGACGACAAGACGCACAGCCTCAAGATCAACGACTCGTTCAACCCGACGACCAAGGACGGCAAGGTCATGTCGGACGTGTACTGCATCGGCGACGCGAGTGCGCTCGAGAACAAGCTCCCGCCGACGGCGCAGGGTGCGTTCCTCTCGCTCTTTCGCTCGCCGTCCCGGCGCACGGACCCCTTCTTCTCGACGGCCTTCCTGACCCTCCTCCCGCCTCGCTCCTCGCCCGCAGTCGCCTCGCAGGAGGCTGCATGGCTCGCACGCATCCTCAACGCCGAGGCCAAGCAGCGAGCACCGCCGGGCGCGTTCAAGTTCAACAACCAAGGGGTGAGCCTCTTCCTCCTCCTCCTCTTCTTCTTCCTCCCGCCTGCGCTCGCGCTGACAAGACGCCCTCCCTCTCCTCGCGCGCAGGCGATGGCGTACCTCGGCGGCTACTCGGCGATCGTCGACAGGAGCAACGCCGACGGCCCGCAAGGCGAGATCACCGGCCGCGCGGCGTGGGTTCTCTGGCGCTCGGCCTACCTCTACAAGTCCATGTCGTTCCGCAACATGGTGTCGCTGTGCTACCACTGGGCGGCGACGTGGTTCGGCGGGAGGAGGCTCAGCCGTTTCTAGCATAATTTAGATCGAGCCCGTGCCATATCATACCTTTCCTCCCTCTCGAGCCGAGCATCGAGAGCGCTCAGCAGCGAGAGTCTCTCCCTCCAATTGACAGAGCGACCGTAAAGAGCGCTTCCGAGCGAGAGAGCCTCTCGGAAGCGACGAGGAAGGCGAGCGAGAGACGAAGGAGAACGAGTGGCACAGGATGAGGAAGCACGCTGACCGCGAGGCCTGCAGGACGACGATCCCGCCGCACTCGCCCTCCGCCTACTGACCATCCAGGAGCTACGTGGAGGCCGACGGCGCCGAGCGAGCGACAGGGTACGACGGCGGGAGCGGCACGCACGCGACGACGATGCCGGCGACGGGGTTGGCGGTGCTGTTGTTTGCGAGGCGCCCTGCGTCGAGGCGCGCGTCGCGCTCGTTGGCTGGGAGGAAGAAGGTCGAGGCGGGGAGGTCGCGCAGGGACGGCTCGTGCTCGAGGGCGGTCGGCGAGGCGACCCACGAGAAGCGCCACAGCGAGATCCGGCTCGCGGCTTGGTGCGGCGGGCCCTCGAAAGGCTTGGAGAGGAGCGTGACATAGTCGTTGAAGCGGTAGTACGCGCTCTTGCGCGGCGACGGGTTGTCGAGGAGGGGAGTGACTGGGTCTGCGCGAGGTGTAGTTTGAGAAGGTCAGTGCGCGCGACGACGACAGCGAGCGAGCGAGCGAGGATGGCCGGCGCACTCATCATCGAGACCTTGTGGTTGCCGGGGCACGAGTCGCTCGTCGCGGCGATGTAGGCCTGCTGGTGCTGGCTCAACTCGCGGTCGGGCGGCCTCATGTTCGGCACGCCGCCGAGCACGCCCTCTTGCAGCGGGCCGACGCCTTTCCCTCGACCGTAGCGGTGATCCGCAGGGCGCATGATGATGTGGAACTTGTCGATGAGGCCTGCGCGCGGCGAGGAGTCAGTCCTCGGCGTGAAAAGCCGCTTCGGCGAAGAGGCTCGTGCGCACCAGGAGACGCCGCAACGCCCGGCGCAGGACCCGCGGAAACATCGACGTTCCACACGTTGTACGCGACAAAGTGGCCCGACGTCTCGGCGGTCGCGAACCAGTTCTCGAGGCGGCTGCAGAGGAGATCGAGGAAGGCGTCGGCGGCCACGGGCGGGTATCCGATCTCGACGACTGCGAGGAGGGGGAAAGGGTCAGCTGACTGCCGCTCGCGTCGTAGCACGAGAAGAGAGATGTGTACGCACGGTACTGAAAGAACTCTGCGTCGGCATGGATCGTGAAGGCGTAGCCCTTGGCCGCCTTGCCAGGAGGCGGTCGGCGCTTGGACCGCTTGTAGCCGGGATGGCCAGCGAGACGAACAGCCACGGTGCTCGAGAGCAGGTAGCCGGTCCTGGTCGCCATGTCGAGTAGGGCGAGCAAGAGCGTCGAGAGGAAGCCAACCTCGCGCGAGGCGAGCGGACGAGGCGAGCGAGCGCGGAGTTTCCGGCCTGCTCGCCGACGAGCACAGACAGGAGCTCTGTCAATCGAGCGGCGCCAGCTCCGCCGTCCGTCGGCTCCATAGAAGGAGCGACCGTGACGAACAGGGGCAAGGACCGGCGAGGCCCGAGCGCGAGCGTGCGGCGAACGCCTCGGCGAGCTCGAACGTCCGCCTGAGCGAACGACGGCTTTGTGATCGACCCGAAGCACCGAGCGAAGCGCAGGGCATGGCGCGAGGCGAGGAGGAAGAGCGAGAGGGGCGCGAGGACGGAGGAGGAGGAGAGAGAGCGTGAGCCGGCGATACTGCGGCCCGCGACTCGCACAGTGCAAATGCCGCGCGATCTGGCTCGGTACGGATCCCGATTCGAGACCAATCTGCGGCCCGCACGCCGTGGCGACGTCAGCCTTCCCCTCCCCCACACTCCGCTCCGCCGGTCTAGTTATCTCTCGCTCTCGCTCTCGCTTCACACGCACGATCAGCTTCAGCACGACCACCATGCCGCCCAAGACCGTCGTCAAGCCCATCCAAGAGGACAGCGTGGCCCAGCCGATGCCCGCCGGCGGTGCAGCGCCCATCAACGACAGCGAGGTCGTCGACGAGGGACCCGCCAACGCCAACATCCCCTCGTCGCAGCACGCCCAGTTCGACCGCTCGGGCACGCAGGACGCTCTGCGCGGCCAGGGCAACTCGGCCGCGCCGAGCTCGTCCTTGTCGCGCGAGAACCAGGCGCCCGTCGCGCGGGAGCAGAAGAAGGCGGCCGAGTTTGGGGACCAGTTTGGCGTCAGCGTCGAGGGCAAGGGCGACGGCGAGGGCTTCAAGACGACGAGCGCCAAGGAGGGCGAGCCGAGGGCGGGCAAGGTGCGCTCTCTCTCGCGCTCTCGGCGACGGCGGCTCCTCCCCGAGCGACTCCGTGCGCCCGTCGCGCGCAGGGACCGCTCGTGATGGACTGCGGCGACCCTTGCACCTTCACTGACTCGAGACGTATCCCGCAGGTCCACGCCGACAACCCAAACGCCAACCTCGTCGAGGCAGGCACGACCATGGCCGGCGACGCCGGCGCCGACTCGGGCGTGCGTCCCTCTCTCTCTCCTCTCGTTCATCGCTCTCCACCTCCTCCCTCTCGTGCTGACCGTCCTCGCCTCGCCCTCTCGCTGCACTGCGCTGACGAGCTCAGCTGCGCAACACAGATTGACGGGTCCGAGGAGGAAGGGACTGAGGGCGGCATGCGTGCGGCGATGGAGCCCAAGCCCAAGCTGTGACGTAGCGTCGCTCGAGCAGGATGTACATACCACGAGCGCTTTCTCAGTACGAGGCGAGCGGCGCGACGAGAGGGCCTTTGCGAGAGGCTGAGGACTGCGAGAGGAAGAGAGGTCCGAGCGCGTTGCAAAAGGGTCACGCTACGAGGAACGGAGGGGCGCGACTCGCTGAAGATATAGACGTCGAGGAGCTAGTGTCTGTGTCGAGATAGAGGGGACGGAGCAGGAGGCTGGCGAAACGAGGAGGACGAGTCGGCGGCGCGGGGTGCGAGCGGTCGAGGTCGCTCAGGCGCTGCAGGTGACGCTACCGCTCCGGGGACCAGACACAGGTCAGCTCACACTCTCGAGAAGGTGCACGTCTGAGAGCGAGAGGAGCGTGCGCGGCTCACTTGGGGTGCTTCCTCTTGAAGGCGGTGCACTCGGCGAGCGAGATGGGCGCGCCCTTGACCGACACGGTCGACGAGAACGACTTCTTGACGAGCTGCTTGGTGTAGTCGGTCACGACGCCGCCGTTGGTCCAGGTGCCGTCCGGGTTCTTGGCGAGGCCGCCGCAGAAGGCGTGGATGCGAGCTGCGCGAGGACGGAAGAGGAACGGGATCAGCGTCGAGCAGCTTCCTCCGCCTTGTGCACCGCTCGCGCTCGACGTTCCAAGGGGCTAGACTTACGTCCAGGCTGAAGCGGGTTGCCGTTGGCGTCCGAGAAGACGCACTGCGCAGAGGTTCGAGAGCGAGGGGTCAGCGTGGCGCTCGGCGTACGAGGAGCGCGAGAGACGCACGTCGAGCTGGTGGTGGCTACCGTAGTTGCCGATGGGTCCGACCTGTGGGTGGCACAGTAGTGAGCGGCTGCCGTTGAGCGAGCGAGCTGCGGAAGAGCTGGACGCACATAGGTCACGCACGCCGAGCGGAACTTCTTGCAGAACGTCTCCGTATTGGCGAACTTGCTCGTCGAGTGCTGCAAGGAGACAGATCCTGGGTCAGCGGGAGTTGCTCGGCGTGAGCTCGAGGCCGGAGGTCGAGGTGAATGGAGGGGAGGGGGTCGGGCTCGTCCCTGCCAGCGGAGAGGGGCGCGCAAAGGGCGTGAGCCAGGGCGCACCTGCAGAGTCCAGTCGCGAGTGAGGTCGACGTTGCCCTGGGAGAACTTGGCCGAGGCCTGGTCGACCGAGATGAGGGCGAAGACGAAGGCGACGAGGGCGGCGAGGGAGAAGGCGGTGCGCATGGTGGCGGTGGGCGAGCGAGCGTGGGTGGAACGAGTGACTGGTGGGGGAGATGCGAAGGTAGCAGAGAGCGAGTGAGAGGAAGAGGGACAAGAGGGAGCGAGGAGGAGGCGCGTGAACCGGCAACCGGCCGAGGCTCGTGCGCCTCGTCTCGCAGCCTCGCGTGTGGTTCTTCCAGCACCTCACCGTACTGTAGCTAGTCTTGACAGTGGCACACTCATTTTTGCGACCGCGAGCGAGCGAGGTTGAGGCTCGCGAGGTCGCGGACTCGGAGCGAGGCGAGACACGGCGAGCGCAAGCCTCGCCAGCGCCCTGCGTCGCTCGCGCGCGTGATAAGCACGGTCTGGGAGTCTGATCAAGCTGCACTGCATAGCCCGCGAGTGAGCGTGCGCGGTCGCGTCGGGCGGGAAACCCGCTCGAGAGGGAGGACGACGACGACGAGCGATCGGGCTCAGTTCCGCTCCACCGCCTCGTGCACAGCTGCACAGAGCACAGCAAGCACCGCACACCTCTAGCGCACCGCCAGAGCACGCGCTCCACTCGGCACCGCCTGCCGTTCCCACCCCGTCGTCGTCGTCTCGTCGTCGTCTCGTCGCGTCAACACCCAGCAACCTCCCCTGCGGCCAGCGAGCAAGGCCGTACCGTCGTGCTGCCCACCATACCTCCCCCTTCGACCCTGCGCACCCGCACCACCGCGACCCCACCACCGCGCATGCCCTCGTTCCCGCCAAAGAGCAGCCTCCCGACCCACCAGCTCCAGCCTCTCGCCCAGAACCAGGACCAGTCGGACGACGACGACGACAGCGACTTCAACATGCAGACCGGCACCTCGAGGCGCCAACCAGGCGACAAGGGCGACCGCTTCAGCTCGTCGCACCCGTTCCGCTCCCTCACCCCGAGGCGCATCGCCGCCATTGCCGCCGTCCTCATCGTCTGCATCTTCTTCTTCGGCAAGAGCAGCGGCGGCGGCCGCGACGGCTACCACTCGGCCGCCGTCGAGACCCTCAAGGCCGACGGCGTCGCGCCCAAGGAGGCCGCCGTCGAGGTCGACAAGCTCCCGTCGGGCTCGCCCCAGAAGCAGGAGAGCGCCTCGTCGCGCAAGTGCACCCCGCCGCCGGGCAAGAAGGCGACAACGTACGCCATCATGATCGACGCCGGCTCGACGGGCTCGCGCCTGCACATGTACACCTTCTCGCACTGCGACCCCAACCCCGAGGCGCTCCCCAAGCTCGAGGACGAGCTCTTCGTGACGACCAAGCCCGGCCTGTCGTCGTACAAGGGCAAGCCCGTCGACGCGGCCGAGTCGCTGCGCAGCCTCCTCCAGCAGGCCGTCGACGCCGTCCCCGAGAAGGAGCGCTCGTGCACGCCCATCGCTGTCAAGGCGACGGCCGGCCTGCGCCTCCTCGGCGCGAAGCAGAGCCAGGACATCCTCGACGAGGTCGAGCGCTGGCTCACGGACGAGTGGCCGTTCACCGTCGTCAAGGACGGCGTCGTCGTCATGGACGGCAAGGACGAGGGCGTGTACGCCTGGATCACCATCAACTTCGTGCGTCTCCTTCTCCTCTCTCTCGTACGTACGCCTAACGAGCTCTGCATCGAGACTGACTCGAGCTCTCGTCGCGCGCGCACAGCTCCTCGGCTTCATCGGGCCCGACCAGCCCGCGACGGCCGGCACCGCCGCCGTCATGGACCTCGGCGGCGCGTCGACCCAGATCGTGTTCGAGCCGATCTACGACCCGGGCTCGTCGGACAAGCTCGCGCCGGGCGACCACATCTACGAGCTCGACTTTGCCGGCAAGGACCACGTCCTGTACCAGCACTCGCACCTCGGGTACGGCCTCATGCAGGCGCGCCGCGCGCTGCACAACCTCGTCGCCTACTCGTACGTGTGGTCGTCGGCGCCCAAGGGCAAGCCCGTCGAGTGGGACGACCTCTCGACGCGCGACCGCATCCCCAACCCGTGCATGTTCAAGGGCGAGACCAAGAAGGTCAAGCTCGACCCGCCCGGCCGCGCCGAGAAGGAGGTGACCATGGTCGGCACCGGTGCGGGCTTCGAGGCGTGCAGGCGCATCATGGAGGTCATGATCAACAAGGACGCGGCGTGCGAGGAGCCGCCGTGCGCGTTCGCGGGCGTGTACCAGCCCCGCATGAGCGACGTCTTCTCGGCGGGCAAGGTCTGGGCGTGCGTCTTCCTCTCTCTTCTACGTCTCGCTCGTCTGCGCTGTACCTGCGCCGAGCGCGAGAGGCTGACGCACCTTCTCCCCCTTCTCGCTCGGCAGGCTGTCCTACTTCTACGACCGCATCGCGCCTCTCGGCCTCTCGTCGCCCTTCAGCATCTCGTCCCTGCGCCAACTCACGGCCGACGTCTGCTCGGGCCGCGACTCGAAGGCGTGGGCGCGCTTCAAGGGCAACGCCGAGGCGATCGAGGAGCTGAGCGACCGCCCCGAGTACTGCCTCGACCTCACGTTCATGTACTCGCTCCTCAGTCTCGGCTACGAGCTCGAGGAGGAGAGGCAGGTCTGGATGGGCAAGAAGGTCGGCGACGTCGAGCTTGGGTGGCGCGTCCCTCTCTTTCTCTCTCTTCCTCTTGCGCCTCTCTCTCTCCTGCCCCTGCCCCGCGGTCCCTGACTCTCCCCGCTCGTCTCGCAGGGCACTCGGCGCCGCACTCGCCATGGTCGAGGGCCACCTCAGCTGCCGCGCAGACTAGGCGCTCGGCGAGACGTCCTTGGGTCCGTGCGCCCGAGCGGGGTCGGGTTCGAGGAGGCGGCGGTCTCGAGGCTGCTGTAGCGAGCCATTCTTTCTCTGCATAGACGCGCATTTCCTTCTTTGTCTTTGGATCGAGCATGCTGCCGGTGCGCCGTCGCCCGTCCTCGTCGCGCTCGAGCCTCCTCTTCTCGCGCGCTACTCTTCCTGCACGCCGATCTCCGTCTAGCTCATAGGCTCAGCCTCTCTCGTCTCCCCCTTCCTCTGCACACATGCGCGAGCTCGAGGACTACGCCTCGAAGCTCGAGAGGAGAGCCCGACCTCGCCGTCAAGCTTGACCTTCTCAAGTGCGCTCAGGCCTCTTCCTCTCGCTCTCGCTCTCTCGGCAGCTTCCGAAGCGGAACGCTCTCGATCAAGCGCGCATAGCATTACTCACCACTTCTCCATACTCAGCATGTCCGTCTCCCACTCGTCAAGTACCTCGACCGCGGTCGACCGCCCCGCCTGAGCCCTCACTACCCACCACCTCCATGGCTCGACGCCCGTCTTCTCGCCGCGCAGGCGGCCGTCGGCCTCGCACAGGAAGAGGTAGTGGCGGTCGGGGCGGGCCGTCGTGTTGAGCCACTCGAGGAGCGTGAGCGAGGCGCGCTCAAGCGGCGAGGGCGAGGAGAGGCGGGAGAGGTAGCCGATGAGGGTGCGCTCGTGGCGCTGCACGAGCTCGGAAAAGAGGACGACGTCGGCAAAGTGGGAGACTGCGAGCGAGGAGGAGGCGAGTCAGCGAGGCGAGGCGGCTGCGGCACGAGGAAAGAGAGACAAGCCGACGCACCGAGGATGCGGATCTCGCGCGGCGCGTGGAGCATGACGTACGCCGTCTCGGGCTCACCGACGCTCCTGTCCTCGAAGAGCCACCGGACGACGTCGACCATGGCGAGGAAGCGGTCGTACACGGCGCGCGACAAGCTCGCGAAGCCGATCGCGCGCCCGGGCGAGCCGCCGCACGCCGCTCGGACCTCGACCTTGTCGGGCTGGTGCGAGAGGACGCTCGACGCGAGCCAGTCGGGCTCGATAAGGGTCGCGCTCATGCTGGAGAGGGCGGCGGTGTCGAGCGGCCAGAGGTCGGGCGGGCGGATCGAGGTGATGAGCTTGAGGACGAGGCGGTACAGGCCGAGGTTCCACATCGGCTCGACGGGGCGCTCGAGGAGGAGCGACTTGAAGTCGTGCTGCTTGAGGCCGCCGAGAGACGGCGAGAGGTCGAGTCGCGCAGCGTGCGGGCGGGTGGATGAGCCGCCGCGCCGCCGGTGCTCGAGCGCGCACGCCTGCCCTCCGACCTGCCGCCCTCGACTCGCCCACGCGCAGTCGTCGGCGGCGAAACATCTCTTCTCGCCGGCGCCGGGCGGTCCTCGGCGGTCGGGCTCGTCGCCGCCCGCCGACGAGGCGGCTCGGCCGCAAAGTCGAAGACGAGCCCGTCGCCGTCGTCGAGCGACACACGTGGCCCTTCCTCAGCCTCGCCTCGAGATGGCGACGTCGTCATCGTACAATCGTCGCCGCCTGCCCTGGCCCGATCGGCGGCCGCTGCTGCCGACGAGCGCCGATGCTTCTTGCCGCCTCGGCGACGGCGACCGCGCCCGCTCGTCCCGCCGCCGCCGCTCTGCACCGCTCGCGCCTGGTCGAGGGCGTCCCACCGGTCCGAGAGCGACATGCCGCCCGTCGGCGCCCGACTCGGGTTGCGCAAGCCGAGCTGCGCCTCGGGCTCGTGCGCGGTCGACGAGCGGCGCGGCGCCGGCGGCGGCGCCGCGCGGGGCGCAGCTGAGCCGTCCACGATGCGGCGCCGCTTCGAGTCGTGTGGGCCGGCGACGTTTTCGTCGAGGCGCTGGAGCGGGCTGGCGCTCGGTGGAGCGAAGCGCGGGCCGTGCGGGAGCGAGTCGGGCTCACGCTCGCGGTCGGACCTCGCCGAGGCGGGGCGGTCGACGAACGCCGGCGGCATCGACCGCATCGAGGCTCGACGAGGCTCGACGGCGCTGAGACGCGAGTCGGTGCGGGCGGGGAGCGAAGGCGACCGAGTGCGCCTGCGCGGGCTGCGCCGCCACCGCCCCTCGTCGCTCGCGCTCGTCGCAGCGTAGCGGGGCTCGCTCGGACCAGGGGCGCTCGAGGCAAAGGTCGAGGGCCCGAGGTCGTCGTCGTACAGGTGTGACGAGCGCGCGGCGGTCGACGGCGCCCAGCGCGACTCGGCGCCGCGCCGCTCGCTCCTACGTCTCGCACTCGGCGAGCGAGACCGCCTCGACCTCGACTCGATGCCGCTGCGCTTCTTTGTCGCACCACGACCGGGCTCGCGAGCCGTCTCGAGGAAAGGCGGGTCGTCGCGCGTCGCGGCCGTCGTCGACGACGAGCTGGGCGTCGCGGGGACGGCGTGCGTCTGCGGCGCGTCGCCGGCAGCTGGGCCAAAGAAGCTCGAGGCGACAGGGCGGCGCTGAGGCGGCGGGCTGAGCTCGAGGGACGGCAGAGGGGGTGTCGAGGCGGGCGGACGAGGACGAGGGCGAGGAGGAGAGACGGAGTGAGGGAGGGGCGGCGAGGCGGCGGGTGCGGCGGGCGCTTGAGCTGCGGCGAGAGCTGGTGGATCCAGATGGGCGTCTCCTGCGCCTGTCGAACGGGCTGAGGTGGCGAGGTCGGGCGGGGAGATGGCGGCGGCGGCGAGGGGCGAGGGCTCGAAGGGCGCGAAGAAGGAGAAGGGGTACGTGTCGGGCCAGGGAGGCATAGCTGCTGCTCTGCTGTGCAGTACTGGCGAGCCTGCAGCTGGCGGGAGAGCGCGGCGGGGGAGGACAAGGGAGGAGGAGCCGGCGGGCGAAGCACGCGCCTCGTCCTCCCCGCACTCACGCTCCTCCGCCCAAAGCCGCTGACAAGCTTGTGAGCAAGTGTGCCACAGGTCAAGACGAAGCAGCACCGCTTGCAGGGACGAGAGAGCAAGGAGGGCGAGATGAGAGCGCACGGACCTCGTCTCGAGAGGTGGAAAGCTCGCTCTCCTCCTCGCAACTTGCTCTCGCGCGACGCCTCGTGGAAGCCTCCTCAAGCGCTCTTGCACTCTCCTCGCACCGCTACGACGGCCACCCCTCGCGCCTCACGACGTCCCTCTCCCACTCGTCGAGCTCGCGCTCGCTCCTCTGCGCCCCTCCCGGCCCCGGCGGCGCGAGCCACGCCTCCCACCCGGCCTCCCTCCCCGCGCCACGCCTCGGTCGCCCGCGCCGGTCGATGAAGAACCGGTACCGCCGCTCGGGCGGGGCGTCGGCGCGCTGGAACCAGCGCAGGAGGACGAGGGCGGCGTGCTCGCGCGGCGAGGGCGACGTGTGGCGCGAGAGGTACCGGGTGAGGTCCCCCTCG
The DNA here is from genome assembly GCA_920104245.2 of Rhodotorula babjevae. Classification (NCBI taxonomy): domain Eukaryota; kingdom Fungi; phylum Basidiomycota; class Microbotryomycetes; order Sporidiobolales; family Sporidiobolaceae; genus Rhodotorula; species Rhodotorula babjevae. Next base: position 365,596 of record CAKKSZ020000009.1, on the reverse strand, counting down.
GCGATGCGGCGCAGGATCGAGTAGCGCTGCGTGGCGGCGAGGGTGCGGACTGTGTGGCGAGAGGGTGGACGAGGGGAGGATGGGAAGAGAGGGTCAGGATCGTGTACTCGCTCCCGCGAGGCGAGATGGGGGGGCGAGACGAGGGTGAGGAAGGACAGCGAGATGCACTGATCATGAAGACGGCGAGGGGCGCCGTGAGGATCATGCCCGCGACATGTGCGAGCGAGAGCGAGTCGTCGTCCCAGATCCACCGCATGACGTCGAGCATGGCGACGAGCTTGGCCATGAGGTCGGGCCCTGCGCGCTCGGCGGCCCTCGAGCGGTTGAGCGGCGCCCTGCGCCGAAAGACGTCCTGGTTGGGCGCGCACGAGCGGATCTCGCGCAGGATGCTCGGCGAGTCGTCGTCGACGCGGAGGCGGTCCGGGCGCCCGCTCCACAGGTGCGGAGGCGAGGCGCTCATGGCGAAGGCGATGAAGGTCTCGCAGAAGATGGACGACCACGCGGGCGCGATGGGCTCGTTGCGGAGGTAGGGCGCGTAGTAGGAGAAGTGGAGGCCGGACAGCTTGGGCTTGAGGGCGCCCGGCGAGAACTCGTCGGGAAGGGCGAGCTCGGGGTCGGGTGCCGTCGACGACCTGCGTCGCTAGCTCGGCGTGCGCCGCTCGTCCTGCTGCTCTGTCGCACGCGCGGCAGGAGGACGGCTCGACGACCTGGAAGCGCGCCCGTCGCCGTCGCCGCCGAGGTCTCGGCGCGGCTCGGTGTGGTCCTGCGCGCTCCCCAATGTCGTTGCCGCACCAACCGCGTCGACGTCAGGGCGCACCCGAGGGCGCTTGCGCGGGTCGGTCGCCTTGTCGTCGCGAACCTGGTCCGGCGACGAGCTCGGCCGCTTGGACGGGGCCGAGCGGGACAAGTGGTCGACCTGGACCGTGTCGGCGAGGACCTTGGGCGAGGTTGCCCGGCGCGGCGAGTGCGAGGGTGGCGGCTGGCCCTGCGTGACCGTGTTCGAGGGTGGGCGCGAGGAAGAGGAGGACGAGGTCGAGGCGAGGGGGAAGTAGGAGCTGATGGGGCGGCCTGGGTCGATGCTGAAGGACAAGGGGTAGCGTGTGGCCCAGTCCATGGTGCGCAGGGTGCTGTCGGCGTGTCGAGCGTGGACGAGGCGGAGGAGGAGCAAGGGGCGGTGCAGCCGGGTCCCCTTGTCGTTGAGGCGCGGTGCTGACGCGGGCTCGGGGCGTGTCACGGGCTGCTTAGAGCTGCGTGAGCTAGCTGGTGCGCTGCCTGGCGGGGTTTGGCGAGCGTGCGAGGAAGGACCGAGGGAGACGACCGCCTCGAGCTGATGAAGCTCTCCTCCTCGTCCCACCTCGACTCGGACGGACAGAGGCCATGGCTGCCACTCCGACATCACCATCGACCAAGCGCACCTCGCCCGCACCACTCGACACGCCCGCCGCTCGTCCCCTCAAGCTCCCCCGCCTCGTCCCCACCGCGACTCCGTCCGCCCTCCTGCCCACCCTCACGCGCGAGCCCCAGATGCGCACACCGAAACTCGCAGCCCTCTTCAAGAAGCCCCACGAGCGCGACCCGGCACCCATGCGCCACCAGGAGGCCTCGTTCGTCGACACCCACTTTGACGTCGAGGATGCCGCAGCCTGTCCGTCCCTCGTCTCGCTCTACCTCCTGCACGAGCACAGTCGACTCACCGGTGTACCCACTACGCAGACCAGGACGCGCTCCTCATCCTCGAGGGCATCCAGAACCGCCTCAACCACCTCACCACGTCCGTCCTCCTGCTCCCTCTTTCCCTCTCGACCTCGCTAACCCGTGCTCCCTGCACCCCAACAGCCACCAAGTCCGCCTCCTCATCTCGCTCGCCCTCTTCCCCCAGCTCTTCAAGCCGCCGACGCAGCACTCGGCCAACAACTTCGCGTCGCGCTCGGCCGGCTCGTCCTCGACCTCATCGCGCACCGCCCTCCTCGCCACGTCCGACGACCCGCTCGCGCCGACCCACCGCCGCCTGCGAGAGCTCGCCTGCGCCCTCCTCGCCGATGCCCTCGACGCGCACGGCGGCGCAGAGCTCGTCGGCGAGGCCATCGCCGGGTACGGCATGCCCTCGCGCGACGACGTCGCGCCCTCGTCGTCGCCGGCGGCCCTCGACGACTCGCGCGACACGCCTGCGCGCAAAAAGCTCAAGGCCGCCCCGAGCAAGGGCAAGGGCAAGGCGCGCGCCCTCGGCGCAGGGCTCCTCGCTGCTGCCGCCGCCGACGACGACGCGCACGACGGCGACGACGCGCTGTCGCTCGCTGCGAACCGCATTCTGAGCGACGCGGCCGACCTGTGGGACGTGCTCGGCGGGACGACGGCGCGGCGCGAGCGCGTCAGGAGCGCTCGGCGCCCCGTGCTCGAGGTCGGCGGGTGGGACCTCGTTGCGGTGCTCGTCGCGGCGTGGGAGAACGAGGCCGAGCGCAAGGCGGCGGCTGCACGAGCGCAAGGTGTCGGTGCGTCCGCCCTCTTTCTCTCCTCTCTGCCGCCCGACGCACGGACCGTCTTGTCCTGACCTATTCGGCCCTCCCTCTCGCCGCATCCGCAGACTCGCCCGAGCCGCTCAGCCTCTTGCGCCAGTTCAAGCCGAGCGCGTCGACGAGTGCGGCCCGCCAGCTGTCGCCCAAGGCGCTCGACGTCGTCTTCTGGCCGTTCGTGCACGGATCGACGTCGGAAGACGGCGAGGAGGACGAGGAGGACGACGAGGGGTCGGCGAGCGAGGGCGGCAGCGCAGCAGGGCGGCGGAAGACCAAGGCCGAGCGGGACCGGGCGGCCAAGGAGCGTGCAGAGGAGGACGGGACGAGCCTCGAGGTCAAGCGGCAGGTCGGCGTCCGACTGCTCAAGCTCGTGTGTCTCTCTCGCGCTCGCCCCTTTACTAGAGCACCTGCTGACGCTCACGGTGTACACAGATCGGCGACGCGGCGGTGCAAGGGTACCTCGATGGCGAGCCGACGGTGTCGGACCTCGTGCAGCGGATGAAGGCGCTCGCGCAGGACGACTTTGTCGCCCTCGTCGAGGTGCGTCCCTCACTCTCTCGTGCTCTTCGTCATCTCGTCCTCGCTGACGCCTCGAGCCAAACAGCTCCTCGCCGACGTCCCGACCGCCCACGTCTTCACGACGCGCCTCTTCGCCGCCTACCTCGAGACGCACGCGCACCCGCCCGCGACCGTCGCGCAGTACCGCCCCTCCTTCACCGCCAACGCCCCCTCCTCGCAGCCCATCTCGCCCCGCAAGCTCTCGGCCACGACCTCGCTCTCCAAGCTCAACCCGTCCTCCTCCGCCTCGTCCTCCTCTGCCGCTCACCCCGCGCCCGCCCACTCGGCCTACTGGCGCATCCCGACCCTCGCGCACCCCGCGCGGCTCGTCGACCTCGCGCTGCGCGTCCCGAGGGACGTCCCGCTCGGCGCCGCCGCTGCGGGCGCCGCCGCGAGCGCGGGAAAGCTCAAGGACAAGGCGCGCGCCGGGCTCTCGCGCCGGGCGCAGCTCGAGGCGAGCCGGTTCGAGATCGTCAAGGAGGCGGTGGTGGAGCTCGTCGTGCAGCGGGCGCGGCGGGAGGCGGAGGAGGGCGAGCGGCGAGACGGTCGGGAGGAGGAGGAGGAGGAGGTCTTGCGGCGAGTTCGCGCGGCGGTCGAGCGCGTCGAGGACCTCGTGCGCGCGGCAGGTGGGACGGACGAGTAGGTGCAGGCGGGTGCGATGTTAGCGTCGCGCCGTGGCTCCTGGGCGGCGGGCGTGTCCTACTCGGCGCGCAGGAGCGCACGGACCTCGGCTCTTCGGCTCGCCCTCCGCCGCTCGCCTCAGCTTCTCGCCCTCCCTCGAGCTTCTCATCTCGCCCTCAGCAGCCTCTCGACGCCCTCCGACCGCCTCGACGGCCCCTCTCGACCTAGCGCACGTGACCCGGCAACTCGTCGTCGCTCCGGCGTCTTTCGGCCGGCGCTCTCGGACCGCGGTCTCGCGGCCGACATTCGTCCGCCGCAGGTCGCTAGCGCGACGCCCAAGGTGGCGCACTGCGTCGCTCTAGCGTGCAGCTGATCGAGCGTGCGGGGACGAGGCGGGGCGTCGTTCTGCCGGCGGGGACGATGGACGAGGAGGAGGGAGTGAGCGACGACGAGAGGGCGGCTTTCTCTCGCTTCTCTGCGTCTCTCCAGCTCTTCCAGCATGCTCTTCCCGACGCTCTCGACTGCGCTTCTCGCGCTCGCCTCGCTCGCGTCGGCCAAGCCCGTCGTCGCCGCCTCGTCGACCCACGCCGCCGGCGCCGGCGCCGCAGGGTCTTCCTCGTCCACCTCGACGGTCCCAGCGGCGCCAGGCTTCAAGTGGCTGTACACGGCCATGGTGCTGTGCCCGGCAAACGTCATGCCCAACGTGACGAGCCCGCAGGGCGTGCGCAAGGCGATTCCCATCGTCGGCGGCAACGTGACGATGGCCGACGGCAGCGAGTGGAAGATCCGTGACCTGGGCGCAGACTGGGGCGTGCGTCCTCTCCTCTCCTGCGTCTCGTCGGTGCCGCTCGAGACGAGCCGAGCTGACTGGTCCTCCCCTTCTCCTCCTCCTCTTTCCCCTCGCTCGGCTCGATTCGCTCGGCCTCCTCTCCCCTCCCTCGACACCTCGACAGACGGTCGACCCTCGCACGGGCATCTTCACGGCCGACACGCGCTACAACGCCTACAACTCCAAGGGCGACGACCTCTTCTTTCAGACGTCGGGCCCAGGTCAAGCTGCCGGCGGCCTGCATCTGCGCGCCAAGATCGAGACGGGCAGCGAGGAGTACTACTGGCTCAATCATGTCGTCGGTGCGTGCCTCCTGCACTCGCCCTCGACGTCGAGAGCGAGCAAGCTGACGAGCGAGGACGACGGGTCCGTGCGCAGCGGTCGGCATCCTGAACAACCTCGGCGCCGATGCCAAGAACGTCTCGACGCTCCGCATCGACGTCTTTAACGTGCGTTCCTGCCTTCTCTGGACGCCGCAGAGGAGGTGTGAGCGAAGGAGCAAGCGCCTCGAGGATCTGCGCGGGCTGACCTTCTCGATCTCGCGCCTCGCTCCGCACGCAGTTCGACGACGACCGCAACGCGACCAACACCAAGCTCTTGTTCTAGAGCGCCTCTTCTGAGCTGAGCGGCGACTCGCTGTCTGCAACGAGCTTACCGCATAACGACCCGAGAGCAGGGTGGCGAGGACGCGCACGAGCTCTCTTTCCCTTGCTCGACCGGGTCATCGGCCGCAGAGACAGCTGAGTACGATGCGCTCGAGAGGATGCAAGCAGCAGAGCGTGCGCGGTCGTGCAGCAGCCGGGAGAAGGGTGTCGAGCGGGTTGGTCGCGACGAGAGGCTCAAGCGCTGTCATTTCCCTGTGGCTTCGGCAAGAGGTCGGGCAGCCTTACGAGTAGCTAGTCGAGTCGTGCATGGCCGCCCAGCTCCACCCGACAGGCGCGAGCGGGCGCAGAGTCAAAGGAACGTCCGCCCGCTTGCTCCGGCCTGGGCTCGCCCTCTGCTCCGCTCTCCTCCCGCCCCGCCCCTCAGCCCGCTCAGCCAGCTACAGAGCCGTGGCCATGTCGTTCACCCTGCTGCGACGCCGCACCGCCCAGGCCCTCGGCCAGCAGCAGCACCGCGCCGCCTACTCGACCCCGTCCTCGCCGGCTCTCGCCCAGGGACCGCACAAGACCGAGTCGTCGACGGCCGCGAGCGACTACAAGGTGGCGCACCCGAAGCGCAGGCCGCCGCCCCTCCCCGTCATCGACCCGCCCCAGTGGAGCGCGCAGCAGGCCGTCGACAACATCCTCTACAACAGCGAGTCTCGTCCTCCTCCTCGCTCATCTCTCCCTTTGCGCCAGGGTGCTGACCAGCACGATGCCCGCACACAGCTCCCCCTCCTTCCCTCCAGCCCTTCACCCGCCACACCCTCAACTGCCTCGTCCAGAACGAGCCCGGTGTCCTGTCGCGCGTGTCCGGCATCCTCGCCGCCCGCGGCTTCAACATTGACTCGCTCGTCGTGTGCGCAACCGAGATCGAGGACCTGTCGCGCATGTGCATCGTCCTGCGCGGTCAGGACGGCGTCATCGAGCAGGCGAGGCGGCAGCTCGAGGACCTCGTGCGTCTCCCTCCCCCTCCTCTCTCGCTCTGTCTTCAAGTGCTGACGCCGTCTCGTCCCTCCTACAGGTCCCCGTCTGGGCCGTCCTCGACTACACGCGCACGCGCACCATTGAGCGCGAGCTCCTCCTCGCCAAGATCTCGATCCTCGGGCCCGAGTACTTCGAGGACCAGCTCGCCAACAAGGGCCCCGACATCCTCCCCGCGACCGAGGGCGCCGAGGAGGGCTCGCCCGTCAAGCAGCACATCGACAACACGCACCGCGCGACGAGCGAGATCCACCCGCGCGTCGACGTCGACCAGCAGGCGCAGCGCCTGTCGCCGTCCGAGGCGCTCCGCATGAAGCACACGCACCTGAGCGGCCTCCGGCTCCTCGCCGAGCAGTTTGGCGGCAAGCTCGTCGACATCAGCAACGAGAGCGTCATCGTCGAGATGACGGGCAAGACGCAGCGCGTCGACGCTTTCCTCAAGCTCGTCCGGCCCTACGGCATCCTCGAGGCGGCCCGCACCGGCCTCATGGTCATGCCCCGCGGTACGGCCTCCTTCCTCTTCCTCGTGCGCCTCGACCGAGCCCACGCTGACTCGCTCCCCGTCACTGCGCGCAGCGCCGATCTCGTCGCCCTGGTCCGGCATGGCCGACGACGGCGTCGCCGAGGAGGCAGAGGCGTTCGACGCGTCGCTCCTCCCGCCCGGCTAGAGCCTCTCCAAAAACGTGAGCGGCGCCTCTCTCTCGCTCTCGCTCTCGCTCAGTGCGGCGAGACCAAGCTAGAGCCGCACGACTGACGCTCCTCCCCCTCGCGCTTGCAGCTCCCGGCATTTCCCTCTCGAGGCCGTCTGTGCACGAGGCGTGTGCGCCATGTCGAGTAGCGCAACTGTATCCATCTTTTGTTCTCACTCAGCTCGAATCGTGCGAGAGAGATGATTGAGAGGCCCGAGCGCGAGCGAGAGCGGGGGTCTGTGCGCACGGTCCCTCTCCTCGGCCGGATCGCCCCGAGACGCCGTCTCTCGCACAGTCGCAGCGCGCTCGAGGAAATCAACGACGACGTGGTACTGCGTGCTGGTGCTAAGGAGAGAAAGAGAAGGTAGTGGTACAACGAGTGGGCTCGAGCCAGCCGAGCGCTCCCCTCCTCCCTCCTCCCCTCGGTCCCGCTCCGCCACGCCCTCTCTCCGCTACCACGCGAGCCACGCGAGGACGCCCTTGGGGTAGCGCCTGTTGACCGCCTTGCGCGCCTCGTCGAGGAGGAGGATGCCGGCGCCGTACGACAGCGGGAGGAAGAAGTACTCGACGGGAATGCCGCGTGTGCCGAACGTGCGCTGGAAGAAGGGGACGTAGTGGAAGAAGCTACGAGGCATGAAGAGCGTCAGGAGAGGCTCGAGCGACAGAGGAAGAGGGAGAGAGGGCGACGCACATGCCGATGAGGAGCGAGCAGGCCATAGCGCCGAAGAGGCGCCAGTTGCGCGTCCGAGGGTTGAAGAGCGGGTCTTGCTGCAGGATCGACAGGCGCCTCGTCCTCGTCGCGAGGAGCGACGCGAACTGGCAGACGACGAGGTTCCAGAAGTAGATGGACTGCGCGACGTTGGTCGCCTCGGCCATGAGGTCGGGGTCGACGTCGTACCCGCCGTACTTGAGCCACAGCGCCGAGAACCGGATGCCGCGACGGTGGAAGCCGAAGTAAAAAGCGCCGACCATGGACGTAAGCGACTCGAGGAGGCCGAGGAACGAGTAGGCGTGGAGGAGGAGGCGCCAGTTTGCGAGGCGGTCCTTTTTGCGGTCGCGTGGCGGGCGCGTGAGGAGGTCGGCCTCGGGCGCCTCGTAGCACAGGCTGAGCGCTGGCAAGACGTCGGTGCACGCGCAGATGATGATCATCTGGATGCTGCTGAGCGCTTGAGGGAGGCCGAAGAAGACGTTGAGGAGGACGGGCTGCGGAGAGCGGCGGCGAGGTCAGCACGTCGCTCCCTGACACCTCCTCGTTCCAGAAGGGACGCACCATGAGCTCGGAGAAGGAGCCAGCAGGGAGGAGGTAGAGGATGCTCTTCTTGAGATTGTCGAAGCAAAGGCGGCCCGACTCGATGCCGGCGACGATGGCCGAAAAGTCGTCGAGGAGGACGAGATCGGCAGCTGCAGGGGTCCGTGAGAGCGTCGGTGGGATCGAGGAGAGGACGAGGGCGAGGAAGACAGCGAGGAGGAGGTCAGGAACCGGATTGAGAAGGTCGAGAAGGGGGACGTGCACGGACCCTCCATCGCCACCTCGGACCCTCCCGCGACCGCGACGCCGACGTCCGCCTGCTTGAGCGCTGCGCTGTCGTTGACGCCGTCGCCGGTGACAGCGACCGTCTCGCCGGCGGCCTGGAAGCGCTTGACGATCTGGAGCTTTTGTTGAGGCGACGTGCGGGCAAAGACGATCTCGTCGAACTGTCGCAGGGGACAGGCAGCCGTCAGCTCGGCGCAGAATGCAGCTCGGGTCGACATGCTCGTCGAGGAGGCTGCGACATCGAGCGCACCTTGAGGACCTCGCCCCACTGTGCCTCCGTCAGCGTGAGCATCTCGGGCCCGCTCAGGACGAGCGCCGTCTTGACCTGGCTCGCGCCCTCGCCGTCGACGATCGACGCCTTCTCCTTGTCGTCGGTGACGAGCGAGAGCTGCTGGACCGTCTTGACCGACTCGGGCGGCGCCGTGATGATGCCGACCTGGCGGGCAATGGCGGCGGCCGTGAGCGCAAAGTCGCCCGTGACTGCAGACAATGACGCAGAGTCAGCGAAAGGACAGGGAGAAGGTGAGGAGACAGAGCGCACCCATCAGGAAGCGGATGCCGGCGGCGCGGCAGGTCGCGACCGTCTCCTGCGTGTCGTGCTTGGGCGGGTCGACGAGCGCGATGAGCCCGACGACCGTGAGGCTCTCAACGAGGGCGGTGAGCTTGTCCTCCTCGGTGCCGATGAGGTCGGCCGTGTGCTTGGGCAGGACGGCCCGCTTGGCAAAGAGGAGGACGCGCTGGCCGAGTGCGGCGTAGCGCGACTGGAGGGCGACGAGGGAGGCTGCGGCGTCGGCCGTGAAGGGCTCGACGGACCCGTCGGTGCGCAGGATTGACGAGCAGCGAGGCATGAGGACGTCGGGAGCACCTGCGAGCGCGAGAGTTAGCCTTCTCAAGTGGAAGGGGCTCGAGCGCGAGGCGAGGTAGACGCACCCTTGACGAGGAGGACCTGGTTGCTGTACTCGTCGCCGTCGAAGAGCGCCGGGAGCGCTGCTGCCGAGGCGTGAGCGGGCGCACAGAGCTTGACGGCGAACTTGTTCTTCGAGTTGAACGCGAGCTTCTGCTTCTCGACGACGGCCTTGCGGACCGACGAGACCGACGAGACCGACTCGGCAAAGCGAAGCAGGCCCGTGTCTGAGAGCGTCGATGAGGAAGAAGGGTCAGCACAGCTGCTCGGACCGCGAGGAGAAGGAGGAAGAGAGGGAGCGCACCGGTGGCGTCGCCGATGATCTTGCGCGCCTCGAGCGGCAGCTCGTGCCCGTCACCAGCGACAAAGTCGGCGTCGTTGCAGATGGCGGAGATGGCGACGACCTGGTTGAGCGCCGGCTGCGTCGGGTTGGCGGCGTCGCCCGAGATGCGGCGGGCGTCGGCGGCGGCGAACGACGAGGTGCCAACGCTGAGGCTGACGACCGACATGCGGTTCTGGGTGAGGGTGCCGGTCTTGTCCGAGGCGAGGACCGAGACGGCGCCGAGCGACTCGACCGTCGTGAGCGACTTGCAGAGGATGCCCTTTTGCCGCATTTTGTTGGCGATGACGGTGAGCGACATGGTGACGCAGAAGGGCAGGCCCTCGGGGATGAAGGCGACGGCGACCGAGACGCAGTCGATGATGAGGACGGGGACCGTGATGAAGCCCGGGTGCGCGACTCGGAGCCAGGCTGCCCAGAGAACTGCAGGAGGTCGGGGATCGTCAGCGCCGAGCCGCTGCGTCGACAGACAGGGAGAAGACGCACTGATGATCAGGACGACGACGAGAGCAGCGAGAGAGGCGATGATGGTGACGAAGTGGCGGATCTCGACCTCGAGAGTCGACGGGAGAGGGCGAGAACGGCCAGCCGCTTTTGCGATGCGGCCGAAGACGGTCGTGTCGCCGCTGCCGACGACGATGCCGACAGCAGTTCCCTCGGTGCAGAGCGTGCCCTGCAGAGCCACGTTGCGAGACTCGAGGCTGTCGTAGGCGGTCGAGGAGGGAGCGAGAGCGAGGAAAAGGGAAGAGGGTCAGCGACGAGCGAGTGCGAGAAGAGGCCGACAGCGACGCACAAGTTGTCCTCGGTCTTCTCGACGGTGGCGCCGACAGGAAGGCTCTCGCCCGTCAGGATGGAGCGGTCGAAGCGGCAGTCGGGCGAGACCTCGATGAGGCGCAGGTCGGCCGGCACCTTGAGGCCCATCTTGACGAGGCAGACGTCGCCCTTGACAAGCTCGGCGGCGGCGAGTCTGCAGAGTATCCGAGAATCAGCCTCGAGAAGGCGGAGGAGGAAGGATGAAGGACGCACTCGACGACGGCGCCGTCTCGGCGGCAGAAGACCGTGGTCGGCAGGACGCTAGCGATGGACGACATCGTCCTCGTCGTCTTGTAGTCCTGCAGCGCGTTGAAGAACGCCTGTAGGATGACGACGAGGAGCAGAACGACAGCGAGGGCGAGGTTGGCGACGGCGGGGTTGGGGTCGCCGAGAGGGCGCCAGGCGATGAAGCAGAGGACGCTGGCGACGAAGAGGAGCGAGCCGAAGCCCGAAAAGAAGTAGAAGAAGATCTTGCGAGGCCAGTTGACGCGGGCGGGCGTGATGACGTTGCGGCCGTCGGACGAGAGGCGGCGGGCGACGACCTGGTTGTCGAGGCCGGCTTGAGGAGCGACGCCGAGACGTTGCGCGACCTCGTCGGGGCTGAGGGCGTGCCAGTCGAGCGAGGCGAGGTCGTCGAGGTCCTTACTCTTCTTCGCGGGCGGGAACGTCGCTTTGGGAGCGGCGCGGCTCTCGGTGACCTGGATCCTGTGGATGGGCTCGAGCGGCGTCAGCTTCGTCTCGACCGAGAGCTCAGGTCGGGGGCGGCAGACTCACGAGAGGGTGCGGAAGTCGACCGGAATGCGGACGTGAGGGCGAACCCGGACGCCCGAGCCCTGACTCGCGATGGTGTCGAAGCGGCGCAGGGTGCGGCCGTGGCTCGCCGGCGCCTGGACCCTCAAAGTCGGCATTGGGCGGTAGGAGCTCGTCGAGGAGCGAGACGTGACCGACTCGAGGTCGCCCGCCTTGTGGTCGGACATGGCGGCGAGGACTGGCGGCGAGGTCGAGGTTGAGGACGAGGTCGCGGGCGGGAGGAGGGTGGGAAAGTCGGGGGACGCCGAGGGGAGCGCGCAGATGACGGAGCGGGACGACGAGAGGAAGCTGGAGAGAGAGAGGAAGGGCTGCGAGAGGGCGCGTACTCGAGTTGAGGTCGCCCGTCCCCTTTGAGGGCGGAACCCTCTCAAGGCGGCTACCTCGTGCTCGCGCACCGCCTCGCCGTCCGCCCCAGAGAGGCAACTGAGCGAGTCACAGGACCTGCATTGCACCTTCAATGGCGAGCTCCACCTGCCCAGTAGCTCGCTCGCCCTCATCGCCGAGGAGTTGGACGAGGGGGACGAGAGGAAAGAGCGAGAGCGAGCGCGGCTCGGCAGCGCGCTCGACGCGCACGCGGTCAGAGCCAGGTAGTCCTGCAGCTGTGCAAGAGGCGTCTCGCACGTCGGCGAGCTGTGGTGCGGGCGGGAGAGGTGTCGAGGAGCTGACGGTCTCCTCTCGGGCCGAATCCGCTCACTCGCGCGCTCGCTCTCGTCCTCGCACTTGGAGGAGCGCACGCCTGCTCGCTAACAGCGGCAATGTACTCGCAGCCCGTCACACCTGTCGCTCCCGCTCCCACGCGTCCTGGAGCCGTGACGAGCGACGAGGTCCGCCAGCTCGCCCGCACCCGCCCACGGCCAACAGCGCTCGTCCTGAGGCGGGGCAGAGGACGCGGGGCTGCTTGCTCGAGCTAGCCGGTCACCGCGCGACCGCTGCACGGGCTCAGGCCGGGGGCGCGACTTGAGCCCTGTGGAGTCTGCGCTGTTTGCGCTGCGAGCCCATTTCCCTCAGCTCATGCGCATCTCGCCCAATCGCCCGTGCACCCGCATGCTTCACCGACAGCTCGATCACACGTGCATTCTTTCCCGCTCATTCAGAAGACGAGGCGGTGCTGACCTGGTGCGAGCAGCGGCCCGTTCGCCCGGTTCCCTCTCCCTTCTCTCCCCTCGTCCCCTTTCTCACCCTCGCCCTGCGTCCCCTCGCGCCGATCCACCTTCCCCGATCCACCGTTGTCGTCCCAGGGTCCCGCAAGATGCAACTCGAGCACCAAGAAGCGCCTATCGAGGCGCACCAGGAGCCGTTGAAGAAGAATGGCCTGCGGGCGACCCTCGCGCTCGCCTACCTCAGCGTCGGCGTTATCTACGGCGGTGCGTCTGCGTCCTCTCAGGCTCGTGCAGTACCTGTGGAGGAAGCTGCGCGCGAGGGAGTCGCGCAGCCACGCTGGGGAGGATCTCCTCGACGCGCGAGAGACTTACGCCCACCTCCTCTCGCTCCTCGCAGACATCGGCACGTCGTCTTTGTACTGCGTAAACGGCCTCTTCCCCTCGTCGGGCCCGATGCCCTCGCCCGAGGACATCGTCGGCGGCATCAGCGCCATCATCTGGGCCATCCTCCTCGTCCCCGTCGTCAAGTACTGCCTCATCGCGCTCGAGTTCGGCACCTCAGCCGGCGAGGGCGGGCCGTTCGCCGTCTGGACGGCGCTCTTCCCTCCCCGCGAGTCCAAGACGGACGGCTGGCGCACCCTCACGACGTACAGCCTCGCGACCGCTCCCCCCTCGTCGCACGCCGTCACCTCGTTCCTCCACCGGCCCTTCGTCAAGACGGCCCTCTTCGTCCTCTCGCTCCTCGGCGTCGCCCTCACCATCAGCGACGGCATGCTGACGCCGGCCGTCAGCGTCACGTCGGCCGTCGTCGGCCTCTCGTACGGTGCGCCGGGCGCGGGCAAGAGCGTGGTCGGCATCTCGGTCGGCATCCTCTGCGCCCTCTTCCTCGCCCAGCCGTTCGGCACCAGGAAGCTCGGCCTCCTATTCTCGCCCGTCGTCACCATCTGGCTCCTCATCAACTTTGGCGTCGGCGTCGTCAACATCTCGCACCACCCGGCCATCTTCCGCGCCCTCGACCCGTCGCGCGCCGTCATGCTCTTCGTGCGCACCAAGAACTACGACCTCCTCGGCGGCGTTATCCTGTGTTGCACTGGCTGCGAGGCGCTGTTCGCAGGGCGAGCTCTATTTCTCTCCCTGCCCCGCTCGAGCCTCCTCGCTGACTCGCCGTCTCCTTCCCTCCTCTCTACCCCTCGCAGTCTCGGCCAGTTCAGCAAGGGCTCGATCCGCCTCGCCTTCTGCTGCTTCGCGGCGCCGTGCCTCATGATCCAGTACCTCGGCCAGGGCGCCAAGCTCATCGTCGGCGGCGAGGAGGTCTTGAGCAACGTCTTCTTCAACTCGATCCCGGGCGGTACCGGCGGCGGCCTGTGGTGGTTCGTGTGGATCTTTGCGGTGCTCGCCGCTGTCATTGCCAGTCAAGGTGCGCTTCTCTTCCAGCTCTTCTTCCCTCCTCCTCGTCCGCCCGGCGTTCCTCTCCTCCTTCCTCTCTCTCCTCTCTTCGACCCCTCCAGCACCCTCTTCTCCACGTCCTCCTCCCGCTCTTGCTCCTCTTTGACCCCTTGCGAGACCTGCCTGCTGACCCGCGCACGAGCCTCGCCCGCAGCCATGATCACCGCGACCTACTCGCTCGTTCAGCAGCTCACGTCGCTGCACGTCATGCCGCCGGTCCGCATCGTGCACACCGACGACACGTCGAAGGGCCGCATCTACGCTCCCGGCGTCAACGTGCTTCTCCTCATCGGCACTATCGGTCTCAGTGGGTCAAAGCGCAGCTCTCCCCTCGTCGTCGAGGAGCCTCGCTGACTGGCCCCTCTTTCTTCCTCTCTCTCTCACCCTCTCGCAGCGTGCGGCTTCGGCACCGAGGTCGGCCTCACCAACGCGTACGGGTTCGCCGTCTCGGGCGTCATGCTCATCACGACCCTCACTTTGGCGCTCGCGATGGTCCAGCTCAAGGGCCTGCCCGTCCTCGTCGCGCTCGCCTACTTCCTCGCCGCCGCCTTCATCGACGCCCTGTTCTTCGGCGCGGCGCTCAAGAAGGTACCGCACGGCGCCTGGTTCCCGCTCGGCCTCGCCTTCTTCCTCCTCATCGCCTTTACGGGCTGGGCGTGGGCAAAGGGCCTCGAGGACAAGTTCGACGCCGGCCACCGCTACCGCCTGTCCGAGATCATGCGCTCTCGGCTCGAGCGCGAGACGGACGCCGACGTCGACGTCGACGACGAGAAGCGGTCGCCCGAGGTCGAGCAGGACATCACCGTCCTCGACGGCGGCAACAGCACGAGCGCCACGGCGCTCGCCGACCTTCGGCAGCGCAAGCTCGCCCTGCCGGCGTACGAGGCGGCCGAGGGAGGCGCGTCGCTCGCGCGCCTGCCCGTCTTTGCGCTGTGCGTCTTCCCTTCTGCCCCTCGAGCGCGCCGATCTAGAGCTCACGCTCCTCTCCTCACTTCTGCAGCTTCCACAACCACTCGTCGTCAAGCTCGGACGGCGCACCGCACTCGTTCACGGCCTTCGTGCGCTCGTACCCGGCCTTGCCCCAGATCATCGTGCGCCATCTTCCCGCCCCCTCTCGCAGCGTCCTCGCCCTGACCCGCCTCTTCCTCCGGCGCAGGTCTTCCTCACCGTCCGAGTCGTCGGCGTGCCGCACGTCGCGTTCGACGACCGCTTCCTCGTCGACCGCCTGCGCCGGTTCGACGGACTTTTTACGGCAACGGTCAGTTTCGGGTACCGCGACAAGCTCGACCTGTCGACCATCGCGCCGCCGCTGCGCGACCGCATCGTCGCGCTCGAGTCGAGGGCGCAGCAGGACGTCGACGAGCTCAAGGAGAAGGTCCGCAAGATCGACGAGGCGCTCGCCGGCGCCGTCACGCACATGTGCGTCGAGCCTCGCTTCTCTTGCCTCGTCTCGCTCAGTCACTCACGAGCCTCATCCTCTCAACAGCCTGCCGCAGTTCTACGTCTCGGCCGACCGCTCTCCCGGCCCTCGTCGCCCTCGGGTCGTGCGCGCCGTCCGCCGCTTCCTCCTCGAGGAGGTCTACCGCCGCGTCGCGGTGAATTTCGACCCTTACGAGCAATTCAAGTTCGCGTCGCCGGAGGACTGCCTGCGCATGGGCGTCTCGGCGGTGCTGTGAGAGGAAGGCCGGCGGGCCTTCTCGGCGACGACGAGCGCACGGACCCCTCCTGTAACACTCTTTCCCCTTTCCGAGCAACTTAGCTGTGCAATATCTAGAAGTGCTCTGCGTGACATGGCATCGTGTGCGACGAGCTCGAGGTTGCAGCAAGTCCTAGCGAGCTACCTCGTGCCCCTCGACGCACTGACCGCCTCGAGGCACGCCCTCCTCGCCGCGCCCACCTCACGCACCCACGCCTGCGCCTGCCGAGGCGTCTCGGCACGAACTCGGATCGCCTCGCCGCGGTGCGTGACGCTGAACTCGCTGTCGGCGCCTCGGACCGAGCTCTCCTCGAGCGGAATGGGCTGCAGAAGGGGGAGGAGGGCGAGGTCAGAACGAGCTCGTGCGGGGCGAACGAGAGGGAAAGGGCGCACGTAGCGGTAGACGACCTCGCCGCCGCCAAGACGTGATTCGGTGAAGACGAGGAGGTCGTTGAAGAGGAACGCGTTGAGCGGACGACGTGACTTGGCCTTCTCGACTTTGCCCTCCCGGAGGATGCGGCGAGGGCCGAGTAGCCGTGTCGGGGCGCTCAGGTCGAGGTGCTGCGAAGAGAGTGCACATGCATCAGCTCTGGCTCGTGCATCGTCGACGAGCACGTGCGGAGCGTCAGCGAGAGCGAGAGACGCACCCCGCCGGGGATGCCGGGGAACTCGATGTTGTCGCTCAGCCAGACGAGCTTCTCCTGGTTTTCGTGCGCTCGTACGGCCTCGTTGATGTCGTTGAGGGCGGCCTCGGCGAGCTCGAGAGCGCGAGAGAGGCTCGGGTGGTCGGGGTGGTCCGGCGGCGTGTAGCGCAGGATCTGCGACGAGGTGGCGGCAGGGCGTCAGCGCGAGTGCGAGCAGAGAGGCGAAGCACAGTTCGAGCTAGGGGAGAGCGCACCTGGTTGACGAGGAGAGGGTAGCGCGTCACTCGCTGCATCGGCTCGAGGAGGAAGTGGTCGAGCTCGAGGTTCTTGACCCGCAGACGCTGCACGTTCGGCCGAGACGTCAGCCACCGTCGACTCAGGCGAGAGGAGGAGGAGGAGGAGATGAGCGCACGTCGAGCGTCTCCCGCACGGGCGCGTTCGACATCTTGAGGTCGTCGAGGGTCCGCATCGCGTTGCTCTGGTTGACGCAAAAGAGGCGGTAGTGGCGCACGACGCCGCGCATGTGCTCCTTGAGGACGTCGCCAATCGTGTCGATGTAGAGGCGTGCTTGGCGCTGCCGTTCCTCGAGCTCGGAGACAAAGACCTGCGAGACGGGGAAGGGGTCAGTGCGCAGTCGAGCGGCCGATTCTGGGTCGGCAGAGGAGCAGCGCATACCGTGTCGAACAGCAGGATGTCGTCGATGTTGGCAAAGATAACCTGGAGCGCCTTCTCGGGCAAGATCGGCTGCAGGGCGTTGAGGAAGACCTGCGGGAGAGGGAGGGGTCTGTGCGCACTCTCGGCGGTCCCGATCGCAGTCAAGATTGTGCGCACCTCGATGACCAGCTGCAAGCTCTGCACATAGCTCTGTTCAGTCGCAATGAGCTCGTAGCACGCCTCTTGCCGCTTGCGCTCCGAGTCGGGAAGGTCGACGAGAGCCGCTTGGTCGACGAGGCTCGCCCAGGTCTTCAAGAGGTCGTCAGCGCCGAGCGAGGGCAGCAGAAGATAGAGACGGACGCACCGAGCCGAAAGCGCCGCTCGAGCGACTGTCGCGCTGCGAGGCGTCGCCTTGAGGCGCGAGCGGAGCGCTGATGACTGGGCGGACCTTCTCGCTCCCGACGGTCGCCGAGCGCCCTCGCCGGCTGAAGAACCCGCTCACGGACGACTGGAAGGCGTCCTTGACGGCGGCTGTTGTCGATGGTGCGGTCGAGAGGGCAGGAGAGGTGGGAGGAGAAGGTTGCGGGACGGCGGGCGAGTCGACGGTCGGGGCGAGCGACGCCGTGCGCTGCTCGCGCATGGCTCGCTGGTACAGCTGCAGGGTGCGAGAGCGTCAGCAAGAGACCCTGAGGGCGAGAAGGAGAGAGCACGCACGTCGTAAGCGTCCTCCATCTTCTCCTCCTCGAGCTCTGGTTCCCGCTCGCCGTGCTCGTCCTCCTGCTCCTCCGCCGCGCTCGACTGCTCCTCGATTGTGACGGCCATCGACCCAGGACGTCGCTGAGGGCGTGCGGGCGGCGGTCGACGACGCCGCTTGGGCGAGCCGGGCCGAGCGGCGGGCTTGACGAGGAGGCCGGCGGCTTGCAGAACTCGCAGGCGCTCGGCCTCGCGAGCGGCGACTGCTGCTTCATCGTCACTGTCGGCGTCGTCGTCGCTGAGGTCGGCGTCGGTCGGGCTTGTCGGAGAGACGGGCGAGACGGGCGAGAGAGGTGTTTCGAGGACGATGGGGACGGCGGACGAGGCAGCGAGAACGGGCTCCTTGGCGCGAGGCGAGCGAGCTGTCGAGACGAGCACAGGCAAGGAGCGACGGAAGAGTATATTGCGGTACGACGAGGGAGGGGAGGAGAAGGAGAAGGGAGGGGTCTCAGCGCAAGGTCATTTTGGAGGAGCGGGCGAGGGGGGAGCGAGCGAGAAGGGGGAAAGAGGGGACGCAGCTCGATGAAAGCTTTGCACCGCCTCTTTCACCCCATGTGGATGGAGGAGGGACGAGGGTGCGGTGGTTCTACTGACTCGAGAGGTCAAAGTACGTCGCCGGGACGAGCCCGACCACGCCGTCCTTCTCCGCCTTCCACCAGCTCGCGTCCGACGAGTCGACCACGGCGAGCATCGAGTCCTCCTCGAACGAGTGCTCGTCGGGAGAGGCGGCCTCGTAGGCGTAGAGCGCGCGAGCGGGTTGCGCTGCGAGCGAGAAGGAGGAAAGGGGAGACGAGGGTCAGCTACACGTCGATGCGGCAGGGACTGCTCGAGCTCGACGAGGAGAGGAGGACGCACCGTGGATCTCCTCGACGTAGGCCTTGGGGAACCAGCCGAACGTGCTCGCGTCGAGCTCGGTGGCGCCGTACCACCAGTCGCCCTCGCCGTCGCGAGGAGGGTGCGCAAGCAGGACCCGGTTCTCGGGGAAGCCGAGGTCCTCGGGGCGCTGCGCCTCGTAGTCGTACAAGGACCGGACGCGGATCGTGGTGCTCAGGTCGACGTTGGCGAGCGGGTCCTCGCTGACGATGGCGGGGAGCGTCTCGGCCTCGGCCGACGCCGACTCGCCGCCCTGGTCCTGCTCGGCGCCGTAGCCGTTCGTGCCGTACTGCTCGGGCTCGGCCTCAGGCGCGGCAGGCTCGGGCGACGGCTCGCGCGGCGGCGGCACGTACGTCTGGACGGGCGGGCTCGCGTCGCCGATGACGGCGCCGGCGCCGACAGGCCCGCTCTTGTCGACCGTCTGGGCCTTGCGGAGCCGCAGCCCGCCCTGGATGGCGCCGAGGAGCGCGCCTCGGTCGGCGGGACCTGCTGCGCCGCCGAGCGCGACGGCAGGAGCCTTGGGCGCGGGCGGCGCCGACGGCGCACTCGGCGCGGCGGGTGGCGGCGGCGGCGGAGGAGGAGGAGCGCCGGGCGCCGGCGTCGAGACGGCTGAGCGCGTCGGCGGCGTTGTGTTCTGGGCGGGCGACGACCGACCGCCGCCCATGCCGAGGCCCGAGAACAAGTTCTGCGCGAGCGCCGCACGCTGCGCACGCGCGCCGCCGATCGGCTCGTCGTCGCTGTCCGACTCGTCGATGTCCTTCTCGAGGCCGGCAGGCGCGTCCCAGTCGTCGTCGTCGGCGGGAGGAGCGCGCGCCTTGGGCGCGGGCGGCGCGACGGGCGCGGGCGGTGCCGGTGGTGCGGCAGGAGGAGCGCCGCCGGCGGCGGCGAAGAAGGGGTTGGGCTTGCCTGGCTGGGCGGGCGAGGCGGCAGGAGAGGCGCCGGCGGCGCCCTGGAGGCGGAAGAAGGGGTTCGTGCTCGGGCTCTTGGCCTGCGGCGACGCGATCGACGAGGGCGGCGAGAGCGTCGATGCGGTGGCGGAGGGTGCAGGCGGTGCGACGGAGGGGATGGGCGGTGCGGGAGGAGCAGGCGGCGATGCGGCGGCGCTGGCGGCGGACGAGCGAGGCGGCGGGGCGCCAAAGTCGTCGTCGTCCTGCTGCGGCCGAGAAGGCGACGGCGCCGGCGCCGCCTTGCGAGACGGCGGCGGAGCGGGCTTGCGCGAGGCAGGAGGAGGAGGTGCCGTCTTGGGCTTGCTGCTCGCCTGCTGGAAGGCCGCCTTGCTGCGCGCAAAGTTGTCCTCGGCCTCCTTGGCCTCGCGCTCGAGCTCCTCGATGCGCCGACGACGCTCGTCGCGCTCGCGCTCGAGCTGCGCCTCGCGGTCGCGCAGCGCCTTCTCCTCGGCGTCGAGCTGGTCCTCGGCGGCGGCGACCGCGCCCCGAGGCTCGGCGCCGTTGCCCTGGCCGGGGAGCGCGCGCGCGTGTCGCTTGACCTCGTCGCGCACCTGCTGGACAACGCTCGACTCGCGCTGCGTGTCCTGCAGGGCCTGCTCGACGGCGACGCCCTTGGCGCGCTCGCGGTCGAGCTTGGCCTGGCGCTCGAGCTCCTTGGCCTTGAGCTGCTCGTCGGCCTCGGCCGCCTTGCGCGCCGCCTCGAGCTTGTCGGCCTCGAGGCGGTCCTGGACCGACGTGTCGACGCCGTTGGCGCCGGCAGCCGACGGGGCCGCGACGCCGAGTGCGCGCAGGCGCTCCTGGATGCGGCGCTGCGCCTCGGAGCGGATGAACGCCTGGCGCTGCTCGGGCGTCATCGAGCGCGTGTCCGGCGCGGCAGGGGCGGCCGCAGCCGTGGGAGGAGCAGTGGGCGGCGGAGGAGGAGGCGCGTCGACCTTGGCGGTCGAGGGAGCGGGAGGAGGTGGCGGCGGGGTGCGCGAGCGGGCCGACGGGCTCTGGCGACGAGGCGGCGAGGGCGCGTAGCGGCTGCGGTCCTCGCGGTCGTACGTGCCGCGGTTGTAGCCGCGGTCCTCGTCGTCGTCGCCGTCACCGCCTCGGCGGCGCGACGAAGACGAGTAGCTGCGGTCCTCGTCGTCGTAGCGCGACGACGACGAGCCGTAGCGCTCGCGGTCGTACTTGTCCTCGTAGCGCCTCGACGCCGGCCCGTTGCGGCCGTCGCGCTCGATCGCGAGCTTCTTGCGGTCGAGGCGCTTCTCGCGCTCCTTGTCCTCGAGGCGCTTCTCGAGGCGCGGCAGGTCGTCGTGCTCGAGGCGGAGCAGCTCGCGCTCGAGCATGCGGCGCTCCTCGTCCTTGGCCGCCGTGCGACGCCCGCTGCGGCGGTTGTCGTCGAGGTCGTCCTGGACGCGCTGGATCTTGCGCGTGAGGCGGCGCAGCTCCTCCTTGAGGTCCTCCTCGTCGTCGTCCTCCTCGCGCGAGCGCTCGGCCTCGCGCTGTGCCTCGCGCAGGCGGCGCTTGGCCTCGTCGAGCTCGCTCGTCGGCGAGTCGGTGCCGCGCGAGCGCACGTCGTCGCGGTTGAGGTGGCGCGAGCTGCTCTTGTAGACGGGCGCCGCATCGTCGTCGTTGCGGTAGACGGTCGCGTCCTTGCGGCTCGTGCCGGACGGGCCCGAGTCGTGGAGGGACCGCAGCTTGGCGCGCGACTGCGGACCGTCGACGTCGGTCTGGTTGGTCGCGCGGCGGTTGGTGTCGTTCTTGAGGAGCGAGGTGAGGAAGCTGGCCGAGTCCTCGAGGTCGCGAGCGGAAGGAGGAGCCATCTCGGCGGGGAGGGTTTGCGGGATCGGGTTGCCGTTGAGGCCTGCTCGAGGAGAGGGAGGAGGGTCAGCGAGATGCGCTCGCAGCGACGGTGCAGTCGAGCAAGCACGACGCACGGCGGTAGATGAGGCCCATGGCGACGTGGAACTCGTCAATGTTGAGCTTGCCGCGGTCGCCGACGTCGGCGAGGTTCCTGCGAGCGAGAGTCGAGCCAGGTCAGTCGAGGCGCTCGAGGCGAGGTCGGCGTGGAGGGAGAACACGCACCAGATCGCCATGAGGTCGTCCGTCTGGAGACCGGCTTGCCCAAAGACCTCCTTGGCCATCGAGCCGGGCAGGAAGCCGCTGCCCTGCTGGTCCCACGCGCGGAAGATCTGGTCGTAGCGCTTCTTCTCCTCGGGCGTGAGCTTCCACGGGATGGGCACGCTCGCCTGGCCGACCTGCTGCTGGTTCGACTGCTGGAACTGCTGCTGGAGCGACGGGGCCGGGGCGACGCCGGTCGGCTGGGCCTGGAGGTGCTGCTGGGCGGCGAACTGCATCTGGCCCGGCTGCATGTAGGCCGACGGGTGCGACTGGGCGGCGGGGAGGAACGTCTGGAGGAACTGGTTCTGGACGCCTGCGCCGAGGCCGCTCGAGTTGAAGCCGGTGGCCTGCGGGACGAGCGGCGCCGGTGCGGCGGGTGCGCCGCCGCCGTAGCCCGTCTGCATCGGGCGCTGCTGCATGGGCGCACCCATGAAGCCCGTCTGCTGAGGCTGCATGGGGACGGGCGGGCGCATGCCGCCCATGGCGCCTTGGCCTGCGAAGCCGGTCGGCTGCGGCTGCTGTTTGGTGGGGGGAGGGCTCGGGGTCAGCGAGGGAGCAGGGAAAGGAGCTGGGCGGGAGTGGGCGCACCTGGAACTGAGGCTGAGGAGCAAAGCCAGTGCGCTGCTGCTGCGCACGATCAAGCACGAGGGGAGACGGGTGAGCGGGAGCGAGGGTGACGCGACGAGGAGGAGGAGGGGGAGACGGCGACGCACCTGGAGCTGCTGGGGCATGTAGCCCGTGGGCTGAGGGTACTGCTGCTGGCCGTAGCCACCGCCGTACGGCTGGTTCATCCAGCTCATGGCGGGCGACGAGCTGGGGAGTGTGGGAGACCAAGGCCGACCGAGGAGCGAGCGACGATGGAGAGGTGCGCCGCTCTCCTTCCCTCGGCCTAGCTCTACGTGTTTGCGACCACGATAAATCTAATGACAGCTTCAAACCGTCTTCTGAGGCGCACGAGCTGCAGAAAGAGGCCGGCGGAAGTTGCGACCGTGAGCGCTCTCTTCGTCGAGTGTAGCGATACCGAGCCTTTGCTTGACGAGTTGCCAGATCCCTCTGTGCGTCTGCCGTAAATCAGGCAAAGAGAGGAGGAGAAGCTCGTGTCGGCGAGTCGACCTTCTCAAGTTCAGCCGCCCCGACCGCGTCCTCGCTCGCGACCGCATCTCGCCCGAGGCAGCCGATCGAGGGGTGCCTCGACTTCCGAGACAGAAGCCCCTGTCCGTCTCGCGGCATCCGCGGAAAGTCCGTTCGGCCGTCGCGAGGCTCGTTCGCCGCTCGACCGTCCTCCGCTCTCTCCCTCCTCCCGCCGCGATGGACGCTCACAGCCCGAACCGAGCAGGCTACTTTGAGCGTGGCGCCGTCGGCGAGTTCCTCCCGGGCGTCACGCGCTACAAGCACCACCGCTTCTCCAAGACGCCGCCCGAGTTCGGGCAGCCGGCAACGGACCGCCAGTGGACGGTGCACGCTCATGACAACGTCGTCGAGTACTGTGCGTCATCTTCTTCTCCGTCTCTGGAGAGCGTAGCTGACGAGCTCTTTGTCGCAGTGTGCGCACACGGGTACGAGCTCAAGGTCGCCCGCGAGGCGGTCGACCTCCTGTGCACTCGCGTCGAGGCCTTCTTATGGGAGGGGCATGCCGAGGGTCGCTTCCGAGCCTACCGTGTCTGGACGGTCGACATCCAGCACGCCGATGCTCCGCACATCCGTGCGTCCAGAGGTGCGCCGCCCCTCGCTCCTCGACTCGCTTGCGCACTGACCCCCTCTCCTCGCTCGAGCAGGTCTCCTGCAAGGCCACCACCTCGTCCTGACGCCTCACCTCTCATCGATGGGCGGCGCGGGCCACATGCGCGGGTTGGGCTCGGGCCGCGAGCTCTCCTTTGACGGCTCGGGCGTGCCGCAGGTCGCCCCCGCCGGACAGCTCGCCGTCACGTCGACGAAAGCACGCTCGATCCAAAGCGACAATTTTCACCGTGTCACGTCTGCGAGTGCGTATCTCTCTCTGGGCGGCTCCCCTGCTCGCGCTGACCCAAGCACGCTCGCTGCAGACCCAGTCTTTCCGCTCCTCAACGACCCTCCTCCCAACCCGGACCCGAACAAGGCGCCCTCCTGCTTCTTCCTCGACTACTGGACGCTCGACTCGGCGCCTCTCGCCCCTCAGCGCGCGCAGTCGACGTGGCGCTTCTCGTGGAGCGCCGACCCGAGCCGGTACCCTCGCGGCGTCCAGCGCGCGCTCGGCGGTCTCCCCGGCGGCTCGTTCCTCGTCCCGACGCACAAGGACGACCGAGTCGTAACGGCTGCGCGCCTCGACCAGGACGAGACGATCCAGGGCATCGCCGTCGTGTTTGACGCGCACGCGAACGACCCGGTCGCGAGGCCGTCGTCGGCGCATGCGGTCGAGCACGTCGTGCGCGCGGACCCTGAGCGCGACGGGAACGAGGCGAGCGGGTTCGACGTCGTGCGGAGCAAGACGTGCGTGCTCATGTAGCGCTCGGCGGGTCGAGGAAGAGCGGGGAGGAGAGGCGCGAGGGCGCAACGACTCTGGGTTCAGGGCAAGCGGCCGTAGCAGGCAGAGACCTGAGAGTGAAAGCCGGACAGCACTGTCCACGGCCGAGTGCTCCAAGTGCCGTGAGAGGGAGCCGAGAGGTCCGTCGGCTCGCGGACTCGGAGGAGGAGGACGAGGAGGTCGGCCCCGCTCCCTCCCAGCTTCAGACTGAGCAGAACCTCGACGCCAGCACTCGCCAAGCTGTCCCTCGCACGCCTAGCCACCCGCACCGCCCTTCGCCGCCCCGCCGCCTTCGCTCGCGCGTCCCCTCCTCGACCGACCGTCCCCACCTCGACCCACACCACCTTCCGCGCGCCCCGCAAGGTCAGTCACGCATGCACACCATCTTTCCGAGCATGTGGGAGCACCCCGTGCAAGTCACGCGGCTCAGAGGGGGAGCGGGGACACGAGCCATCCTCATCGCCCGTCGACACGCGGCACAAGACGGGCGCCTCGAGGACAGCACAGACTGCAGTGCAGCGACTACACGAACACCCATGGGCGTGTACCTCCATGCTGCGCCACTCGCTGACTCCCCTCGATCCCCCGCCGCAGCTCTCATCCTCCGCCATGGCCGCCTCCTCGCACACGGACGACAACTGCATCTTCTGCAAGATCATCAAGGGCGACATCCCCTCGTTCAAGCTCGTCGAGACCGACGCAGTGTACGCTCGTTCCTCTGCGCCTCGGATCCACCTCGCCTCGCGCGCTCACCTGCTTTCCCTTACCTCGCAGCTACTCGTTCCTCGACATCGGCCCCATCGCGCCCGGCCACGCCCTCGTCATCCCCAAGTGTGCGTCCTCCTCATTCTCCTCGGTGTGACGCCCACGCTGACGAGCCCGCCGCCCTCGCCCGCCTGCAGATCACGCCGCCAAGCTGCACGACCTTCCCGACGAGCACCTCGGCGAGATCCTCGCCACGCTCAAGAAGATTGCGGTCGCCCAGGGCGTCGAGAACTACAACATCCTGCAGGTGCGTCGGCGCTGTGCTCGTACTCCTGGTCGAGGCGCTCGCCATGCTGGCCAACTCGTCCTCCTCGTAGCTGCGGCACCAGCTGATGCACTCTCTCCTCGTCCCGCAGAACAACGGCCGCATCGCGCACCAGGTCGTTGACGTGCGTTCACTTCTCTGCGCCATCTGCGCTCCATGCTGACGCCCACACGCTGCCTCTTCTCCCTCGTCAACGTCCGCAGCACGTCCACTTCCACAGTGCGTCTCTCCCACTACCTCTCGCTCGTATCGTCGCTCGCGCTCACCGGCTTACCCGCGCACAGTGATCCCCAAGCCCTCGGACTCGGACGAGGCCGGCCTCGTCATCGGCTGGCCGACCAAGAAGGCCGACATGGACGACCTCAAGAAGCTCGCAGAGGAGATCAAGGGCAAGCTCTGAGCAGAGTATCGTGTGCCTCCGTGGGGGCCTGAGTGCAAAGTAGCTTCGTCTCTGTGCATGCGGCGGCGCCTGGCTGTGCGGCGAGCGAGAGAAGCGCGTGAGAGGAAAGGTGCGAGAGGAGCTCCTCGAGCTCTCGCCGAAGCTCGACGCACAGGAGCAACATGCACAGCCGGCATTACGTTTCAGTCGTCTAGTCAGAGAGACGGAGCCAGGGAGAACAACCTACAGCAGCCTCTCGGTCGACAAGCACCACGACCACCCTGCGCACGGACCCCTTCCTCCTCCTCCTCCTCCTCCTCCTCCTCCTCCTCCTGGACCGCCCTCACGCACCCGCAGCCGGTGCCGCGCTCGCCTCGTCCTCAACCTTGAGCTGCGCCTCGCCCGCAGAGGCCGCCTCGGCGTCTCGGGTCGGCTCGGCGCCCGCTGCAGCGTCGCCCGCAGGCTGCGCCGCCGGCGCCGGGTCCTGCTCCGCCGAGGCAGGTGCTGGCGCAGCGGCAGGCGCTGCAGGTGCGGGCGCAGGAGCCGGCGGTGCAGGGACGGGCGGCGCGTTGCTCGACGCAGGCGCGGCGGCTGCTGCCGCCGCCGGGGTCGACGCGAGGAGCGAGAAGTCGTAGCCCGCGCCGCCGCCGCCGCCGCCACCGCCGGGCGTAGGTCGTGCGCCGCCCGTCGGCGAGGGCGGGCGCGAGTGGAAGGGCGTGACGGAGAAGGGGTCGTGCGGGTTGCCGAGGATGGTGCCCGAGCCGCCGGAGAGGCCGAGCGAGGTACCGCCGAATCCGGGCTGCGAGCATGCGCGAGAACAGTCAGCACCGCACTCGAGAGCCTCGTCGAGTGAGAGCGAGAGAGATAGAGAGCTGGACGCACCATGAGCATGCTCGACCAGAAGCCGTTGGCCGAGAGGATGTCGTCGGCCATGAGCGAGTCGAACCCGCCGTTCGTCTCGCCGAACGCGCCAAACTCGCCGCCCATCATGGCCCCGCCGAGCTCGGCCGGGAAGCCCATGCTGCCGACGCCAAACTCGCCGCCCATGCCGCCGCCGCCGGCGACGCCCTGCGCGTTGGCGAGCCCGGCAAACTCGGGGCCGAGCGACGGCGCGCGGCTCTTGAGGTACGACTCGACGCCGTTGCCGCCTGCGGGAGCGCCGCCGTTGTGGCCCGACGAGGGCGCACCGCCGCCGTTGGCCATGGCGAGGTTGTTGATGTAGATGCCGCCCTGCGCGCCCGAGGGGTTGGGCGAGCCGGGTCGGGTCGGCGCGCGCGAGTTGGCCGCCGTGCGAGGCCCGTTGAGCTTGTTGTCGATGAGCGTGCGCAGGAACGAGGCGTCTGCAAGAGGAGAACGAGATGGGCGTCAGCGAGACTGCTTCTCGAGCGACGAAAGGAGGCGAGGTCCGAGCGGGGACGCACAGAGCGCGGGCGTGTGCTGCTCGTCGACAGCGGCGGCCTCGAGCACGTCGGCTGTCTCGCGCACAAGGCGCATCGCCGCCTGCTCGTCGATGAAGGACGCAAAGGTGGGCGAGACGAGCTTGAGGAGGAACGTCGCGGCGTAGCTGGCGTACACGAACGTCGAGTCCTGCGGCGACGAGCACGAGAGCTGGGTCAGCGAGCGCATCGACAAGCAGAGTAGAGGAGAGAGAGGAGCGACGCACGATGGCGTAGCGGAGGATGCCCTGTGGCCCGAGATAGTCGCGCAGGATGACGATCATGCGCTCGGCGGCCTCGAAGCACAGGACGCAGTAGCTCGGCAGGTCGATCGACGACGACGGGTCGTCAAGCGCGTGCTGGACGGCGAACGAGAGGAGGAAGAGGCGGTAGCTGTGGCGGCGGCGGCGGCGGCGTCAGAGAGGCTCGAGCGCGAGGGAGGCGAGAGAGAGCCGACGCACTACGAGTGGTAGAAGTCCCTGACGATCGACCTCGTGCGCAACGACGCCTCGTCCTGGTCCGTCTCCTGGAACTTGGGGTCGCTCCACTCCTGGCGCCACTGGTCGAGCTGCTGCAAGAACGCCCGGATGAGCATCGGGTAGTCGAGGTGCGCGTTCAAGCCCGACACCGAGCGCGTGTCCGAGTACAGGACGTCGATCATGCGGCTCTGCGAGCGCGAGGCGGTCTGGGTCAGCTCAGGAAGAGAGGGCACGAGCGAGGAGAGCGGACGCACGACGATGCGGAGCACCTCGACCATCGCGCTCAGGCCCATGTCGGACGGCAGGGCGCCCGGCGACCGCCACCAGTTGGTCGCGTTGCGCACGAGAAAGTCCTCCTTTGAGATGGCGTACGGCTTGCCCATCTGGGTCGAGACGCTGCGAGCGAGAGGAGGGCGTCGTCAGTCAGCCATCCACGACAGCGCCGAGGAGAGTCGAGAGAGGGAGCGGGACGCACGAGCGGTCGATGATGTAGCAGTACATCCACGTGCGCTCGCGGTTAAGGAGCTCGCGCTCGTACAGGACGCGCGTCTCGTCGCTCACGTCGGGCGGCAGCTGGGCGATCGTCTTGCGGTGCAGGTTGAGGTCGGTCGCCATGCGGATGCCGAGGCCGCTGAACTGGTCTGCGGCGTCGAGCAGGAGAGCGTCAGAAGATGCAGGCGACGAGAGAGCGAGGATGAGGCGGCGACGCACAGGTGCGCTCCTCCTCGAACCGCTCGGCCGGCTGGTTCCAGTTGCACAAGAGGATGAAGCCCTGGCAGATCTCGGTGCTCTTGTAGCCCTTGCTCATGACGTCGAACGCGACGCGCTTGGCGATGCGCAGGCACTTGCGGTACAGGTCGTCGGTGCGCTTGGTGTAGTAGCGAGCGGCGACGGTGCAGACTGCGGGCGAGGCACGGCGCGAGGGTCAGCCTGGCGCTCTCGACTCGTCGTCGACGATGAGAGAGGAAGACGCACTGCAGGTGAAGAGGAAGGGCGAGCGAGAGCCCGTCGCTGCGGGCGTGTGGATCTCGGGGTCGAGGAACGGGCAGTGTCGCGAGCAGTGCTGTCGCCGTGCTCAGACCGTTAGCCTGAGCTCCATCTGCAAATGCGCAAGAGAAGATGGCGCACCTCGAAGAAGAGCTGGAAGAGCTCGACGACCTCCTCTACCGAGAGGATCTTCTCCTCGAGGAGCGCGGGCGGCATGCGTTGCTCGATGACGATGCGGCGGAGCGGAAGGACTGCGAGACACGCACAGTGAGTGAGCGGGCGCACGGAGGGAGAGGAAGGAGAGACGGCGCACTGTTCATCGGGCCCGGGGCGAAGTAGTTGCGGTTGGCCATGCCGAGCTCCTTCTTGCGCTTCTTGCGCTCGGGCCCCTCCTCGCCCTCGTCCTCGCCGTCTCCCTCGCCCTCGCCCTCCTTCTCCTTGCCCTTGACGCCCTTGCCCTTGCCCTTGCCCTTCCCTTTCCCCTTGCCCTTGCCCGCGCCGCCGACGCTCGGACCGTCCATGTCGTCGTTCGTCACGTCGTACTCCTCGGTGAGGTCGACGGGGCGCTTGCGCGTGTTGCGCAGCGACGCCTCGGCGAGGAGACCGAGCCTGCGGAAGGGAGACCGAGTCAGTCGAGGTCGCTCGAGGAGGGGAAGAAGCGCAAGGGGGAGGGAGAGGACGAGGACGAACGGGTTGAGGGTGTTGTCCGGGAGGCTGTGCAGCCTCGGGCTGCCGTCTGCCGCGTTCGGGTCCTTGACGCCGCTCCACTCGAGCGGCGAGCTCTTGCTCGTGCTGCTGCCCGCCGCCGGGCTCCTGCCCGACCCGGGCGCCGACAGGCCCGAGGGGAAGTGCACGTGCGGGTGCTGGTGCTGGTGCGCGTGCGGGTGGTGCGGGTGGTGCGCGTGCGGATGCGGGAGCGAGTGCGCGTGGGCCTGGGCGTGCGGTTGCGGCGCCGAGGGGTACGAGCTGTGGGGCAGAGAGGGGAGCGAGACGCCCGTGCCGGCGCTGCCCGGCGTCAGGGCGAGGTTGTTGCCGTTGGGCGTGAGCGGGTGCGGCGCGTAGGTGTGGAGCGGGTGCCCGCCGGTGCGGCTCGGCCCGATGTCGCTGTGCGCGCCGACGCCGCCGCCGATGTCGAAGCGCACGCCGTCCGCATGCGCGATCGAGGGCAGGACGATGGGCTCGCGGCGCGTGATGGCGCTCTCCGAGTCGTTGCGCACTTGAGGGGGACGGCCCGACGCGCTGCCCGGGCCCGAGCTGCCGGCGCCGCCGTTGCGAAAGTTCTCGAGCGCGTTGGCGACGACGGACGGGTCGACGCCGGCGTGCATGTCGCCGCGCCCTTCTGCGCCGCCCGGGCCCGAGTTGAGCGGCGCCGACGGCATGGCCTGCGAGACGTCGGTGACGAGCCCGCCCGAGCCGGCGAGGAGGCCCGGGTTCGAGATGGACGCGAGGACCGACTCGAGCTTGGCCTCCATCGACTTGAGCGACTTGGCCTGCGAGCGCGAGAGGGTAGGAGCTTTGTCAGCATGTGTAGGAAGGGGAGAGTAAGAGACCGAGGGAGAGGAGCGAGAGCGAGACGCACCATGGCGTCCGTCTTGCGGTTGCTGCGCTTGCCGCGCTGGCTCTCCTCGAAGATGCACTGCGGGGGGCGAGGCGTCGTCAACGCCATCGTTCAACGCCAACGAAGGAGCGCCAGCGCTCTCCTTCGGGAGCCGAGGGAGCGAGAATCGACGCACCTCCTTGCCGCCCTTCTTGCAGCGCGTGCACGGCGGACCGTCCTCGCCGCCGACGCACTTCATCTTCTGCTTCCTGCAGAACAGGCACGCCCTCGCGCCGCGCGTCGCCTTCTTCTTGTCGCCCGGCCCGCCGTCGCCGTCTGCATCGCCGTCGGGGTCGACCTCGCCGTACCCACCGCCGCCGCCGCCGCCGCCGCGCGACGAGCCCTGCTCGGGCGGCAAGGACGAGTCGTCGTAGGCGGGCGAGTCTGAGAGGTTGTCGTGGTCGTAGTCGTGCGCGCCGGCGGCCGAGTCGACGTAGATGCTGCCGGAGCGGTTGCGGCCCTGGGCGGCGAGGCTCGGGCCGGCCTGGTGGGCTGCGGCAGGGTCCTGGCCCCAGCCTGCGGCCCCGAGGGCGCTGCTCGAGGCGTAGGTGGGCGGGTAGAAGGTCGGAGGCTGCGGCGGAGGAGCCGACATGGCTGGGCTCGAGAGGAGGGCGGGGCGGGGGAACGAGGACCGCGTGGGCGGGTCGAGGGAGGGCAGGTGCGGCGCCTAGTCGAGGATGGGCGCGTTGTGCGGTGCGGCGCTGGCCTCCTTGATGAGCGAGTCGAGCTGGGGCAGAGACCCGGGGTGGACGAGGAGGAGAGAGGGGGGCGAGGGCGGGAGGGCGAGGGTGGCCCTGGAGTGGCCGTGTGCGCTGCTCGAGGGACTGGTGCTGCTGGCTGGCAAGAGGGGCGAGGCCACACGAAGGCTTGCACCGCCGCGTCGACCGTGTGCGAGGAGGGCGGCGGCCCGACCCAGCGTCCGGCTCGAGGCGACCACCCGGTCCGCCCTGCATACTAAAAGTCAACCACCTCGCAGAACTAAGGCAAACCTAAGCTCCCGATCACGCCGTGGACCCGGGTCGACCGGCCGGCCGCTCGCCTCCTTCCTCCCGTCCCTCCTCGCTCGTCCGCACGCCTCGCCCTCGTCTCGGCCGGTCCTGCTCCGGTCCGTCCGCTGCCGTACACGTCCGTCGCGAGGCAGAGCGACCCGCTCGCCGCCCTGCACCGCCCGCCGGGCCCTTTTACCGGTCCGCCTGACGTCGTCAAACTCTCGCTCCGAGCCTCCTGTCCGCCCCTCGCGCAGCGCTCGGTTTGCGTCTGCGCACCGCGGACAGGAGTGCCTTCGCGTGCGCGTCAATGGCGAGCGTCTCCTGTCCTCGCGCAGCACCGCCGCCGCGACGCAATCTTCTTCCCGCTGCCTCTCGCTCGCTCGCCTCATTCAGCTCGTCGCTCTGGCTCTGAGCGCAATCTCTGCTCTCCTTCTGCACCTCGCGCCTTGTCGACCCGCCCCTCCCGCCGCACCGCCGGCCCACCTCAAGCTCGACCTCCTCCTCCCTCGCCCGCCCCGATGTCCCTCGCCGCCCAGGAACCCGCCTTCATGCGCGCCGTGCGCGAGCAGGCTCGCAAGCTCGCCAGCCTGCACCTGTACCCGACGCCGCCCCGCACCAACCCCAAGCCCGCCCAGGTCAAGCCGCCGACGCCAGGTCCCGCCCGTTCAGCACCTCGCCTCGCCGCCGCACCTGCGCTCGTGCGCCCCGCCCGCACCTTCTCGACGACGACGACGACGAGCAAGGCGCTCGCGCACGTCGTCTCGACCGGGAACGAGCAGGCGGGCCTGCACCCGCCGCCGACCGCAAGCCGGTTCTCGCCCGCAGGCGCCACGGCGGCCCACGCGCACGAGCCGAGAAGTGCGGGCGCGCAGGCCGTCGTCAAGGGGCAGCGCAAGGGCAGGACGCTCAAGTCGCTCAGCCTCGAGAACAAGGTGCGCCTCGTGCTAAGGTGCGCCTCGTGCTCGTCAACTTCCCCTCGGCTCGAACCTGACAGTCGCCCTCGCTCGCAGCTCTGCGTCGTCTTCCACCCGGACAGTTCGATCGCCCTCACCCTCGCCGCCACGTTCCTCGAGGCCGGCGCCAACGACATCGTCTTCGCCGTGCGCGAGCCCGCCGCGCCCGCCGCCGGTCCGAGCGCCCCGCTCGACCCTCTCGCCGCCTCGCCCGTCGGCCAGCTGCGCAAGCTCGCCGCCGAGCGCGGCTACCCTCGCGACCGCCTCGTCGAGGTCACGGTCGCGCACGACGCGAGCGAGCACGACGCCGCGCGCACGGTCCTCGGCGCCATCGGGCGCACGTTCGGCTCGCAGCGCCAGGTCGACGTCCTGTGCTGCGGCCCGCCGCGCAACGACGACGACGCGACGGCCTCGGTGCCGCTCCTGCGCACGTTCGCCGAGGCGATGGCGACGCAGCCGGCGTCGGGCGCGTTCGACCGCCCCGAGCGCAGCGCGAGCGTCATCCTCCTCAGCGCGCCGTACGGCCCGCGCGTCGACCTGCCGCAGCCGCAGCCGCTCGGCGAGGCGGTCGGCGCAGCCGAAGACTCGCTGCGCAGGGCGGGCGCGGCCGAGATGAGCAGGCTCAGCAAGGTGCTCGGCGCCGAGTTTGCCGCGCGCCACGTCCGCTTCAACACGATCTCGCCCGGGTTCATGAGGGTGCGCTCCCTCTCTCCTCTCTCTCGCTCGGTTCTGAGGCTGATGTTGACGTCCCGCAGACGCCCGAGGTCGTCAACATGCTCGAGCGCGACCCGTCGCTCGCACGGACCTGGCAAGAGGCGACGCCGCTCGGCCGCGTTGGCGGCGTCGAGGAGCTCAAGGGCGCCGCCGTTCTGTTTGCGAGTGACGCGAGCCGCTTCACGAGTGCGTCCCCTCCTCTCCTCGCCTTGCGGCTCCTCGACGCAGAGCGTGCAAAGGCTGACGCTCCTCTCTCGCTCTGCAGCCGGGACGACGGTCGTCGTCGACGGCGGCTTCTCCCTCGTCTGAGTGCGCGTCGCTCGAGCTCTCAGGCCTGCTGTGCGCACCCCGTGGCCGTCGACCTCGACGAGGCTCGGACCCTCTCTCGCCCCTTTCCCGTCCTCCTCGCCCACTCGAGCTAGATTTTTTGTGCCTAGATCGTCGGCCCTTGTACATCTTCTGCAGCTCGGTAATGACCTCGACAAGCCTGCAGGCGGCGTCGCGAGAGGTGCGATCGGGGTTGCGTCGAGGTGGAGCGGCGGCCGAGGAGATGAGAAACCGCGTGCTCGTCTCCTCGCTCCCACCACGCACCAGCTTGCCCTTGGTCGAGCTTGACCTGCTCGCGAGCCATGTCGTCGGACGGCCACGCCAACGGCACGGCCACGCCGTCGTCGCCCGTCGACGAGCGCTCCCCCCTCCTCCACAGCCCTCCGCCCGGCTCGACCCAGACCCTCTCGCCCGCCCGGCCCTCGTACCGCCAGCGCGCCCTCTCGAGAGCATCTGGCAACCCGATCCCGCTCACCGCCGAGGCCCAGGCCGCCCTCCTCGAGCGCGCCCCAGACGGCGACGACGCGGCCGCACTCGAAGCCGAGCGCACCTTGTACCGCGCGAGGAGGGCACGGCGGGTCCGCCAGGCCTTGCTCGCCTGCCTCGGGCTCCTCCTCGTCGCCGGCATCGTCCTCGCCATCGTCCTCCCGCTCACGATCGGTCGGCGAGGCGGCGGCGGAGGAGGAGGGAGTGGGGACAGCGGCGGCAAGAAGCGCGACACGCCCGACATGACGCACCTCCCGCCGCCGGGCAAGGGCACGCGTAACCCGAGCTACCTCGTCACGGGCTGGAACGGCGCCGTCGCGAGCGAGGAGCAGCGCTGCAGCCAGATTGGTGTCGAGGGTGCGTCTGGCTCCCTCTTCCCCTTCCCCACGCCCTACCCGCCTCGAGCTGACGCCTACCCTCCCTCACAGTTCTGCGCGAGAATGGCACGGCCGTCGACGCCGCCATCGCGACCGCCCTCTGCGTCGGCGTCGTCAACTCGTTCTCGTCCGGCATCGGCGGCGGCGGCTTCATGGTCATCCGCCCTCCCTCCCTCAACTCGTCGACCCCGTCCTCGCAGAACGGCGCCCTCCCCTCAGCCTACTCGTCCAACCCTCGCTGCACCCACCCCATCTCGATCGACTTCCGCGAGGCCGCACCAGCCCTCGCTCGCGCCGACATGTTCACGCGCGACGCTCGCCCCGACGACCCCGACTGGAACCCGGCGCGCGCGAGCAAGGTCGGTGGCCTCGCCGTCGGCGTCCCGGGCGAGCTGCGCGGCTTCGAGGCGGCGTACCACGCCTGCGGTGGCGGCGTCTCGTGGTCGAGGCTGTTCGCGCCCGCGGCCGAGCTCGCGCGCGAGTTCGCCGTCGGCAAGGAGCTCTCGCGCCGGCTCAACACGCGCATCAGCCAGTGGACGGGCGGCAAGGGCGGGCCAACGCTCAACGAGTGGATCCGCGACGAGGACGACTGGGCCGAGGTCTTCATGCGCGAGGGCACGGGCAAGGACGGCCGCCGCGAGCACTTCCTCCAGGAGGGCGACACGGTGCGGCGTCAGGCGTACGGTGACACGCTCGAGCGCCTCGGGCGCGAGGGCGCGAGCGCGTTCTACGAGGGCGACATCGCCGACGCGCTCGTCGAGACGACCCGCGCCGCCGGCGGCATCCTGACGCGGGACGACATGCGCTCGTACCGCGCCGTCGTGCGTCGGGCCGAGGAGGGCACGTACCGCGGCAGGACGTACTACACGGGCAGCTACCCGAGCGGCGGGCCCATCCTCCGCCACCTCCTCAACGTCCTCGACGGGTTCGACGACTTTGCCGAGGCGGGCCAGACGCCCCTCACCGAGCATCGCTTCATCGAGGCCCTCAAGTGTGCGCCTACGCTCTCCTTCTTGGGCTCGATGCCGCTCGTCGGGCGAAGCTGACCTTCCTCTCGGACCTCTCGCGCTCGCAGTCGCCTTTGCCGCTCGCACCAGCGTCGGCGACCCGCCCTTCATCCACAACGACAAGCGCTTGGCCGAGATCCCGACCCGCAAGTTTGCCGACGCCGTGCGCGCCAACATCACCGACGTGAGTTGCGCTCGAGCCCCTCTCCCTGCGGCGGCGGACGACGCCTCCCTGCGGGTGTGCAGCCTGCTGCTGCTGTGGTGATTGCTCAAGGCGTGCACTAATGTGCCCTGCGCCGCATGCAGGACCGCACGCACCACCTCGCCTACTACAACCCGCAGTTTGACGTCCTCGAGGACCACGGCACGACGCACATGTCGACCATGGACCAGTGGGGCGGCGCCGTCGCCCTCACGTCGACGGTCAACCTCATCTTTGGCTCGCGCGTGCTCGACGCCAAGACGGGCATCATCCTCAACGACGAGATGGACGACTTTGCGACGCCGGGCATCCCGGACGCGTTCGGCCTCAGGCGTGAGTCGGCTCGTCGCTGCGGCGGTCTCTCGCTCGCAGCATCACGTCGTGCATGCTCAGAGCGATGTGCACCACCGACAGACGGGCTGACGCTCTCGCTCGCTCGCAGCCTCGCCATACAACTACCCCGAGGGCGGCAAGCGCCCGCTCTCGTCGACCTCGCCCTTCATCATGGACCACGCCTCGTCCGACGCCGTGTGGCTCACGATGGGCGGCTCGGGCGGCTCGCGCATCTTCGGCGCCGTCGCGCAGACGCTCCTCAACCTCGACTGGGGCCACGACCTCGCGAGCGCGGTCGAGCTGCCGAGGGTGCACCATCAGCTCCTCCCCGAGTATGTGAGTTGGTCGGCCTTCCTCGTTCGCGTGAGCGTGCTCGTCGCTCGGGTGGTCGAACGGCGGAGCAGGCTTTTGTACGCGATGCCAGGGCTGACCTTCTCGCCGCTCGCGCAGGTCTCGGTCGAGTCGACCTTCCGCACCGACATCCTCGACAGCCTCCGCGACCGAGGGCACAACGTCACGTAGGTCTGCTCTCGCTGCCTCGACCGACCTTCTCGTTTTCGTCGAGCGGGAAGACCGGCATGGCCTGGTCGAGCCCTGGCTGACACTCTCGCTCCTCGCGCGCAGCCTTTTCGACATTAACGTCGGCATCGCCGAGGTGCAAGCCGTCTTGCGGGACCAGGACGGCAAGTTCTTCGGTGCGTCGCAGCTCGTCTCGCTCGTTCCTCGTCGCCGTTCGAGCAGCTCACTGACTTTGCCCGCCCTCACGCCCTCTCTCGCGCCCGCCCGCCTCCGCGCTCGTCGTTCTGCAGCCACCTCTGACTCGCGCAAGAATGGGTTCGTCCGTCCCTCCTACGCTCGATCACGACGCTCTCGCTGACCTCTTCGACGCTCGCCCGCTCGCAGCATCCCGGCGGCGTTCTAGATCCAGACTGGACGGCTTGTAGATGCTCGCAAATAAAGTCAGATATCCTCTCCTCGCCTGAACATCGTCGGGGACGAGCGGGAGCCGAGAGCTGAGGGTAGAACGACGAGCGTGAGAAAGAGAGCGGAAGAGGTTCGTGCGCAACTCGCGCGAGCCCCCGCCGTCGTCCTTCGCCTGCTAGCTCTTGGCCTCTGTGCAGCTCAGGCCAACGAGAGCGAGCAGGGAGCTCGAGAGAGAGCAAAGGTAACGAGTCAAGCGTTGCTCGGTAGTCGAGAGGCAGCTTCCATCGATTCTCGGTCCGCCCCCGGCGGCACTTTCGGCGAAAGGCGACCGACGACGATTGCGCCGCCCACAAGCTTCGGCGCGCCTCGTCTCGCTCTTGACGCACTCGACGAGGTCCAGAGAAGGCTTTCGAGAGAAAGAGAGCCAAGAGGAAGAGCTCGCTTTCACCTCGCTCGTCGTCGCCAACGTCCTCCTCGAGGCGCCGAGCTGTGTCGGCGCACGTCGAGGGGATCGACGGGAGGCGGGCCCGTTGTCGAGTACTCGTCTCGATAGGTTGATCGAGCAGTAGAGGACCGAGAAAGAGGGAGATCTGCAGGCAAGGGAGCGTGTTCCTCTCGCCCTTTCTCCTCGCGAGCGTAGGTCCGAGCGGGTGCTCTCGTCACCGGGCAGGCATCAGCACGCGGCGGGTCGCTCGTGAAGCTCGCGACGAGGAGACACGAACGGGCTCGAGAGAGCTACAGCCTGGCGCAAGAGCGCTCGCCTCGCTCCTCGACCGTCTTGAGAAGGCCGACGGAGACGGCTTAACTCGCGCTACACGACAGGTACCGGCCCGGAGACGCGCTCGACAGGACCGCAGAGACGTCCTCGTTCAATGCCGCCCATCGAGCAGCCGCCAATCCCGCTAGAACAAGAGTTGTCGATTGAGAGAGGATGCGCAGCCTCCCCCTGTTTTTTGGGTGGTGAGCCGGCGCACAGTCGCGCCGGAGCGGCGGCGACCATGCTGAGCGGCTCATCCGGTGCGCCCGCTGCTCACAGGAGCACGCGAGGGGGGCGCGGCCTCGAAAATGCCCGTCCGCGACGGCTCGACTCGGTCGGCCGCCGGGACGAGAAGGGGACAACGAGACACGCTCTCCGGAGAGGGTGAACGCGCAGAGCCGAGCCAGAGACGCCGCATGCATCGACCGGCGCCGTTTGCAGGCCGCCGGCGAGCGGGAAGACGAGCTTTCGGGAGCCGGGGAAGGAGGGTGCCATCGTGGGCTCGTCTAACCTGCGCGACGAGGTCGAGAGTGTCAGCGCTCGGCTCAGCGAGTAGCACAGGGCTGTGCTCGAGCCTGTAGGGCGAGGAGAGAGCAGGAAGGACGCACAAGGACCGAGAGGAGCCGCTCAAGGACGACCACCAGCTGCTGCACCGCCCGCCACGCCTCCCACGCCGTCCTGCTCGCCCGTGCTGCCTGCGAGAGTCCCGAGTCAGCCCAATGTCGCGTCGCTGCACAGTCGAGCCGGGCTGGCGAGGGCGAGGAGAGGACGGGGAGGGGGCGCGAAGAGGAGGAGGCGGGGAGGACGACGACGCACCCGCTCTCCCACCGCCACAGAGCCCGCCTACCCTGCTCCGAGCCCATCTTGCACCTTATCGCAGCTCGATGAACGCCGTGTGCCAGCCTGGAAGTCGTCGCCGGTGTCGAGAGAGGAGGGCGGACGCGGCTTGCTGATGAGGACGCGTCGGGGTGGTTCTGCGCCCTGGGTGGGCGCGCGTGGCAGCACAGCCGGTGCACAAGGCTGCTGTCGAGAGCTGCGACTGGCCAGGCGACGCGCTGGGCGAGTGGTTGGCCGTGGGGAAGTGAGGAGGGCTTCCCCGCGGACCCGACGGACTTTCGCCGACGAAAATCCGCGCGGATGTTCGGACATAAGCTAGAAGCTCGAGTGCGACTTTCGCTTGACTTTCCTTGCCCTGATTACCTTTGCTCTCGCTTGAGGGGAGGGCTCCGAAGCGCTTGACCTCCCTCGCCGCTCCTGCTCGCCTGCCTCTCGCTCGAGCGCAGCGCCGTCGCGTGCTACCTGCTGCTACGACGAGTCCTGCAGCATCTGAAGCTTCAAAGGCGGCGAAAGAGCACGGAGCGAGGTCGAGAGACCGATCCGGACGCGCGAGCGGGACGGTCGCGTCGGGTCGTCGTCCCGCCACCTTTTCGCTCCTCGGTCGTTCTCCAGCCGCTCGAGCACCTTCTGAGTAGTACGTGTAGATCGAGAGAAAAGTGCCCGAGACGATGGCGAGAACGAGAGGTCCGCGCGAGCGGTGTGGCGGGCGCAAAGCGGCGGACGAGCGTGAAAGCGCGCGTGTTGCGTCGTTTTGCAAAGTGGGCACTTCCTTGCTCGCCAGCACTTGCACTCCCGCATCTCCTTCAGTGCATCAGTGGATCGGAGGTTCCACAACGACCACGCAGTGTGCGGTGCATTAAAGAGCCCTCAGGCTGATGTACCTGTGTAGGAAGATCGCTGTGCACTGCGCCGTCAAACACGCCCGGGGAGGAGTGCCCCCACATCTTTTTTTTTGCGTCCCTCGCGAGCGAGACGAAGCAAGGAGGACAACCTCGAGTCGGCGTGTCGACCTTCTCAAGTCGAGCTTCCCCGACCTCGCTCCGCGTTCGCGTCGCTGGCTAGCCGACGGCGCCGCTAACCTCCTCCAGGTGCTCGGGCACGCTCACAGCAGTGCTCCACGCGCGCCTCGACGCTCGCCGGCAGTGCCTCATCGCGTGCGCTCGGAGAGGCTCGTGCGCAGGAGATGCTCTTTCGCTCGCTCTCGCTCGTCCGGGGCGCACTTATCTGCTGAGAGCGTTGAGCTCAGTTGCACGGAAGCACTTGGGGTAAACCTACATGAGGGGGGCGCGGTATGATCCGCGACGCGAGGGGAATCGCAACGACAAGGCACAGAAGGGGGAGACGACGACGACGAGGGGGAAAGCTGTTGAAACTGATGCGGGTTCGGGGGGATCAAGTGCTGTGTGCAGGGGGAGAGGTGCCGAGTTGATCGGCGGGGAAAGGTATGCGAGGGGGAACGAGCGGGAACGAGGAGGACGAGAAGGGGATGCCGCTCGACGACGAGCGTCGCGGCGCACGACGCCGCTTAGGCGTACTCCTCGCGAGCCCACTTGGCGACGGTGACGAGGTTGGTGAGCGCCTCCTTGACCTCGGCCCAGCCACGGGTCTTGAGGCCGCAGTCGGGGTTGATGTAGAGGCTGCGAGGGCGACGGCGTCAGCGACTCGCTCTCGGCTCGTAAGCGACAGCAGAGGACGCAGACGCACTGCTTCTGAGCGGGGAGGGCCTTCTTGAAGGCGGCGAGGCGCTCCTTCATCTCGTCGACCGAGGGGACGCGGGGCGAGTCTGCGGGCGTCGGCGTGGCCGTCAGCGACGGCGACGACGCGTCGAGGTCTGAGAGGATGACGCACGGATGTCGTAGAGGCCGGGGCCGATGAGGTTCTCGTAGCTGTACTTGTTGAAGGCGTTGAGGAGCTTGAGGTCCGACTATGGGGCGCGAGGAGATCCGGGTCAGCCTCAAGTCGCTCCAGACATCGTCCGCCGCTCGGAAAACGTGAACAGGAGCTATACCTTTGATGCCTCGATCGAAATGCAGTCTGCGTCAAGGCGCCTGTAGAACAGGGAGAGAGCAAGGTTAGTCAAGGAGGCGGGGAGCGGGAAAAGGCGCGGGCGACGCACTTGATGTGCGAGAAGATCAAGTTGAAGTCCGAGTAGCCTGTAGGAGAGGTATGAGCGTCAGCACGATGCACAATGAGGGACGAGGGAACGAGTGAGGGGCCAAAGCGACTTGAGAAGGTCCGAGCGAGGGTCGACCGCGGACGAGGCCTACCGCCGCCCTCCTCGACGCTCGCACAGTAGAGAGAAGAGACGCACAGAAGTGCGAGTGGATGCTCGTCTTGTCCTCGACGCCGGCGGTGGCGAGCTTGAACGAGTCGACGGCCCACGTGAGGTAGCCGTCCCAGTCGACCTGGCGGAGCGGGAGGCCCTCGCGGATGGCGGGCTCGTCGACCTGGATGGCAAAGATGCCGGCGTTGGCGAGGTCGATGACCTCGTCGCGGAGCGCGAGCGCGAGCTGCTTGCACTGGACCTCCTTCGAGACGTCGGCGCGCGGGAACGACCAGTTGAGGATGGTGACCGGGCCCTGCGAGCGCGGGAAGGGTACACAGCGTCAGCACGTCGTCGTCATGAGGAGCGAGGAGGGAGAGAGGGGAGAAGAGAGGAGGGAGCAGGGGAGAGAAGAGAGAGAGACGCACGGTGAGCATGCCCTTCATCGGGCGCTTGGTGAGCGACTGGGCGTACGACGACCAGCGGACCGTCATCGGGTGCGGGCGCGAGACGTCCGAGACGACGATGGGCGGGCGGACGTAGCGCGAGCCGTACGACTGGACCCAGGCGTTCTCGGTAAAGACGAAGCCGGTGAGCTGCTCGCCAAAGTACTGCGACATGTCGTTGCGCTCGGGCTCGCCGTGGACGAGGACGTCGATGTCGATGGCCTCCTGGAAGTCGACGGCGTGCTTGATCTCGTTCTCGAGGAACTTCTCGTACTCCTCGGTCGAGAGCTCGCCCTTGGTGTGCTTGGAGCGCGCGAGGCGGATCTCCTTGGTCTGCGGGAACGAGCCGATGGTGGTGGTCGGGAACTGGGGGAGCTTGTAGACCTTGTCCTGCGCGGCGAGGCGTTCGGGGAACGGCGACTTGCGGTTGTACTGCTCCGGGGTGACGGCGGCGAGGCGCTCGCGGACGGCGGCGTCCGAGTTCTTCTCAAAGTCGCGGCGCGCCTTGATCGACTGCTTGTTGGCGTCGAGCGCGGCCTTGACGTCGGCGCCCGAGAGCGCCTTGGCGAGGGTGGCGACCTCGGCGGCCTTCTCGGTCGCGAACGAGAACCAGTCCTTCTGCTCGGGCTTGAGGCGCGACTCGTTGGCGAGCGTGACCGGGGTGTGGAGGAGCGACGACGAGGTGGCGACGACGACGCGGTCGGCGCCGAGGGCGTCGACGGCCTTCTTGGCCGTGGCGAGCGACGCCTCGAGGTCGTTCCTCCAGATGTTGCGGCCCGAGACGAGACCAAGCGAGAGCTTGAGCTGAGTCGGCTTGACGGCGGCGATGACCTGGTCGAGCTGCTCGGCGGCGCGGTCGAGGTCGACGTGGAGGGCGGCGACGGGGAGCTTGGCGACGAAGTCGACGTTCTTGTCGAGGCGGCCAAAGTAGGTGGCGAGCGTGATCTTGAGGCCCGGGGCGGCCTTGGCGAACGCCTCGAACGTCGACTGGTACTTGGCGCCGAGGTCGGCGGTCGAGTCCATGACGAGCGACGGCTCGTCAATCTGGACCTCGGTCGCGCCAGCCTCCTCGAGCTTCTTGAGGAGCTCGCCGTAGACGGGGACGAGCTTGTCGAGGAGCGACAGGGGCTCGAACGACGCGGCGCCGGCGCCCTCGTCGCGGCCGGCCTTGCCGAGGAGGAGGGCCGTGATGGGACCGACGAGGACCGGGCGGGTCGTGATGCCGGCCTCCTTGGCCTCGTTGAACTCGTCGACGGGCTTGAGGTTGTTGAGCTTGAACTCGGTCTTGCTCGAGACCTCGGACTTGATGTAGTGGCTGTGGGGCGAGGGAGGCGAGGGTCAGCCGGGTCGACCTTCTCAAGACGGGGAGGGGAGCGTCGACGCACTAGTTCGAGTCGAACCACTTCTGCATCTCCTGGGCCTCGAGGTCGACGCCGTCCTTCTGGTGGCCGCGGCCCATGGCGAAGTAGCGGTCGAGGTCCGAGAGGTTGGCCTGGGCGAAGCGCGAGGGGATGATGTTGAAGGTCGTGTTGAAGTCGAGGACGTGGTCGTAGAGCGTGAAGTCGCCCCTGCATGTCGAGAACGGTGCCGAGGAGGAGGAGAAGGGGGTCGAACGTGGGTCAGCGAGGTGTCGCACGAGGGCGGCGACGACGACGCCCTCGCGAGCGGCACTCGTCGCTCGAGAGGAGTAGGGGAACGCACGAGGGGATCACGTCGACGCCCTGGTCCTTGAGCGTCTGCCAGCGAGCGAGGCGCTGCTCCTTGGCGACCTTCTGCAGCTCGTCGACCTGGATCTTGCCGGCCCAGTAGGCCTCGGTCGCCTTCTTGACCTCGCGCTTGGCGCCGATACGCGGGAAACCGAGCACTGCGCTCTGGATGGACATGGCGGGTAGGCTGCAGGACGAGGGAAGAGGTAGCCGGCGGGCGAGGAGAGGGGGGAAAAGTTGCGACGAGGTGGGGCAGCGGGGGAAGAGGGCGAGCAGTCAGCGCGGCAGCTCGGGGGATGCTGCAAGCTCGAGGCTGGGCAGCAGACGTCGAACGAGGGACGCACAGGTGGTGTTTGGAGGGGGAGGAGGGGGGTGAGGAGGAGGAGAGAGCCAAGCGAGGAGCGGGATCTGCGTCGTTCGCCTCGCACGTCGACGCGGACTTTGACTCCGCTCCGCCCGGCCCCAGGGCTTGCGCTAGCACGGCATCGCATACAGCTACGCGCTCGAGGTAAAGCTTGCCCGCACCCCGACGAGATCTTTCTCACCGTCCACCGCCTTCCGCCAGTCGTGCGCCGCCTCCTCGAGCACAACTCGTCCTCGTCGTTGAGCAGCCCTCGCAGATAACCGCTACCTCCGCATCTCGAGATAGCGCACTCGAGCACGACGACGACGAGCACGAGAAGAAGCAGA
Source organism: Rhodotorula babjevae (assembly GCA_920104245.2). Classification (NCBI taxonomy): domain Eukaryota; kingdom Fungi; phylum Basidiomycota; class Microbotryomycetes; order Sporidiobolales; family Sporidiobolaceae; genus Rhodotorula; species Rhodotorula babjevae. Next base: position 322,725 of record CAKKSZ020000009.1, on the reverse strand, counting down.
AGCACGAGAAGCAGAGAGGAGAAGAGGCGAGAGGAGAAAGAGGAGGTCCGAGCGAGGGAGAGGGACGACCATGGATTTTCTTAAGATGCTGCTGCTGCTCGACGGAGAGACCCATACAGACACTGGCATGACGACCCGCTCTAAGCGTCGTCGGCCTTGATCTCGTCCTCGTTGGCCTCGTCGCCCTTGTCCTCGTCGGCGTCGGCGACACTCGCCGGCTCGTCGCTCGCGGTCGCGGTCCCCTCGGCGTTGGCGACCGCCTCCTCCTTGGAGCCGCCCTCCTCGATTGGCTGCGGCTGCGCGTCCTTGATCTCCTCCTCCTTGTCGGTCGGCTCCGCGCTCGCGACGGCGTCGATCAGGGCAGAGTCGGACGTGCCGTTGCTGCTCTTCTTGTCGGCGGCGGCGATCTTCTTCTGCACGGCGGCGACGCGCTCCTTGGTGACACGAGCCTGCGGACGAGGAGAGAGGAGGTGGAGAGGGAGCGAGTCAGTGTCGGGGCTCGGAGCGACCGGGGAGGAGAGGCCGAGGACCGTGCGCACCTGGTTGTCGTTGAAGTAGCGCATCTTGAGCTGGAGCGAGTCGATGGCCTTCTGCACCTCGCTCGTCGTCAACGGCGCCGCGATGCCGAGGCCCATGAGCGCCGTCAGGGTCCCGAGCGGCAGGTTGAGCTTCTCGTCCTTGGCCGTCGTCGCCGCCGCCGCCTCGTCCTCGCCGCCCTCGGCCGCCGCCGCTGCGGGCGCACCGCCCTTCTTGCCGCCCTTCTTACCCTTCTTGGACCCACCAAAGCCGCCCCACGACTCCTCGTCCTGGTCGGCCTTCTTCTTGAGCGCGACGGCGCCCTTGGGCAGCTCCGCGTCGACCTTGCGGATCTCGAGCTTGGGCACGCTCGCGACGTCGGGGCGAGCAAACAGGCTCGACGACGAAGACGACGACGAGGGGCCGGATGCCGAGGCGGCGCCGATGCGCTGCTGGAAGAAGCGGATCAAGGTGCGGCAGTCGTCGATCTCGCGCTCGAACGCCGGCGCCTGCGCCTCCTCGAGGAGCTGCTCGTTGATCTCGGCGCGCTTCGAGTCGTCGTGCGCCTTGCGCTCGGCGCGGCGGCGCTCGTCGCGCTTGGCGCGCTCGTCGTTGAGCTTCTGGTCTGCGCGAGGGGGAGCGAGAGGGGAGGAGAGCGAGGTCAGCCTCGGCTCCTCGGCGCACGTCAAACACATGCGAGAGAGAGGGCGGGCGAGGGCGCGACGTACAGTACTTGTTGTTGGCCTCGCGGAACGCGGCGGCCGACGCCTTCTTACGGCCGAACAGGTCGTCGAGCTGCTTCGAGACTGCGCGTGCGAGGCAGCCGGCATCAGTGTCGCGTGCACATCGACAGCAGGATGCAGAAGAGGCGAAGACGCACCGGCGTTGCGCTCCTCGAAAAGGCCGTCGCGGCCCTTGCTGACCTCGTCCATGCGGCGGTTGATCTCGTCAAGCTCCTTGCGCAGCTCGTCAAACTTGGAGCTCGCCGCCTTCTGCTCCGGGTCGTCGAGCTCCTTGCGGACCTCGTCGACCTTGGCCTTGTCGGCGTCGATGGCCTGCTGCTGCGTTGCGAACGACTCGACGAGCTTGCGCGACTTGCGCAGCGCCGAGATCTCGTTGAGCGCCTTCTTCTCGTCGACGAGCTTCATCGTGCCCGACTCGACCTGGCGCTCGAGGCTCCTGCAGGCGGGAGAGAGAGGGAGGAGGGGAGGGAGGGGAGAGGACGGTCAGCTGAGAGTGGAGGAGAGGGGCGAGCGAGGGAGCAACGAGCGCACTTGATCTGGTTCTCGACCTCCTGCACCGTCTTGTACGGCGCCTTGGCCTTGGCGGCCTGGAGGTCCTTGATCTGCGGGCGCACGACGGCAAGTCGGGTCAGCTCGTCGTCCTCGTAGCTGCACCCGGCGGGCTTTGGCGAGAGCGGCGGGGGAGACGCACCTTCTTGTTCATGCCGTCCTGGATCGTCTTGAGCGAGTCGAGCGTCTTGCCCCTGCCGCCCTTGAGGCGCGCCTGCTCGCCGCGGAGCGCGTCGAGCTCCTTGCGGAGGGCGACCTTGCGCTCGTGGTCGGGCCCGCCCTTGTTGCTCGACGCCGAGATCTTGTTGCGCAGGTCGTTCTGCAGAGCATGGGCGAGAGGGCGGGGCGGCGTCAGCTCGAGGATGAGCGGGGCGAGGGTGGGGGAGATTGTGCGAGAAGAGGGGAAGGGAGGAGGGGGAGGAGCGCACCGACTTGGCCTGGAGGACGTCGATCTCGGCACGGAGAGCGTCTTGCTCTGCAGGACGGACTCGCTCGAGGTCAGTACTGCGCGCTGCGTGGCCAGCTGCGAGAGGAGGAGCGCGCACCGGCATCGTAGGCCGCCTTGTCCGGTCGGCCGCTCGACGAGTCGTCCTGCAGGCGGGCACAGCAGGTCAGCATGCAGCCCCAGCTAGGCAGAGAGGCCTCGACGCAGAGCGCACCTTGTGCTTGGGCACGTCGACGACGACAGCGGTCGGGTCGACGGCCTTGGAAGCGAGGACGGGGCCCTGGGCCGCCTGAGCTGCGGCGCGGCGCTGCGCCTTGGTGAGCGGGGCGGGGGCACTTGCGCCCGGGATCGTGCGTGCTGCGGCCATGGCGAGTCGAGGTGGGTGGAGCGAGCGAGCGACGAGCGTGGTCGAGCGACGGAGCGGGGGAGCGAGCGGGCGAGACACGGCCAAATCGACCTCTCTCAGCTCTACGCGAGGCAGCCGGGGCTTGGTCAACAGCAGTACGAAGATGCTACACGTCCATCCCGGCCGCCCGCGCCTGAGCCAACACACTCTCCGCCTGGAGCACCTGCGAGCGGTCGACGGTGCGGGTCAGTGCACGGCTCCTGCGCGTCGCCCGGACCTCCTCCGCCTCACAGGAGGTGCCTCGTGAGGACTGATAGAGAGGGAAGGGTCAAGAGCTCACCATGGGCGCGTCCATCATGTCGCCGTCGAGCCCGTACGCTCCTGCGCCCGACGCTCGCGCCGCCTCGTACTGCGCGAGGATGGCCTGCGCGCGCTCGATCTCTGCATGGTCATGGAGAGGGCGGTGAGAAACGAGATGAGGGGGAGCTGCGTCAGGTCGGGCTGCGCGGGACGGAGAGCGAGAGGGGGAGAGAAGCGCGCGCACCGGCGGGCGAGGGCGAGAACTCGCGCTGGACGATGTCGACCTGCGCCGGGTGGATCGCCTGCTTGCCTGCGTCCGTCGGCGCCATAGATTATCAGCCAAAACCGTCCGACCAGATCGAGGCCGGACGGAGAGCGGCCGAAGGAGGAACGTGCGCGACGCACCCGTGAACCCGAGCTCCCTCCCCTCGCGGCACTCGTCGGCGAGCACCCTCTCGCTGTCCTCGCCCTTGTACCGCACGCACACGAGGTCGACGGCCTCGAGGCCGTACGCGTGCGCGACGGCGACGACCGACGAGCGCGCGAAGAGGAGCTCGCGCCGCGAGGGGGTGCGCGTGATGCGCGACGAGGCGCAGTAATCCTCGGCGGCGAACTGCGAGGAGGGTACAGTGAGTCAGGTGCGAGTCGCCCATCGATGCGGCGCAGACCATCCAGCTCGGCGGCTCGAGCCGGTGTCGAGGAGGTCACAGAGCGGAGTGAGCGACCCGCACGCCGCACCAGCAGTCCTGCAACCCTCGCACAGCACGTCGCGATCTCACGCATGTTGAGGAGCGCGAGCGGGCTCTCGAGGCTCGCGATGACGCGCAAGTTGCGGTGCCGCTCGCCGCCGTGCTCGCGGATGAAGTGGTCGACGGCGAGTAGGTCGGCGGCCGTGTGCACCTTGGGGAGGATGAGGCCGTCGAGGGATAAAGAGGTGAGCTGTGAATGAGGAAGGAGTCAGGCGGGAGCGCAGGTTGGAGGAGCTGGGCGGGCGCGAGGTACGCACGATGGATTCGAGGTCGTCGAGGCCTGGTTGGCCTGAGTTGATGCGGACGAACTTGCGCGACCTTAAGGACGTCGATGCGGTCTGCGAGCGAAGGGCAGGCTGTCAGCGAGTGCCGAGTCGGAGCGAAAGAAGGGCGGTGCGCACGTCGAGAGCTCTGCGAGGGAGGCCGCGGCAGCACGAGGAGGAGAAGGTCAGCTGGGCGCGGTCAGGTCGCGGCGAGGCTCGGAGCGCACCGGGTGACTGCAGACCTTGCCTGAGGCTTGTGCTCTGTGCGGACCGAGTCCTCGAGGTCGAGGGTGACGACGTCGGGCTGTGAGGCTCGAGGGAGGTCGCCGGCGAGGACCTTGTCGAGCATCTTCTGCGACGAGCCGGGAACATAGAGGAGGGCGCGTTGCGGTGGTCGTGACGGTGCTGGCTGGGGCGCAGAGGCGGTTGAGAGTGGTCGAGAGGGGGGTCGGACGAGTGTGGGGGAGGAGAAGGACGAGGCGAGGTGGGAGCGCACGGCGTGGCGCGCCGGCCGGGCTGTGCGAGAGCAGCACAAGTGGAGCATGGTGCGCAGTGACTGGCTCGCTCAGCCTGCGGGTTGGAGGTCAGAGCGAGAGCGAGGCCGTTGTCATCGCCTCGCTCGTCTCTTCCGCTCTCTCCCTCCACCACCCACGGCTCAAGCGCACTGGGCAAGCTCGCCGGCATGGCCAGGGCATCTGCACCGAGGCCTGCCTTCATCTTCTCGTACAACCCGACCGACCCCGACATCCTCGCCCTCGCCGCCGCCTCCGAGTCCTCCTCGTCTTTCGCCTCGACCTCGCGCCACCCGTACCACGCAGGGCTCGGCGCACCACGCCGCCCAGGCTACCACGACCCGGCCGCCGACGACCATGTCCCCGTATACGGCCCGACCACCCACCGCCGCGGCCCCATGCGCTTCGTCCCTGCCCGCCACGCCCAGTTCGGCGTCCTCCCGGCCAGCGACGAGCCGGGTGCTACGCCCACCATCGACCTCAAGGGCAAAGGGCGCGCCGTCGACGTCAAGAGCGACGAGGGCGACGAGGACATCAAGCCCGCCGTCGCTGCGCCGCCGCCGCCGCGCCCGTCCACCTCGTCGACGCCGAGCGGCAGCGCCATCCGCGGCCTGTACGCCGGCATCGTCGGCATCTCGTCGTCGTCGAGCAGCTCGGCGCCGGCGTCGGTGCGCCCCTCGGTCGCGCCGGACCCGCCGCTGCCGCAGTCGAGGTCGGCGAGGGCGAGCAGCGTGCCGGTCAAGCGCGAGGACGAGCCCGGCTTCGGCGGATCGGGCGATGAAGAGGACGAGGACGACATCCTCGTGCTCTCGTCGGACGACGACTCGGACGAGGAGGGACCAGGTGGCGGGCGAGACGGACAAGACGACGACGACGACGACCTCATCGTGGTCGACCCGCTCACGGGCTTCCCCGAAGCGCGCGCTACAGCCGCCGCCCCTCGCCCTCGTCGACCACAGCCCCTCCTCATCCACGAGCTCCTGCCGCCCTCCACATCTTCCGCCTCGACCGCGTCGGCCGCACCCGCACCGGCACCCTCTCTCGCCGGCCACGTCCCGCTCCCGCCCTCGACCCCGCAGTACGGCATCAAGCCAGACTCTGTCGGCTTCCGCATGCTCGTGCGCCAGGGCTGGCGCGAGGGCGCCGCGCTCGGGCCCGCGGCCGCGCCGGGCGAGCAGCAGCGCGGCCTCATCGTCCCCCTGCGCGCCAAGGAGAAGTTCGACCGGGCCGGGCTCGGCGGCGGGCTCGTCGGGAGCGGCGAGGAGCGGAGGATGAGCGGGCGGGAGCGCGACGAGCGGAGGAAGGAGCGCGAGCGGAGCGAGAGGGAGAGGAAGAAGGGTCCGGGCGGGGGGAGAGGGGCGAGGGGCATGGAGCGCGCGGCTAAGGAGGACGAGCGACGGCGCAAGGCGCTCATTGCGTACATGAACCGGCCGTAGCTGGTGCAGTCGCACAGGTGCAGCAATCTTTTAACGAGAGAGTGATCAAGGTGATCAGGCTGCGCCAAGCCGGCGAGGGATGCGGAGGGCGGGCGAGGCGGAGCTTGTCGGCCGCGAACTTGGGACGAGCTCTTCCCGTCGCTGTTGTTCCCTGCTCTGCTCCCGACAGCATGGCAGAGGCAGATCGGCCCATCGAGCCGCCCTTGCTCACCGAGCGCGAGCTGTCCTCGTCGCCTTCTCCGCCTCCTCGCACCACAATCTCTCCACCTCCTCCCTCGTCGCCCACCAACAAGGCCGCCCGCAAGTGCGCCGTCCCACGCCCGACCTACCGCCTCACGCTCCTCGGGCGGTGCTTTGCCCTCCTTGCCGGCGAGCTCGTCGCCAACGCGGCCGTGTGGACCGCCGCCGGATGCGTCTTCAGCGGCGACAAGCGCGGCGTCCTGAGCTTGTGCATCGTCGCGTGGACCCTCGGGCTGCGGCATGGACTCGGTGCGGCGCCCTCGATCCCTTGCTCGCTGCAGCCGTGAGCGAGCGCTGACCCTCCTCCTCCTCCTCGCACCCTCGCTCGCGTCCTCCTCTTCACGCACCTCCCCCTGCCTCGCCGACTCGCAGACATGGACCACATCGTTGCCGTCGACACGACGACCCGTGCCCTCGTCGCACAAGGTCAGCGCCCCGTCACGGTCGGCCTCTTCTTCTCGCTCGGCCACTCGACCATCGTCCTCGCCATGACGGTCGCCATCATCGTCACCGTGCGCGCCATCGACAAGCTCCCCGACATCAGCAGCGTCGGCGGCGTCATTGGCGTCAGCGTGAGCGCCAGCTTCCTCTTCCTGCTCGGTGCGTCGCTCGACCCTCTTTCTTCTCTGGCTCAAGCTAGCTCTCCTCCTCGCGCCCACATCCTGACGCACGCCTGCCGCTCACAGCCGTCATCAACGCCGTCATGCTGTGGCAGACTGTGCGCATGGCCCGTCGCAGGGTGCGTCCTTCCCCCTCACGACCTCCTTCAGGTCCGCCCGCACAAGCAGTCGCTCACTCTCGCCTCCCTCCTCCTCGGCCGCCTGCAGAAACGCCTTCGAGCCGCAGCCGCAACGACGACGTCCGTTCCCCTCGAGGGCGCACCCCTCGCGCCGCACGACTCGGCCCTCGCGCTCGCCAAGAAGATCTCGGGCGCCTCGAGCAGGGTCGACGACGAGGAAGCGGCAGGGGCGCGGCCCGAGGACCGCATCGACGGCATGGTCGAGCTGCCGGCGACGACGTGCATCGGGAGAATCGGGCGACCGCTCTTCAGGATCATCGACCGGCCGTGGAAGGTGCGCTCAGGCCTCGGCTCTCCCCCCTCCTCATCCTCCTTGACGAACAGCTCTGATGCTCGTCTCGACAGATGTACCCGGTCGGCCTTCTCTTCGGCTTGGGCTTCGACACGTGCGTGCTCCTCCTCTCCTTCTGCCAGCTCGCGCCCTCGGCTGATGCCCGTCCGTCGTCGCTCGCAGCGCGTCGAGCATGTGCGCCCGCTCCTTCCTCCTACCTCCTTCTCCCCTCGTTCGAGTCCCGACTGCTGACGCTCCGTCCCTCGCGCAGCTCCCTCCTCGGCGTCTCGGCTCTCGCCGGCAGCGGCGACAACCGCATCCCGCCCGGCCAGATCATCCTCCTCCCGCTCCTCTTCATGGCGGCCATGACCGCCGTCGACAGCGCCGACAGCGTCTTCATGCTCATGGCCTACACGGTGCCGCAGCGCACGGCCGCAGCCGAGGCGGGCCTCCTCGTCGAGAAGGGCGGTGACTTGGCGGCGGCGGCGGCACCGGCGACGGGCAGCGCGGCGTGCAGCAGGCGGTGGTACGATCCTCGAGGCTGGGTTCTCTTCGAGCGTCGGCCGACGGTCGAGGAGGAGCAGGTCGAGCTGCGCGACGCGGCCGAGCGCGCGAGGATGCTTCCTCAAGCGAGCGAGGACAAACTGCTCAACATCAGCGTCGTGCTCACCGTCATCTCGATCGTCGTCGCGCTCCTCATCTCTATCGTGCGTCCTCTCTCTCTCCGAGTCGAGCGAGGCGAAGGTGAGCGCGCACTGACCCTCCTCGACCTCGTCCCTCGCGCACAGACCGAGTTCATGGGGTGCGTCTGTATCGCAGCGCCCTCTCCTCGCCTGTCCCTCATCGCTGACTCCCTGCTCTCGCAGACTCGCCGTCGAAAAGTGTGCATCGTGCGCCGACGCCGCCGAGAACGACCCGGGTCTCTGTGCGTCACCCCTCTCTCCTCTTCCTCCCTCGCGAGGCTCCTCCTGACGCCTCTCTCGTCGTCTCGCAGCTGGACGGTGGTGGCGCTTCTGGACGATCGTCAACGACAACTCGCAGTGGCTCGGCGTCGGCGTGATTGGCGTCTTTGCCGTCGCGTTCGGCGGGTGGGCCGCGGTCCACTTCGTCTCGCGCCGTCGGGCGCGCCGGGCGGGCAAGCGGCGTGCGCTCGACTGAGACGGCGTCGGCGGGCTGGGTAACTAGACGGCTCTGGGTAGACCTTGGCGGGCTTAGACGGGCTGCAACGGGCGCAGGAATCTCTCGCAGTTCCGGCGGTCGCCCTCGGACCTGCTCGCTTTCCCCTTCGAGGGCGCTGCCCATTTCTGCGAGAGGGAAAGCAATCGTACGGCCGAGGCTCTCGAAATCAGCCACGCGCCTGCGCTCAGCCACGAGTCTCGCTGCGAGCGTGCGAGCCGTTCCGGACGGTCGAGCGGGCGAGTCGAGCAAGGGCTCGTGCCTCTGACCCCTGTGACCCGCTCCGCCGTTTTGAGCGATGTCTGCGCAGCCCTTGCTGCTCGCAGAGACACGACCAAGCTGCGCGCCGGCTCTCGCCAGCCCGCGACGAGGACGACGAGGGCCGCGCCTCGTCGACAACTTCCCGCCGCTCGCCCTCGATCACGCCGCCTCGTGAACCCTGTGCGTCGCACGTGTGGCCCTCTCTGCTCGTCCGGGAACTGACCCTCGCGGCCGGAACTCCATTGCAGAAGCCAGGAGGGCGACCCCCACCTCGGGACGAGGCGGCACCTTCGACCCGTTTCGCACACGGCCGCCAGGAGCTTCCCTCCCCTCTCCAACCTCGCCTTACCCCTCGCCCGACACGACCATGGCGACCGAGCACCCGACCGCCGCACCGCCGCGGACCGCCAAGCCCGCCCGCCCTGTCCTCCCCTCTCGACAGAGCTCCGGCGTCCTCGAGGCGATGCGGGCGCGGCTCCAGCGCAGCAAGTCGTCCCAGAGCTCCGTCTCGACCCTCGTCGACTCGCCCACGAGCGAGCACCCGCCGGCGTCGGCTACGAGCGCGCCGCCTCCCTCGTTCGCCGCCGTCCACAAGCTCGTCGAGGCCATCGCGGCGCACCCTCCTCCCGCCGGCAGCGACGGCCTCACCAACGTCATGGCCAAAGCCCCGGCCGACGCTGCGCCGACGAGCTCTCTCGCCGCGTCCTTCTGGCACCAGGCCAAGGCGGGCAAGCTCCCGGCCGACGCGGCGACCGTCATCCAGGCGCTCAAGACGGGCATCAAGGGCGCCGTCGACGACCGCGAGATGCTCCTCGAGAAGGTCGTCACGCTCCTGCAGGGGCTCCCGAACGACTCGCCCATTCAGAAGCCCGTCACCGACCACCTCATCCAGATGCTCTGGGACGAGCTGCACGCCGAGGGTCCTCGCGCGTTCGCCGGGCCGCAGTACCGCTCGGCCGACGGCAGCGGCAACTCGCTCACGCAGCCGAGCCTCGGAGCGGCGGGCACGCCGTACGCCCGCACGGTCCCGCCGTGCCGCCCCAAGATGCCCAACCCGCCCGACGCCGGCGTCGTCTTTGACGCGCTCCTGCGCCGCCACGAGTTCCGCCCTCACCCTTCCGGCATATCGTACGTCTTCTCTCGCACGCTCGAGCGAGCGAGCGACTCGTGCTGACGGCTCGTCGACGTTCCGGAACAGGTCGCTCCTCTTCGCCTTTGCGACCCTCATCACGCACGACGCCTTCTCGACCAACGCCAAGAACCCGTCGATCAACGACACGTCGTCGTACCTCGACCTCTCGCCCATCTACGGCGTCAACCAGGCCGAGCAGGACACGGTGCGCACCTGGTCGATGGGCCGCCTCTATCCGGACGCCGTCGCCTCGAGCCGGGTCTTCTTCCAGCCTCCGAGCGTCGTCGCGCTCGCCGTCATCTTCTCTCGGTACGTGTCTCGCGTCCTGCGCTCACGACGACCTTGCTCACGCGGCCACCTCGCCCGCAGCAACCACAACTTCATCGCCGACAAGCTGTTCGAGATCAACGAGTCGGGTCGCTACAAGCCCGAGGCCCATCTTGGGAAGCACGAGCAGGTCAAGCAGGACAACGACATCTTCCAGCGTGCGCGCCTCATCAACTGCGGCTGGTTCCTGGGCATCATCGTGCGTCCGCACGGACCTCCTCCGCCTCCTCCTGCTCGCGAACGCCGCTGACCTCTCCTTCGGATCTCTTTGCCACCAGGTCAACGACTACATCCGCACGATCCTCAACGTCAACACGACCGAGTCGACCTGGTCGCTCATGCCGACCGTCGACATCGCGACCTCGCCGGTCGGGCACGCTCCCCGAGGGACGGGCAACTGCTCGTCCGCCGAGTTCAGCAGTGCGTCGCGCCCTTCTTCCTCTGCACTCATCCATGCTGATGGTCGTGCAAAAGTCCTCTACCGGTGGCACGCAGCGATCAGCGAGAAGGACGAGCGCTGGGTCGAGGAGCTCATGGAGTCGGCGATGGACGACAAGTCGTTCGACGAGGTGCGCTCCTCCTCTCCTCTCCTCCCCTCTCCACGGTCAGCTCGTCCGAGCTTGCTCTCCTACGGGTGCTGACGTAGTGTGCGCGCTCCGCAGATGACGCGCGACGACTTCATGAAGGCCGTCAAGGCGCTCAAGCTCAAGGCCGGCCCGAACCCGCTCAAGTGGCAGACGACGGGCCTCGAGCGCAACGCGTCTGGCTCGTTCAACGACGACGACCTCGCACGTGTGCTCGCCGAGGCGGTCGACGAGCCGGCGGGCGCGTTCGGCGCTCGGCACGTCCCCGCCGTCATGCGCATCATCGACACGCTCGGCCTAGACGCGAGCAGGCGTGACTGGGCCGTGTGCACCATGAAGTGCGTTTCTCCCTCCTCGAGCAGCTGCGCTACTCCCTCGCCGAGCGCGACCCCGCTCCTGCTCCGCCGCACGGACCTCTTCTTCAGGATCGCGCTCCTGACCCCCTACCTTCTCTCCACAGCGAATTCCGCCGCTTCCTGCACCTCAAGCCGTTCGAGACGTTCGAGGAGTGGAACTCGGACAGCGACGTCGCCGCGACCGCTCGTCACCTTTACGGCCACCCGGACAACCTCGAGCTCTTCCCGGGCCTGCACGCCGAGGAGGCCAAGCCGTCGCAGGATGGCTCAGGTCTCGCTGTCGGGTGCGCCGACGTTCCTGCCTGGCCGAGTCGAGCGCCGGGACTGACCGCTTTTCCTCTTCCCGCTCGCAGCTACACGATCTCACGCGCCATCCTCAGCGACGCCACCGCCCTCGTCCGCGGCGACCGCTTCTTCACGACCGACTTTAACGCGGCGACGCTCACGTCGTGGGGCTACCAGGACGTGCAGGGCGACCCCGAGGGCGGCTCGTACGGCGGCTTGATCGGCCGGGTGCGTCCTTCTCGTCCTCTCTGCTCGCAGCCTCACGACCTGATACCCGTCCCTCCTCAGCTCATCATCCGCAACCTACCGCACAACTACACGGCGCGCTCGACCTACGCCCTCTTCCCCTTCTCGACGCCGTCGACGATCCAGCGCATCCTCACCAAGAACGGCGTCGTCGACAAGTACGACCTGCGCTCGCCGACGACGCTCCCTCCCGTTCATGGCGTCTTCTCGTACAAGGCGTGCCTCGAGATACTCGCTTCGCCGACCGACTTTGGCGTGGTCTACTCGTCGGCGATCGAGGCGTGCTCGAACAACTTCGGCTACATGCTCACCGAGGACGACGTCGACTCGCACCGCCGCGACCGCGCCCTGCAGACGCACGCCCTCTTCTCGCCCGGCTGGCAGGACCGCCTCGCGAAATTCTACCGCACCAAGACGGCGAGCCTCCTCGAGAGCGCCTCGTGGACGTACGACGGCGGCAGGACCCGCACGGTCGACGTCGTGCGCGACGTCACCAACCTCGCGTCCGTCTACTGGTGCAGCTACCAGTTCGGCATGCCGCTCAAGACGGCCGAGAATCCGCACGGCGTCTTCACGCCCGCCGAGCTCTACCTGGTCCTTTCGGCCTTCTTCATCTCGTGCGTCTCGCCTCGTTATCTCTCTCGCTCGACCTCGAGCCTCGTAATGACGTTCTCGACCGCAGCGTGTTCATGAACTTCTCCGCCGAGGCCGGGTTCAAGCTGGGCGAGGCGGCCAAGGAGGCGGCCCCTGCGCTCCTCTCGCTCATCCGCATGCGCCTCAAGCAGGTCAAGGGCGTCCCGGTACGTCCTCCCACTGCATCGTCTCCAACCTCGGAAGCTCCCTGGCTGACGCCGACGACTCGCAGACGTTCCTCGACGACTTTGCCCGCAGCATCCAGGATCGCCTCCTCGGCAAGGACGTCCAGGCCATCGTCGTCGGCAAGGAGGCTCACGCCTACTACGAGCGCCTCCTCTCGAACAAGGACGTCCCGCTCGAGAAGCTCGAGTCGAGCGTGCAGTCGACCATGACGGCGTCCGTCTCGAACCAGGGCCAAGGTACGTCGCTCGAGCTTCCCTCCCAAACTCGTCCGAGCTGACTCGTGCACGCCCTACAGCCTCGGCGCACGTCATCAACTTCTTCCTCGACAACAAGAACGCGGCGCACAAGGCCGAGCTCGTTCGCCTCTGCCTCGTCGACTCGCCCGAGGCCGACGAGGAGATCCTCGTGCGCTCTCCCTCCCTCTCCATCTCGCGCACGTCGAGCTGCGCTCACCTCTCACGTCATCCGCGCAGGCTTACGTCACCGAGGCGCTGCGCCTCGACCCGCAAGTGCCGCTCATCCCTCGAGTCGCCAAGCGCGACATGACGATCCACGACGGTGAGCGCGAGGTCAAGGTCAAGAAGGGCGACTCGGTCTACCCGTCGATGCTGAGCGCCGGCATGGACTCGAACGTCTTCCCCAACCCGCACGTGTTCGACCCGACCCGCGACCCGAGCCTGTACCGCCTCTTCGGCAGCGGCATGCACACCTGCCTCGGCGCGCCCATCGTCAACATCTCGCTCGTCCAGATGATCAAGCAGGTCTTCCGCCTCAAGAACGTCCGCCGTGCGCCTGGTAAGGCTGGTCACCTCGTGCGCTTCCGCCAGGAGCTCGGAGGAACGCCGTGCCCGGTTTACCTCTCGGAGAACCAGGGGCTTTGGCCTCTTCCCGTCTCGCTCTCGATCGTCTATGACGGCGAGGAGTAGCTCTCTCTATCTGTAGCCGTGTCTGTGCACTGTATCACGTTCGTCTTTGCGTTATTACGAGCGATTTTGAAAGCGCGAGCGACGAGTAGTCCGTCAACGCTCGCTCTGGCGCGCCTCTCGTCGACCTCGCTCGACCAGGCCAGAGTCGGCTGCAGAGCCCGGCCATGGACTCGCACAAACGCGTGCGCAGCTCTAGCGAGAGCTCAGAGGCGTCGGCGGCGTCTGAGCCCGAGCAGAAAGCTCATCGCCCCGCGTCAGCGAGGTGCGCTCTCTCTCTCTCGAAGAGCCGTGGGGGCAGGGAAGCTCACGTTGCCCTCGGTCTACAGCCTCGACTGGACCTGCTCGCTGCCGCCAAGCTGCCACCTCAAGCCGACGACCCTCTCGTCCCTCTCGTCGCTCGAAGCGCACCACCGCACCTTCCACGAGTTTGTGTGCACCGCCGAGCCACCGCGCTACGAGTGGGCAGTCGCCAAGGGACGGTACGAGGGTCGCGAGCACTTTGCCGGGTCGGGCGAGGCCAAAGCGCTCGTGTGTGGGCGCGTCTTCCCCGACGACCGCTTCCTCCAGCTTCACCTGACCGAGTGCCACGACGAGCTCGCCCAAGTGCGCCGAGACCGAGGCGAGAAGATTGTGCGCTTCCGCCCTCTCGGCTTCTCTCGCTCTCTCGCGCCAAGTTGACGACTCGCCCCTCCAGTTTGCCTGCTTCCAGCCCGAGTGCCGCCAGCTCTTCGCGACGCCCAAGGCCCGCCGGCTGCACCTCGTCAGCAAGCACGCCTTCCCGGCGCAATACTTCTTCGGCGTCACGATCTGGGGCGTCGAGGACGTCCTCAACAATGGCGGCGGCATGGTGCGCCGCGACTGGAAGCCGCGCGAGGGTCAGCCCGGATGGCGCAGCGAGGTGAGGGCGTCGTCCGAGGAGGACTCGTTCGGGTCGCCGCCGTCGCCCGCGCAGGCCAAGCTGCAGGAGCTGTCGCCCGAGCCCGTCGACGACGAGCCGGCGCCGGCGGGGCCCTCCTCGGACGTCGACGATCTCGCCGCCGCGCTCTCGAGCACGAGCATCTCGCTCGTGCCCCGCGCCGTGCGTCTCGCTCGCAAGAACAAGATGGCGACCGGCGTGTAGCACTGCTTCTGCTCCCTCTCTCTCTCTCGGGCGCTCGTCTCTGTTGTTGTGCAATTTTCAACTCGCTCAAATCTAAAAGACCGACTCTCGAGAGCGCTCACCGCACGAGCTCGTCCACCTTTCCCGCTAGCTCAGTCCCGGCGAGCTCCTTGAACCTCGCGACCTGCGCCGCACGCTGCTCCGCATCCACCTCGAAGCAGGCCGGCGGCAGGATGAGCGCCTCGCCGACCTGCGCCTGGCGGTACCGCACGATCTCGTCGATCGTCTTGCTCGCGCCGCGACCGACGAGCGCCTTGACGAGCTTGACGGCGCTCTTGGAGCCCGACGACTCGTCATCGAGAAGCGCCGCCGCGACGTGGTGCAGCGCGACGAGGTAGAGGAACGGCGTGCGCTCGCTCGACACGCGCCCGGCAACAAGCGCGTCGACGTAGGCGGCGAGCATGGGCTCGCTCGACTCGGTGGGAGTGAGGTACGCTGCGAGCGCGCCTGCGCCGCCGACGTCGCTGATGGCCTCGTCGACCGAGAAGCGCAGCGCCGGGAGGACGTGCGCGTAGTCGGTCCAGATGAGGCGGCGATAATCGATCGGGTAGGCCATGGCGAGTGGCGGCAGGAGGACGAGGCCGAAGAGGTGGTCCGACAGCGAGATGGCGTCGTACAGGCCGACGAGGTCGGTGTAGAGCTGGTAGAACGGCGCCGAGCTGACGACGGCCGAGACGCCCTCGATCGTCGCGCTCGCGGGGCGCTCATCCGAGAGCAGCAGCACCTGCGGCGTCGCCTGCGCGCCGACCGAGAGCTCGGCGAGGAGAGCGCCCATTGCCGCCTGGCACGCCGGGTCGCGGAAGACCTCGGCCTCGGCGCCGCTCAAGCCCCTCGTCGTCCCGCTCGAGTCCTTCTCGAGCATGAAGACCTTGACGAGGTCGTACACGAGTGCGGCGGCGTCGTGCGGTGCTCGAGACGAGCCCTTGCCCGTCGCTGCGCGCACGAAGCGCATGAGGGCGAGCGAGGAGCGCACGAGCTGCAGCTCACTCGCGTCCCACCCCTTGGGCAACTGCTGGAACACGGGCGACGTGCCCGACCGCAGGAGCTCCGTGAGAGCGACGAGGGGCCAGTTGGGCGAGAGGACGGGGCCGGCGGGTGCGAACGGCGCGAGGCACGCCGTGAGCTTGATGTCGCGAGGGGTGGGGAAGAGCGGGCCGACGACGCGGCCGCCCGAGGCGGTGACGATGGCGTAGGTGAGGAAGGGGCGCAGGATGGCGGCGTGGGCGAGGGCGGGCAGCTCGAGCTGGGCGTCGAGTGCGGCGACCGGCGGCAGGGTGTGGTTGTCCGGCTTGGCGACGACGGCGAGCAGCCAGTCGACGAGGTCGCGCGCCGTGACGGCGTCCTCGACGCCGAAGCGTGGAAGCAGGTTGACGGTCGCCGACACGCGCTCGGCGAGGCCGAGGCGCGGAAGCAGGAGGGCCGCGAGGGCGAGAGCCGCCGACCCGGCCGACCCGCCGACGACGCCCTGCACGACCGCGCCCGCCGTCGCCGCGTCGAGCACGAAGAGCTGCGGCGTCGCAGGCTCGATGGGCTCGGCGTACGCGTCGGACAGCCGCACCGCTCGAGCCGCGAGCTTGGCCCAGCTCTCGCGCTGCTCGCCGCCCGCCACCTGGGCGAGCGCTCGGTCGACGAGCGTCCTCGTGCGCCCGCCGGCCGCAAAGTCGTCGCCGAGCGCTTGCCGCAGCCACTTGCGCTCCTCCTCGCCCCGCCAGCTGCGGTTGACCTTGCTGCCCTCGAGCCAGCTCCCGAGAAGCTCGACCGCCGCGCTCAGAACGGCTCGACCCTCGCCCGACGCCTCGCCGAGCGCAAAGCCGAGCTCGTACGCCTCGAGGGCGACGTCACGGAAGCCCTCGACCTGGCTCCAAGTCACGTCGTGGCCCGTCACGTGCGGGTCGACGGCCGCCGTCGTCCACATGCTGAGCAGGCCGAGGAACGGCGCGACCCACGCCGCGTCGGCGCCTGCGCCGGACGACGACGACTCGCGCCGGAGCTCGCCGACGCGCTCGACGAGGCCGTCGAGGAGCGGCGCCGCCTTGCCGCGCAGGTCGGTCGCGAGGCCGTACCGCGCGAGGGTCGTCCACAGCTCGATCGTGCCGCGCAGGAGGGCGTCGCCGAGGGTGCGCGCCGCCGAGGAGGAGGGCGGGAACTCCCAGGGCGGGAGGGCGACGAAGCGCAGGGTCGGGTCGACGAGGCTGCGGGTGCAGACGAGGGAGGCGCGCGAGCGCGAGGTCCGTGCGAGGAGGGCAAGGAAGGCGAGGGCGGCGGGCGAAGGAGGCGATGTGGAAGGCGAAGATGGGTAGGGGACGGCGAGGAAGGTCGAGACGACCGACTCGAGGAGCCGAGGCGTCTCGAAGAACGAGTCGAGGATGTCGGTCGACGACGATGACGAGCGCGACAGGTGAACGAGCGACGTCAGGATGCTGAGGACGGCGTCGAGGGATGTGCGAGGGACGACGCCGAGGACGAGGTGCGAGGCGAGCGCGGGAAGCGGCGCCGTGTCGAGGAACGTGGACGCGACGCTCGCCGTCTCCTCGGCGCCCTCGAGTCGCGGCACTGCTGGCGCCGCAGCCGGTGCCGCGACGTCCTGCGCGAGGAGCGCGGCAACGAGCGCGATGCAGGCGCCGACGACGCCGACGTTGGCGTCGCGCAGAGCCCACCCAGCTCGCTGCGCCGCTTGGACTCGGAGGGCCTGCCACTCCTGCCCGCCGACTCGCGGGGCGTACTCGCTCGCGCGCGACAGGATGCGGTGGAGGATGGCGAAGGAGGTCGAGCGCTGCGAGGGGACGGACGAGGCCGTGAGGGCGAGGAGCGAGGGGACGGTGAAGGTTGTCGCCGACGAGACGTGGTGGTCGGGCGCGGCGGCGGGTCCGGCGGGCGCCGCCGCTCCTTCGAGGAGGCGGCCCTGGACGTCGAACGCGAGACGAGCCGCAGCCGGCAGGGTCGACGCGTCGTCCGCTCGGGCCGCCTGCGGCTGCGGCTTCATCCACTCGAGCGCCGGGTTGTGCGGCTCGTCGGGGAAGAAGTGCCGGCGGATGTACTCGGGGCTGCCCTCCTCCTCGTCGCCCTCGTACTCGCCTGCGACGGCCTGGCGCGGGGCGGGCGGCGCCGGCGCGCCCGCCGGAGCTGGCCGCGCTCTCGGCGTCGGCGTTGCCCTCGCCGCCGGCGCGCGCTTCCGCCCTCGCGCCTGGAGCATCTTGAGGACGCCCTCGGACAGGCCGAGCTCCTCGCGGATCTGGCGCTGCTCCTCGAGGATCTGCGCCTCGGTCATGCCGCGCAGGACGTCGTCGTTCTCGCGCGAGACGGCGTCGAGGAGGCCGTCGACCGAGGTCGGGTCGGCGTCTTGGTCTGTCGGCTCGGCGTCCGCGCTGTCGTCGAGGTGGATCGATGCGGAGGAGGTGGCGGTGGAAGGAGGAGGAGGGACGGCTTTGCGGGGGAAGAGCCCTCGGCTCGAGGAGGGGAAGCCGGTCGGGCGGGCGTCGAGAGGCGACGGCCTCGCCGGGCCGGGCGCTGTTGGCGGCTTGGGCGCACTGGCCCCCCTCGCACCGATGGGCCGCTCGACGACGCCCTTGACGAGCGACGGCCGTCCACCGCCTCGCGGCAAGGCGCCTCCTCCTCGCTCGGGCTCGTCGTCGCCCTCGGCGTCAAAGTTGAGCTCGAACCGCTGCGCGCCATTGTTGGCTGCTGCTGCTGCTGCGGCGGCGGCGGCGGCGGCGGCGTCCTTCTCGCGCTGGGCGGCGAAGCGCGACTTGGGCTTCGAGGGCGGGGGAGGTCGGGCGGCTTGATCGGCAGGGCTTGGCGGGACGACAGGGATGGGCGCTGTTGCATGCAAAGGGTCAGCGTGCTGCTCACGCGCAGCTGGAGAGCGCGGGAGAGACGCACGAGGTAGCGAGCCCGAGGCCACCGTGGGAGGTCGCTGGCGGACGACGCGGGCGGCAGGAGCTTGGCCAGGCTCGAGCTCGGGGAAAGCTGGCTCGTCGTACAGGTCGGCGAGCGAGGGCCTGATGCGCTGCGAGGCCATGGCGTGTCGGACGGAGAGACGAGAGTCGAGGATGGTGATGAGGCGGTGAAGGCCCAGCTCGCGCTCTCATCGCCGCGACCAGGGCATGTGGAGAGCGTCTCAAGTAGCTTGCTACACTGTGCAGAGCCCGCCAAACCGACAGAGCGAAACCCTGACGAGCGCCGCCCAGAGGTCGCCTCGCCGCTCTCTCTCTCACGCGGCCGCACAACTCGAGGACGAGGACGAGACAGTATTTGCAGAGTAGGCTAACGAGGGTTGCGAGAGGAGATGAGAACGGGCCGGGAAGGAGACAAGCACGAGAGGGGTCAAAGCGCGACAAGGTGGGAGAGGGAGGAGGAGGATGCGAATAGACGAGGACGAGCGACAAGGGGGGTATTAGCAGTGGGGCAGGCGACGTGTGGAGAGAGAGAAAGAGTGGGAGACAGGGGCAGGAGGGAGAGAAAGGCTGCGATGGTGGTACGAGGGACAGAAAAGGGGAGGAGAAAGGGAAAGGGGAGCGAGCGGCGGACGACAGCTTGGGCGGCGCGGGCTACATGACGGTGCCTGCAGATAGATCATCGTCAGCGAGGTGCTCGAGCAGGAAGAGGCAGGAAGAGGGACGCACAGCCACGCGAGTACCACCACGACGACCGGATCTGCTCGATCCAGAAGACGATGAGGCGCAGGCGCTCACGGACGCTCGTGATCCTGTCGAGGCAGAGCAGCGCGTCAGTCTTTAATGTGGGGCGAGGAAGGAGCGAGGCGGCGAGGACGTGACGCACTGGAGGAGCGCGACCTTGACGTGGTCCTCGACCGGAAAGACCTCGGCGGCGAACCAGGTAAAGTCGTGCGCGTTGGTCGGGATCTCGCCGACTGCGAGGAGAACGAGGACGCGAGGGTCAGCTCGAGAGTCTGGCGAGGAGAGGGCGCGATATGCGGGGCAGGAAGGAGGGGAAGCGAGACGAGGACGCACCGGTGCGGTTGAGGCGCTCGATGACCCAGGGCGCCGAGCCGGCGCGCAGCGTCTTGATAAAGTCGAGGCAGATGTGCATGAGCTGCTGCGTCGTGAGCTCCTGGTTGCCCGTCATGGGCGGCCTCGCGCCGCTCGGGGTCGGGTTGGGGTCCATCCACGACACGTCCTCGTCGAGCTGCTGCTCGCTGCGCTCGATGGCGGCGCGCTCGAGGGCCGCCTCCTGCTCGGGCGACACGTCGTCGACGCGCTCGATCTTGCCGACGTTGTAGCCGTCGACGACGCCTCGCTCGACGAGGCGGAAGCGGTGCGTGCCGATCGTCTCGAGGATGAGGCGGCCGTCCTCGAGCATCTGGCAGCTCGTGATGCGGAGCATGGTGCCGAACTCGTTGACGGCGTCGGGCCCGCCGTTGGGCAGCGGGAGGACCATGCCGAACGACTTGTCGGGCGTCTCGAGCGCGCGCCGGATCATGAGGCGGTACCGCGGCTCGAAGATGTGGAGGTACGACTTGATGCCGGGCCACGCCGAGGTGCAGACGAAGATGGGGACGTGCTCTAGGAGGGCGAGCTCCTCCTCCTTGACGGCGGCGGCGCGCTCGGCGGCGAGGTCGGGCAGGGCGGCCTCGATGACGGCCGTCAGGGCGTGGTTGGCGCGCTGCCAGCGGAAGTACGACAGGGGCGGGAGGAGGGTGCGGCACATGGGGCACTTGTCCGAGTGGTCGTACGAGCGCGCGAGGCAGTTGCGGCAGTACGAGTGCCCGCACGGCGCCGTCACCGGCTCGTTGAAGAGCTGGAAGCAGATCTGGCACTCGCACTCGATCTGCAGCTGCGCGAACAGGGTCGACGAGACGGCGCCGAACGACGGTGCGGCGGCCTTGGGCGCCGACGAGGTCGACGCGAGCGTCGGGACGACGGCCGCCTGAACCGGGCTCGGGCTGCGGACCTCGCGCCGCTTCTTGCTCTGGCGGTAGTCGGCGTTGCTCTTGTGCGCACGCTTCGAGTCGTCCTCGGTCATGGGCTCGTCCTCGCCGCCGCCGCTGCTGCCGCTGCCGTGGCGCGTGACGTGGCCGGGCTCGTCGGGCGGCTCGACGCGGACGTCCATCGGCGCCTCGCTGCCGAGGCGCACGTCCGAGAAGAGGGGCGCGAGGCTGCCGTCGACTCGTGCGCGCGCGTCGGCGTGCTGCGACTTGACGAGGTCGCCGAGGAGGGCCGGCCCGGCGACGCGCTCGACGAGGTCGACGAGCTTGCGCAGCGTGTAGTCGACCTTGAGCGGCGGGTGGCGCATGCCGAGCTGCGCGTGCGGGAACGCGCACGTCGGGACGGGGCACGTCATGGGCGGCGCTTCGACGATCGAGCTGCGCCGCGACGACACGCTCGAGGCCGTCGACGCGCTCGACAGCGTGCGGTACAGCTGGTTGCTGCTGAGCTGCGTCGCCTGGGTCGGCGTCGACAGCGCCGACGAGTGCGGCGACCCGGTCGAGGCGTGCGCGACTTGCTGCGCCGGGAGCGAGAACGTGAACTCGGTCGCGCCCGTCGAGGCCGTCTCGATCGGCGGCGTCGCGTACGGGTCGCGAGGCGGTGGAGGGCAGACGAGGCAGTGCGAGTGGCCGCAGGCGATCGTCGTCGGGTTGCGGAGGAGGCGGTGGCAGGAGGGGCAGGTGAGGAGCGAGGCGAGTTTCGGGAGGACGACGGCGATGGTCGGGACGTCCTGGTCGAGCGCCGACGACGGCGACGGCGCATCGGGGTGCGAAGGCTTGGCCGTCGACGAGCGCTGGAACTCGGGCAGGGTCGGCCCGTCGATGGCGAGGCCCGACGGCATGGGCAGCTTGCGATCGGGGTCGGGCCGACGCTCGACGTCGTCGTCGCTGCCCGGCCGCCGGCGGCGCCCTCGCCGCAGGCGGTCAAAGTCGAGCGTGACCTCGCTCGCCTCGTCCTCGGAGAGCCAGTGCTCGCCCGGGTCGAGGTGCCGCGACGAGCGCGACGACGGGCCGGGCTGCTCGACGGCGGGCGTGGTCGAGGCGCTGAGCGAGTTGGCGCGGGTGCGCCGACTCGTTGGCGGCGGGAGCGAGCCTTGCCGCCGATGGCTGCGGGTCGTCGACGCGGCCGACGAGAAGTAGTCGCCGTTGCTGGCGAGCGAGGAGGGTGCGGCGCGCTCGTTGCGAGAGTTGGGCGAGAGTCTCGGGACCCGGCGCATGGGGTGGTGCGAGGGCGTCGAGGTGGTGGTCGAGGACGACGAGGAGGAGGTGGTGGGAGGCGGCTGATGATCAGGGCGAGCGGGTTGCGCGTGCGATGCGGCGGGAAGCGACTCGGAGGTCGAGGGTGGCGGCGGGCTGGCGATCGGTGTACGGCCCTTGGCCGGGGAAGGAGGGCGAGCTGCACGAAGAGGGAAGGAGAGTGTGTGAGCCGGTGGCCGAGCCCCAGAGGCGATCCTACGCATGCGCGCTCGAGCGAACAAGCGACGTACCGAGGACCGAGCCGTCGACCTCCGCACGCGCATCGTCGTCCGAGCCCGGCGCTACCGCCCCGCTCGCCTGCGCGCCGACACCGTGCGCATGGTCCTGCACCTGCGTCGAGGAGCTCCCCTGCAGGTGCGAGCTCCGATCCTCAACCGCGGGTTCTCGTCGTCCGAGCGGGTGCTGCCCATCGAGCGCCTCGAGCCGGCGGCGATCGGGCGGTTCAGAAAGCTGGTGGTAGAGTGTCGGCATGGATGAGGCAGCTAGGCGGCGGCAGCCATGCGCTGAGGAGGCGGACGAGGGAGGCTGCTGAGGGTGCGGAGGGGTCAGCGAGCGATCACGAGGACGAGATCGAGGAGAAGGCGGCGAGCGCACCTGAGGAGGTGCCACGGGGTCTAGAAAGTGTGCTCGAGTGCTTCTAGGGCGCGGCGAGGGCGGCAGAGCTGCCGATGGCGACGACGGGGTTGACACCGATGAGGATGAGGTGGGGCGGAAGGAGGAGAGCGACGGCGCCGAGGGGATGGGCGGCAGGCGCGGGGCTGGTGCAGTGCAGCTGTGCTGGTGCTGGTGGAGCTACAGTAGTCGCCCAGGCTCAGAGTGTCGTGGAGAGGCGCGGGTCGAGGCGAGGCCGCCTTGCTCCCCTTCGGCGACGAGCGAACGTCGGCGACCGATCGGCGCGCTTCCTCCTCTAGGTCGTAGGATCGTCGCTCCCTGCACAGCTCGCTGCAGCACCCTCTCGCACAGCGCAGCGCACACGGCTCGAACGAGATTGCACCGCGCACCCACCGGAAACTCAGAGACTCGTCTCGCTCCTGATCGAGCCCACGCTCGGCGCACCGCCTCCTCCGCCCATCGCGAGCCGGCGAGCGAGCGAGCAATCGCACACGCCCAAGCGAGAGACCGTCAAGCTGTGGGACCGCCGTCGAGCGAGCGAGGTCAGCGTTTCGGCACACCGCGAACGAGGGGATCGAGAGGAACGCGCACGCACCCCTCCGATGGCCTCGACGCTCACGCATAGTCGCGGGGAGCGACGCGGTACACGGTGAGCTGGCCGGCGCGCATGTCCTCGACCTTGTAGCTGCCCTCGGCCATCGTGCCGCTCTTGGGGTCGACCTCGAGCACGCGCAGCTTGCCCTTCTTGTCGTCCCACGCTGCGACGACGGCGACGTGCGGCGCCTGCGCCGAGCCGACCGTCTTGCTCGACAGGGCGTGCTTGAACTTGGCGTGCATCGAGACGACTGCGAGAGAGGGAGAGGGAGAGAGGAGACAGAGAGGGAGGAAGGAGAGCGAGTATCAGCCTGCGCTCTCTGACAGGGAGGAACGAGAGCGGGAGAGAGAGGACGCACTGTCGCCCGCCCGAGGCTCGTCGTTCTCCGACACGGTCGCCGCCTTCTTGCCCTGCTCGACCATCGCGTCGTACACGACGGCGCCGTACCGGCCGCCGCTCGGCGGCATCGGGTCTGTCGCGCGCCCGAGGCAGAACTCGATCAGGTCGCGGTCCGAGAGCCCTCGCGCCGCCTTGTCGCTCTGCTTGACGTGCGCGGCGGCAAAGACCTGGGCGCCGAGCGACGCGCTCCACTGCAAGAGCGAGTCGAGGTTGGCGCGGATCGGCGCCGAGCTGCTCACGTCGCCGTGCTGCTGCTGCTGGGCCGAGGGGTAGTCGCCGAACGACTGGCGGGGCGAGATGGGCGCGCCGGCAAAGGCCGACGAGCGGCGCGACGACTGGGTCGCCGTGCGGGCGAGGTCGGACGACATCCTGGGCGAGGGCGGGGCGCGCATTGGCGGCGACGACGGCGAGTCGTGCGACGGCGAGAGCGGGAGAGAGGCCTGGTGGCCGCCGGCGGGGCGAGGCGGCGGCGGCGGCGGCGGCATGGCGCTGTCCCCCTCCTCCTCCTGATCCTGCTCGTACCCCTGCTCGTCGTGAGCGAACGACTCGGGCTCGTCGACATGCTGCTGCTGCTCCTCCTGGACGTTGGCTTCGTCGCGGTCGTCGTCGGCGGCGGGGACCGGGACCGAGCGGCTCGGCGGCATCGTCGGCGGGCGACTCGTCGGGAGAGGCGGCGGCGCCTGCTCCTCCTCGTCGTCGTCCAGCTCCTCGCCGGCGGCCTCGACCTCGTCGCGCGCCTCGAGCCGATCGCCGTCGCTGCTCGCGCTGTGGCGCTCGAACGCCTCGTCGGTGGCGGCGTCCGACTTGGCCTTGAGGCTGGCCGCGTCCTCGGCGAGCGGGTGCGACTCGTCCTGCTCAGGCTCGGGCTCGGCGTCGGCGGGAGGAGGAGGAGGAGGAGGGCGAGCCTGCGCGATGCCGGGTAGGGCAAAGCCGCCGGCGGGCATGCCGCCGATGCGCCGAGGAGGGTGCGCCGGGACGGCCTCGTCAGAGCCCGAGCGAGACTCGACAGCTGCGAGCGAGAGCACAGTGCGTCAGTGACCAGATTTCGAGAAGGAAGAAGAGCGAAGAGAGGGCGGACGCACGTCGCGACTCGAGTCCTGCAGGCTTGAGCTGGCCCTCCTCGGCGAGCTCGTTGGTCGGCTTCTTGACGGGCGCCTTCTTCTTCGGCGCACCACCCGGCGGCGGGCCGCCGAAGCCGCCGAACATGGGCATCATGCCCTGGCCGCCGAGCTTGGCCATCCTCGCCGCGAGAGCCCGACGGCGCGCCACCTCGGGGTCCTCGTCCTCTTTCTCCTCTTCCTCCTCTTCCTCGTGCTGCTGCGGCTCCTGCGCCTCCTCGCGCTCGTCGCCGCCCTCGCCCTCAGCCTGCGCCCTGCTGAGCGCCGCCTTGAGCATGGCCGGCGGCGGCGGCGCACCCGGCACGAGCGGGTCGGCCTTCTCGACGGCGGCGGGCGTCTGGGTGCCCTCGACCTTGCCCCACACCGGCTGCGCCATGTCGGCCGGCTCGTGGCCCTTCTCGGCGCGGCTCTCGGCGATCTGGCTCGTCGAGGGCGCGTCGACGAGCGGTGAGGCGGTCGACTCGTCGAACGCCTCCTCGGGCGGCGTGACGATCTCCGGCATCGACGCGATGATGCGGTCCTCGGCGGCGGTCGTGACGCGCTCGGCGCCGACGGGAGGAGGGTGCGTCGGGACAGGAGGGTGCTGAGGCGTCGCCGACTCGCTCGGCTCGTCGGTGGCGGACGACTGCGTCTGCGGGACGGGCGGGCGGCCCCTCGTCGGCGGCGGCGGCGGCGCCGTCTCGCCCTCGGGCGCATGCGCAGTCGGGCGCGGCTCGTCGACGATCGTTTCGGCGCCGCTCGCGAGCGCAGGCGGGTCCATCGAGCGCGACGGCGGCGGCGGCTCGCGGCGAGTGAGACCCGAGGTCGGCACCTCGGCGGTCGGCGGGCCAGGACGAGGCTCGTCGGTCGGCTGACGGACAAAGGGAGGAGGGACGGGCGGGCGCAGCGCCGAGGGCGAGAGCGAGGCGCCGTCGTCGGCGGCGGCCGTGTCGGGAAGGGCGGCGACGGCCTCCTCGGCGATGGTCGGGCGCTCCTCCTCGGCGCGTTCGTCGTGCTGGACGTAGTCGTCGACCTCGAGCGGCGCCTCGTCGGCCGCAAGCTCGGGCTCGTCGATCTCGACCGGGTGCTCGACCTCGTTCTTGACCTCGGCGGCGGGAGGAGGCGCACGGACTGGCGGTGCCGGCGTCTCGAACTCGTCGTCGTCGACGGGCGCCTTGGTGCGCTCGTCGTCGTCGTCGCCGTCGCCCTGCGAGAGGAGCGAGCTGGCGCCGCCCATCGACGCGAGGACGTCCTCCTTGGGCGCCTGCTCCTCCTTGACCGCCGGCGCCGATGCAGGTGCGGGCTCGGGCGAGAGCGCAGGCGGCGGCGTCTCAACGGCGGGGCTCTTGACCTTGCGCGCTGCGCGAGGGCCCGCCGCCCGCTTGGGCAGGGCCGGCATGCCCATGCGCTGCCCGCCGAGGCCGGCCATGCGCTGCGCAACGGCGGCGCGCTTGGCCTCCTCGTCGTCCTCCTCGACCGGCGCGCTCGCGTCGTGCTCGGCGGGAGCGGGAGCGCGAGACCCGGCCGGCGTGACGTCGTCGAGCGAGGGCTGCTCAACGGCCGGCTCGGGGGCCCGAGCGGCGCCGTCTTGGTCGGTCGTCGCCTCGGCGGACGTGCTCTCGCCGCCCTCGACGACGTTGGCCGTGTCCATCGGCGTCTTGACGAACGCCTCGGCCGCGGCCTGCGGCTCGTCGCCGACGACGCTGCGCGGCGCGTCGGGCGACGCCTCGGCGGGCTCGAAGCCAGGCACCTCGGCGCCCGGGCTCTGCGCCGTCGTCTCGTCCTCGCCGGGCTTGTCGTCCTTGACGACCGTGTCGTCGAGCTCGCGCGCCTCGGACGCGCCGCCCTCGGCGCCGGCCGACTCGGGCTCGGGCTCGGGCTCGGCGCGGCGCCAGGGCTTGGGCTTGGGCGCCTGGCCCGGCGGCGGCGGAGCGTCGACGCGGACGCCGCCCGAGCCTCCTCCACCGCCCTGGAGGAGCTTGATGCGGTCGCGCAGCGAGCCGCCGCCGCGCGAGATCGAGTCGGCCGCGTCCTGCGCCGAGAAGTCCTGCGCCGCGCCGCCTGCGGCCTCGTCGGTCGACGTCGAGCGGACGATGTCGGGCATCGGCGCCGATGGTGCGGCGGCGGGCGAGGTCGGTGCGGCGGCGGCGGCGGGTGCCGTGGCGGGAGCGGGCGCGGGCGCGTCGGCCGCCGGGCGAGGCTTCCACTCGCGGGGCTTGGCGCGAGGGACGGGCGGCACGTCGCTCTTCTGCGCCTCGGCCGCAGCCTGGAAGGCGGCGATGCGCGACGCGAGCGCGTTGGGCTTCTTGGCCGGCGGCGGCGGGGTCGCCTTTGCCGCAGCGGCGGGAGGCGCAGAGGTCGAGCCGGCGGCGGGCGCGGCAGGTGCAGGAGCTGCGGCGGCCGGCACGACGTCCTCGAGGGTCGGCTGCTCAACGGGCGAGGTGGGCGAACGTGCGGTCGACTCGTCGGCTTGCGCGGCGGCGGAGGTCGGCTCGGCGGAGGTGACCTCGTCCGGCTTGAGGTTGACGGCGGCGGGCGTCGGCTCCGAGCCCTCGACGACGTTGGCGTTGTCCATCAGCGTAGCGTCGACCGTGTCCTGGGCGGGCGAGACCTCGACGGGCGCCTCGCGGTCGTGCTCGGCTGACGATGCGGGGACGTCGTCGGCGACGGCCTCGACAAAGGTGGCGGGGAAGATGCCCTTGTCGCCGGTCGTCGCGAGCTCGCCCTCGAGCCAGTCGCCGTCGTCATCGGCCGCCGAGAGGACGGTGAGGTCGGCGCCGGGTGCGAAGGCGAAGGCGGGCTGTTGGCCAGGCGGCGTCTTGTACTTCTGGACCGCGCGGGCGCGATACGGGTAGGTGGGCATGGTGGAGAAGGCTGGGAGGAGCTCTGGCGGTAGCTGGCTGGATCTGCTGGGCGAGTGCGAGGCCGTGAGGGTCAGCCAGGGCGCCTCGCCCGATGACGATGAGGGGGAGCAGCGCGGGCGTGGACAAGGGCGAGGGCGCACCTGGGCGGGTGTGCAGTGGACCGAGTCGAGTGCTGCTAGTGCTGCTGAGGTGCTCTCGCTCTCAGAACAGCGGCGAGTGGTGAGAGGACGAGCGAGGGACGCTCTCGCCGGCCAACTCGGCGCGACTCAGGTGGGGGACCCTCTCCCCTCTCTCGCAACAGCTCGCGACAAAGAACCGCTGCGGAGAAGGTGAGCCCAGCAGTGCATTGCGTCGCCCCAGGTCCCGACTCGCAAAGAGGGAGAGGAGAGAAAGGGTCGAAAGACGGGGAGAGGGGGATCGAGCGTCGTCGAGGACCAGCTCGCGAGCTCAGAGGGGACTAGAAGAGAGGGGAAGAAGAACGAGGCGAGAGGAGGGCGAGGAAAGACGAGACTAGGCGAACGAGCGTGGGCATCTGGGTCGAGGGCGAGAGGGAGGAACGGCCGCGAGAGGAGAAGGGGTATCGTCGAGGAACGGGGAGGTCAAGCGTCCGTGGCTAAGGGTAGATGGGGGAGGAGACCGAATACGGAACCAGGGCGTCGGCGATGCCGAAAGGGGTACAGCATGCAAGAGGAGGAGGGCTAGGGCGCAAGAAAGAGGAAGGGAGCTCGGCGACGAGGGCTCAGTCGAGCATGAGCGAGTTGCTCTGCTGCACAGGCCTGCGCGCGCGACAGAGAGCGAGAGAGAGAGCAGAGTCAGCATCAGGCGCACGTGAAGGAGCGAGAGAGAGAGGGCGAGAGGGAGAGGGAGCGCACCTGCCGATCAAGCCCGGGGCGACGGCGCCGTCGGGCCCGCGGTGGATCTGGACGCGCCTCGGGCCCTCGCGGTACGTGTCGGTGCCGCCGAGCGCGAGCCCGATCGGGCCCGCTCCACCGTGCCCGTGCCCGGACGACGAGTCCGAGAAGCGCCACCACGACGAGCGGCGGTCGTCGGTCGAGCCCGTCGGGGCGTGGTGCGCGCCCGCACGGGGCGAGCCGAACGGCGCCGAAAAGTCGCCCGTCGAGGCCGTCGACGTCGTCGAGATGCTGCCGCTGCGGCCGCGGTACGTGCCCTGGTTCAGGTAGAAGCCGCGCAGGCCGGTCGGGCTCGCGCCGCCGAGCGCCTGGGCCATGTCGCGCGGCAGGTCGCGCTCGTTGCGGCCGAGGCGCGGGCTTGACGAGAGGGCGATCGCGCCCGACTTGGTGGCGCGGAACGCGAGGTAGCCGGCGATGGCAATGAGGAGGACGCCGCCCGTGACGACGACGGCGATGATGATCGTCTTGCTCTTGTCGCTGCTGCCGCCGTCCTTGGACGTGCGCCTCGTCGACGTGCCGTCGGCCGACGAGGCGGAGCCCGAGTCGGCGTCGTCCGAGCCCGACTCGGACGCGAACGACGTGACGGCGAACGACGACACGAACGTCTGGGCGAGCTGGCCGGGAAGGCCGTCCTGGGAGTAGATGGGCGACGACGGCGTCTGGATCATGGCGCTGAGCGCGTCGACGTAGCTCGTCGGGAGCGACCCGAGGAAGACTGTGCGGATCGTGCTCGCGCCCGTCGAGTCGGTCGTCTGGTACGCCTGGAGCGCGATCGTCTCGAGCGTGCTGAGCGACACGTTGAGCGCCTGCGTGACGACGATCGGGACGTAGTAGAAGATCTGGCCCGACGCGTCCGAGTTCTCGACGACCCACGACCACGGCATGCTGTCGTCGAGCAGGATCGAGATGGTCGAGACGGGCACCGTGTCGGCCGCCGCCTGCGAGACCTGGGTCGACGAGCCGTCGTCCGACGACGACGCCGACGAGCTGTCGTCGCCGGGCACGATGCGCGACGGCATGTCGGTCGGGAACGAGACCTGCGACGTGATCGTGACCGACGGCTTGCCGCTCACCATCGACGTCGACGCGCCCTGCTGCAGCGCGCTCGAGTCGGGCGCCGTCGTCGTGACCGAGCCCGACGACGAGTCGGTCGCCGAGCCCGACTGAGACGAGCTCGAGGACGACGGCTGGGCGATGACGAGGGTCGAGGTCGGGACCCACTCGTACTCGCTGTTGATGCTCGACGAACTCGCCGCCGCAGACGAGGACGACGCTGCCGACGAGGCCGAGGCCGACAACGTCGCGTTCTGCGAGGCCGACTCGGTCGGGAGGCTGCTCGAGGCCGCGCCAGTCGCGCTCGGGCCCGCCGCGCCGCTCGACAGAGTCGCGTTGCCCGTGGCGATAGGGACCGAAGCGCTCTGCGACAAGGTCGCGTTGACCGACGGCAGCGGCGACGCCGGCTCGACCGAGCCCGACGACGCGCTCGGGAGCGGCGCGACGACCGTGCTGTTGCCGACGGCGGCGCTGCTCGAGGCCGGCGCGGACGTCGCAGCGGGCACCGACGCCGGGGAGCGCGTGACGGGCGCCGTCGCGTTGCCGCTGCTGGCGGGGACCGTGAACGAGGGCGTCGACGAGGCGTCGGCCTCGCCCGCGCTCGAAGCAGCAGTCGCAGGCACGGTGCTCGTCATGTTGGTCGCCGGGCCCGACGGCTCGGCGGCGATCGTCGTCGTCGCAGAGACGGCGGGGATGCGGCTCGAGGCGAGAGGCGACGAGGTCGGGAGCTCGAACGCCGTCTCGTTCAGGCGGGACGAGGGGATGACGACCTCGGGGCCCGCCGTGCTCGTCGGACGCGCCGGCGCGGTCGTGTTGGTGCCCGTCGCCGGCTCGGACTCGATCGGCGCTCGGATCGTCGTCGTGTCGGCCGTCGGGGCGGTCGAGGACGAGGTCAAGCCGGGCACGATGGCGGTGAGGTTGCCGAGGATGCCCGACGCGCTCGACGCCGTCAGGGTCGGTGCGCGCGACGAGGCCGGCGCGTCCGTCTCGACGACGATGGTCGACGAGGCCTGCGCCGAGGACGAGATGACGGGGGCCGTGACGCTGTCGGCGGTGGAAGTCGTGGGCGCAGCAGAGGTCGATGGCGCTGTCGAGCGGCTCGCGGACGCGCTCAAAGACGCCGCCTCGGTGGTCGACCCGGCCGTAGCCGCAGGCGCCGCCACGACGGTCGAGTTTGGCGCCGCAGAGCTCTTGGTGCCGAAGATGTCGTCTGCGGGCGGGCGAGGCGCGGGCGGCATCAGTTTCGCTGCGTCGTCGAGCAGGGAGAAGGAGAGCAAGACGCACCGAGCTGGCTCAAGATACCGCCGAAGCTACCGGTGCTGGACGACGAGGCCGCGCCGCTCGGCTCGTTCGACGAGGTGGCGCCGATGGGCGCGACCGTGACGCTCGCGGGCGAGCTCGAGGTGGCGCTCGTCGCCGTGCTCTCGCTCTGGACGCTCGACGACGCGTCGGCGGCCGCGGACGAGGCCGACGAGGCCGACGAGGGCTCTTCCTGCGCGGTCGAGGACGACGGCGTCGAGCTCGACGGCTCGAGTGCCGAGCTCGACTCGGCGGACTGGCTCGCCTGCGCTGCCGACGACGCCGAGGGCGAGGCGACCGTCGAGCTAGGCGTGGACGACGAGCCGCCGGCGAGGCTCGACGTGCGGTTGCCAAGGAAGCCACCGCTCGACGACGCGGCGCTGCTGCTGGAGGCGGGAGCGGCGGTCGACGTCGTCGGCGCCTCGACGAGCGACTCGGCCGATGCCGAGGTCGCGTCTGCGGCTGCAGCCGACGTCGAGGCGCGCGCCGACCGGATGGACGAGGCGACGTCGCGGAGATTCCGGCTCGACGACGACTCGGTCGCCGAGTCGGACGACGTCGCCTCGGACGTAGACGTCGGCGCCGCACTGGTCGAGTCGGTCTCGGCTGCCGTGCTCTGCGCGTTCGAGGCCGCCGCGGCGGTGGTCGAGCGGGACGACGAGGTCGAGGTGGTCGACGGCGCAGCCTCGCTCGACGGGGCGTTGGTCGGGGCTGCGGTGCTTGTCGAGTCGTCGGCGGTGGAAGAGCGGATGCGGGACGACGTGGTCGAGGCGGCCCTGGACGAGGTCGAGGTCGAGTTGGCCGACTCGGTCGCGTTGAGGGACGAGGTCGCGTCGGCGAGGAGCGCATCGGCGAGCTCGGCAAGGTCGATGTCTGCGAGCGGGTAGCGAGTGGGTCAGTGACAGTCCCTCCTGGGTAAGCACACGCCGAGCGCTGCCGAGGGGGACGAGGGCGATTGTCGAGGGAGACGCGCCGGCTTGTGGACGCGTCTGTGCCAACGGCGGGGGAGGACGAGGTGTGAACAGCGACTCACCCTCGGTTGCGCGGTTGACCGACTGGCGCTTGACAACCTGGGCACCCTCCTGACCCTGCTGGCCAAAGCCCCGCGCCCGCTTGGCCCCCGGGGGGGTCGAGCCCGCGACGGCGGCGAACCCGAGCCTCCTCGGGCGCTGGAACGGCTCGAGAGGAGTGCGGCGCTCGAGCTGGGTCGGCTGTGGCGGCTCTTGCGGGTTGGCGAAGGCTAGAGGGGCGGCGAGGAGGACCCAGGCGGCGACGAGGGCGGGCGGGCGCATTGTCCGTTGAGCGAGGGGGCGGAAGGGGGGGAGAGGGAGTGTGCTTCTTGGCCGGCGGACGGGGCTGAGCGAGGGCGGGAGGAGGGGGTGGTGGGAGGCGACACGGACCAGCCGAGGGCGTCGAGAGACAAGGCAGAGAGCCCTGGTGCGGTGCGGTGGGCGGGTGGACGGTGAGGAGGGAGGGACGAGGGGTGGAGAGCTCGAGAGCGAGGCGGCGGCCTGTCTCTCCCACGCGACTCCGGCTCCGCAGCACTCGCTCTTCCTGGCAAGTGCACCCTCGAGCCCTCGCTAGGCCTGCGCCCTTTTCTCTCGCTTCGATTGCGCCCCTCGTCGTCGTCGTCGTCGCTCGCTCGCGCACCCTCTTCTCCTCCTCCTCCTCCCCGTCCCCTCCCCTTCTCCTTCTTCCCCCGCACTTTACCTCGCTGCGGAGCTTCCAGGCGGCGGCGACCCTCTTTCTCTCAGCCGTCTTCGAAGCGGCCTGTGCTCGCTCCCACGCCGCCCTCTCGTCCGCCCTCGTCAACCTTGAGCCGCTCGAGGGTCGGCCTCCGAGTCGGCGGTTCCCAGCCTCGAGAACCGGCTCTCGAGCCTCGTTCGGCCTCCTGGGCGGTCCTGCTGCGCCTCGTCGACGTCGTGCGCGCCCGCCGCCCGCCGCAGGAGGACGTCGTCGTCCGCTCCCGGCCGCCAGCTTCCGCGTTCTCGCTCGCTTCTCGCTTCCTCGCTGTGCCTCTGCCTCTACCGCCGAGGACTCGCAGGACGATCGCTCTGCGGACAGCCCGGCCTGAAGGGCGTGCAGCGCGGCTCCGAGCTCCTTCGTCTCTCCCTCCTCCCACCTCTCTCCCAGCAGCGCTCGACCTGACGACGGCTAAGCTCGAGGGAGAGGCGGCGACGGCGTCCGTGCTTGTCGAGCGGCGCTGCCGCTGCGGCCGAGGCGCGAGTGCGCGAGCGAGGGCGGGCGGGCGAGAGGTCCGAGCAGGTGAGGGTCCGTGCGAGGAAGGACGTCGCCCACAGCTTGTGCAGCTCGCGCTTCTCGGCTTGTCCTCGAGCGAAGGGCTCGCGCTGCTCGTCTCCTCGAGCTTGGGGCGTCGCCGGCGAGGAGGCTTGCGGGATCCTGTACGAGGTCCGGGCGAGCGGGAGGAGCGAGTCGAGTAGGTCGCTCTCGCCCTCTCTGCACGGGCTCTACCGAGATCTCTCGCTGACGCCCTCGCTCGGGATGCTCTGCAGATGGTTTTGCCTAGGAGCAAGAACGGGCAAGGGCGCAGTGCGCGAGCGAGCCGAGTTGGCGACCGGGTGAGTCGGGGGCTCGCCTCTCCTCCTCTCCGCCTCTCCGCCTCTCCGCCCTCGCGCTCTCTCGCCCCTTTGCTGACGCTCCTCCTTGATGGCAGGAGGCGACAAGCTCGACCGCTCGATGGCGCTCGGCGTCGTCGCTGCGCATCGTCGGCCCCTTTCCCGCGACCCGTCGTCCGTCGGCCACCGCCGGTCCCAGCCCCTGTCCGTCGTCTGCTGCGGGGCCTCGTCTCGACGCTCGACCTCCTTTCCGCGCTAGTGCGGAAGAACTTCCGATCGAGCCCGTCGCCTCGATAACGGCTTTGAGAAGGCGCTCCTCTTTCCCTCCTCCTCACCATGGCGCTCGAAGCAGCCCGTCTCGCCTGCGACCCGTGTCGCAGACTCTTTGCCGACACTCGCGCACTCCTCAAGCACCGCCTCGTCGCGGCGTGCCGTCCTCTGAGCACAACCATCCCCGTCATCCCGACCAACTCGACCCTCTGCGCAACCTGCGTCACCCCGATCCCCAACTCGACCTGGGCAGCTCACCTGCGCTCGTCGAGGCACGCCGAGGCGGTCGCCTACCAGCAGTACAAGGCGCGCGAGGAGGACGAGGACTCGAGCTCGACCCGCAAGACGGTCAAGATCTCGCCGCAGCAGACGGTCGACTTCGGGCACGTCGAGTTCGACCCGAGCGGCGGCAACAACGCGCCAGACACGGTCACCAGGCCCGTCGACCTCGCAGCGGCGAGCGGGTTCGTGCTCTTCAAGGCCGTCTTCCTCTCGTCGACGCAGACGAGCGACCTCGGCGTCAAGCGGTGCGTCAGCTCGCCTTGTTCTACGCTCTACGTGGCTCGTTGCTGACCCTGCACGACAGCTTCACGACGCAGAACTTCGAGAACAAGCCGCTCGTCGTCGGCCTCGACGGCAAGGCCAGGTTCTTCGTGCACTTCCACCCGCGCAACAGCGTCGGCGTCTTCGTCGACTCGATCCTCCTCTACTTCCGCCACCCCGACGGCGATGCGGCCATCATGCATCAGCGCGCCCTGCGCGGCACGGTCGGGTCGGCGGCGCACCTCGAGCAGTACTCGGCCCGCGAGCAGTACACCCCTGCGAGCCGCCGCATCTACCGCCCTCGCCCGAACCGCCAGGACGTCGTCGCCGCTCCCAAGATCGAGAACGACGGGCCGACGTCGGTCGTCCAGTGGGTCGTCAAGCCTCCTCCGCTGCTCATCCCTTACAAGATGCGCCAGCTCCTCGTCCAGGGCTCTCTCGGCGCCCAGATCAACGACTTTAAGCACCTCTACATCCCCGAGTTCGAGCTCGGGTCGTACGGCGAGTACTGGCGTCGCCTCATTCAGGCCGAGCACGTGCAGGAGGAGATCGAGGTCCAGAACTACGACCGCAAGGACGCCACGCTCTTCCAGAGCGCGTTCGGCCGGCCCTACTAGTGCGTCCTGCCTGACGCTCTTGCGCTTCTCGATATCTCGCCATGCGCTGTTAGTGCATGAGCTGACGCGCCTGCCCTTCCTCGCCCTCGCTTTCCGCCCCTCGCCCGCACGGACCCCTCCCGACAGCCTCGACGTTCCCGGCCTCGCCGAGAAGCGACCGTCGGTCCTGCCCGGCGACCGAGTCCGCGTCCAGATTCACGGCGCCAAGGCCTGGTTCGAGGGCATCGTCGTCGACTGCGCCGAGAAGCGCGTCGGGCTCGTCTTTGACAAGGACTTTCGGCCGCAGCGGTGCGCTCGCAGACGACCCGGCTCGCCCCGAGTTGATCTTCCCGACCGAGCACACCGTCTATCCGGGTCCGCCTACCGCTGCGCAAGCCAAGACGCACAAGTTCCTCGACGCCAAGATCGCCGACAACCCGAACCAGCGTCAAGCCGTGCTCTCGATCTTCTACGGCAGCTCGGGTCCTGCGCCGTTCGTCCTGTACGGGCCGCCCGGCACGGGCAAGACGACCACGGTGCGTCATGTCCTCGCACAGGCCTCGCAAAGCTCCGCTGACGCCGTCCTGATCTTGCAGCTGCGCGAGGCCGTCAACCAGCTCGTCACGTACCGTGACGACACCAAGCTCCTCCTCGCCGCGCCGTTCAACGCCGCCGCCGACGTCCTCTGCGGCACTCTCGACCTGCCTACTAGCTCGGTCCTGCGCCTCAACGCCATGAGCCGTCGCCTCGTCGACGTAGCCAAGAACGTCGTCCGCTTCTGCGTCATGAGCGAGGACGACTCGACCAAGTTCGCCTGCCCCGAGCTCGAGGAGATCAACAAGTACCGGGTCGTCGTCGTCACGTGCATGAGCGCCAGCATGCTGACCCGGGTCGGCGTCAAGAAAGGTCACTTCACCCACATCATCATCGACGAGGTGCGCTTTGACCTTCTCAAGTTCTCGCTTCCCCTCGAGCTCACCCTCGCTCTTCTGCCTCCAGGCCGGCCAGGCGACCGAGCCACAGAGTGCGTCTTCTTCTCGCTGTGCTCGTGTGGACGTCTCGCTGACCTCGTCGACCGCGACAGCCTACGTGCCGATGAGCCTCGCCGACGAGAAGACGAGCGTCATCCTCGCCGGCGACCCCAAGCAGCTCGGTCCTGTGCGTCCTCTGCGCCTACCCCATCTCTCGATGTGAGCGCTGCTGACACCCTCGCCGTGTGCAGGTCGTCCACTCGTCCGTCGCCGTCGCCGTCGGCCTGCAGAAGTCGCTTCTCGAGCGCCTCATGGACCTGCCCGACTACGCCGAGCACAACCTGGACCGTCGAGGCGTCACCTACGTCAAGCTCCTCCAGAACTACCGCTCGCACCCGGCGGTCCTGACGGTCCCGAACGAGCTCTTCTACGGTAACGAGCTCGTCGCCATGGCCGACCCGGCGACGCAGAACAAGCTCCTCGGCTGGCACGGCTGGCCCAGCGGCGACTTTCCGATCATCTTCCACAACGTCAAGGGCGAGGACGAGCGCGAGGGCAACTGCCCGAGCTACTTCAACTGCGCCGAGCTGACGGTCGTCGACTCGTGCGCTCCCTCTCCTTCCCTTCCCTCACTCTCTTCGAGCTCAGCTGATGATCAAGACGTCTTGCGCAGGTACGTCATGCGGCTGCTCGACCGCGACAGCGGTGCTGGGCTCGAGGAGAAGGACATCGGCCCGTCGAGATCTTCTCTCCGAGCGTGTCGCTGCGGCTCGCACTGACCCTCTTCTGCCCAACGACCACCAGGTGTCATCGCTCCGTATTCGGGTCAGGTCAAGAAGCTCACGTCGGTGCTCGCTCGCCCTCACATGACCGTCGGGTCGTGCGAGCAGTTCCAGGGCCAGGAGCGCTCGTGCGTCACCCTCTCGCTCTCCTCCGCCTCCTCAGGCTCTCTCTGACTCGTCTCTTCACTGCGCAGGCTCATCATCATCTCGACGACGAGGTCGAACCGCAACTACCTCGACCAAGACGCCCTCTTCTCGCTCGGCTTTCTCTCGTCGCCGAAGCGCTTCAACGT
The DNA here is from genome assembly GCA_920104245.2 of Rhodotorula babjevae. Lineage (NCBI taxonomy): Eukaryota > Fungi > Basidiomycota > Microbotryomycetes > Sporidiobolales > Sporidiobolaceae > Rhodotorula > Rhodotorula babjevae. The sequence goes on along the minus strand of CAKKSZ020000009.1, from coordinate 286,223 downwards.
CGCCATCACGAGGGCGGCGTCGGGCCTCATCGTCGTCGGCAACGCCGACACGCTCTCGGTCGACCCGCTGTGGCGCCGCTTCCTCCTGCACGTGCACGACCACTCGTCGTGGCTCGGCGAGCCGTGGGACGCCGACGCGGCGCGCAAAGCCGACTTTGACCCGTCCAAGGCGGCTCTCGAAGAGCTCAACAACCTCATGGCCAAGCTTGACGAGCTTGAGGTCGAGAGTGAGGACGAGCAGGCGGAGGAGGAAGGCTGGTAGCTCGTCGTCGTCGGCCTTCTCAAGTCGGGAGGCCCTGCAAAGTTCGCGATTCTCGGTCTCTTCTACTGGCGCTACGAATGCGAGCGAGAGTGCGAGCTCGTGAGGGGTGCCGCGCGAGCTGCGAGGGCCTTTCCGAGCGGGCGCGAGAAAGCGCACGAGCCGCTTCCCAGAGTCGCGCGAGGCGGGCATGCGACGCGTGCCTTGACCAGCACATCTAGCCGGACCTCTCGCTCTTTCCCGTACAGATTGAGCTGCAGTACGCCGCGGCGCCGAGCCGTCCAGCTTGAGGGGAGCATCGAGAAGCGGAGAAGGAGCAGGTCGAGCCGGCACAGATGTGTAGCGCTGCCCTTGCTCTGCCACAGCCTGTATCATCGCATAGAGACATTGTAGAGAAGACTGTGAGCGCGACAGCTGTTGGGCGCGAGGAGTCAGCTCGTCTGCTGGCGGAGGAGCCGGGAGCGGAGGGGGAGGGAAAGAGGACGCACACAAAGGCCACTCGCCGCGCATCTGGACAGTCGCTCCAGCCTCCCTATCCGCCTCGCCGTGCTCCAGTCCTGCTCAGAGCCCGTGCTGAGGGTGTACTCGAGGTCGGGGCGGGTTGCTGATGAGGATGGCGAGAGGGCGAGGGACACCTCGCGGGGCGGTGCGACTTGGACGAGGCGATGGCTGAAACAACGAAGCAGCGGCTGGAGTAGCGCCAGCATCCACACAGCCGGGTGGGAGAGCGGTGGGCGAGGTCGAGGGCGACTTGGTCCGGCTCGCTCCTCTCTCCTCGTCACCTCTCGCTGCTGCTCGCGCCAAGATGCTCCAGCAAGCGTTCAAGAGACTGAGATCTGCCTTGAGCTCGTACTGGTCGAGGTCGTGCGTCCCCCGCTCTCTCTCCGCCCCCTCCCACCTCCCTCTCCTCCCCCCCCCCGACGACATCACCTAACACTCGCCTCTGCTCCTCTCCCGCAACAGATCGAGCCCGCTCGAGATCCAGCACAAGCCCGTCAGCACCTTCTTCGAGCCGTCATCGTCAAGCAGCCTGTCTCGCCTTCCCCTCGAGCTCGTCGCTATCATCCTCGACGAGCTCGCCGTCCTCGACCTCCTCGACGGCGGCACGGCGAGTGCGCCCATGACGGCGCCGAGTCGTGAGATCCGCATGGCCCTGGCGAGCTGCGCGCAAGTGCGTCGCTCGTGGTACTGGCTCGCCCAGGAGCACCTGTACCGCTCCATCGTCGTCGTCAACCTGCGCGATTGCGAGGCGTTCGTCCACGCCATCGAGAACAACCCGGCCCTCGCCCTCATTCCGCGCCACCTCGTCCTCTTCGGTGGCCCCGTCCGCCCGTCGATGTCCTCGGTCGTCGAACAGAAGCTCGAGCGTCGGCACGACCTCCTCGTCCGCGTCCTCCGCCTGTGCACCGGACTCGAGCGGGTCCGCCTCACGCACAACTGGGACATCTTCTACAAGCTCGTCGTGGTCACGCTCTCCCGCCTCGAACACCTCTCGAGCCTGTACTGCCGCCCGCACATCCTCGAGGTCGGCGAGAATCACTTCTCGATCCTCCAGGCGCACGACGTGCTCTCCCGACTGCCGCCGTCGCTCCAGTACTTGTTCATCGACAGCACGGTCGGCAAGTACGACTTCCTGCACCATGTGCCGCCGACGATCGGCATCGTCGAGTACCAGCTGTCGAGCCGCCACGAGGCGTGCGACCCGACCTTCGTCCTTGAGGAACTCGAGGCCGACCTCGTCGAGGGCATCAAGGCCACCCCCGGCGGCCGCATCCGCGTCCTCCACAAGCAGGACGTCGACTCGGCCCTCGTCGGGCGCGTCCTTGCCGGGTTCGCGGCGCAGGGCGTCGAGCTTGTCGCCGTCAAGACGACCTGAATAACCCTCTCTCGGCGGTGCGCGTGTCTCTCCCTCTCGCTCTCACGTCCGCAGAGCACGTGCCTGACGCGGCGAGGCGGGTGCCCAGAGGCTCGGTGTCGCCGTCGCCGTCGCTCCGCGCCAGTCCTTCCCTTCCTTCCCTCCACTCGTTCTTCGACCCGACTGTCCTCTCAGTGCCCTCACCATCCTCATCCTCGTCTGTAGCGCTTCCTCCTGTTGCCATCTATCCCTGTAGTGCCGTGAGACAAGCGACGGCGAGCCGAGAGCTCGAGAGGCTCGAGCGCGAGCAAGCAGCGACGGGCGCCGGGCGGCGAGAGCGGGTCCTCGACCTTGTCTCGTCTCGAGCCAGGTCTTGAGGTCTGCAGAGCCGAGCGAGAGCGTCGCGCGGCTTCCCAAGGCGAGAGCGAGAGCGAGGACGAGGAGGAGTGTGCGCCCCCGCAGAGCTCGGCTCGGCTCGGCTCACGCCTCGTCGTCGCTCTTCTCTCTTGCAACTTGGCACGCTCGCACGCCATGCACATGCTGCAGTACAGCTTCGAGCCTCCCTCGGCACGCACGCCACCGCACCCCGCCGACCGCCCCTCGCCCTCGCCGCCCACGCCCCCTCGCCGTCATCAGCCGCCGGCACCTCCTCGAGCACGGCCTCCTCGACTCGATAGCCTCCAAGGCAGTGCAAGAGCCCCTCAGGCAGCAGCACCGCAGCTACGCCCGACTGCCCGACACACCCGAGCCCATCCGCGACGACCGAGCCGGCGACCAGCTCAAGGTGCGTGCTCTCGCTCGTCGCGCAGCGCCCGGGAGCTCGGGCGAGGACACTGAGCTGACCCTGCGCCGCACCTGCAGATCTCGACGCACAAGTTCTCAGCCGGGCAGCCCTCACGGCCGTGCCGCCTCGACCTCGTTCAACCCATCCTCCTCCCCTCGTGCGCTCCTTCTCCTCTAGCCCCGCCTTGCGCTCCTTCGTCATGCTGACTCGAAGCCGCAGCAGGTGCGCTAGCCGACGAGATGGACCTGCGGCAGCTCGGTCTCAAGCTCGTCTAGCCGCTCGAGCAGCTGAGCGCGCCGCCGCCCGACCGCAAGCACGAGCTCGAGCAGGGCCCGAGCGGCGCTGCAGCTCGCCGGGCAGGGCTCGTCGGCATCTTCTCGTCGTCGACCTGCGCGAGGAGGCCGGCGCACGGCGGCGGGCGAGTCGGTTGTGCGCCGTCTTCGCGCCGGCGGCATCGACGGTGGACGAGCAGGGGCGTCAGTGGCGCGGCAGGTGCGTCGCCTTGCTCCTCGAGTCGCCGTCTCCTCCCTCGAGCTCACACTGATGATCTCGCCGACGCAGGACGGGCCCTCACGCCCGCAGCAGCGCCGACGCGCCCGCGCCCGCCACCCTCCCACCCGCCCTTCCTCGACTCGGCCACTCGGCGCCGCCAGCGCTCGCTCGCCGGCACCTCAAGCTCGGCGTGCAGCTCACGACCCCGACGCTGGACGGACGGCGAGGCTCGGTGGGTGGGCGCGGCGGGAGGGCGAGGGGAAGGCGCCGATGTGATGGAGGTCGAGCGGCGGTCGGGGCGGGCGAGGTATGGGTCGACGCGTCGCCGTCGCGGGTCGCAGAGCGAGCGAGTCGGTGATGCAAGGCGTGGTGTGCGGCGCACGGCTTCTCGAGGTCGGACGAGAGAGAGCGCGCTACGAGAGCGAGTCTGCGGCGACTCGATCTGCGAGGACTCGCCCTTGTCCTCCTTGCTCTCTCCCCTTTCACCCTTCAAGCACTTGCTGCCGTCGAGCTCGTACCCTGCGCGCTCTCTCGACGCAGGAGAAGCGCTGCGAGCTGCTCGCCGCCCTCTCCACCTCGCCCCGGCACGTGCGTCGAGGTCGTCGTCGCCGCTGTCTCGCAGCCCTTGCCTCGAGCCGGCAGCATCCATGTTACGCTGTGCTCGAGCGCCTGCACGCCACTACAGCCCTCCTGGTGACGTGTGCGAGTGCGCGACTTGGTGTTTTGGCTCGTTCGAGGGCGCGGGGACGGACTCTCCGCGGACCTCGCTCTTCCTCCCTCACCCGCCTCGAGCCTCGCACGCCGCCACGGTCGAGAGCCAGCGACCTCTACTCCCAAGACGTCGAGCACCCGTCACCGAGCGCGCTACCCGTCCTCCCTCGTCGCGCCAAGCCTGCTCTCGCTGCACCACCCTCCCTCAACTTCCGCCGATCTCCAAGCGCGTGCGACTCCCCCGGGTCACGCTCCAGCAACATGTACGCGCACCTACGCTCCCACACCTCCCCCTCCAGGCTTAGCGGCGCAATCTGACCTGTACTCGCTCGCGCAGGTGGCTCTCACACCCGCTCGCCTTCATCCGCGCCCTCTTCCACCTCTGGTTCAGCATGCGCATCGCGCACATCACCACCGGGTTCGCCTCGGGCATCTTGAACGCGGCGGTCTGGGTCCTGTTCGGCCGCACCTTGCCGACCACCCCCTCCTCCCTCGACAAGTTCGCCCCGGTCGACCTCTGCGACCAGCTCTCGGACTTCACGACTCGTCTCGCCTGCGGCATCGGCGCTGTGTACCTCTTGGGCGACGACGCCTTGTCGCCGCGGACCAGGTACGGTAGCAGCGCCGAGATGTGGGCCCGCGGTGTCCGCGACTTTGTCTTTGGCAAGGACCGCCCCTGGCACCAGGTGCGCTCGTCTCTGCAGGGTTCAACAGCCTCATGCGCGAGCCCGGCACGCTGACCTGACCCACGTGCACGCAGTGCCTCGTCTTCCTCGCCGTGGTGTACGTCATGCGCGCGCGGTTCTTGCGCTACGCTCGCCGCGCGGTCATGTCGGCGGCGGGCATGCTGTTCCTCATCGATGAGTAGGAGGCGATGGCGGCGTATCGGACGTGAGCGTCTCGGGCGGTGCAGCCCCGGGCGGAAAGTCGTCGGCGGGTCGGCGCGAGGTGGGCGGGGAGGGTTTCCTGGTTCGTGACATAGGCGCCCTGCGAGGCAGCTGTTATTCCTCTTCTGTGCCCTCACTCTCGCTCTCTGCACGGTCTCTGCGTCTGGTCCGCTCGAGAGTTACGAGCTCAGAGGGGCTAACTTGCATTCCAACCCGTCGCGCTCTCCTCGCTCTTCTCCTGCTTCGGTCCACGGACGTGCTGTGACGAGCCGTCGCTAGATGTGAGCCTGCTCGGAGCGAAGGTCGGACCTGCCGAGCTGCGCACGTCGCGGACAGCGTTCGCCGAGACGAGGTCCGTGCGCTCTCGTCGACGCTCAGCCCGCTCTCTCCTCCTCTGTCGCGCTTCTCTCCCTTGCGTCTCGAGAGGATGCTCTGCTCGACGAAGGTGAAGGAACTGCAGCAAGGAGAACAGGTGAGGCAGCCAGCGCACGTCGAGAAGCGGTGCAGGAGGAGGAGAAGGAGCGGCGCGAGGAACGACGCTGCGGCGCCGTCTCGACTCGCGCCCTGCTGCACGTCTCGAGCTCGAGACAAGGCTGACGAGGGCAAGCTGCCCTTGAGAGGAGAGCGCCGACGGAGCTGCGCGCGGCCTCTCGAGCGAGACGAGAGCTCCAGAGCAGGAGGACGGCTTGGTCCTCCCTCAGCTCGACGAGCGGCGAAGCTTTCGCCTTGCGCACAGCCTCTCTCGACGAGAGCCGCACAGAGAGAAGGGCGGAACGAAGCCCCAGCGGCGCAGAGAAGGGCTGCGTCGAGGAGAGCGCCCCCCGAGACGAGGTCCGTGCGTTCTCGTCGTTACGACGCTCAGCCCGCTCTCTCCTCCTCTGTCGCGCTTATCTCGCTTGCGTCTCGAGAGGATGCTCTGCTCGACAAAGTTGAAGGAGCTGCAACAAGCAGGGCAGGTGACGCAGCCGGCGCACGTCGAGAAGAGGCGCAGGAGGAGGAGGAGGAGGAGCGGCGCGAGGGACGACGCTGCGGCGCCGCCTCGACTCGCGCACTGCTGCACGTCTCGGGCTCGAGACAAGGCTGACGAGGACGAGCTGATGTCGAGAGGAGAACGCCGCGAACGCTGGGTGCGCCCGCTCGAGCCTCTCTCGACGAGAAGCTCGAGAGGACGAGGGGAGCTCGCACGGACGACGAGGACAGCTCTCGGCTCGCTCGAGACGGTCGATCGAGATGCTTAGAGACGATGCACAGAGATATAGAACTGGGAGTCTACACAAGAGAGAGAAAAGGCGAGGAGGCCCGCAGGCCATCGCTCGGTCCTTCGCTCGAGACGTCCCTCGGGCCACGGATGTTACGCAAGCGGTCCGTCCTCCTCCCTCACTCCTCCCTGATCTCCTCGAAGCGCACCTCGTCCGGGATGGCCGCCATGGCGGCGGCGCCGTCCGTGACGTGGCGCACGGGCGGCGGCGTGCGGGCGTTGGCCGCGAGGCGGCGGCGGCGGAAGCCTTGGCGCGAGATCTCGACGAGGATGATGAGAATGTACAGGATGAAGAGGTGCTGCGAGGGGCGTGAACCGAGGCGGATGCGGTCAGTACAAGGCGCCGAGGATGAGGCGTCGAGGACGAGCGACCGTCCGAGCTTGGGAAGTCGCTCACCGGCTTGTACTGGCTCTTCGAGCCCTGGACGGCCTGAGCGTAGGCGGCTGAGCCGATGTTCTCGCCGCCGAGCTTCCCGAGGGTCGACGTGACGGCGCCGGCGAGTAGGTGACAAAGTCGCACGCGGTCCGACGCCGACGCGCCGAGCTCGTTGATGCACTTGGAGTAGTAGGCGGCGCCGTCGAGCGAGCCCAAGAGCTTGTTCAGGTGCATCCAGACGCCATGTTGCACGATGTGGGGCGCGGCGAGGGCGGATGCTGCGAGTACGAGTAGGCGGGCGGCCGACGGGCGGTAGTCCACAGGCTGTGCCCTGCGCACGTCATAGAAGTGGAGTCAGCGGGAGCTCATAGGGTCTATGGCTACGACGAGGAGGTCGCTACGCACTGAGAAGCGGGCGAGATGGTGAGGAGGAGCGTGGCTGCGAGAAAGCTCGAGAGCCAGACGAGGCAGGCGCCGAGGACCAGTCCCTGCGAGCGTGTCCGCCTCAGAGGTCAGCCTAGGGACCTGCACAGGGCTTTCCGGAGAGAGACGAGGGGCACGCACGACGAGCAGGATGCAGGACGACCACCACGATGCCGGCGGCCGGGGAAACAGGTACTTCCAGGTGTGCCCGTACGCCTCGTGCAGGCCGACGCGCTGCTCAGTCGAGGGCTGCGCATGCACGAGCCGAAGGATGGAGGTGTGGAGGTGGTGGCTCACGCGCTCGCGGAGGAGGAGCGCGGCTTCTGGGGCGGCAAGGGTCGAGTCGAGGACAAAGTACGCGAGGACGACGGTGACGAGGACAAGGCTGCGCACGGAGCCCAGCATGTCAGCGTCGGTGCGATTCGAGGCGCACGAGCGCGCGCGAGAAGGAGAGGGAGGGCTGTCGAGGCGAGGCGCACCTGAGGACTGCGAGGGAGCGCAACGACGGCGGGTGCGGCTGCGGACGCGGGCGAGGCTGGTGGATGAGGTCCATGGTAGCTGCCGAGTTGCGCTGTCGACACTGGTAGACGAGAGCGAGGCGTCGAGGAGAGCGAGGCGGAGGAGAGCGGGGGGAGGAGCGAGGCGGCGCCGTTCTCGCCTCGACTTTGGACCTCGTCCTCCCGCTGCGGCTCGACCTGCACAGGTGGGTGTGTGAGGGTGTGACGAGGGTAGTGAGAAGGGCGCACACTCTGGGGCGGGGCGGCGACGAGGCGAGGACAAAGATGCGACAGCGGACTGAGCGTCCGCGGACAAACGGCTCGGCTCGCGCCTCCCTCGTCCTCGTCCTTCCTTCTCGCTCCTCCTCCTCACTCGCTCCTCGACCCAGCATGCTCGAGAGCTGCCCTGCCGAGCCCACTCCTGCTCGCTCGCTCGCTCGCACCGTGCACCCGCACCCGCACCCGCCACCCTCGCCCTCGCCCGCCCACGCCTCCTCGTCGTCATCGACCTCGCCCGCACCTCCAGCACGGCCTGCTCGACCCGACAGCCTCCAAGGCAGCACCCGGGCTCCGTCCAAGCAGCAGCACGGCGGCTGCGACCGACCACCAAGCTCGACGCCGAGCCCATCCGCGACGACCGAGCCGGCGACCAGCTCAAGGTGCGTGCTCTCGCCCGTCGTCCAGCGCCCAGGAGCTCGGGGTGAAGACACTGCGCTGACCCTGCGCCGCACCTGCAGATCTCGACGCACGAGTTCTCAGCCGGGCAGCCCTCACGGCCGTGCCGCCTCGACCTCGTTCAACCGGTCCTCCTCCCCTCGTGCGCTCCTTCTCCTCTAGCCCCACCATGCGCTCGTTCGTCATGCTGACTCGAAGCCGCAGCAGGTGCACGAGCCGACGAGGTGGGTCTGCAGCAGCTCGGCCGCAAGATCGTCGAGCCGCTCGAGCAGCTTCGCGCGTCGCCGCCCGACCTCAAGCGCGAGCTCGAGCAGGGCCCTGGGCGGTGCTGCAGCTCGCCGGGCAGCGCTCGTCGGCATCGTCGCGTCGTCAACATGCGCGAAGAGGCCGGCGCACGGCGGCGGGCGAGTCGGCTGTGCGCCGTCTCCTCGCCGGCGGTCGAGGGTGGACGTGCAGGGGCATTAGTGGCGCAGCAGGTGCGTCGCCTTGCCCCTCGAGTCGCCGTCTCCTCCCTCGAGCTCATGCTGACGCTCTCGCCGACGCGTAACGAGCCCTCACGCCCGCAGCAGCGCCGACGCGCCCGCGCCCGCCGCCGTCCAACCCGCCCCTCCTCGACTCGGCGACTCGGCGCCGCCAGCGCTCGCTCGTCGGCACCTCGAGCTCGACGTGCAGCTCGCGACCACGACGCTACATGGGCGGCGGGGCTCGGTGGGTGGGCGTGGCGGGAGGGCGAGGGGAAGGCGCCGATGTGATGGAGGTCGAGCGGCGGTCGGGGCGGGCGAGGAATGGGTCGACGCGTCGCCGTCGCGGGTCGTAGAGGGACCGAGTCGGTATCGCAAGGTGTGGTCTGCGGCGCACGGCTTCTCGAGGTTGGACGAGAGAGAGAGCGCGACGAGAGCGAGTCTGCGGCGACTCGATCTGCGAGAAGTCGCCCTCGTCCTCCTTGCTCTCTCGCCTTTCACCCTTCGAGCACTTGCTGCTGTCGAGCCCGTACCCTGCGCGCTCTCCCGACGCAGCAGAAGCGCTGCGAGCTGCTGGCCGCCCTCTCCACCTCGCGCCGGCACGTGCGTCGAGGTCGTCGTCGCCGCTCACTCGCAACCCTCGCCTCGAGGTGGCAGCATCCATGCTACGCTGTGCTCGAGCGAGTGCGCGCCACTACAGCCCTCCTGGCGAAGTGTGCGAGTGCGCGACTTGGTTTTTTGGCTCGTTCGAGGGCGCGGGGACGGACTCTCCGCGGACCTCGCTCTCTCTCTCCCTCCCACCAACACAGCCCGCTCGGCCTACACCAACCCAGCAGCACGCCCACGCCGCACCTACTCGAGCCTTAGCCACCTCTCTCTAACCCAGCCCGCCTTCCGCCCTCGCCGTCCTCCCACCTCTCCCGCCCTCGCTCCACCTCCCGCCCCCCTCTCTCTCGCGCCTCGCTCCCCCGACCGCCGGTAGGACAATATGTACGTCTGCTCTGCCTTCTACAGCTCTGCTCGCCCGATCTTCGGCGCGTCCTGACCCTTGCCCGTGCGCGCGCGCAGGTCGCCCTTCGTCCCCCTCCAGTGCGACGACATCATGACCTACATCGCCAGCGTCGCGGCCGTCGGCGTCACCATCTTCATTTGGCTCGCCCTGCGCCGCACTTCCGAGACCGTCGCCCGCCCGGTCCGCGCCCGCACCACATTCTCGTGCGTCCTCGTCGTCTTCTCCGGCGTTCCGGACGAGCAGTCAGGCTGACACTTACTTGGCCTTGCTGCAGGTCCTTCACTTCGACCATCCGGCTCGTGGGCGTCCTCCTCCTGTGCATCTACTTCGACGGCAAGCGCGACCTTGTCCGGCAAAACGCGAGCAAGGCGGCCGCCATCGCCGAGAGCACGGCCGAGTGCCGGGGCAAGTACGACCGCCGCGGGTGCAGCTACATTCCCTACGGCAGCACGCGCGTCTTCCGCGACGAGTGCGCCGAGCTGCGCCTGTGCAAGGAGGTCCGCTTCGTGCCGCGGTCGACGCACCCCTCGGCGGTGCTTCACTACCAGGCCGCCAAGGTCGTCGGGGGCGTGGCTGATCTCGTAAAGATCTACAAGGAGCGTTTGGCGACCGGCTGCGACGTGGCGTGAGAGGGTCGGCGAGGGCGAGGGCGTGAGCGCGGCGGACAACGGCGGCGCTAGAATGACTCTGTGTACCTTTTTTCGGCGGCTCACCTTGTCGAGGGCAAGCCTGAAGTGACCTATCCATCCTTTCCCTCCTCTCTCCTGTTCTCCTCGAGCGTGAGAGCCCGAGGCCAGAGGGGTCTCTCGGAAGCTTTCTCTCGCCCGGTCGACAAGCAGCCGCATCTCGCTCTGCACGTTCTGCTTACGCTCGAGAGCCTCGCAGAGTACGAGCAAGGGGCCACTGACTCAGGCCGAGGCGGCTCGGGGAGCGCTGCGCAGATCTCGACCGGCGCCGAGCCGAGGTCAAAGCGCGCTCGACGACGCTCCGCTCCTCCTCAGGCCGCTCGAGGTGACGCCGCTGCCTCTCTCAGTAGCCGATAAGCTCCGCGGAAAGGCTGAGAGTGCTCTTCTGGCGAGCACAAGCTGCGGACGCGAGCCAAATCGAGAACTAGAGCCGAGGGAGGAGGACGAGGAGCAAAGCTGCGCTGCGTCGAGCGCTCGCACCTCGCTCTTTCGCCCAGTACGAGCGAGCAGAGGTGCAGAATATTAGACGTCGGGCCGAGGAGAGAGCGCCGAAAGAGGCGTGTGAGGCCGCTCGAGCCGGCTCAAACCGGACCTCGAAAAGAGCGGGACAGCCCTCGGCTCGCTCGAAGCCGCCAGGCGACGTGCTGCAGCCACGAGGGTCGAGATACCAGGTCGAGGACAAGTAAAGCAGAAGGCGACTCGGCGGCTGCAGGCGTAAGGGCTGCGAGGAGCAGATGCAGGAGGCAGAGGGCGCACCGCAAGGGCGACTCGGGCCGCAGGCAGGAGCGCCATGCGCACCGGGAGCGTACGGGGCATGGCAGCAGGCGAGTCGCCATTGAGGGTGCCTCGCGCCTTTAGAAAGCTCGACCGACGACTGCAGGAGAGCGCCCTCGCAGCCGGGAGGTGAGCCAGAAGGAAGGCGGCGAAAGACGAGCAGGTCGCGCCGGTGCAGACGCGCCATGCTCGCCTCGCTCGTGTGCAGCATCGACGATCAAGCTGAGGTGTAGTGCGAAGCAAGAAAGGGATGACGACCTGGGACGAGCCGCGAGTAAGCTCGTCTGCTGGCGGAGGAGTGAGCGGAGGAGTAGGAGGAGAGAAGAACGCACGACAAGGCCGCTCGGCGCACATCGAGACGATCCCACAAGCCTCTCTGCCCGCCTCGTCGTCCTCCAATCCTACCCAGAGCCTGTGCTGGTGTCGAAATCGAGGTCGGGGCGGGTTGCTGATGAGGATGGCGAGAGGGCGAGGGACACCTCGCGGGGCGGTGCGACTTGGACGAGGCGATGGCTGAAACAACGAAGCAGCGGCTGGAGTAGCGCCAGCATCCACACAGCCGGGTGGGAGAGCGGTGGGCGAGGTCGAGGGCGACTTGGTCCGGCTCGCTCCTCTCTCCTCGTCACCTCTCGCTGCTGCTCGCGCCAAGATGCTCCAGCAAGCGTTCAAGAGACTTAGATCTGCCTTGAGCTCGTACTGGTCGAGGTCGTGCGTCCCCCGCTCCCTCACCGCCCTCTCCCGCCTCCCTCTCCTCCCCCCGCGACGACATCACCTAACACTCGCCTCTGCTCCTCTCCCGCAACAGGCCAAGCCCGCTCGAGATCCAGCACAAGCCCGTCAGCAACTTCTTTGAGCCGTCATCGTCAAGCAGCCTGTCTCGCCTTCCTCTCGAGCTCGTCGCCCTCATCCTCGACGAGCTCGCCGTCCTCGACCTCCTCGACGGCGGCACGGCGAGCGCGCCCATGACGGCGCCAAGTCGCGAGATCCGCATGGCCCTGTCGAGCTGCGCGCAAGTCGGTCGCTCGTGGTACCGGCTCGCCCAGAAGCACCTGTACCGGGCCATCGTCGTCGTCAACCTGCGCGATTGCGAGGCGTTCGTCCACGCCCTCGAGAACAACCCGACCCTCGCCCTCATCCCGCGCCACCTCGTTCTCTTCGGGAGCCCCCTCATGTCATCGCCCTGGGAGTCCGAGGACCGCTTCGGCCGACACCACCTCTTCGTCCGAGTCATCAGCCTCTGCAGCAATCTCGAACGAGTGCGCCTCTCCAACAAGTGGGAGGTCTTCTACCGGCGCGTCGTCGACGCACTCGCGAGACTCGAGCACCTGTCGGCATTGTACTGCCGCCCACACATCCTCGAGGTCGGCCCCTCATACCACACGCTGTGCGCCGCCTTCGCGCGACTACCGCCATCGCTCGAGTATCTGTTCGTCGACAGCACCGTCGGCGACTACGACTTCCTGCACCAGGTGCCGCCGACGATCGGCCTCGTCGAGTACCAGCTGTCGGGCAGCCACGAGTGGTGCGACCCGACCTTCGTATTCGAGGAACTCGAGGCCGACCTCGTCGAGGGCATCAAAGCCACTCCCGGCGGCCGAATCCGCGTCCTCCACACGCAGGAGGTCGACTCGGCCCTCGTCGAGCGCGTTGTCGCCGGGTTCGCGGCGCAGGGCGTCGAGCTCGAGGCGGTGAGGACGACCTGATTGACCCTCTCTCGGCGGTGCGCCTCTCTCTCTCCCGCTTTCTCCCTCTCGCTCTCGTGCTCGCAGAGCACCGGCCTGACCCGGCAAGGCGCATGCGCAGACGCTCGGTGTCGCTGTCGCGGGCGCTCGACGCCGGTCCCTCCCTTCCCGCTCCCTAGGCGACCCTCGTCCTTCCCCTCGTAGTACCTGCTCCCCGTCGTCGGTATCATGTGTAGCTCTTTATCGTCGTGTCCTTGTTGCCATCTATGCCTCTCGAGCCGTAGCGTGCCGTGCGAGAGCGAGCGCTCGAGAGGATCGTCCGCTCGTACTCAGCTCGGCGAGCGCTCGAGCCGTTCCTCGGCGGTCAGACGACCTGGGCCCTGGGCGAGAGCGGCACAGAGAGGACAATGGATCCGAGACCGAGCGGCGCAGAGAGGAGCGAGTACGCACGTCGAGGAGAGCGTCCGCCAAAGGCGAGGTCCGTGCACTCTCGTTGACGCTCAGCCCGCTCTCTCCTCCTCTGCAGCGCTTCTCTCGCTCGTGTCTCGAGAGGATGCTTTGCTCGACGAAGATGAGAGAGATGCAGCAAGGAGAGCAGGTGACGCAGCCGGCGCACGTCGAGAAGAGGCGCAGGAGGAAGAGGAGGCGGAGCGGCGCGAGGGACGACCCTCCGGCGCCGTCTCGACTCGCGCCTTGCTGCACGTCTAGAGCTCGAGACAGGCTGACGAGGGCGAGCGACTGCTGTGAGAAGAGCGTCGGAAAAGCGGTAGGCAGCCGCTCGGGCCCCGCTCGCCGAGGCGAACGCGAAGGCCGAGCGGACGAAGAGGTCGAGTGGACGACGAGGGCAGCTTCCAGCTCGCACAGAGGGACGCTCTATGGCACACACAGGCGTATAGCAGGGTGATCTACGGTGGAGTGTGAACGCGAGCTCGCGTTGACGTCGACGGCTCCCTCCCCTCGACCTTCCCTCAGTGACGGACACCCCTCAAGCGCGATGACCCTCCCCTCCCCTCCCCTGCTCATGGCTCAGACCCTGCTCACCTTCCTCGGCGTGGCCATACCGGCGCAGAACTCGCAGTCGCTCGGCGAGTGTGGCGGCGGGTCGAGAGCGACGGGCGCGGCGATCGTGGCGGGGACGGCGACAAGGTTGCGGGCGAGGCTGATGACAATCCCGACGCAGTAGAGCTGTGGACGCGCGGAGAGAATCGAGAGGCGTCAGAACGAGGTGCACAGGAGGAGGGGAGGGGTCGTTGAGCAGGGTGGGAAGGGCGCGCTCACGAAACTGCGTAGGCCTCCCTGCATCTCGGGCATCCTCCGGACGGCCTGCTCGAGCGCGAGATAGAGATCGAGAATACGAGCGAGCATATCCTCGTCCGCCTTGTACAAGATGACGCGCTGGAACATTTGGCACTTGAGGTAGACGGGCGGGCAATATTCATGGGGCCCGACATAGTGGACGGCCATGTGGCCCGACTGAGCGAACGTTTCGAAGAGCTCGATCGAAGGATAGGTGGAGCTGATGATGAGGACGAGGAGGGCGACGGAGAATGTTGCCCAGTCGCGACGCCGGCGAATCGGAGAGAGGAACCGGCTTGGCGGCGTTCTGCGCGCACGGCAGAGTCCAAGTCAGAGCGTGCCCAGGAGCGCGAAAGGACAAGGAGAAGGGCTGCACGCACGGTGTGTAGACCGAGAGCAGCTTGGCGACCATCGGCGTGCACAGCTGCGCCGCCGTCCAGATCAGGTAGCTCACCGCAGTCCATTCCTGCGTCCGTGTGCGCCGCGGGAGTCAGCTCGCGAGACCACGTGAGTGTCGATCGAGAGGCGCAGGCGAGAGGGACGCACAAAGACCTTGAGCTCGCGTGGCGGACCCGAGGGCCGGGGCAGTAGCCAGTCCATAATCGACGACACCTCCTTGCTCAGGCTCAGGCGTCCCTCGACGACCTGCCGCAGCTCGTAGGGCGACAAGATACCGACGAGGAGGGGCTGCACCTTGATGTTGTACAGGTGGTGCACGACGAACGACGACGCCTCGGCGTCCAGGCCGAGGAGGAGCGAGTAGATGATGACGCTGCAGGCGCAGGCGGCGAGCGGGTAGGCGAGGCTGCACACGGTAAGCGACGGGTCAGCGTCGACTCGAGAGGCGCCCGAGCGCGCCGAGGGAGAGAGAGGGGATCGAGGCGAAAGTGGGCGCACACGATGCCGCGTGCGCGCCTGAGGGCCTGCACGACTTGGGTGAAGGTGGGGAGCATGATCGTTGGTGCCAAGGTGGAGCGGCGACAACGAGGTGAGAGGAGGAAGAGGGAGAGGGAGGAGAAGAGCGGGGAAGCGAGGAGGCGCGTGTCGACCTCGAGCCCAAGTCACCTCGGGCCTCTACCGCCGCTGCAGACGCAGCCAGACCGAGCTCAACTTGCACTTGGACTAGTCTTCGAGCGCGGGGAGCCTTCGCTCGAGGTGCGCCGACTCGAGGCGAGCCGATGCCAAAGCGAGGCTCGAGCCACGAGCGCGAGAGGGCGCAAGGGCGAGTGCGCACGAGCGTGCTTGTCGAGCGACTGCGCCGACATTGAGGATGAGAGGAGAGTGCCGAGACGAGGTGCGAATGGCTATCGAGCTCTACAGGTCCGAGCACCTCCCCTCGTTCCCGCGCTCGGCTCCTCGCCCTCGCCGCCTCGTCCTCTCCTCGCCGCCGCCCTCGCTCGCCGTCGCCCCTGCCCATCCCTCACTCCCACTCGACCGGGCCGTCCCCTCTACCGCCGCGCCTGCTGCCCCTGCGCGGCCGCACCGGCTCCGTCGCCCTGCGCGAGCCCCCAGTAGCGGTTGAAGCGCATGCGGAGGCCCTCCCAGCCGTCGAGCGCCGGGCGGCAGTCGATGAAGAAGGCGAGGTTGGGGCGGAAGTTGGCCTCGGGCGCGGGTGCTGCTGCCGAGGAGGAGGAGGAGGAGGAGGGAGGCGGGGGAGGCGCGAGGAGGCCCGTGCCGCGGCCGGTGTAAAAGTCGATGACGTAGCGCACGCGGACCGACGAGGGCTGCGACGGGTCGGCGGCGGTGCTGGAAGAGGCGTCGGCGGAGGAGGAGGAGGGCGAGGGAGGGACGACGGGTCGGTCGACGAGCCAGTCGTGGCGGTCGAACGGGGCCGTGTAGCTGCGCGTGCACGAGGGCGAGGTCAGGCTCGGGGCGACGAGCACGAGGAGAAGAAGAGGGAGCACGCACCCGATGAGCGTCTTCCACCTCGCGCGCGGGCTGACCTCCTTGGGCTTGCCGACGAACGACACGAGCTTGCTGCCCGGGTCGACGCCTCGGGGCAGGCCGAGGGCCTCGCGCTCCCACTCGAGGACCTGGTTCCACACGCGCTCGTTGACGGCGTTGTGGATGGGGACGACGATGCCCATGTCGCGGGCGTTGGGGTTGCGGTTCTTGCGCTCGAGGGCCGAGTAGAACGAGGCGGGCGAGGGGTAGACCCAGTTGTCCTCGGACGGAACGGCGGCTGCGCGCTCCGACTCGTGCATCGGGCAGGCCGAGGGGGGCGCATCGGCGGCCGAGGCGGGTGCTGGTGCGGGTGCGGGTGCGGGTGCGGCCGAGGTCGATGGGGACGACGAGGACGAGGTTGGTGGCAACCAGCGCGGGATGGACGAGACCTCGCGCTCGGTGCTGAGGAGGTGGGCGTGCGGGTCCGTATCGCTCTTGTGCGCCGGGAACGAGTGCTTGGCGGGCGGTGGAGGCGATCTGGCGGGGTTCTGCTGGTCGAGCCAGGCGGAGCGGGTGTCGTGGTCGACAGGGCGCCGAGGGTGGGGGCGGGTCCTGGGGTGTCGGTGCGCTCGAGAAGGGCCACATGGCAGCTGGACGAGGCAGCAGAGCGAGAGGGCGAGGAGAGGGAAGCCTAGGAAACGGCGGCTTCATCAGCTCGAGCGGCGGCCGCGGAGGCGACAATCGGCAACTCGCCCACCTCGCACCTGGGTCGGTCGAGTGGCTATGGAGCTGTGCCAGACCATCACTCGCAGCTCTAGCGAGTCAGCGTGTCGGCCGCCCAGGCGAGGAGCGTCGGCCGCCGCGTCGCCTTGGTCGCGTCGGCGCTGCCCCTCGGAGCTTGCTCACTGGACGTCCTGGACGCTCGGCTGCGCGGCAAGCGCTCCGAGTCGGAGCGCGACGGCGACGGCAAGTTGGGCAACACACGGCCGCGTCAAGCGAGTTTGGCATGGCGAGCTACGGCAAGAGAGAGTGCGGCAGAACGAGGAACAGAGAGCACGACGACGAGGGAGAAGAAAGGAGAGCGAGAAGGAGAGGAGGGGTCCGAGCGTCGTCCCCTCGCGAGCCCGCCTCGCGCTTACAGCAAGCTGTCCCACCCGTCCCCGCCGCCCATCCCTCCCCCGCCCTGCTTCGCGCCCGCCGCACCGCCAAAGAGCGAGTCCTGCCGCTTCTGCGCCGCGATCTGCGCCAGGCTCTGTCCGCCCGCACCGCCCGACTTGGCCGCACCGGACGCCGACGACGAGCCGACGAGGGCAAACAGGTCGCTAAAGTCGTCGGCCGCCTTCTTGGGCTGCTGCGGCGCCTGCTGCTGCGGCGGCGCCTGCTGAGCGGGCGCGCGGGGCTGCATCGGGGCGCCGAACGCTGCGCCAGCGCCGGCGCCGGCGCCGTACGCGGGCGGCTGAGCGGCACGAGGAGCGGCAGCCTGGGGCTGGAGCATGGCGAAGACGTTGTTGCCGGCGGGGCGCGGCGGCTGGGCCTGGGTCTGGACGGGCGCGACGACGGGCGAGGGGACGGCGCTCTGGAAGTCGTCAAAGTCGTCAAAGTCGTCCGCGGCGGCGGGTCCGGGTGCGGCGGCGGCGAAGGACGAGGTGGACGAGGTCGAGGTCGAGGTGGGCTTGGGCGGCGGCGGCGGGAGCGCCTGCTCGTCGTCGTCGTCAAAGTCGAACAGGTTGACCTCGGGCTGCTTGGCCGCCGGCGCCGGGGCGGGCGGCGTCGGCTTGTTGGTACCGCTCGCCCTCGCGCCGCCTGCGCGCGCCGACGAGGAGGAAGAAGGCGTGGCGGCCGAGCGCCGCACGTCGAGGTCCTCGTCGTCGCCCGCGTCGTACGCCTCAAAGTCGTCGCGCCCGCGCGAGTCGGAGAAGCCGTCTCCTCCGCTGTCGCGCCCGCCCGAGTAGGCATCGCCCCCTCCCCCTCCCCCGCCGTGCCCGAGCGAGTCGCTCCCAAACCCGCCGTACCTGCTCCCGCTCGCGCTCGTGAAGCTCGGCCCGCCCCCTCCTCCTCCCGAGAAGCTGCCGCCGCTCGAGAAGCCACCGCCGCCGCCGAGGCCCGAGCCGTCGCTGCCGACGCCCTGGTACTTGTTGCGGTTGGCCTTGGCCTTGCGGCGCTCTTGGCGGACGCGGTCGAGGTCCGACAGGAGGTCGCCGAGCTCTTTGGCGCGGTTGCGGACTGCGCGCGCGAGGGCGAGGGGAGGGGACAGGGGCGGGGCGCGTCAGCACTACGAGCTGCACCCTAGCCGGCGCGGGCCCACCAGCACGGCGCGCCCGCCCAGCACAATAGAGGAGGCACGAGGCCGACGCACTGTTGATGCCCTGGTCCTTGCCATTCTCGTCGACATAGTGGAAGTTGCGCAGGACGCGCACGAGGCTCAGGTGCGACCTCGCGTCGTCGACGACGCGCTCCGAGCCGTTCTTGACGAGGTACCTGCGAAGCGGGGCGGGGCGCGCGAGGGGGTAAGGGGGAAGGGGAGAAGAGGGGGTCAGGACGGTGATGCGGAGGGAGAGGGAGAGGGAGGAGGGCGAGGGACACGCACTCGAGGAGCTGCAGGGCCTTGTAGATCTGGCGCCACTCGCGCGCCTCCTTCTCGGTGAAGCGCGAGTACAGCGTCGGCATGATCTCGTTGAACGTTTGGCTGCGGGCGGGGGCGCGCATGTCAGGTCAGGGTAGAGGGAGAGAGGAGGGAGAGAAGAGGGAGGGACGGACAAGTTGAACGTGTCCTGGGCAATGTGCTGCATGAGGCTCGAGCTGGCGCCCCACGGCTCGTCGTTGGTCGCCTCGCGGACGCGCGACTCGGCCTCGGTGTAGTTGAAGGCGTAGGCCTGCGCCTTGCGCACGGCGGCCTTGACGTCGTAGACCGAGAGCTCCTGCGCGGCGAGGGGAGGGGCGTGAGTGAGGGGAGAGGAGGGCGAGGAGAGGGAGAGGGAGGGGGAACAGACGCACGGCGGCCTGCTTTGCGAGCGTGTCGACGCGGTCTGCGAGCCAGTCCATGGTGGACGACGAGGACGAGAGGGGGGGTCGAGGTGGGGGGAGGAGGATGAGCTGAGCGAGGCTCTCGAGGGCGGGAGCTGGCTGCGAGCGGGTGGCACGGCGTCAGTGTGCGCACTACTCGAGGGCGGTGTGGGTCCTGGGCTTGTCGGTGCCAGCGCGAGGGGAGCGAGGCGAGGGAGGTCCGTCACGGCGGGTCGACGAGCGATGGGAACGAGGAGGAGAGGGACTGACGCGTGTGGTGGGTGGTGGGCTGGACCGGATGGGCTCGTGGCAGCCCTGTCGCAGCACCAGTGAGGGCTCAGGAAGTGAGCGGCCTGAGGTTGGTCGCGTCGTCGTGGAAGGGCCTCGCCCCCCTCGCCTCGCTCCTCCTCCTCACCCAGCACAAAGGCCCTCCCACCAGCTGCCATGGCCTCTGCTGCTTCCAGCCAACAGCGCGACGCCATCTTTGCCGCCCTCCGCCACGACAAGGCCAACAAGGCGCGTCCCTCCTCCCTCCCTCCTCCCTGCGCGTGTCCGCCCTCGTCCAGCCTCGTCACGGCTCAAGGGCCATGCTGTGGCTCGCTGCCGTCGAGCTACTCCCACCAGAGCAGCCTCCCACGCCCTCGTGAACACCCCGCTCCCCTCGCACACGCACAGACTGACCCGCTCCCCACCCACCCTCGCAGGCCTGCGTCGACTGCAAGGCGCGCAACCCGACCTGGTCGTCCGTCACGTTCGGCGTCTACATCTGCCTCGACTGCTCGTCGGTCCACCGCAACATGGGCGTCCACCTCACCTTCGTCCGCTCGACCAACCTCGACATCTGGTACTGGGCCCAGCTCCGCGCCATGAAGTGCGGCGGCAACGCCTCGTTCCTCGACTTTCTCGCGCGCCACCCGGGCTCGTACAACCCTGCGTCGAGCGACACCAAGGAGAAGTACATGTCGCGCGGCGCCCAGCTGTACAGGGACGAGCTCCAGCGCCGCATCAAGGACGACGAGCGCCTGTTTGGGCCCGACCGCGTCGTCGTCGACGGCATGCACGACCCGCACGCCGCCCCTGCCGCAGGTGGCGCAGCCGCCGGCGACTTCTTCGACACGTGGGACGCGCCCGCCGCCGCCCCGGCGTCCAAGCCCGCCTCGTCCTCGTCGACCTCGGCGACCCGCACCCCGCCCGTCATCGGCATCGGCTTTGGCGGCTCGCGCCCGGGCACGCCGGGCACCCCGCCGATCCCGTCCCCGTCCGCCTCGGCCGCCGCGCCCGCCGCAGCGGCGGCGCCCAAGCCGCCCGCCGCGCCGCGCACCGTCACGAGCTCGTCCCTGAGCGGCGGCGCCGGCGGCCGGCCAAAGACGCTCGGCGCGACGCGCACGTCGTCGTCCTCCGCGTCGCCCATCGGCGGCGGCCTCGGCGGCGGCGCCCCCTCTACCTCGTCGTCGACCCTCGGCGGCGGCTCGAGCGCCGGCACGGGCGCGCCCGTCCGCGCAGGCAAGCTCGGCGCGGGCAAGCTCGGCGCGGGTCGGCTCGGCGTCAAGAAGGGCGGCGCGATCAACTTTGAGGAGGCCGAGCGCAAGGCGCGAGAGGAGGAGGAGCGCGTAAAGCGCCTCGGGTACGACCGGCTCCAGGAGGAGGAGGAGGCCAAGCGCGTCGCGGCCGCGTCGGCTGCTGCTTCTGCGTCTGCGCGAGGGGCGAACGGCGGCGGTGCGGGCGGCAAGCTCGAGCAGCAGCAGAAGGCGCTCCAGGCCAAGAAGGACAGCGGCGAGGTCGACCGCCTCGGGATGGGCGTGCGCAAGCTTGGCTTTGGGCAGGTCGCCGGCATGGGCGGCGAGGCGGCCGCGGCCGAGGCCAAGGCGAGGCAGAAGGCGGCAGAACGGGCCGCGTCGGGCTACCGCGAGCCGGGTGCGTCGCCCCCTCTGCTCCCTCTTTGCCTCTCTCTCTCGCGCCTCACTGACTCGCCCCTCGCCCGCTCGCCCCTGCAGAGGAGTCGGACTACGCGCGCCGGACGTTCGGCCAGCAAAAGGGCATCTCGAGCGACATGTACCACCAGACGGGCTCGTACGACGCCAACGCGAGCCGCGAGGCCCAGAACCGCCTCCAGGGCTTCCAGGGCGCGACCGCCATCTCGTCCAAGTGCGTCCCCCCTCGTCTCGCTCTCTCTCTCTCTCTCTGCGACGCTCGGGCGCCTCGGCTGACCCTCGACCCGCCTCCCTCCTCCTCCTCCTCCTCCTCCTCCTCCCTCTCGCGCCCGCCCGCCCACGCCAACCTCGCAGCGCCTACTTTGGCCGCGACGACGACGAGGCCGAGATGGAAGAGTCGATCATGTCGGCCAACGGCCTCGGCAACCTCGAGGCGTCGGCGCGCGACGCCGTGCGCCAGGTCATGGACGCGGCCGGCATCGAGGACCTGAGCGACGTGCAGAGCGCGCTGCGCAACGGCGCCATGCGGGTGCGTCTCTCTTCTCCTTCTCCTCTGTGGCTCTGGCTCCCTGCTCGCCGGCGGCGCCGGGACTGACTCGCCGGCCCTGTCTCCCTCGTGCAGCTCGGCGACTACCTCTCGCGCTACGCCTGAGCGCTCACCCGTCTCGCTCGCGCCTCCTTGTCGTTCCTCGTCCGCCTCCCCAGGTCTCTCCTTCCTCTCCTTCCGCTGTCGTTCCTCTCCCGTCTGTGCGCCCGCCGTTCTTCCTCGTCCTCGTCCCCGCTCGAGGCTGTGCCTCCCTCGGCGAGCGCCTCACGCAATGCAGTGCTCCTGGACGACCTGGTCACGGTTGCGCTGAATGCGAGAGAGCAGCGAGAGCGCGGGAGCAGCGAGAGCTCGTCGTCGTCGAGACGAGCGGTTGAGCCGGCGAGGGCGAGGCCTCGAGGCGAGGAGGAGCGAGAGACGCCCGGCTCGGCCGACTGGCCCAACGCCGCCTCAAGAGTGCTCGACCCTCGAGCTCAGGCAGCGCTCGAAGCGCAGAGAGCGTCGCGCCGCTCGTGCACTCCGAGCGAGCCGTCCTCACTGAGGGGTCCGTGCGCCGTGCGACGACGGCAAGCCGACTTGCGCTCGTCGCTGCGATCTCTTCGCGAGCTCGTCTTCAGCTTCTTCCTCGCTCTGCGCATGCTCCTTGCGTGCGGGCATACGAGCGGGGTGCCAGGCGTGCGGGTCGCAAGAGGGAGGAGCCGGGAGAACGAGCGCCGGGCGCGGTGAGCTTAACGTCTCAGCAGGGAGGCCCAGGAGCAGCTGCTCGCCAGCTCGCAGCACATTTGGAAGCATGATCCGGTCTGGATTCTATCAAGAGCGAGAGAGCAGCGAGAGCTCGTCGTCGTCAAGGCGAGCGGTGGAGCCGATGGGGTCGAGCGAGGAGCGACGGTCGCCCGGCTTCGCAAATTGGTTCGCCGCCGCCTCAGACTGCTCGGAGCAGAATGCACAGGCAGCGCTCGAAGCTCAGGAAGCGTCGTGCGACTCGGGGACGGCGAGCGAGCTGCTCTCGCTGAGAGGTCCGTGCGGCGACGGCAAGCCGACTACGCTCGCCGCTCGGACCTCGTCTCGGGTTTTTCTCTCTCTTCACGCACGCCTCTCGCCAGCGACGCTACAGCTGCACGACTGACTTGAGAGGTCGAGCAAGCAAGAAGGACGAGTAGGCGAAGCCGGAGCAGGAGAAGCCGAGCCTCCCGCCGAGACGCTTCCGAGGCGGCCTCGCGGACGAGGACACGAGCGAGGGTACTGCCTTTCCTATTCCATTGTTCATATTGCTCAATCTTGACCTGGTAGCACAGCGATTCGTCGACCTGGTCGAGGGCGCCGCCGCGCACCTACTTGTCGAACTTGACGACGGCGCGACCGACCATCTTGCCCGCGTCGAGCTTCTTGATAAGCTCGGGGAGCTCCTCGAACGGGTGGACGTGGAGGTTACTCAGCTTGACGCCGCCGAGCGCCGCAATTTCGAGCGCCTCGTCGACGTCCTGCAGGCCGGCGACGAGGGAACCGACGACGCCGATGCCGCCCATGATGAACTCGAGCGGGTCGCCGCCGACGGTCGCTACGCCAGCTCCCGGCATGCCCACACAGACCTGCGTACCGCCTGGGGCGAGCATGCGGTGCGTGTTTTCGTAGGCCGACTTCGAGCCGCTGTCGAGGGGGGTCGAGAAGGGTGTCAGGAACCGGCGCTCAAGCTCCTGAGAGGGCAATTGAGACCTCGAGAGCGCGCTCAAGCCCTCAAGAGCGTATCAAGGCTCCGAGGGCCGAGAGCGCAGTCAGGAAAGCGAGAAGAGGGACGCGGCGACTCACCCGGTGACGATGACGGCGTCGGCGCCGCCCTTGGTGATCTTCTTGACCTCGCCGTGAATGCTGTCGAGAGCTCTTCGTCAGCCTGCTTTCGCGAGAGGGGCGAAAGAGAGAACTAGACGCACTCGGAGCAGGTCGTGAAGTCGATAAACTCCTCGGCGCCGAGCGACTTGCACATCTCGCCCTTGTCGCCGGCGTCGATGGCCAAAACGCGTACTCCGGCGTACTTGGCGTATTGCACGGCCATTGAGCCGACTCCGCCGCCTGCGCCGGGGATGACGAGCCACTGGCCGGCGCGCACCTTCGAGCGCTTGATCGCAGCGTAGACCCTGTGGACCGTGCAGAGGGTCAGTCTTGCGGTACTGGGCGTGCTGGGAGAGCTAAAGGAGAGGGAAGGAGAACGTACGTGCCGCCCGAGCAGAGAATCGGAGCCGCCATCTCGTCGCTCAGGCCCTCGGGGATGCGGTTCGTGTACTTGGCCGTCACGACGGCGTACTCGGCGTACGAGCCGTTGACGTGTGCACCGACAGCGACGAGCTTGGCGCAGTGCGTCTCGTGCCCGCGGCGGCAGCTGCGGCACTCGCCGCAGACCGAGTCGAGCGGCTTGACGCCGGCGCGGTCGCCGATCTTCCACACCTCCGGGTCGACGCCCTCTCCGATCGCGACGACCTTTCCGGCACCTGTGGGCGAAAGTACGAGGCGTGAGTCGAGCTGAGAGCGTTTGAGAAGGTCCCGCCGAGACGGAGAGCTGCCGACGACGACGATACGCACCCTCGTGCCCAACAATGTTACAATCCGGGTGGATGGGCCAGTGCCAGTCGTTCTTCATACTGCAACAAACACCCAGAGCCGTCAGCGACGTTCCCGGAACGCGAGGGAGGCGCACCGACGAGCCGATCCCTCCAAACGACGCCGACGGCGCCGAAAGGAGGACGCGGCTCCTCCAGCTGGGCACAGGATAGAGTGTACGCACAAGTGGACGTCGCCTGTGGTCGCAGAAGAAGAGGCGAGGTCAGTGTCGATCGAGACGAGGGCGAAGAGGTCCCTCGCCGAGAGGGCACGGACCGCGTCGGCCGACTCGACGGCGGCGGCTCCCTCCCGCGCCAGAACGAAAGCGGACGCACTCTGGCAGAGACCGGTGGCAGTAAGACGAAGCAGGAGCTCGCCCTTGCCGGGCTTGGGGACCGGGTTCTGCAGAAGCGGCCCAGGTCAACGAGGTCCGAACGGCGTGCAGCGAGAGAGAGAGGACTCACGTCCTCACGAAGCTCGATCTTGTAGTTGTCGCCGCGGTCCTGTAGAGTTGCGAAAGCGGTCGTGAGCGAGACTGCGCCGGCGAAGCCGAGGAGGACGATGCGGACGAGCGACGCACGACGACGATGGCGGCGCGGCCGGTCTTGGGGACCTCCTGGGAAGACATGCTATGCGAGTAGAGCAGTTGTGGATGTGTGTGTGTGTGCGCGAGAAGCAGAGCAAGGGGTGCAGGAAGCGAGGAGAGGGGCGAGTGAGCGGGTTGCGGGGACGATTCGCGGTACAAGGTGGGGCAAGCAAGTGGGGCGCATGCGCTCGCGCGGCAGCGCGGGGGTCACCTGCGCCGTGCAGCGCAGCGCAGCAAGCGCGGGCCAACTTTGAGCAGGCATCGCCGGAGTGGGGAACGGCAAGGGCCTCGGCGACCGGTGCTGGCCCGCTCCGGATGAGCGACTTCCCAAAGGGATCGACGCGACCGCTCGCTGCAGGCGGTCTCTCGGGGACGGGCTGCGCGTCGGCGGAAGCAGCGGAAGCGTCTGTGCCGTCGGGAACGCACCCGCTTCGCGCCTCGCTCCTCGCGAGGTCCGTGCGAGGCCCGTGCACGACAATGTCAAAACGCGCTCGGCCGGCGGGTTCGCCCAGCGGCCGGTTCGTCTCTCGCTGCCTGAGCTGCGCCTCGCCGCTCAGGACTTGCGCATTGGGGGCGGAGGAGCGCAGGGGCGGAGGAGCGCAGCACGGCAGAACCGAACGCCGAAGCTGCCTCGCGGAAAATCGCCGGTCAAAGCGCCGCGCGCCGCTCACTCGCTCGCACGCGTTCTTCTAGCGCAACGCTTCTGCCGTCACCGTCCGTCCGCGAGAGCGTCTGGCGAGACTGTGAGATGAACGAGAGGCTGTAGTGGGCGCGCGTCACGGCCGTGAGGAATGCGCTTAAGCCTCGTCTCGCTCGTGCTCCCCTTTGCTTTTTGGGCCGCTGGTTGTATATGCAAAGTTGGGCCGCAAAAGCATAACAAGGTGTTTTGGCCGAGCGGTCTAAGGCGCTAGCTTAAGGTCACACGTTGATCCGCTAGTCCGAAAGGGCGTGAGTTCGAATCTCACAGACATCATCAACCTTTTGCTGCTCCCGAGCGTGACTCTCGAAGCAGCTCTCTTCGCGTCGTCGAGGTGCTGCAGTCCGCGTCGTGCATGCGTACGGTGCCTCGCAAGACCCGGGTCGGATGCCGTTGACGCAGCGTCGAGCGAACGGACCGCGTCGTTCGCAGCTGTGTTGCGCGCACGAGGGGCTCGTCGGGCTTGCACCGGTCGGAGCTACTGTAGCTTCGCAGCACAGCTCGGCAGCCCAGCTTGAGAGCAGAGCCAGCGAACGAGCAGAATGAGCGCCGCCGAGCTCGACTTGAGAAGGTCGAAGCGGTCCGAGCGGTGCAGCTCACGAGCCTCTCGCGTCGTCGGGCATTAGGCTCAGCGACGGTCATGTATGCAAGGCGACGCTTTCATCGAGTCGAGATTCAGTACAGAGCTGCTCGAGCGGCAGGACCCAGAGAGTCTCGCTCTCTCATAGTCGCACGGACCTCTCCTTCTCTCGCAATGCTCTCGCCCTCCTCTCGCCGCACGCAGTCGAACACGACCTCCTTGCACCCCACCCCGGCTCTACCCGCGCTTGACCTGCACGCACACCTCGACCTCGCCCTCGCCCCTCCCGCGGTCCCTCAGGCGCTCGTTGGCGCGCTTGACGCGCTCGCGCACGTGCTGCGTCACGGCGAGGCGCTCGGCGTCGGTCGCGTGCGGGTGGGCGTGGAGGGTGAGGGTGGCGATGAGGGTCGGGCCTGGGGTGGGCGGGGCGGCGGAGGAGGAGGAGGAGGAGGAGGAGGAGGGGGAGAGGGAGGAGGTGGAGGAGGAGAGCTGCCAGATGTGGGGAGGGTCGACGGAGGAGATGGCGGGGAGGGCTTCGAGCTGCGTGCGAGGGGGCGTACGTCGGTGTGCGTCAGCAGTAGGTCGAGCCGCACCCGCCGACGCGAGCCGCGCGAGACCCCCCAGAGCGAGAGCGCGACGCACCTCGCTGACGAGCCCCTCGACAGCCCTCACGGCCGCAGTCCCCTTGCCCGGGCTCGTCTGGAGCAGGACGTGGCCCGTCGCGCTCGCGGCGGGCTGCGCGACGTAGAACATGGCGGCCGACTCGAGGAGGGCGACGACCTTGTCGACTGGCGCGAGCTGGGCGCTGCTTGAGGGGAAGGGGTGCGAGAAGAGGATGCGAGGCGGGAGGTCAGTGAGGAGTCTCGAGGGGAAAGGGAGGTGGAGGAGCCCGCTCGAGGGACGGCGAGGAGAAGGGAGGGACGCACGGAGGAAGCACCACCGCCGCGCCGAGGAGCCCGACCGAGAACAGCAGCACGGTCGCCGTGAACGGGTTGACGAGCGCCGTCAGCACTGCCGGCGGGCCGAGCGCGAGCTGCGCCGCCGACGGCTTGCTCGACGAGGTGGCGGCGCGGCGCGAGAGGGCGTGCGACAGGCCGGCGTGGTTGCGCGCAAAGAGGGCGAGCGTGACGGCGCAGGCGGCCGAGAGGAAAAGGGCGCGGGTGGGGAGGGCGATGCTGCGTGCGAGGTGAGGAGCGTGCGTCAGTCCAAGGTGGACCAGCAGGCGAGGCCGAGGCGCCGTTCCGCCTCGAGCCCAACCAGAAGAGCAGCACCCGCCGACGCACCTATCCCCATGCCCCTCTCCAAGCACCGCCAAGCCCTCGCCGTGCCCGACCCCGCCGTGTCCCGCGCCGTGCGCGCCCTCGGCGTCGTGCGGCCCGTGGAGGAGCAGGACGTGCTCGACCGACTCTTTGCACACGTACACGGCCGAGAAGAGGAGGTAGACGGCCTGCGAGAAGTGCGAGAGGGTGACGAGGCGCGCGGGGCTGTGCGCGGGCGGAACGAGGGGAGGGGAGGGGAGGGGGTCAGTGCGCTGGCCGGGTCGGTGAGTGCAGCCAGGAGAGGAGAGGAGAGAGAAGGGCAGGGACGCACCCGTACGGCCTGCGGATCGTCAAGTTCTTGCCCGACCCCAGCGCGCCCAGCGTCCTCTCGAGCGCGCCCTCTTGCTCGAGCAAGACGCTCGACAGGGCCCCGACGCCGTCAAACACGACGAGGTACCCGAGCCCGGTGACGGCGAGGCTCTCGGCCGCCTGGCCCTGGACCCACAGGGTCGCGCCGAGCGCGACTTGGAGCAGGGCGAGCGCGAGGAGCGCGCGCGAGGGGAGCGGGAGGGCCGTGGTGGCGAAGAGGAGGAAGCGGAGGGGGAGGGGGAGGTGCGCCGTGCGGGTGCGGAAGGACGAGGTGAGGGCGGGGAGCTGTGCGTCGTCGGGTGGGCGGGTGCTGCTTGGCGAGGATGCCGACGAGAGGTGCGCGGTGCCGGGAGGAGGAGGAGGAGCGGCCGGGTCGAGAAAGGGGAACAGGTTGTGCGACACCGAGTGGCGGTGGTGGTGCCCTCGTCGCGTCTTGGGCGGCGACACGACGAACGGGTCCTGGCTGGCGCCCGAGGGGGACGACGCCGAGGGGATGTCGGCGACCGGCGGCGAGCCGAGCGGGTTCGACGCGGCGTGAGGGTCGACGTAGGTGTCGCCGTAGCCCTGGGCGACCTGGCCCGGGCGCGGGAAGAAGGCGCTCAGGTTGCGCTCGTGGATGCGCGAGTGCTGCCGGGCGTGTGCGCGTTGTTGTGCGGCGCTGTGGAGGGCCGACGACGACGAGGACGAGGTCGGGGTCGATGAGGAGGGGCCCTCGTCCTCCTCGCGGACCGACTCGAGCGAGTGCATCATGGCGCGCCGAGGGGTGCTGTGATGCGGTGCGGCGCGTGCCGGTGGTGCTCGGTGCTGGCGCGGGCGAGGGCGAGGGCGCCGAGGGTCGCGACCGGCGGGGTAGGAGCGGCGAGTGGGAGGGGATGCCGCTGGGACGCGTCGAGTGCGGTGGGGCGTGTCGAGTAGGTGCTCGAGAGCTGTCGGCGAGCTCGTCAGGGCCACGCACGTAGGAGGCGCGGTGACGAGGACGACGACGACGAGAGGACCGGCTCGTCCTCATCTCTCGCTCACCTCGACCTCGCCATGTCGCCCTCGCCTGCGCCAGCGACTGCACCAGACGCCTCTCACGCCACCTCGGCCTCGCCCGAGCCCGCCGCCAAGTCTCCACAGCGCGAGCCCACCTCGCCGTCCCCCGCCCCTCCGACCGCCGACGCCGACAAGCCTCGAACGGCCAACAACCTCGAGGCCGGCACCGACGACGCAGAAGCCTCTGCACAAGCTTCCGCTCCACCTGCCGACGCCTGGCAAGCCGTCTTCTCCCAAGAGTGCGTCCCTCCTCCTCCTTCCTTCCTCCTCCTTCGCACCCGCTCACCTGTCCCGCGTCGCCCGCAGCGCCAACGCCTGGTACTTCTGGAACGCCCTCACCGGCGAGACGACCTGGACCAACCCTCGCGACGCGCCCGCCTCGACCGCCGCCGCCGCCGCCGCACCCTCCACCTCCGCGAGCACCATCGCTGGCCCCTCGTCCGCCTCGCCCGCACCCGCCGCCGCCGCCGCACCAGCCGACCCGGCAGCCCTCCCCGACATCGACCCCGACCTCGCGTGGCTCGACCCGGCGCTCGCGGCGCGCCAAGCAGGCGGCGGCGCCGGCGGCGCGGGTGCGCACCTCGCGCAGAAGGGGCGCTTCCACGCGCGCACGGGCAAGTTCATGGTGCGTCCTTCTCTCTCTCCCTCTCCTCACGGGACGATGTACTGCCTGGGCGAGGTGCCGAGCGAGCAGCGCTGACGTTGGCTGTGAGCGTGCGCAGGCGGACCCGAGCGTGAACCCGGATCGCGTGAGCTCGTTCCAGAGGGGGCACAGGCAGCAGGAGGCGTACTACGACGGTGCGTCCCCCCTCGTCCCTCCCTCTTCCTCCCACGTCCCTCTGCCTCTCCCCCTCCCCGTCCTGCCCTCGTCGCCGCGCCCTCGCTGACGATCCCTCTTCCACTCTTTCTCTGGCTTCCCCGCGCAGTGCAAGGCTGGGAGCAGCAGCTCGCCGGCCGGGGTCTCAAGCGCGCGGGCGAGCCTGCTGGAGGCGCTGCCGAGGGCGACGACGCGGCGGCGGCGGGCGAGGCGGCAAAGCGCCGGCCGAGCGCCAAGCAGGTCGACAAGTTCCGGCGGGACAAGGAGGTGCGTCGTCGGTCGTTCTCGCGCTCTCTCTCTCTCTGTGCTCGCTGCGCGCGCGCGAGGCTGACTTGAGCTCGATGCGCTTGATCGCGCAGGAGAAGAAGCGCAAGAAGCTGAGGAGCCAGTTTTCGTCGACTTGACCTTTCCCGCTCCGTCCTCCTGTTGTGCAACTACTCGTCGTCGAGATGTGCAGCGCGGTGCGTTACAGCGAGAGAGCGAGAGAGCGAGAGAGCGAGAGAGGTACAACAAGGGAAGGAGCGCTACACAGAGAGAGGCTCGTGCGCCGCTCAGGACGCCTCCCACTCGCCGCCCGACGCGAGGCTCGCAAAGACGCCGTGCGGCTTGGCGCGGAGCTCCGAGACGGTGCCGCTGCGAGATTGAGAAGCGAGGGGGCGAGTCAGTGACCGTCGTCCTCGAGCGCGCGCGGAAAGCGAGAGAGGGAGAGGGAAGACGCACGTCTCGGCGACGACGCCATCGGCGATGACGACGATCCTGTCGCACTGCTCCATGACGGCGAGCTTGTGCGTGACGATGAGCGTCGTGCGGCCCTCCTTGACCTCGAGCAGCGTGTCCATGACGGCCTTCTGGTTGGCCGGGTCGAGCGCGCTCGTGCACTCGTCGAGGATGAGCAGCTCGCGCGCCGGGCGCCCGACGAGCGCGCGCGCAATCTGGAGCCGCTGCGCCTGGCCGCCGCTGATCAGGCTCGCGTTGTCGCCCAGGCTCGTCGCGTACCCGGCGGGGAGCGTCTCGACAAAGCTGTGGATGTGGGCCTGCTGCGCGGCGGCGACGACGTCGGCGAGGACGACGCCCTCGGGGCGGCCGTACGCGATGTTGTCGGCGACCGAGAGGTCGAACAGGGCCGGGTGCTGCGACACGACGGCGACGTGCTGGCGCAGGTACCGCACGTCGGTGCGGTTCAGGGGCCGGTCGTCGAGGAGGACCGTGCCCGACGAGGGCTCGTACAGCCGTTGGAGGAGCGCTGCGACGGTCGACTTGCCCGAGCCCGAGGCGCTGCAGAGGGTGGAGAGGCAGCGTCAGCGGCAGCTCGTGCGCGTCGAGAACGAGGAGGAGGGGGCAGAGGAAGACGCACCCGACGATGCCGACCGTCTCGCCGGGCTGGATCTCGAAGCTGACGCCCTTGAGGACCTGGACGTCGGGCCTGCTCGGGTACGCGAACGAGATGTCGTCGAACCGGACGTGGCCCGCGATCGGGAACGTCATGCGGCCCTCGGACTCGCGCGTCTCGTCGCTCAGGTCGAGCAGTCGCACGAGGTCGTTGGCGGCGCGCAGGCACTTGGCCATGCCGGGCACTGCCCGAGGGAGAAAGAGAGAGGGGGACAGGGTCAGCTTGAGAAGGTCCGCACGGACCTCGACCGAGGGAGCGAGCGAGCGACGACGACGCACGGTAGTTCACGAGGCCGCTCGAGAACGTGACGGTGAAGATGATGATCGAGAACACCTGGAGCATCTTGCTGAACGAGTACCGCCCGCTCGTGACGAGGATGGCGCCGACGTAGAGCATGAGGGCTGCGCGACGAAGACCGAGCGAGAGTCAGTGCGCGCTCTGGCTCCCACGTTCAGAGGGGAGAGAGAAAGACGCACCCTCGGTGAGGTACGTGAGCGTGTTGACCGAGGCAAAGCCGGCCGCGGTAAAGGGCGCCGCCTTGACGCCGCCAGCCATGGCGGTCCGAGCCGAGTCCTCGAACGTGTTGGCAAAGACCGACTGGATCGACATGCTGCGGATCGGGCGGATGTTCGAGATGGTCTGTACGGCGCCGAGAGGGCGAGTCAGGCTCGAGAGCGAGGGGAGGCAGAGTGAGAGGAAGAAGAGGTCGAGGCGCACCTGGTGGAACCGCTTCGAGACGTTCTCGCGCTTGAGCTTGTTGGCCTGCTCGAGACGGTTGAGGACCGACGTCTGGGCGCGCACGATGATGACGAGGACGGGCACGAGGCCAAAGCCGACGAGCGTGAACTCCCACCCGGTCGCGAGCGCCCACACGATGCCGACCGTGAGCATCGACGTGAGGACGCAGAGCTGGCCGATGAGGGTCCCGACGAGCGTGCGCGCGTCCTCGGCGTCCTTGACGATGCAGTGCGACAGGCTCGAGGTCGAGTTCTCGGGCTCGTCGAAGAACGACTTGTCCTGCTTGATGACGAGGGCGAGGGCGCGCCGACGCAGCGCCGTGCACCACCCCATGGCGCAGCGCTCAAGCGAGTAGAACTTGATGAAGGTGAAGATGCCCTCGCAGAAGGCGACGACGAGGATGACGACGGCCGACGTCGTGATGAGCGACCCGGCGTTTGGGTTGCCGAGGTTGCTCATGACCTTGGACAGGAACGTCGAGAACAGGGGCGTGAGGGCGCCGGCGAGGACCGAGAAGACGATGCCGTTGAGGAACAGGAGTTTGTTGGGGATCGTCGGCCAGTACCGCTTGCACAGCGCGCCGAGGCCCATCATGGGCTTGAGCGCGTCCGGGTCGGCGCCGACCTCGACGACGACCGTCGCGCCGGCCTCGCCCGTCGACGACTGGCCCGCCCACCGCTGCAGCTCGACCTCGGTCAGGGTGCGGTGCTTGATGCGCGCCGTGCCCTGCGCCCGCCCCGACCGCCGGCTCTGCATCGCCGCCGCGCCGACCGTCTCGAGCGCCTTGAGCGACATCTCCGAGTCGGTGCGGCTCAACGTCTTGAGCGAGCGCGACGCCGACGAGGCCGAGTCGCCGCCGGGCGCGGTCGGGTCGAACGCCGGGAGGAGCTCGGTCGCTCCGAGGCGCGACGACGGCCGAGACGCCGGCGACGGCGAGCGCGAGCGACGACCACCGCCGCCGCCGTCGCTGCCGCCCGAGAGGCTGAACGCCGCCGAGACGCGCCGGGCGTCGCGCAGCTCGCGGCTCGCGCGGACCGCGCCGTCGGTCGCGACGCCGCCAAAGAAGAAGCCGGCCGCGCCGCCGGGCGACGAGAAGCGCTTCGAGCTGTCGCGCTCGTCGTCGTCGGCGCTGCTGATCTGGATGCGGGGCGTCGACATGGGCGACGGCTGGGCCGAGCGCTGCGGCGGCGTGCGGGGCGTGCCCTGCAGCGAGTAGGGCGCGACGGGCTCGTCGAGCTCGCCGTCGTCGAGGACCTCGGCCTCGTCGTCGTACTCGTCGCCCTCGAGGTCGTCTGCGGCGCCGAGGAACGGCAACGAGTGCGCCGCCGGGCCGTGCTGCGTCGCTGCGAGCGTCGCGAACGGCCCGCTCGCGTTCGACTCGAGGTCGGCGCGGTAGCCCTGCTCGACGACTCGGCCCTCGGCCATGACGTAGACAAAGTCGTCGGGACCGATGGGCGCGAGGTCGTGCGTGATGACGATGGTCGTGCGGTTGTCGCGCCAGCGCTTGACGGCCTCGTTGACGAGCAGGCGCGAGGTCGCGTCGAGCGCCGAGGTCGCCTCGTCTGCACACAGTGAGGCTCGTCGTCAGTGCGAGCTCGGGCGCGGAGGGAGAAGACGAGGGCAGTGAGAGAGGAAGAGAGGCGCACCGAGGATGAGGACGGTCGGGTTGCGGATCCACGCGCGCGCGATGGCGAGCCGCTGCCGCTGCCCGCCCGACAAGCTCGCGCCCTTCTCGCTGCTCAACCACGTGTCGTAGCCCTCGGGCAGGTCGCGGATAAAGTCGTGGATGAGGGCGCCGCGGCACGCCGCGACGACCTCGTCGCGCGTCACGTCCTCCTTGCGGCGGCGCGAGCCGTCGTCCTGGAGCTGGCCGACGACGCCGACGGCGACGTTGTCGTGGATCGAGCCGTCAAAGAGGACGCTCGCGCCCTGGCTGACGCACGCGACGTGGCCGCGCAGCCACTCGGCGTCGATCCACTCGAGCCCCTGCTCGTCGACCTCGACGTGGCCCGCGTTGGGCTCGTACAGGCCGAGGAGGAGCTGCCCGACGGTCGACTTGCCCGAGCCGGACGTCCCGACGACGTAGGTCGTCTCGCGCGCGGCAAAGTAGAGCGAGACGCCGTCGAGCGCGGGCGCGGCGGGCGCGGGCCGCGTCGGGTAGTGGAACGTGACGCTGCGCAGCGAGAGCTCGCCGGAGAAGGTCGCCGGGCGGAGCTTGCCCATGGCGCGAGGGGCGGCGCCGCGCCGCCGAGGGAGCGTGCCCGCGCCGGCGAGCGGGATGAAGACGGGCGTGTGCTGAGCGGCGCCGCCCGCCGCCGTCGGCGACGAGACCGTGAACGGGTGCGGCGACAGCGGCGAGCCGAGCGCGCCGTCCTTGACGTCGGCGTCGGCAGCGGCGATGCGCGCCTTCTCGTCGTTGACGGCCGAGTCGGCGCTCGCGCGCGCGCGGTGCCGCCGCCCGAGGCGCCGCATCGTGCCCGACGAGGTGGCCGACTGGGGCGGCGTCGCGCGGTGCGCGAGGGTCGCGACGGGCGCGGGCTCGTCGCGCGCGAGCGTGAGGAGGCCGGCCATGGCGACCTTGCCCTTCTCGAGCGTGACGAGGAGCGGGATGGCCGACTGGAGGTAGGTCGACCCGAGCATGCACGCCCAGAAGCACGTGTTGACGGCCGACGCCGTCGACTGGCCCGTCGAAATCAAGTGGGCGCCGTACCAGAACCCCTGGACGAACATGGCCATGAGGAGGGTCGACGTGGCACCGGCGCGCAGGCCCCACACAAAGTGCAGCTTGACGTACGACTGGAAGTCGCGCTTGGTGAGGGCCTTGAAGCCGTCGAGCTCGTACTGCTCGGCGTTGAACGCCTTGACGGTCGGGACGGCGCCGATGATGCGGTCGACGCGCGACGAGCACCGGCTCGTCGTCTCGCGGTTGGCGTTGGCGAGCGGGCCCGAGAACATCTCGGTGAGGGCGACGGCGACCATGACGATCGGGATCGTGGCGAGGACGACGCACGCGACGCGCCAGTCGCGGTAGAAGGCGAGGATGAGGCAGAAGATGGTCGCCGCGGCGTACTGCACGACGAGGCCGAGCGTCTGCGAGCACGCGAGGCGCGCGTCGTCCGTGTCCCTGCGAGAGAGTGAGGCACATTGTCAGCAGGCGCGCTCGGAGAGGGAGAGAGAGCAGGGGACGCACTTGGTGAAGCGGCCCATGAGCCCTGCGGCGTCGGCCTTGTCCTCGCTCCCGTCTGCGGCGCCGCCCATGCCGCGGTCAAACCACGCGATGCCCTTGGCCGTAATGCCGCCGTACACCTTGAGGCGCAGGGCGTGCGCGACGCGCTCGCCGTGGACGACCCACAGCGACAGGCCCGTCGTCGACGTGACGAAGACGATCGCCGCCGCGACCGTGAGCTTGACCGACGTGTCGCGCATCTTGTGCATGAGGGTCGAGTTGGCCGCCGAGACGTCGGCGTCGGGGACGGCGACGGCGAGCGCATAGTCGGTGAAGGCCTGCATGGCGTCGCCGAGCATCTGCGTCATGTATGGCGGGACGAGGCCCGACACGACGCCGCACACGAGGGCGGGAAAGATGGTGCACCAGAACGTGCGGCGCGTCGTGAGCGAGAACAGGAGGCGGAACGAGGGCCGGATCGAGGGCGGCTTCTTGCTCGCGCCGCCTCCTCCTGCTGCTGCGGAGGGCGCCGCCGACGGGCTCGAGGCGTCCGAGCCGCTCGCCGAGCCGGCCGAAGCGGTCGAGTAGCGCAAGTGCGCGAGAGGCGCGGCGCTGCCGGCGAGGTCGAGCGTCGGCGGCCGCCTGCGCGGGCCCTGCGGCTCGAGCGCGCCCTCCTGGCCCGCTCCGAGCTGCCACTGCACGGGCTCCTTGCCCGCCGTCGCCGTTCCCTCGCCCGCGACGATGTGGAGCGTCTCGGCCGACGCTGCCGGGTGCAAGGGCGAGGCTGTCGGCTCGGGGAAGAGGACGCGGGGCGAGGCGGTGTACGAGGGCGGGTTGGACGGGTCGAGCGAGGCGTCGAAGGACGACTGGCCGAGGCGAGGGGAGCGGCCGTGGAGGGAGCTGGACCGCGGTGGGCTCGGCTGGAGGTACGGCGAGGCGCGCGGGGTCGCTACTCGGGAGCGAGGAGGGGTCGCGGGGGACGAGGGAGGGTAGGTCGCCATGCTCTCGTCGCGGGCGCGGTGGTGCGGGACGAGGAGGGCGTGTAGGTGGACTGGAAGCTGGCTGGCATTGTCAGGCTGCTCGGCGAGCTGGTGCTGTGGGCGGGGAGGCGAGGGGACAAAGGCGAGCGACGACCCTTTGTCCGAAAACGGCGGGGTCGAGCCGGCAGCTCACGCGTCCAGGGCCGGCAGCGCGCTCGTCTGTGTTCGCTGTAGTCTCTAGGGCGCACTGGGCGGACCGGGAGCAGCTTTCATGGAGGACGAGGAGCTGAAGACGAGGCAAGACGAGCGACACCGCCCCGCATCGACATCGCGTCGCAGAGGACTCCACGGGCTTGCAGTACAGCAGGATGCGCCTCTACACACCTGCACCAGACAGCCTGCCGCTCAAAGTGAGGCGACAGGAGAGACTCGAGGTCGAGGCGGAGTCGACCGCCGACGAGAGGAGACGCGCCAGGTTGACTCGCCCCGTGCATGCTGCTGAGAACGAGTGCACGCCAGCTCTGCTCCACTCGACTCGGCCACTCTCACCTACCCTCGCCTCGCCTCGCCGCCCGCCCCGCCGCCGCGCCCACCTCGCTCCCCTCGACCCGACCCAGCTTCATCTCGACTCGCCTCATGGCCTCCTCCCAGCCGCAGGACGCGGCAGCCAAGGCCGCCAAGCCGACCCAGGACTCGTGGCGCATCCCGACGCCGGCCTTTGAAGAGCCCAAGATCAAGGTCTTCAACTCGCTCACCCGCTCCAAGGTCCGTCCTCATCTCTCGCTCGCTCAACCTCCACGCTCTTGCACCCTGGCTGACGCTTCGCTCGGCACAACAGGTCGACTTTGTGCCCAAGAAGCCCGGCGTCGTCACGTGGTACAATTGCGGGCCGACCGTCTACGATGCGTCCCACATGGGCCACGCGAGGTGCGTTCCCTCCTCCGCCTGCTTGGCGCTCTGCGTTGCCGAGTTGCGCAAGCTGAGGTCGCATGGCTCCCGCACAGGAACTACATGGCGCAGGATATCATGCGCCGCATCCTGCGCGACTTCTTCGGCTACGAGGTCAACTTTGTCATGAACATCACCGACGTCGACGACAAGGTGCGTCCCTCCTTCTGCCCAGCAGGCGCACGACGAGCCCGAGCTGACACAGATGTCCTCCTACAGATCATCGTGCGCGCGCGCCAGTCGCACCTCCTCACCAAGTACCTCTCCGAGCTGTCGACCTCGTCCGCGCCCTCATCCCGCGTCCTGCAAGAAGTCACCTCGGCCTGGACCGCCTACTTCCTCAAGGCCTTCTCCTCGTCACTCGCCGCCCCTCCCGCCTCGGACTCGGACTCGTTCGAGGCGGCCGCGCAGGGCTGGGCCGAGGTGCAGGCGCGCGCACAGGACCCGGCGTGGGTCGAGCAGGAGAAGGTCAAGAACGAGAAGTTTGCGATGTACTTTGCGGCGGTCGGGAGTGGGTTCGAGGCGGTCGAGGCGGCGCGCGCGAGGGGCGAGGGCTCGCTCGAGGACGCAAAGGCGCTCGTCGAGGCGAACAAGGACGCGATGGGCCTCTGGCTCGACAAGCAGGTGCGCCTCCCTCCCTCGCGCGCTCTCTCTCTCTCTTCCCGCCTCTCGCTCACGAGCGCTGACTCTCGAGGGCCCCGTGCGCGCAGTTCGGCGCGAGCGTCACCGACCCGGCCATCTTCCGCGACCTGGCCGCCTTCTGGGAGGACTCGTTCTTCACCTCGATGGCGGCCCTGCGCGTCGAGCGCCCGACGACCCTCACGCGCGTCTCGGAGTACATCCCCGAGATCGTCTCGTTCGTCGAGGGCATCGTCGCGCGCGGGTTCGCGTACGAGGGCGGCGGGAGCGTGTGGTTCGACACGGCCAAGTTTGAGGGCGCCGAGGGCAACAAGGACGAGGGCGACGAGGCGTGGAGGCACACGTACGCCAAGCTGCAGCCGTGGAGCAAGGGCAACCGGGAGCTGCTCGAGGACGGCGAGGGTGCGTCCCCCACTCCTTTCACCCGCTCTCTCTCTCTCTCTCTCAGCGCACAGCGAGCTGACGCCTCCCTCCCCGCTCGCAGGCTCGCTCACGTCGACGACGGGCAAGCGCTCGGCGTCCGACTTTGCGCTGTGGAAGTCGTCCAAGCCGGGCGAGCCGGCGTGGCCCTCGCCGTGGGGGCCGGGTCGCCCCGGGTGGCACATTGAGTGCTCGGTCATGGCGACGGCCGTCCTCGGCGAGGGCATGGACGTCCACTCGGGCGGCGTCGACCTCGCGTTCCCGCATCACGACAACGAGCTCGCTCAGAGCGAGGTGCGTCCCTCGTCCACCTGCGCACAGACCCCCTCCCTCGAGAGCCCTTGACTGACAGCCTCGACGCACCTCGCAGGCGTTCCACAACTGCCGCCAGTGGGTCAACTACTTCCTGCACACGGGCCACCTGCACATCGAGGGCCTCAAGATGTCCAAGTCGCTCAAGAACTTTATCACGATCGACGACGCGCTGCAAAAGTACTCGGCGCGCCAGCTCCGCTTCGCCTTCCTCCTCCAGAACTGGCACGCCCGCCTCGACTTCAAGGAGAGCTCGATGCAGGAGGTCCGCAGCGCCGAGTCTCTGCTGAACGTGCGTCCCGATCCTGTTCTCCTCGCTCTCGCCCGCTCGAGCTGACTTGAGCGAGCACGCCCTGCAGAACTTCTTTGCGCTCGTCAAGGCGCTCGCGGCCGAGGCCAAGGAGCAGTCGGTCGCGTCGGACGGCCTGCACCACTACGAGCAGGCTGAGAAGGACCTCCTCGCCAAGTGCGTGCCTCCCTCCCCCACCTCCTCTCCTCCTGGCGCTTCCCCTCCTGACGCTCGCCCCTCCCACAGGCTCGAGTCGGCCCAAATCGCGTTCCGCGCCGCCCTGTGCGACTCGTTCGACACGCCGACGGCCCTCCAGACCGTGCTCGACCTGGTGTCGCAGACCAACATCTACCTCGCGCGCGGCCGCAGCAGCACCAATATCCGCGCCGTCCTCGCCGTCAGCGAGTACGTGACGCGCATGCTGCGCATGTTTGGCCTCGGCGAGGGGAGCCCGGTCGAGGGCGCGGCGGGCGAGCGCGTCGTTGGGTGGGGAGCGGCGCCCGAGCCGGGTCAGGAGGACGCAGGCGTCGACGTGCGTCCAGCTCTCTCTCTCTCTCTGTCTCCTCGTGCTCTTTGGGCCGTCGTTGCTGACTCGCTCGCCGTCGTCTCGCCCGCAGCGCGACGCCGTCCTGATGCCGTACCTGCGAGCCCTCTCGTCGTTCCGCGACCAGGTCCGCCAGCTCGCCATGTCGAACGCCGCGAGCTCCGACATCCTCGCCCTGTGCGACCGCCTGCGCGACGAGGAGATGGTTGAGCTCGGCGTCGCGCTCGACGACCAAGACGGTGCGTCCCTGCGCTTTGTCCTCCTCGGCGACCCTCTTCAAGTCGAGCGCCGCAGCTGACTCATACTCGCCCCTCCTACCTCGTGCACCTCGCAGATGGCCGAGCCATGGTCAAGCTCGTCCCGGCGGCGCAGCTCCGCGCCGCTCGCGACGCCAAGGCGGCGCTCGCGGCCGAGAAGGCCGAGCGCAAGGCGGCGGCCGCCGCCGCCGCCGAGCAGAAGCGCCTCGAGCGCCTCGAAAAGGGTCGCGTCGACCCGCAGCAGATGTTCCGCACGGACGAGTACTCGGCGTGGGACGAGGCGGGCATGCCGACCAAGGACCGCGAGGGCAACGAGGTGCCCAAGAGCAGGACCAAGAAGCTCGCCAAGGAGTACGCCGCGCAGAAGAAGTGCGTCGCTCCGTCTCTCTCTCCGTCGTGAGCGTGCGCTGACTCGAGCTTCTTCTCGCAGGCTGCACGACGAGTTCCTCAAGGAGGAGGCCAAGGTGCAGGCATCTTAAGAGCTCTGGCCTC
The DNA here is from genome assembly GCA_920104245.2 of Rhodotorula babjevae. Classification (NCBI taxonomy): domain Eukaryota; kingdom Fungi; phylum Basidiomycota; class Microbotryomycetes; order Sporidiobolales; family Sporidiobolaceae; genus Rhodotorula; species Rhodotorula babjevae. The sequence continues at coordinate 246,623 of CAKKSZ020000009.1, read as the reverse complement.
GGCGCAGCAGTCGTGCAAGGCACTACTCGCACTCTCGGTCTTGACCTGTGCGAGAGCAGCGGCGAGAGCGAGAGGAAGGACAGCGCGTAGGTCGTGCTCGAGCGAGAGCCGACGCTCGACCCCCCTCGAGCTCGGCACACTTTCCCCGCGCGTCGGCACGCTCGGCCCCACAGCCGGCTGCCCTCTTCCTGCTGCCCCTCCCTCCCTCTCGCTCTTCCCTCTCCACCACACTCGCGCGCACAGGCTGCAGGATCCGCAGACCGTCGCACCAGCTCGATCTGCGCCATGCCTTCTACCGCGAGACGGCCCCTCCGCACCGCCGGGTGCTCGGGATCCTGCATGGACCGGCGCGACGCCCTCGCCCGCCTCGCCAAGCTGCCACAGCTCGATCTCCTGCACGGCGACTGGCTCTCGGAGTACAACATGTCGGCGCGCGCCGGCGAAGCGCTCGACGGCGTCGACGCGTTCGAGGTCTCGCTTCTCGAGGCGCTCGAACCAGCTCTTGCCGACCTGGCCGCCAACAAGATCAAGTTCATCTGCAACGCCGGCGCGTCGAGCACCCGCCAGCTCGCCGAGCTCGTCGACAAGACGGCGCGCGCCCAAGGACTCGACCTCTCGGTCGCGTGGATCTCGGGCGACGAGGTGTGGGATCAGCTCAAGGAGGACGTCAAGAAGGACGCGGCGGGCTACACGTCGCTCACGACCGAGAAGAGCATCGAGGACTGGCACGAGCCATGCTATGCACAGGCCTACCTCGGGTCCGTCCTCCTCGCGCACTGTCTTCCCTCTCCTTTCCCTCGCACAAGCTGACGATCCTCCTCTTCCCGCAGTGGCTTTGGCATCGCTGCAGCGCTCGAGCAAGGCGCCGACATCGTCATCTGCGGTCGGGTCGCCGACGCCTCGCCGCTCATCGGCGCGGCGGCGTGGTGGCACGGCTGGACCCACGACTCGCTCGACGAGCTCGCCGGCGCGTTCGTCGCAGGGCACCTGACTGAGTGTGTGCGTCCCTCCTCCCTCTCCCCTTCTCGTACCCTTCCTCGGGCGACGCACTGACCCTCGCTCGCTCTCTCAACGCTCGCAGTCCAACTACGTGACGGGCGGCAACTACACGGGCTTCAAGCAGCTCCAGGGTCGATGGGCGTACCTCGGCTACCCGCTCGCCGACATCCACGCCGACGGCAGCAGCGTCATGAGGCTCGAGCCGGACCAAGACGGCATCGTCGACATCGGCACGTGCACGGCGCAGCTCCTCTACGAGATCCAGGGCCCGCTCTACTACAACAGCGACGTCGTCGCCGACCTGCGCACGGTCCAGTTCGAGCAGGTGGGCGAGAACCAGGTGCGCGTCTTTGGCGTGCGAGGGCTGCGTCCGCCGCCAACGACCAAGGTCGGCATCACGGCGCGCGGCGGCTACCAGGCAGAGTTCCGGTACTTCCTGTGCGGCCTCGAGTGCGTCATGTTCACTAGCTCGACTCGTCAAGGCGCCGGTAGTTGACGCCGTCCTTGCTCTGCAGCATCCGCGAGAAGGCCGCCATGCTCGAGGCGCAGGTCCGAGCGTCGCTCCCGAACGGTGCGTCCTCTTCAGCTGCATCATCCTCGTCCCCTCTCGTGCTGACGCTCTATACGGGCTACAGTCGACGCGTTCAGCCTGCTCAAGTTCACCGTTACGGGCACGCCGGGCATCAACCCCGAGAGCCAGGACGAGGCGACGGTCGAGTTCCGCATTTTTGGCCAAGCTCGCGAGGCCGACACGCTCAAGCCCGCCAAGGTGCGTCTCTCGAGCGCTCACGAAGCGTCGTCTGCTGACCGACCTCATGCTCGCAGTTCGCGAGGCCAATCATCGACCAGATCATGCAGGGCTACCCGGGCTCGACCTGCGGCGCCGACACTCGCATGGCCGTGTGCGCCGTCTACACTCTCCTCCCTCGCACGCTCGCACTGACGCCGCCTCTGCTCGCTCTGCAGCCCCAAGCCCGTGCGCGCTCGGTCCCCTCCCCTCGCTCGGCCTTCCCAAGCTGACTCTTCCTCGCCCTTTCAGTTCTACGAGTACTTCGTCACCCTCATGCCGCAGGACCGCATCCAGCACCGCGCTCACATCCTCAAGTCGGGTAAGACGATCGACATCCCGCCGCCGACCGTCACCGAGCCGTTCGTGCGGCACCAGGAGTCGTACGACCCGCGCGACCCGCAGCCGCTGTCAACGTACGGCGAGTCGACGACGGGCCCGCTCGGGTGGATCGTGCATGCGAGGAGTGGCGACAAGGGCTCCGACTCGAACTGCGGCTTTTTCGTCAGGCACGACGACGAGTACGCCTGGCTCAAGGACCTGTGCGTGCTCTCCTTCTCTCGGCGCCTCTCCTCCCGCCGCCTCTTCTCTCGCCGCCTCTCCTGCACCGACTGACGACGCCGACCACGCGCAGGCTCACGATCGGCCAGGTCAAGCAGCTCCTCGGGCGCGAGTACAAGCCGGGCCACCGCATCGAGCGCTTCGAGCTGCCGCACCTCAAGGCCGTCCACTTCCTCCTCAAGGACCACCTCGACCGCGGCGTCGCGAGCACGTCGAGCTACGACTGCCTCGGCAAGAACGTCGCCGAGTTCCTCAGGTGCAGGCACGTCGAGCTGCCGGTCAAGTTCCTCGAGCGCGGCAAGATCTGAGCTCGTCGGCGTCTCGCTCTTGAGGGCTGTGTAGTCGCTCGTTCATCATGCACTGTAAGAGGTCCTCGACACAGGTGCAGAGCCTCGAGGACTGCGAGCGAGAACGAGAGCGCTGCTCGGCGGCGCTCGGTCCTCCTCCCCTTGCTCTCTCGCCCCTACTCTCTCCAGGCCGAGGGCCGGTCTCGCCGCTCGTGCTCGCGAGCAAGTAAAACCTGCGATGCAGATGCGGCGGCGACGATAGCTGAACAGCCAAGCGAGCAAGTCCCACTCCTCCTCGAGTCGACCTTCTCAAACCGCGCCCTGTGCTCCTCCGCTCGCCGTGCCGACCTTGCCCTAAAGCGCGCCCGCCGACATGCGCACCTATGCTCACGCCGCCTCGAGGGTGACGAGCGGCGTCGACGGGCGGTACGACGCGCGGCGGCTTGGCCCTGCGGCGCGAGGGGGCTCGAGCGGGAGCGGGGCTGAAGGCGGCGGCGGCGGGGCGAGGAAGGGCGAGCGCGCCCTCGGCGGCGAGAGGGCGATGTTGGGCGTCGAGCGCGAGTGCGGGAGCGGGTGCGGCGGCGCGCGGAGCGAGTTGCGCTGAGGGCGGGGAGGGGGAGGAGCAGGAAGGGGGCCCGAGGGCGACGGCGAGGGTGACGGTGGGGCGAGCGAGTAGCGCTGCTGCTGCGGCGCGAGGGGACGACCGAGCGCCTGCTGCCGCTGCAGCGCCTGGAGGTCTGGCGCCGAGAGCACGTGCAGCGGCTGGTGGTACAGCGGCGGGCCGAGCGCGCTCGCGCTCCAGACGCCCGCATGGCCGTGGAGCGGCACGGCGAGGTACGCCCCGCACGACTGCGAGTGCGGGATCTGCCCCGCCTCCGCGCCCGGGCCGGGCGTCGTCGAGCGCCGCCGCGCCTCGGCCTGCGTCATCGCCCTCGTCCGCCTGCGCTGCTCCTCCGCCGTCCTCCCACGCGCCCTCTCCTCCCTCACTGCGCGCTCCCGCGCCGCACAGTCCTCCTCCCGCTGGCGGTGCGCCTCGCGCGCGCGCAGCCGGCCTAGCTCGGCCTCGAGGCGCGCCGTCTTGCGCTGCGCGGCGGCGAGCTCGTGCGCGGTCGTCGTCGCCGGCGAGGGGAAAGGGGATGGCGAGGCTGAGGAGGGCGCTTGGGTCGGTGTCGTGGGGCGAGAGCGAGAGTGGGGCGAGGGAGGATAGGCGAGGGGCGGCCCGAGCGCGACGGGAAAGAGGAGGCGCGAGGTGCGCTGCGGCGAGCGCGGGAGGGTCGCGAGCGGGCGCTCGTCCTCGTCCTGCTCATCGCGCACCGCCTCCTCGACGCCGCACGCCCCGTTGAGCCGCGCCTCAGCGTCCTGGCGCGCGAGCTGCCGCCGGAGCAGCGGGTCCGGGGTGGGCCCGAGCGGCGCGCGCACCGGCACCGACACGGGCGGCGCAGGCAGCGGGCGCGAGCTGTACTCGGCGACGAGCCACGCGCCGACCGGCGACGAGGACGGCGACGGGCCTTGCCGCGTCGCGCGCGGCGGGGCCTCCCTCGCAGGCCTGCGCGCCGCCGCCGGGTCCCACTCGCGCTCGCTCCCACCCGCCGCCGCCGCCGCATCCTGCGCAGCCCCCATCGCCTCCAACCACGCCCTCGTGCCGTTCCCGAGCGGCACCGGCGCGCCCCTGAGCCGCGCGCGCACGACGTCCGTCCTGCCCTCGCCGCCCGCACCCGCACCCGCACCCGCACTCGCCGTGTGCACCCGCGCGCGCTCAACGAACGGCGGGCGCGCGGCCCACTCGCGCAGGCGCGGGAGCGGGAACGGGAGCGGGCCGAGCGCTGCTGGTGCCGGCGCCGGCGCCGGGGCGGGCGCAGGGGGCAGGGATGGGGGTCCGTGCGCCGGTGCGCTGCTCGTGCGCGCGAGCTCGGCGCGGTCGCCGAGCGTGACGCCGCGCTGGAGTTTTGCGCGGAGCGTGTGGTGCGCGAGGAGGGTGCGGAGGGCCTGGGCGCGGCGCGGGCGGGCGGTGGCGGCGCAGGAGGGGGAGGAGGACGCGGAGAGGCGGTGCGGGTGCGTCGAGGCGGGGCCGGGGAGCGCCGAGGCGGAGAAGGGCGGGGTGAGGGCGGGGCTGCTCGAGCCCGAGGAGGTGGAGGAGGCGGAGGAGGGCGAGGCGAGGGCGAGCGCGGACGCAGGCGCAGGGGGCGCGAGGCGCGCGCGCGTGTGCGCAAAGAGGCGCTCGACGGTCGGGTCGTAGTCGCGTGCGAGGAACGGCGAGCGCGGGAGCGCCGAGAGAGGGGTCCGAGGCGGCGAGGGGTAGAGCGGCGAGGTCGGCGGGCTGGTGAACGACGCTGAGGGGGCGGAGGACCGTGCGAGGCTGGGCCCTCGCGCAGGCCGTCCCAGCCAGGCGTGACCCACGAGGGCCTCGTCGTCGTCCTCATCCTCGCTCTCCCTGCCCTCGCCCTCGTCCGACGCCTCGCCATACGCCTCGACACCCTCGACGGCCGTGCTCAGAGGCCGGCTCGAGCTCGTCGACGGCAGCGCAAGGCGCGAAAGGCGCTTCTTGAGGCGGCGGAACGGCGCGAGCGCCGGCTGGGCGGATTTGGGCTCGGGCTCGGGCTCGGGTGCGGGAAGACCGGGCGCCGAGGCGGGCGAGGAGGCGGCGTTGTCGGCGGCGGCGTGGACGAGGCGCGTGAGGGAGGAGAGCTCGTGCCCGGCGTCGGCGGGGCGCGCCTCGCTCGACACAGGCGCAGGCGCAGGCGCAGCAGGCCCGCTCAGCTCAAATGCGGCGCCGAGGCTCGGGAGCTCGAGCAGCTCGAGGCGGGGCGGGAGGCTCGGCAGCGCCGGGACCTTGTCCTTGTCCTTGTCGCCCTCGTCGCCCTCGCCATCCTCGCCGTCACCGTCGCCGCGCAGCGACTTGCGGCTCGCGATGCGCTTGAAGAAGCGCCCGACGCGCCCTGCGCGCTCCGAGTCGTCGCCCGCCGCGCGCGTGCGCGTGCCCGTGCCCGGGCGGCTCTCGCTCCTGCTGCGCGAGCGCGACGCGCGCAGCTTGTGGTGCCCGGACCGAGAAGATCCTAGCGAGGGCGCGCCGCTGTCGCTGCCGCCGAGCTTGACGGGGCGCGTGTCGAGGTCGAGTGAGGGGCCGAGGTCGGTCGCGGGGGGTGTCGAGGGCCCGGAGGAGGACGACGTGGTCGAGGTGTGCGAGGCGGAAGAGAGGGGCGGGGTCGAGGTTGGGGTAGGCGCGCGAGGAGGAGGACGAGGGCGGGAGCGCGTGCTCGTGCTCGTGCTGAGGGAGGGGAGGTCGGCGAGGCGGGCGGTTGCGCGGGCAAAGAGGGGCATGGTACGCTAGCTGAGGTGCTGCTCGGAGGTGCGGCGGGTCAGCTTGCGAGTCTGGGGGACAGCGAGGGGTGCGAGAGGCGGGGAGCTCACCTCGGGACGAGGACGACGAGGTGGGGAGAGGCGGCCTGCTTGACGGGGGCAGGCGCACGGCTGGAGGGCGGCTCTGCTGAGCTAGTGCGAGGTAGGGCCGGGTAACGAGCGACTGGAGGTGGGTGGTGAGGAGGAAGAAGGAGCGAGAGCGTCCCGAGCAAGAGAGCGGGAACCTGGCTCGCAAGACAGGAGTCTGGGCTCGGCGGGGCGAGTTCAGCTCGAGTGAGACGAGGGAGAGCAAGGTAGGGGCGACTCGGTGCCGCCCTCGTCACGAGCTCGCCATTGTTCCTGCAGCCGCCGGGGCGAGCGACGAGGAGCGAGCACCTCAGGCGGGCTCGGATCGCCGATCGAGCGAGTGTGCCCGTCGCTGCGAGGTCGTGCTGTACGGCAGCGGCATCGCTCGAGTCTGTCTTGGTAGAGCCGCCGCGTTCGTGAGCCAAGCCCGGTCGGGGGAGAGTGCGGCTGCGACGACGACGACGGCCAGAGCAGCTCTCTCGCTCCCACACACCCGCACACGCTAGCAGCACGACCACCAGCTGGGCTGCCACCAGCCTGCTTGCCCCTCCCTCGATGCAGCCAGGGCGACCACCCCCGCCCTCGTTCTTCGCCCCGCCCTCGTCCTCCTCCGCCGCCGCCGCCTCATCGTCCTCCAACAACCCGCCCAACCACCACCACCACCCGCCGCCCGCGCACCCGCCTGCGCAGGGCTTCTCCTCCTCGTTCGGCGAGCGAGGCAGGGGGCGCGGCGGCCGCGGCGGCCCACAACGAGGCGCTCCCCGCGGCGCAGGCGCTCCTCGGCACTCGAACCTCAGCTGGCGCAAGCCCGCCGAGGGCGCACCCGCCGCAGCCCCGACCCCCGAATCGAGCACTCCCGCACCTGCGCCCGCGCCAGCGAGCGCGTTCGCCGCGTTCGGCGCCGCCGCCCCGCCGCGCGGCGCGTTCGGGTCGTCGTCCTCCTCCTCGTTTTCGACGGCGGCGGGCGCGCCTGGCCCGAGTGCGTTCGGCGCGTTCGGCGGCGGCGCAACGACGGGCACGTTCGCTGCGCCCGGCGCCGCCCCGGCGGCGGCGAGTGCGTTCGGCGGCGGGGCAGGCGCAGGGGCGTTCGGCGGCTCAGCGTTCGGCACCTCGTCCTCGACGGCGTTCCCGTCCGCCTTTGCGCCCGCGTCCGCCTTTGCGCCGCCTTCCGCCTTCTCGGCTGCGCCGCCGGCGTCGTCCGCGCCGCTCTTCCGGCGGCCTTCGAGCGAGGGACAGGGCGACGAGGAGCAGGACGAGGACGAGGACGAGCAAGACGATGACGGGCCCGAGGACGAGCGAGAGCAGGGTGCGCAGCGCACGGCGGGCCAGATCTCGACGCTCGAGGTCCTCGGCGAGGACTCGGACGCGCGCAAGAAGCGGTTCGAGGCGACGCTGCCCAACAACCGGTACCTCGAGGTGCGTCCCTCACACTCTCTCTCCTCTCTGCTTTCGGCGACAGCAGCTGACTCGCGCGCCCCGCCCTCCCTCACAGCTCAAGCCGCTCCGCGAGGCGCAGCGCCTCCAGGCCATCAAGTCGGGCCTGATCCCCGACCCGTCCAAGCCGATGCGGCTCGACCAGGCGACCGACTTTGAGGGCACGTGCGTCGACATGTGCCCCGAGTGGGAGCGCGAGGAGCGCGAGTACCAGAACAACGTCGACCCGCTCGAGCGCTACCCGGGCACGACGCGCATCGACCCCGCGCGCGCCGTCAAGGCGTTCCACCGCCCGGCAGCGGGCAACGACCAGCCCCTGCCCTCGGACGTGCGCCCACCCGCCGTCCTCCACCACACGCTCAACTACCTGTTCCACACGCTCCTGCCGACGCTCCCGCTCGCGACGACGCACCCGTTCCTGCGCGACCGCACGCGCTCGGTCCGCCAGGACTTTACGGTGCAGAACGTGCGCGGCGCGAGCGCCATCGAGTGCAACGAGCGCATCGCGAGGTACCACATCCTCGCCGTCGGCGCCTTGCGCGAGCAGAGCGGGTTCAGCGAGAGCCAGGAGCTCGAGCAGCTGCGCAAGGGTACGTCGTCCCTCTCTCTCTCCCTCCCTCTCCCTCTGGCTCCTCCCGCCTCGCCTCGAGAGCTGACCCTCCCCCGCCCCTCTTCCTCTCGCCGCGCCCAGTTCTCAAGTCGCTCAACGAGTTCTACGACGACGCGCGGGTGTCGGGCCTCGCCGTCCCCTCGCCTAACGAGGCCGAGTTCCGCGCCTACAACCTCCTGACGCACCTGCGCGACCCCGACATCGTCTGGTCGACCGAGCTCCTGCCCCACGCCCTCTTCGCCCACCCGCTCCTCCAGCGCGCCCTCGCCCTGCACCGCCTCGCGCAGCGCGCCAACCTCGCGCGCGGCGAGCGTGCCTCGCCCGGCGCCTTCGCCCGCTTCTTCAAGCTCGTCGCCGACCCGGGCACGCCGTACCTGTTTGCGTGCATCCTGAGCACGCACTTTGCCGAGGTGCGCCGCGGCGCGCTCGAGGCGCTCCGGGGCGCGTTCCTGAGGCAGCACAGCGCGCTGCCGCTCGCGACCGTGGCGCGCATGCTCGGGTGCGACGACGAGGACGAGGCGAGGAGCGTGTGCGAGCAGGTCGGGCTCGTCGTCCGGAGCGACGAGGGCGGGACGCAGGTGGTCGAGGTGCACAAGCAGGCGGTGCTCAAGGGTGCGTGGCGCTCTCTCGCCCTCCTCTCGCTCTCTCGCCGCCGCACGGACCCCTTGCTGACGGCCCACTGGTCTTCCCGCAGCCACGACGCTCAAGCCGCACGTCTCGCTGCGCCTCGTCGAGGCCAAGCGCGGCGCAGCGTCGTACCAGGACGTCATCGACGGCAAGGCGGCCGGCGCCGCTCCCGTCGTTGCGCCAGCGCCCGGGCCCTCTCGACCGGCTTCCTCCTTCCCCGCCGCCGCCGCACCGCGACCTGCGTCCTCCGTCCCGCCCGCACCCGCACCTCGAGCGGCACCGACCCTCTCCGGCGCGGCGCCAGCGTTCAGCTTTGCTCCCCGCCCGGCGGCGGCGGCGGCGGCGTCGCCCCTTCCTACGCCGTTCGACAGCCCGGCGCTCGGGCCGACGCCCGGCGCCTCCGCGCCGCTCAACGGCCTCAGCGCAGCCGCGCCGTCGTTCGTCCCCTCGTTCTCGCTGCCTGCGGCGAGCGTGCCCGCCTTGGCTGCCGCGTCGGCTGCTCCTGCGCCCGCACCCGCATCGGCCTTTGCGCCCTCGACGAGCGCGAGACCTCTCGCCGCCACTGCGCCCGCCTTCTCGTTCGCGCCGGCTAGCACTGCACCAGCACCAGCAGTTGCAGCGCCAGCAGCAGCGCCAGCACCTCCCGGCGTCGGCGACGCTCGCCCGACCAAGCGCCTCCCACCCTCCCTCCTGCGCACTGCCGTCTCGGCCGCGCCATTCGTCCCCTCGACCGCGTCCACCCTCGCCGCACCTTCTCCTCCCGCGCCATCAAGCGCTCGCCCCTCCCTCTCGCCCTCGGCGCGCCTCGCCGCCCCGACCCGCCGCGTCTCGCACCCTCTCTCGCCCGTCCCGCACGCGCACCCGCCGCACGCCCCTCACGCCGCCGAGGCGCCCTTCCCCTCGGCCGCCTCGGCCGCCGCCACCGCCGCGCGCGCCCAGCGCGTCGCGGCGCTCGCGGGCGCCCTCTCGACCGAGCTCCTCGGCGGGCTCGCGCGCGCGGCGGCGGGGCGCGCGGGTGCGCTGGCGCTGCGCGAGCGGTGGGCGGCGGTGCGCGAGGGGGAGCGGAGGGGGCGCGAGGCGCTGAGCGAGGGGATGGCGAGGCGCGCGATCGAGGAGCTGGGGAGGCTCGCGGCGAGGGAGGCGGTGCTGACGGGGAGGAGGGACGAGGGGCGCAGGAAGGCGGCGTGGGGAGACTGGAGGAGGGCGCTGCAGGCGCGGAGGAGGTGGAAGGCCGAGCAGAGGGACAAGAAGCGCGTGCTGGACGAGGTGGTGAGGGGGATCCAGCGCGGCAAGGAGGACGGGCGCATCGAGGTGGACGACGACGACGAGGTGCTAACCGATGACGACGACGACGGCGACGCAGGACTAGCAGGCCTCGCCGACGCCGGCCTCGACTTTGGCGGCCTCTCGCTCGGCGGCGGCGCATCCTCTTCCTCCTCCTCTTCGCGCCCCAAGCTCGACCTCGCCCGCCGCGTGCGCGACGCCGCCGACACGCGCGACCGCATCTGGCAGCGCGGCGCGTTCCTCAATCGCCTCTCGGCCGTCGCGTCGAACGCGCTCGCCCACCTCGCGCGCCCGCTTCCGACTCGGCCGACCTGGACGACGCTCGTCGCCGTCGAGGCGGCCCAGACGCCGTTCGCGGCGTGGCTCGCGTGCAAGCTTGACCTCGACGCGCGGCAGGGGACCGCCGAGGTCGATGCGCCGGCTGCTGACGTCGAGGTGCGTATGCTGAGCGAGGGGGACGAGCCGGTCGAGTCGGTGCGTGGGCCTCTCTCTCTCTCTCCCTTTGACTGTCCTCGCCGAGCCGCCTGCTGACGCGCCTCGTCGTGATGCAGGAGCTGCGCTCGAGCGGCCTCGTCATCATCGACTGCACGGCGAGCAAGTCGCGCCCGCACGAGTGCGTCCGCCTCTCGCTCCTCTCGCTCAGCCAGAAGCGCACCAGCTGACCCTGTTCTCTTGTACCTCCACAGCTGGACCACCCTCCGCACGCGTCTGCACTCGGTCGTCGCCCGAGCGACCGACCGCTCCCTCTTCCGCCCCGCCGTCCTCGCCATCGTCTGCCCGACCCGGACGCTCTCGACCGAGGAGACGGCGGCGCTGCGCGCCGAGGTCCGCGACGAGCTGCAGCTGGCGGCGCTCGAGGGTCAGGGAAGCAGGGCCTCAGTGTGGATCACCCAGTGCGAGGGCGCCGAGGGCGAGTTTGAGAAGGAGGTCCGAGCGCTGGTCGGGACGGTCAAGGTGTGCGACGAGCGCATTCCCCGGCCCATCAGCAGTGCGTCCGGCTCTTTGATGCTCGTCGACGATGGCGAGCTGGTCCTGACGTCGCTCGACCCGCAGACTATCTCGACCCGCTCCTCGGCGCCTGGCAGCGCAGCTCGGCTCGGGCGTACAAGCTCTTGCAGGACGAGGGCGCAGGTGCGTCTCTTCGCGCATGCTCCCCTCTCAGGAAGGTCCTGACGACCCTGTCCCGCAGCACCCACGTTCGCTTTCACCTACCTCGAGCAGCTGCAGGACGCGGTTCGTCAAGCCGAGGCCGTCGCCTCGCCCTCGCCGCGGTCTCGCCTCAAGCTTCCGCCCCTCGTCGCCACCGACGTGTGCGTTCTCGTCCTCACGCTACACGTCTCGTGCAGCGCTGACACCTCGCCAGCAGGTCCTTCCGCACCGCCCTCGAGCGCTACGCCTCCTTGCCCGACTTTCGGTCGGCCGGCCACTTTCCCGACCTCGCCGTCGCACTCGCACAGCGGCCACCTCTCACCGATCGTGCGTCTCTCTTTCGATCCCGAGCACGTCCGCGTCGCCGTACAGCCTGACGCCTTTTCAACAACCCGACCTCGCAGTCGCCCTCGCCCGCCTCACGATCGAGCACCTCGCCCAGTTCGCCGCCTCAGCTCTCGCCCCGCTTAAGGTCCCCACCGGATCCCTCTCCAACGAGCTCCCGGACGCCCTCGCCCACCTCGACGACGCCCTTACCGCCGCCGAGCTCAAGCTGCGCCCGCGCTCGGCCGCACCGACACCTCCCGCCACGCCGCAGCAGCGCGCGCCGGGCCCGTCGGGCAAGAAGCGCCGCGCGAGTGCGGCGCCGTCCGAGATGGGCACGAGCCCGAAGAAGCACAGCGGGGCGGCGAGGGACGAGCGCGACAGGTTGAGCGCGCTCGAGGGGCTCATGAAGGACGCTCGGGCATTGTTGGCGCGGTAGAGCGGTGGATGTGCATTGCAGTCTATCGGCACACCTGGAGACTGCGAGCTCCCGAGAGAGGAGCGCGCTCGGAAGACGAGCTTGAGCTGCGCGGACCACACGAGGCGGCCGAGGCGAAGAGGAGGTCGCACGGCTGCCAGTGCTCCGGTCGACCTAGTTCCCGAGCTCGTCGACTGCACAGTGAGGACGATGCAGGCGGTGGAGCCGTGCGAGACGAGCGAGCCGGGGTCTGAGCGTAGCCGGCTTCTGGGTTCCCGCGGGAAGTTCGAGGCGGGGCCCTCGTCGTCCTCCTCGCCTCGCTCTTCTCCCTGCACTGCTGCACAGCTTGAGAAGACTCGCCCACCATGCTCGCACGACAGAGCTCCCTCGCAGTGCGCTCCACACGCCGCGCCTTCTCCACCGCCTCCCCACGGCCGGCGGCCTCGTCCTCATCTCCAGGTCGCGGTCCCTCGACCGCCATGCCCCCGCCGCTCAAGGGCGTGCGCGTGCTCGACCTCACTCGAGTCCTCGCAGGGCCCTATGCAACCGTCAGCCTGTCGCCCTCTTTCCTCATCTCCCCCTCCTCCTCCTCCCCCACCCGACCTCGGAGGAGGGGAGCTCCTCCACCGAGCACCACAAGCTGACCTTGCCCTCTCGTACACCGCAGATGATGCTCGCTGACCTGGGCGCCGAGGTCATCAAGGTCGAGCACCCAGAAAAGGGAGACGACACTCGCTCGTGTGCGTCCTCACCCGGCTCTCCCTCTCCTCGCGCCAACCCCGGTGACGCTGCTCCCTCCTCGACTCACAGGGATCCCGCCAAGTGCACCGCTCGTCGAGATGCCGCCGACCCCGCCACCGTCGCCCTCGCTCGACGGCGAGCCTGCCCTGCGCGTCGAGGACTGGAACTCGCTCCCGCCCGAGTCGGCCTACTTCCTCCAGGTGCGCCCTCTCTTTCCCGCCTAGACCCATCTGCAGGTCGAGCTGACGACGAGCTGCGACAGGTGAACCGGGGCAAGAGGAGCGTCGGGCTCGACTTCAAGAAGGACGAGGGCAAGGAGATTCTGCGAGAGCTCGTCAAGCGCGCCGACGTCTTGGTGGGCCTCCTCCTCCTGCTCGCCCCGCCTCGAGCACTTGCTGACGAGTCCGTGGATCCCGCAGGTCGAGAACTACGTGCCGGGTGCGCGGCGCCAACCTCCTCTCGCCGCGACCGCTCACTGACCTCGACCCTCTCCCTCGCGCAGGCAAGCTCGCCGAGATGGGCTTCGGCTACGAGGCGTGCCGCGAGCTCAACTCGAAGCTCGTCTACGCGTCCGTCTCGGGTGCGTCCTGCGCCCTCTCGCTCCTGCTTTCCCCCGGGCGCGCACTGACCCCCTCGTCGTCCGCCGCGCAGGTTACGGCCAGTCGGGCCCCTACTCGCGCAACCCGGGCTACGACGTTAACATGTGCGTCGCAGCTTCTCCTCTGCGCGCATCTGCTCTCGAGGCTGACGAGGTGTCGTGCGCGCAGCGAGGCCGAAGCGGGCCTGATGCACATCACGGGCGAGGCGAACGGGCCGCCGGTCAAGGTCGGCGTCGCCATCACGGGTGCGCCATCCTCTCTCTCTCTTGATCTCGCTGTCACAGGTGCTGACGCCTACCTCGAGCTGCCCGCAGACCTGACGACGGGCCTGTACGCCAAGTCGGCCATCCTCGCGGGCCTGCTCTCGCGCGCCCAGACGGGCGAGGGCATGCACATCGACGTCAACCTGTTCGAGTCGCAGATCGCGTCGCTCGCCAACATCGCGAGCAACTACCTGATCGCAGGGCAGGAGGCGACGAGGCAGGGGACGGCGCACCCGAGGTCCGTCCTCCCTCCTCGTTCTCCTCGAGCCTCTCGATGCGCACGACCTGACTCTCCCTCTTCAACAGCATCGTGCCGTACCAGGTCTTCCCGACCAAGGACGGCTTTGTCATGATCGGCGCCGGCAACGGTGCGTCCTGATCGTTCCCGCGCTCGAGCCCCGACCCTGACCAAGCTCGACCTTCTCACAGACGGCCAGTTCAAGAAGCTCTCGACGCTCCTCGCCCGCGACGAGTGGGCGACCTCGCCCTCGTTCAACACCAACAGCCAGCGCGTCGCCAACCGCTCGACGCTCGTGCCCCTGATCGAGGACGCCCTGAGCGCGCACCCGACCTCGCACTGGCTCGAGCGCTTCAAGGGCGGCGGGTTCCCATTCGCGCCCGTCAACGACATCAAGGGCACGTTCGAGCACCCGCAGACGGTCGCGAGGGAGATGGTGCGCGAGGTCGAGCACCCGAGGGCGGGCAAGATCAAGCTCGTCGCGCCCGCCGTTCAGTACAACGGCCACCGCATGGAGGTGCGCACTCTCTCAAGCTCAGTCTCGAGGCTTTCGAGAAGCTGACGAGCTCGCGCCCCTCGCAGTTTACGCGCCCGCCGCCGGTCCTCAAGCAGCACTCGGTCGAGGTCCTGCGCGAGCTCGGCTACTCGGACCGCCGCATCGCCGAGCTGCAGCAGAAGCGCGTCATCTAGACTAGCAGTAGATGGTGGAGCAACTACAGCGTCTCTCGAGCTCGTCGCGCACGCCGAGAGAGCGAGAGAGAGACGGCGAGGTTGCAGAGAGAGACACGCCGCGACACAGCGACAGCGCTACGCCCGCCACCGCCTCAGCACCTCCTCGCCGACGTCCGACCCAATCTGCCCGAGCCCGGCCCCGATCTCGCCCGCCACGTCCTTGAGGTCGCGGTCGACGAGGGCGCCCCTCCCGCCGCGCACGAACCCCCACCAGACGGCGACGGCGTACACGAGGTGGAGCGCGGCGACGACGACGATGAGGATGCGCGCCGAGACGTTGGGCGCCGTCGCGAGGATCGGGTACAGGTTGCGCACGAGGAAGAAGAGCGAGAGGAGGGTGCCGACGAGGGCGAACGCGCCAGAGACGAAGCTGACCGGGATGAGCGAGAACCACTGCGTGCGTGTCTCGAGCGTGAGTGAGTGGACCGTGTCGTCGACGGAGAGAGAGGGAGAGGAAGGGCGCACGGCGACGAGGATCCAGACGGTCGCCGAGTAGCCGTACAGGCTGACGATCTCGACGGGGGAGCGGTCCGACGCGCCGGCCCAGTACTTGATGGCGGCCCACACGAGGAGCGGCACGCCGAGGTAGTACGTGTAGCTGCAGGAAGGTGGAGCTGTCAGCAGGTGGGGGCGCGAGGCAAGAGGCAGAGAGAGAGCGAGACGCACACGACCGAGGTGGCTGCGCCGAGGCGGGTAAAGTCGTAGGTGTACTCGGCGCCGTCGAGGTAGGCCGCGATCGACGTGTACAGCGACGAGGTGAGGAAGAGCGAGAAGACGAGCGTCGTTGGGACCCAGAACGGTCCTGTTTCGGGGCGAGAGAGAGGGTGAGCAGGGTGGCGCGACGACGAGGACGACAACGAGGCTCGCCATATAGGTCCGGCGCGCCCTCGAGCACCTCGCCGACATAGTCCTCCTTGGGCAGCAGCGTCTTGTAGCACCGCTCGAGGACCTTGGCCGTGTTGACGTCGAACCAGCTCGAGTCTGCGTCGGGTGCGCGGTCAGCAGGAGGTCGAGAGCGGGACAGCGCGACGACGCACAAAAGTCGAGGTTGAGGACGCCGCCGCTCTTTGTCGCGCCGTCGATCGAGCTGCCCAAGCGCTGCTCTGCGCTGTACAGGTCGTGGCCTGCGCGCGCATGTGGGGAGGGCGACGACGACGAGGCGCCGTTGGGCGAGATGCGGCCGAGCGGGACGTCGGGCTGGATGGACCCGGTGCTGAAGTCTGCTCTTTACTCGTCAGCTGTCGTGCTCTAGTCTCCAGCGGGTTGCGAGAGTGAGGGAGCGCACCTTGGAAGGCGAGGTTGCCCGTCGCCGAGTCGTCCACGTCAAAGATCGTGTCTTGCCGCGGCATGGTAGCTGGTTCTGAGCTCTTGCCGGTCCGAGTGAGCTAGTCGCAGCTCGAGCAGGAGGCGAGGGCGAGGGGTGGAGCGAACCGGCTCGCCTCGTCGCGTCGCTCGCGGATTCGCGGCAAGGTCTCGCTTTTTCGCCGTGTCTCTTGCACCTCTCGTGCTCGCGCAGGACGTGGCGACAGCGCTAATAATGACAACAGACAGGTACAGAGACAATGCGAGAAATTGCTCAGCCGAGGAGGAAGCCTCGGACCGTCACGAGCGGCGTGAGCTCCTTGACCGGGATCGTCACGTCCGCCTCTCCTCCGCTCGACTCGTCGTCGTCGTCATCGTCATCGTCGTCCGACTCGTCCCCCGCTCCGCCACGCCCGCCGCCGCCGAGGAGGCTGACCGGCGCACCGCCGGCTGCCGACGCCGTCCACTGCGCGCCGCCGTCCAGGCCGGCCACGTCCTGCACCTCGGACGACAGCTGCGACGCCCGCATCGCCTCGTCGCCGTCCAGGTCCCACCGCCGTCGCTGCCTGAGCGTGTCGGCGGCGTCGGCGACTCGAGCGGCCATGGCCGGGTCGAGCTCGACGTCGAACAGCTCCATGACGTACTTGCGCACGGCGAAGCGGTAGTGGTGGCTCGCAAGCATCTCGCCGGCGCGGGCGTAGAGGGCGGGCGACGCGAAGAGGGTGCGGTGCCGGGCCTTGAGGCGGGTGAGGGTGCGCGAGGCCTTGGTCGCCAGGATGTGGTTGGACAGGTTGGCGAGGGCGGACAGGGCCTCGCGCTCGAGAGACGAGGTCGAAGGAGCGAGCTCGAAGGTGCCGGGGAGGTCGAGGAGGGGAGGGTTCCACGTGGGGGTCTGTGCGCCGAGGAGAGGAGGACGAGTCAGCTCGAGCTCGCCGTCGAGACGGACTGAGCGAGGGAGGGACGGGCTCGGCACGCACGAAGATGTAGTCGTTGAGGTACATCGGGACGCAGATGCCCGTCGGACCGCGCAGAGGCGTAAAGACGCTCTCCCAGCCGAGCTCGTCGAGCATCTCGGCGCCTTCCTCGGTCGACGAGATGAACGCGAGCGCATACGTGGCCGTCCTGCGCACTCATGCTCGAGTCAGTGACGGGTGCGAGTCCGTGCAGAGAGCGAGAGGGTCGAGGTCGCACCCTCGGAGCGAGTACACGGGCGAGAAGGCAGCGATCTGGACGAGGTCGGTGAGGACGTCGTACTCGTCGAGGATGGCGAGACCGGTCGAGCTCGCGCCAATGTGGCCCTGTCAGACGAGTCGGAGGTGTCAGGAGAGGGCTCAAGAAGGTGGAAGGGTGCTCGAGATGCGAGAGAGGACGCACGATCGCCCACAGCACGCTCTTGAGCTCGACGACGTACGTGCGCTCGAGCGCCGACTCCTCGTGCATGTGCACCACGTCGACGAGATCGTCCATGCGCTCGCTGTCGCGCAGGATGTCGCAGCCCTCGGCCGTGCGAGCCAGCTCGCCGTAAAAGTGCGCCGGCGGGGTGCCGTCGAAGCGGGACCTGTGTGTGGTCGAGCCGTCAGCTCTGATTGGCGACGGAGAAAGAGAGTCGCAGACGCACGACGAGCCCTGCACGCCACCGTCGGCCTTGAGCGCCGAAGCGAGTGCGAGCTCGAGCTCGACCATGTAGACGAGGTTGCGCTCCTGCAGGTCGAAAGGGTTGGTCAGCTTCCGCCGGCTTCTCGCGAGGCGCCGCCCGAGTCGACGCACCTGGTACCACGTCTCGAGCTCGCGCTCGACCCAGCCAATCTCCTGCAGGTACTCGACGCCGGCCGAGTCGGCCAAGCAGAGCATGAGGAGCGGCTCGCCCTCGTCGACGGGCAGGACCTCGAGCGCCGGGCGGAGCGCAACGACGGCGCGCAGCACGTCTTGAGACGCGCAGGTGACGGCGAGAGCGCGGATGGCGAGGGAGACGACCTCGGGCGCCGGGTCGTACAGCTGCTGGACGAGGAGCTCGATCTGCCACGACGTCGGGCCTGCGGGTGCGGCAAGCATCTTGGAGAGGTGCTGCGTGGCGTAGTAGCGGATGTGCTGCACGAGGGACAGAGGGTCAGCTGCAGCGAGAGGGCTGAGCGTCTCGGGCAGTGCTCGCCTTGTAGCTCGAGGTGAGGGCCTTAGAGAGGAAGACGCGCGCATGACCGTCTCTGCGAGGCACGCTCGACGTCAGCCACGCATACAGGACGAGGAGCGAGATAGAGAGACGCACGTCGAGTAGTCGATGTTGTCGATGATGAGGCGGACGAGGTCCTCGCGGTTACGCATCTCGGCGATGCGGTAGAAGGCCGTCCACAGCTTGAGGTCGTCGAGCAGGCTGTCTCGGGGCTACAGGTCAGCCTCGCGAGCTGTAGCCTAGGAGGATAGGAGGGAGCGACGCACCTCCTGCCTGCTTCTGAGCGCGACAGCACGCCGAGCATCGAGAAATAGCCGCTCGCGATCGTGCCCTCGACTCGGTCCTTGGTCAAGAGCACAGGTGCGCCGCCCGCCTGCGTCGCTGCGTCGTCAGCTGTCGTTCTCGGAGAAAGCGCGCAGAGGAGGACGCACCGTGTCGAGCTGGAAGAGCGCCTCGGCGAGTTGCGGCAGGAGCTTGTCCTCGAGCAGGAACTGCACGCCGACCGGGCTCGCGACGAGCATCGACACGAGCTCGCACCCGAGGTCGACCCACTTGTCCGTGAGCTGTATCGGGAGGACAGCCGGGGCGAGGGAGCAGGGGGCAGAGGGCGGGGAAGGGTCAGCTCGGGGTCCGAGCGGCACCTGCGGCGCGAGAGGGAGAGGAGAGCGCACCGGGTCCTTGGGCAGGTCGCTAAAGCGCAGCGCAAACGGGTGGTAGAACGCGAGCACGCGCCGCATGAACTTGGTCGCCCTGGTCGCCTCCTCGAGCCGGCGCGCGTTGCGGAGCGGGCCCTGCACGAGCGTGAAGAGGGCGTCGGGAACCCAGCGCGTCTCCTCCTTGGCCGACAGGACGCCGCTCTCGAGGAGGAGGTTGCGGAACGCGAGGTCGTCCATCGAGAGGGCGGCGGCGAGGCGGACGTTCGAGATGGACGCCGACGCGCGCTGCTGCGGGTCCTCGAGCGAGTTGGCGCTGCAGTCGGACGAGCTGTGCGTCAGCTCGACGTCGCGAACGAGGAAGGTAGAAGGTGAGCCCACCGAGCTCTGCGGCTCTCGAGGGCGCCCGCACCTGCGACCCGCTGCTCCCTCTCGCGCTCGAACCGGCCGACCTTGAGCAGCGCGTCGCTCGCCGCGAGGCGCTCCCGGCTCGGGTCGAAGCCCGCCGTGAGGGCAAAGAGGGACGGCAGCGCCTGGACCCGGACGGCGTGCGACGCCGGGAGGACGCGGTTGGCGAGCGAGAGGATCTCGCCGATGAGGAGCGACACCTTGGTCGCCGTGGACGGGTCCTTCGGGTCGGCGGCGAGCGACGCAAGGGCCTGTGCGAGACGGTTCATCAGCGTCTCGGCGCTCGAGGGCAGGGCAGGTGCATGGCGCGCACCTCGATGAGGCCGGCCTCGGTGAAGATCAGGAGCAGGACGGCCATAAACTGGTCGATGAGGTTGGTGCGACGCTGCGGCGCATTGGCGCCAGCACTCAATGCAGATGAGGGGTCAGACAGCGTCGAGATCGAGGCGCGTCGTCGCTCTGCGGGCGTCCGAGAGTCAGGGTCCGGCCGCTCAGGTCCAACCGAGCAGAGCGAGATGCACCTTGACGAGCGGGCGCCTTGACGTTGAAGACGTCGAACAGCATGTCGAGGAGCGTATCCTGCGCGAGGGAGCTCATCAGCGACCGATGGTGGAGACACAGAGGGAGAGAGGTCCGAGCGGCGCACCCGGATGACCTGCGACGGGTTGGTGAGCGAGTCGACGAGCGACGTGAGCGCCTGGCGGCCGTGGATGTTGAGGTAGAAGAGGCCTGTGTGGCCCGACGTCAGCTCGCGGGAACGCGGGAGGAGCGGGCAACGGAGGAGGACGGACCGCTCCAGCTCTGCAGAAAGGTGGCGACCAGGCCTGCGCTCGCCTTGACGCGCTCCTCGACGGTCGAGCCCTTGCCGTGCACCTCGGTGAAGCCTGCGAGAATGACCTGGGAGCCGTACGAGCGTCAGAGTCTGGCCCTAGAGCTCGAGAAGCAGGGAGAAGAGGGAGGGGTCCGAGCGCACCTCGACGTCGACGCCTGGGCGCAGCCACTGTCGGGTCTCGGGGTGGTCAACGGCAGCGAGGAACGCGAGCGCGAGGTACGGCGCAAAATCGAAGGGCCCGTCTGCGAGCGCCTGCAGGACGACTCGGAGGCCCTCGCTCGCGACGAGGAGCGGCAGATTGCGGATCACTGCGCACGTGCGGGCGCGCTGCGTCAGCTCGTGCACACCCGGGTGCCAGACGAGGGGCGGAGCTCGTGTAGTTTACCGAGCTCGCCGAGCGTCTCGAGCGCCGCGACGCGCAGGCGCTCCTCGGGCGTTTCTGCGAGGGCGACGACGCCGCGCAGGACCGAGACGGGGACGACCTCGCGGCCGTGGCCGAGCGACGGGCCGGCGAGCGCGATGAGCGCCCGGACGAGGCGCAGCGCCTGGGTCTTCTCGTGGTCGTGCTTGGCGTCGCGCGAGAGGGAGCTGCGAGAGAGGAAGGGGAAGGTCAGGATCCGCAGGGTCGCCCATGCAGATGAGGAGCAGGCGCACCGGACGAGGAACAGCGGCAGGTGGTGCTCGTTGAGGCGGACAGCGTCGGACGCGTCGACCAAGAGGTGGCGAACGAGGCGGTACGTCGCCGCACGGACGTCTTTCCCGGCCGAATCTGCGAGGCACGCCATAATCCTGCAGTCGAGACGTGAGGACTGCTCGGACGAGGAGAGAGATTGAGGCGAGTGACGCACGAAGAAAGATGCTCCTCGAGCGAGATCTCGAGCTTGAGGAACGGGAACTGCTCAACGACCTCGACGACCTCGTCCATGAGCTGCACGCGCTCGTACGCGTCGCCTCGCTCGCCGAGTCGCCTCAGAGAGACGAGAAGCCGATCGAGAGCGAGCTGAGATTGTGACGGCGGTTCAGGTGCTGCGAGTTGGGGGAGAAGCGTGAGCGCGAGTCGTGCTTCGAGAGTCGGCGACAGGACGCACGAGGTTGAGGAAAGGCAGGCGAGGGTCGGTCAAAGATGCTGCTGCCGTAGCTGCTCGACGCCTGCGGGTGGTGGAACCCATTGGCGACAGCTGAGAGCGGTGGTTGAGCCGGCGAGAACGGGGTCGGCACACCGGCCGCTGTGAGGAGGGAAAGGAGGTCAGCCTACGTCGCAGGCCAGTCTAGAGGGGGCGGCGAGCGCACCGAGTTGGACCTCGAGTGCGCTGATGCGCCTCTCGAGCCGCGGGATGCGGTCCTGCGCGCGGCTGAGCTCCTCGAGGAGGGCGTCGGGGAGCGAGCTGACAAAGTCGGCCTCGCCGTCGGGCTGCTGGCTGAGGACGCGGGCGAGTGCTTGTGCGCCGTTGACGATGTTGCGCGCCTCGTCGAGCTCGAGGCGGAGCGTGTCGAGCTGTTGCGGAGCGCGTGAGCGGAGGTGGGGAGGACGAGGAGGGGGAGGAGAGCAGGACGCACCTCGTCTTGCGGGCTCGGACGCGCTCTGCCAAGGTCGAGAGAGACAGGCCTGCTCATGCGCTGCGGCGCAGCTCTCGCGGTGGAGCGGTGTGAGAGCGAGGGAGGCGGACGAGGAGGAGCTGGCCGAGAGCCGGTGTTCTCCTCGTCCACCACACACGCTAAAGCCTCTGCGCCAGTGTGCGCACCGTCAAATAGACGCTCACTCAAGTAGCGCACCGTGCGGCTTGTCAGCACTCGCCCTCGACCCCTCGGTCCTCCTCGCCCTCATCACCTCGCCGACGCACCTCGACCGCCAGCTTCACGACAGCATCGAGTACCGCCGTATAACCGCCCAGCATGGCCATTATCGCCCACGCTACCGACCTACCCGTCCAGCAACCCCTCACGCAACATCCGGTCGTCTCGGAACCTCCCCTCGAGGTCGCCCTCCTCCTCGCGCAAGCCGTCGCCCAGCTCGGGACCCAGAGCTGGGACGCCGTCACCACCTTGCTCGAGCACAGCAAAGAGTGGCCAGAAGAGGCCGGCAAGATGACGAGCCAGGTGCGCCTTCGCCCTCTCCGCCCTCTTGGACCTCACCTCCTCCGTGGAGCGACTGGCCCCCGAGCTGACCCTTTCGGCATGTGTAGGGCTACGAGACGACGTTCGAGAACATGATGCGGCGACGAGGCCTCGATGCGTGCGTCTCTTGCACTCTCTTGAGACTCGCCTTGTCCAGCCAGCTTACCTTCTCGTCGCGCCGCAGATCTTCGTGCTCTCAGCCTCTCGGTGCGCCTGTTCAGCCTCTTAGGCAGTACGACGCATAAGTCACTGACACGGACGCGCGTCTCGCAGCTCGTCCTGCCCGCAAGCTCGTCCACGCGCTCTACGGGCACCTGCTCCACAACCTGCGCTCGTCCATCCTCAAGTCATTCGACGACGAGGCGTGCGTCCCACTCTCTCTCCGTCATCGTCACGTCGCGGCTGCTGACTTCGAGTGCTCTCCTCGGCCACAGCGACGCCAAGCAGCAGATCGCCGCCCTCACCCCCGCGCACCCATCCCCTTCCCCGCCGCCCTCCCTCGCGCTCAAGGACGACAAGCGCCCGCAGACGCCCACGACGCGCAAGAGCGCGCGCAAGGCCGCCCTGCCCGACGTTGAGGAGGACGCTGGCGCCGAGCAGGCCGCGGCGGCGCAGGCGGATCCGGCCGCCGGGCCCGAGGTCGAGATGGCGGCGCCGCTCGGGGAGGGGCCCGCCGACCCGGCCGAGTCTTCGACCGCTGCCGTCGTCGACGAGGTCAACGAGCCGGACGAGGACGGCCAGTCGTCGACGCCCTCGCGGCGGGGCGGGCGGCGCAAGGCGGGCGGGCGCGGGACCGGGCGGCGCAAGGGGCGCGGCGGGCGGGCGGCGACGGTCGAGGGGACTGAGACGCCCGCGTCGGAGCAGGACGGCGGGGAGGACACGGACGCTGGAGCGGTCAAGGAGGAGGAGGACGAGGACGAGGCGGCGCAGGGTGCGGCGGACGAGGGAGACGACGGTGCTGCGGGTGAGGGAGGAGAGGGCGACGAGGAGGAGATGGAGGATGCGCAGAGGCCGAGGCGGGGCGGCAGGAAGGCGCGAGCGCCTGTGCTCGTTGCGGGGCCGAAGAAGGGTGCGCCCTCTCGCTCTCGACCTCCTTCATCTACTCGATCTCGCTCATCAACTGACCTCCCTGCTCGTCCACGTCGCAGGTGGGCGCAAGCGCAAGCCGAGCGAGGCGCCTGGCACGTCGCCTGCGCCGAGCGAGACGGCCGACGGGCGCAAGCGCAAGCGGGTCAAGACGACCGAGGAGCCGTTCGAGGAGAGCGGTGCGTCCAGGTTGCTCTCCGGATCGGTGCAAGCTCGACCCGATCGAGCGCGTGCTGATAGTCTTGGCCACCGTACGCACAGAGAAGGACTCGAAGCTGGCGATCCAGCGCCGCAAGGCCGGCTTCAGCCGCATCATCGAGCAGCTCCAGGCCGAGAAGTACTCGCACTACTTCGAGTCGCGCGTCACCAAGTCGATCGCGCCGCTGTACAACGTGGCCGTGCGCCGCCCGACGTGCCTGCGCGACGTGACCAAGGCCATCAAGAGCGGCGCCATCAGCACGAGCACCGAGCTCATGCGCGACGTGGCGCTGCTGTGCGCCAACGCGACGCAGTTCAACGGCGACGAGGGCGAGGACAGTGTCGGGCACTGCGCCAAGCTCATGTGGGACCGCTTCGAGCGGTCCGTCCCCCTCCCGCTCTTCTTCCGCCTCTCCTCGGCTCGACCCTGACGTCGCGCCGATCCCGCTCGCAGGCTCATGGACGAGTCGCTCAGCGCCGAGATGTCGATGGAGTAGAGGCTCTGGAACGACGGTCGACGGCGCTTTCGAAAGGACCTTCTGTGGCCTCGGGAGGTGAAAGCGGTCCGTGCCTCGACTTTGCTCAGCGGCGCGCCTCGCGAGAGGAGTCCTCGTAGCTCGTGAGAGCAGGCTTGCTGTTCAGCTGTCCGCAAGCGCCCGAAGACAGAGCGAGTCGAGCTCCCCCCTCGCCGCCTCGTCCGCCTGCGTCTTCGAGCTCCCTCGTCGCCCTGTACGCGACCACACACCCCCGAGGGCGCGTGTGGCCATGTCCATCTCGTCGCCGCTGCCGTCTGCAGCCCTCTCGGCCCACCCACTCGCCCTCGTGCTCTCTTTCGACGAGCTGAGCGGTCCCGCCCCACCCTCCTCCTCATCGGCCGCGTCCACCTCGTCCTCGGCACCGCACGACAGCTTTGACGACCTCGACCGCGCCGCTGGGACTTGGGCACTCGAGCAAGACGACGAGCGTGCAGTACCCGCCGTCAAGCAGAGCCACGCCCACCCTCGTCCCGATGAGCCGTCCTCGTCGTCCCTCAACAAGGCCTCGCCCGCCGCCCAGGCGTCCTTCCGCACGGCGCTCTCGGACTCGCACGCCGTCATCGACCCGCAAGGACAGGCGCAGCGTCCCGGGCAAGGCGACGAGCAGGACCTCCCCGGGTGGATGCGCGAGACGAGCGGCCGCGTCACGGCCCTCGTAGTCGGCCGCGTCGGGCGTGTCGCAGCCACGAGCGCGAGAGCTCGAGCGAGCAGCGGCGAGGCGGGCTCGCTGAGCGACGAGGGCAGCTGTCGAGGCGAGCGTAGGGTCGTCGCGGGGTGCGAGGACGGCACGGTGTGGGTCTTTGCGCCGCCGCCTGCGCCGGCGAGGCGGACCTCGGCGAGCACCGTGAAGGGTGCTGCAGCGCCAAGTGCCGCCCGCGAGGACGCCGCCGCCGCCCGCCGCCCGTCGGTCGACTCGTCTGTCGGCACCTCCCCTTCCTCTCCACCATTGCGCTCGCCCTTGCACTCGCCGCCGCTCTCGCCGCCGTCTCGACCCTGGACCCCGGCGCATGGCTTCGGTGCATCGCGGCCCGAGTCGAGGCGCTCGTCCAGCTCGGCCTCGCTCGCCTCGCTCGCGACGACCGCGACGGCAAGAAGCAAGCAGCGCGTCGGCTCGGCGGCGTCGGCCAGCGTGCTGTCGGCATCGAGCGGAGCGACGACCGCGCTCACGAGCTACGAGCTCGTGCGGTCCCACTCGCGGCCTCGCAAGGCGAGCGCGACCGTCTCCGTCTCGACCTCGTCCGCCGCTCCCTCCTCGCACTCGCACCCGCACGCCCCCTCGCCGGACGGCACCCCACGCCTGCCCACCTCCCCAACTTCTCCACCCTCCCCGCCAACCCCGACCCTCGCCGGCGCATCCTCCCTCCCGCACCTCGTCGTCTCGTCGCCCTCTCGCCCGCCCTCGACCGCCTCGGGCTCCCTCCAGAGCCGCAAGGAGACCCTCGGCGGCGCGCCCGCTCCTCCTGCGTCTCCGACGCCGAGCCGGCGAGGGCACTCGCGCGCCAAAGGCTCGATCGCGACCGGCATCGGCCTGTGGGAGGAGGGCACGAGCGCTGCGCCGAGTCCGCGCGAGGAGCGCACAGACCCGCTCGCGGCGGCGGCGGCGGAAGTCGACGTCGGCATGGACGAGCCGGTGGGAGAGGGCGCCGAGGAGGAGGCGGAGGACCTGTGCGAGTTGCGGCCTGTCCTGCGCGTCGTGACGCCGGGTCGAGGAGCTGTCGTCGCGCTCGAGGCCGTCGATGGGCTGCCTTTTGGTGCCGGTCGCGCCCAGGGCTTCACCGGTGGCACGGCGGTCCTGGCCCTGCGGCAGAGCGGGTGCGTCCTCGCTCGTCCCCTCACGCCCGCCGGCGCAGCCTGACCTCGTGTCTCCCCGCAGGCACCTCTCGGTCATCTCGCTCGTCGACGGCAGCATCTTTGGCTCGTGCGACGTCGGCGTCAAGGTCGCATCGACGTCCCGCACCGGCAGCGCGCAGTTCAGCCGGCTGCAGGTCGCCAAGTTCGGCGAGGTGCGTTGCCCGCACGGACCGCTCCTCGGCCCAGCAGTCCTTTCGCCTCTCGCTGACGTCTCCTCCTCGCTCGCAACAGTCGAGCATCGCCATCTGCGTCGGAGCGTCAAGCACCAAGGCGCTCGTCGCCGTCGACCTTGACTCGCTCATCGCCCACGACGCCATCGCCTTTGACGGCTCGCCCGACTGCATCGTCGTCCTCGAGCGTCTCGGTGCGTCGAGTCCTCGATCCTGCACGCATCTCGTGACTGACGAGCGCGCACCCGAACGCAGGAGAACCGCCCGTCCTCGTCTACCCGTCCTCGCCAGCTTCCGGCGAGCCCGTTCACCTCCTCGCTCGCTCGATCGCCGACGACACCGCCGCCGACACCGACTCGTCTTCTTCGCTCGGCCTCCTGGGCGACTCGGGCGCCGACCTCGAGGGCCTGTGCGCCATCAAGAACGGGCTCGTCAGCTGGGATCGCGAGGGCTTGACGGTTCGTCCTCCCGCGCCGCTCCTCTTCCAGTGGGGTCTGGACTGACTTGATGCGCACGAGCAGATCTATGGCGTCCAGTTGGGCAAGCTGGAGCGGCGGGAGCGGGTCGACCTCGGCGGCGGCATCGTCGCGGCCCGTGCGGACGACGACGGCCAGAGTTTGGCGGCTGCGACCGCGAACGACGTCTACTGCGTGCGCCTCGACCTGGACAGCGTCGATGGGTACGTCCAGCTCGGATTTCCTCGTCATGACGCTCGCAGCTGACCACCCTTCCGGCCTGCAGCTCCTCCACCCTCCTCGCTCGACGCGTCGCCTCGCACGGCGCCATGGCGTTCTGCGACAGCCCCTGCGGCAGCGACATCATCATCACGAGCGTCCACGAACACGGCACCCGCTCGCTGGATCTGCTGCCGTGCAGCCAAGCCGATCCTGCGCCCGGCTCCTCGTCAGCAAGGACTCGCACGGACCCCGTCGTCCAGCTCTACGTCTCTGCGCCGCATCTTCCGCTCGTCCGCGTCACGGCGATCAAGACGCTCTCGTCTAGCCAGGTTCTTCTCGGCTACAGTGCGTCGCTGCTCGTCGTCATCGTCATCCTCTCGAGCACGAGCTGACGAGCTCGCTGTGCGCAGACAACGGCGGCATCGTCTCGCTCGACCTCGGCGACCTTGCGCGCATCTCGTCCTTGCCGGCCGCCAAGGTGACCCTCACCGGCGCCATCAGCCTGCTCGAGACGGTCGAGTTCGCCGGGCGGCAGGTCGTCGTCGCGGGCTCGTCAAGCGGCGCCGCCGGCGTGTGGAACCTCTCGTGCGCCCTCCTCTCCTCTTAAGACAGAGGATCGTGTCGCTTACCTCGACGGTGGCTCGCAGGGACTGGGACGTCGTCGGCCAGTGGCAGCTGTTCGCGTCGCCCGTGCGGCACTTTGCCTACCTCGACTCGGTGGCTCCCTCCTCCTCCTCTTCTCCTTCTTCATCCTCTCCGGTCGCCCCGACCCGCCTCAAGAACACGATCGCCTTCATCTCGGCCAACTCGCCCGTCGCGCTCGTGTCGCTCTTCCCGCCCGCCGTCGTCTTCACCCTCCCCGGCACCAAGTCGGCCGTCGAGGTGCTCGCGACGACTAAGGACGAGATCCTCGTCATTTACGAGCAGGGCCTCGCGAGGACGTGCGACATCAAGTCGCGCGAGCTCCGGCGCAGCATGGACCGCAAGACGGCCGAGGGCGTGCTGCAGGACGCAGCCTGGACGACCTGGTGCGCTCCCATACTCCGTCCTCCTCCTCGTCTCGGCGTACTGACGTGTCTCTGTGCTGCAGGTTTCGCCTCGAGGACGCCAAGACGTCGCCCTCTTCCTGTGCGCGACTTCCCCCTCCGCTCGGATCCCTCAGCGCCGACGCTGACGCTCGTCCCCGTAGCTCCCGTCCTCGCTCTACAAGTCCGCACCTTTCTCGACGACACGGCGCGCAACCTACCCTGGTCGACCTCGCGCCTCGATCGGCCCGAGCAGCAGGAGGACACGCCGCGAGGGTCGCCAGACGGCCTCTCGAAGAGCGAGCCCGCGCAGCAGGACTCGCTGGGCGCTGCCAGGAGCCTCGTCGCCTACCTCACGACTTTCGGCCTCGACTCGGGCGCCGACGAGCTCCTCGCACAGTTCGGCGTCGTGCCGCCTGCGGCGTCTATCTCGGTCGGGCTCGACAGGTGCGCTCAATCCCCCTCGTGGCTCTCTCACGGTCTCCGACTGACTCTGCACCCTCATCCTTGTGTGCGCAGCGTCGGCGGCGTCTCCTTCTCGGCTCGGGCCTCGTCGAGGGCCCCATGGTCGATCTCGCCGCGAGCGACGGCGCAGCGCTTGATGCAGCTCATCTGCGTCCTGCGCGTCTTCCTCAACTTCCCTGGTGCGCTCCACATCTCGCTCTACCTTATCCCTGCGCGCTCGGCGTGCTGAAGATCGGCCTGTGCCGCGCAGAGACCGAGCGCGTCGCTGGCGAGGCGGTCGTCTACTTTGCCTCGTGCCTCGCCGACACGGTCGGCTCGACGTTCTGCCCGCCATCTTTGGACGTAATCGCACAATTCTGGCTCGATAGGAACGGTGAGCCCGTCTCGTCCTCGGCTCGGCGTCGCCGGCTCGTCGAGCTGACCCCTCGCACGGACCTCTTTCGCAGCCGAGGTCCAGCAGGCGGCCAAGTCGCTGTTCGGGACCTACCTCGCCGCCATGCCCGACGCAGACATCGTTGCGCTTGTAGAGGAGTGGCAGGACCAGCGTGCGTCGCTCGCTTGGGCACCTTTCGCCTCCGCTGCCTCGCTGACCTCGTTTCCCCCCTCGCAGTCCCGTCTCGACAGCACGGCGACGGCCTCATGCACTCGCGAGCCGACCATGCGCTCCTCATCATCGGCCTGATCACCGTCGAGCGCTTCAAGCTGCTCTCCTCAAGGTGCGCACGCTCCCCTTCTTCCTAGCGCGCAGACTCGCGCCCGGCCTGACCTCGCTCGTCCCGCAGCGTTCTCGTCGACGTCGCCACCTCGGTCGCCGCCTACCTCGACGACGACTCGCGCCCGTACCACCAAGCCGTCGCCGCCGAGCTGTGCTCGCGCGGGTTCGCCATCTGGCAGAACTACGTCGACGCCATGGCGCTCGTGCGCGCCCTCTTCAGCCTCGCCATCGGCCGCAACCCGTCGACGCCCAACGACCTGCGGGTCCTCGCACGCAACGCGACGCTGCACGTCGCCGGCATCAACACGCCGCTGTTCATGACGACGCTCCTGCACGACATCCTCAACGCCTCGACGGCGAGCGCGCGCAACGCCACGCTCAAGCTCTTGGGCTTCATGATCCGCAAGGTGCGTCCCGCCTCTCCTCGTGCGGGCATGTGCACGTGAGCGTGAACGAGCTCGCTGACGCCGGCCTCTCGCGCGCAGAAACCGCTCGTCCTGTACACCAACCTGCCTCGAGTCGCCGAGGCCGTCGTCAAGTCGCTCGACCCGACCATCTCGGCTCTGCGCGAGACTGTGCAGCAGTCGGCAACCTTTATCCTCAACGAGCTCGTGCGACGGTGCGCCCTCTCTCGCTCCTCGCTCGGACCCCTTCGCTCGTCTCGCTCACGCGCTCCCTCTCTCTCGCGCACAGCTTCCCCTCAATTGACTTCCACGGCAAGTCGCAGCGCCTCGCCGTCGGCACGGCCGAGGGCGCCGCCATCGTGTTTGACCTGCGCACGGCGACGCGCCTGTACGTGCTCGAGGGCCACAACCGGCCCGTGACGGCCCTGTCGTGGTCGCCTGACGGGCACCGCCTCGTCACTGTCTCGCTCGAGGAGAACCGCGTCGTCGTCTGGAGGGTCAGCGGCGGAATTTTGGGCATGTTTATGGCGGGGACGCCGGCGAGGCAGGGCAGCGGCGGCCAGGCGACGCCGTTCAAGACGTACGACTTCCACGTCGGCGACGAGGGTGCGTCCCTCCTTCTCCCTCGTCTCTCTGCGCATGACCTGACGCGGGCTGCTCTCCCTGCAGCGCTCATGAGCACGGCGGCGACGCTCGAGTGGGTCGTCATGGAGTGGCCGGCCGACCGCACCGTGCGGCTGCGGATCCGCGAGACGGCGCTCAACTTTGGCGTGTAAAGTCGTTGTCGTCCTCTCTGCGTCGAGCGAGGGCGTGCGCCGAGCGTGAGCGAGAGCTTGATGCTGAAGCCGCTCTCGGACCCGCTCGACGAGAAATGCGAGTCGCTCTGCGAGGTCTCGCTCGCTCTTTATTTCGCAGCCTCGTGAGAGCCTCTCGAGGGCAGTCTTGACCAGCCGCAGCGTGCTGTGCGCGTTCTTGAGAGCGAGCCTGGGAGGCCGGATTACGCGATCGCTCTCGTTGCCGAGCTGATGTCGCTCTCCCTCAACCTCTCGCCGTCGAGCAGCCACGATGAGCGCGCAGGTTTGGCCGCCACAGCTCGAGGCCGCACAAGAGCAGGCCCTGCTCGACCTCGCGTCCGACTATGCGCTCGCCCACGGCCTCGTCCTCCGCCCCGTCGCCTCATCTCCCTCAGCTCCGCTCTCCCTCACGACCGGGATCCACGCGCCCTACTCGCTGTACCCGTCCCAGCTCCCTCGACACCTCTTCCAGCAGGCGCTCGACCTCCAGCCGGCGTACAACGAGCTGTACGCACGCGTGACCGCCGACGACGCCTTCCTCGAGCGAGTCGTCGGCGGCGCAGTGAGCAAGGTCGACGAGTTCCAGGGCCGACTGTACGAGCTGTGGAAGACGGTCAAGGCAGAAGGCATCAAGCAGGTGCGCCTCTTCTTCCACTCCGCCTCCCTCCCCCACCTCCTCCCCGTTAGCTGACACAGCTCGTGCTCCCCGACAGCCGCTCTCTCTCGGCCTGTTCCGCTCCGATTACCTTGTTCACGCACCTGAAGGGACCGACCCGAGCCAGCACACGATCAAGCAGGTCGAGTTCAACACGATCTCGAGCTCGTTCGGCGCCCTGTCGACTCGCGTCGGCGACTTGCACCGGTGCGCTCCTTCTCTCTCTCGTGTACCTCGGCAGTACGTCAGAGCCCCAGCTGACCCAGTGCTCGACTCCCCTGCAGCTATCTCCTCGCGAGCGGCGCCTACCCTCCCCATCCTTCCCTCGCCACCTCGTCCCTGCCGACCAACAGCGCGCTCGCCGGCCTCGCAGGAGGCCTCGCCGCCGCGCACAAGGCGTACGGCGCCGACAATGCCGTCGTCCTCATGGTCATCCAGGACAACGAGCGCAACGCGTTCGACCAGCGCCCGCTCGAGTACGAGCTCGTCGAGAAGTGCGCTCCCTCCCTCTCGTCAACACCACCTTGGCGCACTCCTAACGCGCTCTCCCTCTCTGCAGGCACGGCATCCGACTGCTCCGCGTCCCGTTCTCGCAGCTCCGCACCACCCTCTCCCTCTCCTCTTCGTCGCACGCCCTCCTGTACCACGCCCCGCACGGCGCCTCGTCCTCGTCCTCGCCCCTCGAGGTCTCGCTCGTCTACTACCGCACGGCGTACGCCCCCACCGACTACTACACGCCCGCCGAGTGGCACACGCGCCTCCTGATCGAGCGCTCGCGCGCCATCAAGTGCCCCTCGGTCGCCATGCAGCTCGCCGGCGCCAAAAAGGTCCAGCAGGTCCTCGCCTCTTCCGCCGAGCTCGCCCACTTTGTCCCCAACGACACGAAGCGCGCCGTCCTCGCCGAGAGCTTCACGGGCCTGTTCCCGCTCGACGACTCGCGCGAGGGCCTCGCGGCGCTCGAGCGCGCGACGAGCGACCCGAGCGGTTTCGTCCTCAAGCCGCAGCGCGAGGGCGGCGGGAACAACATCTACCGGGCCGACATCCCGCCGTTCCTGGCGCAGCTCGAGGACGAGGACCGGCGGCGAGGAGAGGGAGCGGGAGCGGGCGAGAAGCACGGCGAGGGCGAGGGCGAGGGCGCGCCGCCCAAGGGCCGCGAGGGCTACATCCTCATGGACCTGATCGAGCCGCCTCGGGGCGTCGAGCAGGTCCTCGTCAAGGCGGGCGAGGCGCACGGCGCGCGCGCAGAGGTCGTCAGCGAGCTCGGCGTGTACGGCGTCGTGCTCGTGCGCGAGGACGTCGACGGCTCGCGGGGCGGCGAGGCAGAGGTGCTCGTCAACGAGACGGTCGGGCACTTGCTGCGCACCAAGGCGAGCAGCTCGGACGAGGGAGGCGTCGCCGTCGGGTTCTCGGTCATCGACTCGCCGCTGCTCGTCTGAGCGCACGAGCCTCTCTCTCTCTCTGTCTCTCTTTAGACGGCTCGGTGCAGTGGACAAGTGGAGCTGTGTTGCGCAGTTTCTCTAGCAGCGAGACGGTATGTACATCGAGCGAGGAACGACGAGGGCGAGGAGAGAGAGAGAGAGGCTAAGTGAGGGAGAGGGAAGCGGGATCTGAGAGGGCGGGGGAGGGGGAAGGGAAGCGCGCTCAGGCCGCAACCGGCTCGGGCGGGTCCTCCTTGTCGAGCTCCTCGGCGGTCGCCTCCTCGGCCGCCTCGACGACATCGGCGGGCACGTCGACGACGGCCGTCTCGGTCGCCTGGGCGGCGACGTCGCCCTCGGGCGTGACGATTGCGTCGGTCTCGACGTGGACGAACGAGCCGCCGCTCGAGGGCGAGCTCTCGTCGCCGTTGTCGCTCGTCGTCGCCTGGCTCCGCGGTGCCGACGGGGCCGCCGCCGAGGCGCCGCCGACCTCGATCTCCTCCTCGTCCTCGTTCTGCTGCTGGACGTTCTTGTCGTCGTCGTCGCCCTCGTCGGCGAGGTCGAGGATGGGCTGCTCGGAGCGGCGCGGGCCCGCCTGAGACGACGACTGGGCCGACGACTGGAGGTCGAGCGAGATGAGCTCCATGACGAGGTCGAACACGGCCGGCGGCTGCGTCTTCTGGTAGATCATGAGGAGCTCCTGCGGCGCCGGGTACACCTTGAGCGCCTTGTAGAACGAGATGGCCGACGCGACGTAGAACTCGGGGGCTGGTGCGCGCGCGAGCCTCGGGGTCAGCTCGAGCGAGGCGCGGAGGAGAGGGAGGGAGGGAGACGCACAGCGGGCGGCGAGCTGCTCGCCGAGGGCGACCTGCTCCATGAAGAACTGCTCCTTGCCCTCGGGCGACTCGGGGACTGTTGCGGTGCGGTAGGGCGAGTCAGTCGCTGCACCTGGACCGGGTGAAAGGACGAGAGGACTGACCCGGCTCGGCGTTGACGAGGAGGAGGGCGCGCCTGAGAGCCTGCTCGACCTGGGCCTTGCCCTGCTCCTGCTTGACCTCTGCGACCTTCTCGAGCTTCTTCTGCTGCTTGGCTGCGCGCGGTGGACGAGACGGCGGGCGATCCAGGGTGTCATCGGGGGGTGGAGAGGAGAGGGAACGAAAAGCGGGCGGCCGTCAGGGGGGCGGGACTCGGAGGAAGCGCAAGACGACGAGCGCACCGAGCTTGCGACGGAAGGCCGGGTCGTGCCTGCGGCGGTGGTCCCACACGGCGGCGTAGACGACGGTGGCCGCCGAGAGGACGCCGACGACGGCGCCGGCAATCTTGAGGCCCGTCGCGATGGACGAGGTGGACGTGGACGGGGCAGAGTTCATGGCTGTCGTGCTGCTGCTGGTGGTCTGGCTAGGGAGCGAGCGGGGACGGCAGGCGAGAGCCTGATGGAGTTCGCGCTTGCTCTCGTCGACCGGCGCAGAGCCCGCCACAGCTCCGCCCTCGCTCCACTAGGGCAGGGTGTGAGCTGCGCACCTCACTCAGGCAGAGACAGGCTCACTCCCTATCCAAGTCCCGCACCGCTGCGACGCGTTCTCGCTCCACCTCTCCTCGCTCTCCTCGCTCGAGCGCTTCGAGCCGACCTTCCTCGCCGGTCGCAGCTCGAGAAGCGTGCGTGCCTAGCTCTCCGCCTCGATGAGGTACTCGTACATGCTCTCCTGGACTCTCAGGCAGGCGAGGCTGCCGAGAGGCGAGCTGTCCTCGCTCGACTCGCTCGCACCCTTCTCGATGGACTCGATGTCGCGCTCTCGCGACTCAAGCGGGACGATCGACGTTGCGCGGGAGCTGAAGAGACGGTACGGCGGCGAGGGGACCGGGGGGACAGAAGAAGGGGACGCGGGGAGATTGCGAGGTAGCGAGGGGAGCGCCGGCGAGAAGGCCGTGGCGGGAGGTCGACAAGGAGGAGGTCTGCGGCGCGCCAAAGCTGAATCAGCTCCGCGCTCGGCGGAAGAGGGTGAGCAAGGGACGCACCTCTAGCAGATTATCTCCTCGGCGACCAGGACGATCGACGGGCCCTTCTCCTCGTGGACCTTGACGAAGGCCTTCCTCCAACACGTCCACACCATGTGCCGCCCGATCGTCGTACGCCAAGTCACGTCCTCGAGCTCCATGTTGCCCCCGAGATAGTCGAGCGCGATCTCCCTGGGCGGCTCTGAGCCCCAGAAGCGGCCGAGGGACCTCAGCAGGCGGCCGACCGTGATGCCGTTGGCGTCCTTGACCTTGGCGGGCGCCTCGCAGCCGACGCGGAGGTACATCCTGCGGCACGACGGGTTGGTCGCGTACTCGTCGATGGCCGAGTACTTGAACGCCGTGCGCTCGGGGACGCCGGTCATCCACGTCGCCTTTGTGACGGCGTCCTTGCCGTAGAAGAGGCAGTTGGTGGCTTGTAGCAGGGGATGGATCGTGACCTTCATGCCGGGGACGAGTTCTTGGGGCGGCTTGGCGCGGAAGAGGGCGTTGTCGAGCGAGGTGTCCTGCGGGCGAGGAGCAGGCGGATCAGCGAGAGCGGTCCCAGGAGCTGCGCTCCACTCCCCGGAGGTGGGGACGCACCTGGAGGAAGCCCTTGAACTTCTTGCACAGCTGCTCAGCCTTCTGCAGGCCCGCGTAGTCGAGCTCGTTGAGGATCTTGAGCCAGAGCTCGTCGGGGAGCGGAGGCGAGGTGGGAGCGGCGGCGGGCTCGGCGGGCGACTCGGCCGACGGTGTGGTGGCTGCAGTGGTGGTCGACATGGCCGCTGGGCGATGCAGCAGCGAGTCTGGCACGAGAGCGAGGACGAGAGAGGAGAACGAGGTGACGAGGCCGCGAGCCGAGAATGCGGGGGAAGGGGGAACGTGCGCACAGACCCCTCGCGACTTCAGCTCTCTCACGAGCTGCAGTGCCGAGCTGGCGGCTCTCTCCTTCTACCTCGAGCTCTCTGACTGCGCGAGGAAGCGGACGGAAAGCGTGCAGGTCGACGTCGGTTGCTCGTGCCCTCCTCGACTCGCTCGTACACCTCTCGGCGTACGCTCGCAGGCTCAAGCGGACCAGGACGTTGCGCAAAGCTGGAGAGACGGCACGACTGCGTGGGAGACAAGCGGGAGACAGGCGAGAGAGAGGCGCGAGCGCGAGGGTGGGAGAAAGGCGGGAAGGAGGTCTGTGGACGGCCGACGCTGGTTCAGCTCGCCGCTCCACAAGGGAGGACGTCGAGAAACGCACTTCTACGAGTCGTACCCGCCGGCGCGCAGCTTGACCGCCGTGCCCTCGTTCTCGACCTTGGCGTCGCGCCACGACGTCCAGCCGTTGTGGTCGCCGAGGCACATCGACATCGTCACCTCGTCCGGCCGGCAGCCGTACTCCGCCGCGATGCCGTACGCTCCCGACGACGGCTTGGAGCCCCAGAAGTGGCCGACGCGCTGCAGGACGCGGCGCACCTTGATGCCGTTGCGGTCCGTGACGGGGAACGTCTTGCCGACGCCGACGTCGACGTGCATGATGGTGCACGGCGGCATCGTCGCGTACTCGTCGACGGCCGGGTACTCGAACGCCGTGTGCTCCTCCTCGTCGTCGTCCCTGCCCATGCTCGCCCACGTGAGGGCGTCCTTGCCCGTGAAGACGCAGTAGGTGGCCTGGAGGAGCGGGTGGATCTCGAGCTTGCTGTTCGGGACGAGCTTCTTGGGCGGCTTGACGCGCTTGCGGAAGAGGCGGGTGTCGAACGACTCGTCCTGCGAGGGGGTGAGGAGGGGAGAGCGGGAGAAGGAGAGGAGGAGAAGCGCGAGTCAGCTAGGCGAGCTCAGAGCCGCGAGGGAGAGCGAGGACGCACCTCGATGAAGCGCTTGAGCTTCTTGCACAGACGCGACGCTTTATGCAGGCCCTCGTAGTCGAGGTGGTCGAGGATGAGGCACCAGATCTCGTCGGGCCAGGTCGCGGTCGAGGGAGGAGCGGCGGCGCCGGCGAGCGCGGCGGTGGGCGGCGGCGAGGCTGAGCCGGACGAGCTGGACATGGCGAGTGCGTGTGCGAGCTGCAAGTCGGGCTAGAGCGAGGTGCGAGTGAGGAGGAGGAGGAAAAGCCGTGACGAGGCCCCGACCCGAGCTGCGGGGGAGGGGGAAGGTGCGCTCAGGCCTCTCGCGAGTTGCTCTCTGCGCAGAGCAGCAGGGCAGCACTGGCATTCTCGGCGTACTACAGTGATGTCGAGAGCTGCGAGAGGCGGGAGAAGAACGCGCAGATCTAGTAAAGCTCGTGTTCTGCCTCGCACTCGCGAAGCTCGGGGCTCGTCCACCTTTCTGCAGCTGCGGCCTCTCTGCCTCTCTGCGGGCCTGTAGAGCCTCTGCGTGCGAAGCTTGAGCTGCGCTAGGTCGATGATCACGTTGCAGGGTGAGACCGCGACCTTCTCGAGGAGCCGGGCGCGCCAGCTCGAGACGTCCTCCTCCCCGTCCTACCGCCGCGCTCAGCCCGCCTGCGCGTGCAGCGCATACACGGCCCGCCGCACGACGTAGTACGTCTCGCCCGGCGCGCCCTCGATGACGAGCCGCCCCCTGCCGACCTTCCTCACGGCGCACCTCCCGCCGCTCACCTCCATCGCCTCGTCGAGCAGCGCGTCGCGCACGTACTTTGCGCCCTTGCGCACGTCGATCCCGGCGCGCGCGGCCGCCGACGAGAAGTCGAAGCCGAACGCCTCGGGCGGCGCGGGCCCGCAGACGAGGATGCCCTCGCCGGTGAACTCGGACGGGACGTGGAGGGCGGCGAGGCGCTCCTTGAGGAGGGCGAGGCGCAGGTCGCCGATGAAGAGCGACGGCTTGAGCGCAGGCAGGATGGACGTGTCGGCGTCGGCGTCGGCGGACGAGGGCTTCTTGTCCTCGTCGAGGTCCGCCGGCGACGTCTCGGCGGCGGCGATGAGAGCGGTGGGCGCCTCGTCCATGGTGGCGTCCTCGCCGGCTGGCTCTGGTGCAGTGAGCGCAGGGGCGGCAGTCGCATCGGCGAGCGTGACGCGCTCGAGCACGGGAAGGTCCGACTCGGGGTCGATGTGGATCACGCCCGAGACGTACGCCACCTCGTAGTCGTCGACCTGCGCAGGCCTGGAGCGTCAGAGCTTGTACACTAAGAGGGAGGATAGAGAGGTCGAGCGCACCCGAGAGAGACGCAGAGCTGCCATGATGCTGTCGCCGAGGCGGATCGAGAAGTTCTTGGTCTCCTCGCCGACCTTGATCTTCTCGCCGAGCGTAGGCGTAAAGATGTCCTCAGTCATCGACGTGACAGACCTGCATGCGCCGGCGAGGTCGGCGATCGAGTCGGGCGGCCCATCGACGATAACCTGTGTGCGCACGAGCCCCTGTCAGCACGGGAGGCGAGGAAGCGAGGCAGAGAGAAGACGCACGAGCTTGCGCGGGTTGATCTGCGGCAGGATCGTCTTGAGGGCGCGACCGTCGCTGAGGCCCTCCATGTCGACGACGAACAGGAGCGACTGGAGGTGGACCTCGACCCGGTCGACGACGTACTTGTGCGGCGGCTCGGGCTTCTCCTGCGCAAGCGGGCGAGATGATCGTCAGTGTCTCGATGACGACGAAGATGGTGGCAAGAGGAGAGCGCACCTCTGGCTCCGGCTCGGGCTCGTCCTCCCTCGGCCGCTTGCCGAGCACCTGCTGGTCCGCCCCGGGCGCGAGCGGGTCCTCCTCCTGTCCCCTGCGCAGCCACCCCTCGACATCGATCGCCTCGCCGTACGCGTCGACCCTCCTGCGGCGCTCGACGACGGGGAACATGCGGAACCGCTGCAGGCCCGAGCCGCCGCCGGCGCGCACGCCAAACGACCCGCGCACGTAGATGTCGAACGACTGGCCGCCCGCCGAGCCGGCGAGCGCCTCGGCGTCGAGGAACTCGTCCCACGCGCCGGCGCCGCCCGTGAAGCCGCCGATGCGCCGCCGCCGGAGCGCCGCCGGCTCGCCCTCGCCTCGCGCCGCCTCCTCGGCCGCGTCGGCCTCCTCGCCGTGCGCGCCGCCCTCGTCCTCGCCGTCCGAGTCCGAGTCCGAGTCGGACTCGCCGCCGGCGTCGGCGTGCAGCATGCGGCGTGAGCGCTCGAGGGCCGCCTGCTGCTTGGCGAGGAGGTCGGCCGCTTCTTGCTCGGCGGCGAGGTGCGCCTCGAGCTCGTCGCCCTCGAGGTAGACCTTGCGGCGCATCTGTGGGTCGGAGCGGGCGTACACAGCGGTCAGCTCAGGGGCGCTCTGAGGCAAAGAGGGCAAAGAGAGGCCGCAGCACGACGCACCTCGAGCTCGACGACCCTGTCCATCTGGACCTCCTTGCCGACCTTGCCCTGCCCGTACCTGCACCCCTCGTCCTGCTGCGGCTCCCACACCTCCTTGGCGAGCCACCGCGCGAGGCTGCCCGGCTCGCTCAGGCCCGTCAGGAGGACGAGGTTGGCGGGCGTGCGCGCAAAGTCGAGGAAGAGGGCGCGCGAGAAGCCGTACGACAGGGTCGAGGGGACGGTGAGGATGAGCTTGGGCACGGTCGGCGGGATGGCGGCGGCGATCTCGTCGAGCGAGGAGAAGATGCGCAGGTTGCTGCGGGCGCGAGCGGCGGGGTGGGGCAGGTTCAGCTCGCCGTGCTTCGGCAGGAAGGACGCCGTGCGAGCGAGGAGAGAGAGAAAGCCTCGGCGCACCTAAACTTGAGCTTCTCGGCCGCGTCGCCAGCGAGCTGCCCGCCCATCCACTCGGTCAAACTGCGCACGAACCCGACCGCGTCTTTGCCCGTGCGCGAGATGAGGCACAGCGGGAACTGGGCGCCGAGATTCGCAAAGCGCCAGTGCGTCTCGAGGAGGACGAGGAGCTCGAACAGGCGCGCCGAGGGGTCGGTCGGGAGGAGGATCGAGCCGCCCGAGTGGAGCGTCGACGTGATGAGGTCTGCGGGCGCGGCGGTCGGGCGAGTCAGCGCGGGCTCGCGGTGTCGAGGGTCGACAGAGGACGCACCGAGGAGCTTGCGCTCGCGGTCGATGCGCTTGATGTTGACGACCTTGCTGCGCTCGGCGCCGACGACGACGACGCCCATCCGGCGAAAGTTGTCGTCGACGTTGCCGGCGTGGAGGAGCGAGGTCGGGTCGAGGTGGTGCTCCTTGACGTGGTTGAACCTGGGTGCGTAGAGGAAAGACGAGGCGGACGAGGCAGGCGAGAGCGAGGACGAGAGCGAGGGGCGGAGGGTGTAGAGGGAGCCGCCGAGGGTGTGCCCGGAGCGGTGCGCGACGAGCGTGTAGCCCTTGAGCGGACCTGCGCGTCGAGCGTGCGTCAGTGTCGTGGAGGAGGGAGGGTCGAGGCGGCGACGACGCACCCGAGAGGTGGATGGGCTGGGTCCACCGCACGGCGTTGATGGCGAGGAAGGCGTCGCGGATCTCCTGCGTCGTGAGCTTCCAGGCCTGGTCCCACGGGTCGCTCGACGCTGTCGGCGCGACGTCGCCCTCCTCGCCCTTGACGATCGCCATGCCGTCCGTCTCCTCCACCTTGGCCGCGACGAGGTCCTCGCCGACGCCGACCTCGACGTCCTGGATGACCTTGGCCTTGCCCTTGCGCCGCTTCTTGTCGGCCGCGGCGTCCTTGACCTGCTGCTCCTTGAGCTGGTGCGCGAGCTTCTGCTCGACGCGCGCGTCGTTGCGCTCGGCGACGCTGCGCGCCTCGACCCACTCCTCGACGGCGTACCGGCCCATCTCGCGCGTCGGCAGGGTCGCGTAGACGGGACACCGGAGCCCGCATCTTGCGCGCAGGTAGGGCAGGAGGCCGAGGCTCGTCAGGAGGGGATGGGACAGGAGGACGAGGTTGAGCGAGGGGGCGAGGTCGCGGAGGGCGGCGAGGTAGGCTGCGACCTGCTCGGCGGTCGGGGTGGCGGACTCGTCGGGTGCATCTTGTGCGAGCGTCGTGTCGGACCCTTTGTCGTACGCGCCGCAGTCGAGGAGGACGTGGGCGCCGTCGACGGTGAGGAGGTAGGTCGGGGGAAGGGGCGAAGTCGACAGCGGGGTGATCGTGATGCTCATGGCGGCGGCGGTGAGCTCCGTGGATCTACTGGACGAGGTCTGGCGAGCTCGTTCGCTGACCGTGCCGACGGCCGACCGAGGTTGCTCGTCGAGCGGGTGGTCGAGGTCGGGTCGAGGAGGCGAGCGCGCTCGACACTGCAGCGACGGCGGGACGGGCCGGATGCGGTCCGAGGTGTTGACCGAGGCAGCTGAGCGTGCTCGGAGGCGCTTCAAGCTGCGGTGGGGGACGGGGCGAGGCGAATGACCTCGTCGGCCGGCGGTCGAGCGTCTCTCTCCCTCTCACTTCTCACTCGTTCGAGTGAGTGACTAGCTTCAGCCTCTACCTACCGCCTATTGAGTGCATCTGACGGGTCACAAAAATCGCAGGGGCCGACACCAGACGCCAATTCGTCCGGTCACACACCTCGCCTCGTCCCTCCGCCTCCCACCACACCACCTCTCTCCCTCAAAACCGCAACAATGGGCCTCAGCATTTCCAAGCTCCGTTGAGTCGCTCTTTCTGGTTCCAACGAGCCAATCGCCAAAGCGCCACGGTCTCTCGTTGTCGAGATATCAATGTCGCCGTCTCGACGAGGGGCGCCTACTCCCCTCGCGCGAGGACGGCTCGAGGGACATGCGCGCTGACCTAGCACTGTCCCACACATCCTCCTCTGTCCTGCCCGCACCACCGCCCATGTCTCCACCGCCTGTGACGGCCGCAATCGCCTCTCGACGCGCCCCTCCACGCGACACGTCCCCCCTCGCCTCGCTTCCCACTCGCGATCACGACCTCGCGCGCACCTGAACCCACTCGCATGGCGTCCCTGCTACTTCCAACACCGCCCTCGTCGAATCCGCACGGTCCTGGCGCGCAGTGTCGGGCCTCTTCGGCAAGAAGGAGATGCGCATCCTCATGGTCGGACTTGACGCCGCCGGAAAGACGACCATCCTCTACAAGCTCAAGCTCGGCGAGATCGTCACCACCATCCCGACCATCGGTGCGTCCTTGCCCCCTCGCTCGACTCGTTCTCGCGGTGTGGGCGGGCGCGAGGCGCGAGCAGGCGGACGGCCGGGGAGGTAGCGGCTCGGTCGCGCTGTCGGCTCGTGACCTCGCCGGTCGGACGCAGGACGCTCTACAGTGCCCTCGAGGAGTGTGCACGAGAAGCGCGGGAAGCCATCGCTGTCCGCACGACCAGTTCACTGATCCCTGCCCCACCTCGCCTGCTCCTTCTCGCGCTCGCAGGCTTCAACGTCGAGACGGTCGAGTACAAGAACATCTCGTTCACGGTGTGGGACGTCGGTGGACAGGACAAGATCCGTCCCCTCTGGAGGCATTGTGCGTCGCTCGCTCCCCGATCTCTCCCTCGTCCGAGGGGGACCGCCCGCTGACGCAGCTCTCCCCGACGATGTGGCGCACGACCCGCAGACTTCCAGAACACGCAGGGCATCATCTTCGTCGTCGACTCGAACGACCGCGACCGTGTGTCCGAGGCGCGCGAGGAGCTGCAGCGCATGCTCAACGAGGACGAGCTCCGCGACGCGCTCCTCCTCGTCTTTGCCAACAAGCAGGACCTGCCCAACGCCATGAACGCGGCCGAGATCACCGACAAGCTCGGCCTCCACTCGCTCAGGCAGAGGCAGTGGTACATCCAGTCGACGTGCGCCACGAGCGGTGACGGCCTGTACGAGGGTCTTGAGTGGGTGCGTCGCCCGCCTTCCTACTCCCCTCGAGCCCTCCCTGCCTCTCGAGATCTTCAGCTGACATCTCTCTCGCCTCTCCCTGCAGCTCTCGACCAACCTCAAGCGCCGGGCATAAGCGGCTCGTGCGGTCGGACCTCGTCTCGCTCTCTCGCCACGCCTCGCTCTCCCCCCTCTCTCGCCCTCCCGCCCGCCTTTGCACCGCGCCGCCCGCATGCCCCGCGCCCGTCGCAAGCTGTTGTCCTCATCTGTGTCCCCCTCCCTTTCGCACATCAGCCCGCGCTTGCGCCCCTCTCTCTCCCTCCCTCAAACCTCCCTCGCTCCTCGTCCGCTTTCCTCCCTCCCTCCCGAGTTACAGTGCCCGTTCCTCCTTCTCCTTTCACACTGCCATGATGCCTTGGAAACCTCGTCTTTGTTTGCCCCCACTCGTCGGTGCGTCGCGAGAGCGAGAGGGAGAGAGCGAGCCGTGACCAAGAGCGGCGCGAACGTTTTCCTGCCCAAGTCGCACCCTCTTTCCTCGCCTCCCCTCGAGCTCTTTTTTGCTCGCCGCGCGCGCGCGTCTACAAGAGGGCGCCGCCGGCCGCCGGCCCTCTCTTGCTCTCCAGAAACTGGCGAGAGCTTATACCAAGCCGAACGGTCCGTTGCCCACACACCCGCCGGCATGGAAGCTCTCCGAGATGGAACCCGCACCTTATAATGCTCGCGGCCCCGATACCACCCACAGCCGTCGAGTTTCGCTTGCGTCGCGACATCGTCCTCCTCTTGCAACGAAGCCCTC
Organism: Rhodotorula babjevae; assembly: GCA_920104245.2. Taxonomy (NCBI): domain Eukaryota; kingdom Fungi; phylum Basidiomycota; class Microbotryomycetes; order Sporidiobolales; family Sporidiobolaceae; genus Rhodotorula; species Rhodotorula babjevae. The sequence continues at coordinate 204,197 of CAKKSZ020000009.1, read as the reverse complement.
TCTCTCTCACCTTGTCCCGTGCCCCTATCTGCTCTAGAGACGACAGCCAGCATGCCGCCCTTCCGTCCGACCCACGACCAACCCGTCACGCTCGCCCAGCTGCGCCTCCTCGAGCCAGAGCTCCTCGTCGGCGGTGAGCTCCCCTCGCCTCCCCCTCTTCGCTCCCCCGCCCCACCGAGCGCACCAAGCTGACCCATGCCTCGCACGCACGCGCAGAGATCAGCCGCCTCGAGAACAGCATAGCGCACCTCGAGCGGAGCAACGGCGAGCTGGCGGCGTTCGCGCGGGGCGACGAGAGCGAGGAGCTCGACGACGACACGCGGCGCGAGTTTGAGGACTCGGTCAAGGAGAACGAGGAGACCATGTGCGTCCCCTCTGCCCTGCACAAGTCGAGCGAGAGAGGCGAGCTGACCCGCTCTCGCACCCGCCCCAGTGCTCGACAGCAGGAGCGCATCGCCATGATCCGCGTCGCCCTCGAGGAGCAGATCGGCGTCGACGCGCGCAACACTCATTACGCCGTCGACGGTGCGGCGGGAGCGGGAGCGCAGGCGAGCGCGGCGGCGGCGGCGAGCAGGACGCCGGCACCAGGAGCGCGCGAGGAGGAGCAGGACGAGGTCATGGGCGTCGCGGCTGCGTCTACGACCGCCGCAGCAGCAGCATCGTCACGGACAGAAGGCGTCAACGGCGTGCAGGGCGGCGCGGGCGATGCAGAGGGCGGCGACGACGGAATGTACCTTTGAGCTCCCCTCTCTCGCCCTCTCTCTCGCTCGTCCCGCTCGAGCGTGCTGCAGCTCCGTCTCAGCTTCTGCTACACCCGCTCTGCACCCTTGCTGCATACCCACGCCTCGCCGCCAAAGATGCCCATCGTCTGCCGCGCGGACGGGCGCGCGAGCCCCTCGAGCCCGAGCCGGCGCCGCACGAACCCGAGCTCCTGGTCCGCCTCGCGCCGCAGCGCCTCGACCTGCTGCTGCTGCTCGAGCGCCTCGCCCCGCTCGCCCTGTGCGCACCCTGCGCCGCCGGTCCCGCGCCGCCGCTCGTCGCCGTCCCGCTGCTCGCGCTCGAGCGCCCCCTCGAGCAGGCGCGCCCGCCCCTCGAGCTCCCTCTCGAGCCGCCGGTCGAACGCGCACTCCCAGCCCCACTCGTGCTCGAGCACGCTCGCGACGCCGGCGATGTCGCGCAGCTCGCCCGTCCACTCGAGGATGTGGCGCTCGGACTCCTTCTCGGCGGTTGAGGACGCCTTGGCGCTGCGAGGCACGGTGGGGGACGCTTCCGCACGGTACGTGTCCTCCACAGCGAGGGCGAGCGGGAGGGCGTGCGCGGCGATGCGCTGCGACCAGAGGTGGAGGAGGAGGCGGGCGTGCTGGTCCTTCTTGAGCTCGCTCTCGCTCGTCGCGGCGGCGGTGGAGGTGGCGGCGGGCGGATGCGCCGGCGCATGCAGGACGGGCAGCTTGACGGCGCGCATATTATTGAGCTCGTTCATGGCGAGCGCGGGCGGGATGGCAGCGTGCAGGTTGAGGGTGACGAACCGTGCGCGGACGATGCGCTCGGTTGCGTCGATGATGGCGGGGAGCGGGCGCGGCATGTACAGGCTGAAGAGCGTGTCGACGACCTCGAGCTGGCCGTCGGGGCGGAGGACGCGGCGGCACTCCTCGATGAGCGGGTCCCAGGCGTGCTCTGCGAAGAGGGTCCGAGCGGGAGAAGGTCAGTCGACGGTCGGCGCAAGGGAGACGCAGCGTCAAGCGCGCGCACCTGGGATCGCCGAGTTGACGCAGCCGACTCGCACAAAGTCGAACTCGCCGTCGAAGAAGGGCAGACCGGCGAGGAGGTTGCCCTGGACGAATGTGACCCGGCTCCTCACCGCCTCGGGCAGCATCGCGAGCGGGACGAGGCTCGGTGCGAGGTCGAGCCCGACAAAGCGCGTGTGCTCCCAGCCGGGCTGCTGCGCCGTCGAGACAATCCAGTGCGCGTGGACGCCGCAGGCGATGTCGAGGACGCGGAGGGCTTGGGGTCGAGGAGAGCGACGGTCGGGCCGTGCGCGTCGTGCCACTCGGCCTGCATCATGGCGTCCCTGCATCATGCACGTCGTTAGGTCGTGCTCGTCGTCGCCGGAAGCAGAGGAGAGCGGGCGCACCAGTCCTCGGCGGCGCTCTCGTACCCGAGCCACTGCGGCGCCTCGGTCCTCCCGAGCGGATGCGCCACGCTCCAACCGAGCGCGCCTTTCATCCTCGCCGAGTCGAACCAGTCGTGTGCGCGAGCGAGACGCTGCCGCTCGTCAGCCAGGTCGAGCGAGCCGGCGGGAGCTTGGAGGAACGCGGCGAGGAACGGGTCGAACTGCGAGGCGCGGCGCGGCGCAGTGCGTGCGGCAGGCGGTCCAGGTAGTGCCATCACGGCGTCGAGCAGGTGTCAAGCGGAAGCCAGAGGCGAGGAGCGGGGAGGGAGCGAGCACCGACCAGCGAGACGGACAAGAGGCCGAGAAGGCGGCGAACGACGGACCGGAAAGCGTCGCCGGCGCACCGTGCCCTCGCCGAGGTCGTGCGTGGCTCAATCGGCGATCGAGACGACGCAGAGGAAGCAAGCTCGAGAGCACGCGAGCGGAGAGCGAGAGGCGGATTCTGCAGGAAGCGGTCCGAGCGGCGCGCGACGAGCTCCCTCCCCTTCCTCTTCTCTGGCACGACGATCCAGTGAGCGAGATAGGCACAGCAGCATGACAACGCACCAACGCCGACCCGCACCCCGAGAGAAAGAAAGCGCCCACCACGCAAAACCCGCGCGCGCTCCTCTAGCGCGCACGCACCTCCTCCTCCTCGTCCCGCCCAGCACCGCTCACGATCCCCTCCTCGCTGCGCCCCCGCGCTCAGACGACCGCCGTCCTGCCGACGTGCGCCGTCCTGCCCCGCTCGGGCGCCTCGCGCCGCTCACTACCACCGCCCGCCGCCCGCGCAGGCGGGCCCACCGTGCCCGCCGCAGCGAGGTGCCGCTGGATCGTCGCCGCGAGGGCCGCGCTCGCCGCCGACGAGGCGGCGCTCGCGCTCGCGCTGTGGTGCGCGCTCGGCGTGCCGCTCGGAGCCGAGACGGGCGTTTTGCGCGAGGCGGACGCCGACGCCGACGAGTGCGCTGCGGCGCCTGCGCCCGCGCCGGTAGCCGACGCCGAGGCGGACGACGACGAGGCAGCAGCAGCGGCAGCGCGCGCGGTGGGCGAGCGCGGGAGGGGCTTGATCTCGCGGTCGGTGCGGAGCGGGAGGACGCGCGGAGCCGGTGCCGGTGCGGGTGCGGGTGCAGGTGCGCGCGACGACGGTGCCGGCGGCGAGGCGAGCTTGGACGCGCCGAGCGCAGACGCGACGGCCGTCACCATGCGGTCGCCCGCGGCGCCCGCTCCAGCTCCTGCCGCGGGAGCAGCGCCCGCGCCGCCCTCCTCCTCCTCCTCCGACTCGGCCTCGTCCTCCTCGTCGACATTGTCGTCGTCAAAGAGGGCGCCCTTGCCGCCCGCTGCGCCGCCGTCGCCGGACCCGCCGGCGCCCGCCGACGCCGGGTCGAGCGCGACGGCGTTCTCGTCCCAGTCGATCTCGCCCTCGGTGCGGGGCTGCGTGCGGTGGTCGAGGGGGCGTCCAGGCGGGGCCGGCACGGGAGTGGGAAAGAGGAGAGAGAGGGAAGGAGGAGAGAGGGTAGGAGAGAGAAGGAAGGAGAAGAGAGCTCGTCAGTGCGATCCTCGAGCGGCAGGAGAACAAGAACCAGAGAGCGCCGACTCACCCGCATGCGCATCCACTGCATCCTCGGCCCGCTCCTCGCGCGCTCCGACACCTTGAACCCGTAGATCCGCGGGACGTACACCTTTGCGAGGCTCGTGAGGGGCGTCGTCGGCTCGCGCGCGGCCGGGTCGGCCGTGGCAGGGGCGGGCGCGGGGAGCGAGGTCGGCGGCGGGTACGTCTGGAAGAGGAGGTGCGGGAAGGTGGTGCCGAAGAAGGCGCCTGCGGGTGCGGTGCGGCGCGAGAGGGAGAGAGGGAGGGGGAGGGGGAGGCCGAGTCAGCGAGAGGCTCGAGGCCAAAGAGGCGCGAGCCCGAGACGAGGGCTCGGCGCGCGCGAAGAGGAGAGGACGAAGGACGCACCGTCGACGCCCTGGAAGCGCGAGCTCGGCGGCACGTACATGTCGAGGCAGCTCGGGCAGAAGAGCTTGACCGTGTCGACGCCGGGCAGGTCGCTCCTGCCGCACGGCACGAGCTTGGCCTGGGTGCAGTACACGCGCGGGCACGTGCCAAAGTGGGCGGCGTCGAATTTGGCGTACTGTGTGGAGAGTGGAAGGGCGTGAGCGCGGTGAGGAACAGAGAGAGAGGGAGGGAGGGAGGGAGAGGCGGACGCACCATCTGCTGCTGGCCCTGGCGGGTGAGGATGTAGCGCTGGTGGATGAGGCCGTACAGGAGCTCTGCGCTCGACTCGACGATCGACACGTCGGGCACCCGGTGGATCTCGTCGTCCTCTGTTTCGAAAGGTGCGTGCGCGAGGGCTGCGAGTCAGTGACAGCGTGGGTCGTGGGGCGGATGCTGCGCCGAAAGAGGAGGCGGCGCACCAGGCTCGACGTCGAGGACCATCTCCATGGCCTCCTTGTAGAAGGGGACGAGGCTCGCGAGGCCCGTCAGGTTGAAGTCGTCCTCGATAAAGTCCTGCGGGGAGGAGAGAGCGAGGTCAGGTCCGAGTTGGCTCGCTCGAGGAGGGGCGTCTGGGCGAGCGAGTGGGACGCACCTCTGCGACCTCGCAGAAGTACTCGTGGCCGGGCAGGGAGCAGAACCTGGAGAGGGGACGAGTCAGCACGTGCAGGAGGAGGGGAGGGGGAGGGGGAGGAGGAGGAGAGGAGGGGGCGCACCAGTTGATCCAGGTGAGGGTGTCGGTCTCGGTGCTTGGCGACGACGACGACTCTGCAGGGCAGCTCGCCGTCAGCCGTGATGCTCGGCGTGGACGAGACGAGGCGGGTGCGGGCGGTGGGCTCGCTCCCGGTGCCGGCCCTCGACAGATGGAGGAGCGAGTGTGACAGGTGCAAGGGGGTGCTCACCGTAGAGTTCCTGCTGGTCGTCGTCCTCCTCGAGGTGGTCGTCGTCGTTGAGCATGGGGTCGTCCGGGTTGGCGGCTCGGGCGGGCGACGAGGGTGCGGCGGTGGCTGCGGGCGCGTCGGTGGCGGTGGCGGGGTGTGCCATGGCTGTACTCGCAGCTGCTGAGTGGGTCCAAGTGCGAGTCTCGGGTGTAGTGGGCGAGAGCGAGGCTGCGTCTCGTCGTCGTCGCTGCGCCCTCTCACCTCCGCCAAGCTCCTCCTCTCTCTACACCCTCTGCTCGACAGCTGCTGCGAGGAGAAGCACGCCATGGCTGCTCCAGTCGCACCCGTCGACCCGGGCACGGCGATACAGTGGGCAAAGCACCCAGAGTACACCTCTCGCCTCGTCGACCAACTCGCCCTCGTCCCGGCCACCAACAACAGCCACCACCTCGTGTGGACTTCGATCGTGCGCAAGTCGGCAGACTTCAAGAACCGCCGACAACACGTCCTCGAACAGGTCACGGCCGCCCTCTTCTCGTCCCAGGGGGACCCCGTCCGCGCCAAGAAGCAGTCCGAGTCGGTCCTCCGCAGGGTCCAGGCGTGCGTCCATGCCTCGTCCATCCTCTCTATCCTCTCCTCTGGCTCTTGAGCGCGCTCCGAGAGAAGCGCCCTCGGCCGCCTCCCTCCTCACCCCCACCTCCCCCTCGTCTCTCCTCGTCGTTGACATCTCTCCTTCGCCTCGCAGCATCGCCAAGGACTACTCGAACGCCATCCTCACCCTCAAGGCCGACCCTTACGCCGAGTCGACCAACCTCGGTCCGTCCCCTGCTCGCCGTAATCTCGCTCGCTCCTCGTCGTTGACCTCGGACCCGTCCTGCGCCCGCAGCCCAGATCCGCCACCAGCAGCCGCACTTTGACACGGTCCATGCCATCCTCCGCGGCCACCCCGACTTTCACCAGTGGGAGGAGGGCCAGGCCGTCCTCCCCGCCGACGACGACCCGATGCAGGGTGCGCTCGATCCGCCTCTTCTCCTCGCCCTCTCGTCCTGACCTCGTCGTCTCGCCCGCGCGCAGACGTTCAGCACGCCGCAGCTGCCGCAGCACTTCCTCCTCCTCCTCCCGCCGCACCCGCCCACCCCGCCGCCACGCCCCGCGCCGCCGCCCTCCAGCGCCTCGCGCCGCTCCTCCCTCCACCGACGCCCGCGCCCGCGCCCGCGCACGCCGCGCACGCCCACTCGCCCCACGCGCCCGTCGCCGGTCCCGCCTACCCGAACCCGCACCTCGCGCACCTGTACGCCGCGCAGCCCGGCCAGGCTCAGCCGCAGCAGCGCCAGGCCGAGCACGGCGGCGGCGAGGGCGAGCCGAGTCCGCGCGCGCAGGCGGCGCAGGCGGCGCTCAAGCGCGCGAGGAGGGCTTCGAGCCCGGAGGGGGAGACGGTGGAGCAGAGGAGGGAGCGTGCGGCCAGGGACGCGCTCTTCCGGTTCGGGATCACGCCGCCTGGCGCTCGGGCCCCGCTCGTGCCGGCGCCCGCCGCCGCACCCGCACCTGCACTGCCGCCTGCGCCTGTCGCACCCGCGCCTGCGCCCGCGCCCGCCGTCGCCGCGCCGCCACCGCCGCCCGCGCCGCTCGACGACGACCAGTCCCTCTCGCGCTGCCCCAAGTGCGACCTCGCGTTCGTCTCTGCCGACCCGACCGCCGTCGAGGTGCACCTGCGCGCGTGCCTCGACGCGGGCGGCGCGACCGTGTGCGAGTGCCCCGTGTGCGGTGCGGGGTTGGACGGCCTGAGCGAGGCCGAGCAGGTGAGGCATGTCGGGGCGTGCTGCGAGGGGGCGACGAGCGGGCATGGGGGCGGCGCGAGGGAGCATGTCGGTGAGTTGGCTGAGACGGCTTTTTCTCTCTCTCGCTGAGGAGGACGTGGTGCTGACGATGGAGAGGCGCCCGCAGTGTTCGTCAGCGACGACAAGACGACGCCGAGGGACGACAAGACGCTCGAGCCGCTCGAGGTGCGCCTCGTCCTCCCTCCCCTCTCCTCTCATCCCTGTGCACCGAGCCCTGACCCTTCTCCATGCACCCTCCTCGCCCCCGCACGCACCCCTCTCCTCGCCGCCGCCAGTGCATCATGTGCCTCGACGACTTTGCGCCCGGCGAGCGCCTCGCGCGCCTCTCGTGTTACTGCGTCTTCCACGAGCCGTGCATCGTCGAGTTCTGGGAGCAGCCGGGCAAGTTCTGCCCGACCCACCGCGAGCGCGACGGGCCGACCGAGGTCGTCATGCGTGGGACGTGAAGGTGCGCTCTCTCTCTCTGTCCTCGCTCTCGCGCTCGTCCTTGCTCGTCGTGTAGGAGCTGACGTACTCGTACTCGTTGCGCAGCTCGACCTTCTCTCCCTCTTTCAGCCGTCGACGCCGGCCTTCTCCTTTGTCTGTGCCGCTCACTTGCCGTGCCACTTTGTCGTTTGTAGCATTCCCGCTTGATCCCTGCCATCTCTGCCTAGCCCGCACTCGAGAGAGTGGTGCGACATTGAGCGGATCGCTGTCGTCGTCGCTCGCGAGAGCGGGCGCCCAAGTCGCGGCGGACGCCCCCACCTTCGCCTCGCTTCCCTCCTCGCCCCTCGTCTGCCCTCGACCAGCGCCAGCGACCTCGCGCACCCACCTCTGCGGCTCGATGCCGCCCGCCACCGACCACCCTCCGCCAAGCGCGTCGTCCTCGCCCCCTCGCTCGCGCCACGAGTTCGTCTCGAGCGATTGCTCGGTGCGGGTCCGGGGCCGCATCGTGCAGCACGGCCCGCCAGGCCAGATTGACGGCCTCCAGCTCGAGCTCGACGCAACAGACGGCCTGTCGATCGTGCGTCCCCCTCTCCCCCTCGAGCGAGCGCGAGCGCCGAGCGAGCGACGGAGCACGTCGCCGCCTCGCTCCTCCCCCACCCGAGTCAATCTCGCGCCGGCTCACAGCGACGGCAAGGGCGAGCACTGACGCCTCGACGACGCCTGCAGCGCTATCCGCAACTCGTCAGCGTCCGCATCCGGCCCGAGGAGCAAACGCTGTGGAGCATCAGCTCGGGCGAGCGCCTCTTGACCCTCGCCACGCCCCTCCTCCCGCCGTCTGACGACGACCATGCCGACTCGGACAAGCACCCCTCTTCGTCTGCGATAGACGACGACGACGACGATGACGACGAGGGCGAGGGCGCGCACAAGGCGCACAAGCCGACGGTCGTCACGCTCCACGAGGGCTTCCTCCCGGCGTCCGAGGCCGACCACCTCGAGTCGTCGCCCCTGTACTCGTCGACCTTCCAGGTCCTCATCGACGGCCCGACCTTCCCCCCGCCGCACTTTGACCCGGCCTCGCTCGCGCCGCCGACGCCCGCCGTCCGCCCTCACGATGGCGGCCTCTCGGGCGGCATGCTCAACTCGCCGACGATCCAGCGCGCCCTCCTGTCGCCGCTCCTGTCGCCGCAGCGCCGCGCCGCGTCCCAGGGCAGCGACGCGTCGGTCCCGCCGCTCTCGATCGGCCTGAGCCGCACCTCGCGCGCGTCCTTCTCGGCGCCCTCGGACCGCCCGGCCGCACCGACCAACCCTTCCAGCGCCGCCTCGCGCGGCCTCGCCGCCCTCATCGTCCCTCCCTCGTCCTCCATCTCGGCCTCGACCTCGACCTCGGGCGCCACCGCCACCGCCACCGCCGCCCCGACCCTCGGCGGCACCCTCACGGGCGCCCTCTCGTCCGCCGCCAAGCGCACCGCCGAGGAGCTCGTCGCGCTCCGCCGCGCGCACGACGCCTACGTGCGGCGCGCCAAGGCCGAGCTCGAGATCCTCGAGGCGCGCATCGACAACTTTGACGGGCACGTCGCCGGCAAGGAGGAAGGGATCGTGCGCGGGTTCCGCACGCGCGACGAGCGCAACAAGGTGGCGAGCCGCACGGTCGACGCGGGCGGGAGCGTGAGCCGCAGCAGGGAGCGCGCGAGGGGGAGGACGCCCGTTGCGGACGTGGTCGAGGGCGGCGGTGAGGCGGCAAGGCGCTTGAGCGCGAGCGGGAGCCGCGAGCGGCCCCTGAGCCGCGGTCGCGGCAGCGTCGAGCGCCCGTCCGCACCTCCCGCGCACGGCGCCGGCGCAGCGTCGTCGTCGTCGTCGTCGTCGGTCCCGCGCGCGACCAACAAGGACGAGGACGTGTCGAGCCTGATCCGGGCGCAGGACGAGCGCGAGGAGGACCAGCGCGGCAGGTCGCGCTCGAGGGCCAGGCGCGACGAGGCGGGCCCGCCGCCGTCGGCGCACGCGCAGTATGCGGGAGCGGCGGGCTCGGCGTCGCAGCGCAGCCGCAGTCGCACCAAGGCGCTCGCCGAGGCCAACGCCAAGGTGCTCGAGGGCGCGTCGGCATCCGGCTCGGCCTCGGCGTCGGGCACGTCGGCGCGGCAGGGCGACAGCACGAGTCGCGAGCGCGGCGGCGGCGGCGAGGCGGGCGAGCCTGGGTCCGGCTCGGCGTCGGCGGCGGGGCCGGGCGAGTCGAGGGGCCGCGGACGCGGGCCTCGCAAGGGCGAGAACATCCCGGCGACGCTCGAGGAGGAGGACGAGGAGGACGAGCAGGGCGGCGCCGCCGACCGTCGAGGGCGCGACCGCACCCGCGACCGCGACCGCGACGGCAACACGACGACGCCGCGCGGCGACCCTCGCGGCTCAAACGGCCTCCTGTCGCCCTTGTCTGCGGGCGCCGGGCAGCCAACGTCGCGCGGCAGCAACGGCGCCCGCGTCGGGAGCGGCAGCTCGACGGGCACGACGCTGACGTTCAACCTGGCGGGCCACCCGCTCGTCGCAATCCCCGAGAGCGAAGAGCTCTCGGTCACGCCGAGCGACAAGGGCGACGGGCCCGAGCAGCCGGCGGCGAGGAGCGAGAGGCTCGGTGAGCGGGCGCAGAGGGAGCGGCAGAAGAGCGCCGAGCAGGACGAGGGTGCGTCGGCGCCGTTCTCCTCTCCTCTTGCTCTCACCCTCGAGCACAGCACTGACCCTGCGTACATTCTCCTACAGAGGACGACCAGCCCTTCGAGATGGACGAGGACGTCGACGTCGACGCGTTCGACCTCGGCTCGCCCCAGCCGCGCACGGTCCCTCTCGAGAGCCCGAGCCTCGAGGTCGGCAACGGCCCGGCGCACACCCAGCAGCAGCAGTCGGTCGTCTCGTCCAGCTTCCGCCCCGGCTCGTTCCAGCGCGCATCGGCCCTCTCGGCGTCGTACAACGCCCTCCTCGCGACCCACTCGCCCAAGATGCGCGCCTCGCCCCACTCGCCAGCCGTCGGCCTCCCCGTCTCGCCCTCGGTCAGTGCCACCCGCGCCTACGGCTCGCCGGCGAGCCGTGCCTCCCCTGCTCCTAGCGCCGCCGCCGGCGAGCACGCCTCGACGCTCCCGCCCTTCTCGCCGCCCGAGGCGCACCGCCGAACGGTCACCTCGGCGCGCGAGGACGCCCAGGCCGCCCTCGCCTCGTCGACGCTTGAGCACTCGCGCTCGGCGCGCAGCGGCGGGCCCGACCCGCGCGACGTGCGGCGCGGCGAGCAAAAGATCCGCGACGTGCTCGCCATGGACGTGCCGAGCCACCGGCCGCTGCAGTCGACACGCCGGCGCGCAAGCGTCGACACGCCCAACGCGGCGACTTACCAGGCCGACGACGACGGGACCGACAGCGCCGAGACGAGCGAGGAGGACGACGTCGTCGCCGACCTCGGAGGAGGCTCGAGCGCCGCCGGGCTCGCCATGAGCGGGCTCACGTCGCCCAACAGCGGCGGGCCTCGCGGCGCACAGCAACAGCAGCAGCAGCAGCACCAGGTCGGCTCGCTCCCGATCGCGCTCGGCCGCCCATCATCCGTCAACGCCGCCCTCTCGTCGTGGCGCCCCGACCCCGAGCGCGACTGGGCCCAGGCGCGTGAGCGCAAGACGTCGCTCGCCCAGGGTCGCGAGCAGCCGCTCGTCCCGCCCCTCAAGGGCGCCTCCTCGTCCTCGTCTGCGGCGGCGTCGGCGGGCGCGCGCACGATCCCGACGGCAGGAGGCGGCGCGGCCGTCCTGCCCGTCGAGCCGCCGAGCGCGCCGCTCGAGATCGAGAGCCCGGCGACGCCCCGTCCGACGAGCGCCGGCGGGACGGGCATCAGCGGCATGCCCGGGACGGGCGCCTCGTCCGGCCAGCACGGCCAGACGCAGGGCGCGAGCGTCGCCATGTCGTCGAGCCTCGCGCAGAGCTTGCGCAACGCGCCTGCGTCGTTTGGGCGGCGCGCCGAGGCCGAGGGCCGCAACGGCGCGCGGGAGCAGCCGCAGCCGCAGGAGCAGGGGCACGTCGACCGCGGCGCGCTCAGCAGCGGGACAGCGGCGGCCGAGGGCGTCACGGTCGCCGACGAGGAGGGCGCGGAGGACGACGACGATGAGGACGACGACGATGACGATGGGGCGTTCGTGCCGCCGCACCTGGTCGCCGAGCGGCGCGAGCGCAAGGACGAGCGGTGGCTGTCGAGGAGCATCGGCGGGTCAAAACGGTGAGCCCTCGAAGGCTCTCTTCTTCTCTTAGGTAGTACCCTCGCATCTCGCATGTCTCTCTCGAGTCTGCGAGCGCCTCTGAGTCCCCGAGAGAGTGTCGACGGCGAGGGACCCGGTCGCAGCGAGGAGGACGAGGACGAGAGCACGCTCATCTTTGGCGCTCTCTCGCTCGAGGGCGGGACTGTTCGAGAAGCTGTGGGTGCGTCCCTGTGCTCTCGATGGCGAGAACCCGTGAGGTGCGGGAGGGAGCAGAGGTCAGGCGACTCGGCGAGGCGAAGGACGAGGAAGCGGGCCTTGGCTGCCTCCCCCTCACTGCTCTGTCCAGCTTGCACCTCTGCTAGCACCTCTAGAGCACTACCCACTCCTGTTCCCCACCGCGCACGGCCTCGCACCACACCCGCCACACCTCGACCACCTCTCCCCACCTGCACCGCCTTCCCATCTCCGACTCGATCTCTCGCCCTCGCACGACCGCTAGCCGCCATGGTACGTCTGTCAGCCTAGTCCGAGCACCCTCAGGCAAGTGCTCACCGGAGCGCTCACCCGCAGGACTTCCTCACGCGCGACCTCACCGCCCAGCCTCGCCCCGCCGCCGCCCAGCCTTCGACTTCCACCCACCCAGCCCCGACCTCGCCCATCAACAGCACATCCGCCGCCTCGCCCACTAGCCCAACCGGCACGAGCCCGCACGCCGACCGCCGCACAAGCGACGCCGCCTCGCTCACGCCCTCGTCGGCGACCGGCTCGACCCTCGAGCACAACGCCGTCGTCGAGCAGACGGCCGCCCGCTTCGCCACCCTGCGCACCGCCGACCCTGCGCCCGCACCCTCGAGCGGCGTCCCGGGCGAGCCCAGCGTCGAGCCGCCGAGCGTCGCCAAGGGCGACTGGCTCGCGTACGGCCGCGTCAAGGCGCAGGTCGTGCTCTGGCCTGAGGGCACGGTCGGCGTCAAGGGCGGCAAGAAGCTGAGGGAGCGCGAGGGCGACGAGGAGTGGGTCGTCGAGGGTACGCTCTGGGTCACCAAGGTGCGTGCGCAAGCTCTCGACGTCGGCCGTGCTCGCTCGAGGCGTACTCAGCTGACCAGTACTCGTTGTTTTGGGTCCACAGCTCGGCGAGATCGTCCTCGTCATCAATCAGGACAAGCCGCCCGTGCACGTCGACCGCAGCAGGGCGCGCATGGCGTCGCTCGGCCGCCGCCTCAGCATCGGCTCGTTCGGCCGCACCACGTCGCGCGACTCGGGCGGCGGCACCGACACGACCGCTCCGACCGATGACGACCCGCACGCCGTCGAGAGCGGCACCAAGGGCGGCTTCTCGGGCTTCGTCAAGAAGGTCGTCTCGGCCGTCACGCCGGGCAAGTCGTCCTCGTCGTCGGCGCACGGCGAGGCCGGCAGCGGCGACGGCGCGTCGCTCACGCGCACGCGCACGGGCGAGCGTACGCCGCGCACGACGACGGCGGGCGGCGCTGCTGCGGCGACGACGACGCCGCCGCGCAGGCAGAGCGGCGACGAGGCGGCGGCGGCGGCGGGGCGTGGCGGGCTGACGTTCGAGGAGCCGGAGAAGGCGCCGTCGCCTTTCCCGACGTACAAGGTGCGCCTTGATCGCCCACTTCGTCCTCGTCCCGCTCGCTGTCGGGCGGCGATGCTGACTGGAGGCGCCTCGTCATGTCGCGCAGGGTCACCCGGTCACGGCGCTCTACATCGGCTCGCCCTCGCTCATCCACTCGCTCCGCTTCTACCCGCACCGCAAGGTGCAGCGCTCGTCGTTCGGCTCGGGCTCCAAGGACGCGCCCGTCTCGTCGGCGCCCGGCCCGGCCGCGCCCAAGGACGAGCACGGCAAGCACCCCGAGTCGGACAGCGCCCTCCTCGTGTCGGCGCCCATCGTCGAGCTCGACGTCGTCGACAAGGACAAGGGGCTCGAGGTCGTCGGGCAGGAGGGCGCGATGAGGGAGGTCACGGTCGGGTTCGTCTTCAAGGACGTCCTCCTCATGAAGTGCGTCTCGCTCTCGCTCTCTCTCCTTCCTACACCTCATTAAGCCGAGACTGACTCTCCCCTCGCACTCACCGCAGCGAGGCCGACTCGTTCCGCCGCCGCGTCGAGGCGCTCCTCCGCCCGCCCGCCGCCGCCGCCGACTCGAGCCCACAGCAGTCGAGCGGCTTTGGCTCGGCCCTCATGCGCACCATCTCGGGCAAGAACGCCGCCGTGACGACTACGTCAACATCTGCGGCGCCGGCGACGACCGGCGAGACCGAGCAGGCGCCGCCTCTCGTCGGCGGCGGCGCAGCGCAGCCGGGCGATGTCGAGGGCGAGACGGGCGCGCCGGTGCGCCCCGAGGGGCAGACGCGGCGCAGGAGCAGCCTCTTTGGCGGGCTCCAGAAGCAGGACGTGTGGGTGTGAGCGGGCGAGGGGGAGCGGGAGCGGGAGCGGGAGCGGGAGGAACGAGGAGGAGGAGGTTCTGCGCTTTGACCCCGTCCTGTACACCTAGCTCTCGCTTTACCTTCTGTAGCTCTCTCTCTCGCCTGCAGTACCCTCTCTCTGTGCACGACGTCCCTCTCGAGCTGCTCACCGAGAGCGAGAGCGATAGCTTTGTACAGGGTTGCAGTACGAGGTCCGTGCGGCCCGCCCGCTCACCACGGCAGCTCCTCGCCGGCATAGTTGAGGAACATCCCTCCGTCCTTCTCGCCGAGCCCGCTAATGACGTCCAGCAACTTGCCCGTCGCCGTCGAGGCGTCGTGGACGCCGGGCTTCTTGCCCGCGTCCTCCTCGCGCGTCCACGGCTTGGACAGGTTGGTCCCGACGACGGTGCCCGGGTGCAGCGCGAGCGCTATCGACGGCGTCGAGCGCATCGAGAGCTCGCGCTGGAGCGTGACAATCGTCTGGTTGGCGGCGGCCTTGGACGCGCGGTAGCCGACCCAGCCTGTCGACGGCGCGCGGCGCACGAGTCAGCGCTCGCGCTCGTGGCTCGGCGACTCGCACCTCGAGGGCGCAAGATAGGGGGGAAGGAGGACGCACCCCCCTTTTTGTTGTCGCCCATCGAGCCGACCTTGGCCGTCAAGCTCGCGAGGACGCTCAGGCCCGGGTGCACGGCGCCGTTGGCCGGGTCCTTGTCGGCGCTGTCGGCCTGCGACTTGCGCATGTCGTTCTTTTGCGGGAGGAGCGGGTAAAAGTGCTTGAACGTCAGGAGGTGGCCGAACGTGTTGAGCTGGAACGTCTCGAGGAGCTGGTCCATGTCGACCTGGCGGATCGACTTGTCGGCGTGGAGCTGCGGGTCGCCGCTCGAGGGTCAGCTCGTCGCCTTTGTGCAGAGCGAGAGATTGTGCGACGCACGACGCCGCTCGCGTTGATGAGCAACCGGAGGCTCTTTGCGCCAAACTGCTTCTCGACATCGCTCGCGGCCTGGGCGACCGAGTCCTCGCGCTTGACGTCGAGCTCGAGGACGGTCAACCTCGAGGGGTCAAAGCCGTCGCCGGCGCCGTCGAGGATGGCCTTCTTGGCGGCGGCTGGGTCGCGCGAGGTACCGACGACCGAAAGCGAGGTGCGCTTGAGGAGGTGACGGGCAAAGTGCGAGCCGAGCGAGCCGCCGGCGCCTTGGATCACTGCGACTGAGGCGACCATGTCTTGCTAGAGTGCGTACTGGTGCGGGTGTGCGGCGAGCGAGAAGCAGGTGGATGGAGGAGGAGAGCGAGAGGGAAGGAAGAGCGCGAGCGTGTGGGGCGGCTGCAGCTTGCGGCGCATCACTGGCTCGCTGTCGATCGAACTCGAGCTTGCGGGCAGCGCAGAGCTCGGAAGCCGTCGCTCGTTGACCCGCTCGAACTTGGGCATCGACCTCGGCCTCGACGTGTCTCATCAGCCAGCTCGAGGGGAGGTCGCATTTGGCTGTCCCTGGACGCGACGAGGCGAACCGGTTCGCTCTATACCTCGTCCTCGCCTCCTGCTCGAGCTGCGACTCGCTCACTCGGACCGCCAAGAGCTCAGCACCAACCAGCATGCCGCGGCAAGACACGATCTTTGACGTGAACGACTCGACGACGGGCAACCTCGCCTTCCAAGGTGCGCTCCCTGTCTCTCGCAACCCGCTGGAGACTAGAGTACGACAGCTGACAAGAAGCAAGCAGACTTTCGCACCGGGTCCATCCAGCCTGACGTCCCGCTCGGCCGCATCTCGCCCAACGGCGCCTCGTCGTCGTCGCCCTCCCCACATGCGCGCGCAGGCCACGACCTGTACAGCGCAGAGCAGCGCTTGGGCAGCTCGATCGACGGCGCGACAAAGAGCGGCGGCGTCCTCAACCTCGATTTTTGTGCGTCGTCGCGCTGTCCCGCTCTCGCTCTCCTGCTGACCCCGCACCCGACGCAGACTCGAGCTGGTTCGACGTCAACACGGCCAAGGTCCTCGAGCGGTGCTACAAGACGCTGCTGCCCAAGGAGGACTATGTCGGCGAGGTGCTCGAGGGCGCGCCGGACCTCTACGGTGAGCCTCATTGTCGTCCTCAGCGGCCCGCTCGCCGGCTGACCCTCTCCCGCGAAACAGGCCCGTTCTGGGTTCCGACGACGCTCGTCTTCTCGCTGTTCCTCACCTCGTCGCTGTACACGTCGATCGCGGCCTACCTCGACGGCGCCGAGTACACCTACGACTTTACCCGCCTCAGCGCTGCCACCTCGGTCGTGTGCGTCTCCCTCTGCCTCTTGCCTCGCGCCCCCACCTGCTGACAGCTCCACCTTCCTGCAGCTACACGTACTACCTCGGCGTGCCGCTCCTCGTGTGGGCCGCCATCAAGTACTGGGCCGGCGCGTCGGACCGCTCCCCCGTCGAGATCGTCAGCCTGTACGGCTACTCGGCGACCGTCTGGATCCTCGTCGCCGTGCGCCCTTCCTCTCTCTCTCTCTCCGTCGACGACACGGTCCACTCACTCACGCTCGAGACACGCACGCAGTGGTTCTCGCTCATCCCGGTCAGCTTCGTCTCTGGCGCGTTCGCCCTCGTCGGCACCCTCCTCTCGCTCTTCTTCCTCGTGCGCAACCTGTACCCGATCCTCGCGACGGCGCCCAACGTCTCGGCGCGCATCCTCATCGTCGTCGTCGCCGCGCTCCACCTCGTGTACGCCGTCGCCGTCTGGTGGGGGTTCGTGCGCGGCGGGAGGGGCGCCCTCGTCGACCGCGACCTCAAGGACGTGGCGGGCGAGATCGGGAGCGGGCTCGGGCAGATTGGGTCGGACGTCGGCGAGGAGGTGCTGAGGAGGTGGCGGGCGTAGCGCTGTCGACGTCTTGCGGCCTCTCTCTCTTTGGGCAACCTCGCCGTCTCGCTCTCTCGGCGTGCGCGACGAGCTCGAGAGACGCTGTAGTTGCTCCACCATCTACTGCTAGTCTAGATGACGCGCTTCTGCTGCAGCTCGGCGATGCGGCGGTCCGAGTAGCCGAGCTCGCGCAGGACCTCGACCGAGTGCTGCTTGAGGACCGGCGGCGGGCGCGTAAACTGCGAGGGGCGCGAGCTCGTCAGCTTCTCGGAAGCCTCGAGACTGAGCTTGACAGAGTGCGCACCTCCATGCGGTGGCCGTTGTACTGAACGGCGGGCGCGACGAGCTTGATCTTGCCCGCCCTCGGGTGCTCGACCTCGCGCACCATCTCCCTCGCGACCGTCTGCGGGTGCTCGAACGTGCCCTTGATGTCGTTGACGGGCGCAAATGGGAACCCGCCGCCCTTGAAGCGCTCGAGCCAGTGCGAGGTCGGGTGCGCGCTCAGGGCGTCCTCGATCAGGGGCACGAGCGTCGAGCGGTTGGCGACGCGCTGGCTGTTGGTGCTGAACGAGGGCGATGTCGCCAACTCGTCGCGGGCGAGGAGCGTCGAGAGCTTCTTGAACTGGCCGTCTGCGAGAAGGTCGAGCTTGGTCAGGGTCGGGGCTCGAGCGCGAGAGCGACACGGCGACGATCAGGACGCACCGTTGCCAGCGCCGATCATGACAAAGCCGTCCTTGGTCGGGAAGACCTGATACGGCACGATGCTGTTGGAGAGCGAGCGTCAGGCCGTGCGCATCGAGAGGCTCGAGGAGAACGAGGAGGGGGGACGGACCTCGGGTGCGCCGTCCCCTGCCTCGTCGCCTCTTGCCCTGCGATCAGGTAGTTGCTCGCAATGTTGGCGAGCGACGCAATCTGCGACTCGAACAGGTTGACGTCGATGTGCATGCCCTCGCCCGTCTGGGCGCGCGAGAGCAGGCCCGCGAGGATGGCCGACTTGGCGTACAGGCCCGTCGTCAGGTCTGCGGGCAGCTCGAGGTAGGCGTCAGCACCTGTGACAGCAAGATCAAGAGACAGAGAGGATGGCGCACCCGTGATGGCGACGCCGACCTTGACCGGCGGCCCGTCCGCCTCGCCCGTGATGTGCATCAGGCCCGCTTCCGCCTCGCTGCGCGCACGACACCTCGTCAGCCTCGAGAGCCGATGCGCGCAGAGGAGAAGCTGCGACGCACATGTTGACGTCGTAGCCCGGGTTGCGCGAATAAGGGCCCGACTGGCCGTAACCTGCGCGGCGGACGACGAGGGGGTCAGTGCGCGTCCTGGGGAAGCAGGAGCGAGACGGCGCCGGACGCACCCGAGACGGACGCGTAGACGAGCTTCGAGTTGAGCTCGCGGCACGCCTCGTAGCCGAAGCCCATCTCGGCGAGCTTGCCTGCGCGAGGGAGAGGGTCGAGGTCAGTGAGCGGTCGGGACGAGAGGAGGTTGGCGCCGCGCACCCGGCACGTAGTTCTCGACCTGCGGGATCCACGGAATCGTCAGCAAGTGCTCGAGGCGGGGCGAGCAGGAGGAGGAGGCCCACCAAGACGTCGGCGCGCTTGACGAGCTCTCGCAGAATCTCCTTGCCCTCCTCCTTCTTAAAGTCGAGCCCGACGCTCCTCTTGCCCCGGTTCACCTGTCGTAGCTCGTCGTCAGCTCGACCTGCAGATGGGTCTAGGCGGGAAAGAGAGGGCGCACCTGGAGGAAGTAGGCCGACTCGGGCGGGAGCGAGTTCCAGTCCTCGACGCGCAGGGCAGGCTCGCCGTCGAGCGAGGGCGACGGTGGCGGGGTCGGCGGCATCTCGATGAGCGGTGCGCTTGGCGGGATCCCTGCGAGTCGAGGAGGGAGCAGCATCAGCGGGGATGGCGCGAGGACAGGGGGGAGCCTGGCGAGGGACGCACACGAGCGAGTGTCGTCTCCCTTTTCTGGGTGCTCGACCTTGATGACCTCGGCGCCCAGGTCAGCGAGCATCATCTGCGGTGTACGAGAGCGCAAGGTCAGCTTGTGGTGCTCGGTGGAGGAGCTCCCCTCCTCCGAGGTCGGGTGGGGGAGGAGGAGGAGGGGGAGATGAGGAAAGAGGGCGACAGGCTGACGGTTGCATAGGGCCCTGCGAGGACTCGAGTGAGGTCGAGCACGCGTACGCCCTTGAGCGGCGGGGGCATGGCGGTCGAGGGACCGCGACCTGGAGATGAGGACGAGGCCGCCGGCCGTGGGGAGGCGGTGGAGAAGGCGCGGCGGGTGCAGCGTGCTGCGAGGGCGCTGTGTCGTGCGAGCATGGTGGGCGAGTGGCCTGCAGCTGTGCAGCAGTGCAGGGAGAAGAGCGAGGCGAGGAGGACGACGAGGGCCCCGCCTCGAACTTCCCGCGGGAACCGAGAAGCCGGCTACGCTCAGACCCCGGCTCGCTCGTCTCGCACGGCGCCGACGCCTGCATCGTCCTCACTGCGCAGTCGACGAGCTCGGGAACTAGGTCGACCGGAGCACTAGCTGCCGCGCGAGGTTCGCCTCGCCTTCCGTTTGCACTACTTCTCTTCGCGTGCTCTCGACGGCGACAGGGCGAAGTGCCTGCCCAGCTGAGCGCGACGACCCGCAGCGTCAATCCCGTGAGAAGGAGCAGGCGCTGCAGGAAGCAAGGGCGTAGCCCGGGCCTGGACGAAGGCGTAGCGCCCGATTCGTCGTCCCCCTCGAAAGGTTGCTCGATGCTGCAGCGTCAGGCCCGGCAGCTCGCGCGCTTGAGCAGGAGCTCTGTGCGGCATGCTGAAGCACTGCGGCGCCGTCCCGACGCTCGGCGGCGACGAGAGCCAGCGAGACGGGTCGCCTCGACATCGTCGAGAGGTGAAAGTGCGTCTGCGAGCCGAGCAGGCAGTCGGCCGCGAGCTGAATAGGTGGCACCGTGATCATGCACGGCGTGCTCGTCGAGGCGAGCCAGGTTCGCCCCCTGCACAGCGAGTATGTCGAGCAGGCGAGCCGAACGAGGAGAGCGCACGGAGGGCGACAGGCGGCGAGGGCAAGTGCGGCGCTGCGCTGCGCCGGAAGGCAGGGCGCCTTGGACTGCTCTGCAGTGGAGCTAGAGACCGAGCGTGCGGCGTGAAGCAGCTGAGCGGGCGAGGAGGAGGATGAGAGCGAGACGACGAGGAGGCGCGCGCGGCGGAGACGAGCTCGCGCTCTCGGCGGGCCTCGCCTCGCTTGTTCCCTCGTCTCGCACCCGGTCAACCCTCTCGTAAACAATGGTCAGTCTGCGTCTGCCTTGCACCACCACAGCGCACAGCACCGCCAGCCGCACCCCACCATACCCGCACCCGCCGCCGCCCTCGTGCGCCTCCCCTCCGCAAACTTGTCGACCACCTCGTCTCGGCGCACACGTCGCCCGGCTCCGGCTACCCGCATGGCAGAGCAGCCTGCACGCTCTACTTCGCCGGCCGCGCCAGGAGCCGTAGCAGCGCGCGGGAGCGGGCGAGCTGGGGACGAGCGCGCAGTTGGCGAGCTCAAGGCGGTGCACAGTCTGGCGGCCCCGAGGCCCGGCGCGAGGACCTGCTGGAGAGCACGACGCGCGCAGAAGAGTGCGCAGAGCCCAGGGCAGAAGGCGACTCGGTCGCTCGAGCGAGTCGTCGACGTCGTCGCGCCCGTGCTCGACCTCGCGACCTCCGCCAGACGCCCCGACTACCTCGCCCTGCGGCTCCAGCACCATACCCGACGCGCTCAGAGCACTGTACTGACCCTGCCTTCACGCACCCGTAGGGCAAGTACGCGCAGTCGCACCTCATCAAGGACCGCAAGGCGGTCGGCATCTCGAAGGGCTCGTACCTGCGTGTTCACTACAAGAACACTCGGTGCGTCCGCGCCCACCTCTCCTTCGTGACGAGCGAGCGACAGAGGAGCTGACGCCAAGCCCCAACTCGCAGCGAGACCGCCGCCGCCGTCTCGGGCCTGACGCTCGCCAAGGCGATCAAGCTCCTCGAGGAGGTGCAGACCCACACGGCGTGCATCCCCTTCCGCCGCCACAACGGTGCCGTCGGCCGCACTGCCCAGGCCAAGGTCCACGGCGTCGTCCAGGGTCGCTGGCCCGTCAAGTCGGCCAAGTTCCTCCTCGCCCTGATCAAGAACGCCCAGGCCAACGCCGAGGCCAACGGCCTCGACAAGGACGAGCTCATGGTCAAGAACATCTCGGTTCAGCAGGCCCCGAAGATGCGGTGCGTCTCAGGCTCTTTGCCCCCTCGTCCCCGGGAGCTCGCACTGACCCCCTCCTGCCTATTCCTCCTTCTCCTTCCTCATCCTATTCCTCCTACTCGCTCCTCCTCCTCGACAGCCGCCGCACCTACCGCGCGCACGGTCGCATCAACCCGTACCAGTCGTCGCCGACCCACCTCGAGATCATCCTCGCCCCGATGTACGCCGAGGTCCCCAAGGCCGACGAGGAGCAGGACGTCGCCGCGCCGCAGGAGACCATCGAGGCCTAAACCCCCTCCCTGCCCTCTCCTTCTAGCACCCCCCAGCCAGCCGTCATCCCGTTGTTGTAGCGTTCCACCCGGCGAGCTCTGTCGCCCCTCGAAAGGGGGTCGGCGGGCTCATACCATGCCGGGCTGCAGTGCGAGGTGGTGGACCCACCCCTGCCGTGTCCCGCGACCCTCGTCTCCCTCGTGGGACGTGTGGTTGGGCGGGACTGTCCGGAAAGCTCTCGTTGTCCCTGCGCGCTCGTCGTCGTCGTCGTCGTCCGCGGGCGGCGACCGTCCGGCTGCGTCCTCCTCTTCGTCTCTCGTCCGCCCGCCTCGACTTGACGACCTTGTGCTCGCCGCCGTCGTCGTCGCCGTCGAAGGCTCGCGCCGAGCGCTACGAGTCGGGGGCCGCTTCGACCGCCGCGCGCTCCCGCTCGGACCCGTTTTTGCTCGCCTCGGCTCTGGCTGTTCCTGGCCTCCCTCGCTCTCGCGCCGACTTGCTCGACGCTCTCTTCTCTCGCTCGACGGCGTAGCGAGGCGTCCTGCGCGACGTCTCGACTCGCTCGAGCTTCGCGCACGGGCCCCGAGCGACCTTCTCAAGCTGAGCGCTCTCTTCCTGCGCTCGCTGCTCTCTCTTTCCAGCCCTCTCGAGCTCGCCAGAACCTTTCCAGGCTCCAGTCGAGCGACTGGGCGTGCTCAAGAGGTCCAGGTGGGGGGGAGAGTCGAGGGAGCGCCGCTCGCGACTCGTCGAATCAGCCTCGCGCGAGAGCTCAGGCCGAGACAGGTTGTACATTGCCGTCGCGCATGCTACATGAAGTCTTCCTCGCCGTCAAACTTTTGCGCACGAGAGCGTCAGTAGAGTCTAGGAGGAGAGCACGAGCCGAAGAGAGAAGAAGAAGACGCACCTCGCCCTCCTTCCGACTCGCCTCCCACCGGTCCTCCTCCCACGCCTCGCTCCCCTCTCCAGTATGCAGCCGCTCGTAGCTCTTGGCCTCGACGTCGGCCTTGCGCGCGCGCGCGACGGCGAGCTCGGCGTTGCGCAGCTCGGTCGCGGCGAGGCGCTTGGCGCGCTGCCGCGCCGAGTCGCGCTGGGTCCGCTCGGCTTCGTGGTCGACGGCGAGCTCGCGCTTGGTTTTGCTGTGATGGGAGCGGGGCGAGGTAGGAGCGGGCGAGGGAGAGGCAGAGAAAGAGGGCGCCAGGCGTCAGGAGGGGGGCGCGGGTGACGAGGTCGTGGCGAGGGAGAGAGCGAGACGCACTTGAGGCGGTTGACGATGGCGTTGTCGCGCTCTTCGATGCGGAAGCGGCGCACCTTGCGCGGGTCGTGGAACGTGACCGAGCCCGTCGCAAAGTCGCCGCGCTTGAGGATGTTGGTCGCGAGGCAGTAGATGATGGTGACGGCGACCTTGTTGCCCTGCGGGTCGGGTGCAAGGGGAAGAAGATGAGGCGGTACGACAGGGATGGAGAACAGTCAGCGAGCTGGACTTCGAGAGAAAGGAGTGGGCGCGCGCACCTGGATCGACCCCGCTTTGCACAAGGCGCCGGCGTCGAGGAGGAGCTTCTCCGGGATCTTGTCCCACTCCATGCCCTCAGGCATGCGCAGGTAGATGTGCGGCGAGCTGAGCTGCGAGTCGAGCGAGCGCAGACGGCGAGTCAGCGACCGTGCGCAGACGAGCGAGAGGGAGAGAGAGGTCGAGGCGCACCTTGTCGACGTGGACCCAGACGTCCTGCTCGGGGATAAAGTGCTTCAGGAGCTCCTCGTCTGTGTCGGTGGGACGTCAGCCGACCACACAGCGAGAGCCAGAGGCAGGTACGCACTCTCGAACTGCGGGCGGGGAGGAAAGAGGTCAACTCGTCGCCTCGTTGCGCCGCGCGAGCTGGGCATGTGCGCACCTTGTCCTTGCCGGCATAGATGACGACGGGCTTGTCGTCGCCGAGCGCGTTGGACGAGAAGAAGAGGACCATGTTGGCCTCGAGAGGAAGCGGGGCGAGGCGGCGACCGCAGCTCAGCTGAGCGGATCTTGGCGCGAGCGAGTAGGGCTCACAAGGCGTGCAGAACCAGCTGCACGAGCGTCAAGCTGCCCTGGCGGTGACGGGCGTGGACGGGGACGGCTAACAACCTGGTCGAGCTCCTCGACTCGCTCCTCACCACTCGCTCGATGCAGACATAGGCTGCTGCCGACTCGAGACGCGCCCAGAACCCTGTGCATGTCGCTCCCGCCTCCGTTTGCGCCATCCGAGGCCAGCGACGCGTCCACCGCGTCCTCATCTCGCCCGTTCGCTCCCCACCTCGATTCCGACCTGGACGACCCCTCGTTCGACCTGGACCACGTTCACACGTCCACACCGCGCAAGGCCGGCCACCGCACGCCCCGCCAGCTCGACTCGCGCGGCGACTGCGACGACGACGACCCGCTTCACGCGAGCGACACCGAATCACTCGACCTCGACCTCGCCCAGGGCGACAGCGGCCGCCGCCTGCACCCCATCGATCGACCGACATCCTCGACGACCCCGCCCTTGACGCGCCGCAGCCTCCTCCAGCTGTCGCAGCCTCGCAACGGCGCCGCCCCCTTCCCCAGCTCGTCCGCCCGCCTCGCCCTCTCGTTCCGCCGCGGCAACGGCGACCTGTACGCCCCGAGCCCGAGCACGGGCAGCAGTACCCTCGTCGACCGCGAGGACGACGTGACGCGCAAGCCGGGCGCGTTCTCGTCCACCGCTCGAGACGGCGACGACGACGTGACGGTGCGGCGCGCGCGAGACGAGCTCTCGATGGGGCGGCAGGGTGCGCTCCTCGTCGACGAGGCGTACGACGACGACGACCAGGAGACGGAGCAGCCCGGGCGCGCGGCGAGCGACGAGGGCGAGTCGAGCTCGCCTCGACCACGGCGGAGCAGGGTGGGCGACCTCGCCTCCTACGTCGACGCGCGCATGTCGTCCTCCACGCCTCGCCGCTCGCCCAAGCGGGTCCGTCAGGCGCCGGCGACGCCCGCGGCACCCGGCGCCTACCCGGGCTCGGCGCGCAAGCCCTCATCGTTCCGCCCCGCCGCCTCGTTCCCCTCCTCCTTCTCCTCGATCCCGCACCGTTCCAGCTCGGCCCTCTTTCCTCCACCCACACCAACCTCGACCGGCACGCCCGCGAGCCAGATCCACGACGCCTTCTCCCGCCTCATCACCGGGCCCGACGGCGCCCTCGCCCACTCGGCAGAGCGCCGCGCCGCCCTCGCCGCCACGAGCCCGCCGCCGCCGCCTCTGCGCGCCGACGAGCCACCGACGCCGCACCCGGCGGGCCACTACGCGTTCGTGCCCTCGACGAGCCTGCCCGTTGAGCGCTCGTTGCGCAGGCGAGAGGCCGGCGAGAGCGCCGAGGTCGACACGCCGTCGAGGCCGACAAAGCTCGAGCGCGCGCTGCGGCACCTCGGCGAGGCGCAGCGCGAGGCGATCGGCGCTGAGCGTGTGCGGGAAGAGGCTGAGGGGCAGCACGGGACGGGCTACGGCGAGCGAGAGCGGGATGTCGTCGAGCGGGAGGAGCACGAGGCGAGGGTCGAGCGGGACGAGTACGCCGACGCCGCAGCGGCGGGACGGAGCGCCATCGACTTTGCCATGGCGCGCTCGTTCCGGTACGAGGAGGAGCGCCTCGACGAGCCACCCTCGGCCGAGTCGCCCTCGGACGACGCCGACGCGCGTGCGTCCCAGTCTCGCCGCCGGGCTGCGCCGCTGCGCGCGAGCCACAGCGTGCGCTTCGCCTCGCCGCCGCCACGGCGGCGCAGCCCGTCGACCTCGCCCGCGCAGTCGCCGGCCCTGCCGCCGCCCCGGCAGCGCGAGCGCTCCACGACCCCGCCGCTGCCCCCTCCCTCGCCGACCCTCCCGCCGCTCCCTCCCCCTCTCGAGCCCGACTCGCCCGAGCCGCTGCGGCACTCGAGGCGCCCCGACCTCATGCGGCGCTCGCACTCGTCGGCAAGCCCGCCGCTCGAGGGCGCCGCGCCCCTCCTCAGCGCCGCCCCTCTTACTCGTCCTCGCTCGGCGCCGTCTCCCTCTTCCTCACAGCGACGAGCGCTCGCGCCCAGCCTCGACCTCGCCCTCGACCTCGACCTCGACTCGTCGCCAGCGTCCGCTCGGCCGCTCTCGCCGCCGCCGGCGCGCGAGCGCTGGACCCGCCCAGCGTCCTCGACGCCCCCTCGCGGCGCGCGCGTCGAGCCGCCGTCACCTCGGCACACGCCCCCTCGGCGCGGCGGGACGTCGCTCATTGGGCTCGGCGGCGGTGAGAGCGCGAGCGGAGCGACCGCGCAGGACGAGGGCGAGGGCGAGGGGGACCGCTCGGCCGAGGACACGGTACAGGCGCTCGTGGGGCAGCTCGCGGCGGCCGTGCAGGCGCTGACGGCCAGTCGGGCCGCGGGCGTGGCGGCGCCGGCGGCGGCCGCGGATGCGGCGGCCGTGGAGGAGGAGGGGCTCGAGCGCGAGAGGGAGGGGGAGCTGCGCGGCGCGGTTGAGCGGCGGAGGAGGGAGAGCGAGGCGAGGTGGGCGGCGAGGGAGCGCGAGATGCGCGAGCTCGAGGCACGTGGAGGGCAGGAGGCGGTGCGTCAGCTTTCCCTCGCTCGGTCCGCCTCTCTTGCTCGAGAGCCGTCACTGACCCTCGCGGCATTTTGCGCACAGACTCGCCGCGCCGGCATGCTCGAGCAGCTCGTCGAGACGTACGAGCTCGAGCACGACCTCGGGTCCAAGGTCGAGGAGCTCAAGCGCAGCATCGAGGGGATTGGGCAGGTCGTCGGCGACCAGGTGCGTCCCTCCTCCCTGTCCCTCTCTCTCCCTTCTCCTACGTGCTCTGACGCTCGCCATCACTGTGCACACAGGTCGCTCAAGCTGTCGGGTCGTCCCTCGCAGCCGACACGCGCCGCCGCTCGCAGTGGCTCGTCCTCGCGCTCGTCGCGCAGCTCGTCCTGTTTATCTTCCTCCTGCGGTGCGGCTCTCTTCCTCCGCCTGCCTTCTCTCCCTCTCCCGCTCGAGAGGCTGACATGGCACCATTGGGACGAGAACTGCAGGCTCGCCAACTCGCACGCCCTCGCCTTGTTCCAGACGGTCTACCACGACCCGTTCGCCCCGCCCGCCCTCTTCCACCTCCCGCCCTCTTCGTCCCTCTCGCCCTTCTCCCTCGGCCTCGGCGGCGCATCCGCTCTCGACGGCGAGCCGTTCCTCTCGCTCGAGACGCGCACGACCTTCTCGCCGTACCCGCTCGCGCCCCCTGCGGCCGGGCTCGGCCCGCTCGCGAGCGTCGTCGGCGCGCTCAAGGTCATCGCGCAGCGGTGGGTGCCTCGAGGCGCGGGCGCGGCGTCGGGCGCGCGAGCGGGCGGAGGAGCAGTCGTGCGCGTCGTGAGGGTGCCGTCCTAGGTCCGCTGCGGGCTCTTTCTCGTCGAAACCGGGGCCGTGTTGTCTTTTTCGTAGACGTTCCTGGTGCATCGTGTTGCTGGACTATCTCTCTCTGGTGCGGCGAGGGACGAGAGCGGGAGCGGACGAGCTTCGGGCAGGAGGGAGGGAGAGGCGAGGCCCGAGCGGCTTTCGAGGCGAGGCGGCGCGCTCTCAGGGCTCACGGCTCGAGGCGCACCCCGCGGTGTCTGTCAGGCTCAAGATAGAGCTCGTCGTTGCAAGCGCACCCGCCTGCCTCCGTCGCGCCGCCTCGCACCGCCCGCTCGGCCCCCCCCCCCCCGCTCCGCTCAGCCCATGAGCCTCACGACGACCGCCTCCTCGCCGACGTTGGCCCGGTTACCGTCGCGGTAGTTGAGGAACTTGAGCGTGTCGACGACGTGCTCGGGCGGGAAGCCCATGTCGGAGAAGCTGCGGGAGGGGGAGGGGAGGGAGGAGAGGAGGGAGGAGGGACGGGGAAAGAGCGAGGGACGAGAGGGCGAGTCAGCAGCGCGCTCTCGTTGGCCAAAGGAGAGAACAGTGACGAGGGACAGCGAGACGCACGCCTGCACGTCCCTGTAGTCGAGCCCCGCCAGCCTCGCGAGCGTCTTGGGCCCGTCCGAGCGCTCCTCCTCCCTCGCCTTCTCATGTCCCGGCGCCTTGCCCGCGCCCGCGCCCACGCCCTCGTCGTCGCTCGCGCGCCGCGACGCCGGCGCCGAGGACCCTGTGGCGGTCCGCCGACGGGCGGCACTGCTCGGTCGGGAGGCGGGCGCGGGCGTGTGCGTCGTGGACGAGGGCGACGGACGCGGGGTGGCGTACGACTGCTCGAGGGCGAGGGCGAGGGACAGGTCAGGCCAGGTTAGGTCAGGCCGAGTCAGCGTGCGCAGATGAAGAGCGAGAGCGAGAACGAGGACGAGGACGAGAGGCGCGCACGGACCTCGGTCCAGAACTTTGCCGTCGCCTCGAAGCTGCGGCGGTCCGTGAGGTAGTGCTTTGCCTGTGTGCGCACGAGCGAGAGCGACTCAATGCGGCGTCACAGGGAGGGGCGCCCTGAGCTGCACAGGTGGAGCGAGAGCGGGCGACGCACGACCTCGGCGTCTTGCGGGTCGGTCGGCTCGGGGGACGACAGGAGCGCCTGGAGCGAGACGAGGCACGTGCGGAGGGTGTAGACGCTGCGTGCGTGCGGCGCGATCGGGGCGGTGGTCAGCCGTCTGAGCGGGTGGCTCGGGCTGACGGACGAGGAAGGGAGCTCGAGGGAGGAGGAACGGCGAGGAGGGCGCACGGCGACCACGACTTGTTGAGGATGTCGAGGCAGATGTAGCCCGAGGCGGACGAGATGTCTGCGG
This sequence comes from Rhodotorula babjevae, assembly GCA_920104245.2. Classification (NCBI taxonomy): domain Eukaryota; kingdom Fungi; phylum Basidiomycota; class Microbotryomycetes; order Sporidiobolales; family Sporidiobolaceae; genus Rhodotorula; species Rhodotorula babjevae. Next base: position 176,243 of record CAKKSZ020000009.1, on the reverse strand, counting down.
TGCGCGCGCAGCGGGGGAAGGGTGAGCTTGCGCTGGCTGCGGGAGGACGGGCGAGGAGAAGTCGGCGCACTCGGGTGGTAGACCTGCGAGCGCACACGACGAGGGTCAGCCTCGGGAGTGCGGTCGTGCCGAGTCGAGGAGAGGAGCGCACCTTTGTGACAAACTTGATCTTGAGGGGCTCGAACGGGTAGCGGTCGGGCGCCGTGATGTCGACCTCGAACCGGCCGCCCTCGTAGGCGGTCCCTGCGAGGGCGCAGGCAGCGCCGCGGTCAGAGTGGCGGCTCGACGGGGTCGCGAGAGCGAGGGAGAGGGTCGAGCGGACCTGCGGGCCCGTTGAACGAGCCGACAAAGTGGTCGATCGAGTCGCCTACCTGGACGACGTCGATGTCGTCCTGCGGGGTGGGAAGAGGGTGAGCGAGGTGCTCGGGCAAGGGGGCGAGGGGGAAGGACGGACGTCTTTGCGGCACTCTTGGAGTTCTCTCGCGAGGCGCTTTGCGCGTGCAGGTGCGGGAGGCATTGGAGGCGAGGCGGGGTCGCGGCGAGGTGGGGAGGAGAGGGTGGTGACACGGCGCGAGGGCGGGTGTGGTTCGCGCGGTAGGTGCAGTAGGACGAGCCGAGTGCAGCAGTGCACACGAGTAGCTTGCTCCGAGGGTGAGGCGCGAGAAGACGGCCTCTGGAGCTGTCGTCTCTTCATCAGCTCGTGCTCGTCACGGCTCTCGCTCGTCGTCCTGTCGCACCAGCCAGGCTACTCAGGATGGAGTCGACCAGAGCAGGCACCGCACCCAACGATCCCACCGTCACCAGCATCATCGGGTGAGCTCCCTCCCCCTCCTCCTCATCTCCCCGTCTCGGCTCTCGAACTCACTGTCCCGCCCCCTGTGCCCGCAGAGACTCGCCTGCACCACCACCCACCTCCCAGCTTGCGCCCGCCCAGGACGAACTCACCCCCGAAGCCTTTGCCCTCCTCGTCAAGAAGCTCGTCCTCCACCCGTCCACCTTCACCCTCGACGACGTCCGCCTCGCCTTCACCCACCTCGCCCACCCGAACGCCGCCCATCCCTCCCAAGTCGGCGCCTTCCTCTCGGCCCTGCGCCTCACGGCCAAAGACGGCCAGCCCGAGGTCGTCGCCGCCGTCGCCCAGGTCATGCGCAGCCACGCCCTCGACGTCGACGTTGGCCACCACGGCGACGGCCCCGTGTGCGACATTGTCGGGACCGGAGGCGACGGCCACAACACGTTCAACGTCAGCACGACGGCTGCCATCGTTGCGGCGGGCGCCGGCCTCCGGGTCTACAAGGTGCGCGCTCGTCCTCGTCGTCCTGCTCTCCTCCCCTTGTCGCCGAGGGACGTCGAGAACTGACTCGTTCTGCGCGCCCACTCACAGCACGGCAACAAGGCGGCGACGTCGTCTTCTGGCTCGGCCGACATCCTCCTCTCGCTCGGCTGCCCGGTGACGACCCTCCCCCCCTCGTCCCTCTCGTCCGTCGCCGCCCGCTCGCCCTTCCTCTTCCTCTTTGCGCCCTCGTACCACCCGGCCATGGTGCGCGTCGCCCCGATCCGCAAGCAGCTCGCGTTCCCGACCGTGTTCAACGCGCTCGGGCCCTTGATCAACCCGGCGCGCCCGGGCGCCATGATCGTCGGCGTCCACTCGGCGTACCTCGGCGACGTGTTTGCCGAGGCGCTCCGGCTCACGGGCGTCAAGCGGGCGTGGGTCGTGTGCGGCGCAGAGGGACTGGACGAGATCAGCCCGGCGGGAGAGACGCACGTGCGTCGGCCTTGTCCCCCCTCTCCTCGCCCTCTCGCCGGCCAAAAACTGACCTCTCCCTCCTCCTCCTCCTCGACGACGAACAGGTCTGGGACCTCGACAACGACACCATCACGCGCCGCACCGTCCACCCGCGCGACTTTGGCCTGTCGCCGACCCCGCTCAGCTCCGTCGCGGGCGGCACGCCCCTCGACAACTCGCTCACGCTCACCTCGCTCCTCGACGGCCACCTCGCGCGCGACTCGCCGATCGAGACGTTCGTCGTGCTCAACGCGGCCGCGCTGCTCGTCGTCAGTGGCAAGGCGCGCGACGAGCGCGAGGGCGTCGAGATGGCGAGGACGAGCATCGCCGAGGGGGGCGCAAAGCGGGCGCTCGAGGCGTTCAGGGAGGCGGGGCAGGAGGCGGTCAGGAGGGCCGCCGAGGAGGAGGAGGAGGCGGCGGAGCGGGCAAAGGCGAGCGCGTAGGGCGGACGGGGACGAGGTGGAATAGACGGGCGCGGCGCACGCGCCTCTCCCTCTGCGAGAGCTCGCCGCTCGAGAGACTGCTCGTGGGGATAGGCTCGGCATACAGCTCTAGGCGACGCTCTACTGCTACAGGCTGTCGTCGCCGACGGACCGGATCCCGCCGTGCTCGTCCTCGTCGTATTCCTCGAGCCCATCCAGCTCCTCCTCGTACCCATCCCACCCTCCCTCTCCCCCTGCCTCTCCCTCGTCGTTCCCCTCGTGCTTGCCGCCCTGCCCGCCCTCGCGCCCTCGCAGCCCATCGGGCCCCTCCCCGCGGAGCAGCTCGCCCGGGTCCTCCTCCGTGAGCCCGAACCGCGCGTGGAGCGCCGCAAAGCGCCGCACGAGTGACGTCAACGTCTCGAGGTGGACGAAGAGAGACGGGTGATGGCTGCGCGGTGCGGTGCGGCGGGCGGGGAGCGGGGAGGGAGGGAGGGAAAGGGGCGTCAGGGAGGGGCTCGAGCGCTGGAGGGGCGGGCGTCGTTGCCGACGGCCCCCCCTCGCGGCGCGCGTCTGCGACCACAGAGAGAGAGTGAGAGCGAGAGCTCGACGCACAAGTGGCAGTGCGCAAACGTCCTGAGGAGCCTCCTCGCGACGGCGCGGACGAGCTTTTGGCCCTGGTCGGGCACCTCGAGGCGCGAGGGGAAGTACCTCGGGCTCGTGAGGAGGGCCTGGGCGCCCTCAGACGTGTGCACCATGTACGAGATGGCGCTGCAGGGCGGCGAGGGGGGCGTGGCGTGGGCTGCGCGCGGCGGGCGGGCGGGGCGGGGCGGGTCAGCGGGACGGGGCAGGGGAGGGGGGAGGGAGAGGGGCGCACCGGCGCAGACAAAGAGCCACGAGGGGGTGGTCGTCATCGTGGGGCACGTCGCGGGCGTGCACACGCGCTCGAGCGCGGCGAGCCACGCGTGCTGGTCGAGCGTGAGGCGGCTGCGAGCGAGCGGGGCGGCGGGGCGTCAGCGAGCGCGGCGCGAGGGGCGACGGCGGGCAGAGCGCGGCACCTGGAGGAGGAGGAGGAGGAGAGGGGACACACCGCACGTGCTCGAGGCAGAAGACTTGCTCGTCGATGAGCTCCCTCGCGCCCTCCTCGCCGTCTTGCTGGTCCGGCCCCTCCCCTCCCGCCGCCGCCGCCCCCGCTGCCGCCACGGGCACCCTGACGAGCTCGTCGACGTCGTGCGCGTCCCTCCTGACGAGCTCGGCGAGGTACTCTTGGACGGCGAACGGCGAGTCGTCAAAGTCTGCGAGCGGGCGCGGCTTGGAGAAGGGGTCGGCGGACGAGGGGAAGGCGGCCTGGGTGCGGGTGCCGGGGCGGAGGCGGGTGCCTGAGGGGCGGTGGGGCTTGTTCGGTGGCGAGGGCGAGGCGGAGAGGGACTTGGCGAGGAGGGGGTGCGGTGAGGAGGACGACGAGGGAGGGCCCTGGACGCGGTCGAAGAAGGCGTGGGTGCGCGCAGAGAGCGACATGGCTCGGGTGGCTCGGGCGCAGAGAGCAGAGCTGTGTAGGAAGCGAGGCGAGCGTGTCCATTCCCCAGCTCGTCCGTGTGGGAGGCGTGAGCGGCGAGACAGACGGTGACGACTCGGACGAGGGGAGCGAGAGCACGTCGGCAGCGAGGGAGCGTTGCGCCTGGCTGGAAGGGAGCAGAGCGGTACGAGACCACGCAGAGCAGCTGCACGCTCACCCACACGGAGCAGGACGACGAGGACGAGAGGCGAGCGCGCTCTCATCTCCCCACACCCGGCTCAACCACTCGCTCCTCCCTCCCTCCTCGTCCAGAGGCCAGAACCACCACACATGTCGTCCCAAGGTGAACAGCTCAAGGCAAAGTGCGCCCTCGACCTCGCCCCGTCCTCCCACGTCCCCTCGCTGACCCGCCTCGTCATCTCCCTCCTCCTCCTCCTCCTCCTCCCTCTCCCGCTCCTCCGTCCTCGCCCGCACACCCCGCAGGGCCCAGAAGAAAGCCGCCTCGTCCTCGGGCTTCTCCTTCTTCTCGTCGTCATCGACAAAGTTCGAGGAGGCCCACGACTTGTACCAGTCGGCCGCCAACGCCTTCAAGATGGACAACCTCCACCAGCAGGCCGGCGAGTGCTTCTGCCTCGCAGCCGAAATGGCCCTACGCAACGACGAGAAGGACGACGCCGCCAACGACTTTTGGGCAGCGAGCAAGGCCTACAAGAAATCCAACCCCGAGCGTGCGTCCTCGTCCTCTCTCTCTGTCCTGCTCTCGCGGCACCCGTCCTCCTTCTTTCGCAGTTGACTCTCGTCCCGCACACAGTCGCCGTCGCCGCGCTGCAAAAGACGATCCAGCTGTACAAGGAGAAGGGCCGGTTCCGCCAGGCCGCCGACCGGCACAAGGAGATTGCCGCCATCCTCCAGCAGGAGGGCGGCGACCTCGCCGGCTCGCTCGAGGCGTACGAGGCGGCGGGCGACATCTACATGAACGAGGACGCGGCTGCGTGCGTCCCCCCTTCTCTCTCTCCCCTCGCCCTCCCTCGCACCTCTTCCTCGCGCCCGACGAGCGTCACGCTGACCCTCGCGCCCGCTCGACCCGTCCAGATCCGCCAACGCGTGCTACAAGGAGGCCGCCGAGCTCGCCGGCACCCTCGGCCAGTACCCGCGCGCCGTGTCGCTCTTTGAGCGCGTCGCGTCCCAGTCGCTCGGCTCGGCCCTGACGCGGTACGGCGTCAAGGAGCACTACCTCAAGGCGGGCCTGTGCTGGCTCGCGACGGGCGACGTCGTGTCGACCAAGCGCGCCGTCGACTCGTACGCGGCCGCCGACCCGAGCTTTGCGACGACGCGCGAGGCAAAGTTCCTCGAGGCCATCGCCGACGCGTACGATGCGGGCGACGCAGAGGAGTACACGGCGCACGTCGCCGAGTACGACAGGTGCGCGCGCGCTTCCCTCTCGCCGCGGCAGGTCGAGCGCTTGCTGACTTGCGCTCGCCGCTCGCACCTCCTCCTCTCCTCCGCGCCCGCAGGTTGACCAAGCTCGACGCGTGGAAGACGGCGCTCCTGCTGACGATCAAGCGCTCGATCGCCGAGGAGCCGGCGCTGACCTGAGAGGGGGCGCGTGCGCGAGGGCGGACGAGGACGAGGAGCGAGCGGCCGAGAGAGGGAGCCAGGTGGAGCGAGGGCACTTGTGAGTAGGACCCGGCCCTATGTGCTGTACTTTTCGTCTTCCCCTTCGGTCTCCTGTGCGAGCTCGTCGAGCTGGTCCGAGGCGAGGTGAGCGCGAGGGATGTCCCTCGGCGGGAGGAGGACGGGCTCCTCTCTTCGTCCTCTTCCTCCTTCCCCCACCTCGCTCTTGGCTAGCTCCTCGCCTCAGCTCGGAGGACTCGCAGTCGCAGGCAGGCCCGCCATGCCGCCGAGCGCACCATCGGACGAGGGCGCGCAGGACGTCGACCGCTCCTCGAGCGACGATGACGACGAGTGGCTTCCGCGTCCTCCTCGACCCGCCACGGCCGCCGCCGCCGTGCCGACCCTTCAAGGCGCTCCGAGGCGTCGCGGGCACGTCTCGTGCGAGGGCGTGCGTCCCCTCTCTCCTCCTCTCGACCGCCGCCACCCGGTCCGCGCTGACCTTCTCAACCTCGACCTCCCCATCTCCCCATCTCGCCCTCTCGCAACGCCTCGGATGCCCTCGGAGGAGACAGTGCAGACAGCGCAAGGTCAAGTGCTCGAGGGAGCAGACGTGCTCCAACTGCAGGCTGCGTGGCTCGGTGCGCTCTCTCGTGCCGCCGCGCTCGACGAGCCATGGCTGACGCAAGAGCGCGCGCGCAGGACTGCATCTACGTCGGCGTCGACTTCCTCCCGCCGTGCGCCCCCTTGCTCTCCCACCTCGCGCGCGAGCCCCGCCCAGCTGACCCTCTCCCTCTCCCCCTCGTCGTCTCTCGCTCGCACGCCCGCAGCGACGACACGGCCGCCCTCGGCGAGCAGCTCTCGGCCGCACAGCAAGAGATCGCGCGCCTGCGCGCCGAGATCGCGCGCCTCGAAGCCGAGGCCGAAGCCGACGCCGACGCCGGCGGCAGGGCGCGCGGACCTCCTCCTCCCCCCTCTTCCTCGCCCTCGTCCTCCGCGCCCGCACCCGCCCGCCGCCTCCCGACCCCGCCGCCGCCCCGCCACCCGAGCTACACCCTCGAGGCGCTCGCGCACGCCGCGCGCCTCGGCTCGACCTCGACGGCGGGCGCGCCCGCGCCGCCCGACCCGTACGCGAGCGCCGACCACCCGCTCGCGCCGTTCGTCAGCGCCGCGGCGGCGGCGCACGCGCTCGGCCATGCGCGCGCGCCGCACCTGGACGCGCACCCGCACGCGCACGCTCACCCGCACGTCCATCGCCACTCGCACTCGCACCCGCCGCTCTTCCCCTCCCCCTCGAGCTCCACCTTCCCCTCGTCCCCTCCCCCTCCCGTTCCCGCGCTCCCGCTCCCGACCTCGACCTCGACGCCCTACACCTTCACGCCCCCGCCGCAGCCGCTCCCCTGGTTCCCGACGTGGACGTTCGCCGGCGCGGGACTGCCCGACCCGACGGCGGCGGCGGCGGCGGCGGGGGCGGCGGGCGCGGCGGGCTTGGGCGCGCTGTGGAGCGGCGGCGGCGAGGGGCCGCACGGAGGAGCGGCGGCGCCGAGCTGGGGCGGCGAGGATGCGCAGCGGGCGCAGGCGCAGGCGCAGGAACAGGAGCAGGTTCAGCAGGCGCAGACGCAGGGCCAGGAGCAGGAGGAGGCGCAGCTTGCGCTCCCGCTCGAGTGGGCCGCGTGGGCGCAGCAGGCGCTCGAGCGCGCGAGCGAGCGCGAGGCGGGCTCGAGCGCGGGCGTGCAGGGGATCGAGGGCGGCGAGGCGGGCGGGCGGGACGAGTGGGCGGGAGGGTGGGATGGGCTCGGGCTCGGGCCGGGGTACGGCGCCGGGTTCGAGGTCGGGCGTCGTGCTGAGGGAGGAGGAGGAGGAGGAGGAGGAGGAGGGTCGGGCGGGCGCATCGAGAAGTGAGCGAGGAGCGGGTGGCTGCATGAGGCGAGGTATGCGCTGGGTCGAGGAGTGTCCTTGTTGATAGTGCGCCTGTGTCGGAACCTGCATCGTAGTCGTCCGTGTCGCTTGGTCGCCGAGAGAGGAGCAGGTGCGAGAGGCCGGGAGAGAAGCGGAGCGCGAGCGAGAGGGAGCTTGTACATGGGTCGCGCTCGTCAACGCAGAGAGGCGCAGCAAGCCAGAAGCAGAGCCAGAGTGGGCGAGTCGCCGCGGTCAAGGGAGGAGCTAGACGAGGAGGAGGAGGAGGAGGAGGAGGAGGAGCCGGGTCGGCGCCACTGCCTGCTCGCCCCACCCACACGCGCTCGACGACGATGAATCGAGCACAGCAGTCTGGGTACGGTCTCGGCCAAGGCCCTCCACCTTCGAGCGGCGCGCGGTTCGCAAGCAGCACGCCGTCGCGACAAGGGTCGACGCCCCTCTCGCCTCAGCAGCAGCACCTCCGCCAGCCCTTTGCGTTTGGCCAGGGGCAGATGGGCCTCCAAGCCATGAGCCCGCAACAAGGTGCGTCCTGCGCCTGCTGTCGTCGCACCTGGTGCCGTCGCCGTCGTCGTCCCCCATCTCGTTCCTCGTCGTCCTCGTCCTCCTCGCTCTCGCCTCGTCGGCTCTCTCACCCACGCTGACTGCGCCACTCCGTCCCACCCCTACCCTCGCCATGCCCGCAGGCGCCCAGCTGTCGCACGCCGCGCCCGAAGCCTCGCTCGACCCGTCCGACTTCCCCGCCCTCGGCGGCGGCGGTGCTCCCCAAGGGCCGACTAGCGCCTCGACCGCAGCCCACCTCGCCGCACAACAAGCCCAGCAGCACCTCGCTCAGCACCAGCACCAGCACCAGCACCAGCACCGCCAACAGCAGCACTCGCAGCAGCAGTCGCAGCAGCAGAGCATCCTCTCGAGCTACGCGAGCCAGGCCTCGCCCGCAACCCCAGCACCGCCCTCGACCACCGCCGCCAGCACCGCCAACGGCGCAGCACCGCGACGCACCGCCGGCGACGGCAACAGCGCGTCCGACGACTTTCCCGCCCTCGGCGGCCTCGCGCACCTCGCCAACGGCGCCACCTCGTCGGCCTCGCCCGCCGCCGGCTTGGCCTCGTCCTCGGCACCAGGCCAGCCGCTCCTCCCGCCCGGCATGGGCATGGGCATGTTTGGCGGCGCGGGTGCGGGTGCGGGTGCGGCGCCGGGCGCAGGAGCAGGCGCAGGAGCGGCGGCAGGCGACCTGAGCGCGCTCGCGCAGGGCGTCGACACGCTGTCGCTCGCGGCGGCGCGCGCGGCCGTCAACCAGGGCGGGCAGGAGCAGGCGAGCGCGCTCGCGGCGCTCCAGGCGCAGCAGCAGCACCGCGCGAGCTTGCTCGGCGCCATGAACGCGCAGCGGGGTGCGGGCGCGGGCGCGGCGGGAGGGTTTGCGCCGCCTGGTGGGGACAAGACGGTGCGCTCTCTCTCTCTCTCTCTCTTTCTCGCCGTTCTAGAATGGCTCGATGTACTGACGCCGACCTCGTGCACGCCCACCAGTCCTGGACGCAGAGCCCGCAGCAGACGCCTCGGTTCCCGGCGGGCCTCGCGCCCAACGGCAGCACGAGCACGAGCGCCGGCTCGTCGCCGCTCCCGCCCTCGGCCGCCGACGCGCCCCATCCCCCGCCGCACCCCTCGCTCCCGGACCAGCGCTCGCCCTCGTCGGCGCTCGCGACCCCACCCGCAGCGGCGACGGGCGCGCTCCCGCCCCCAACGGCGGGCGTCACGACGGGCGGCGTGCCCCAGACGCCCGCGCAGCAGGTCCTGTTCAGCCCCGCCGACCGGTACGGCCTCCTCGGGCTGCTGCACATCATCAAGACGAGCGACCCGGACACGAGCATGCTCGCGCTCGGGACCGACTTGACCAACCTCGGGCTCGACCTCGGCTCGACCGAGTGCGTCCTCTCCTCCTCCTCGTGGCGAGCATGGCCGAGCAGCAGCACGCTGACGTCCTCCCTTCGCCCGCCTCGTCGTCGTCGTCGTCGTGCGCAGGAACCTGTACTCGACCTTCATCACGCCCTGGACCGACTCGAAGGCGGCCGCCGTGCTCAACATCGAGCCCGAGTTCCACCTCCCGTCGTGCTACAACGTGCAGCCCCCGCCGGCCAACACCAAGATTGGCAACTTTAGCGACGAGACGCTCTTCTTCATCTTTTACTCGCAGCCGCGCGACGCGATGCAGGAGATGGCGGCCCACGAGCTGTGCGTCCTCTCTCTCTCTCTTGAGCGTGCTCAAGCGAGCGACGCAGGGACTGACGCTCCGACGCCGTCGCCCTCGCTCGAGCAGGTACAAGCACAACTGGCGGTACCACAAGGAGCTCCGGCTGTGGCTCACCAAGGAGGCCGGCACCGAGCCCGTGCAGAAGACGGCCACGTTCGAGCGCGGCAGCTACATGTGCGTCCCCCCCTCTCTCTCCCTCTCTCGGTCGGCGAGGCTCGAAGCTGACCCTGCGCCCTCTCTCTCTCCCTCTCCCTCGCCCGCTCGCAGCTTCTTCGACCCGGTCCTGTGGGAGCGGGTGCGGAAAGAGTACGTCCTGTTCTTTGACCAGCTCGAGACGCGCCGGGCCGACGTGGCGAGGGGCGCGGCGGGCGGCGGCGGCGGCGGCGCGGGTGGTGGTGGCGGTGCGAGCGCGGCGGGGAGCTTGTGAGGCGGGCGCGGTAGCTTGGACCGGGAGCGGGAGGGTGTCACTGAGCGTGTCTGTGTTTCGCTGTTCTCTGTGCGGCTGTGCTCTCGAGGAGGAGAGAGAGAAAGGCGAGAACGGTTCGACGAGAGCTCGATTCGGAACTGGACCGAGGGGCGTCGAGGAGAGGCGAGGCCTCGAGTTGGTCAACCTCGCTCGCTCGCTCGCTCGCACCCGCACCCACCACCCCAGTGCACCGAGAGAGAGCACACCCGCGAGCAGCACCGGCCACACCCGCACCCGCCTGCCCCCCTCCGCCACAGGCCCCTCTCCCTCTCCCTCCTCATCGGCGAGTTCTCCCCGACCGAGCCACCCTCGCTCCACCGCCCTTCAGCACCGCGCGAGATGCAGCACGCCGCCCCTCTTGCAGGCTCTGAGCCTCAGGAGTTCCCCTTCACCACCGCAAGCGCGCCCTCCGCCTCGTCGCCTTACCCTTCGCCGCGCCCGTCTCCCATCGGCGACCGTCGCCGCTCGAGCATGATGGCCGCCCCAGCCTCGCCCTCGCCCGTCGTGCGCTTCGGCATCGACGCCGAGACGGTCCGCAGGCACGAGGCCGAGCAGGTCGGTTACGCCGACAAGCGCCAGGCGTCAGTCCTCCGCCCTCTCGCTCTGTCGATGCCCTCGGGATCGCCACAAGTTGGACGAGCCCGTCACTGACTTGCACCTCGCTCTCTCCTTGCGCACAGCCTCGTCGAGAGCCTCGACGAGACGCAGGGCCTCGTCAAGGGTCTCGCCGCGTTCAACCAGGACAAGTGTGCGTCCCTCGTCCTCGCCGGCCGTGGCTCTCGCGCCCGGCTCATCGTGGCTGACACCGCACTCTTCGTACAGGGACGATCCATTACCCGCATCAGCTCGGCATCTCGACCGTCGACGCGCCCGCACCGCACCGCGCCTCGTCGTCGCCCGCGCCGCAGACGCCGCCTCGGTCCGCCGTCAAGGGCGCCCGCCAGGCGCCGCTCCGCCGCAGCGCCTCGCTCTTCCAGGAGGAGTTGCCGACCGTCACCGGCCAGGCGCAGGACGATGTCGCCGCCGCCGCCACCGCGAGCGCGCGCCCGGTCCCGCAGCGCGCCTTCTCGGTCGCCGACACGGCCGCCGCCGCCGCGCTCGCCGCCACGGCGACCAAGGACACGACGCCCGTCGCGCCGGCGCACCCGCTCTCGATCCTGTCGCTCGACCTCAAGATGGGCCACCCGAGCACGTCGGCGTCGCAGCTGCCCGCCCTCATCCCCTCGCTGTCGCTCAGCACCCTGTCGCAGCTCCTGTCGCGCCGCCTCACGACCTCGCTCGGCCACCTGTCGCAGCTGCGCGCGCGCGTCATCGACCCGGCGAGCCGCGTCCTCGTCACGGGCGACCTCAACGCGGGCAAGTCGACGCTCGTCAACGCGCTCCTGCGCCGCGACGTCATGCCGTGGGACCAGCAGCCGTGCACGACCGTCTTCTGCGAGGTCGTCGACGCGGGCGCCAACGCCGGCGTCGAGGAGCTCCACGCGATCCGCGACGTCGCGGCGTACGACGCCAAGGACCCGGCGACGTTCGACCGGTTCGCGCTCGAGGACGTGTACGAGGTGCAGGACTCGGGCGACACGTACCAGCTCGTCAAGGCGTTCGTGCACGATGCGCGCGCCCCAGTCGACGCCGCCGCCGCGCCCGAGCAGGACGAGGTCGTCGAGCGCGAGCAGGCCCTCAACCCGTCGCTCCTCAAGAACGGTCTCGTCGACATCTCGCTCATCGACGCGCCGGGCCTCAACCGCGACACGCTGTCGACGACGGCCCTCTTTGCGCGCCAGTCCGAGATCGACGTCATCGTCTTTGTCGTCAGCGCCGAGAACCACTTTACGCTCTCGGCCAAGGAGTTCCTGTGGAACGCGTCGCGCGAGAAGGCCTACGTCTTCATCGTCGTCAACAAGTGGGGCGGCATCCGCGACAAGGCGCGGTGCATGCGCGTCGTCGGCGAGCAGATCAAGCAGCTCTCGCCCGCCACGTGGGACAACCGCGCCGAGCTCGTCCACTTTGTCGACGCGGCCGACTACGTCGACGCCGACGAGGCGACGCCGAGCTCGTCGTCGCGCAAGTCGACCGCCGCCGCCGCCACGTCCGCCGCCAGCGACGAGGACGAGCCGTCGGCGTTCGACCACCTCGAGCAGTCGCTGCGGTCGTTCGTTCTCCTCAAGCGCACCAAGTCCAAGCTCGCGCCGGCCAAGCACTACCTGCTCAACCTCCTCGCCGACCTGTCGACGCTCGCGTCGTCCAACGTCGTCGCCGCCAACGCCGAGCTGCGCACGGCCCTCGCCGAGCTCGAGCGCATCCGGCCCGTGCACGAGCGCCTCAGCGCGCAGCGCGACGAGGTCGAGGAGGGCGTCGACCGCGTCGAGGAGGGCGTCGTCGCCAAGGTCCAAGGCGCCGCGTGGGCCCGGCTCGAGCGCGCGCTCGGCTTTGTCGCCGAGGGCAAGGTCGTCCCGCCGCTCGAGGCGCCCGCCGATGCCGCCGCCGCCGCCGCAACCGACGCCGCGTCGTCCACGACTGCCGCCGTGCTGCGCCAGCCCGACTCGTTCGACGGGCCCGCGGCGCTCCCGCCGTACCCGGGCCTCATGGGCTTGTGGGACTGGGCCGCCGAGGTCAAGCACACGCTCGTGCTCACACTCGAGGCCGAGGTGCGCGCCGCCGAGGACGCGGCCCGCACCGAGACGGTCGAGGGCGTGCACACGGTCGTCGACGAGCTCGGCGACCGGTACCTCCCCGAGGAGGCGCACGCGCTCGCCCAGCTGTCGAGCGACGAGCAGCGCGAGGTGCGCAAGGAGCGCACCTTCCGCCCCGAGGTCATGTTTGCCAAGCGGCGCCGGGGCGTCGGCAGGCTCGCGGCGCGCGGCGCGGCGGCCGGGCTCGGGCTCGGCAGCGCAGGGCTCGGCGTCAACTGGACCGCGGGCGACTTTGACGTCTCGTTCGTCGACCTGTTTGACCTCGAGCGCATGGTCGGGCACGGCAACGCGCTGCGGGGCCGCAAGACGCACACCAAGCTGCTCGAGGACGACGTCGTCGAGAAGGGGACCGTCATCGGGCTTGGGCTCGGCAGCATCGGCATGGTCGGCTCGCGCATCATTGGCATCAAGGGCACGATGGGCAGCGTGACGCGCATCATCGAGATGCTCGGCTCCAAGCAGGCGCGCAAGTGGGCCGGCCCCGTCATCGGCGTCCTCAGTGCGTCCTCCTGTCCTGCTCCTCTCGCTCCCTCCCCGAGGACCGCTCTCGCTGACTCTTCTGGGCCACTCTCGCACAGCTGTCGGCCTCGTCGCCTACGTCATCGTCGACCTGCCTCGCGCCATCCCGCGCAACATCGGCCGCAAGCTCGCCCTCTCGCTCTCGGCGCCCGACGCCTCGGCCTCGTCCTCCTCCTCCTCCTCCAGCAGCACGCCCTCGGCGCAGCCGGCGACGTTCGCCTCGGCGCACAGCGACCGCATCGCGCGCGAGGTGCGCAAGGTGCTGCGCCTCGCCGGGTGGGACCTGCGCGAGCGGTTCCGCGCCGCGCTCGACAAGGCGGCCGGCGAGCGTCGCGAGGTCGAGGGCGTCGTCAAGCGCGCAGAGGGCGCGCTCGCGTTCCTCGAGGAGTTCGAGGGCAAGGTCGCCAAGCGCGACGAGGCCGTCAAGCTCGTCGAGCTCTGAGACGAGGCCTGAGCGGCGTGTACTTGTGCTCTCCTCTTCCTCTTCCTCTCTCCTCTCCCACCTCCTGTTCCTGCGCCTCGTCGCCCCCTCTTCCCCTCTCTAGCAGTGCCCTTTCCCCTCCCCATCTCGTTGTTAGCCCTCCTCTCCCCCTCGACCTGTCTCTCCTCCCGCCCTCTCCCTCTCCTTTCCCTGTCCATTCGCCTAGTAACGACCTTTGCACATAGCTATTCTACACCTTTCTCACTCACTGCGCCCGTCCCGCTTCCTCGCGAGAGATGATCTGGTGCGCGGCGTCCTCGAGGTTCGAGGCGACGATGTCGGGCTCGCCAAAGAGCGAGGGGAGCGTGAAGTGCTCCTCGTACGTGACGAACGCCGTCTTGAACCTGCGCAGGAGGGTGCTCTCGCTCGGGTCAGTGCCTGCGGGAGGGCCGTGCGCGAGGAAGAGCGAGAGAGCAAATCTCGACGACGCACCCGGCCTTCTTTGCCGCGAAGAGGTCCCTGCAGAGAGCAACACCTGAGTCAGTCTTCATCGTGGTCGGGTGAGCAAGGGAGAGTCGAGCGAGAGGACGCACCACGTGTGCGAGGTGACGAACCAGCCGTGCCTGCCCTCGTCGCCCTCGTCGACGCCGAGCCGCTTCCACACGTCGCGGTACACGCTCGGCGCAGGCTTGGCCGCCTGGTCCTCGTCGCAGCTGAAGTATTCCCACCGCTGCGCCTCGTCGTCGCCGAGCGCACGGGCGAACAGGCCGCGGGTCGTCTCGAGCCCGCCGTTGGTCGCCGCGAGGAGGCGGCAGCCGTGTGAGAGGAGGAGGGACGAGGCGGTGCCAAGGCCGGGTCGGGCTTCGAGGGTCGGGATGCGCGAGATGACGGGGTCGGTGAGGGAGGATGAGATGGGAGAGGAGGAGGAGAGGCCGTGCATGAGGTAGATTCGGGGGAGGGTCGCCTTGAGTACCTGGGCGATGGGTCTGCGCGCGTCGTGAGGGTTAGCTCGAGCCTGTGCGAGAGGCGGGAGGAGTCGAGAGCTTACGTGTAGGCGCCGTTCATCGAGAGGTCTGCGTCGAGGAGGGCAAGGAGGAGGAGGAGGGGCCCGGGGTCAGCTTGCGCGCGCAGGATGGCGTGTTGGCCCACTCAGGAGGCGCACGCACAGGTGAAGTCGCGCTGGGCGGCGTGGAACCAGTCGTCGACGACGCTCTGGGCGTGCGCGGATGACAAGGTGGGGAAGACGTCGACGAGGGCGTCGCGGCAGCCGTCAAAGCTGAAGCAGGTGCCGAGGACGTCGAAGGCGATGGGCACAGGAGCGGGCATGGCGGAGTGCGAGGCTGTAGGTAAGGAGGACGACGAGAGGGCGAGCGAGGCGACGTCGTCCTCCTCCTCGGCCGGCCCGCGGCGGACCGACGGCGACGCGCCCTCGCCCTCCACCAGCACCTGCGCTCGCTCGAGCTGCACCCTGCACGCTTCTGCTGGCTCGTAGGCGCGCTCTGAGCACCCTGCACACGCTCCCCTGCGCCTCCCCGCCTCGCCATCTCCCCCGCCTCGCCAGCCTCGCGTCAGCTCGCCCGCCGACCTCTCGACAGCGACGCTCACGGCGCGACGCGACCGAGCCAGCAGAGCAGCATCGTGCGAGGCGTGCTCCTGCGGCGGACCTACGGCCGCTGCGACAGGGGCGCGAGGCGGTCGTCCTCAACTCGCCCGGGTTCCACCTCTCGCGCCTCTCTGCATCGAGCTCCCACGTCTGCTCTTCCATGCTCGAGCCATCGACTCGAACCTTGTGCAGCTATGTGATCTGTCCCGCTCGAACGCACTAGCTCGCACTGATCCGCGCATGGCGTTGCCCGCTCGACCTCGCCCTGCTTGACGTCGCTCGCAAACGCTGCCCGACGCACTGATGCTGTCGCTGCTGCAGAAGGCGACGCTATGTACTGTCTCTGCTGCCGCCGTTATCGCCGGACGTGAGCAGGGCAGCTGTCTCGTAGCTGGCTTGGCCGATGCTGTCTCGACGGCGTCGACGACGAGCTCGATGCGCACGTCCCGTCGTAGCCTGCTCGCCAGCTCTCAACCGTCGAGCCTAGCATCGCAGGCTTCTCGACGTCCGCCGTGTCTGCCCCTGCAGCGCTCGCTCATTGCACCGTCTCATCCTCTCCCCCCTCCCCCTCGGGTCTCACCCCCTCGTCACGCTCAACTCTTTCATTTCGGACCGGCGCCTTCTCTCGAGCTTCGACGGCTCGGCCAGGAGGCGCACGGGCCTTTGTGGGCATGCGCTCACGAGCAGGCTGGGCCGCACCTCGACCGCCGAGCCGTCCTCTCGAGCGTCGACGGGCAACCCCCTGAGCCTCCTTTGCGCACCTCCCCCTGGCTCTGCGCTCCCTCGCCGGCTCGAGCAGGTCGCTCGCACGTCGACCGAGTCGGGCCATGACGGCGCTGCCTCTCCTCGTGTGCGTGGCCAGGTCCGCTCGAGAGGGAAGACAGGGCCGTGCGCGAGCACCTTCCGTCGCCGGGCCGGGGGTCAACGGATCGGGACGGTCCTCCCTCTCGTCGTCGCACGCTCGTCGCTGCTTCGAGCGTCTGGGGTCGGCGAACGGGGGCTTTCGGCGCCTCGGCGGGGAAGGTCAGGGAGCCGGCGATCCCTTCTTTCACCCTCAGCAGTTGCCTCGACGGGCTCATGTCATTGAGCAGCAATCTCCGACTCTTTCTGGGGAGCATGAGCGACGGGAGAGAGAGAGAGAGAGGCACTGTCCACGTCCGGCGTCGAGAGAGCCGAGCGGGAAGCTACGTAGCGCTCGCGCCAGAAGTCAAAAGTGGGTGCACGTGCCGCTTCGAGCGCGTGGGAGGTCCGTGCTAGCTCGAGGACTCTGTCGCCGCGACGAGAAGGCTCGACGCGTAGCGTTTGCAGTTCTCTCTCTCTCTCGGCCGCGAGCCAGGCGTTCCCACGAAGCGAGAGGGAACGGGCGAAGGAGGACGCGGGGAGAAGGCTTTCCGGTGGAGGGGCGCGCGCGCGCGAGGCCGACCCGACCTGCGACTTGTCGCCTCGTCGTCGCAGAGAGGAACCAGAGAGCTGTAAAGCGAGGGCACGCGAGCTGCTACACGCACGGGTCGGTCGCCATCGACTCGAAGCTGGGCTCGCATCTCTGACGGCTGACTCAGGGCCCGCGCGCACGCACGAGAGCGAGGTGCGCGCCTCGACGCAGCGACAGCGGCAGCTTGTACGCAGTGAGAAGAGGGTCCCTGCGGACGTGCCGCAGGCGTCCGGACCAGGGGAAAGGCGCGAGAGGCGGGAAGGCGACCGCCGCACGCGTCGACGAGTTGGCCTTCCCAACTCGGCGACGACCGGCGTCGCACCTTCCAGTCCAGCTTCCGAGAGCCGGCGCAGCGGGGCTGCTCGCGAGCGGCTCGTTCAGGGACGGAAAGGGCTCGCTTCGTGCAGCCAGGTGCAAAGCGGAAGCCGAGCGCCTTTCCTTGCCTCGCCCAGCGCAGGCGGCACGCTCACCCAGGGAGGAGCAACCTGTCCCCTCTCGGCCGCCTTCCGTGCTCGTCGTCCCTCTCTCGAGACGCTCCCAGCGTCGTCCGCTGCTCCCCTCCCTCTCCCCTCTCACTCGCCTTCGCCCGACGTCGTTCGCCTCACGACGCACGCACCCCTCCGCCCGTCTGCCCGCACCCGTTCACGCCGAGACGAGCGCACATACCCACAAGAACAGGCTCGAGCGACGACGCGCCCTCGCACAATTCGCCGGCCCGCCCAAGAGGTCAACCCGCCGCTCTCGCCGGTCCGCCTGAGCCAGGGCGAGACTCGCGCCTCACACCTCCCGTCTCACCGCTGCGACCGCCTGGCCGGTGCCCTTGCGCGCTCGTACATAGTGCGTCCGAGCCTCGCGCTCTCATTGTCTGTCCCCCTTGTGCACCCGTCGGGCGAGATTCCGCAGCTGACATGAACCTGGCTCGTGCGCGCGAACCTCTCCCCGCAGGTGCCCGTTCGCCGTCGCCTCCGCCCGGACCTCCTCTCGAGAAGAGGAGCCAGTGTCTCCTCTGTCTCGTCTCGCGTCGTCCGGACCCGCCGCAACGGTTTTCGGTCTCGCGGCCCTCCGAGTCGTCCTCCTCCCTCCTCCCTCCCCTTTCTTCTCTCAACCTCGCCCTCGACCTCGCCACACGTCGATCTAGGGCCGCACACTCTCGCCTGCGTACTCTCCGCCGTCATGGAGTCGCCGTGCCCGCCGCAGCTGTCGTCGCTCGCGCCACCACCGCCCTCCTCCCCCGCCGGCCCTTCCCCGTCCTCGAACCCCTCCTCCTCTTCCTCGACCGCACTTCCATCAGCTCCTGTCGCCAGCACGTCGGCTGCCAGTGCCGAGCCCCGCCAGCAGCAGCAGCACCAGCAGCACCGCAAGCGCGCCCTCACGTCCGCCGACGGCGGCGACCTCGGCTGCGAGGACCGAGGGCTCGTAGCGCCCGGCGAGGTCGCAGGGGCGCGCAGGCTGAGCGTCCCGCATGCCGTTTGCCTCGACGACGCGCTCGCGAGCAGCGCACGGCAGCAGGGCGAGGGCAGCGGGTGGACGTCGACGAGCGCGAGCGCAGCTCGAGGCGGTCGACAGGCGTCTCTGCGCCGCAGCGAGGACGCCGACCGACCGCACGAGAAGCGCAGGAGGGTCGAGCACGGCGGCGAGCGCGCGCAGGACGCGCCCGAGCCGGCGTACCAGACGGCGCCGCCGAGCAGGAGGGTGCGCCCTCGGCTCTCGCACTCGAGCTCGTTGCGCTCGTCACGGTCGGCCGACCACATCGTCGCGTTCACGTCGGCGTCGCTGCCGCCTTCGCCGTACCTGGGCGTCTTCGCGACGCCGTTCGCCGCCGCCGCCGTCGTCCCCGAACCCTCCTCGACTCAGCCGCCCGCTCCCTCTCCCCGCCTCGCTCCCGCCTCCGCTCGCCTCGCTCAAGGCGCCTTTCCGGCATCGACATCGTCGCTTCCTCCCGCGCCTCGGCCCCGGCGGCGTCGCGCCAACTCGCTCCCCGACCTCGGCCACCATGCCGTCCTCCCTTCCTCGACGCGCCCTTCGCCCGCCTCACCGTCAGCGCCGGCCGCTCCCGCACCTCGGTCGACGCCCAGCTCGCCGTCACGGCGCAGCGGCTCGACGTCTAGCATCGTCGACGAGGGCCGACGGCAACGACGATCGCGCGGCCCGAGCGTCGTCGACGCGCACGCGCGCGGCTCGTTCGCCCTCCTCTCGCAGGACGACCTGCTCAGCATCCACGCGGCGCAGCTCAGGGCCGAGAGCAGCGACGTCGCGCGCGGCTCGCTGTCGGCGATCAGCCTCGCGCCGCCCGTCACCAAGACGACGCTGCGCGAGCTCGACCTCCACGAGATCCTGCGCAATCCGCAACTGCGCCACGACGTCGTCTTCGACCCGAACTTGATGTTCCGGCCCAACTACGACGGCGAGAGGTGCGTCGGTGCCGCTCTCGCTTCCTCTTTCGCTCGAGCGAGAACTGACCTTGCTCCGCCGCCTTCGCAACAGGGGCGAGCGCAAGCGTCTCTCGGCGGCGCAGTACTGGACCGCCGTCGCGCGCGAGATCGACACCGGCTGCCGCTGCACGACCTTCTGCGACGGCGCCGCCCTACCCTGCATTTGCCTCCCCACCGACACGACCCGTTACGGCCTTCCCCTCGCAACTCGCCTTCCCTCCCGCATCGCACTCCTCATCGCCGAGCTCCGCAACATCTTCGTCTCGCTCCTCCCGACCTCGGCGTCGTCCATGAGCGCGCCCGCCTCGCCCGACTTGTCATCCTCGTCGCCGACCTTCGCAAACTCGCCGCCCTCCTCGCCTAATCTTTCCTCGCCTCCCTCGCCGCCAAACCCGGTCCTCGCGGCGCGCGATCAGCTCCTCGACGTCCTCGACCCGGCCCTCCTCATGCAGCAGCTCGAGCGCGGCTGCGCCGACATCCCGGGCCTCGCGCGGTTCCTCGGCGCGACCGTCAAGCAGCACTGCGCGCCGATGCGGGACGAGATGGTCGACGCCATGGTCGTGGCGTGCGAGGGCGAGGGCCTCGCCAAGGGCCTCGAGATGTGCTTCGAGATCCTCGAGCTCATGAAGCTGGTGCGTGTCTCCCTCTTCTCGTCGGCGCGCCGCCCGCTCTCGAGCTCCCACTGACTCCTCCTCGCCCCGCAGGACATCGCCAACCACCAGCTGCGCTCTCTGCGCCCGTACCTCGTCCAGACCGCCCTCGATTTCGAGCGCCGCGTCTACCAGGACTTTGCGGCTCGTCGTCGCGGTCCGGGCTCGTTCGACCGCATCCGCACCTGGCTGCACTCGTCGGCGGCCAGCATCGACAAGAAGGACGCCCCGCGCGTGCTCGGCCACGGCGAGCTCGTCGAGCAGGCGTTGGCGCAGGGCTTGCTCGACCTCGCCTTCCCCACCGTCGACGCCGCCTCGCCCTCGTCCGCGACAGCGCTCCCCGAGACGCTCCAGCTCGACTCGTACCGCATCCAGGCCTTCCACTCGGACGCCGTCGACCTCAGCGTCGTCCACCTCTTGACGATGCTGTGCGGGCAGCTCGCCTACCCGGCTCGCCCGACGCCGGCCGACCTCGACACGCTCCGCCAGGAGCTGTGGTGCATCATGGCGTCGAGCGCCAGGTCGCCGTCGTCGCTCGCCGGCGCCGCCGCGTTGATCCAGGGCATCCCGCAGGGCCCGCCCGGGCTCGGCACGGCCAAGCTCGAGAACCCGACCTGGCGCGCCGGCATGCAGGACGTCCTCCTCCAGGTCGCCCGCCGCGCGACCGAGCTCCGCGAGCGCGCGACGAGCCCGAGCGCGACGATGAGCGGCGCAGCGACGACGGTCCCGGACGCCGAGACGCTCGCGCTCGTCGCGAGCTACTTCGACTCGAATGTGCGCTCGTCGGCCAAGCTCTTCCAGCTCCTGCAGCGGCGCCTGCGCGAGACGCTGCACGCCGTCGTCGACGAGGAGCTCGCCAAGGAGGCGGCGCACGGCCCCATGTCGTTCGTCGGCTGGTGGGCCCCGCAGGTCGAGCCCGGGCCCATGACGACGGGCGGCGCACGGACCTCGAGCGGGCTCGCCGACTCTGCGGGCTCATCCCGTGCATCGAGTCGCGGCGCTCGTCCGACGGCGGGCATGATGGCGTTGGCGACGCCTGTGCGCGGCGTCAAGCGCTCGCACCTCGATCGCGACGAGTCGACGACCTCCTCGCGCGCCAACGGCACTGACAAGCGCCAGCGTCACCGGCGCTCGTCCTCCTCCTTCTCGACGTCGTGCGGCGCCCACGCAGGTGGGCAGCTGTCGCCGGTCGACCTCGCCCTGCAGCGCAACGGCCTCGTCGCCCTCTCGACCGAGGTCAAGCTCCTCGGCATGCGCATCGCCCGGGTCGCCACCTTTAACCTCGCCGTCTACCGCCCTCTGTACTCGGCGTGGCTCTCTATCCCTCCTCCCTCTTCGCCGCAGCACGCATGAGACATCTAGCTTCCCCCTCCTTCTCCCTCACGAAGCAGTCCCTTCGACTTTCGCCTCCCGCTCTCTCTCCCTCTGTGCCACCCCCTCTTTCGTCGTCCTTTATCGAGTCTGCAACCTCGTGTGCTCCTCCGCGTCCCTTTAAGCCTCGTCCTTCCTGTCCTTATCGTCGCGCTCGCGACACTCGCAAAGCATCTCGTTCTCCGTCTTTCCTCTCCTCGGTCAGATTCTCCTCCTGGCGCCGGCAGCGTGGAGAGAGTGAGCTTGAGATCGTGATCACGAGGAAGGGGGAAATGCCGAGAAGCGGCGGTGCAATCTCCGAGGATCCGCGGTCAAAGCGCGCACGAGGAGAGAGACTGTTCCTGCGCCTTCTCCCAGGGGCTTCCCGCTCGCCCGTGACCTTCACGAAAGGTCGGTAGCGGGCCCCTCGAGATCAGCAAGGGCAGAAGGGCGAGCAAGAGGGCTACGTCTGCCTCCCCGCTCGGGCCTTCTCAAGCACAGAGTCGGGTGGCGAGCCTCTCGAGCGGCGCTTCGCGCCGCCTCCATCGTCCGGTGTTCGTCTCGAAAGGTCAGTAGAGGGCCTCCAGGGATCAGCAGGTGTAGAAACGCGAGCTCTCGAGCAACGTCCTCCTCCTCGCTCGGGCCTTCTCAAGCACAGAGTTGGGCGGCGAGCCTCTCGAGCGGCGCTTCGCGCCGCGTCCATCGTCGAGCACCCGTCACCGTCGGCAGCGAGGGAAAAGGGAGCTCGAGAGCACGAGAACGATGAAAGGGCTCGTTACAACAAGTTCTGCGCGACCTGCGCTCGGACCTCCTCCTCCTGCTTGCTCCCGCTCAGGGCGCCGCCGCCGCTCCCGACGTGCCCTCCTCGACGGCCTGCGACGCGAGCTCGAGGATGGCGACGAGGTCCTTGCCGACGTTGGCCGGGTCCTTGGCGATGGTCGGCCAAACCTGGCCGTGATGAGGGTCGGCGGCAACGCACTTCTGCAGCAGCGCCTCGCGATGCTCCTGCACGCGGGCGACGACGTCTCGTCAGCTCGAGTTGGCTCCGAGAGAGGACAAAGGGGACGAGAAGACGCACGTCGGTCCCGTGCTGCTTCTCGAACTTCCACCACCACGCCCACGCATCGCCAAAGTCCTTGTCGGCGGCGACGGCCCTCGCGAACCAGTCTCGCGCCTTCTCGATCTTGCGCTCGGCCCAGAACAGCCGTGCGACGGTGACGATGACGGTCGGCGAGTTGTTGGTCTTCTTGAGGGCGTCGACCGAGCGCGTCTTGCGGGTCGGGCGAGGCTCGGACCAGACCGAGTGCGAGTGGAGGAGGCCGGAGGAGGGAAGGGTTTGCAGAGCTGCAGACGAGGAAGACGAGGGTCAGTGACGTGTCGAGGACGTCAAGCATGCAGATGTGGGAGAGGAGAGGGGCGCACCTCGAGACAGCATCGGCTTGGCGGCGCCCGACCCGTCTCGCTCCTCGACCTTGACGCTCTCGAGCCATACCTCCTCGCTCTTGGGGTTGAGGTTCCTCGCCTTCTCGAGGAGCGCGCGCGCCTTGATGCGCACGCCCGCCTTCTCCTCGAGGCGCGACGCCATGATCCACAGCGGGACGGCCGTCGGGCACTTGCGCACGCCGAGCGCGAGCGCCTCGCGCGCGCCGGCGACGTTGGGCGGGCTCTGCGCCTGGAGGAGCTGCGCGTGCATCATGTGGAGCTTGGCCGACGCCGGGAAGACCTTGAGACCCGCCTTGACCATGTCGAGCGCGGCGGCGTTGTCGCTGTGCGTGCGCTCGAAGACGGCCGACTTGACCCAGATCTGCACAGCGACAACAGCAGGATGTCAGCTCTGCGCTCAGGAGCACGTCGGTCGAGACGGGCGGAAGAGCAAGGAGGGGAGGAGGAAAGAGGGAGACGCACGCGCTCGGTCCCCGACACGTCGCGCGCCCGCTGCATGAGCTCTCGCGCGTTGGCGATCTCGCCGTTCTCGGCCTCGAGCTTGACGGCGGCGAGCCAGATGCCCTCGCTGTCGGGGTTGGCCTCGAACGCGCGGGCGAGGATGGCGCGCGCCGCGTCGACGTCGCCGGCGAGCCACGACTCCTTGGCCGCCATGAGCCACAGGACCTCGGCTTGCGGGACCGACTCGACGGCGCGGTTGAGGAGGGCGAGGAGCGTCTCGCTGCGGACGAGGTCGGCGAGTCAGCGAGAGCCCGACGAGGGAGAGAGGAGAGAGAGGTCGAGGACGCACCGGTCGCCGTGCTCCTTCTCGAGGTCGGCCGCCTTGCGCCACAGCGTCTGCTTCTGCGGGTACACGTTGAGCGCGTAGGCGTAGATGGCCCTCGCCGACGCGATGTGGCCCTTGGTCGTCATCGTCTCGGCGTCGTCGAGCCAGACGGCCTGGCGGTCCTCCTCGTCGACGTCGAGGTGGATGCACGCCTTGACGATGGCCTGCGCCGTCACCGTGCTGCCCTGGCTCTCGGCGCGCTCGGCCTCGGCGAGCCACTGCTCCCGCGAGAGCTCGGCGCCGTTCTTCTTGAGCGCCGACACGCCGTTGGCAATGATGGCGTCGACCTGGCCGACGTTGCCCTCCTGCTCCTGGAGCCGGCCCGCGGCGATCCAGATCTCGTGCGACGTCGGGATCGTCTTGCGCGCCTTGTTGAGGACCTGGCGCGCGCGGTCGGGCGTCTCGAGGCGAGCGAGCGCGAGCCACAGCTCCTGCGAGTGCGGGATGACCTCGACGGCGCGCGCGAGGAGGATGCGCGCGTCCTCGGGGTTGTCCTCGAGCTTGACCGTCTCCTTCCACAGCTTGACCGACGCGGGAATGTACTCGAGGGCTGCGCAGGGCGAGAGCGAGGAGGGGCGGCGAGTCAGTCGGGTCGAGGGGCTCGTGCGTCGACGATGAAAACGGGCAGGACGCGCCTTTGCGCAGGACCCGCTTCTTGGCCTTGACGTCCGTCTCGAGCTCGACGGCGCGCATCCAGATCCGCACCGACTGCGGCAGCTCCTGGACCGCGTTGGCGAGGATGACCTTGGCGTTCTCGTTCGTCTGCATGCAAGCAAAACGAGACCATCCACCGTCAGCCTCACGCACAGGTGCACAAGCTCGACGGAGAGCGAGAAGCGAAGGGCGAGGCACGTTGAGCTCGCTCGCGCACAGCCACACGTCCTCGTTCTTGGGGCACTGGTCGCAGCCCTCGGCGATGATCTTGCGCGCGGCGACCTGCTTGCCGGCCACGTTCTCGAGCCACGCGGCGGCGACCCACCCGGGCGCGTGCTTGGGGTTCGTCTTGGTGAGCGACTGGAGGAGCGCGCGCGCGCGCTTGATGTCGCTGCGGGAGGGACGAGGAGGTCCGTGCGTCAGCCGCATCCTGTACAGCCACCTCGCACGCCGCACCGTGACGCAGACCGAGAGAGGAGGAGGAGATGACGAGCGCCGACGCACCCAATCTCGCTGCTCGTCTTGAGCATCTGGCTGTCGAGCCCGGTCAAGTAGCCCTTGGGGTCGACGTTGGTCGACCCTCGCGCCGAGTCGCCGCCGGCCTGCTCGAGCTTGATCGAGAGCATCTTCTCGCGCGCCTGGCCGATCTCGGCAAAGTCGGTGAGGGCGTCGGCGGGCGTCGAGAGGCCGTCCTTCTGCGGGCGAGCGGGCGGGGACGAGGACGAGGGCGGGAGGACGAGTCAGCGACGAGCGGGAGAGAGCGCGCGAGGCGAGGCAGAGGGGTGACGCACCATCTGGTCGTCGGCGAGCGTGTGCTCGACGGCGTTCATGTCGCGCGCGCCGACGAGGACGCTGTCGGGCACGACGTAGCTGCGGCCCTCGAGCCGGGGCTTCTTGACGCGGTTGCCGATCAGGTTGCTCACCTCGGCTGCGTCTCGAGCAACATAATCGAGTCAGCTACTTTCGCTCGAGGCAAGAGCAGCGGACGAGGAGCGAGAGAGAGGAAGCCCGACGCACGCAAGTTGTGCCAGTCATTCTCGCTCATGTCGGCGAGGCCGCGCTTGAGGTCGGCAAACTGGCTCTGGATGGTCGGGCGCTCCTTGAGGAGCTTGTCGGCGACGTCGCGCTCGCGGGCCTCGCGCTTGGCGCGCCGCCGCTCGTCGATGGCGGCGTCGACGGCCTCGTAAATGCGGTCGGCCTCCTCGTCATCGGCCTCGTACACCGTGCCTGCGAGCGTGAGTGTACATGGTCAGCTGACGACTCTCGACGCCAACTATCCCGGCGAGCGGTCCGAGGCAGCTGGCTGGCTCGACGGGATGCGCGAAGAGAATCGAGCCGACGCACCGGCAAACAAGCCCGTCTCGTTGTCCGGGTCCTGGAACTGGTCCGGGTTGTGCTCCTCCTCCTTTGGCGCCTCCTCGCCCTCGGGGAGGGCCTCGCGCGCGGGACCGATGTCGCTGCGGGTGGTGAAGCCCTGGGCGCCACGGCCGGCACCGGCGACGTACGAGGGTGGCGGGGCGAGCTTGAGGAAGGCGTAGCGGTCGCCACGGAGGCCGAAGATGTCGGCCATGGTGGGTGCGCGAGATGTGGACTAGGGAGGGGCGAGGGGGAGATGAAGACGAGGGGAGGTCGAGGCGAGTCGCTGGGCGAGTGATGATTACGGCTGGCGGCGTGATGGAAGTCGGTGAGCCGACTGGTGGTGCTGGAGAGGCCGCTCGAGGCCTGTGGTGGTGCGAGAGGTGGAGCAGAAGGTGGTCGAGGGTTGATGAGGCGGAGCAAGGCCGGTCGAGGGTGGCGAGAGGGGTCGCGCTGCTCTGAGAGGTGCAGACTGAGCCGGATGCGATTGCTCGTGGGCCTCGTCGAGCGAGGTGGTGGCGAGGCGAGGCGAGGCTGGCTTGAGACGGCCGAGGCGACGAAGGGGCGAGCGAGGCTCTCGTCCTGGATGCTCACACGGGCTCGCTCTTGCTTGCGCCAGACCCGACTGCAGCTACACAGACACACCCTTGCCACCATGGCCGCCACCGCCGCCCCCGTCCTCCCCACCCCGCCCCCGTCCTCCTCGTCCTCGTCCTCCCTCGGCGGCTCCACCTCGCCTCCCGACTACGCCCACCTCACCTTCCAGCTCCCGCACAAGCGCTACGTCGGCATGCTCAAGTGCCAGCTCGATCCTCTCGCCCACACCCTCGACACCGAGGTCGTCCGCTGCGACAAGGTCCCTCCTCAAGCCGCCGTCGCACCCGCTAAAGGCGCCAAGGGCAAGAAGGCCCCCGCCGCCGCCGCCACCTCGACCGAGACCGACACGCAGCCCAACGACGAGTGGGAAATTGAGCTCCTCGACTCTGTCCTATTTCCTGAGGGCGGCGGCCAGCCATCGGACACGGGCGCCCTCGTCGCCCTCGTCGACGGCCAGACCGGCGACGCTCAGCGCATCACCGTCCGCCAGGTCATCCGCCGCAACCTCGACGCCGTCCACTTTGTCGACCAGCCGCTCGAGGTCGGCACCAAGGTCCGTGTCGAGGTCGACATGGCCCGCAGGATCGACCAGTGCGCCCCCCCTCTCTCTCTGTGCGCACGCTCATTCGGTCCTCCTGACGCCTCTCGCTCCCTCGCTCGCAGCCAGGACCAGCACACGGGCCAGCACGTGCGCCTCTGCACTCGCCCTCGAGCTCCTCAGGCCCACCATTGACGCCCGATCCCTCCACCCGCAGCTCCTCTCGGCCATCTTTGAGCGCGAGCACCACCTCGACACCCTCTCGTGGTCCCTCCAACGGTTCCCCGAGCTCAACTACGTCGAGCTCCCGCGCGCGCCGACCCCGCAAGAGCTCGCCGCCGTCCAGCAGCGGTGCAACGACCTGATCGGCGAGGCGCGGCCCGTGCGCGTGCGGTGCGAGCTCGCGACCGAGGACTCGGGCGTCGCGCTCGGCGACAAGGTGCCCGACAACTACAAGAGCGACGAGAGCGGCGAGCAGCGGCCGCCGGTGCAGCGCACGGTGACGATCGAGGGCATCGACGAGAACCGTGCGTCCTCGTCTCTCTCTCTCTCGCTCTTTGCCTCCCTCGAGTCGAGCTGACCGGCTTCCTTTCACTCGTCGCTCCCCCGTCCACAGCCTGTTGCGGCACGCACTACCCCTCGCTCGCCTACCTCCGCACCCTCTACCTCGCCCCCTTCACGACCCCGATCCGCGGCACGAACGCGCGCGTCTACTTTGCCTCGGGCGCCCAGCGCACGCTCGCCTACCTCGCGACGCAGCAAGGTCCCGCCCGCGAGGCGGCGCTCGCCGCCGGGTGCGCCCTGCCCGACCTGCCCGAGCGCGTCGAGGCGCTCGTCAACGGCGTCGCCGAGGCCAAGCGCCGCGAGAAGAAGCTCGCGGCCGAGCTCGCCGGCTTTGTCGCGCGGGACTTGTGGGAGCGGGCGCAGGCGCGGGCGCGCGGCGGAGAGGGAGGAGCGAGGGCGTCGACGCTGCGCGAGGACGACGCGACCAACTCGCTCGAGTTCCTCGCGTCGGTGGCGGCCGAGCTCAAGCCGCGCCTCGACGCCGCGCCGCCCTCCTCGGCGCCGGCGCTCTTCGTCCTCGCGAGCGGCGCGACGGCCGGCTCGCCGAGCGCCGCAGCGGCGGGCGGCGCCGTCGTCATCGTCGGGAGCGAGCCGCTCGTCGTCGAGGCGGGCAGGCGCGTCGTCGAGACGTTTGGCAAGGAGCGCGTCAAGGGCGGCGGCAAGGGGAGGTGGCAGGGCAAGGTGACGGGACGGTGGGAGAACGGCGACGCGCTCCTGCTCAGGCGCATCGTCGACGAGGTGGTGTAGACGAACGTGCGCGCTCGAGCCTCTAGAATATCAACGTCTCGCTCGGACGCTCTCTCTCTCAGAGCGTCTTCTGTGCAGTAGTTGAGAGGCCCCGCAGAGAGCTTTGTGCACAGCTGAAAGGAGAGCAGAACCCGCCTCGCGAGGACCCGAGGACCGTGCGGGACTCCTCCGCCGACGTCCCCGCCGGCCTCGGCGGGCGGTCGGCAGCGCTCTACGGGCGCTCGGTGGAGCGTGCAAACCTCGCTGCACACGAGGCGGAGGAGAGCGGACTCGAGCTGGAGCCTGCTTACGAGCGCTTGACTGTGCCGAAGGGCCAGCTCCGCCGCGATCGCCGAGCGCGCTCCGCCGAGGCGCGCCGTGACCTGAATTGGGAGCTCGTTGTTCGCGCTCGCTCTTCCTCGTCCTCCTACACCGCGCGCTCGACAGCCCATGGCCCACCAGCACAAGCTCGAGCAGCCCTACACGCAGTCGCTGTCGCCGACCCTCAGCGGCGACGAGGCGGGCGCAGAGCTCAAGCACTCGCCGTCCACCTCCACTCCTCCGGCCGACGACCACCGCGCGGCCGCGCAGGATGCGGCTCTAGAAGAGCTCAAGCCCGTCGCGCCCGACACGTCGGCGCACATCCACGGCAAGAAGCTCGCCATCGTCATGGCGGCCCAGCTTCTCGCCCTCTTTGTCGTCGCCCTCGAGTGCGTCCTCCTCCGTCTTCCTCTCTCCTTCCTCGAGTCATTCCTCTTTCGCGCCCTGTCGAGGAAGACCGAGCCTGTGCACCTGTATCGAGCCCTTTGTCCACCTAAGCTGACCCGTCTTGAGCGATCGCGCAGCCAGACCATCCTCGCGACCGCCCTCCCTCGCATCGCCTCAGATTTCGACGCCTTTTCCAAGCAGGGCTGGGTCTCATCTGCGTTCATCCTGACTCAGACTGCCACCATCCTCTGGTGGGGCCAGGTCCTGCGCATCTACCCGGCCAGTGCGTCCTCTTCCGCCCCTTGAACCCGAACGAGCGCGCGAGCTGACGCCTCGACCTCTCCTCCCGCTCGCAGAGTGGTCCCTCGTCACGGCCGTCGGCATCTTCGAGGTCGGCAGCGCCATCTGCGGCGGCGCGCACAACGTTATGACTTTGATCTGGGGCCGGGCGGTGTCTGGCGTGGGTGCGGCGGGCATCTTTGTGCGTCCTCCCACAATCCTCCTCGGGCCTCTCTCGGCACCACAGACGAGCTGTGGAGCCTACTGGACCATCTCGTCGTTCTTGGCTAAGAGACCCAGGCGGCGAGACGTCGAAGCGAGAATCGTGCACTGACCCCTCTTCCTCCTCATCCTCCTTCTCAGATCTCGATGCTGCAGATCATCGCGCAGGTCACGGCCCTCGAGGACCGTCCACGCATCTTCGGCTTGTTTGGCGCCGTCTTTGGCTTGTCGTCGGTCGTCGGTCCCCTCGTGCGTCTCGCCTCGTCGCTCCTCTCCTCGTACCTCGCGCTGACCTCGACTTTACACAGATTGGCGGCGCACTGACTGACCATGCTACATGGCGCTGGTGCTTCTTGGCAAGTTCTGCCCTCCTGCGGCCCTCGGAAAGCTGTCCTGACCCTCCTCGTCCTCGCAGATCAATCTGCCCGTCGGCGCCGTCACGATCGCGGGCTGCGTCTTCCTCCTCAAGTCGACCCTCCCTCTCGGCGCCGACCCGAACGACCGCACGACGCGCGGCATCCTGCGCCAGACCGCTCGGATGGACTGGCTCGGCGCCGTCTTGTGCCTGGGCGCCATCACGTCCCTCATCCTCGCGCTGCAGTGGGGCGGCAACCAGCGGCCCTGGAACGACGGCGGCGTCATCGCAGTGCGTCCTGCTCGCTCTCGCCGCTGCCGGCAAGGAGCGTGCGCTGACTCAGCCTCGCGCCCGCAGTGCTTCGTCGTCGCCGGCGTCCTCGCGATCGTCCTCGTCTTCTGGCAGCGCTACCTCGGCGACCGCGCCATGGTGCCGGGCAAGATCTTCAAGAACGTCGGCGTCTATGCCATCTGCATCTCGGCGTTCATGACGAGGTGCTCGCTGCTCATCCTCACCTACTACATCGTGCGTCGTCTTGTATCTCTCGCTCCCCTTCCCGCTCTTCTGCCCGTCGAGCTCGACTCTTAAGGCCAAGGCGTGGACGCCGAGGAGACTGTCGCTGACCCGAGGATCTCGCGCCTGCAGCCGATCTACTGTGCGTCGTTGACGCTCGGACCCCCTCCCTCCTCCCTCCTTCCTCTTCCCTAGGCCGTCTCCCCTCGCCCCTCCTCACTCGACCCTCCTCCATCCTCGTCGTTCGCCGAGCTGACCCTTCTTCCTGGGCCCCTCGCAGACCAAGCCGTCCGCAACCACAACGCGACGCAGAGCGGCATCGACAGTGCGTCCTCTCGCTCTCGCCCTCTCTCTCGCTCGAGCGTGCGCCACTGACTCGCGCGTTCGACCTCGCTCGTACAGTCCTCGCCTTCTGCATCTCGGTTGTCATCTCGGTCGTCGTCGCCGGCCGCCTCGTCTCGATCACGGGCCGCTACTGGTACTTCCTCGTCCTCGGTCCCATCCCGGGCGCCATCGGCGCCGGCCTCCTCTACACCATCACGCCGGCCACGAGCAACGCCAAGATCATCGGCTACCAAATCCTGTGCGGCGTCGGCGTCGGCACGGCCATGCAGAACTCGATCTTTGCGATGCAGGCCGCCTTCCGCAACGACATGCGCTTGATCGGCCAGGCTACCGGAATGGCCAGCTTCAGCCAGTTCCTCGGTGCGCTCTCACATTCCTGCTCCAGTCCCGGCTCGAGCGCACACCTGACGGACCCTCTCGACGCGCGCAGGCGGCACCGTCGCGCTCGCGATCGGCCAGAGCGCCCTCTCGACGCAGCTCACCACCAACTTTGCCAAGTACGCGCCTGACGCCCCGCTCGCCGTCATCGAGCAGTCGCCGCTCGAGATCCACGCGCTCGAGCCCACGGTGAGGGCGCAGGCCATCGTCGCGTACGTCAAGTCGCTCGACATTGGTGCGTCGCTCGGACCCTCTCCTTCCTCTTCCTCGCTGCACGCCGGCTGACCTGGTCGCGCTCGACCTTCGACCACCGCAGTCTTCGTCATCTGCGTCGCGTTCTACGTCCTCGGCATCTTTGCGGCGCTCTTCATCGAGAACATCTCGATCAAGAAGGTCGAGACCGAGGCGGACAAGCAGCTCGCGCGCGACAAGAAGCAGGCCAAGAAGGACGAGAAGGCGGCGAAGAAGGCCGGGAAGAGGAGTGGGGCCCAGGGCGAGGAGGAGAAGGAGAAGGACGAGGCGCTGAGGGAGGTCGACGTCGAGAAGGGCATCGCCGACGGCGAGCTCGCTCGTGGAGAGGGTGCTTAGGCCTCCTTACCTGCGCTCTCTCCTTGTCTCTCGTGCATGCTTAGACTCTCAGTACCCCCCACTCCGCTCATTGTACCTAGACCTCTCCGTTCTCCGTTTTCTCTCTCGCCCGCTCGAGCCCCTCGAGAGATACCGAAAGCCCAGACTGTATTCTCACCCGCCCATCAGCGTGCTCTGCACCCTCTCTACAAGCGCCTCGAACCCATCCTCGAGAAGGGCGTCCTGCAAGAGCTGCGTGAACTCGTGCGGCGGGAGCGCGGCGAGGAGCTGCGAGGCAGTCGAGGTCGAGGCGGTGGCGAGGTTCGGGAGGAGGGTCGAGAGTGTAGGCGGGAGGCGGGGCGTGGAGCTGGAAGGGTGAGGTACAAGGTGGGGCGGGTGCGGGCGGGAGGGCGGCGCAGGCGAGTCGGCCGGGAGCGGGACGTGCGCGGTCGAGACGCCGGGCGGCGAGTTGCCGTCGTTCGAGGAGGGCGCCGGCGCAGGGCTCGTCCTCTGCGCCTTCTTGGCCGGCTGCTTCTTGCGCGAGCGAGGTGTCGCCGCCTTCTTCGCCGCCGCCTTGACCGGCTTGGCTGACGACGGCGGCGGCGGCGGGCCGACCTTGAGCTTTTTCGCTGCGGGCGGTGCGACCGACGGCGGCGCAGCAGGCACCGGCTCGGCCTCGGCGGCGGGCTTGGCGGGTACGAGCGCGCCGACGGCCTCGACAAAGCGCTCGCGCTCGAGCGCCAAGGCAAACTTTGCCTGGAGGCGGCGGAACTCGACCTGCGGGCGGTTTGGCGCGCTGCGGGCGGGCGAGGACAGCGAGAGGTAGCGCAGGCCGAGGACGGCGTCGCGGTAGACGGCTTTGAGCGGGAGCTGGTCCGAGGGCGTGGCGGCGCGGATCTCGCGCGACGAGAAAGAGGTGAGGTCGAGCGAGTCGAGGAGGAGGGGCTGCTGGGTGCCGCCGCGGTCTGGGTCGCGGAAGAGCGGGTCGAAAGTGACGCTGAGGACCATGCGGAGAGGGTGGAGCGAAGCCGAGCTCGGCGTCGAGGACGAGGACGACGAGGCGAAGGTGGTTTCGAGGCGGAGGGCGAGTTGAGGTTGCGAGCTGCAGAGGGGAGACGGGGTCAGGCTGGCCGGCTGCGAGACTTGCTCGAGGCAGCTCTGGACGTGCTAGTGGTCCCACTGGATGTTGTCGTCCGAGCCCTGGCCTGCCGCTGTGCCCGCCGTTGTGGTCGAGGGACCGATCGAAGGCCTGGGGGCGGCGTCGAGGAGAGAGCGGCTGCGCGAGTACTTGGTGAGCAGCCAGTGCTGTGTAGTAGTGGTGGTGGTGTCTGTCATGCTGCTGCCTAGCTGATCAGGCGCGTGGACAGAGGCAGAGAGACGGCGACGACGACGACGAGCTGATGAGGACGACGTTGTTGTCGTCTCCTCCCAGCTCGCGCGCCAGAAGCGCCTAGGGACGTCGTCTGCACTACAGCATAGCTCAAGAGCCGCCTCCAAGTACCACCGCAAGCCCCTGTCGTGTGTGGCCGCCTCCTTCCTCGTCTCGTCGTCAACCTCATCAGCCAGGGCCTCTCTCCTCGACCGTCACGCCATGTTCAAGGACGAGATTGCCACCTTCAGGCGCCTGGGCTTCCGTCATGTGCGTCCACCTTATCCCCACTCGCCCCGAGGCCGCGCTGACGAGACACGCTTCCACCTCGCCCCGCTCCCCCACCTCGTCGTCCTCGCATTCTGTCCCCGCCGTCCCTGGACCACCTGCGCATCGCGACCGGCCCTCCGTACCTCCTGGACCACGCTGCCTGGCCGGCATGCCGTCTCGTCGCTCGCAGGTCCTCACCCAGGCGCTCAACTTTGCCATGGTCCTCTCGACCGCCCTCATGATGTGGAAGGGCCTCTCGGTCCTGTGCAACACCGAGAGCCCCGTCGTCGTCGTCCTCAGGTCCGTCTCTCGCTCGCCCACGCCCGCCATATCGAGGGGCCTTGCGCTGACCTTGCCTGTTCGTCCACAGCGAGAGCATGGAGCCGGCAATCCAGGTCCATCCAGCTTCCTCTCCTCTCGTTCCTGCTCAGAGCGGCACTGACTCTCTCTCCCCTTCCCCTTCTCGGTCCCTCCCGCGCGCGCGCCACCCGCCGCACCCACAGCGAGGCGACCTCCTCTTCCTCACCATGCCCCGGCACGCCCCACTCAAGCACGGCGACATCACCGTCTATAAGATCCCGGGCACGCCCATCCCGATCGTGCACCGTGTCATCGAGACGCACGACGAGTACGTCGCTCCTCCCTTCCCTTTCTCTCCTTCCTGGCGAGGCGAGAGCGCACTGACCCTCGGCCACCCTGAGCAGGCACAACTCGACCGAGCAGTGGATCCTCACCAAGGGCGACAACAATGCGCAGCACGACGTCGGACTGTACAACGGCATGCAGTACCTCAAGCGGAGCCACATTGTCGGCAAGGTGCAAGGGTGCGTCGTTGCGAGCGAGCCGATGTCCGGGTCGGGCTCTCGAGGGCAAGAGCGCGCACTGACTTGCGGCACTCGCCGGCCGTACGCACAGATATGTCCCCTACGTCGGCTACGGCACCATCCTCCTCGTGCGCTACTCTCGAGCGCCTCCTCGTCGTCCTCCTCCTCGACCTCGACTTGCCCGACTGACTCGGGCCTCACTCCGCGCAGAACGACTACCCCAAGCTCAAGTACGCTCTCCTCGCCGGTGCGCTCTCCTTTTCCTCCCCGACTCTCGCCCGTGCTCGCCGACTGACGCCCTCTAGCACCTCGCAGTTCTCGGAGGAGGCATCTTGCTGCAGCGCGAGTAGAAGAACAGCTGTGCACGAGCCTGTCTTTCGGCAACGACGTGGCCTTTCCCTGGATCTCTCCTTGTTCAGTCGCTCTCGCTGCAGACAGCTCGTGAGAGGCGACGACGAGAGAGAGAGAGCACACAGATCTTTGCAAAGTCGAAGGAGGAAATTGTCCGTGGAGCGGTCGAGGGGCACTGATGAAGGGGAGGCGCGAGAGGGAGAGATGCTGCAGAGGTGGGGCCTAAGGAAGAAGAAGGAGGAAGGATGCCAGTCTATCGAGGGAAGGAGGAGGAGGGAGGAGAACAGGAGGGGAGGAGGGGCTCGAGCGCGGCACGACTATGCCTCGGCCTCGGCCGACAGGTTCTGGAGGAAGTAGTGGAAGTCGATCGGGCTCGACTCGATGCCGTACGAGTACACGTAGCGGCTCGCGATGTAGCTCGAGAAGATCGACAGCGCGTACGCCTGCGGCAGGCGCGACAGGATCGTGTCGAGGCCGATCTTGTCCTGGAGGACGCGGGGGAGCGCACGCGCGAGGACGGCACGACGGAGCGGGACGTCGTCGTACAGCGACGACTGCTCCATCTGGTCCTGCAGCTGGACGAGCTTGCGCGAGAGGTCGTCCGAGAGGCTGTGAGAAGGAGAGGAAGGGGAAGACGACGACGACGATGCGGGATGTCAGTGCCGTGCAAAGGCGGCCGAGGCATCTGGATGGAGAGATGGAGACGCACAGGGTGTAGGCGCGACCGGTGCGCTCGTGCTCGGCCCAGATGGCCTCGAACTCGAACGTGGCGTTCTGCGAGATGATCTCCTGGATCGAGCGCGCGTACGCCTGGTAAAAGTCGGACAGCGTCTCTGCAGAAGCGTCGAGGTAAGCGTCAGGATGAGGCTCAAGGATGGGGGAGAGCGTAGGAGGAGCAGGAGAGGAGCGAGGAGAAAGAGAGGAAGACGGACCGGTACCGGGAGGCGAGCACATCAGCTCGATGAACTCCTTGTCGTTCAAGCACATGCCCGAGAGGACCTCGAGACTCGACGACGTGACACCGCCTGCGGCAGAGGAAGAAGGTCAGCCGGGTGAGCGAGCTGACGAGACGAGGAGGAGGCCCGAGCGGCGCACCCTTGTTGGCCGACGCGTCGCGGATGACGACGACGCCCTTCTTCTCGAGCTGGAGGCGAGCGCCCGGCGAGCAGAAGAGGTTGGCGCCCTCGCTGCAGGCGGGCGACGTCGAGGAGGGAGAGGAGCGAGATGACAAGGAGGACGAGGGAAATAGGATGACGACGACGAGGATTAGCGTTTAAGCGACGAACCGAGAGAGGAGGAGGAGAAGAGGACGCACACGAGGTACTTGAAGTTGGGCACGCCGTCGGCGTCCCAGAGGCGCGAGACGTTGCCGATGTTGATCGACTCGGGGCGGCCACCGCACGGCACGAGGATGTCGGCCTTGTAGCGGAGGTGCGCCGAGTTGCGGAAGTCGGTGCCGTCGGCCACGATGTCGCCGTCTGTGAGTGACGGAGGCGCTCGCAGCAATCAGCGAGGCGGTCTCGAGGAAAGTCGCGAGGACCGACGCCGACGAGAGGTGGAGCTGCGCGACTCACTCGGGAGCGTGACGTCGCGGTCGTCGACAAGGACGATGTAGCCCTCGGGCGAGAGCTTGGACCGGTCAAAGTTGCTGACCATGACGCGCGCCTTGGCGAGGCGGATGAGCTCGTCGCGGTCGAGGCCGTTCGGGTCGTGCGCCGTGCCGGAGCCGTCGATGACTGCGCGCGAGGAGGATGTGGATCGTCAGGACGAGGTAAAGGAGAGAAGGGCGAGAGGAGGAGGGACGCACTGGTCGTCGTCTTGTCCTTGGACAAGAGGATCTCGTCTGTGCGAGGTTGATCAGCGTCAGCCTACCCGTCACCTCACAGCGCTCGACAGGTAACGACGCCGTCCTGCCGAGCGCAGAGAAGGAGAGGAAGCTCGACGCACTCGAGCCTAGGTCGCCGTCCGGGCCGCCCGTCTGCACCTTCTTGATGTCCTCCTCGCGCAGGCCGAGCTTGCGGTAGATGCCCGTCGTGTAGCCGCGCACCGACAGGCTCGTCATGCCGTACGTATCGTGCGGGATGCCGCCGTGCGTCGACGCGGGCTTGCCCGTCGAGCTCGCCTTCCACCAGGCGGCGCCGCGTGCACGAGCGTGGTTGGCGAGCCAGGCCATGTAGTTGGCCGTGCCCTCGTCGGGGCCGAAGAAGAGCTGCAGCGTCGCGAAGGAGAGTGCAGGGGAGGGTCAGCGAGGGCGAGTGGGAGGAGCGCGAGGGGAGAGAGATGGCGAGCGACGCACGATCTCCTCCTTGCCGTACAGGTCGACGATCTTGTCCTTGACGCCGGGCGTCTTGCCGGGCAGGAGCAGGTCAAAGATGGCGTCGACGAACTTGCAGAAGACGACCTGCGGGTTGGCGCCGAGGTCGGGCAGGATGGCGCCCTTCGAGCCGCCCTCGGGGATGTCCTTGTTCTTGAGCGCCTGCGTCGACGCGAGGCCGTACACCTCGTCAAACAGGTTGCGCTGGTTGATCGAGTAGTTCTCGCGGTTGCGCGACATCTGTGAGCGGGCGGCGGGGAGGGGGGAGAGGAAGGTCAGCGAGGGGTCCGTGCGCGCGAGGGAGGGAGGCTCGAGCGCACGATCATGCGGAGGCCACCACGAGCGA
Organism: Rhodotorula babjevae; assembly: GCA_920104245.2. Lineage (NCBI taxonomy): Eukaryota > Fungi > Basidiomycota > Microbotryomycetes > Sporidiobolales > Sporidiobolaceae > Rhodotorula > Rhodotorula babjevae. The sequence continues at coordinate 139,641 of CAKKSZ020000009.1, read as the reverse complement.
CGTCCTGCGAGCGCGGGATTGTCCGTCAGCTAGGGTCTCGAGGCGAGGGAGCGAGAGCGAGAGCGGGCGCACCTTGAAGCGGAGGTGGAAGCCGCGGAAGCCGTCGCCGACGACGAGGAAGAGGCCGTAAGCGCGCACGGGGTACTCGTCCTGCGGCAGGAACGCCGGGTCGAGGCGGAACGAGAGGGCGACCTTGGTCGGGCTGCGAGCGCGGAAGCGGTCGATCAGAACCTCTCGATGGAGGAGGAGAGGTGGAAGAGCGAGCGGCGCACGTGAAGAAGTTGGTCTTCTGGATGGCCTCGTTGAAGGTGACGAACGACTCGAGGATCTGGGCGTCGTGCTTGTTGAGGACGTGCTTCTTGATGTGGGCCGACAGCTGCTCGCCGGACAGGACCTCGGCCGACTGCAGGCGGGCGTACGACAGGGTCGGGCTGCGGGGAGCGAGCGAGAGGGCATGTCAGCACCATGAAAGAGAGGGCCTGGAGAGCCAAAGAAGAGGAGGAGAGACGCACACGAGCGAGTTGCCGAAGACGTTGTAGTAGTGGCGGTACGCGAAGCTGATGTAGGCGAGGCGGATCACGTCCGGGTACTGCTGGAGCGTCTCGAGGATGCTGCCACGGGTGAACGTCTCCTGACGGAAGCGGGCGCGAATGTCGGACAGGACGCCGGCCTGGACCGAGTCGTTCTCGTCGAGGAGGTCCTTGAGCGCCGAGTAGGCCGGGCCGAGGCGGTTCAGGAAGTGCTGCGCGAAGATCCAGCCGGCGTAGGCGTACGTTGCCTCCTGGACCGTGAGCTGCGAGCCGGTGAAGAGCGGGTTGTTCGGGAGGACGTCTGCGCAAGGAGGAGGGAAGGCCGAGGGGAGGTCAGTGCGTCGTCCTCGGTCGAGGTTGCTGCCGAACGAGAGAGCGACGCACAGATGAGCGACGACTCCTTTATGATCTGGAGGATGCTCGCCTCGGAAGGCGGGCCCTGCAGAGGGTGCAGGTAGAGCGAGACGATCGTGACGCCGTTCTTGAAGTTCTCGACGTACTTGCGCGTCGAGTAGAAGCCGTACCTGCAGCGAGAGCACAGCGTCAGGACTCTGTCATGCAGAAAGAGAGAGAGAGAGACAGGACGCACGAGTGGTACAGGTCCGAGAGGGCCGAGAAGAAGCTGTTGGTGCCGCCCTGCTTGTAGCCGATGACGATGCGGCGCTCGCGCGAGCGCTCGACCTCGTACGCGGCGACGACGGGGCCCATGCGGCGCAGGGCCTCGTCCATGAGCTCCTGGTAGATCTCGAGCGTGTTCTCGGTCGCCTTCTCGAGGAACGTCTTGTCGGCCACCTGGCGCAGGTCGACGCCCGGCTGCTGCAGCTCCTCGGGCGACAGCTGCGACTCGACAAAGTCGCACTTTGAGATGAAGTACGAGCGCAGCTGCGCGGCGACGCTCTCGGCCGGCGGCGTGTGCGAGACGCCGTTGCCGTTGGGCACGCTCAGGTGGTCGGCGGCGGGCTGCGCGGCGGGCTGGGCGCGGTACGACTCGAGGCGGTAGGCGTTGGTCGTCGTCGACTTGTCGAGGTACTGCTTGTCGATGCGCTGCTCGTACTGCGGGCCGTTCGAGAGCGAGACGCCCGGCGGCGAGGTGAAGATGAAGACGGCCGAGTTCTGCGAGGCGGTCGCGTAAGGGTCAGCGTCGGGCTCCTCGTCGACGAGTGGGGGAGCAAGAGTGTGCGCACCTCGGTCTCCTTCTCGAGCTTGATCTCGAGGTAGTCCTTGTGGCTCGCATGCGCCTGGACCTTGGCGCCGTACAGGCTCTGCAGGAGGGTCGTTCGGGTCAGTGCGTCGTTCGCAGCAAACCCAAGTGCTTCTCGCCGACGCAAGATGCGAGGCCAGAGGCAGCTGGGAGTGGAGACGACGCACCTCGACATGGTCGGCCACCTCCTGCGGGCTCGCGAGCTTGAACAGGCCGTCGTCGATGCCGAGCTGCGTGTAGAACCAGTCGACCCTGCGAGGAGACGAGGATGCGCGCCGAGTGTCAGCTATCGCAGCCGTCGCGAGCCGACGAGGGCTGCCCACGAGCCGGTTGCGGCTCTCTTCGGGAGGGCCGAGGTGGGGAGGAGAGGGGGGTCGGAAAGGCGACGCACTCGCTCTCGCACAGGACGTCGGGGAGGAAGCCGTTGTCGGTGACGATCTGCTCGAGTAGCTGGGTCAGCCGGGGCTCAAGCGGGCGTGGGAGAGCGAGGAGAGCGCACGTCGAGGACGGCCTTGCGGTGCTCGTCCTTGCCCGCGAACGAAGCCTTGGCGTAGCCGAGGTCGCCCGCCTTGATGGTGCCGTGTGCTGTGCGCAGAGAGGGAGCGTCAGCACGTGCTGCGAGCGCGCACCGCCGCCGCGAGGACGAGGGAGGAGGGCCTCGGGAGGCGGTGCATCGAGACGGAAGCGCGTGCGCACCTGGCGAGGGCGTCCTCGGGATGTCGAGGTGGCCACGGATGTGCTCTAGCGGTGAGGGCGGCTGCTGTGCGTGTCCAGGCATGGTGTGTGTGTGTGTGTTGAGAAGGAGAGAGGAGCTCGCGAGGTTGCGTGAGGAAAAGGCGAGCGCGTTCGGCTCCCCGTGACCTCTTGTGCCCACGACGGTCGGCGTTACCCCGCAGTTCCCTGCGTGCGCACCGCTCGCTCGCAAACGCTCGAGGCGACCACGGGACCCGCGGCAGCCGGTGCGCGCGCACACGCCGCCCCTCGTCCAAACCGTTCGCCTCGCGCCTCCTGAGCTCCTCACCGCCGAGTGTGTGCGCACACTCGGCGACGGTTCCTCGGTCTCCCCCTGCTGCGCTCGCACCTCACAGCGATAAGCCGGAGTCCGCCCGCAGCTCCCTCTGTGTACGTCGAGCGGGCTGCGGCTCGTGCGACGCAAAACGAGCTCTTCCTGCCTCCCTCCCTCTCGCGGTGACCTCTCGCTCGCCTTGGCTGCGCCCCCACCCTCGAGAGAGTCACATCTCCGCACTCGCAGCCGGTGCCCCAGCGAGAGGTGCGCTCGCCTCGTTGAGGAGAGGATCGGCCCAAAATTCTCTCTGCTCGCTCGAAAGGTCACGGGGCCCGCTCGCGCGATTGTCCCTCGTCGCACAAGGCCTCGGCGGCAGACCTCATGCAGCGCGAGAAAACGTGCAACCCCTCTGAGCGAGGTCACGAGCGAGAGGAGAGCAGAGAGTCAAGCCAGGAGGCCCGTGAGCCGTGCCCTCCCCTCTCCCTCAGCGTCCTCGAGGGCTTTAAGCTCGTCAGCAGCGAGAGTCTCTCCAGCCCGAGCTCGTGCTACACAGCTCGACCCGGGAGAGAGGCGTGACTGCGTTTTGGTGCATTGCGAACGACGAGAGAGAGATGTGGGCGAGCGCTCAGGCCTTCTTGGGGAGGACGGCGATGCCCTCGATCTCGAACAGGACGCCGAGGGGAAGCTTGGCGACCTGCGGGCGACGAGCGAGGTGCAGGAGGGTCAGCTACGGCGCGGGAGAGACGGGCGGCGAGAGGAGGGCGAGAGGAGGCGGGCGCACCTCGACGCACGAGCGAGCCGGCTTGTGGTCGCCGAACACGCGCGAGTAGATGGCGTTGACCTGTCGACCGGACAGCAGCGCGTACACGAGGTCAGCTGGATGCATCCAGGGGCGTCGAAGAAGCGAGCGAGCGACGACGCACGGCCGCAAAGTCGCCGAGGCTCTGGAGGAAGACGGTCGTCTTGGCGACGTCGGTGAGCTGGCAGCCCGACTCCTTGAGGACGGCCTGGAAGTTGCGGAAGGCTTGCTCCTACGCGCGTGCGACAGATTACGGGAGAGCGTCAGTGCGCTGCTCCCGCTCGGGCTCGAGCGCCTCCTCGTGCAGTCGTCGACAACGCCGCGTTCGCCCGCAACGCCCAGCTCCTTCGCGCCGCCCGCACATGCTCGACCCGCAGCATCCCGCAGCACGGCCGCTGGCTCGAACAGAGCAAGGGCGAGAAAACGCACCGTCTGCTCCTCGACGCCGCCCTCGATGACCTTCATCGTCTCGGGCACGAGCGGGATGCATCCGCTGAGGAACACGAGCGAGTCGGTCTTGATGGCCTGGCTGTGTGCGGCGTCGGCGCTCCTTCCAACGGTCAGCTCACGCTCTGCGGCAGAGTCGAGACGAGGGTGGGGAGAGATGAGGCACAGCGCACGAGTAGGGCCCGACGGCGGCGGGCGCGCCGGCGGTGTGGACGGTCGAGAGCGACATGGTCTGCGGCGAGGTCGACAGGGAGGCGCGGTGCGGCAGTGGTGCGGCGAGTGAGCGAGTGCGGGCGGGGAGGACGAGCCGGGAGGAGGAGCGCAGGAGCGAGGGGAGCTGCGCGCGTCGGACGAGGGTCAGAGGGTGCGGGCGATAAGCGCTGCGAGGGAGGTGCGGACCAGGCGGGGCGACATACACTGACAGAGAGAGAGCTGGACGCAGAGGAGCGAGAGCTGCCGTGCCGAGAGCGAGGTGCCGCGCCGCCGGCCGAGGACACCTCTCGGCTCTCACTCTCGTTGACTCGGCCGCAGAGACGCACACGACGAGCATTAGGGCGAAGGCAGTAGAGTACAGCTAGGAAAGTCGGAGATCGTCAAGGGCGGGGGGGGGGGGAGGGGGATGGAGAGGGACAAGTGAGGGGGGCGAGAACTAGCTGGCCGGGGGGCGAGGAAGGAGGAAGGAGGGGAGGGGGGGAACAGATCTCAGGGCGCGCACACGAGGCTCGAGGGAGTGAGGTAAGGTGGTAACGAGGTCGTCAAAGGGTGTCGCGAGGGGCGGGGGAGGAGGGAAAGGAGAAAGGCGCGAAAGGGGAATGCGAGCGGCGGGACATGCTGAAGAAGGAGAGGGTGGGGAGAGAGCGTCGCGCTCAGAGGATGTTGCACTTGCCGCCCTTCTTGCGGCCCTTGGTCGACAGGAGCGCGAGGCGCGTCGCCGTCTCGAACACCTCCCGCACGCCCTCGCCCGTCCGGGCCGAGCACTCGAGGTACCTCGTCGCGCCAATCTTCTGGCGGACCATGTCGCCCTGGAGACGTAGGTCGAGGCGTCAGGCTGGTACACGTACGAGAGGAGCGAGAGGGGAGGACGCACCTCCTGGGTCGTGACGGGCCTCTGGCTCGTCCGCCTCAGCTCGTCGATCGTCTTGGGGTCGTTCCGGAGGTCCTTCTTGCACCCGACGAGGATGATGGGCAGGCCCGAGCAGAAGTGGAGCACTTCCGAGATCCACTTCTCCTGGACGTTGTCGAGCGAGTCGGGCGAGTCGACGGCGAAGCAGATGAGGATGACGTGCGAGTCCGGGTACGACAGCGGGCGCAGGCGGTCGTAGTCCTCCTGGCCGGCGGTATCCCACAGGGCGAGCTCGACGCGCTTGCCGTCGACGACGACGTCGGCGACGCTGCGGGCGGGGGAGGGCATCGTCAGCAGTCGCTCGTCGGCGCGCGCGCGCGCACACCCACAGCGAGGGACGCACTAGTTCTCGAAGACGGTCGGGACGTAGACCTGCGAGGGATGCAAGAGGGCGAGAGTCAGCTCGCTGCTGCGGAATTGCCGACGGCACCGCCTCGCTGTGCTGGTTCGACCCGGGCGAGCGCCTCGAGCTGACGGCGAGCGCGCCACGAGCGGGCTCGTCGCCGGGCTCATGCGAGCGCACGAGCTGCACAGGACAGGATGGGCGGAGTGGCAGGGCGGACTGAGCGCGAGGGGGAGCCGACGGACCTCGGGGAAGGTGCCCTTGGAGAAGACGATGAGGAGGCACGTCTTGCCGCACGCGCCGTCGCCGACGATGACGAGCTTGCGCCTGATCTCGGACATGGCTGCTGTGGCGGTTTAGGGGGAGGAGCGAGGTGCTGGACTGGCGAGAGGGCGACGAGGGTGGGTTGGTCGCGTCGGCTTGGTGACGAGCAGACGGAGGAGAGGGGTTCGACGGCGGGGTGCAGGCGAGGTAGGCTGTCGAGAGGGATCAAGAGGTCAATCGTGTGCTCGTGCAGGTACAGTAAGGCACGCTCGGGCGCGGTGGGACGAGCCAGCGAGGGGGACAGGACCGAGGGGAGCGAGGGGACGGGGGGTTCCTCGGTCGCATGGGCTCGAGGGGTTGCGAGGGGTGGTGGGGACGGGGCGAGGAGATGCGCAGAGCGCGACTCACTGTGCTGCACGGGACTCTGGCGACAGAGGCTCGAGGATGGAGGAGAGGGCGTCGAGCTCCTCCTCCTCCTGCCCCCGAGTCCTCGCTCCGCCCCCTCCGCCGCTCACTCCGCCTCGCTCTTCTGTACAGCCGTGCTGTCACCGGCACAGCTCTGCTTCTTGTTGTGGCCCCCGGGCAGTGCCGCGCCAGACTCAGTTCGCCCCGCTCCCTCGCCGTCCCCTGGCCATCTCCTCCTGCTGCTGCGGGGCTCGCACGCCGCCACAACCTCTCGAGCGGCTAGGCAAGCGCGCGAGGCGACGCACTAGGGTTGCACGACTCGACCGGCGCGTCGTCTGCGTCCGATTTGCTGCCCGATGCAGCCCGACTCGGTGCTCTCGCCGGCGCATCCTGCTCGCTTCCTCGTCCCTCCGCTGGCGGCGACGCTGCGCCTCGAGCGAGGAGCTCGACGCCTGCGACGCCGTCGTGGTACCGCAACGCTGCACTTCTGGCCTCGAGACGAGCGGTTCAGCCGAGCTGAGCGTGCTCTCGAGGCGCGCTCGAGCGCTCTCGCCCTTCCTGCTCTCGCCCTCGACGGCTGTAGCCCTGCTCTCGCCTCTAGCTCGACGATGCACGTGCTACGCTAGCTGTTGAGGAGGGTGCGCGAAGGGGCGCAGTCGACGGCGAGCGAGCAAGAGGACCGCGCGAGAGGAGGTGGGTCGAGAGGGAACGCCCGCCGCAGAACTGAGCGGACTTGCGCTGTGCCTGTAGCTGATCGTGAAGGTGTAAGAGGGGCGGCCGAGTCAAAGCGAGGTGAGCAAGGTGGGTTTGCCGCTGTGCGGGTGGAGAAAGTCCGAGGTCGGACCGCTCGCTCCGCCGCCACGGCCAAGTCGCGACATCACTCAGCTCTCGCCCTTCCTCCTCCCTCGCCTCAGCACGCATGGCCGCATCCACACCTCGCCTCGGTCGCAAGATCAACCGCCCGACCGGTGCCCTGCGCACGCCCGCCTGCGCCCCCTGTGCGTCCCACCGCACCCTCATCAGTTCCCGCGCCAGCTCTCCCGAACGTGGACCCCAACCCCGGCTGACGCTCGCCCCGGGCGCTCGTTCCCAGGTGCACAGCGCCGAGTAAGGTGTGACGGCGGTAGCCCCTGCCAGGCGTGCTTGCGCCTCGCGGCGTGGAAGGGCAGGCCGGCCCCGACCGCGTGCGACTACGACGGGCTCGTGCCGGCTCGCAAGAACGGTGCGCTCCTCCTCCTTGCCTCTGATCTCAACCTAACTACTCTCGCCGGCCTGTGCGAGCCGCGCAGAGCTGACGCGCTCCTCCCCTGTCCCCTCGCCCGCCCCGGAAATCCACCTTCCGCTCCTATGTCCGCGCCGTATCCCGCTCGCCGCAGGCCCTCTTCCGCCAGCGCTCGCCGCCTACAGCAATCCAGAAGCCTCGACCTCGACGGCCATCCTCCCACCGCCTCCCCTTCCTCCGCTCCCGCCCAAAGAGCGCCCCACCACCTCGACCTCGACCACGGGCAAGAAGTGTAGGAGGAGCCGCGGGCCCGCGCTGCAGAAGGGTCTCGCCTGTCTCGCCTGTGCGTCCTCCTCTCTCCTGCGCCTCAACGGAGCCCCCAAGCTGACCCGCCTGACCCAAGCAGGCAAATCGCGCAGGATCCGGTGCGACGGCTCCAAGCCGGCGTGCGGCGCGTGCGTGCAGCGCCAGCTGCGCAACGGCGATGACGTCGACCCGACGACGTGCGTGTACCGCGCAGACTTGTACATGCTCGCGCAGGAGCCGGCGCGGGGACGAGAGGGTGAGCCCGAGGTGGTCGAGGCGCCGAGGCCCGAGGGCGAGGGCGAGGTCAAGCCGAGGGTGTGGGCGGGCGAGGACATCGCTGTCGAGGGCGAGCGGGGCGCAGAGTGCGGTGCAGACTCGATCGTCGACGAGGCGATGCGTGCGTCTCTCGCTCTCTCGAGGTCGTCTACGCCGTTTCTCGCTGACTCGGCTTCTCTCGCAGCTCCACCTCCGCCTCCTCCTCCTTCCTCGACATACTCGACCTCACCGCTCTCCCTCCTGCCGACCATCCTCCCCGCCTTGCCGCCCCTGCTGAGCGCCTCCTTCCCCTCAGCCTCGGCACCGCCGCCCGCCCTCCCTCCCTACCCTCTCCGGCCCATCGACGCCCCCAGCTACTTCACCTCGTTCCCCCCGCGCTCCTCCTCCCTCTCCTCAACCTCGACCTTGACGCCCACCGCAACCCCAACCCCCTCCGACCTCGACCTCGACGAGCTCCTCTCGTCCTGCTCGTCCTGGCCCTCGTCCCCGCGCACGCCCCTCTTCGACCCCTACGCCTTCGCGACCCTCCTCCGCCGCGACAACTACCCGCCCGTGCCGTACCCACCGCCCTCGTCGGCGCCCACGCCGGGCACGGGCACGAGCGGCGCAGGCCCAGGCCCAGGCGAGCCCGGCATCAACCCGCTGTGGACCGACGCGGCGTGCGCGCTTAGCAGCGTGCCCGCGCTCGAGCTCGGCGCGCTCGCGCTGTACTCGTGGGGCGGCGTCGACGAGACGGCGCGGCCGGGCGAGCCGGACGGCGGGAGCGGCGGCGGCCCGAGCGCGGGCGACCTCGTCGTTGATGCCTGCGGCGAGGCGTACGGCGAGGCGCAGGGCAAGGCGCACTGCGAGGTCGGCGACGTCATGCTCACGTTGCCGATCGAGCCGGCGTTTTCGAGCGAGTGGAGCGGCGGGGCGGGAATGAGGCGCGGCTGAGGACGAGGAGGAAGGGGCTCGAGCGCAGAGCGGCGACCGCAACTTTTATCTTTCTCCCTCGTGCTCTCGAGAGAGTCGCTCGCAGACGCTCTCCGTCTCATGAGAGCGTTGCAGAGGGCGAGCTACAGCGAGCGCACAGCGCTCACTTGCTGCCGAGCCGGCGCTCGGCCTGCCGCAGCTTGGTCTTGGTCGACGAGAGCTCGCTCTGCACGCCGTTGAGCTCCTGTGCGCGGGCAGCAGGTTGCGCCGAGTCAGCTCTGCAGTCGTGAGGACGGGGAGGTAGGAGAGGACGCACGTCGAGCAAGTTGGCGCGCGTCTTCTGCTCGCGCCGCTGCGCATCGGCGAGCTCCTCCTCGAGGTCGGCGATCTGGCCGCGCAGGTCCTCGACCTCGTCGGCGTTGCTGCTGCTCGAGGGCGGTGCCAAGGCGGCGGGCGTGGGCGAGCGCTGCTGCTGCTGCTGGGCGAGCGCGAGCTGGTCGACGAGCTGCGTCTTGTCGGCCTCGAGCTTGCGCTTCTCGGCTCGGGTCGCCTCGAGCGACTCGGTGAGGCTGTGGAGGAGAGAGTGTCAGGCTGGAGCCTGGGAGAAGAGAACGAAGAGGGCGAGGGAGAGACGCACTCGTTGAGCCGCTCGAGCATCGTCACCTCCTGGTTGGCCGACACGTCGAGTCGCTCCTCGAGCTCAGCAATCTGCACAGTGGAAGGTTCGTCAGTGACCATGCGCAAGGTGCGAGTGCGAGCGAGGGAGGAGGACGCACCCGCTTGGTCTGAGCGTCGCCCTTCTCGCTCTCGAGCGCGACGAGCTTCTGCACGAGCTTCTGGTCCTCGGCGAGGAGCAGCTTGACCCGAACGACGAGCGCGTCGATGCTGTAGTCGCCGCTCGACGACGAGGAAGACGGCGCAGCGCTCGCGTCGCTGCCGCCGGCGCCGATCGCGCTCTTGAGGAGGGCGCCGAGCGGCTTGCGCGCCGGCAGCGGCGGCGACGACGACGACGACGACGGGTCGAACGCGCTGCGCAGGACCGAGAGGTCGCTCGACTCGCTGTTGGCGCGCGCGCGACCCTCGAGCGGCGGGATCGCGCACCACAGGTCCTGCAGCTGCTTGTCCTGCTCGGCGACGCGCCCGTCGAGGTCGGCGAGGCGCGCCTGCGCACCTGCGAGCTCCTGCTGGGCGTGCATGGCCGACGTGTGGGCCGCGGCGTGGTCGGCCTCGAGCTGCGGGAGCGTCGCGAGGCGCGCCTCGTGGTCGTGCGCCTGCGAGCGGAGGAGGTCGAGCTCCGTCTCGAGCGAGTCGCGCTCGGCCGTGAGCGACTCGACGTCGCCCTCGAGCATCTGGATGCGCTCGTGCGCCTGGGCGAGCTCGTCCTCGACGCCGGCGTGCGCGTCTCGCTCGGCGTGGAGCGACGACAGGTCGGCGGCGAGGCTGTCGACGTGCGAGCCCGCCTTGTCGAGGTGGGCGTCGAGCGTCGAGGCGAGGTAGGCGGGCAGGTCGTCGCGGTCGTGGGCCGCGTCGTCGAGCGAGGGCGCCTCGCGCAGCGCCGAGCCGAGGGCGGGGCGCGTGCGGTGCCGCCGCAGGACGTCGCCGATCGCCTCGACGACGGACCGACGCTCGCCCTCAAGCTGCTCGATGCGACGACGAGCCTCCTCGACGCGCTCGTCGTCCTCGGGCGCCGCCGAGCGGCTCGCGAGCGCCGAACTCGCCGCCGCGCCCGCCGATTCGGCCTCGCGCACCTTGTCCTCCCACGACCGACGCTCGTCCTTCATCTCCTCCTCTGTGCGCTGCAGCTCCTCCTCGAGCTCCGAGACGCGCTCCTCGGCCTCGGAGAGCTTGTGCTCCGCCTCGGCGAGCTCCATGCCCTGGTCGCGCAGCCGGCGCGCCGCGTCCTGCGCCTCGTGCCGCGCCGCCTCGAGGTCGCGCTGCGCCGCATCGTCGACGGACGGGCTGCTGCGCGCGACAGCGAGCTGCGACTGGTGCTCGTCGAGCTCGCGCCGTGCGTCCTCGACCTCGCGCCGCGCGTCGTCGTGCCGGGCCCGCACCTGCTCGACATCGTCGCGCGCAGCGTGGAGCTCCTCGCGCAGGCTCTCGGCGTCCGCCTGCGCGCTCGAGAGCTCGCGCCGCAGGCGCTCCTGCTCGTCCTTGATCTCCTCGTCTCGACGGTCGAACGACTCGCGCGCCGACTGCAGGTCCGCCTCCGACTGGCGCTTGACCTCGTCGAGCTGGCGCTCGAGCGAGCCCGCCTGCTTCTCGAGCTCCTTAATCCGAGCGTCTCGCTCGGCGACATCGTGCTGCAGCTGGACGGCGTTGGTGCCAAAAGAGCCGCTCGCGCCGAGCTGCGGGCTCTGGTACGGCGAGCCACCGACACCGTTGGCCGAGATTGTGCGGGCGCGCGGAACGATGGCCTCGCGGTTGCCGGCGAAGAAGTGGGCGCCGTCGAAGCGCGCCGAGCCGGGAGGGGAAGGAGTGGCGCGCGGCTGCGAGGCGGCTGAAGAGGGTGCGAGGGTGGGCGAGAACGGGTAGGTCGGGGCGGCGGCGGAGGATGATCGGCCCTCCTGCTCCTGCTCCTTCTGGCGCAGAGAGGTCGCGAGGACGGCGGCCGTATGGCGGAGGAGCTTGACGCGCAGCTCTGCCTCGCGCGAGCTCGTCTTGAACAGGTCGGCCTGGAGCGTGTCGAGCTTGGCCTGCGCCGTCGCGAGCTGCGCCTCGGCCTGCTCGCGGGTGACGCGAGGACGGGCAGGCGAGGCGGGGTTGGCGGGTGTCGAGGGGTCGCTGGACGGGCCGGAGAGGCGCACGAGCTTGGCGGCCGAGTCGCGCAGGCGGGTCTCGAGCGCGACGGACCGAGTGAGGCCCGCGATGCGGGTCGAGAGGACGCCGTGTTCCTGCGAGTGAGCTCCTCGAGTCAGTCTGCGGCTCGCAGTAGCTCGTCTAGGCAGCGTCACGCACCTTCTTGACCTCCTGCGTCTCTTCCCAGCCCATGATCTCGAAGTCCCGCGCCTCGACGACGGCCGCACCGCTCAAGAGCTCGATCATGAGCGCATCCTGCGAGACTGGCTCCGATGCGGTCGTCTCGGGCGAGAAGGGCCGGCTGCGTGCGCCGACGCCGCCAAAGGAGGAGCGGGCCGAGTCGCGTTGTCGGCCCGCCGTCGGCGGCGAGAGCGGCGGAGGAGGGGATCGTGCCGCCGAGCCGAAGGGAAGCTGGCCGAAGTCAAAGTCGTCGTCGAGGTTGAACGACTCGGCGAGGCGCGACGAGCTGGCGGGCTGGTGGGCGGGTTGTGCGCCGGGGACCGGGGACGAGGCGGTGTTGCGGCTCGCGACCGAGCTGTGCGAAGTGCTTCTGGCGAGTCCGAACCAGCTCTTGGGTTGCTGGTCGGTGCCGAGTGGGCCGTCTGGCCCCTGGGCCGAGGGGTAGTCGGGGTGGGAAGATGACGAGGGGGAGGGGAGCGAGTCGGACGCGAGCGAGTTGGACGTTGACGAGCTCGGGATGCTCGATGCACCAAAGATGCGCCTCTGCAGGGCACTGGGTCAGCGTCCCCGGTGTGACCTCGCGAGCTGGAGATGGGGCGCACCATCGAGGCGGGCGGAGATGAGGCCGAGTAGCTCGACGGGTACGGCTCAGGCGGGTGGCTCGATGAGCTTGGCGGGGTCCAAGTCGGCTCTACTCTGCGTCACGCCTGTGCAGCAGGTGCAAACAGCCGGCGGGCGAGGAGGATTGAGGGGGAGCGAGAGCGGATCAGACGGCGAGCTGTCGTGCCTCTGTCGCTCGCTTCGTGCAAGTCAGGGAGGGCCTGCAGGGCTCTCTAGAGCTACTCGAGCTGCGCACTGGCGAACGACCCCTCAAGAGCGAGGTGAGGCTGGCCTCTCTCTCCTCCTCGACGTCCCCACGTGAAACCTCCTCGACGATGGGCGGCGACGAACGACAACAGGGCTCGAATGCAAAGGGGATGCGAGAGAGGCTAGTTCTGGTACTGGTGCAGATAAGCAAAGTCCTCCTCGTTGATCGGGACGTTGAACTTGGACCCGCTCGACGACCGTGCGACCGCCGACGACGCGCGCTCGGGCTCGTCCGCCAGGCGCAGGTCGCCCGGCGCCGTCTGCGGGCTGCCCTGGAACGTGACCGACGACAGCCCAAAGAGGTCCTGCATGTCGCCGTCGTCGAGGACCGAGCCGCTCGAGCCCGAGGGCGCGCCGCCAGCGAGCGAGAGCTCGCCAAAGTCGAACCCGCCCGTCGTCGACGCCGTCGCCGGCCCGCTGTGCCCGTCGCGGTAGGGCGAGCTCGGCAGGTGGAGGTGGAGCGAGCTATCGGGCGGCGAGAAGGTGGCGAGGGCGGCGAGCGTCGCGTCGACGCCCGAGGCCGCCGTCGACATGTCGCGAGCCCGGCGCGAGTTGGCGCTGCCGAGCCCGGCGATCTGCCGAGCAGGAGGCGCGACCGTGTACGTCGGCGCGTAGGTCGCCTCGGCGCTGTGCGGGCCCTTGGTCGCGAGCGCATCGAGCGCGTTGAGCGTCGGGAAGGACTGGTCGGCCGAGCGGCTGCGCGACATGCGCAGGAACGGCGCTTGCGGCTTGATCGCCGTGTCCGTTGCCGTCACGCGAGGGACGAACGTGTCGGACGCCATGTGCACGAGGACGGGGCGGGTCGTCTTGCGCCGCCGAACGTGGTCGTCGGGGCTCGTGGCGCGCGACGATGCTGCTGTCGGGGCGCCGCCGAGAGCTCGCGCAAGGCTCGGACGACGGGACCAGTCCGACTCGGGACTGTAGCGGAGCGTGCGGGCGCGCTTGGCCCGGCGAGGCGCGGACGAGTTGGCGAGCTCGTCGTCGACCTTGGAGAGGACGAAGCGGATGACGGACGAGCCCTTGCGGCAGACGGTCTGCGGGACATCGACGTGAGCAGGATGATCGAGGAACGCATGGCGAGCGGGAACGTAGACGCACTGACACGCCGGCGAAGCCCTCGACCCGCTTGAGGACGAGGTCGATCCCGTTGCGGATGACGGGCGCGTCTGGCTCGGCGGGCGACTGCAGGAGCTCGATGGCGAGTGCCACGGCAGCCGAGATGACCTTGAAGTTGTGCCTGGAGAAAGATTGGGCGTCAGCCTCGAACAGGAGGAGGAAGGGAGCTGGGCTCGAGGCGACGAGGAAGGAGCAAAACGCACCCTGCCCAGTCGAGCTGACAGCCAGGGGTCGCGTTGATCGCGAGCAGGCGCTTGCCGTACTTGACGCACTGCTCGCGCGAGTGCTGGTAGCGGTCGTCGGTCGCGGCGAGAACTGTTGCGAGAAAGAGAGGCTCGAGCGTCAGCCTTCTCGCCTTGCGCGCGAGAGGTCGAGAGGCCGAGCGAGCTCACCGAGGAAGGGTCGGTGCAGGCGGACGAACTCGGCGGTGAGGTAGAGCTGGATGAGGGCAGCGCGCATCTCGGTCGAGCTTGGCGGCGAGGCGAGCTGAACCCGGTTCGCGCCGTCGACTGGCAGCTCGTACGCCGGCGGCAGGCTCTTCTCGAACGCGATGAGGTCGGCGTCGAGCGCGAGGATGTCGTCGTAGGTGCAGGGCGTGACGCTGAAGGCCTTGTCGGTCTGCGCACGTGGTCGAACGAGAGGGTCAGCTTGAGAAGGTCGACCGAGTGAGGTCTTCAGGACGCACGATCTTCTTGGCGAGGAGGCTCTGCTGAGCGCGAAGCTGTGAAGAGCAGTATGTCAGCGATGTGTCTGGGCCGTGAGGCGAGGAGCGGGACGCACGACCGTAACCGTCATCGGCGTCTCCTCGAACGCGTCGGCGGCTCTCCTGCTGCGCACGCGCGCTTTGGCAGCCCGCTCGTCCATGTCGAGCTCGGCGTCGTAGCAGTCGAGCGGGAACATGCAGTTGATCTGGCGCAGGTCGAAGCCGGAACAGGCGCGAGAGGTGCCCTGTGTGCGCCAGGGGTGGTCAGTGCGCCGAACGACGGTGACGAGCGAGAGAGAAGAGGCGTACCGACGTGACGGACGTCGAGAGCGAGAAGATGCACCAGAAGAGGCGACGGCGCTCCTCGCAGTTGGCGAAGGAAAGCTGCTCCTTACTCGATCGAGACGGGTCGAGGTGCAGGCCGAGCGAGAAGACGGCGTTGACCGCGAGCGACAGCAGCGACATGCCCGCCGACATCGTCTCGCCCGTCGTCATGAACTGCTCCTTGACGAGGGAGGTGCCGTCAGCAGAGGAGCCGCACAGGTCGAAGTGAGGTGAGGAGGGAAGGAGAGGCTCACGAGGTAGAGCGAGGCGATGATGGCTGCCGCCCGGATCCCGTCGAGGCTCGGCTGCTCCATGAACTGCAGGTGGACGAGAAGAGGATGTCAGTACGGGCTGTCGAGTGCGTGAGGGAGGGCATTCGAGGCGAGGAGAGGTGCGCACCTTGCCAGCGACGAGCGAGAGCATAGCTGCGCCGATCCAGCGCTCGACGATGGCCGAGCGGTTGTCGGGGAACCCTTGAGCTTGCGCCTGCTGGGTCGTCATGCTCGCGAGGCCGGACGCGCAGGCGGCGAGCAGGATGGCGACGAAGAGCGGGTCGACCTCGCGCTCGCGCCGCGCCTCGTCGGGCTGCGACACAGCCCTGCGGAACGCCGTCCAGCGCTCCTCGAGGTCGCCGAGGCCGATCGGCGCCGAGTGCCAGTGCACCGAGGAGGCGTAGGCCTGGTAGGTCGAGCGCAGCTCGTCGTCCGAGGGCAGGAGGGCGAGGATCTGGCGCAGGGCGGGACGCTGCCCGAGCAGCGACGTCGTGAGGGCGAGTGCTGAGGGGCTCGACGAGGAGGAAATGGGCGTGGATGACGGCGGAGAGGGCGCGATCGAGGTCGGCGTGAGGACGGTGAAGCCGGATGCGGCGGGGGAGGGTCCGTGTGCGGTCGACGCGCGGACGAAGCGCTCGGCCTCGTCGAGGAACGCCTCACCGCTGACGCCGTTGGGCGCAAACGACTCGGCGCCCGACTGCTGCGTCGGCAGGAAGCCCTTGAGCGCGAGTTCGGCGAGGGCGGCGCACAGGTCCTGCGCCCGCAGGTCGAAAGTCGCGAGCTCGAGCGCAGGTACCTCGTCCTGCTCGACGACCATATAGTGCTGCTGAGCCTGCTGAGCGACGGCGTCGGCGGCTCGAGTGGTCGGCGATGTTCTAGCCGAGACGGGCGGGGTCGACTCGCTGAAGGCGTCGAGGAGGTGCTGCAGCCGATCGACCTGCGCAGAGACGAGGAGCTTCGTCGGCACAGCTGCAGATGGAAGGTAGAGGATGAGCGAGACGACGCACCTGCGCCTTGAGCTCCTTGACGTCGGTCTCCTCGCGGGCGACGAAGAGCGGCACGGCATCGCTGCGGGCGGACAGAGTCGAGTCGTCAGCCCGAGCGCTGCGTCGAGACGGAGAGAAGAGGGAGCAGGTAGAAGGAGAGACGCACCCGTCCCAGACACAGCCCTCGGGGTCACCTCGCTCGACGCACGATGAGCACGGCATGCTCCGGTTGCAGCGCAGCTTCTTCTTCCTGCACGGCGTGCACGACGCCGGAACGCGCTTTCGCGGCGCCTGCGACGACGCCGCCGCCTTCTTCTTGGTCGCCGACGAGGACGACGACGACGACGCCGTGACCTTGGGCGGGAGAGGAAGGTCGAGCGGCGCGCCCTCGACCCAGCCGTCCGAGGCGCCGACGACGCCGGCGGGAAGGTGGTGCGAGCGCGTCGAGACGTAGGTGACGTCATCGGTCATGGTGTGCGAGGGGGGAGCGCGAGCGAACATGGACTGGGGAGGGCGGTCGGTGCGCGACGACGCCCGGGTAACGGGGGCCGAGTAGGGCGAGTCGTAGTCGGCGTGCTGTTGCTGCTGCTGCTGGTGGTGGTGCGCGTAGTGGTGCTGCTGGTCGGGCTGCCGACGGTTGTGCTCGGGCGGTTGGTCGTAGAGCGGCGACGGCGACACGACGCTCGGTCCTTGGCCTTGGCCTGGCCCGACGTAGACGGCGTGGACGGGGGCCCGGGCATGGCTCGAGCCCTGCTCCTCGGCCTCGGACGACGCGGCGCTGTGTCGAGAGCTCGGGTGCGACGAGTAGCGCGAGCGCGACGAGGGCTGGTACGACGACGACGGCGCGAACCGGATCTGGGGCGACGCCTGCTGCTGATACTCGGGCAGGGACGGCGTCGACGTCGACGAGTAGTCGTACGACGGGTATGCGTCGACGTAGGCGCCTTGCGAGCCGCCGCTCGCCGAAGAAGGCGGATAAGGGTGCGACGAGTACGAGTGCTGGCCGGTCATGGTCCGAGAGGGCGACGAAAGAAGCCGAGGGGCAGCGGGAGGATGGCACGCCGCAGCTGAACGAGCTACAGGTGTAGGTGAAGGCGAGAGAGTAGGAGAGGAGGGTCGCCGCGAAGGAGGAGAGGCGGGAGGGTGCGAATCAGTACTTCCGTCTGTCGCTGGGCTCGGTGCCTGTCCCCTCCTTCCTGCTCGATCGCAAGCTCGCCAGAGAGGACGACTTGATCGACAGATTGGCGTCACGGAGGAGTCAGGGCGAGAGGGAGGACACGACGAGACGCACAGGAAGGACCCTCGAGAGGGATCGCCGGGTCGGCCGCGTCCGTAAAGCCGGCGAAGACGACGCAAGGGTCGGAAGCTGGGTCGGTGGAGAGCGCACTCGCACGCACCAGTCGGGAAGTTGACGCGCAGGAAGCTCGACGGGCGTGCTTGCGCTGGCTGGAAGGCGGGCGGAGCTACGACGAGTGGTGCAAGGGGAGCTCGACGAGGACGGGGTGGGGACGTCGGCTGAGTGGGGGATGAAGGGCCGTGCCGGCACAGAGTGACGCTCGAGAGGCTCGGCGGGGACAGCGCGGCGCGGCGCAGGTGCGAGGAGAGAGAGAGGGAGAGGGAGGCAAGAGCGGCCGGGGGCGGGAGGGGAGCGAGGCGACACCATCTAGCGCGGGGTGAGGACGCCTCTCCGCATCCAGTGCATGCACGGAAGGCTCAGGGCTCGGACAGAGATCCACGCTCGAGCGTAGTTAAGGGGCGCGGCCGCCTCGAGCCTGCCCTGACGAGCGCGCGCACGCGCGAGCTTGCCGAGCGGGGGAGCGCTGCGGTCGAGGCGGCCATGGAGCCCGGCTGCCATTGCAAACGCCGAGCGCGGCCGGCGGCGGAGCGAGCAGAGACGGGAGGCTCGCACGCGAGGTCGAGGAGGAAGAGGCGAGCAAGTGCGTCCGACTGATGGCGCTCGTGGGCAGCGCGGTTGTTCTCTCGCACGCCGAGCGAACAGGAGAGGTGGGCAACGGCACGGCGGCAAGAGAGAAGCTCAAGATTTTCGATCAATGGAGGCGCTCAAAGGGGTCCGTCACGGTCCGCGATCACACTTCTAAGGTCTCGCCGCACCTCGCTCTCTGCTCGCTCGGGTGCCACGAGGTCGTTCAAACGAGGCGCGTGTCGTACTTCCACGCAACGTGATCAAATGCGCGCGCGAACGAGAACGTGTTGCGGAAGCCGAGAGCGCAGGGAGCTGGACCCGGGGCCCGTGCGCGGGCGTCGCTCGAGCCCGGACGAGGAAGTATGTACAGGCCGCAGCGACGACGCGGCGCGCGCGTCGACAGGCACAAGTGTGAGCTGGACTTGCTTAGCTCGCTGCAAGCGCAGGCGAGGAGCTATGAAGCGCGCGAGGCACCGCTGTCGGATCGCCGTGGAGGTGCGGATCCTCTCGACCGACGACCGCGCAGTGCCGCGCGAGCTTGAAGCCGCTCTCTCCTTAGCTCGCAGGCTAGCCACGACTAGCTCTGTACAAGGTAGATGGAGCTCGGGTCGCGCGACTCGTCGGACCGCCGCTCAGGCCACAGTGAGCGCGAGACGTCGACCGACGGCGAGGGCGCGCTCGCGGACGAAAGCAGCAGCCAGACGGATCGGTGCTGGTCGCTTCCCCTCAGACGAATCGGTGCTGGTCGGAGAGAGGCGCGCGACGCTACCTTGGTCGGTATTGGGAGGAAATCCACGACGCAGCTGTTTGGGAAGGTCGCCGCGCGGGCGCGCACGTCCTGGCGGCGCTGCATGCGCGAGTGCACCTCGACGCACGGGGTACCTGACCGAGTACGGAGATGGCGGGATGGCCGTGTCGAGGGACCCAGCCAGCTCGTGATGGTGAGCCGCCGGGCGACGACGGCTGAGCCGTCTCGCGACCCTTGTCGCAGGAAGCGGCGAGGCAGCGTCACCGGCTCACGCTGCTGCGAGACGCCCTCTGCAGCACTGAGCGTATGCCGCGAGCCCTCGCTAAGTAGGGACAGCCCCACAGAGCGGCGGCTCATCGGCGCAAAGCCAGCAGGGTCCGTCCTCGAGTACGTCTGCCCATGCGCGAGGAGTCCGTCCAGCCGCAGCAAGCACAGCGCTCGAGGAAAGGCCTGAGCTCGTCAGGGGGACGACGTGGTGGTACGGCCTCGCGCGCTCGAGCCTCGTCATGCTCTCGGTGGAGCTCCTCTCGCCCGCCTCGCGACCCACGACCCGAGAGGGCAAAGGACTGCGTGACGACTGCATTACGACTGCCGAGGACGAACGGCACAAAGTTGAAGCGGGAGAAGGCGAGCGTGGGGAGAGGGCGAGGAGGTCGAACAGGTCGGCGCTTAGTCCTTGCGCAGGTCCTTCTTGGCCTTGTCGACGTTGGCCTTGCCGCCGTTGAGCCACCAGATGCCCGCTGCGCAGTGCGAGAGGGAGCGTCAGCTGTGCGTCGTGCGTCGGTCGAGGAAGCGCAGAGACGCACCGTTGAGGTACGAGGCGTACGAGAGCCAGGCGCAGTAGGGCACAAAGACGAGCGAGAGGCGAGGGTCGACCTGGGCGGCCTTGGCGGTGAGGGCGTACGTCGTCGCCGTCATTGGGAGGATGTTGAGGAGGCCGAGGGTCGGGTTGCGCAGGCCGAAGAAGAGGGGCGTCCACGCCATGTTGAGCGCGAGCTGGACCCAGTAGAGCTTGAGCGCGCTCATGGCGAGACGGCTCATCGGCGACCCGATGACGGCCGTGTCGAGCGCCTTGACGAGGACGTGGCTGGCGAGGCCCATGCCGGCGTACAGCGCCGTCCACACGACGGGGAACGCCCAGCGAGGTGGCTCGCCGGCCGGCTTGCGCAGGGCCGGGTACCACGACTTGAGGCTCGACTTGGTGAGCTGGCCGTCGGCCATGCCGAGGACGAGCGGGAGGCCGATCGCGATGGCCGGGTTGCGCGGGAGCTGGAGGAGGATGGGCGGGAGGGTGAACGACATGGTGTAGCTGCGGGTGAGGCAGAGCGAGGGCGAAGGTGTCAGCAGTTGCTCTTGACGACCTCCCTGACTGCACGCAACCCATCCCTTGAGCCTGTGTGGGCCGTAGAGGAGCTCGACAGCTTCATCTCCCCGCCTCGAGAGCCCCGGCTCCCCTGGAGTGCGCTCTCTTCCAGCCAGTGCGCCGGCCGCGCGGTCTGGTCCAGAGAGCTGCCACGCCCGACTCGCGCCTTGCAGACCCCGTCCCATGCGCTGCTCGAGGCTGCCGCCGACGGTCCCGCATCCGCCGGCTCGTCGCGCTGTTGGGCGGCCCCCCTGCGCCGCCGCCCGCCGCCCGCACACCGCTGAGAGAGCATATAGAGAGACAGGTGAACACACACGGTAGGTCTTGAGGTGGGCTCGAGAGGATGAGGGAGAGCGATGACGGGGTGCCGCGAGCGACCTCGGCAAGAAGCTCGCGGCTCGGAGATCTCGCGCAAGCAGCTAGACTTCGACGCTGGGTCGTGCGAGACGATACGTTACGATACAGAGAGCGCTACAAAGGGGAGAGTGTCTGTGCGAGGGCGCAAAAAAGGGGAGACAAGGCTCGAGCGAGGGAGAGCTCCTCAACTCGACGAGAGAGAGCCGACACGGCCCGAGGGCGTGCGGCGAGGGAAAGACGAAGGTGTGCGAGTGTAGGAGAGAGGCGAGGCTGAAGAGCGTGGGAGGGAGGAGACGAAAGGGGAGGAAGAGAGGTCCGCGAGCGGGGAGGGGCTCGTGCGCTCACGACGAGGCGGGCACGATGCCCTGCGGGCTGTTGATGAGCTGCTTCGGGTCGTACTTGGCCTTGAGCTTGGCGAGGCGCGGGTACTGCGAGCCCCAGTACTGGACGCGCGTCTCCTTGGCCGTGAGCTCCGGGTCGACTGCGGGACGAGGGGGAGCGTCAGCTCGCGGTCCTCGAGGCTGGTTAAGCTGCTCCTGCGCATCGAGGCGCTCGGGCGCTCTGGACATGACGAAGCCGAGCGGAGAGGGAGGCGAGGAGGAGGAGGCGCGCACCGTAGTTCACGTAGGCCGCGTAACCGTCCGGCGAGCTCGAGTTGCTGGTCCAGCCCTTCTTGGTCATGCCGTCGACGATCGTCGACCACATGCCCTTGACGAACGGGATGCCCTCGTTGCCGTACGGGTTGCCGTAGGTCGGCGACGAGGCGTAGAACTGGGCCGTGAGCAGTTTGTCGCGGAACCCGAACGACGACGAGTTGAGCGAGACGTCGTTGACGGCCGAGTTTGCGCCGCCGTAGACGTTCCACTCCACGAACCATTGGTTCGACACCTTGGTCGTGAAGACGTAGTCGAAGAAGGCCTCGAGCGTGTCGATCGAGATGGGGATGGTCGACGGCGTCATGAGCGACTTGGCGTAGAACGAGTCGCGGCTCTGGAGCATCTTGCCCTGGGTGCTGAGGTCCGACACGCCGGCGAGCTCGGTCGTGGCGCCGATCCAGCTGTACGACGTCGCCGTCTTCTCGAAGCTCGGCGGGAGCTCGTCCTCGAGCGGGCCGATGACGCCGCCGAGCTCGGCTTCGGGCCCGTACCAGACGGCGACGATCTCGAGGCTGTCGCGCCCGACGACGGCCTGCAGCGCGAGGTTGGCCGGCGCCGAGAGGTTGCCGAACGCGGCCATGGACGAGAAGGCCGTCGCGGCGTTGACGACCGACGGGTTCGAGTACGTGTACTTGGTGATGACGACGTTGGCCGGGGCATGGTGAGCCTGGACGTGGTAGGCCGTGACGATGCCAAAGTTTGGCGCGGCGCCCTTGAGCGCCCAGAAGAGGTCCGGGTGCGACGAACTCGTGACGTTGGTCAGGGCGGTGCCGTTGGCGAGGACGATGTCGAACGCAACGACTTGGTCGCTCAGGAAGCCCCACATCCTGCTCGGGAGGCCGTAGCCTGAAGGAGACAAGAGGAGAGAGCAGTCAGCCTCGAGAACGTTCAGGAGGAGGAGCGAGCACGAGGAGCGCGTCGGGCGCCGGCGCACCTCCAAAACCGGCATGCCCACCGATGCCGACGCCGTTGCACGAGCCCGCCGCGACGGCCCAGCCCTTGTCGTTGAGCGCGAGGTAGATGTCGCCGAGCCGGGAGCCGCCGCCGATGGTCGCGAGGCCCTTCGAGTCGACCGTGATGTTGTGGAAGCGGCTCAGGTCAATGGTGAAGCCGCCGTCGCCGCTGCCCAGGCCGTACGACGCGTACGAGTGGCCGCCGCCGCGAGCCGAGACCTTGACGCCGGAGCTCGAGGCGCACTTGAGCGCCTTCGAGATGTCGGCCGACGAGGTCGGGTACAGCAAGGCGACGGGATGAGGCTGGATGCGCTGGTTGTAGGCGGCTGCAAAGCAGGAAGCGCGCAGACAGTCAGCCGACGGAGATTCCGACAAGGTGGGGACGAGGAGGGGGAGAGGATGCGAGACGCACCCGAGTCGGCCTTGTAGTCGCTCGACGACTGGGTGACCGGCGAGAGCCCTTTGCTCCTCAGGCAGGTCGCGAGGTTCTGCTGGCGAGCTGAGAGCGGGGCGGCGTTGGTTGAAGTCGAGTCGCCGAGGGAGAGGGCGGCCGCGACGGCGAGGAGGGCGCGCAGGAGGACCATGGCGAGGTAGTGCTGGTGCTCGCGGTCGTTGAGATGCAGGCGAGAGTGCAGCAGGAAGACAGGGAGAAGAGCGAGAGCTAGCTCGGCTCTCCGCCGACAGCTACGCAATCCCGTCGCCGGCTTCTCCGGGCGGACGAGAAAAGCACGGCGGCCGTCGCGCATTTACAGTCCCGTTCGCAGAGCTCTTCGTAGACACGAGGCCACACTTCTATCGCCGGTAGAGCATGCGCACTGGCGCGTGTTCTGGCGAGGTGAGCGTTCAAGCGAGGAAATGGCTCTCCTTTCCTAGCGCTCGATGAGCGGACCAGCGTACGAGTCTCTGGCAAGGTCTCTTGTGGAACACGAGAACACTTCGAGACGAGGTGAGCGAGCGGGGAGAGGTGGTCCGCGACGAGCTCAGATTTCGGCGGAGGACGAGCCCCTCGGCTCCTCGCACCGCCGCACCGCTCCTGCACCCGCACACAGCAGCCATGGGCAAGTCTAGCAAGCGCACCATCGACGAGGCGACCGCGCCCGCGTCCGACGCCCCTGCGGCCGCCATGGACGTCGACTCGCCGTCCAAGCCGGCGAAGAAGAGCAAGAAGGACAAGAAGGACAAGGCGGCCGCTGTGGACGGCGACGACGCTGTCGAGGCGACCGCTGCAGAGCTTGCGCCCATCGCCCAGCCCCTCGGTGCGTCCTGTCGCTCGCTGTCGCCGACGTGGGCTCGTCCCGGCTGACCCCCCTCCTCCGCCTCTCCCCACCACGCTCGTCCTCCACTCGTGCAGCGGTCAAGAAGACGGGCAAGCACGTCCTCAAGCTCGTCAAGCGGGGTGCGCCGCGCTCCTGTCCCTCTCGAAGCGCTCCCTCCGACTGACCCTCTCGCTCGCTCGCGCACCGCCTCGCTCTGCAGCATCCAAGTCGCGGCACCTCAAGCGCGGCGTCAAGGAGGTCGTCAAGTCGATCCGCAAGGGCGAGAAGGGGTGCGTCGCCGCTCTCCTTGTCTGCCCGTCGAGCCTCGCACTTGAGAGGTCGGAACGAGAGCTGACCCTGCCCCGTGCGCCGTCGACAGCATCGTCGTCCTCGCCGCCGACATCTCGCCGCTCGACATCCTCACCCACATCCCGTTGCTCTCGGAGGAGGCAAATTGCCCGTACATCGTGCGTCCTCGTCTCCCTCGAGCGCCCGCCCGGTCGAGCCCCTCAGACTGACCTTCTCCTCGCGCGCTTCCCGCTCGCAGTGGGTCACGTCCAAGGAGCAGCTCGGCCTCGCGTCCTCGACTAAGCGCCCGACGTCGTGCGTCATGGTCGCCCAGGTCGGCATGAAGCGCAAGCAGAAGGCGGGCGAGGAGAAGAAGGACGAGTCCAAGGTCCAGGAGGCCGAGAAGGAGTTCCAGGAGAGCTACGACGAGGTCAAGAAGGAGGTCGAGGCGCTCGTGCGTCCCTCTCTCTCTCACCCTGTCTGTGCTCGTCGCCGCTGTTGAGCGCCGTCGACTGACCCGCTTGCCCTCTCTCCCCCTCGCCTCGCGCGCTCGCAGGAGGTCGCCATCCCGACCTACTAGGCGACGCTGGCCTTCGCCGACCCGGCCTGCGCTCTCTGTGTGTTGTTGATGCCCGATGGGCGAGCGAGGGACGAGCGAGGTCGTGCCCTGTCGACGTGGGAGAGCACTCGGTCCCGCCTTCTCGTCCTCCCTCTTCCTCTTCCTTCCCTCTCGCCTCTCGCCCTCCTGTACTTCTCTCTCTCTCTCTCTCTCGCCGCAATGGGCACCCTGTGCATCTCTCTCTCTCTCTCTCGCCGCTCGCTGCAAGGACGGGCCGCAGCGGTCCGTGAGCGCGTCGAACTCTCACACGCTAAGTTAGCGCGACTCGAGGGCCAAGCTTGATCCTGGAAGCGGGAAGCGAGAGCCGGACCGGGGTCGGGAGCGACGTCGAGATTGAATGAGCGAGTGCAGAGCAAGAGGAGAAAAGGTGAGGCCGTCGACGTCGGCCGACAAGTCGGTCTCGAGGACGCGGCCGCGGCGAGGCGATGACCGGGGGGCGCCGTGCTCGCTCGCTCGCCTCCTGCTCGCGCTCTCTCAGAGCTCCGTGACGACCAGCTGCGCGCGCGTTCCCGCATGCAGCCGCAGCGGACCTTGGCCGACTTCGGCCCGGGTGGGCAACCGCACCCCGGCCCGTCCCTCGTGCGCGCCGTGCAAGACCCGACGTTCTCGCCCTTCGCATCGTCAGAGCCAGCAGGAGCCGACCATTCTCCCATGGTCCACGGCCACGACGACGCCTACGCGGCCTACTACCAGTCGCACATGCAGGGCGCGCCGCCGTACCCGCCGCACCCGCTCGCCGGCCGTCCTCCTCCTCCTCCTCCGCCTCTCGGCGCGGGGGATCATCCTCCAGGGCCGCTGCCGCCGCTCCACCACCAGCACGCGATCGCCGCACCGCCAGGCCCGCCCACCGCGTACCCGCCCATGCAGCACCAGCACCAGCAGCAGCACCACCTCGTCCAGCCTCATCATCACCAGCCTCCGCCTTCGTCGTCATCTCGAGACGGCCAGCTCGACGGCTACTCGTCCGACTACCACCACCAGCAGCAGCACCAGCAGCACCAGCACCATCAGCAGCAGCAGCAGCAGCACCAGCACGCCGCCGCCTCGACCTCGACCCCGGCCATGAGCAGCGTGCCGCTCCCCCCGCCGAGCGCCGGCAGCGGCACCCAGGCGAGCCCGCTCATGCCCAAGGCTCGCAGCGCCATGGCCTGCCAGCTCTGTCGACGCCAGAGTGAGCTCCTCCCTCTCTCTGCTCGCCGTCGTCGTCGCACAGCCTCGCTCACTTTCTTCCCACGTGTGCGCGCAGAGATGAAGTGCGAGGGCCCCGAGAAGGCGCCGTGCAGGAGGTGTCGGGCGGCGCAGGTCGAGTGCGTCTTCGAGGCGCCGCCCGCGGCTCCACCGCGGCCGAGAGGGACGGGCGTGACCGAGGCGTGGGTCGAGGGGTGCGCTCTCTTTCTCCCCTCATCCTGTGCGTGCGCGCAAGGCTGACGTCGTCAACCACGCGTTTTCGCAGACGACTGGGCCAGGTCGAGCATCGCCTCGAGCTCCTCGAGGACACGGCGGCGCACTCGACCTCGCTCGTGTCGGGCAACGGCTCGGCGCCGCCGGTCTCGCCCCAGACCGTCACCGACCACGAGCGCCGCCTCGCCGCCCTCGAGGCGCAGCTGTACAACCTCCAGATCACGATGGCGCGCCAGGTCCAGATCCCGCCGCAGCAGCACCAGCCGCACTCGATGTACGGGCCGGGCCCGTCGTCGCACGCCGCGCTCGAGTACCCGCAGCAGCAGCAGCAGTCGCAGCCGTCGCACGTCTACGGCTCGACCAACGGCGCCGGCGGCAGCCACCCGTACCCGTCGTCGTACAGCCACCCGAGCCTGGCGAGCTCGGCGCCGGCGTCGCACGCCCGGT
Source organism: Rhodotorula babjevae (assembly GCA_920104245.2). Taxonomy (NCBI): domain Eukaryota; kingdom Fungi; phylum Basidiomycota; class Microbotryomycetes; order Sporidiobolales; family Sporidiobolaceae; genus Rhodotorula; species Rhodotorula babjevae. Next base: position 113,548 of record CAKKSZ020000009.1, on the reverse strand, counting down.
TCGACTCGCCGACGGTGCCCAAGCACGAGCCGGACCGGTCGCACAGCTCGGCGAGCGCGAGGACGGGCGGCGGGAGCGGGAGCGGGAGCGGGAGCGGCGCGGGAGGCGGTGGTGCGACGAGCAGTGACGCGCACAGGGAGAAGCGGTGGAAGGGCGAGTCGGCGGGAGCGGGCGAGGGCGACTTTATCGCGCGAGGGCTCGTCAGCGAGGAGGAGGCGGCGCTCTGCTTCGACTCGTGAGTCTCTTCTTCTTCCTCTCTCCCTCACCTCGCGCACGTCGTGCACGGGACCCTGACGCCGGCGGCGACTGAAGCAATGCCAACCTCCCCTTGTCCCCTCCTCCTCCCTACCCTCGCTCGTCCTGACGACGCTTCGACCTCGACCTCGCCCTCTCCTTCTCCTCGCTCCACCTTGTACACGCCCTCGACTCTCGCCCCGACCTGCCACAGCTACCACCTCACCTTCTCCTCGAACGGCCTCGAGCAGCCCTCGGACCAGAACCACCTCTCGTTCGAGGAGACGCGCCGCCGCTCGCCCCTCTTCCTCGCCACCGTCATCTCGATCGGCGCGCGCTCCCTCTCGCGCTTCGACACGTTCCACACGACGTACCGCGAGGCGGTGCGGCTCGCGCACGACTCGTTCATCCCGTCGGCGATCGGCGACGACGAGGACCGCGACCCGCTCTCGCCGCACCGCCCGAACGACTCGGTCCTGCCCGCGTTCGCTCGCCCAGGAGGACACGGCCTCGACGACGCGCACACCAACAGCATCCTCGAGTGCCGCCTGCCGACCCTGACGCTCAAGGCGCTCATCCTCCTCGGCCTGTACCACTCAATGCCCGAGCTCCTCGTCCACTCGTGGATGTCGGGCTACCGGTTCATCCAGCCCATGGTGACTCAAGTCTTCTTCTCGATGACGCCCGAGGAGCGCAACTCGCCCGAGGCGCGCTCGCTCGTCAACCACACCCGGGTCTCGCTCGTCGCGTGGCTCTGGCTCTCGTTGTGCGTCGTCCCTCTCCCTCACTCCTTCCCTCGAGCGAGTCGTCCTGACGCTCTCTGCCTTCCTGCCGCAGCTATACGTACACGCGCGGGCACCACGGCGCCGTCTGGATCGGCTCGGACCTGCTACGGCGCCGCCTCGAGCTCATCGAGCAGTCGGTCTACGCCGAGGCGACGACCGACAGCGTCATCCGCACCAACTTTGAGGCCGTCACCATCATGCTGCGCATGTACGAGAAGATCAGCCCGGGCGTCAAGGGCTCGAGGGCGAGCCACGAGCTCGTGTTCGTGACGGTGCGCGACGCGCTCGTCGAGATCGACGAGTGGAACGTCAGCAACTTCCGCATGATGGAGACGGTCACTCAGTGGGGCGACTCGGCCGACCGTGCGTCTCTCCTCTCCTCCTCGTCTCGCTGTCGCCGTCGCCGTCGCTGACCCCCTCGTCGCTCGCTCGCAGTCAAGTCGATCGTCCCTCTGCACTACTTCCGCCTCTTCATCCTCCTGTACATCTTCCGCGACCTCCCCTCGGACGAGCTCGACCTGGCCGACCCGCAGATCGAGGCGTGGGCGCGCATGGCGGCCGAGTCGGCCATCGTCATCCTGCGGTGGGGCGTCGAGTCGCGCATCTGGATGCCCTTCTCGGTCGTCGGCAACTACGTGCACAACGTCAACGTGCCCGCCGCCCTGTGGATCCTCGGCACCCTCGCGCGCCTGTACCCGGCCCTGATCGACTTCAACACGGTCCGCCCGATCCTGCACCGCCTCGCCAAGCAGTGCACCGTCACGGCCGCGAGCGCCGGCGCGACGTACCGCGAGATTGTGCGCGCGCGCAAGACCAAGCACGAGGTCGAGGACCTCGACCGCGTCGCGTTCGAGCTGTGCGAGGCCGACGCGAGCGGGCCGGGCGCCGTCTCGGCCGACGGGCGCACGAGCCGCGCGAGCATGCGCGACCCGAGCGGAGCGCAGGGGCTCGCGCCCGGCCAGGGGCACGGCCACGGGCACGGGCAGGCGTCGAGCGCGAGCAGCACGGCGGGCGACGACACGCCCGGCCTGTTTGGGCACGAGGTGACGGCGAGCTTGAACTCGCTTCGGCTCGAGCTCAACCTGTGGGCCAAGCCGCTGCGTGGGTTCGAGGACGACGACTAGACGGAGGTGCGGCGCGCGCAGCGGGGGCGGGCTCGTCAGGGAGGAGCGGGAGATGGCGAGGAGCTGAGGAGGGACGAGGCAACGGGCCGACGTCTTGCGCTGTACAGACCTGCAAGGCGCTCTCGACTACCTCTGTGCGTCTGGATCGAGCGGGACTGTGCTCTCTGAAAGGCTCTGCGCAGTGCGAGAGCACGAGAAGCAGCGCAGCTCTGCAGCCAATCGACCTTCTCAAACTCGTCAGCCGGCCTTTCTCTCGCAGGAGCAACGACAGGGCATCGAGAGCTCTTGCAGCCGAGTATTAGGCGCTCGCTCATGGCTACAGGCGCCCCCGGAGAGCCCTGCTGCACCCGCGCTCAGGCCTCCTCGACCCTCAGACGACCGCAAACCCCTCGACGCCCGCGCCGTCTGCGACCCACAGGCTCGGACAGCCCCACCTGCCGACGCTCCCCGCTCCTTTGCCGTCGTCGCTCGCACCGCTGAGGAGCCGCTCGGCGTAAGACGGCGACGAGAGCCGGAGAGGGTCGAGCGTCGAGAAGGCGAGGGCGCGGACGGGGGCGGCGAAGGAGCGCTCGAGCGGCTGCGGCGAGGTCGGCGTGTCGTGGAAGGGTGAGGACGAGGTGGAGAGAGGAGGAAGGAGGGTCGGGGAGAGGCTGGAGGAGGAGAGAGGGAGGAGGGCGCGGCCCGTGCGCAGGGACCAGAGGCGGACGCGGTTGTCTTGCCCAGCTGTGCATCAAGATCGTGATCGAGCAGTCAGCTCGTCGCTCCACGCTTGGGAGGTATGCTGACAGCACGAGGGCGTCGAGACGCACCCGCAGCAACCCACTCGTCCCGCCAGACGTCGAACCCGAGGTCGACCGTGAACGCGTTGACGTGGCCCTTGAGCTCGAGCAGCGGCGTCGAGCGTGCACTGGCGCCTCCTTGAGGTGCGCGAGAGGCGGGCGAGGGTCGAGAGGATGGCGTAGAGGGGAAGCGCAGGTCGAAGACGCCGAGCGAGCTGCGAGGCCGAGGTCGACGAGTAACGTGCGCACAGTTCAGCTCCTGAGCATGCGAGGCCGAGGTAGGCGCTGTGAGGAAGAGGGGCGAGCGACGCACCCGTCCATGCACGAGACGACGACGTGATGAGGCTGCTCCTTGAAGTGCCGGATGTGCGTCACCGGCGTGACGAGGTTGAGCTGCATCTGCGCGCCGAGACCGCCGTCGTCAGTCACTGGACGTGTCGAGGAACGAGAAAGGAGCGAGAGCGTGCGCACCTCGTCCCTCGTCGGCTGCTGCCCTCGCCCACTCCCGCTCGGACCCTCGCTCGACCCTCGCGACGCTCGCCGGTCAAAGACGTGCACCCTGCCCTTCCTCGTCCCAGCGAAGACCAGCTCCTGCGTTCAAGGAGGAGTACTACGATCAGCTCGGAGCTCGTCGGAGTACGAATGAGAGCTGAAGAAAGCTCGTCTCGAACGCACCTCATGCAGGTCGAGTGCGAACACGGTCCCGTCGCCGCGGTTCCCGCCCGTCACGTAGGCGTCCATTTGCCCCGCGCGAGACGGGTCGGTCCAGAGGAGGACCTTCTTGTCGCAGCCTGCGCGCGCTCGCAAGGGCGTCAGTCGAGAAGCTCGAGTCGAGCTGAGGGGGAGGAGCGGACACACCGAGAGCGAGGAGCGAGGGCGAGATGGCCGAGGTCCAGAGCGAGGTCTTGCGCGGCGAGAGCGTGACGGAGCTGTGCGGTAGGCCGAGAGGGTCAGCGCTTTGACCTGCTGAGGGGGAAGAAGGGCGAGGGGACGAGGCGCACGCGAGCGAGATGCTGTCCTGAGTCCTGCCGACGAGCGCTTGTGCAGGCGGGCCGAGAGCAGTTGCGCTGCATCCTCGAGCAGGTGAGCCGCCGCACGAGGAGGGACGTAAGGAGAAGCAGGATGAGCGACGCACACGATGCGGTCGCCGCAGGTCTTGAGGCTCGTGATCTTGCTCGAGCAGTACCAGCTCGTGCGCCAGCTCTCCTCGTCGTTCGGGTAGTTGGCGAGCTCGTCGGGTGGGCGGGCGAGGTAGCCCGTGCTGCGAGGGCGTGAGAGGAGGTCAGAGGTCTGTGCGCAGGTCGAGGCGTGAGAGGAGAGGCCGAGGGAGACGCACGCGAGGATGCCGCTCGAGGTGCCGATGCGAAGTGCGGAACGGTGCGTGTCGTCGAACGAGAGGTGGAGGATCTGGTCGTCCATGGGGACGCAGTCGGGGAAGACGGTGCGAACCGTCGAGAGGCGCGAGAGGCTCGAGGCGCGGAGATCGCTGCGGGCAAGGCACGGTCAAAGAGACGTCCTCGTAAGGATGAAGGAGACGGACGCACTGCTGTAGCGAGTCCCTCTTGGCCCGCGAGTCGCAGCGGCCGAGGTCGAGCGTGCGAAGGGCGGCGACGCCTTGTGGCTCTACCGCGCGCCACTTGCCCTTGTCGAGCGTCTTGCGAGCACGTTTGCGCTTGTGGCTGGCCGACTCGTCCTTGACCTTTGCGGCGCGGTCGAGCTGACGAGCCGAGGCGGAGCGAGACGAGGAGGCGGGGGTGTGCTTGGTCGGGTTGTGGACCTGCTTGAAGAAGCGCTTGGTGGCGGGGTCCCAGCTGTAACCCGGGAGCTGCAACGGCGGCTGCATCTCGCCCAGAGGCTGTCGCGAGGAGCGAGCGGCGAGAGAGATGAGGTCGAGAAGGACGAAGGAACCGAAGCTCTCGCTCTCTCGACACCGGCTCGAGCCTGCCAGCGAGGCACTGACAGCCATGGACGACGACTCGGGCCCGTCCTTCACCATCAAGAAGCGCTCAAAGCCCCGCGCGTCCACCTCGTCCCTCCGCTCCTCCACCACGGCCGATCAACCCGCTCAACAGCCGACGGCCACCACCAACGACGACGACGACAACAACGGCAACGTCGCCGTCTTCCGCTCAAGAGGCAAGAAGACCCCGGCCGGCCGCGTCAAAGACCGCGAGGCCACCGGCGCAAAGGCTCGCGCGAGGGTCAGCTTCGGCGGCGACGACGAGGTGAGCACAGCTCGTGCGCTCGCTCGTGCCGTGCATCAACTGACGCAGACGCCTCCTGCAGGACGACGCCGACTCGGACGCCTCGCTCATCAAGCGCTCGACCCCGACCAGCACCCCTCGCCGCCTCCTCCATCCCACCCTGCCCTCAACCGCTTCCTCAACCTCCCTCGCCTCTCCCGCACCAGCAGTAGCAGCAGCACCGACCCGTACTGCCGAGGCAAGCCCGGCCACCCGCTCGACCTACTCGAAGGAGTACCTCGACGAGCTCAAGCGCGGCCAGCTCAGCGCACCTCGCGCCGCTGCCCCAGTCGACGGCGATGGCGCACCCGGCTTTGACGACCTCACCAAGAGTAAGTTTGGCGACGACCAGCTCGAGGGTGCGGCCCCTCTCTCGACCCTTCCCCTCTCGCCGCTTCCTGCTGACCTTGCTCCCACCCTCGCTCGCAGACTCGACCATCTTCCCCTCGTCCGACTCGATCGCGCGCGCCAAGGCTCGCCGAGAAGAGATGCGCAAGGCGGGCATCTCGGCGCCTGCGCGAGGCGACGACGGCTTTGTCCCGCTCGAGGTCGGGTTCGCGCACAAGGGCGGCGACAGCAGGCTCGTGCGCGAGGAGGACGAGCTCGGCGATGGTGACGATGGTGCGTCTCCCTCTCTCTCTCTTTCGACGCCGCACAAAGCCCGCACTGACTTGAGCGCCCCGCAGACATGGCCGCCTTCACCGACTCGCTCTCGCGCCTCCCGCTCGGCAAGCGCGCCAACGCGGCCGCCGCCCGGGCCCTGCGCGCCGAGATGGGCGACATGATCGACGACGTCGAGATGGACGTGCGCGACGACGATGCCGAGATGCGCGAGTGGGAGGAGGCGCAGATCCGCAGGGGAGGCGAGGGGAGGAGGACAACGAGGGACGAGGGCGCGGTCAAGGGCAAGGGCAAGGGGCCGTACCGACCTGCTCCCAGTGCGTCTCTCCCTCTCCCACTCTTTGACCCTCGAGGGCGAGCAGCTGACGCCGCCGTCGTTGCAGTTCCCCAATCTTCCACCCTCCCTTCCCTCGCCGCCGTCTCTGCCCGCCTCTCGGCCGCCATCACGACCCTCACGTCGTCGCACACGCTCGACACGGGCGCCCTCGCCCACTTTGAGCAGGAGCGCGCCGACCTCGACAAGCAGGAGCGCGAGCTGCGCGACGAGGTCGAGCGGGTCGAGCGCAAGAGCCGCTGGTTCGACGAGTTCAAGGAGCAGGTCGAGGACTGGAGCGCGTTCCTCGACGAGAAGGTGCGCTCACTCTCTTCTACTTTCGAGACGAGCACGTCGTGCTGATCATGCTCGACCCCTCGCTGCAGTTCCCGCAACTCGAGAAGATCGAGGCCGAGTACCTCGCCATCCAGCGCGAGCGCTACAACATCGTCTCGCAGCGCCGATACGCCGACGACGCCGACGACGTCGCCCTCTTCACGGGCGTCGCCATCCCGTCGCTGTTCCGCCCGCCGCCGCCGAGCGACGCACCTCCTCCTGCCGACGACGCGCTCGCCCTCGACGCCGCCGAGTCGCCCGAGGACCTCGCGCCGCGCTCGCACGCCCGCAATATGCGTCGCCAAGCCCGCACGGCGCGCCACGGCCCCTCGTCGTCGGCCTACCCAGACGCGCTCGACTCGGCCGGCTACGCCTCGGACTCGTCCCTCTCGCCTTCGCACCTCTCGGACCTGTCGGCGGCCCTCTCGGCGCAGCAAGACGCGCTCGCGGGCCTCTTCGCCGATGTCAAGGCGGCCGACTTCCGCGACCCGAACCTGGGCATCCGCCGCCGGTTCGAAGAATGGCGAGAGCGGTTCGGCGAGGAGTACGAGATGACGTTTGCCGGGCTCAGCTTGGTCCAGGTGTGGGAGTTCTGGGCCAGGGTCGAGATGGCGGCGTGGAACCCGTTCGAGGCGCGTCGGCTCGCCCTCCTCTCTCGTCCGTCGTCGCGCGCACTGACCTCCTCCTCCTCCTCCTCGCGCCGCAGATCGACGAGCTGCCGCGCACCGTCTCGGACCTGTCGGCCTACCAGTGGCACCAGAACCTGTCGTCGTACGGGCACCGCGAGCGCTCGGGCGACGAGCACCAAGACGAGCAGGACGACGACGAGGACAAGCCCGACGAGTCGGCCGAGGTCGTCAACGCGCTCGTCACGTCGGTCGTCATCCCTCGGCTCGAGAAGCTCGCGCGCGCGGCGTACGACCCGTACAGCAGCAGGCAGACGGTCGCGGCGCTGAGGGTCGTCGACGAGGTCAGCTACTGCGTCGAGACGAGCAGCCCCAAGTTCGAGGTGCGCCTCTCTCTCTCTCTCGCGCGCGCGCGCCCTCCTCCCGGTAGCACAGCCTGACCCAGTGCTTCATTCACGTCGTTCGCAGTCCCTGATCCACGCCTTCCTGCACCGCCTGCGCCTCTCAATCGCTCAACTGCAGCACCTCATCCTCCCGCACCTCTCGGCCCTCTCGCTCCCCTCGCTCGCCTTCGACCCCTCGACCTTTGTCGCCCGCCAGCACGTCCTCCACCGCGCGCTCAAGCTCGTGCGCACGTGCGCCCGGTGGCGCAGGTTCATGCGCGCGCTGCGCGTCCCGGCGCTCCCCGTCGAAATCGAGGGCGGCGTGCTCGAGGTCGGCGCGGGCGCGACGTACGACGAGCTCGTGCAGAGGGAGCTCGTCGGGAGGACGGTGCTGCCTGTACTCGAGGCGGCGTGGGCGACGGGCGGCGCCGAGGTGGCTAACAAGGTGCGTCCCTCTCCTCCTTGCTCTCCCCCTCTTCTTCTCGGCGCTCAAGAGCAGCCCTGATCTCGCGCTCGCCTGCAGTTCATCGAGGCGCTGCCGAAGGACATGCCGCCTGCGCTGCGGAGAAGGTTCGAGGGCGAGGAGGCGGGCGCGCGGCGGTAGACTCGACTTGAGAAGGCCGATCTAGAGCTCTCTCTCGGCGAGTCGTGCGTGCGAGAGGGGTGATTTGCAACAACGAGGGTATCGACAGCAGGCAAAGTCTATGGCACAGAGCAGCAGAAAGCGACCCACCTCTCCGCCTCGACCTCCTCCAGGCTCGAGCCTCCCCCGCGCTCAGGCCCCCGCTCCAGCTCAAGCTTCCCGCCGCGCCTCACTCGCTCTTCTCGAGCTTGCGCATCTCCTCCTCGCCCGCCTTCTTGGCGACCGTCATCTCCTCCTCGACCTGCTTGGCCCACGCCATCGACTCCTCGCGGGAGAAGCCGGCCTGGGTCCCCTGGATCGTCGCCGACGCGTGCTTGAACGAGGTCGGGTTCGGGTCGTCCTGGCCCAAGTTTGCGAGAGTATGATTCACGAAGCTGCACGAGGAGCGGGAGCGTCAGGTAAAGCTCGTGGCGAGGGGAGGAAGACATGGAGAGCTGGGCGAGGATTGGGTTCGAGAAGAACGCCGGAAAGCGCACCGGTGTCCTGCCTCGTCGGCACGCACAGCACGCACGAGGTCGAGCACTGCAAGTGGAGAGCGGAAAGTCAGGTTCCGAGCGAGGCGAGGGAGAGAGAGAGACGAGGTCGGAGACGCACTCGTCGCGTCCTGCGGCAGGCGCCAGTAGTCGATGCTGATCTGCGGCACGCGGAAGCCCGTCTCAGGCGCCCACTCGGGCACCTCGTTGCGCTCGAGAGCCTTGACGAGGCCCGTGTACGTGTGGACGGCCTCCTCCTCGAGGTAGCCGACGAAGCGGTGGCAGCTCTTCGGGGCTGTGAGAGGGTGCGAGTTAGCTGTGTAGTGGCATGAGGGCGAGAGGTGAAGGGAGAGAGACGCACAGACGAGGTACGAGAGGAAGAAGGCGTTGGTGAACACGCCCTGCGCGGCGAGAACCATGAGGCGGAAGAGGGGCGACGGCCCGCGGATCTGCGGCGACGACGGCGAGGGTCAGCGCGTGTACCGAGGGCAGCGAGACGAGCACATGCCCACCTTGAGGAACGTGAGAAGGTGCTGCAGGGGCAAGGAGGTTGTCAGTCAGCTTTGCGGCGCGAGGTCGAGAGGGGGTCCGTGCACGCGGCGTACCACTGCGAGACGGTCGAGGGTCAGCGAGGGGCTCGTGGGTCGTCGAGCAGCAGAAGAGGACGTACTGCGCTCGTTCTCTGCCTCTTGCAAGAGGCCGTTGATCCATCCTGCGAGCGCCGGGAAGTCAGTCTCTGAGGCTGCGAGCGAGAGGGGAGGGGGGCTCGCGACGCACCGCCGTCACGGCGCATGAGCCTGAGCGAGCGCAGGTGCCGCAGCATGGCCGCAGTGAAGCCCGGCACGCCGGCGACGCTCTCGAGCTGCGGCGAGAAGCAACGTCAGTCTGAGGGACGAAGAGAAGGAGGGAAGGGTGGACGCACGAAGAGGATGCGCAGCATCCAGTCGTCGCGTCGCATGAGGTAGCCCTGGTCGCGCAGCTGCTGAAGCGACAGGTCGTCGCCCTTGCCGTCCTTCTTGGCCGCCGCCCGCGCCGCATCCGAGTCGGCGTGCTGCACGAGAACGAGTCGTCGTCAGCTCGGCGCGCGACGTTCCACCTCCACCAGGAGGACAAGAGACGCACCTTGTAGCCAGAGACGAGGTCGAACGCCCACCGCGCCTTCTTGACGAGGAACCTCGCCCACTTGTCGGCCATCGTCTTGGGCTCGAACGACGTGACTTTGACGGCGTCGAGCTCGGCGGGCGAGTAGACCGGGTAGGCGAGGAGGTACTTCTCGTGCGGACGTGAGGGCTGCCAGGGCGCGGCGGTGGTCGGCTGGACGGCGGCGGGCGCAGGTTCGGGTGCGACGGCGACCGAGTCTGAGGAGGAGGGGAGGGTCAGCGGCGCACCCTTTGGGGCTCGGCAAGGGGTGTGCGCACCCTTGAAGTGGTGCTCGTACCCCTTCTCGTCGACCTTGCGCCTGGGCGTGGGTGTGGGCGACGAGAGGACGGTCGAGGTCGAGAGCGAGCGGGCGAAGGTCGGGGCCGCCCTCGTGACGAGGGAGCGGCGCGCGAGCATGAGTGGAAGCGACATGTGGTGTGTGTGTGCAGAGCAGGAGCGAGAGAGAGGCAGCAGAGGCGCGAGGGAGGGCAGGAGAGCCGTGAGTAGATCTGCTCGCTGATGAAGCTTTCCGGCCCGAGCCGATTCGTCGCCACGGCCGAGAGCCGGCTCGAGGGTCGATTCGGAACGGCTGTGGGCCTGTGGCGCAGCCTCGCAGCCTCGCTCAGAGACGGTCTGCAAGCCACCACACCGTCTCGAGAGCAGCGACGAGCCATCTCAGACCGCGAGAGCCACGACGAGGCGGTCCGATCGCCGTGATCAGCGGCGACGAAATGAAAGCTCACGGACCTCTTCGTCTCGCGGTTTGCGACTCTCGTGCTCGCCAGCTGGACGACCTCTCGCACCACAGCGCGCACGAGACGGTCTCGAGAGAGAGAGAGGACAAAGGACAAGATGCGCGTGCCATTCGACCTCGGGAGGGACCGCGACCAACGACAGCGCTCGAGCAAAGCGATTACGACCAAGGGACCAAGCTGGGGAGGGGAGGGACAACAACAAGGTACGGTACAAAGGGAGAGAGATAGAAAGACTATGCACGAGGGGTCGCGCCGGGTTGAGCGGCGTCGAGCGGGATGCCCTGCGCCTTGGCCGCCGAGTGCACGATGGCGAGCAGCTGCGACAGGCCGTCGCTGCCGAGGCTCGCGAGGTCGAGCATCGGCGCGCCCGGTGCGGCTGCTCCAGGCACAGCGACGGCGGCGGACGGCGTCGCCGTCGTCGCGCGCAGCGGGTCGGCCGTGAGCGAGTCGAGCTCGGCGGCGACGTCCCGCAGGTAGGCAACCGCGTCCTGCGCCGCCTCGTTCGGGTCGTCGTCCGACTCGTCCGACGAGCTCTCGTCCGAGCTCTGGACCTGGTACTCGCCGCCGTCCGACGACGAGTCGCCCTCGCCGTCGTCGCCCTGCTGCTGCGGCGGCGCGTGTGGCGGCGCCAACGGGGCCGACAGCGCCGCGCGCTCGTGCCTGAGGCGCAGCACCTCGTCCTCGAGGTCCCTCACCCTTCCCTCGAGCGCGCCGCACCGCGCCCTGAGCTCCGCGTTCTCCCGCTCGAGCTGCTCGGCGCGGCTCTCGGTGCGCGCCTTCTCCTCCTTGGCCGTCGCGCGCCGCCGCGCCGCGCGCGCCGCCTCCTGCTCCTTGCGCCGCTGCTTGGCCTCCTCGGGCGTGTACTTGGCGCGCGACTTGGGCCGCTTGGCCTCGGGCTCGTCCGAGGCCGGCGGCGCGCCGGCGGGGTCGTTCTCGTTGGCGTGGATGCCGCGAGCGACGAGAGGCGCGGTCGACGACGAAGAGGCGGAAGGGAGAGAGAAAGAGGTCGAGGTGGGCGGGGACGCGCGCTGATGCTGCGGCGGCGGCGGCGGGGGAGGTGGCGGCAGGAGCGAGAAGTCGTCCTCGAGGACGGGCGAGAGCGGCGCGCCAGCCCTGCGCGGCCGCTTCCTCGACGGGCGAGGCGGCGGCGGTGCCGAGACGGGCGACGACGACGACGCCGGGTCGTGGTGGTGCAGCGGGCTGACGCCCGGGCGCGCGCGGCGAGGCGAGGTGCGCGTGCCCGGGGCGTAGCCGCCGAGCGCGTTCGGGTGCGGCAGCTCGTCGTCGAGGCCCGTCGTGAGGAGGGCGAGCTCCTTGGCGAACTCCTCGCTCGTGAGCCCGCCGACGCCGCCTGCGCCGCCGGGGCCTCCTCCTGCTCCTCCACCTGCGCCGCCGCCGCCCATGGCCCAGTCGCCCTCGTCCTCGGTGAGGCCGCCGTCGTTCTTGTCACCGGCGAGGAGGCTGCCCCAAAAGTCGTCGACGGGCGCCTCGGGGTCAAAGTCGGGGTCGTCGTCCTCGTCGTCGCTCGAGGGAAAGTCAAAGTAGTTGTTGAACAGGAGCGTGGCCGGGTCGGCCGACGAGTCGTTGGTCGGCGCCTGGGGCATGCGGCCCGAGCGAGTCGGCTGAGGGTGGTAAACCGAGCCCGGCGGCGGATGGGCGGACGGGGCGTGGCTCGTCTGGACGGCGACGGACGAGGACGAGGTCGAGGTCGCGAGAGGGGCGGTCGCGGTCGAGAGAGGGGCCGCCGAGGCTGCTGCCGCCTGCTGGGCGGCCATGGCCTGGCCGAGGAGGGCCAAGAGGAGCTCCTGGGTGTTCATCTGGCTGCTGAGGGCGGTCGTGGTGGTCGCGGCGACGGCGGCGGCGGGCGTGGGTGCGGCCGAGGAGCCGGCGGCAGGGGTGTAGGCCGGCGACGACTGGGCGTGAGTGGCAGTGGGTGCGCTCATGGCGGGCGACGAGTGGTGCGCTGCGCCGGTGGCGGTGGCCGGGGACGAGGCCTGCTGCTTCATGGCGAACAGGAGCGAGGCGAGGGCGCGTTCGGCATCTTGGGCCGACGGGCGGTCCTCGCGCGCCGACATGGTCTGCAGGTGTGGGTCTGTTGTAAGCTGTCTGTGCTGCACTCGAGGCACAGGGTCGGGCGTGCGAGCGAGGGTGGACGGACCGATGATGAGGCGGCGGCGCGTGCCGCTGCTGAGCCCTCGTCACGCTGGGCAGGCTCGGCGAGTGGGCAGAGGGTGACGCCAGCTGTCGGGCGAGTCGAGGGGCGCGACCAGCGAGCGCGTCTGACCGAGTCGAGGTGCGACGAGGCGGTGAAGCGGCGACGACGGCGGAACCGACTCAGCTCGTCCTCGTTCTCGACCACGCCAGCCTCTGCCTAGGCCAGGTTGACGCTCAGCCATGCCGCCAAAGCAGCAGCTCTCAAAGGGCACCCTCGGCCTCAAGTTCATGAACCGCGTCGTCCCCTCGTCGCCCGCCTCGGCTCCTCCCCCTCCTCCTCCTCCACTCGCCGCCGCGCAACAACCACCGGCAGCCACCGCGCAGCGCACAAAGCCCGCACCGACTGCTGCGACCTCTACCTCGAGTGCGCCGACCAAGCTTGCGACCTCGCGCACCAAAGTGGCCCCCGACTCGGCCCCTGCGCCTCCAGCTCGACCTCAAGCTGGCGACGACGACGACTGGAGCAGGAGGACCGTCGGCGGGTGCGCTCATCTTTCTCTCCCACTGCCCCTCGCCCACTCCTGATCCTCGCCCCGCCGCAGCACCCGCACCGTCATCCACGAGTCGTCCCTCCTCTCGTTCCCGCTCCTCGCGACCCTCTCGAGCCGCGCATCCACCTCGACCTCGACCTCGACCTCGACCTTCACGAGCACCAACGTCACCTACTCGTCCATGCCGCTCACGGCCGGTGCCATCCCGGGCAGGAGGAGCTACGGAGGCGCCAACGTCGAGATCGAGGTGAGCTCTGCGCTCCTCTCGTCCATGGCTCGCCCGCTCGGTCCCTCTTGCCGAGCGCGACGCTCCTTGTGGCTCTGTGCGTGCCAGCTCACGCCTCGCCCGTGCCCCGCAGAAACTGAACGACCCCTCGTCGCACCAAGCCCCGCCCGCCACGGCCGAGTCCAAGTCGGCGCTCAAGAAGCGCCAGAAAGCCGAGCGCGACGCCGAGACGGTCCCCGTGCGGCGCAGCGCCACCGGCGGCGGCTCGACGCTCTCGAGCGCCAAGACGGGCAAGCGCACGGCGGCGCTCGAGGCTGAGCGGCGCGGCATTGTTGCGGGCGAGGGCGAGGGCGGCGAGGGGACCAAGCGCAGGAGGACGGGCGACCTCGAGGTGCCAACCTGGGACGGCGGCGAGGACGAGGTCGCGCTCGGCGGCGGCGGCGGCACGGGCGCAGGCGCAGGCGGGTTCGCGCGCCCGGCGGGGTTCGAGGGCGCGCGCGCCACGGGCAAGGGCAAGGGCAAGGGGCGCGCCGGCGCCGGCGCCGGGGCCGGCGACGCGCTGCTGCGAGACGACGGCGAGGAGCACCGGTGGGGCGCGCGGGGCGAGACGCGCGCGTGGGACGAGGACAAGGCGGGCGACGACAGCGGGTCGGACGTCGACGTCGAGGGCATGAGCGACCTCGGCGGCATGAGCGGCGAGGAGGACGACGACGAGTCGGACGACAGCGTCGAGGTAGCGCAGCCGGTCAAGGTCAAGCAGGACAAGGCGCAGAAGAAGCAGGAGGTCGAGCGGGCGTTTGAGCGCAGCGAGGAGGGGAGGAAGGCGGTCCGGTCCAAGAGGCGGCGGTAGCTGCGGCCCGGCGCGAGGGTGTATTCGATAGCATTGTGCGTCTGTCTGTGCCCTCGACGGCGAGAAAGAGAGAGAGGTCGAAGGTTGGTGTTGTTTTGTCTCCGCGGCCGCTCGCCACCAAGGCCGACTCGGCCTCGACCTCGTCCCCCCTCCGCTCCCCCTCGCCTCTGTCCACCCACTCGCTCTCGCCTTCCTCACCCTCTTACCCTCTCCAACTCACTAGCAACAATGTCCACTGGTGCGTCCTCCCCCTCTCCCCCTTCTCCCGTCCAGCGAGGCTGACGCGCGCCCTCCAACCTTCGTCCTCCTCCTCCCGCGACCTCGTCTCGCAGTCCAGGGCGGCAAGACCGGCGGCAAGGGTGGCAAGGGCGGCAAGGGTGGCAAGGCCGGTGGCGGCGACAAGAACCAGAGCACGCGCTCGCAGAAGGCTGGTCTCCAGGTGCGCCCTCCCCTTCCCACTCCCTTCGAGCTTGAGGCCGGCGTGTTTGGTCCCCTCCCTCGCCCATCTCGGCCTTGCGGGGCGTGGAGCATGGCTCTCTCTTTTGCGACGAGCTCTGCGCCGAGGATGCACTGGGTCTCGCACCGCCTGGGGGCGTGTAGCGGCGGCGGGGGCTTTGTTTGTCGAGCCGGCGGGCGACGAGCGTGATGGCTCGTCGCCTCCCCTCGTCGACCTCGAGCCGGCGTGCGACTCGCTCCCCGTTCCTCCTCGGCAGTTCAAGCACCGGCTCGCAGCACCGCCGGGCCTGCACGAGCGCGACCTCACCTCAACGACGCGTCGTCCTCGACCTCGATCGCTGACTCGGTTCCCCTCCCTCCTCCTCCTCGCGCCTGTGCTGCAGTTCCCCGTCGGTCGTATCCACCGTTACCTCAAGGCGCGCACCCAGAACAACATGCGTGTCGGCGCCAAGGCGGCCGTCTACGCCTCGGCCATCCTCGAGTACCTCACCGCCGAGGTCCTCGAGCTCGCCGGTGCGCCCCCTCTCCTTCCCCCGCCCTCCTACTGCGCCGAGCTGACTCTCGAGCATCGTCTGCAGGCAACGCGTCCAAGGACCTGCGCGTCAAGCGTATCACGCCGCGTCACTTGCAGCTCGCCATCCGCGGTGACGAGGAGCTCGACTCGCTCATCCGCGCCACGATCGCCGGCGGTGGTGTCCTCCCTCACATCCACAAGGTGCGCCCCTCTTCCTCGCCGACGTCTTTCGCGCCTCGCGTGGAGGAGCCCGTCACTGACCCTCGTTCCCCTCCCTCGCGCGCTCGCAGAACCTCATCAAGGGTCCGGGCGAGCTCCAGGGCGGCATCCAGATGCCCGTCAAGCCCGTCGGCATGCCCCAGCACCCGCAGTAGAGCGCTCGACCCGCGCCTCTGCCGCCTGCTGCTCCACCTGCGACCCTCCCCTCGTGATACCCCTTCTCGGGCTGCCGCAGCCTCTCTTCCTCTCTGCCTCCGTGTCCCCTTCTGTGCCTCGCTCACTTTGCTCTACATCCTTTGTTCCACCCCCTGCGCGCTTGTCGTACACCTCGTCGGTCCCTTCGCCCCGTCGCCTCTTTTCCTCTATCCCTCCCCTCTCCACCCTCACCCCTCCTCCGGACTGCAACCATACAACGCTTCGTCTTTCTCACACACCTTTCCTTGCGTCGTCTCGAGAGGCTAGCCTGTTGCAGCGAGCGCGAAAGAGGCTCTTCGGCGCCGGTCGCCGCTTTTGACATCTCGCTCGGTCCCTCGGCTCGGGTCCTCTCACGGCGCTCTCGCCTGCTTCCGGTCCAACTATAAGCTGTCCATCTCCTCCGTCGGCCCATTGCGAAAGAGCCCCGAGCGCAGCCCGACGAGAGGGACGCGGCATCGCTAATCGCTTTCCTCGCTCTCGTCCCGCTCGTTTCCGAGAGGCGGCGAGGCGCTCTCTCTCGCTCCTTCGCTCTCCTGCGCCCGCCACACACTAGCCAGAGCCTCTCTCGACGAGTGCGCCGCCCTCGACTCGACCCTCGCGCCGTTGCACGCCCGCCGCCGCCGTCCGACTCTCCCTCGCCCGCTCGTCCCGCGGCGGTCGACGACGCCCTCACCCACCGTGCGCCCGCCTGCTCCGCCCGACGCCCTGCACCGACCTCCAGACGAGGATGCGGCGGCGCGCGGCGCGTCGGAAGCGGTCGTGCGCGCACCCGAGGCCTTGATCTGCTCGAGGTGGGTGGTCGGCGGCGAGGGACGGTGGGAGGGCGAGCGCTCGCCCGCTGGACGTGGGGCGGGTCCGAGGACTTGCGCAGGAGCTTGCTGTACGCGCAGCTGGACGGCAGCGCGCTGCTCGTGTGGTGAGGCGGCTCAGCTTGCGACCTCATCTCGATCGCGTGGCCGTCCTCCTCCGGCCTCGTCCTTCTCCGCGGGGCTCGGTGTCCGGTTGCGCTCGTCGTCGCTCGCTCGCCTCTCGCGCAGCTTGCTCGTCTCCAGCTCGAGTTTCTACCTGCGTCCAGACTCGCGCGCACGACCGCCAGCCAGCAGCCTCGCCCACGCCAGCCTCGACGGTGCCTGGTCCCCCACGGCCTTCATCCTTCAAGTCCGCAACGGTGCGCGGCGGAACTCCCTCACGGACCACTGTTGGCGCTACCCGGCTGACCTGCGCTCTCCCTCCCCTTGCAGCAGCACCAGCAACACCTCCTCTCTCGCCGCGACCATGCCCGCCTCGACGTCAACCTCGTCCAGCTCACGTGCCGGCCCCTACGCCAAGCCCGCCCCTCGACCTCGCCGCGCACCCTCGTCGACACTCGCCGCCGACCCTGCGCTCGACACGCTCGGCGCGCTCTACATCGGCTGGGGCCCAGGGCAGCAGGACCCGGCGCCGCTGTGCTGTGCCGTCCAGGCGCGCGCGAGCCTCGTGCATCGGTTCGGCGAGGCTGCGGTCGGCTACTTGACGGGTGCGCCCTGTCCTCCCTCTCGGTGCGACGAGGACGACGAGCTGACGCTCGAGACGAGGCGACAGTGCAACCGCAGGCGCAGGCGCAGCCGCAACCTCAACCTCGGCAACCGCCCTCGGCCTCGCACCTCGCCAGCCTCCCCCTCGGCGCGCTCCCTCCCCTCCCGCCTTTACCGCGTCGCACGAGCAGCACGTCGTCGTCCATGTCGGCGACCCCTTCACTCTCGGCCGCGTCGTCCCTCTCGTCCTCACCAGGACTCACGCCCTCGCCGCCAACCCCGCCGACGGGCGACCTCTTCACGTTCGAGGACGCGCTCAACAGCTCGACCAAGGACGCCTTTGCCGCGTCGACGTTCGACGACACGACGCTCGCCCTCCCCCTCGCCGACTCGCGCCCTTCGTCGCCCCGCCTCGCCGCCGCCCCGCAAGCCCTCCCTCCCCTCCCGCCGCTCGCGCTCAACAGCGGCACGTCCTTCGTCCCGACCTTTTCGCTCTCGCTCGCGAGCGTGCCCGAGTACGTCGCTGGCGGCGTCGGCAAGGACGAGGGGATCGACGCCGAGGGCGAGGGCGAGGGCGACGACGAGGCGCTGTGGAGCGCGGGCGAGGACCCGCTGTGGAACTGCGGCGCGACCGACGTCATGAGCGAGGCGAGCTGGGCGTGGTGAGGCCGTCTTGGCCGTCGTCGTCGTCGTCGAGGGTCGCACGGGCCGCCTCCTCTTGACCCCTCCCTTCCTCTCTCTCTCTCTCGATGCTCTCCTAGACTCCCTCCCTCCTTCGAGCTCCTACACAGACACGCGATATCATACAGCGCATGCGCCGTCCTTCAGTACCAGACGCAGCTGCAACTCGAGCTCTTGATAGACCTCTCTCTCCCGGACCCTCTCCTCCTCGAGAGCTCTTCGGCGCGAGAGGGATGTGAATAGGCTCGTCTATGGCAAGCGTCATGAGGTGCTACCACAGTCTCTCTCCCTCCTCGTCCTGATCCAGCTCGTGTGCATGCTCAGAGCGTCGTCCCCTCGAGCGCCGCCGCGAGATCCTTGACCGGGGCGGCGGGGTTCTCGCGCGCGGCGACGTGGATGTCGTGCTCGCCGTCGGCGGGCGGTGGTGCGGGCTTGGAGGTGGTGGCGGTGGTGGAGGGAGAGGAGGAGGAGGCGGGCGCGTTCGAGTAGCCGACGCCGAGGATGGGAGGGGGGAGCGAGGAGGAGGTCTGTGCGGCCGGTGCAGGTGCGGGTGCGGGTGCGGGTGCGGGTGCGGGTGCGGGTGTGGGTGCGGGAGAGAAGGCGTCGTCGGTGCGAGGGGTCGCAGGCGAGGTCGTCGGCGGCGTCGAGCTGGACGAGGTCGAGGCGGTCGTGAACGCCGAGGCGGGGACCGGCGAGGGCGTCGAGGACGACTCGGTCGAGGGAGCTGCAGACGGCGCCTGCGCCTCGGCCTCTCGTGCCGGCTGCTCGACCTCCTGCTTGGCCTCGGCGTCCTGCTCCCGCCCGCCGTCCTTCCACCGCTCGAGCTCGGCCGCGCTCCTCCCCGTCCCCTTGAGCACGAGCCTCCCGTCGACCCACCGCACCGGCGCGCTCAGCAGCGGCCCGACGTCCTCGCCCTCCCTCGCACCGAGCGTCCGCCGCGCATCCTCGTCGAGGACCGGGCCCGGCGCGCCGTACGTCCACTCGAGCTGGCCGCCGTACTTGCGCGGGATCGACTCGAGCGGGTTGCGCGCGGCGAGGTCCTGCGTCTGCGTCGCCGGCGACAGGATGTTGATCTTGTCGACCGTGCCCGGGTCGAACCAGCCCTTGACCCAGCCCCACACGGTCGAGAAGAACGAGGGCGCGCCGACGAGGTAGATCGAGCCGAGCGTCTCGGCGTAGCGCGCCGTCGCGAGGACCGACGCGCGCTGCATGTGGCCCTTGAGGGCCCAGAAGCGCAGGAGCGACACGTTGGACACGTCGACGATGGTCGAGCAGCCAGAGATGGGCGTCTCGGGGTGCTCGTGCGGGACCGACGAGGCGAACGGCAGGACGAACTGGACCATGTGCTGCAGGTCGTCGAACGGGGCGGGGCGAGGGAGGTCAGGACGAGGCGCGCTTGTCGAGCCGTCAGGAGAGGGAGCGAGCGCGGGCGCACCTCGTACAGGGCAATCATCCTCGGCTCGAGCCTCGCCGTCTCCTTGGCGTACGCGTCCGTCTTCTTCTTGTCGAGCGCGCCAATCTCGTACACGTACAGCGGCAGGCCCTGCTTGTCGCGCCGGCCGGTGAACTGCGGGTACAGCTCGCGCGCGAGCTGGAACTCGTCGACGTCGAACTGGTCGTACAGGTCGTCGACGTGCTCGGAGCGGCGCCAGTCCTCGGCGGTCGTGAACTGGTGGAAGGCGCCCTGGACGTCGAACGAGCGCGCGCGGAGGAAGCGGCTGCGAGCGGCGTGTGTCGTTCAGCAGGGGCACGACAGTGGGAAGGAGAGAGGAAGCGAGGAGGCTCACGTGAGGGTCACGTCGTCGTGGGATGCCGGTGCGGTGCCGCTCGCGGGGGTGAAGTAGCCCTTGTCTTGAAGACGGTCCTTGAAGGTGGCGAGGGCGGCCTGCTGGTCCTTTGTGAGGTGGCCGACATGGCCTGCGAGTGCTTGCCGGGAGTCGACGGGCGCGAGCTTCTGTTGGGCGGGGAGAGGGGGTGAGTTGGGTGCGCGGTCACGAGGGACGCAAGAGAGAGCTCACGGTGACGGGTAGCTTGTCGGCGGCCATGATGAGTGAGGAGAGGGAGAGCGAAGCGGAGTCCGAGCGAGGTCCGAAGCGACGAAGCCGAGCTGGTTGCTCTCGCTTCATCATCGCTCGCGCCCTCTCCCTCTGGCCACAGATCGCCTGGGTCCACTCGCCTCCCACCCAGCACACCACACCACCCAGCCGCGCACCTACTCGACCAAGCGCCGCCCCGCCCCGTCCCACTCGCCCGTCTCGGCTCCCTCATCGCCTCCTCAGCTCGACCTCATCACCCACCCCGGACCACCTCGCCCCCAGGCCCACACCCTCGAGCCTCGGCAGCCATGAGCTCGCAGCACCCGTACGGCTCGTCCCCCTACAGGCCGTTCTCTCCGGCAAAGCACCTGGCCCCGCTCGCCAACCCCTCGTCCTCGGGCTCGGCCCCTTCCACCGGGTCCGCAAACCCGCCCTCGCACTCGTCCCCGCCAGGCCCAACCGCGTCCACCTCGGCCTCGACCTCGACCTCGACCGCGAGCCAGATGGCTCCGCCCAGCATCTGGCGCACCTCGGCCTTCTCGCCCCAGCAGAGCAAGAACCTCGGCCAGACGAGGATGCGCGCTCGCTCCATCGGCAAAGGCTCGCAGCCGCCGCCCGCCCAGCCTCACCTCTCGCCCACCATCCCGGGCAGCCCGGGCGGCGGCAGCTCGGGCTTCGAGCAAGGCGCGCGAGCGCGAGGACCGCATCAGCACGGCGGCGGCGGCGGCGGCGAGGGTGGGTACGGGCCCTCGCCGCTCGCGCGGCAGCGCTCCGAGCACGGCACCCGCGTCGCGTTCAGCGGGCGCGACTTTTACGACGTCGACGGCGAGCCGACGTCGGCCGAGGGCACCGAGGAGTCGGGCTCGACTCGCTCCGACAGCCCGCCGCCGCGCACGCCCCGCGACGCCTACCCGCCCGGCCACGACGGCC
Source organism: Rhodotorula babjevae (assembly GCA_920104245.2). NCBI lineage: Eukaryota > Fungi > Basidiomycota > Microbotryomycetes > Sporidiobolales > Sporidiobolaceae > Rhodotorula > Rhodotorula babjevae. The sequence continues at coordinate 92,767 of CAKKSZ020000009.1, read as the reverse complement.
CCGACGGCCCCAACGGCGTCGACGTCGACTGGGTCGAGTCGCCCTCGCGCCGCAACAGCGACGTCGACCACCACGAGCGCGAGGCGTGGCGCACCGGCGGCGAGCCCGACGACGAGGCGCTCGCGCTCGCCAAGGCGCAGCACGACGCGAGCCGCCGCAACCGCAGCCAGAGCCTCGAGGGCGTCACGCGCATGAGCTTGAGGCGCGGCCGCAGCTTTACGAGCCTCGTGTCGCCCGTCGCCGAGCGCAAGGACCCGCTCGCGGCCGCCGTCGTCATGCCGCCGCCCATCTTTGAGCAGTACGAGCCGCCGCCGACGCCCCAGGTCCCATCGTCGTCGTCGGTGTCGGCGTACGACTCGGCGGCGGCAGCTGTCGCGGCGGGCGACCGGGCGTCGACGTCGCTGTACCCGCCCGCGACGGGCGGCGTCCCCCTTGTCGGCGGCGGCGGCGGCGCGAGCGACCTCCTCGCGACCTCCTCGCCCAAATCCCTGCGCGACTTTGTTCCGCAACTCGTCATCCTCCTGTCGCTCTTCGTGTCGTCGTTCTCCGTCATCGCCTTCACCATCTCGACCCTGCCCGGCCTCTTCCTCCCGCACTCGGTCGCCGACCTGCCCGCCCTCACGGCGACCCTCACGACGTACCGCGCGTCGTCGTACACGGCCGAGCTCCACCTGTTCGCCGTCTTGACGCTCCTCTTCCTGTGGAAGCAGTGCTTCTCGATCCCGGGCAGCGTCTTGACCAACATCCTGTTCGGCGCCCTGTACGGCACGTCCCTCGGCACGTGGTGGGCGTGCCTGTGGACCGCGCTCGGCAGCACGGGCGCGTACGCCATCGCGCTCGTCATCGCGCCACTCGTGCGTCCCCCCCTCTCTCTCTCTCTCTCGGGGAGCTCGACGAGGCTGACCTCTCGCCCCCTCGTCGCCCGCAGGTCGAGTACTACTTCGCCAAGCCCCTCGACATGACGCGCCGGGCGCTCAAGCTCCCTGCACCGGGCGCCGCGCCCGTACCCGTCGGCGTCGCCCAGGCGGCCGTCGCGCCGCTCTCGAGCTCCGACCTGTTCTCGCACCTCCTCCTCGCGAGGTTCTTCCCGCTCCTGCCCTACAGCGTCCTCAACGTGCGCCCTGCGTCTCCTCTCTCTCCATCTCGCTGCCGTGCTGACGCCGTTCCTCGCACGGACCCTCTCCAGGTCATCTCGGGCGTCCTGCGCCTCCCCCTCACGCCCTTCTTCGTCACGCTCCTCCTCGGCTCGTTCCCGTTCAACTTTGCGACCGTGTCGATCGGCAACCTGGTCGCGCTCGCGGCGGCCGACCCCTCGGTCCCGCTCGGCGACAAGATCTGGTCCCGCGAGGTCGTCGTCAAGCTCGTCGCCGTCACGCTCGTCAGCGTCGTCCCGCTCGCCTTCAAGGAGCAGCTCAAGCGCCTCCTCGCGAGCGGCGGCGCCCTCGAGCGCGCAAAGGACGCCGTCGCGCGCGCCCTGTTTGGGTTCGGCGCCGTGCCGCACGTCGCGCAGCCGGTGCCGCACGCGCACGCGCACGCCGCGTCGGCGGCCGGCGGCGGGCCGCGCGCGTGGCGCCGCAAGCTCGGGAGGAGCATCGGCGGCGCGGGCGACCTGCTGCTGAGCGGGTGGGGCCGCGTGAGCCACCCTGGAGGAGCGGGAGGAGGGGAGGGCTCGAGCGCGGCGCAGGGGTGGGGTGGGTACCGCCGCGTGCCGCTCGAGGGCGCGACGGGCGTGCTCGACGAGGCGGAGATGGGCGCGGTGCACTGAGTGTGCGCGGGGCGCGGCGCAAGGAATTCGCCATCGACGTCGACCGTCCTTCCCTCCCTCTTCTCCCTCTCTTCCTCGTCCCCTCCCGCCGACTCGTCTCTCTCGCAGCATGATCTATCGTCCCATCATCCCCCTTGCATCCCCTCGCATCGTCTCTCGCTCTCCTCGTCGGTGTACAGACCTAGACTTCGCCTTTCGCGCCCCTTCCTCTCGCGCTCTAATCGTCCTGGACGTTCCTAGATCCCCTTAGCTTATGCCCTGTGCAACGAGACTCTGTCACGACCTTGTGGAAGCGCTGCAGAAGCAAAGCACCGCCTCGAGAGCGAGATCGAGGAGTCGTGCGGGGGGAGGCGAGGCGGAGTGTGGGGAAGGCGAGCGAGAGGACAGCGACGACAGCTCGCGGAGAGCATCGGACAGGACGAGGGTGTAGCTGTACTCTATCGGTAGCTGGTCAGCCCACGCCCGCCCTGCCCCAGGGGGGTCGAGGAGGCGCTGGCTCGACCGAGGGTGCGGGTCGCCGCTCGTCGCTTGACCTCGCTCTCCTCACTCGCCACACTGCTCCCACCATGGCCGCGTTTCAGCAGCGCAGGCGAGAGCAGCACCGCCCACCCCAAGACCTCGACCGCTCCACGGCGAGCGACGATTGGGCCCAGCTCGGTGCGCCCTCGGCCGACGACGACGAGCACCCCATCCTCCTGTTCAACCCGCCCCCGCCCGCCATCGACAGCTCGCAGTGGAGCGTAGTCGACCCGCCCAGGCTGCGACCTGCCCGCTCGACGTCCTACACCTCGTCGGCCGCGTCGACCGACGCCAGTGGCGACGGCGCACCCGACTCGTCCTCGCTCGGCTCGCCATTCCCTCTCGCCCAGGCGTCACTCCTGCCCGCCCACGACGGCAGCGGCGTCTTTGGCAGCACCGCCATCTCCACCCGCCGTCCTCTCGACGCAGGTTCGCTCCTCCAGTCCGACATCCTCCTCCCCTCCGTCTACGCCGACGTCGACGACTCGGCCGCAGCGAGCGACGATGCCGCCTCGTCGACCTTCTCACGCGTCCCACCCTCGCTCCTCCGCCGCGACTCGCACGCCTCGAGCACCTTCTCGTCGTTCGCCGGGTCCGACATGTCGCGCGCGTCGAGCAGCTGGGCCCTCACCGAGGAGGCCCTCTCGACGCTGCCGACCACGGCTGCGGCTGCGGTGCGCGGTCGCCAGGCAGAGCGAGGGCGAGGACGAGGTGCTCGTGACGCCGAGCTCGCCGACGACGAGGACGGCGCGAGCGCGGGCGCGACGTCGGGCTCGGAGGAGGACGAGGGCCATGCGCGCGACGTGGGAGCGCAGCGGCGCCCGACACGGCAGGCTGCCGCCGCACGAGCTGCAGCGGCACAGAAGCAGGACGATGACGATTGGGCGCACTCGCACCTCGCCATGAGCGCCGGCATCCTCCCTCCGTCGTCTCGTCGCCGCCGCCCGCCGCCGACCACCCACTCTGCCCTCGGCCGCTCGCACCTCGTCGGCATCGGCGTCGCGCCCATCTCGCCCGACATCGTCTCGAGCGCGCTGCGCTCCCTGTCGCCCGTCAGCAGCAGTGCGCGCTCGCGCAACTCGTCGGGCTACAAGCGGCGGCACCGCCGCCCGGGCCCCGGCGCGCGCGACGGCGAGACCAAGAAGCGCAGCAGCGCGGGCTTCGCCGTGCCGGTGTACGGCGAGTACATGGAGAGGGTCATGCGCGAGGAGGAGGAGCGCGCGAGGAGGATGCAGGAGCTGCTCAGGGTGCGCAAGGAGGAGGAGGAGGTTCGGCTCGCGCAGGAGAGGGTTCTCTTCGGTGCGCTTCCTCTCCTCTCTCTCCGTCAGTCACGAGCAGAACTGACCTCTTACCTCGTTCCGACAGGCTCGGCTGTGCGCGCCTACATGTCGATCGACCCGTCGACCCTGGCCCTCCTCGCCTCGGCCACCCCGACCGCTTCCGCCAACCCGACGCCCACGCCCTCTCGCGCCGCCTCGCCGACTCGTCATGCGCATGGGTCCGCCGCCTTCGCCCACCAGGCCGCTCGCGAGCTGCGCCACTCGTCGTTCGACGCTGCGGCCTCCGACCGCGCAGACGAGGTCAGCGACGCCGAGACCGAGGTCGACGCCGAGCATGCGCACTCGTCCACCGTCTCGTCGTCGTCGGACGGGCGAGCGCGAGCGCGCGCCGACTCGCAGGCGAGGCGCTGGACGACCTACAGCGTCGAGGTCCCGCCGGCGGCCTCGCTGCGCGCCTCGTCCGCTCCCGACACGCGCCTCTCGCACGCGCACCGCTCGCACTCGACCTCTGACCTCGTGCAGCACGCCTCGCACGATAGCGCCCCAAGCGCGCTCGGCCTCGTCCTGCGCACCCCGTCGAGCTCGCCGCAGCGCCGCAGCTCGTCCTCGTCCGACCCGAGCGCCGCGCTCGACGTTGCCGCCCGGCGCACGCGCTCGCACGCGGCCCAGGCGCTCAGCGAGGCCGAGCTCACGCGCCTCTCGCACGAGGAGCGCATCCTCCTCGCCCCGTCCTCGTCCGCGGTCCGTGCGCACGGGCACGGGCACGGGCACGACGCGGCGACGGCGTGGGGCGGCGAGCTCGACTCGTTTGCGCTCGCGCTCGGGTACTGGAAGAGGCTGTTGCGGCGGCTCAAGGAGGGCGCGGGGCTCGGGCCGCACGAGGGCGGGGCGGCGGGCGCCGGTGCGGGAGGCGAGGGGGCGGGCGAGGCGGTGCACCTTGTCGGCGGCGAGGGAGGGGTCGTCAGGATGGTGGCGGCGCACTAGAGCGTGAGGAGCGGGCTGGGCTAGATGCAGGAGGGGTCGGGGCAGTGGTCGTTGTTGCTTGTTCTCGTTTCTCTCGCACTTTTCTCGCGCCTGGCTTTCCCCTTTTGAAATGATCATCCTCGCTCCCTGTTCGCTCGCGTCTCCTTCAAGCAGGCCGCTCCCTCGAGCGCTCCGAGGACGACGCCGCACGAGCCTCTGCTCGAGCGAGAGGAGGAGGAGGAGGACTTCGAGCGCTTGGACCCTCTCGGTTCTGCTTCTCTCAGCTTGAGGTTCGCTCGATCGACGCTTCGAGACGAGCACTCGACGGGGAGGTCGCTCCCTCGAGTGCATGGAGGATGACGCCGCACGAGCCTCTCGAGCAAGAGGAGGTCGGAGAGGAGGGACGCGCCCGCCGGCTGAAGCCACTCTCTTTTCTTTGGGTGCTGCACCTCTTGTTCGTTCTGCATAGACGGGGGAAACCGCAAAAAGAACGGTGGGGAAGGAGGGATGGTGGCTAGCTGTTCGCCGCGACTCAGCTCGACCGTCCAGTAGACCGGATCCCTCCGCGGAATGAGCTTTTCTTCGCAGAGGGTCGTCTACCGTGGGAGTAAGGTCATAGCCCGCGCCGGCAACAGCTCCTTGCCACCCTCACTCGCTGCCAAAGTCGGGAAGGGGAAGACGGGAAGAGCGAGTTACTTTGACAGCCGGCCCCGCATCTTGTCAACGCTGCCGACAAAGGAAGTGCCCACTTTGAAAACGCACGCCACACGCACGCAGTTCCTCTCGTTGCTCGTCCTCCTGGCTCACTCGGCGACGCTGCGGGCCTCTTTCGACTCTGTCCTGCGAGCTGATTTTTTCGTGCTCCCCCTGAGCGTGGCGCGGACCGGTAAGAGGCGAGAGAGGCCGTCGAATCAACTCGGTGATCGTCGAGCAGCTCCTCTCATGTGCCTCTCGAGGCATGTCCTGGACGCTCGTCGCGCTCTGCTGAGCAACTCGACGTCGCGTTCGTTCCCTCGAGTGCCTCGGGAACGACAGCGCACGAGCCTCTTGACCGAGGAGAAGCAGGTGGAGGACCTCTTGCGCGTTGACTTCGTTCCAACCCGGGCTTCGCGCGGCACACAGCTCTCGGCGTGCTTGCTACCGTCCAGAGCACACTCTCGCAGACACCCAAAGAGAGCTTGAGCACGCGCAGGGCCGGCGCGAAGAGCCCTCGAGCGCTCGAGCCCCCCTCCTCGGCCGACTTGAGAAGGCGGGGAAACGGTCCATCTCGCGCTACACAACAGGTACCAGCCCGCCGACGCGCTCAAAAGCACCGCAGAGACCTCGCCATTCGATCCCGCCCATCGAGAAGCCGCCACCCCCGCTGGATCAAGAGTAGTCGGTTTTGAGAGGGTGCGCAGCCTCCCCCTGTTTTTGGGTGGTGAGCCGGTGCACAGTCGCGCCGGAGCGGCGGCGACCATGCTGAGCGGCTCATCCGGTGCGCCCGCTGCTCACAGGAGCGCGCGAGGGGGGCGCGGCCTCGAAAACGCCCGTCCGCGACGGCTCGACTCGGTCGGCCACCGGGACGAGAAGGGGACAACGAGACACGCTTTCCGGAGAGGGTGAACACGCAGAACCGAGACAGAGACGCCGCATGCATCGACCGGCGCCGTTCGCAGGCCGCCGGCGAGCCAGAAGACGAGCTTTCGGAACCCGAGAGACAAGGGAGCCATCGTGGGCTCGTCTAACCTGCACGACAAGGGTGAGAGTGTTAGCGCTCGGCTCAGCGAGTAGCACAGGGCTGTGCTCGAGCCTGTAGGGCGAGTAGAAAGAGCAGGACAGACGCACAAGGACCGAGAGGAGGCGCTCAAGGATGACGAACAGCTGCTGCACCGCCCGCGACGCCTCCCACGCCGTCCTGCTCGCCCGTGCTGCCTGCGAGAGTCCCGAGTCAGCCCAATGTCGCGTCGCTGCACAGTCGAGCCGGGCTGGCGAAGGCGAGGAGAGGACGGGAGAGGGCGCGAGGAGGAGGAGCTGGGAGGACGAGGACGCACCCGCTCTCCCACCGCCGCAGAGCCCGCCTGACCTATTCCAGGCCCGTCGTGTACCTTACCGCAGCTCGATGAACGCCGTACGCCAGCCTGGAAGTCGTCGCCGGTGTCGAGAGGGGTCGGCGGACACGCTTGCTGATGAGGACGCGCCGGGGTGGTTCTGCGCCGTGGAGGGGCGCGCGTGGTAGTGCAGCCGGTGCAGAGAGCTGTTGTCAAGAGCTGCGGCTAGCTAGGCGATGCGCAGGGCGAGTGCACGGTCGTGAGGGGCGAGCACAGGGAGAGAGGTCTCCCCCGCGGACCCGACGGGACTTTCGCCGACGAAAATCCGCGCGGATTTTCGGACATAAGCTAAAAGCTCAAGTGCGACTTTCGCTTTACTTTCCTTACTCTGATTACCTTTGCTCTCGCTCGAAGGGAGAGCTCCAGTGCGCTCGACCCCCTCGCCGCCCCTGCTCGCCTGCCTCTCGCTCGAGCGCAGCGCCGTCGCGTGCTACCTAGCTGCTCAAACCTGCTCAGGAGGTACGAGCTGGACCGGGAGGGCGAGCGACGAGAGGAAGCCGCAACGACGAAGCAGCGCGCGCACGGACCCTCATGCTCGCTCGACACTTTTGCAGGCTCTGCGCCTCTCTATGCACTCTCAGATAGTCAACGCCTTGTTCCAGCACTATACAGTACGGTCTATCTAGATCCAGCCCTCCTTGGCCCTCGCCGACGCCCCCTTGGCCGTCCCCCTCGCGCCCTTGTCTCCGCCCCGCCTCGCGAACGCGAGCCACCGCACGACGCCCGCTACGCGCTCCTGCTCGACGGTGCATGCGCGCTCGAGGTCCTGCAAGCCGAGCCACGCTGCCTCGGCGGCGAGAGAGCGCAGGGCGGCGAGGAGGGCAAAGAGGGGTCCGGGCGCGAGGGCGAAGAGCGAGAGGTAGAGCGGGTCGACGTCGGTGGTGGCCGTGCTGGATGTCGGGAGGTGTGACGACGATGACGAGGTCGAGGACGAAGGGAGGGCGAGGGAGGTGGGCAGAGAGCCGCTGCGGAGAAAGTCGAGGATGGCGCCGTACAGCGTCACGCCCGGCGCGGCGTCGCCGCCTGCGCTGTCCGTCGGCGCGAGCGTCATGAGCGGCGAGTCGGTGCGGTCGAGAAAGACGGTGAGCGTCGCGTCGTCGATCGTGACCTCGACCCGAGGGTCCGTGCGCTCGTCGTCGTCGACGGTCGAGACGCTCATCGAGAGCGACGGCGTGCCCGTCCTGCTCCTCGCGGGCACGACCGCATCGACCTCGACGGTAAGCCTCGGCACGGCGGGCACGTCGGGCTCGTCGGCGCCTGCGCGCGCCAAGCTCGACAGGCCCTCGAGCGTGCGCCTGCTCAGGCCGCGCGGTACGCCGAGCACCGTGCTGTGGCTGCGGTGCTCCTCCTCCGAGCCGTAGCCCTCGACGTCGGACGGCAGGAGCCCAAAGTCGAGCGAGCGGCGCTCGACTGCGCTCGCCGGCCGCGGCGACGACGCGAGGATGGGCGACGACGAGGGCGACGACGAGAATGTGCCGGCCGGCGAGCGCGGGACGGCGAGGAGCGAGTCGGGCCCGACCGAGGCGTGGAGCTGGTTGCGCACGACGTCAAAGTACGGCCCGAGGCCGCGCTCGAACGGGCTCTTGAACCGGATCTCGTCGTCGACCGGCTCGACCTTGGCGGGCCCGCCGGCGCCGCCGCGCGAGCGCATCGCGAGCGCCTTGCGCGCAGCCTCCTCGGCGAGCGAGTGCGGCGCCCTCGAGGCCGGGAGGACGAACGGGAGGAGCGGCCCGCCCTCGGGCCCGAGGTCGACGCTCGAGCCCACGTCCGGGTACACGGAGCGGTGCTTGCCGCCGTGCGGCAGCGTCGGCGAGCCGACCATCTCGGCGTACTGGGCGTGGGCGTGCGCCTGAGTCGAGCGCGGGAGCGGATGCGGCGGCGGGCTGAAGGCGTGCGGGAGGCCGAGGAAGAGCGCCTTGGACGCGAGCGCCGCCTGCGAGCTGTTGACGAGCGGGTCGATCGGGCTCGTGGGCTCGTCGGCATCGCCGGGTGCACAGGCCGAGTAGGTCGAGAGGTCGTTGGCGAAGGGGAATGGCGAGGACGGGTAGGGCGAGGGCGTGAGGGAGGGCGCGAGGCTGAGCGAGCTCGACGATGCGTCCGTGAGCGCGCCGGGCAGCTGCAGGTACGGGTGCCGCCTCGACTCCTGCTCCTTATGCACGGACGCCGCAAGCCCCTGCTCGACAGGCTCGTCGGCGCCCCGCCGGACGTCCTCGAGGACCGCCTCGACAAACTCGCCGAGCCTGCCGCCCTCGACGCCCTGGCCGACGAGGGTCGCCGCGCTCGTCGTGAACGTCGACTGCCCGCCGACGTCGATGCGCACGAGCAGCTCGTCGAGCGAGCGGCGCTCGACCGCGGCGCGCGCCGGCGGCGAGACGACCATGGCGTGGAACGGCTTGTGCGGCTTGCCGTCGGCGGGAGGTGCGGGCGGTTGGCGTGCTGGACGCAGAGGAGGGATCGAGGGCGAGGGCGGCGAGGTAGGGCGGAGGTGAGGGCGCGCGTGGAGAGGGAGCTGCTTCGGGCGAGGGCGGGCCGGAGGAGGTCCGTGCGCCGCTCGAGGTGGCGCGCCGAACGAGGCGAGGTCGCCGTTCATGGCGTTGCGCGAGTCGGACCGGGGAGGAGGGTCGACGAGTGCGGCGGGCGGGTTGAACGGCCGCGGCGGCGGCCTGCGCCTCGGAGCGGGCGGCTGCTGCGGCACGAGCGCAGGGGACGGCGACGACAGCGAGCGCGGCCGTGCCGACGCGAGCGACTCGACGCTCTCGCCGCTCGCCGAGCTGCTGTGGCTGCCCTGCCGCCCGTGCCCGTGCCCGTGACGCCGCAGCGTGAAGAGGTCGAGCACCTCCTTGGCGGCGCCGGCGAGCTTGTCGGCCGCGGTCCCGCTCGTCGTCCGCGTGCGCGACATCGAGCCGGAGCGCCGAGGCGGACGGACACCGTCCATCGATGCGCGCGTCGGCGTGTCGGGGAGGTCGTACGCCTTGGGCGACGAGACGACCAGGCGGCTCTCGCTCGCCGACGGGGCGTGGCGGTAGACGCCGCCCTTCTGCGACGACACGCGGCGGTGGTAGCGCTTGACGGTGCCCGACGGCGGCGAGGGAGGCGGCGACGAGGCCGAGCCGTGGTTGTGCGAGGAGAAGAGGCGCTGGAACGGTCGAGGGGGCGACTTGATGAGGAGGGTCTCGGCGGAGAAGCGCGAGGTGAGGTTGGGGTACTGCGGCTCGAGAGGCGGTGGCGGCGGAGGAGGGTGGGCTGGAGGGAAGCGCAGGGCGGACTTGAGGGTCGTCATCTGGCGAGGCAGGGGAAGGTCAGGTCAAGGACAGGCTGTGCGAGAGGGGGGAAAGGCCTGCGCACCTCGAGAGGCCTTGCGCGTCGCCGGCGTGTCGCGAGGGTCGAGAGGTGTCGGTGGCAGCGAGTGAGGAGGCCAGCTCGAGCCGGGAAAGCGGTCGGTCGGTCGAGGACATAGGCCCCGAGTCGAGGACGGAGCCGACAAAGGCCTGCGATCGGTGATCGCAAGGCTCGGGCGTGCGCAGGACGGGAGGCTGTGCCTGCGGAGACGCAGGCCGGTGCGGCGTGCGCTCGGATGCCCTATGTCCTGAGCGCGGAGGAGGGGAGCCAGCGGAGGACCGCCGAGAGGACAAAGGCTAGGGGCGAGGCGGATACCGCGGCGTCGGCATGCTGTGGCTCTGCGGCTCCCGAGCGTCACTCGAGAGCGACTGACAGTACGTACTGGCTCGCTCGGAGGCAGAGGCGCGCAAGGGAGGGAGGGCGAAGGTGCCGAGAGGGGAGCTGGGGAGGAGAGCGGACCAGGCAACCCTCGAGAGCAGCGACGAACGGGGGTGCGGGTGTGCTGCATATCTCTATGTGCTACTCGTGGCAGCAGTGCACCCGACTGTGCAGGGAGAGGAGCGTGAGGCGACGACGAGATGAGCGGCGAGCGGCGTCTAGACGTCTCGCTCCCCTCCCACCCGCACTTCTCTGCAGTCCCGTCGTAGCTACAAGGACCAGTCAGAGACCCTCCCTTTGCACCCTCCTCTCTCTGTACGTCCCCTCGAGCCAACTCCCACCCTCCTCTGTGCCGTCCTCGACGAGAAAACACGCCCCTCGCCCTCCCTCAACGTGTGTCGACCCCCGGCCCTGACCCTGTCTCCCCTCGCAGTTTCCGCACCACCTATCCACCTTCCACCCCTTCAAGCATCATGCGCGGTACGCTCCCCCTTTCTCGTACCCTCAGAGAGCGTCGTGAGGCTAGTCGGCGGACCCAGGGGGGAGGGGGGACCCGGCGCGTCCACCACGACCGCCCTGGCTCGCCAGACTGGCAGAGAACAGGCACTGACGAGCCCTGCACGCACACAGAGATCATCTCCATCTCCGTCGGCCAGGCCGGTGTCCAGATCGGCAACGCGTGAGCCCTCCCTCTCCTCCTCCCCCTCCCCCTCGACGCGTCTCTCGCTGACCTACCGCTCCGCTCCTGCGCCACAGCTGCTGGGAGCTCTACTGCCTCGAGCACGGCCTCGGCCCCGACGGTCGCGTCATCAACGAGGACCCGGACAAGCAGAACTCGAACGGCGGCTTCTCGACCTTCTTCTCCGAGACGGGCTCGGGCAAGTACGTGCCCCGCTCGATCTACGTCGACCTCGAGCCCTCGGTCGTCGACGAGGTGCGCTCCCATTGCCTCTGTCTACGTCGCGAGCTGTCTCTGACGCCGTCGTCCCCCTCCCAGGTCCGCACCGGCGAGTACCGCCAGCTCTTCCACCCCGAGACGCTCATCAACGGCAAGGAGGACGCCGCCAACAACTACGCCCGTGGTCACTACACCGTGCGTCGTCCCGCCTCTCGAGCGGAAGAGAGAGCGCTGCCGCTGACCCCGTCCTCCTCCCCGCCCGCAGGTCGGCAAGGAGCTGATCGACACGACCTGCGACCGCATCCGCAAGCTCGCCGACAACTGCAACGGCCTCCAGGGCTTCTTCGTCTTCCACTCGTTCGGCGGCGGCACGGGTTCCGGCTTCGGCGCCCTCCTCCTCGAGAAGCTCTCGGGCGACTACGGCAAGAAGAGCAAGCTCGAGTTCTCGGTCTACCCGGCCCCGTCGCTCTCGTCGTCGGTCGTCGAGCCGTACAACTCGATCCTCACGACCCACACCACGCTCGAGCACGTCGACTGCTCGTTTATGGTCGACAACGAGGGTGCGTCTCTCCTGCGAGCCCTTCTTCTCCTGCTCGGAAACTGACTCGCCCACGCTCGCGCACAGCCATCTACGACATCTGCCGCAAGAACCTCGGCATCCAGGCGCCGGGCTTCAAGAACCTGAACCGCATCATCGCCCAGGTCGTCTCGTCGATCACGGCCTCGCTCCGCTTCGACGGCTCGCTCAACGTCGACCTGAACGAGTTCCAGACCAACCTGGTGCCGTTCCCGCGCATCCACTTCCCGCTCGCGACCTACGCCCCGATCATCTCGGCGTCCAAGGCGTCGCACGAGGCCAACTCGGTCTCGGAGCTCACCCACTCGTGCTTCGAGCCGAACAACCAGATGGTCAAGTGCGACCCGCGCCAGGGCAAGTACATGGCGTGCGCGCTCCTGTACCGCGGCGACGTCGTCCCCAAGGACGTCAACTCGGCCGTCGCCGCCATCAAGACCAAGCGCACGATCCAGTTTGTCGACTGGTGCCCGACCGGCTTCAAGCTCGGCATCTGCAACGAGCCGCCCGCCAACGTCCCCGGCGGCGACCTCGCCAAGGTGTCGCGCTCGCTGTGCATGCTCTCGAACACGACCGCCATCGCGACGGCCTGGAGCCGCCTCGACCGCAAGTTCGACCTCCTCTACTCGAAGCGCGCGTTCGTACACTGGTTCGTCGGCGAGGGCATGGAGGAGGGCGAGTTCTCCGAGGTGCGCATCCTGTCTCTCTCTACCCCTCTCTGTTGCGGTGGAGCGAGGCGGCGACTGACGAGAGCCCTCTCTTCGCCCTCCTCTTCCTCGCTCCCAACTCTCGCCGTCGCCCTCTCCTCCCTCTCTCGACCCTCGACTCTCGCCCTCTCGCCCTCTCGCTCGCCTCGACGCACACCGCCGCTCGACTGCCGCCTCGCCGCTCTCTCGCCTCGACCTGCGCCTCCTCTCGACCGTCGCCTCGCCTCGACATCCACCTCTTCGCCCTCCGCCTCTCGCCTCGACCTGCACGCATCGACGACGACGTCCCGCCGACCGCATCCAGGCTCGCGAGGACCTCGCCGCCCTCGAGAAGGACTACGGTGCGTGTCCCTCTCCTCGTCGTCCTCCTTCGCCACCTCTTTCGCCCGCCGCTCTCGAGCAAATCGACTGACGCTTCATTCTTGGCGCACACAGAGGAGGTTGCCGAGGAGGCGGTCGAGACGGGCGAGGAGTACTAAGCCCCTCATCCACGTCGAGTAACTTCGCCCCCTCTCCCTCTCTCCCTTTCGCTTTTCCCCCCTTGGTGTCCCTCTCGCGCTCGCGCAATCCCATCTCTCTTCTTCCCCGTCTGTCGAGCCCTCTGCTGCTGCAAGCCGAGCGTCCGCTTCCTGACCCGTCGGCCTGGAGAGCAGCTTCGGCTTTGAGAAGGTCGAGCAGCGCGCGAGCCTCTTCCTTGCCTCCTCGTCCCTCTCTCGCGTCGTATGCACCGAGAGGCAGGCTTGAGAGAGGCTGTGCCGTACGAGAGGACGCTGCGGACGGAGCTAGGGAAGAGGAGAAGAGGCGGCGCACTGCGAGAGGGAGGAGGAGGTCCGAGCGGCGAGGAGGGACGGCCCTCGGCTCGTCTCCAGGCGCCGCTCCCAGGCCCTCGACGTGCGAGTCGACGCTCGAGGTGAAGCCCGCGACGAGGCAGTGGCCGTGAGCACACGAGCGACGATGCTGGACAGAGCTCGCGAGCGAGAAAGGCGAGGACCAGCTCGAGAAGGTCGTCGTGCACGGGCCTCTCCTCGCCCATTCTCGCTCCCTCTGCACAAGACTCGCCGCACTCGCTGTACAGAGAAGAAGCCGTACTTTTGGGGTCCAGTTGCACGAAGAGAGAGGACGCCACGAGCCAAAGAGGGCAGAGAGAGAGAAGTGAAAGAGCCAAGAGTCCGTCTACGTCGCCGCCACCGCCACCGCCACGGCACGCACATCGAACCGCACCCAGTCTACCTACAGCTCGTCAATGTCGAGCTCGGCCGCCGAGTAGTCCGAGTCCCACGCGCTCGTCTCTGCCTCACTCGCGCCGGGCGTCGCCACCTCGTCAAAGTAGTGCGCCGCGACCGACCTCGGCGTGCGCGGCGTGCGAGCCAGGCGCGCCGTCGAGCCGACGCTCCAGATGAAGTAGGCGACGAGGCTGTGGTCGGTCGAGGAGGGGGGGAGCCGGTGTCAGTGAAGAGGTCCGAGCGGCGAGAGGGAGGAGGAGGATGACAAGGTTGACGCACCCAGTCCAGCCCGTCTGGTGCGACGCTCCCAGGCCCTTGCCCGTTTCGCAATTGAAGAACTCTGGGAGGGGGAGAGGGTGGGCGTCAGTGAGAGAGTCGGGGAGAGGGCGAGGGACCAAGGTCGAGGTCAAAGAGGGAGGCCAGCGAGGGGGAGGGGGCCGGAGGACGGCAAGGGGCTCGAGCGAGCGTGCGAGCTGCGCTACAAGGAGCCCGCTCGCACGAGGCGCGGAAGAGCTCCCTCGCAACGACACTCGACCTGGAGTGCAACCGAGCACGAGGGGCTCGAGCGCTCGAGCGGCCTCCCCTCGAGCGAGAGCCAAGGCAAGCGAGGTAAGCGAAAGGCGAGCGCGAGCTCTTACCGACGAGGGTAATGACGCAGCCCGCACCGGAACCGGACCCGCAGGCGACGATGTCAAAGGCGGAGGCGGTGCGGTGGCCCCAAAACAGCGGGGGTGCCTCCTCCCAAGCTCGCTCTTGCTCTCTCTCGCTCCTCAGCTCGAGATCGTGCACAGCTCGCACTTGCTCACAGACACCTCTCGACTCGCACCCACGACATGGTCTCGATCAAGCACCTCCTCGAGAAGCGCAGAGGTGCGCCCGCTCCTCCGCGAGCTCTCGCGAGGTCGCCCTCGCCTCCACCGCTTGGCATCAGCGACTGATGCTGGCAGCCACCTGCAGGTATCGGCGGCGGTGGTGGACGAGGCGGCGGCGGCAGCTCGAGCGGGTCCAGCGGCGGGCGGTCGAGCGGCGGCAGCTCGTCGAGTGGCTCGTCGACCCGGAGTGGCACGAGTGCGTCTCCTCTCTCCTCGTCTGGCTCGCGCTCGCTCGAGACATCTGCTGACGAGTAGATCGTCCCCCCCTCCTCGCAAACAGGCTCGAGGAGCGGACCGCCAGGCTACTCGCCCTCGCCGTTCGGCTACGGCGGCGGCGCGCCTCGCACCATTTCGGGCGCCGGCGTCCCTTTCGCGGGCAGGCAGTTCGGCGGCGCGACGAGGGGCTCGATCTACAGCGGGCGAGGGTACGGCGGCGGGTACGGCAACTATGCGCGAGGAGCGGCGCTCGGAGGTGTGGCTGGAGTGGGGTTCGGCTACGTCGGCGGGCTCGGCTTTCCCTACGGCTACTGGCCGGTGCGTCGCTCCTTGTCGTCCTTCGTCTCGAGCGAGGTGGGGCTCGAAGCTGACCCGCTCGCCCCTCTGCACCTCGTCGCCGCCTCGCGCCCTCGCCCTCCTCCCGCCCTTGCTCAACGCCTCGACGACACTCAACCTGCAGCTCTACTATGGCCACGGCTACTACCACGACGACGAGTACGGGCCGCACAGCAACGACTCTCGCCCCGGCGGCCCACTCGCCGCGGCCTCGTTCTCGCCTTCCCAGTTTAACGCCTCGGTCCCGCCGGCCTACATGGTGTACGGCGACGAGGCGTCGATCGGGAACGTCACGCAGGCGCTCCAGGACGACTGCGGCGCGACCCTCGTCGTCGACTCGACGCCCGTCTCGAACGAGGGCACGTACCCCTCGACGACCAACACGACGCTCCTCCCTCGACTCGACCCGTCCAACGTCCTGACGTACTACCGCTCGTCGTCGTTCGCCCTGTACTCGTTCTTCGAGGGTCAGGAGGCCGACCCGGCGGCGACCGTCAACTACACCGAGACCATCTCGACGCCGCCCTACCTGTACCCGGCCGACGCGCGCGACCTCGACTTCGAGTCGTGCGTCAACCAGACGATCCAGCAGACGCTCCCGATCGAGGAGGGCTACACGAGTGCGGCGCACCGCGGCGTCGATGCCGGACGAGGGCAGGTGCTTGCCGCAGCTGCGCTCGCGGTCCTCGTCGTCAACGGCGTGCAGTGGCAGGTCGCCCTCGTCGTCGTCCTCGCCATCCTCACGACATCGACGATGGCCTGACGAGCGCCGCCTCGTCGAGCTGCGGCGGCTCGTGCGCCGCCGCCGCTCCCCGTCCCTCTCCTCCTTCTCTCCTCGCGCGCACCATCCTCTGTCCCTCGCCCTCACTCCCTCGCACACCCATGTCCATGCACCGTGTTGTACTATTCCCGCAGCCCCTGCATCGTCGTCTCGGCTCACTGTCGCGCTCATGAGAGGAGAGCATGGCTGCATGCGCATGGACCCCCTCGCCGACCTTGCCCTCGTCGAGCGCTTGCCGGTCTGGCTCTCCTGCGAGGTCTAGAGGCTACGCCAGATTGCGTGAGAGAGTTTTTGCGGTGCTCGAACGAGTGTAGAGCGAGATCGAGACGGGGATCGCTTGCGAAAGCTGCGCCCGCTCGGCCGCCGCTCGTCTCGCGCTGGCTCGCCTCGACGAGCGCGAGGACGGCTCGCTTTCGCCGTTGCAGCAGCGTCGCCTCCCCGTCTTCGCGCCAGCCTCGCAGCCAGCTCACCCAGGAGCAGCTTTATCGACTCCGTGGGACCACCTGCGCTCCCCCCGTTCCCCGGACTCGCCCACACCCTTCTCTTCTCGAGCGTCACCCGCATCCTCGATCCAACCTCGGCCCCCTCGCTCCTCCCCCTTTCCCCCCTCCGCGCGCCCCCTTGGACCAGCGCCCCTCGAGCGACCAGACGGCCACGATGGCTCCCCCTCCTCCCGCCTCCTCGTCGTCCAAGCCCTCGTCCTTCACCGCGCGCAAGATGAGCAACGCCGGCCAAGGTCCGCTCCCCACCCTCACCATCCCGCCCTCGGTCCCGCACAACGAGCCCGCCGGCGACGTCCCGCTCAAGCAGCACGCCGCACCGCGCGAGGCGGCCGCCCCGAGCCACCACGCGACGGCGAGCCCGCTCCCCGTCGGCGCGCCCGGCGTCACCCCGCCCCTCTCGACCGCGTCGGCGTCTCGCCCGCTCGGCCGCAGCGGCACCCTCAAGGGCCAGCAGTCGCAGGGCGCCGCCCAAAAGCCTCGCGAGAGCAACATCTCCGAGGACCAGGGCTACGAGGGCGGCGTCGAGCGTCACGGCCAGGCCAACGACTTCAAGGACGACGACTCGGACGAGCAGGCGTCGTCGTCGTCGGCCAACAAAAACGCCGGCGGCAACCAGGCCCGTCGCCCCAAGCTCGCGTCGCACGGCTCGAGCGGCGAGGTCAAGGCGCGCGACCACGCGACGCCCGGCGCCGGCTCCGTCAAGCCCCAGGCCGCCGCGCGCAACTCGCCGTCGGCGCACGAGGGCATCCGCAACTCGCTCCCGAGCGACCTCCCCGACGCCGACTCGTTCGCGCGCTCGATGCAGCGCAACCGCAACCCGTCGGCGTCGGCCTACGCCCACCCGGGCAAGCTCCCCTACGGCCGCGGCAAGCAGCAGGGCGGCGGCCCGCCCAAGGCGCGCTCGCCGAGCATGACGAGCCAGCGCAGCGTCGAGGCGACCAGCCACCCGTTCCCGACCCCGGGCCTCAAGAAGCAGGACGGCTTCCAGTTCGACCAGTGGAAGTCGCTCGAGGAGCAGCGCCTCGACGAGGACGAGCGCAAGGAGAAGCACTGGAAGCGCTGGGGCCCCTACGTCTCGGAGCGGCAGTGGGTGCGTCGTCGTCTTCCTCTCCCTCTCGCTCTCGCTCTCGTCGTCGCCCCGTCGCCGCCGTCGTCGCCGAGCTGGACGCTGACCGAGCTCGAGCCCCTCCCTCCCTCTCTT
The DNA here is from genome assembly GCA_920104245.2 of Rhodotorula babjevae. NCBI lineage: Eukaryota > Fungi > Basidiomycota > Microbotryomycetes > Sporidiobolales > Sporidiobolaceae > Rhodotorula > Rhodotorula babjevae. The sequence goes on along the minus strand of CAKKSZ020000009.1, from coordinate 75,122 downwards.
TCGCTGCACGCAGGCTACCGTCCGCGAGGACTACTCGGCCAACGGCGACGCGTGGACCCACTTCCCGCACGAGCACGCCCGCTCGCGCGCGTACCGGTGGGGCGAGGACGGCCTCGCCGGCATCTCGGACAACCACGGCCGCCTGTGCCTGTCGGTCGCCCTGTGGAACGGCGTCGACCCGATCCTCAAGGAGCGCATGTTCGGCACGACGGGCCACCAGGGCAACCACGGCGAGGACGTCAAGGAGCTTTACTGGTACCTCGACTCGACGCCGACCCACTCGTACATGAAGATGCTGTACAAGTACCCGCAGCGCCCCTACCCGTACGAGCAGCTCGTGCGCGAGTCGACCAACCGCGGCCGCGACGTCGAGGAGTACGAGATCACCGACACGGACGCGTTCGACGACAACCGCTACTGGGACGTCTTCGTCGAGGTGCGCTCCCTCTCTCGCTCCCTCTCCGTCAGCTCGAGGGCTCGAGCTGACCTACCCCTCGACCCGCTCGCAGTACGCCAAGGACGAGGACTGCGCCGAGGGCGTCTCGATCCGCATCACGGCCTACAACCGCGGGCCCGAGCCGGCGACGCTCCACATCGTGCCGCAGCTCTGGTTCCGCAACACGTGGTCGTGGCCCAAGGAGCGCCCGACGGGCCCGGCCATGCCGTCGCTGCGCCAGGTCGGCGAGGGCGTCGTCCAGGCCGACCACGACAAGCTCGGCAAGTACTTCTTCCACGCCAACTCGTCGCCGGCGCCGATCGGCCCCCGCGGCAAGAAGGAGCAGCACGAGACGGTCTTTGTCGACGACGTCGTCACGCCCGAGCTCCTCTTCACCGACAACGACACCAACTTTGAGCGCCTGTACGGCGGCAAGAACGCCGTGCCGTACGTCAAGGACGCCTTCCACGACCACATCATCCCCTCGCACCGCCCGCCCATGCCCAAGGCCGACGGCGACGCCGAGGCGACCGACGGCGACGCCAAGCCCGCCAACGGCGACGGCTACGACTCGGACTCGACCCAGGACGGCCGCTCGACCCCTCGCCCCGACGACGACACGCGCCAGTTCGTCAACCCGAACAAGGAGGGCACCAAGTGCGGCGCGCACTACGTCTTCCGCGACGTGCCGGGCAACGGCGGCTGCGCCGTCGTGCGCCTCAAGCTGACGACGCGCACGGCCGACGAGGACCCGGCCATCCTCGACGAGGAGAACTTTGACGGCGTCGTCGAGGACCGCCGCATGGACTCGGACGAGTTCTACTCGCGCTTCAACTCGGGCGCGCTCAGCGACGACCTGCGCAACGTCATGCGCCAGGCCCTCTCGGGCATGCTCTGGTGCGTCCTCCCTCCTCGTCCCTCTCTCTCTCTCCCTCGCCCAGGCTGAGCTGACCCACGCTCTTGATGACCTGCAGGACCAAGCAGTTCTACATGTTCATCCAGAAGGAGTGGATCGAGGGCGACCCCGGCCAGCCGCCTCCTCCTCCCGAGCGCAAGAACATCCGCAACAAGGAGTGGAAGCACATGCACATCGAGGACATCCTCTCCATGCCCGACAAGTGGGAGTACCCTTTCTTCGCGATCTGGGACTCGGTGCGCTCGCTGTCCCTCTCGTCGTCCCCTGCGCTCGAGCCTCCTCGAGAGACGAGGCTGATTAGCCCTTTTCCTCTCTCTCCCTTCCCTTCCTCTCGCTCTCTCCTCACGCAGGCCTTCCACTGCATCCCGCTCGCCATGATCGACCCGGCGTACGCCAAGAAGCAGCTCGACATCATGACGCGCGAGTGGTACATGAAGCCCGACGGCGCGCTGCCCGCCTACGAGTGGAACTTTGGCGACGTCAACCCGCCGGTGCACGCGTGGGCCACGTTCCGCGTGTTCAAGATCGAGCGCAAGATGCACGGCCGCGAGGACATCGCCTTCCTCGAGCGCGTCTTCCAGAAGCTCCTCATCAACTTTACCTGGTCCGTCTCGCCTCCCTCGCTCCTCCTCCGCCCTCTCGCTCTCTTTTTCATGCTTGAGGACCTGTCGCTGACGCTGGAGCGCCTCCTCCCCGCAGGTGGGTCAACCGCAAGGACGCGTCGGGCGAGAACGTCTTCGAGGGCGGCTTCCTCGGCCTCGACAACATCAGCCCGTTCAACCGCTCCGAGCAGCTCCCGACGGGCGGCACGATGCGCCAGGCCGACGGCACCGGCTGGATGGGCTTCTACGCCCTCACCATGCTCAACATCGCCCTCGAGCTCGCCAAGCACAACTCGGTCTACGAGGACATCGCGAGTAAGTTTTTCGAGCACTTCCTGTTCATCTCGGACGCCATGACGTTCCACAACGGCGAGCAAGGCGAGGTGTCGCTCTGGAACGACGAGACCGGCTTCTACTTTGACGCCGTGCGTGCCACCTCTCTCGCTCTCTCTCCTCGACTCGACTCGACGAGTAGCAGTCGCTGACCCCTCTCCCTCCTCCGCCTCGTCACCGCCTGCAGATCACGTGGGGCCCGGACTCGTCGCCTCAGCAGATCCCCGTCCGATCGCTCGTCGGCCTCATCCCCATGTACGCGACCCTCACGCTCGAGCCGTCGACCATCAAGCGCTTCCCCGGCTTCAAGAAGCGCATGGACTGGTTCCTCGAGAACCGCACGAGCATCTCGAGGCGCAACATCGCCAACATGTCGGGTGCGTCGCCGTCGTCCTCGAGCTGTCGACCCGAGCCAGGAGGCTGACTTGGTCCTCATCTCGCTTGCAGCCGGCGGCAAGGGCGACCGCCGCCTCCTCGCGCTCGCCAACGAGGACCGCCTTCGCCGCATCCTCGAGCGCATGCTCGACGAGAACGAGTTCCTGTCCGAGTACGGCATCCGCTCGTGCGTCATCGTCCCTCCCTCTCTCCCTCACGCTCGAGGGGCTCTCGCTGACTCTCCTCGCTCGCTCCCGCAGGCTCTCGCGCTACCACAAGGAGCACCCCTGGTCGTGGAACGTCAACGGCGAGGAGTTCAGCGTCCACTTCTGGCCGGGCGACTCGCACTCGGGCATGTTTGGCGGCAACTCGAACTGGCGCGGCCCGATCTGGCTCGCGACGACCTTCCTCCTCATCGAGTCGCTCCAGCGCTTCTACCAGTACTACGGCAACGACTTTAAGATGTGCGTCCTCGCCTTTCTTGGAGCGTCGTCGTCCCCCGAAACTGACGCACGGTCCTCTTCTTCCTCTACCTCCTCGCCGTCTCCTCCCTCTCTCCTCCGCCTCTCTTCTTCTTCCCCTTCCTCTCCCTCTTCTTCTTCCTCTTCTTCTTCTTCTTCTGTCGCTCCCGCTGCCCCCCGCCTCCTGCCACCCTCTCCTCGTCGCCCTCGTCCGCCTTCTCGCCGCCCTCCAACCTCCATTTGCCTCCGCAGCGAGTGCCCGACGGGCTCGGGCGACATGCACACGCTCGCCCAGGTCGCCGAGGACATCCAGCACCGCGTCATCCACCTCTTTGCGCGCGACCATGAGGGCAACCGCGCCTGCAACGGCGGCAGCGAGATGCTCAACAAGGACCCCCATTTCCGCGACTACGTCCCCTTCCACGGTTAGTTCTTCGCATCCTTCCACGCCTCGTCCGAGCGTCCTCCTCGGGGCGCAGCTCGCACGCTCGCTCGAGCCCCTCGCCGTCCCCCGCCCCCCTCCCCCTCGCTGGCCTCCCTCTTCAACCTCGACTTTGGTCCCTCGCCCTCTCCTCGACTCTCTCACTGACGCCCACCCTCTCCGTCTCCCAGAGTTCTTCAATTGCGAAACGGGCAAGGGCCTGGGAGCGTCGCACCAGACGGGCTGGACCGGGTGCGTCGACCTCGACTTCCTCCTCCTCCTCCCTCTCGCCGCTCGGACCTCTTCACTGACACCGGCTCCCCCCCTCCTCGACCGACCACAGCCTCGTCGCCTACTTCATCTGGAGCGTCGGCTCGACGGCGCGCCTGGCTCGCACGCCGCGCACGCCGAGGTCGGTCGCGGCGCACTACTTTGACGAGGTGGCGACGCCCGGCGCGAGTGAGGCAGAGACGAGCGCGTGGGACTCGGACTACTCGGCGGCCGAGCTCGACATTGACGAGCTGTAGGTAGACTGGGTGCGGTTCGATGTGCGTGCCGTGGCGGTGGCGGTGGCGGCGACGTAGACGGACTCTTGGCTCTTTCACTTCTCTCTCTCTGCCCTCTTTGGCTCGTGGCGTCCTCTCTCTTCGTGCAACTGGACCCCAAAAGTACGGCTTCTTCTCTGTACAGCGAGTGCGGCGAGTCTTGTGCAGAGGGAGCGAGAATGGGCGAGGAGAGGCCCGTGCACGACGACCTTCTCGAGCTGGTCCTCGCCTTTCTCGCTCGCGAGCTCTGTCCAGCATCGTCGCTCGTGTGCTCACGGCCACTGCCTCGTCGCGGGCTTCACCTCGAGCGTCGACTCGCACGTCGAGGGCCTGGGAGCGGCGCCTGGAGACGAGCCGAGGGCCGTCCCTCCTCGCCGCTCGGACCTCCTCCTCCCTCTCGCAGTGCGCCGCCTCTTCTCCTCTTCCCTAGCTCCGTCCGCAGCGTCCTCTCGTACGGCACAGCCTCTCTCAAGCCTGCCTCTCGGTGCATACGACGCGAGAGAGGGACGAGGAGGCAAGGAAGAGGCTCGCGCGCTGCTCGACCTTCTCAAAGCCGAAGCTGCTCTCCAGGCCGACGGGTCAGGAAGCGGACGCTCGGCTTGCAGCAGCAGAGGGCTCGACAGACGGGGAAGAAGAGAGATGGGATTGCGCGAGCGCGAGAGGGACACCAAGGGGGGAAAAGCGAAAGGGAGAGAGGGAGAGGGGGCGAAGTTACTCGACGTGGATGAGGGGCTTAGTACTCCTCGCCCGTCTCGACCGCCTCCTCGGCAACCTCCTCTGTGTGCGCCAAGAATGAAGCGTCAGTCGATTTGCTCGAGAGCGGCGGGCGAAAGAGGTGGCGAAGGAGGACGACGAGGAGAGGGACACGCACCGTAGTCCTTCTCGAGGGCGGCGAGGTCCTCGCGAGCCTGGATGCGGTCGGCGGGACGTCGTCGTCGATGCGTGCAGGTCGAGGCGAGAGCCGAGAGGCGGAGAGGCGACGAAGCGAGAGGAGCAGCGTGAGAGGTCCGTGCACGACCTTCTCAAGACGAGGCCGGTCCCGCTCGTCTCGCTCTGCGCCTGCTCAGTTCATGCCCTTGCGACCTATCGCTCTCGACGTGCTCTCGACGGCTCGAGGACCGCTCGGCTTCGGCAGACGGTGCTCGCTGCGCTGCTGCTCGCTCTCTCGCTCGAGAACCCGCCGAGATGCGGAAGAGGCAGACTGGCTATTGCGAGGAGGGGTATACACACGGGCACTGCGCACTGCGAGGGAGGAAGGAAGGTATCTGGGCGAAGGAGGAGAGGCACAACACGAGAGCTCTAGAGGGCCGCCACCCACTGCGGGTCCGTCTGCGACAGGTTCTGCGGCGCCGTCGCAGCGAGAAGCAGCTGCGTGATCGAGGCGCACACGGGCGTGACGGCGCTCGGAGGCTGCAGAGGGAGGAGAAGAGCCAGTCAGCGACGTGCTCGAGGCGAGGAGCGGCTGCAAAAGAGGAAGAGGAGGCAGAGACGCACCTTTTCCCGCTCGAGCTTGCACGAGAGGACGCGCGCCTTGCGCGTCACGTTGTCGACGGCGCCGAGCATGTAATCGCGCAGGTTGGCGCGAGGCTCGGTCTTGGACATGGCGAACCAGGTCCTGATCTCCTCGCCGACAAAGATCGAGAGGCGGTGCTCGAGGTCGTACTGCTCGGGGAAGGTCGACGAGAGGTCAGCACGTTGGCGAGGCACGAGCTGAGAGAGAGACGCACCTCGGACTCGGTGAGCGCGCGCGCGATGGCCATGAGCGAGCTCGTGAGGAGGCCCTCGGTGCCGTGCGGGCCGATGAAGCGCTGGAAGTTGGGCGTAAAGCGGAACGGGACCGGCTCGTTGTGGAACAGCTCGGGCTTGCCCGGCACGATGGCTGCAGAGGAGAGAGTCAGCGAGAGCGAGAGGTGAGGAGGAGGACGAGGAGGGAGACGCACAGGGAACCATGTCGGACGTGTAGAGCTTGCCCGTCGACCGCGAGATGTGGATGCGCGACGGGCGACGATCGGCCATGCTGAGCGTGTACGTCATGAAGACGAAGGCGGCGTAAGACGTCGTCATGTGCTTGCGCAGGTGCCACAGGTCGCTCGAGCTCGCCATCGAGCGGACGAGGTACTGCGGGCGAGGAGGGGTCCGAGCGTCAGCGCGCCGCAAACTCGTCCGGCGACGACGACGAGAGCGTGCGCACCTTCTTGAGCACATCGTCTGGGACCATCTTGCAGGCGACCTCGTCGAGGATCTCTTGCCGAGCGCTCCAGATCTGGGCCTTCTGCGCACGGTCCTCGTCCGAGTCAGCAACGGCGACGACGCCGGGCGAGGGGAGGAAAGAGGGACGCACGTCCAGAGGTGGCTCTTGGCGGTGCAAGGTGCGCAGGCGCTCGGTGACGGCGAGGATCGGGTCCTCCTTGCGAAGGCCGAGCTCGTCGCAGTGCTGCTCGAGGATCTCCTGCATCGACGTGATCGACGCGTCGTTCTCGATGATGCGCACGCTCGGCGAGAGCGGAACGACGACCGGGATCGTGAACTGCAGGTTGCGCTTGCGCGACTCCTTGCGGTTGGCGAGCGTGCTGCGAGCGCGAGCACGCAGAGAGAGGGTCAGCGACGGGTCAGGGCGCCGCCGTCGTCGCCGGGGAGGTCGAGGGAGCAGAGAGACACACCAGTTGAGCATGCGGAAGAGCTGCATGATGCGCTCTTCGCGGCGAGAGGTGCGGACGGCCGGGATCTGGATCATGAACTGGTGGACGCTGCCGTCCTGGCCGAGGATCGTGAGGCGGCGGTAGTAGACGCCCGTGCCGCGGTTGACGTCGTACTTGTTGGCAAAGTGGCTGATGCGGACGAAGTTGTTGTTGTTGTCCTCGTGCTGGAGGTACTGGCCGGGGACCTCGATCTCGTCGAACTTCTGGTACTGGAACTCGACGAGCCAGTGCGACGACGCCTCGAGGCTCGCGCGCTTGGGCTTCTTGTTGAGCATCGACTCGTAGCGGTCGCGCCAGTCCTGCAGCCGCTGGACGTACTCGCGCAGCGTCGGCTTGGTCGTGAGGAAGTCCTTCTCGAACTGGGCCTGCGAGCGCGAAGAGGGCAAGACGTCAGCTCGACGGCGTCCATGACGAGCAGTCGCACGTGCCGAGGAGAGAGGAGAGCGCACCTTGACGTGCGTCGGATGCAGGCTCTCGGCGAACCGGGCGATGTTCGTGTTGGTCGTCTGCGGGAGGAGGCCGTCGTCGGCCGGGTTCTGGGCGCGCTGGATGTACTGCGACAGGGCGTCGGCGAGGAGGGCGCTGATGAGGCGGTAGATGTCCTCGTCGGGCGTCGGCTTGAAGCGGCTCGAGATCTGGTCGACGATCATCTCCATCGAGAGGGCGAGGAGCGGGAACGCCGTCTTGAGGACGGCCATGATCTCGTCGATGTAGTCCCACGGGTGGCGCGGTCCTGGCGCAGGGGCGCCGGCGACCTGGGTGCCGCCGGGCGTGACGATGCTCGGCGCGCCGTCGGCGCCGGCCTCGGACGGGTCGGCGGCGGGCGGCGCCTCGCCGTTGGCTGCCGCCTGCTGCTCCTGCTGGCGCTTGAGCTGCTGCATCTTGGCGTGCTCCTGCGCCTGCCACTGGCGCTTGGCGAGCGAGAGGTCGTCGCGGGTCGTGCGGAGCTGGAAGAAGAGGGCCTGTGCGCACGAGGGAGACGATGGTCAGCTCGCCGCCGTCGACGACGCAGAGAGAGAGAGAGAGAGAGGCGCACCTGCGGGTACGTCTTGGCGATCTTGAGGAGGATGACGCGGACGTAGCGCGCCTCGCGCTGCGAGAGCGTGAGGAGGAGCTGCGGCACGAACGTGATCCAGTACCAGGTCGGGATCTCGCCCTTGTAGTTGTCGAACGCCTTGGAGATGGTGCCGGCGGCGTCGTCGAGGCTGAGGAGCCAGAGGATGCGGACGAGGAGCTTGCGGACCTTGGCGCTCTTGTACAGGCCGGCGGCCTGGAGGTAGCAGCTGACGGCGTTGGCGGCGATGGTGAGGTCGGCCGGGTTCTCCTTGAACATGCGGTCGTGGTACTCGCCCCACTCTGCCCACGCCTTGGGGAAGCTCATGTCCATCGAGACGGCGAGGTTGAACGTCTGGTTGGCCTCGTCGTGCAGGTGGAGCTTGGCGAGGAACATGCCCTTGAGCGTGAAGAACTCGGCCTTCTGCGGGCCGTTGAAGTACATGAGGTTCGTGTTGTTGATGACCTCGAGGCCCGACGCGAGCTCGGACGGGTTCTGGTAGTGCGCCTTGGCCTGCTCGCGCAGCTTGAGGAACGCCTCCTGGATCTCGATGTTGGGCAGGGTGTAGATCTTGGTGAGCGACGTGATGCAGACCTCGTTCAGGTGGTGCTTGCGCGCGACGTGGGCGAACCGGTTGATGATCCAGGCCGTCTCGTGGAAGCCGCGGTACGCGAACGAGCTCGCGTTCTGCGGCGCGCCCGGCGCGTTGGGCGGCGGCACGAGCGGGAGGTACGCCTTGTTGATGGCCGAGAAGACGTGCTGCCGCCAGGCGACGAGGTCGGACCAGACATTGATGTCGTCCCATAGGTTGGGGAGGCGGTCGCGCCAGGTGCCGACGATGCTCTTGAGCTCGGCCGAGCGCGTGTCGAGGTTGTTGGCGTTGGTGCCGGCGAGGCTCGCAAAGATCTGCTGCGTCTCCTGCAGCTCGACAAACTGCTGGAACGTCTGCAGGAGCGGGTAGTGCGCCTGCGTCACCGTCTCGGGCAGGTAGTACCACTTGCGCAGCGACAGCTGGACGCCCTCGTCGCACAGCTTGGCGAACATCTTCTTGGCGTTGGTCGCCTCGTCCTGCGTCTTGGCCGAGTAGGCGGCGAGGAGCGCGAGGTACGTCTCGAACACACGGCGGCGCGGCGTCGGGACCGGGTTCATCGACGATAGGGCGTCCTCGATCATGGGCCGCTCCTGGTTCCAGTCGGCGAGCCGCCACGCGCACTCGAGGAGGAGCTCCTTGTTGCCCTCGTTCTTGGCCATGCTGCGAGAGAGGCGGGCGAACGAGAGGCGCGAGGGAAGGAGCGAGAGAGGGGGAGAGGAGGAGAGAGGGTCCGTGCGGGGGAAGGTCAGCCGCGACATCTCGACGAGGGAGCCGCACGCAGGAGGTGCGAGCGAGGAGATGGCGCACTCGTTGAGGACGTCCCACTGCGAGGAGGAGGAGAGCGAGGTCAGCGACTCGTTCTCGAGCGAGACGACGAGGGAGAGAGGGGCGCACCTGCTGCAGCTTCTGCGCCGTGTTGATCCAGTGGTCCTCCCACAGAGCGAGCTCGCTCTCGGTAAAGGGCATGACGCCGCTGCGCGCCGTGATCTGGGCCGACTCGTGGAGGACCTGCGCCTGACCCCACTGGCCGATCTGCTCCCAGCTGCGAGCGACGACGGCGACAACGGCGAGAGTCAGCGCTCGAGCCCTTGCTGAGTCGACGACGAAGAGGAGAAGGAGAGGAGGACGCACCTGAGGGCCGAGTTGGTCTCGTTGTACGCCGCTCGCCGCCGCCACAGGCCGTACAGGAGGTCGTCCTCGCTCAGCTCGGCGTAGATCTCGGTGAGGGCATCCATGGCCGTCTCCTTGACCGTGTCCGACTCGCGCGGGTTCTCGAGCGTGTCCTGGAGGAGCTCGATGCCCGTGTACCACGCGTTGAACGTGCGCGCGTGGTAGCGGACGACGTGCGGCGGGAGGACGAGCGCGGGCGAGCACGCGAACACCGACTGGAGGAGCGTCTGGATGACGTTGGGGCGGCGGTCGACGCTGCGCAGGTGGTACTCCTTGATGAGGAGCGACACCATGAACTCGGTGAGGTGGCGCTGCTCGGTGCGGGCGAGGCACGACCACGCCGTCTTGAACGTCGAGATCCACGTCGCGTGCGTCGCGTTGGGGTCGGCGTACAAGAGCTTGCGCGCGGCGGCGAGGAGCTCGCCCGTCGAGTACGACTCGAGCTGCTGCGCAAAGTCGGCGGGCGCGTCCTTGACGCCCTCGAGCGACGCGCCGGGGACGAAGAGCGGGTCCTTGGTGTCGACGGCGCCGAGGACGAGGTCGAGCGCCTGGTGGATCCAGTACGTCTCGGAGAGCGTCTCCCAGCTCTGGACGCCGAGGATGTAGTGCAGGCGGCTGAAGAGGCCGGTCGCGAGGCTCTTGTCGAACGTGGCGAGGAACTTGGACCGGATGACCGGGTCGCGCACCTTGCAGCCCATGAGGAAGGCCGGCTCGAGGCGGAGCGTGAGCTCGCTGCGGGCGAGGGCCGGGTCGGTGTAGACGTCGAGGATGAGGTTGAGGAAGTCCTTCTGGAGCGCCTCGCTGTTGCGGTTCTCGAACGCCGTCATCTTGGCGAGGATGCCGGCCTTCTCCTTGAGGGTCGGGAACGGCTCGTCCTTGTCGAAGACCCACTTGCGCACCATCTGGAGGAGGAACCGGCACACGTCGATGTTGGACGACTTCTCGACGAGCTGGACGATGCCGCTGAGGAACCACCGCCGCTGCTCGCCGAGGTGCGACACGCGCTGGCGCAGGACGTCGAGGCTCGACACGAGCAGGCGCAGGTTGGGGTCGACCGACGAGACGACCGTCGTCGACGCCGTGTGCTCCTTGAGGTACCGCGTAAAGACGCGGATGAGGGCGGGCACGAAGCCGTCGATGCGCTTGGGCTCGACCTTGGACCACGACTGGAGGATGAGGATGACGGCGGGCAGGTTGTACATGGCCCGCAGGCCCTCGTCGACGGTCGTGCGCGCCCACTCGATGAACGCCTTGGCCGCCGGCGGCACGTCGGTCGAGTCGGCCGTGACGTTGCGCGGGAGGTGGTCGAACAGGCGCTCGACGACGGGGCGCAGGCTCGACGTGAGGCGCATCTCGCCGCTCGTGAAGCCCTTCTCGACGATGCCGTGGAGGACGGCGACGTTCTGGACGTGCCACTCGGAGGGCTTGTACGAGCTGACGACGTTGAGGACCTCGGCCGAGTTGCACAGCTGGCTGAGCGTCTCGTCCGTGACGTCGTTGGCAAACGTGCGCTGGAAGAACGACAGCTTGACGTTGCTCTCGCCCCACACGCCCGGCCCGATGAGCTCGCGCAGGAGGGCGAGCGCGCGGTAGACGAGGTTGTTGCGCTGGACCGGCTCCTGCGAGTTCGAGATGAAGCGCAGGAGGTTGTTGACGACCTGGTCGCGGAGCGACTGCGGCGGGACGTAGGTCGCGTTGGCGCTGCTGCTCGCCGTCGACGGCGTGCGCGACGCGCCGCGCTCCGTCTTGGTGCGCTTGGGCGAGCGCTCGACCGTGCTCGAGCCCGCGCCGGCCTCGGCGGCGGCGGCGTCGGGGGCGGCGGCAGTGCCGCTCGGACCCTCGACGTCCATGCGCGCCTCGTCCTGCTTGGCGAGCTCGACGCGCTTCTTCTCCCACTTGAGGATGACCTCGATGACGTCGAGCGTGAGGACGCGCGTGTCGGTCGTCGTCGAGCTGAGGGTGAGCTTGGCGAGCGAGGCGACGATGTGGGGGAAGAACTGGTCGCGCGCGACGAAGAAGAGGTCGGGGTGGCGGACGATGAGCTGGTAGATGTTGACGAGGAGCGACATGGTCGACCCTTCCTCAATGAGCGTCTTGCGCGTAAAGTAGGCCCACCCGGGGATCTGGCCCGGTGCCGACGGCGCGCCGCCGGGCATGCGCTGCGGGAGCGCCGGCGCGAGGATGTCGAGCGCCTCGCGGACGAGCTGACGCGCCTCGGGCTGGTGGGCGCGCAGGAGGGCGACGTAGATCTGGCCGACGATCTTGGCCGGCGACTCGTACGCGGCGAGGAAGGTCGCGATGAGGATGTAGGCCGTCTGCGTCACCGTGATGTCGTCGAAGCGGATGCTCATCCAGCCGAACTTGATGACGTCCTTCTTGACGGCGTCGAGGAGCTTGGGCGCCGTGCGGATGAGGATCGTCGACATGTGGCACAGCTCGACCCGCAGCTCCTCGTCGTCGAGCGTGCCGAACTCGCTCGGCGGCTGGACGAGCGGGTGCCACACCTTGGCGTGCACCTTGGTGACGAACGACGAGTCGAGGAGGCCCTCCTCGCGCTCGCCGCGCGAGTGCGACACGAGGAGGATCGGGTTGACGAGGAGCCGCAGCGCCGCCGACTTGTGCGCGCTCTTGACGACCGGGTTCTCGTAGATGTCGAGGAACCGGTCGAGGACCTGGCGGCGGAAGTCGAGGCTCGTGCTGAGCGCGACGTGGCGGTTGAGGAACCGCGACAGCGCCGTGTGGTCGGCCGACGTCAAGTACGTGTACGCCTCGACGAGGTGGAACAGGAGGTCGATGTGCTCGACCTGCTCGAGGTAGCCAGTGAAGACCTCGACGACGACGGCGTCCTCCTTGAGCTGTTGGACGTGCGGGAGCCCTTGGCGGCGCAGGCGCGTGCGGCGGATGTCCGACACCCACCGCGTGATGAGGGCCGGCAGGACCTTGTCGCAGCGCACGAGCCACCTCGGGTCGACACCGGCGAGCTCGCGGATGACGAGCGCGGCGTGGTACCCGACGTCGCCGTCCTTGTCGAGGCACGGCTGGATGAGCGACTCGGCGTTGGCCTCGATCCAGTCGCGGATCGGCTGCGCGTGCTCGGACGCGAGGATGGCGCGGAACGTCGGCACGTAGCGGTCCTCGGCGAGGCGGCCGAAGAAGAACATGGTCGCCTTCTCGGGGTGGAGCGCGAGGAACTTGGCGAGCGGTGGCGTGAAGATGCTCGCCTTGAGCTTCTTGAGGAGGCGCTCGACCTGGACCACCATCTCGATGACGTCGTCGAGGTACTGGCCGGCCGCAGGGTGCGGCAGGAGGTGGAAGATGTTGGTGATTGCCGCCATGACCTCGAGCTCGCCGTCCTCCGAGGGCTGCTTGGCCGTCGCGCGCAGGATGTCGGCCGGCACGGCGAGGCTGCGGAAGTGGTCGACGAGCTTCTGGCCGATCTCGACCTTGAAGTAATTGGTGAGGAGCTCGAGGAGGCGGGCGAGACCCTGCGCGCGAAAAAGACGAGGTCCGTGCGGGGTCAGCATCGTCGACGTCGAGCGGGGCTCGCTCGAGGGAGCGAGTGCACGTTGCTGTGCGCAGGGAGGTTGAAGAGGAGGCGAGACGCACGTGCAGGCTGGCAACCGAGAGCTTCTTGTGGTCGGCGAGGTTCATCAGGACGGGCTTGAGGCCGGTCTGGAGGAGGTCCTTGGGGAGCTTGCCCTGGGCGAGCATGACCTGCTTGAGGCTCTGGTACGCCGCGTCGACGACTTCGGGCGCCTTCGAGTAGAGGAGCTTGAAGTAGACCGAGAGGGCGCGGATCCGGGTCTGGTTGTACGGCGGCGTGTTGAGCTGCGGGTTGGCGAGGGCGGCCGAGAGGAGCTGGACGCAGACGACGCGCAGCTGCGTGAGGGGCGCCGTCGTCTTGCTCGTGATCTTGCCGCCGAGGAGCGCGACGTCCTCGGCGTCGGCGATGCCGAGCGCCTCGTGCAGGAGGCGCACGAGCTGGTCGTCGACCTCGATCAGGGGCGGGTCGAGCGTGATGCAGTACGTGACGGCGTCGATGTGGCCGATCTGCATCGTAAAGCCGAGCGCGCGCAGGGGCTTGGTGAAGATGGGGCCGAGGAGGCGGTCCTTGACGGGCGTGAGCATCTCGGTGAGCGACTTGCCCTCCTCCTCGGACACGATCTTGAGCGCGCGCTTGACGGCGTCGCGGACGGGCGCGACCTGGCTGCTGACCTCGACGAGGAGGAGGCCGACGAGGTAGTTGAGGGTCGTGCGCGACGCCTGCTTCTCCTCGGGCGTCGTCGTCTTGCTGCACACGCGCACGAGGTGCAGGAGCGTGTCGACGACCATGTCGGCGTTGGACGGCGCCTCGCCGGGCATGTCCTTGAGCGCAAAGAGGAGCGCGCGCGTGAACTCGATCTCGTGCTCGATGACCCACTTGGTCTCGATGCCGACGTCCGAGATGAGGAGCGACATGCCCTTGGCGGCGCCCGTCTTGCGCTGCCACGACGGGTCGTAGCAGTGCGACGCGAGGCGCGAGCCCATCTGGTGGAGGAGCGACGTCGCCGCGTCGAGCCGACCGCTGACGCCGGCGGCGTCGACCGTGCGGCGCGAGATGAGGACCTCCATGACGGCCTTGGTCTGCGCCGCCGCCTTGGTCAGGTCGGGCGTCTCGACCGTGCACAGGTTCTCGATGACGGCGTCGACAAAGGCCGACGAGAGCGGCATCGACTGGCGCGCCTGGACCGGGTTCTCTGGGAGGTCCTTGCCGAGCTCGAAGGCGAAGATGAGGCGCGCGAGGTCGAGCATGTACTTGTTGGCCTCGTCGGCAAAGTCGTCGACCCGGGTCGCGTCGTACAGGCCCTTGAGGACGCTGCCGAACGTCGTCTCGGGCTCGCCCGTCGGGAGGCCCTGCAGAGGGGAAGGTGTCCAAGGTCAGCTTCTCGAGCGCGGGAAGGGAGCGAGCCCGACGACGAGGAAGAGGACGCACCTGGCGGAGGAAGCACGCGACCGAGTACTTGAGGAACTGGTACGCGACGCGGCGGTAGTGGACGTCGCCGCGCTTGATGATCTTGAGTGCGACGTCGACGATGGGCCCGATGCGGATCGCCGCGTCCTTGCCCTCAAACTTGACGTTGAGGAGCGCCTCGGGGCCGACGGGCTTCCACTCGAGCTTGGGCGGGTCGAACCCTTTGCGGTTGCGGCCGCCGATCTTGCCGAGGATGCGCATCGTCGTGTGGGCGTGCTGGTGGTTGAACGGGAGCGGGCGCAGGAGGCGCCACAGGCCGACCATGACCTCGTCGATGACGGGCGCGAAGAGCGGGTTGAGGAACTCCTGCGTGAGGTTGTCGACGCAGAGCTCGAGGGTGCGCAGGCCCTGGCTGACGAGCTCGCTCCCCGCCTGGAGGGCGTGGACGAGGGGCCGCATGAGGTACGACAGGTAGGGGAGGAGGACCGAGAGGCGGACGGGGACCGTGAGGATGAGCTCGGCGAAGAGGTCCTTGCGCGACTTGTCGGCCGACTTGAGGAGCGCGTTGAGCTGCTCGAGGAGCGTCTGGAGGAGCGGCAGGACCTCGTTGTACAGGATCTCGAACCTGCCGCCGCCGATCGACCGGAACAGGGCGCGCAGGAGGAGGTAGTACGAGTTGGGCTCGGCCGCCTGGCTCGCCAGCTTGAGCGAGTTCATGATGAGGTTGGACAGGTGCGGCAGGAGGACGGGCTCGTTCTTCTCGGGGAAGATGGTGACGGCCATGAACGACATCTTGTAGAGGCGGAGCATGACGCTCGTGTTCTCCTTGTGGTTGTTGCCGAGGTCGGGGAGGCGCGCCGAGAGGAACCGGAAGAGGATGGCGACAAAGTGCTGCGAGACGTTCTCGTTCGAGAGAAGCGACTGCGGGATGACGAGGAGCTCGTGGTTCTGCAGGCAGGCGAGGAGGAGACGAGGTCAGTCCGAAGAGCAGGACGCAGAGAGGGAGAGAGAGGACGCACCCGGATCAGCTCGTCGAAGAAGAAGCCCATGCGGCTCTCGATGACCTCCTGGAAGATGACGAGCTCGGTCTGGACGAGCGTCGACGTGAGGACCTCCATGACCTCCTTCTGCTCGCGGCCCTGGTCGCGCGCCGGGTCGAACAGGACCATGCACTTGACGGCTGCGTCGAAGAACCGGCACATGAGCTCGGCGTCGGGGCCCTGGCCGCCCATGCGGTTGAGCGCGAGGCCGAGCGTCTTGAAGCCGAACAGGAGGTTGCGGTACAGGAAGCGGGCGTCCTTGACCGGGTCGGGACCGGGGTCGACCATGACGACGGCCTTCTTGATCGGCTTGGCGCGCTCGATGTCGACGTCGTCGAGCGCGAGCTCGGCGGGCTCGTCGTCGTCGTCGGTGGAGGCGGCGGCGCCGGCCTTCTTCGAGGTCGAGGTCGAGGTCGACGCGGCCGGGTCGGCGTCCTCGCCGTCCAGCTTGCGCTTCTTGCTGTCCTCGTCGCCCAGGTCGTTGCCGTCCTTGGTCACCTCGTCGCCGTCGACGTCCATCTTGACGTCGCCATCGTCGCCGACGTCGACCTTCTTGCTCTTGCCCTTGCCCTTGGCCGCGCCGCCCGCCCTGACCGACCCCGACGCCGCCTCGCCGTCCTTCATCGCCTCGTCGCCATCGCCGTCGCCCTCGCCGTCGACCGCCTTGCCCTTGCCCTTCTCCTTGCGCCGCGCGTCCCACGCGCGGCGCTCGGCCTCGCGCTCGCGCACCTTGTCGACCGTGACGGCGAGCGGCTCGCGGCCCTTGCTCCACTTGGTCCACTCGTCGCGCACCTCGGCCATGGCCTCCATGCGCGCGACGAAGGCGAGGAGGATGCGCTGCAGGATCTTGACGGCCTCCTGCGGCTCCTTGCTCGCGATCGGGTCGATGAGGTTGAGGAGGAGCTTGGAGCACATGGTCTGGATCGCGCTCGCGAGCGTCGGGTCGTGCACGTTGGCGCAGTACGTGTGGACGACGCGCGACAGCTGAGGGAGGGTGAGGTCGGCTCGACAGTGGTGGATGAGGTCGGCGAGCATCGAGAAGGCGAGCGGGCGCAGGTTCTCGTGGCCGGTGACGCTGTTGCCCGTCAGGACGTGCTCGTCGAGGAGCGTGTCGATCTGCGACAGGAACGCCGTGCGCAGGTCGCTCTGGAGGATGTGCCGAGTCGCGATAATGAGGTCCTGCGACGAGAGCGAACGCGAGTGAGAAGGGGTCCGTGCGCTCGAGGGAGGAGAGAGATCTGGCGCACCCGCTTCATCGAGACGGCCTCGGACGGGCAGTCCTTCATGAGGCGCACAGCGATCTCGGGCAGGACGTTGAGGTAGGCCTGGAGCGCCGTGTTGGACACGCGGTGGATGTAGGCGAGGAACGACATGGTCTGCAGAGGAGGGAGCGGCGTCAGGTCGGCGGCCCTCGGGAGCGAGAGCGAGGTCGTGTATGCGCACCTTGGTCTGGGCCATGACCATGTCCTGGAACGCGCCGCGCTTGTCCTTGGGGATTTCGGGGCAGATGCCGACCCACGACTTGCCCGGGTCCATGGCCTCGTGCTTGCGGCGCTGTGGCTCGGCCTGCATCTGGATGAACTCGAACACGAGCGGGACAAAGATGGTGATGGCCTTGTTGACGAGCGGGCGGTACGTCTGGAAGATGAAGACGATCGACGCCGGGCAGTCCTGGAGGAGCTTGAAGCTGCGCATGGCCGGCGCGTGGACGACGGGCCCGCCGCCGGCGCCGCCCTCGCCCTCGAGGCTCGGCGGGCCGACCGACGACGGCGACTGGGCGTCGCTCTGGGCGCCGGCCGCGGCCGACCCGGCAGAGCGCGTCTGGCGCGAGTCGCGGAACGTCTCCTCGACGACGCTGCCCATGTTTTTGAACAGGTCGGCGACGATCTCGAGGAACTCGTCGACGCTCGACTCGATCTGGGCGACGGTCGGGTCGGGCGTGCCGTCGGGAACGGGCTGCGACGACGAGGGCGGAGGCGGGCGCGAGTAGGTGCGGTGCAGGTCGATGATGACCTTCATGCACAGGACGGCGTTGTCCTCGGACTCGACGCGCAGGAGCTGGAGGAGGAGCGACATGAGGGACGAGGCGTGCTGGCGGAGCGGCTCGACGTGCGGCAGGCGGTGGAGGATCTGGATGAGGAGGTTGCGCAGTTTCTGCGCGCGGGTAGGGGGGGGCTCAGGTCAGCCTCCTCGTCGTGCTGATGGAGAAGGGCGAAGGGCTCACGTGCTCGCCAGAGGTCGACACGAACGAGGGCTTGCCCGTCCTGAGGATGTCGGTGAAGCAGGGGAGGAGGACCTCGAACAGGCGGCCGAGGTCGAGGTCCTTCTGGTACATGTCGATGACATCGCGCAGCTCGGTGGCGAGGTTGGTCTTGACCTTGAAGTCTGTGGGCGGGTGCGAGAGGGGGTCAGGCTCGGGTCGAGGTGGACGAGGTGACCTCGCGCTGTGCGAGGCTGGGGGGTGCGGGTGAAGCGCACCGAGCGAGTTGTCCTTGAGCTTGTCGGCGATGGTCTCGAAGCTCTGGCCCTCGAGGGGGGAGCCCTGGCCAAAGGTGCCGGGGAGGGCTGGCCTTGACGAGGCCCTGCCGGCGCTGCTCGAGCTCGGTGGACCCATGGCGGGTCTGTGCGAGCTTGGTGCAGCTGGTGCCGAGCTGGTGGTCGGGTCGGCGAGGCGCCCAGAGGGGTGAGAGGCGAGATGCGGGGCGTGTTGGTGCCAGAGCGAGGGGCCGCTCGAGGCGAGCGTTCGCCGCGGCGGACGACGTCGCGCTCGACCTCGACCTCTTGTCGCTCCCATCCCGCCCTCGTCTCGCTCAGCCAGGATGCGCGACTCTGCTGACTGTACTCTCGAGCTCCGTAGCTACCACGGCGTGCAACTTTGAGCCGCAACGGCGCGGTGGGCGGCCTCGAGGTCGCGCGCCTCGGACCGCTTCCTCTTCTCTCTGCTCCCTCTCGACTCGCTTCTCGACCATAACGCGTCGTTCGCCGGTCCTTGCTTTACCGACCGCTCCTAAGAGCTCTCTCGGCTGTCTGCGGCCGCTTTCGGATCGCAACGAGTGCGACTGCCCCCGTCCGCAGCGGACCTCCTGCGCCGACCTCTCGCAAGGCCTTTCACGCTCTCGCCTCTTTCTCTTCTGCCTTTCGCGCTCGCACAGCCGCTCGAGGAGAAGCTACAAGAGCTGCACCCGAGCCGGCGTGGGCTCAGCTGCTGTGCACAACCGTGGAGCCCGCTCTCTCTGCTGGCGGGGCATTCGAGTGCGGCCGGTCACACGGATCTCGAGCGATCCGTCCGCTACCCGGACAGGCCCGCAGACATAGCTTTGGACTCGTACGCGCTCAGTCTGGAGCAAAAGAGCGAGAGGAGAGCGTTGCCCGCGGCCCGAGAGGAAGCCGCGCCCTCGCTGTTCGTCTCCCGACCCGGCTCGTCGCCCACACCCGCGCACCGCACCCAGCAGAGCTTTCGGCGACCCACAGCAAGCTCTAGCAGCACCCAGAACACTGCCCGCCGCCCGGCACCGCCCTCCGCAGACTGGGCACCGCCCCTCTCGCGCTCATCCCCACTGTGCTCGACCACGACCGCGCCTCGGGGCTGCGTGTGCGCCCATGTCGTTCAAATTCGAGTGGCCGCAGTTCAGCGACGACTTCTACGCCGACGCGCGCGAGATGCTCGCCCAGGTGAGCCCCGTGTTTCCCCTCCCTCATCAGCTGCTGACGAACGGGCGAGAGCGAGGGCGCAGGAGCGCTTGGAGGCTGGCGGGAGCCGTTGTAGCACGGCTCAGCATGCAGTACAGCCTGTCCTAAGCGATCCATGCTGACCCCGGCCCCTCTCCTCCTCCTCGTTCCTCCGCCCGCTTCCTCCCGCCCAGGCGCTCAACAAGGGCCAGAAGCCGCCCATCATCGCCGACCGCATCGAGGTCAAGGAGCTCAACATGGGCACCATTGTGCGCCTCACGCCCTACTCTTCTCTCGGCCCTGCACAGAGCTGACCTCGGCGTCCTTCCCCGACACAGCCTCCAGAGCTCGAGATCCTCGAGATTGGCGACCTGTCGACCGACCGCTTCCGCGGCATCTTCCGCCTCACCTACTCGGGCGACGCCTACATCGTCCTCCAGACCAAGGTCCAGGTGCGCCGAGCCCGCCGTCGCACGGCCCGCCTCGAGGAACAAGCCGCTGACCCTCTCGCGCTCGCCCTCGCAGGCCAACCCGCTCAACGTGCCTCGCCCTTCGCTCGACATCCTCAGCTCGCCCCGAATCCTGTTCGCCGCCGCACCGCTCGTCGTCCCCATGACGCTGCGCCTGTCGAACCTGTCGCTGCGCGCCATCGTCGTCCTCGTCGTGTCGCGGCAAAAGGGCATCACGCTCGTCTTCAAGAACGACCCGCTCGAGTCGGTCAACGTCTCGTCGTCGTTCGACGGCGTCGACTCGGTCGCGGGCTTCATCCAGCGCGAGATCGAGAACCAGCTCCGCGAGGCGTTCCGCTCGGACCTGCCGAGCGTCATCCACCGCCTGAGCCAGAAGTGGCTCAGCGGCGAGGTCAAGAGCGCGGGCAAGGCGGCCGACACGATCCCGCAGCGCGCCCGCGGCGGCCTCGCGCAGGGCTTCAGCCGCGACGCCAAGATCGAGACGCGCACGGCGTACGAGCCCGGCCACGACGGCGCCGTGCGCGGCAAAGGGCTGTCGCGCCGCATGAGCGGCATGAGCGACGCCGACGGCGGCGACAGCGTCGAGCTCGGCAGCCAGGCCGACTCGAGCTGGTCGACGTGGGGCGAGAACCGCATGGGCTCCTCGGCCGGCAGCGGGAGCGGCGGCGGCGGCGGGTCGTACGGTCGGTCGCCGAGCCTGCGGCGGGCGGCGACCTCGGCATCGGCGGCGAGCGCGTCGGTGCGGCACGACCAACTCGACTCGGTCCCCGAGTCGATCGAGAACTACGACCCAACCTACGGCCTCAGGCCCGACGCCCTGCCGCACCACGCCGGCTTTGCCGATTACGAACGCACCGTCAAGGCCGGCGCGCCTCGGCGAGGGCTCGGCGACGTGCTCGAGGTGAGCGAGGACGCCGACGACGCCGACTTTGTCGACGAGGAGGACCCGTTCACGGCTCGGCGCCGACCCGGCGACCTCGACGACGACGACCCGTTCGCGTTCGACCTGCGCGACATCGCTGCCGATGAGCGCGGGCGGGCGTCGCTCGACTCGCTCGAGTACCGCCTCAGCCTCCAGGACCACCTCGAGACGATCCCGGCCGTCGGCGGCGGCACCATTACGCGCCCGCGCGTCTTCCACACGCAGTCGCAGATGCGGCCGCGCACGGGCTCGACGGGCTCGATGTCGGCGCACGGCAGCCCGTCGTCCGTCACGGCGAGGAGCGCCGCCGGCGGCTCGTCGACCTCGACGGTCGGGCTCGGCCGCTCGGCGTCGTTCGGGCAGCTCGCCGGGCTCGAGTCGCGCTTCCGGGCGCCGTCGCTCTCGGGCGCGTCGAGCGCCCACTTTCCCTTCCCCAAGTACGCCGGCCCGCCGCCGGCGTACCCGGGCAGCGCGTCGCCGTCGCTCGTGCGCAACACGTCGCTCCCGAGCCTGTCGCGGTACCCGTCCAAGGCGTTCCAGCACCACCGATCCTCGTCGTCCATGTCGACCTCGTCCGAGTACGCGCGCACGCCCATGCTGCGCTCGGGCGACCCCTCGGCCTACTCGTCGCCGCCCTCGAGCCTCCCTTCCCCTGCCCTCCCGCCTCCCTCCCGCTCTCGACCACCCGCCGACGACCCCGACGACCCTCCTCAGCTCGCCTACTCGCGCCCGTCGCCGATCGACCTCCTGTCGCGCTCGCCCTCGTCGGTCCTCAACACGTCATTCCTCGACGAGGAGCACCTCCCGATCACGCTCAACCCCTCGGGCAACGACTCGTGCGCGCACCTCGCGACCCTCACGAGCTCGAACCAGACCCTGTCGCCCTTCACGCGCGACCACGAGCACGTCACGGCGCGCAGCGCGCCCTACTCGACCTCGTCCTCGGCAGCGGCGGCGGGCTCGTCGAGCGCGGCGAGGATGGCGCCATCTGCGCCGGGCACGGGCCGCGTCGCGCTCGTGCACGGCGCAGGCGCCATGCCGGGCCGGCCTGGCTCGGCGCCGCCTACGCAGCCGGTCAAGGCGGTCCGCAAGCGGCTGCACCGCATCGGCTCCGCACGGACCGCCTCGCCGGCTCGGTCCTTGGTGCCGCCCTCGCCGGCGCTCGTCAGCGGCGTTGCATCGTCGTCGTCGTCGTCGGGCGCGGGCGCAGGCTCGGGCGTTGGCTATGGCGGGTACGCGCCCGCCGCGCAGGGAGCGGCCCCGCCTCGCCGGCCGGGCGCACCGCTCACTCGGGCGTCGCTCAGTCGGGCGACGTCGCCGCTGAGGAGCAGCTACCTTGTGCCGTCGGCGACGACGCAGAGCCTGCCCGCAGTCGCCGCTCGAGGGCTCGGCGGCGTCGGGCTCGGAGGAGGAGGTGGTGGTGGCGGTGGAGGAGGGGCGCCGAGCGAGCTCAGCGACTACTTCCCGACGAGCGGCGCGAGGGAGATGCTCGAGCGGATGGGCCTCGGGACTGGGGGACTCGGGAGGCGGTGAGGAGCGCGGCATGGTCGAGCGAGCGGGCGAACGAGCGAGGAGGAGCTCGCGGCGTGTTGTTGTAGTCGCACGCGCGGCATCTTTCGAGCAACTTATTTCTTTCTCTACTTGCGCGTGCACTGCGTGAGGGAAGGGCGTACTTCATCAATCTGCGAGAGCTCTACTGCATCGACGAGCGGCGGCTCTGCGCGCTCAGACCTCCTCCCTGCTCATCCCGCCCCGCTTCCTCTCCCTCCCGCCTCAGCTCGACGAACCTGGGCTAACCGTAGCCGTGCGAGCTGTGCGTGGCTGTGGTGCGAGCGAGTGGTGACGCTGCGAGGAGGCGAGCGCTTCGAGCGTCGGATCGGGCCGGTTCTCTCGCCGGCAGCCAGATTCACCGCACGTGCGGCGCCGCAAAGTGCCCCTCTGGGCATCTCCGCCTCGTCAGCTCGTCTCTCATCTCGTCTCGTCGCTCTCTCGCCCTCTCTGCTTCTGGCCATCCACTCGCTGACTGTCACCGTGGCTTACTCGCACCGCGCACTCGCCTGCGCCACCGCCTTCCTCGCTGCCCTCGTCGCCCTCTTTCTCTCCTCCTCTCACTACCCCTCGACCTCACCCAACTCGCCGCCGACCATGTCCGTCGCCCAAGTCTCGCGCTCCCTCGTCAAGACCATCCTCGCTCGCGTGCGTGTCCTCTCTCCACCCTGCGCCCCTCGCCGAGCCTGCTGACCCTTCTCCCCGGACCTGCAGGAGACGCCCGAGGGCGCAGGTGCCATGGTCCGCCGCTCGATCGGCACGCCCGCCCTGCGCAACTTCAGTCCCTTCCTTATGCTCGACAAGTGAGCCTCGTCCCCCCTCGCTGGAAGTGCGCCGTCGCTAAGCCTGCCCCTCTCGCGCAGTTTCGTCGTTCAGGAGGGCGCTGGCTTCCCCGACCACCCGCACGTGCGCCGGCTCTCTCTTCTCCTCCCTGGCTCGACGAAGCTGACTCGGACTGCTCACAGCGAGGCATGACGACCTTGACCTACCTCCTGAAAGGTGAGCGCTGCGCTCGAGGTCTTTCGAGCCTGGATGCCGTCCTCGAAGCTGACTCTGCCCGCTCCCCTCGCAGGCGAGTTCGACCACGAGGACTTCAAGGGCCACAAGGGCCGCATCGGTCCCGGGGACCTGCAGTTCATGGTGCGTCGTCGTTTCCCCTCGTCTTTCGCGCTTCGTCCTCGTCCTTCTCTCTTTTCGACGGCGTGCTGACCAGCCCACCGCTGCCTCTCAGATCGCAGGTCGCGGCATCATGCACAGCGAGATGCCGGTGCACGGACCCGGCAAGGAGGACCCGATGGGCCTGCAGCTGTGCGTCGCTCGGATCCCTTCCTCCCCCGCTCGCACTGACCTCCTCATCCGCTCCCTCCTGCTCCTCACCCGCCCGCAGCTGGATCGACCTCCCCAAGGAGCACAAGATGGTCGAGGCGTCGTACCAGGAGCGCAAGGCGGCCGAGATCAGCTCGGCGCACCCGACGCCCGACACGACGATCAAGGTCGTTTGCGGCGAGGCGCAAGGTTCAGCCGAGGAGGGCCTCGTCATGGGCAATGTGCGGCCTCTCGGCGGGTGCTGGTTCCTCCACTTCGTCATGGGCAAGAAGGGCGAGCGCGTGTGGCAGCCGGTGCCGGACGGGTGGAACGCGTTCGTGCGTCGTCGTCCCCCTTCTCCTCCTCTTCGCCATCGCCGCGCACAGCTAATCCTCTCGTCGCCGCGACCTCAGATCTACACCCTGGAGGGTCAGACCATCGTCGGCGCGTCGTCGTCGGCGTCGAGCGGCAAGCTCTCGGCGCCCGTCGAGCAGTACCACACGGCGGTGCTCTCGAACGAGGAGGGGACGACGGGCGTCTGGCTCGAGGCGGCGAGCGACGGCGTCAGCTTTGTGCTCGTCGCCGGCGAGCCGCTCGACCAGCCGGTCGTGCAGCATGGCCCGTTCGTCATGACGTCGCAGCAGGTGTGCTTCGACCCTCTCCCCCTCGCGCGCTCTCCTCGATGCAGAGCTTGAGCTGACCCTTCCCCTCTCGCCCCCTCGCGCTCGCAGGAGATCATGCAGACCTTCATGGACTACCGCGGCGAGGCCAACGGGTTCGAGGGCGCGCACGGGTGGCGGTCCGAGATCGGGAGGAAGGTGCGTCCTCCTTTCCCTCTCGACAGCTCCGCCTCAGCCCTCTCGCTGACTTCTTCGGCGGTATGTGCAGATGACGGACGCCATGTAGATCCAGTACGCAATGCAGACCTCGCAGCACTCTGTGACCGGGCGAGAGCGTGAGCGAGAGCTTCCCCCCGAGAGGAGAGGACGAGGGTGGCCGCGCTTTGGCCCCTGCAGCATGCGGAAGAGAGCCGGGACTTGTACGGCAGCCTCGGTCCCGCGCAGACAGCCTCACGAGACGCAACGAGGCGAGTTGGGTCGTGATGGTCGACCGGAGCGGAGTGGCTCGGACGCCGGCTCCTTCTCGCTCACCTCGACACCGCCAGGCGCCGCGCCGAGTGCATCAGCAGATCACTAGGTGCTGCCAGCACACCCTACGCCACTCGCCCGCCCGGCCCACGGCCTCCCGCACACGCACGACGGCACGCCATCCTCATCACTCAGCTCCCGCCCTCCCTCCCGTCGTCCTCCTCCACATCTCGTCGAGGACAGCAGCGCGCCACCCTAGCATGAACAGCTCCAGCACGACCACCCGCAGCCGTAAGCGCAAGCGCGACAGGTCCTCCTCGCCATCGTCTCCCTCCTCGGACTCGTCTTCGCCCCCCGCACCCGCACGCCGAGCCAGCGCCAGCACCAGCACCGCCGCCGCCGGTCCCTCCACCTCGAGCACTGCTCACCGCCCTGCACGCGTCCCGTCCAAGCCCGACACGGACGAGGACGACCTCGCCGAGCCGAGCACCGAGGAGGACGACGACGCGCCACCTCGAGCGGGACCGAGCAGCGCGCCCTTTGTCGGCACTGCGCCTCGCGCGGTGGCTACCCGCGAGGAGGACGACGAGGAGGAGGCCGAGCCCGACACGGAGCGGGACGAGCCCGAGGAGGCGGTGCGCCCGTCTCGCAAACGCGGCCGAGCGAGCGCGAGCACGAGCGGGTCCGCAGAGCCAGCGGCGGCGGCAGCGGCGGGCACATCGGGGTCGGGCGGCGGCGTCGTGCTCGACCTGACGGACGACGGCGACGACGCGGGCCTGCCGCGCATCGTCTACGGCGCGGGCGGCACGCACCGCCGGCCGGGCGAATCGCTGTTCGAGGGGCGCGGCGCGAGCGGGACGCCGGCCGTCGAGCTCTCGGACGACAGCGACGGCGACGGCGAGCTCCTCGTGTCGGTACCTGCGGCGTCGCGCCCGAGGAAGAAGCGGCGTGTCGGCGACGACGAGGTCAAGATCAAGGACGAGCTCTCGAGCAAGGCCAAGAGCCGCGCCAAGGGCAAGGGCAAAGCTCGCGCACGCTCGTCGTCGAGCTCCCTCCCTCCCCCACCCTTCAAGACCGCCCCTCGCGCCGCCGCCGCTCCCCGCTCCCCCTCGCCCTCGTCCTCGCTCCCCTCGCTCGCCAACCTCACCTGCCCCATCTGCTTCGGCGCGCCGTCCCCGCTCGCCCTCACCGCCTGCGGCCACGCCTTCTGCGCGCCGTGCCTCCACGCCGCGCTCGTCGCCGGCCCGGCGCTCACGCCGCCGCCGCCTGGGGCCGGCAGGGGCAGAGGCCGGGGCAGGGGCGCAGCGGCGGGCTCGGCGGCGCTCTCGGGCACGTTGGCGCGCCTCGCGGGGCAGGTGCGCAGGAGGACCGGGCGCGGTGGAGCGGGAGCGGGAGCGGCGGACGAGGACGACGAGGGCGGCGGCGACCCGGACCTCGAGAAGCACTGCCCCGTGTGCAGGACGCCGCTGTACGGCGGGTGGGGCAAAAGCCTGCGCGGCGTCGTCCTCCGCATGGCGCCCGTCAAGCGCTGAGCGTGTCTCCTCGCCCTTCGTCGCCGTCGTGTCGTCGTCGTTCGCCTCCGTTGAGTAGTGCTCTTCGTTCGACTTTCACCGCCGGCGTGCCTTTCCCTCTCTCGCTCTCGCAGCTCGCTCAGAGACACAGAGAGGGAGCATCGCGAGGAAGATAGTGCAGGGACCGCAAAAGAGACAGCGAGGCCAAAACGTGAGCTACTCGAACAACAAGGACCGTGCGCCCGCCTGGCGCAGATCCAGAAACGCGAACTCCACTCGACCTCCCCCTTCTCGACCTCCGTCGCGCTCCCTCCCTGCTCAGCGGCTCGCCCTCGCGCCTCCCGGCGCCGAGTCGGCGCCGGCCGTGCTGCCCGTCGCGCGCTTCTCGTACTTCTTGATCCACGGGTGCACGGCGACGTCCTTGAGCGGGAGGCGGTCGAGCGGGTTGAGGCGGAGGAGCTGTGGGTGCAGGGGCGGTGCAGGAGGGGCGAGGAGGGAGGGAGGAGGGGTCCGAGCGCACGAGCGGGAGAGGAAAGAGGGCGAGGTCAGAGGGTCAGCAAGTGCAGAGAGGACGATGGCGCAGAGAACGCTGCAATGCGAGCGTGCGGGAGAAAGAGAGACGCACCTTGCGCACGAGGTCGGCCGCCTCGGGGCTCACGCTCGGCGGGATCGTGTACTCGAGCCGGGTAATCTTGCGGTACGTCCCGGCGTGCCCGCTCAGGTCCTCAAAGGGGGGCGTCCCGACGAGGAACTCGTACGTGAGGACGCCGAGCGCCCACAGGTCGACGGCCGTCGTATGCTCCTTGTTCTCGACCATCTCGGGCGGGAGGTAGTCGAGCGTGCCGCAGAGCGTCGTGCGCCTGCGAGCGAGCGCGAGGGTCAGTGTTGAGGTCTCGCTGTGCGAGAGAGAGAGAGGGGGGGCAGGGGACCGAGCGCACCTGTTGCCCGGCGCGTGGACGCTCCAGCCAAAGTCTGCGAGCTTGAGGTCGCCGTTGACGCCGATGAGGATGTTCTCGGGCTTGATGTCGCGGTGGATGACGTGCTTGGCGTGCAGGTACGCGAGCGCGTCGGCCATCTGGGCGATGTACTGCGTGCGGGCGAGGAGCGAGATCAAGGTCGAAGACGACGACGAGGGCGGCGGTGACGAGCGTCAGCTCGCTGCGCACCGGCGCGCTCGAGTCGCTCGGCAAGGCTAGAACAGGCACGCACCCGACTGGCGCGCTTCTCGCTGAACTTGCCCGTGCGCGACAGCGAGCGGTACAGCTCGCCCTTGCCGGCAAACTCGAGGATGAGGAAGATGCGGCGCTCGTCGTGGAAGTAGCCGTGCAGGCGCAGGATGTTGGGGTGACTGCGTGCGCGTGCACGTTTGAGTCAGTAGGGCGCCCGTCGAGCCGAATGAGGGACGAGTCGAGGGAGGGGGACGCACGCGAGGTGCGACTGGATCTCGATCTCGCGGCGGACCTGCTTCTCGACCTTGTTCTTGATGATCTCCTCCTTGTGGAGGCACTTGAGGGCGACGATGTACTTGGGCTCAGCCTTTGTGCGGGCCATGTAGACGCGGCCAAACTTGCCCTTGCCGAGCGGCTTGCCGATCTCGAACGACGACAGCGAGAACGGGACCGTCGTGCGGTGGCTGTGTGTGTGCCGTAGGCAGTGAGGGCGTCAGTCGAGATCGTGGCTGCGTGCTTCATCCTAGCGTGCCGCGCCCGCCGCGAAAGCAGGCAGGGGTACGCAGACGGGGAACGAGGACGATGCGAGAGGACGCACCTGCCCGATGCACTCGACGAGTCGAGAGCGAGCGTCTTGACGGCGTCGCCCTTGAGGACCTGGGCGGCGCCGCCCTGGGCCGCGCCGCGCTCGTCGCGCTCAAAGCCGCCGTCGTACGAGCCAATGTCGGGCGACGCCGAGGGAGGCGGAGGAACGGTGCGCGAGGGTTGCGCCGTCGACGACGAGGAGGACGACGGTCCTGGAACGCGCAGGGTCGCCGAGGAGGAGGGCGGGTTGGTCGAGCTCGAGGGCGCGGCGGGGCGGTACTTGCTCTGAAGGCCGGTGGTCGAGGGTGCCGCCGACGGGGCGTAGGTCGAGGTGGCGGTGCGGTACTGTGACCCGGTTGTGGTGGACGAGCGTGCGGTTGCTGGCGGGGCGAGCTGGGGCTTGAGGAGCGAGGTGCGGCCGATGTTGGATGAGGGTGCGGTCGACGACGAGGTCCCGGTCGCCGAGGGGCGGATGGGCGCGAGCTGCGGGTGGAGGAGCGAGTCAGTCGCAGTGAGAGGAGACTGAGGGTGCACGCGGCGCACCTTGTGGGGTGCCGAGGGTTTTGCGAGGGTCGACAAGCGGTGAGGGGCGGCGGGAGGAGCGGTCGAGGGAGCTGGCGGGTGCGGGTCGTCGTGGAGGGACAAGGTGTTGAGCTGGTTCTCGAGAGTGGACGACCTCGAGAGGACTCGGGATGCCATCGTGGCTGCCTGAGGGCGGTGGGGCGGTGCGAGGGAGGAGCAAGCGGGAGAGGGGAGCGCCGACGCGACCAGGGCGACGCGGCGGCCGACGCTCCTCGCCTCGCTTGGTGGTGGTCATGACTCGCTACAGCTGCGAGTGATACCATGGCACAGCTCTATAGCCACTCGACCGACCCAGGTGCGAGGTGGGCGAGTTGCCGATTGTCGCCTCCGCGGCCGCCGCTCGAGCTGATGAAGCCGCCGTTTCCTAGGCTTCCCGCACCTCGCCCTCTCGCTCTGCTGCCTCGTCCAGCTGCCATGTGGCCCTTCTCGAGCACACCGACACCCCAGGACCCGCCCCCACCCTCGGCGTGCCCTGTCGACCACGACACCCGCTCCGCCTGGCTCGACCAGCAGAACCCCGCCAGCTCGCCTCCACCGCCCACCAAGCACTCGTTCCCGGCGCACAAGAGCGACACGGACCCGCACGCCCACCTCCTCAGCACCGAGCGCGAGGTCTCGTCCATCCCGCGCTGGTTGCCACCCACCTCGTCCTCGTCGTCCCCATCGACCTCGGCCGCACCCGCACCCGCACCCGCACCCGCACCAGCACCCGCCTCGGCCGCCGATGCGCCCCCCTCGGCCTGCCCGATGCACGAGTCGGAGCGCGCAGCCGCCGTCCCGTCCGAGGACAACTGGGTCTACCCCTCGCCCGCCTCGTTCTACTCGGCCCTCGAGCGCAAGAACCGCAACCCCAACGCCCGCGACATGGGCATCGTCGTCCCCATCCACAACGCCGTCAACGAGCGCGTGTGGAACCAGGTCCTCGAGTGGGAGCGCGAGGCCCTCGGCCTGCCCCGAGGCGTCGACCCGGGCAGCAAGCTCGTCTCGTTCGTCGGCAAGCCCAAGGAGGTCAGCCCGCGCGCGAGGTGGAAGACGCTCATCGGGTGCGTTCTCTCCCACTCTCTCTCTCTCTCCTCGTGCTCCTCGCCCCGAGACTGACCTCGCCCTCGTGCGCGCGCAGCTACACGGCCCCGTTCGACCGCCACGACTGGCTCGTCGACCGGCCCGTCGTCCCTCCCTCGACCTCCTCCTCCTCCGCCGACGCCTCTCCCAGCACCGCCGCCGACCCGTCGCAGCCCTCGTCGGTCCGCGTGCGCTACGTCATCGACTTTTACACCGGCCGCGGCACGGGCCTCCTCGCGCCTCCCCCGCCTCCCTCCTCCTCCTCCTCCTCCTCGGCAGCAGCACCCGCGCCCGAGGCCAACTTCCGCCCCAACCTCGCCTTCTTCATCGACTGCCGCCCGGCGCTCGACGGCTGGGAGGGCCTCCGCATGCGCTTCAACCGCTACTGGGGGCTCGCGCAGGGCGACGGAGCCGGTGCGGCCGCGCAGGGGCAGCAGGCGCGGCGGTAGAGGGGACGGCCCGGTCGAGTGGGAGTGAGGGATGGGCAGGGGCGACGGCGAGCGAGGGCGGCGGCGAGGAGAGGACGAGGCGGCGAGGGCGAGGAGCCGAGCGCGGGAACGAGGGGAGGTGCTCGGACCTGTAGAGCTCGATAGCCATTGCCCCTCGTCCACGCTCCTCTCCTCGTCCTTCATTTCGTCCTCGACGTCGCTGTCGCCGCTCGTGCGACGCTCGCCTCGCGCTTCCTTGCGCTCGTCGCTCGAGCCTCGTCTCGACCTCGCGCAACTGCCCTCGACTGGGCGCTCCTCGCTCGGCAGCTTTTTCGTACTCGCTTAAGTGGAGGAGCGCAAGGCGAGCTCGACCCGAGTGCATCGCGAGCGGCGAGCTCTGGTCGAGGTGACTCGGTCGTCGACACGCGCCTCGCTTCCCCGCTCCCCTCTCTTCCTCTCTCTCCGTCACCTCATCGTCGCACCGCCACAGTAACGATGTACACCGACCTCTTCATGATCGGCCTTGGCTTTCTCTTGATCGCGACGCGCCAGTACTGGCTCCGCATCAGGTGCGCCCTCTCTCGCCTCGGCGTCCTCCCCCGCCCTCCCATGCTCTCGTGCGCCTCGAGAACCGCCATTGACTCATCCGGAGTCTTGTGCAGCCTCGTCATGGTCTACTTGGTCCCCTCCATCGCCTACGTGGCCCTCGTCAGCGCGCTCGCCATCTTCGTCAAAACGTCGTGGCTCGCCCTGTTCCGCCTGCACGACCTCGTCCTGCAGCCCGTCTTCGCCGGCGCCCTGTCGTCTTTCGAGGCGCAGGAGCTCGTTGCGAGGCGTTTGTGCCTGCACGATTCGGTCTGGCAGGCGGGCGCCCTTCTCTTGCCGTGGCCCTCGTCGTCCTGGATCAGTATCACCTTCGTGCGTCTCTCCCTCCGCACTCTCTCGGCCGCACTTGACAGTACCGCGTGAGCTGACGTCTCAGGCGCACACGTACGCAGGGTATCCTCGCCTCGCTCTGCCTCCTTTGGACGGCGACGGAGCCTTTCGTCGCCATGGTCCGGTGCGCCCTGCCGCTCACTTGATCCCCCCAGTCTGAGCCTAGCCCTGACAGTCTGCCGTCCGAGCAGCGCCCACTCGAGCGGGCCCGTCTCGTCACGCCGGCGTCGCGTGGAGCTCGCGCTCGCCGTCCTCGCCGGCATGACCCTGATCCTCTGGGCTGTGTACTTCCACGTGTCGACGAGCAACATCTTCGACTCGGCCGTCCAGATGACGCACACGGCGGCGCACCTGTACGAGGACCGGTGCTCGTTCAGCAACTCGGGCGACATCAAGTGCCGGGTCCTGAACAGCGCCGTCAAGCTCACGGTCGACGAGTCGGGACCTGGGCGTCTCTACTACGTCTACCGTGCGGTCAAGTGGGAGGTCGAGCGGCGCAAGGCCCTCACGTTGAAGGTGAGTCGCACGTCCCCCCTTTGTCAGTCAGGCGCGCCCTCTACTCATCCTGTGCGCCTCATACTTACCACTCCGGCCTCGCTCTCGCTCCACAGGTCCTCGAAAACATGGCCTTCTTCGCCGCGTTCCTCGTGGGGCGCATCAAGCCGATCCTCGAGTGAACGAGCGCCGAGCCGACGCCGTTCTCGCCCAACGGCGGCGACAGCGGCGTCGGCGCGGCATCGTCGACCGAGGGCGAGGAGGGTGGGAGCGACGAGCACGTGAGGAGAGGAGGAGGGTCATCTCGCTTGGGTGCGTTCGCTTGGTGAGGGTCGGCGAGGAGGGACGGAGCCGTCCAGCGGGCATTTGCGTCTTCCCTCCTGCACGTAGTCGTGCCCTGATATATCTCTTGTTGTGCGTTATGCCTGTGCGTCGCGATTGCCCGTCTCGAGCGAGCTGAAAGTTGTCCTTGTCCCGCTCGAGCCCCGCTCGTCCGCTTGAGCTTCTCGTCAAGCCTGCTCGAGCAGCCGCGCTCAGCTCTCTCGGCGCTCTCCTCTCGAGAGCAGCTTGCCCTCGTCAGCCTTGTCTCGAGCTCGAGAGGTGCAGCAAGGCGCGAGTCTAGGCGGTATCGCAGCTTCGTCGCTCGCGCCGCTCCTCCTCCTCCTCCAGAGCCTCTTCTCGACGTGCGCCGGCTGCCTCACCTGCCCTCCTTGCTGCAGCTCCTTCTTCCTCGTCGAGCAGAGCATCCTCTCGAGGAGCAAGCGAGAGAAGCGCGACAGAGGAGGAGAGAGCAGGCTCAGCGTCGATGAGAGCGCACAGACCTCGTCTTTGGTGGACGCTCTCCTCGCCACAGCCCTTCTCTGCGCCGCTCGAGCTTCGTTCCGCGCCCCTCTCTGGGCAGCTCGCATCGAGAGAGACTGTGCGCAAGGCGCCAGCTTCGCCGCTCGTCAAGCTGAGGACGAGCAGGCGGATCCTCCTGCTGTTGACCTCTCGCGTCGCTCAAGAGGCCGCGCTCAGCTCTCTCGGCGCTCTCCTCTCGATAGCGATTCCTCCTCGTCGGCTTTGTCTCGAGCTCGAGAGGTGCAGCAAGGGGCTAGTCTAGGCGGTACCGCAGCGTCGTCCCTCGCGCCGCTTCTCCTCCTCCTCCTGCGCCTCTTCTCGACGTGCGCCGGCTGCCTCACCTGCCCACCTTGCTGCAGCTCCTTCATCTCTGTCGAGCAGAGCATGCTTCGAGACGACCGCAAGGGAGCTTCGCCAAGGAGCGAAGAGAAAGGCGTCAAGCGCACGGACCTCGCCTTTGGCGGACGCTCTGTCGACGTGCGCACTCGCTCCTCTCTGCGCCGCTCGAGCGTTAATCCACCCTCCACTTTGTGCAGCTCTCGCCCAGAGAGTCTGCCTGCCGAGGAACGGCTCGAGCGCTCGCCGAGCTGAGTACGAGCGGACGATCCTCTCGAGCTCTCGCTCTCGCACGGCGCGCTACGGCTCGAGAGGCACAGATGGCAACAAGGGCACGACGATAAGGAGCTACGTATGATACCGACGACGCGGAGAAGGCACTGAGAGGGGAAGGACGAGTATCGCATCAGGAGCGGGAAGGGAGGGACCGGCGACGAGCGCCCGCGACAGCGCTGCCGAGAGCCTGCACACTCGCCGCCCCGAGTCAGACAGGTGCTCTGCGAGCACGAGAGCGAGAGGGAGAGAGTGAGAGAGAGATGCGCACCGCCGAGAGAGCGCCTGTTAGGTCATCCGGACCGCCGCAAAGTCGACGCCGAGCGCCGCGTACCCGGCGACAAGCTGCTTGATGAGTTGCGCAGGGACGGCAGACCGGTGATGGATGCGCAGGCTGAGACCCTCGGCCGCGCCGACCCCTGCGCGAACATGCTCTTCGATCCGGGCGAAGAACTGGGTCGTCTCGGCCTCCTTCTTGTAGTCGTCGAGCTGATACTCGAAGAACTCGAGCGTCGGCGGCAGGACTGGGGCGAGCCATGGCTACACGTTGCTGTCGAGGTACAGGTACTTGAGAGAGGCGGGCAGCTGCTTCGGCAGGAACGTGCACAGGGACCACAGGCCGACGCCCGTCTTGGACGGCCGCGAGCAGCAGTAGAGCGCCGACAAGGCCCTGTGCGCCGACAGCGCTTTGAGGACGTCCGGGTAGAGCGTCGTCCAGGGGCCGCACAGGCGCAGGCGCTCGAGGCCAGTGCACGCGCGCAGCAGGCGGGCGAGGAGGCTCATGCGGCCGTCATCATGCGGGAGCTTGCGCGACGTGTCGACGCTGACGTTGTCGAAGTAGCTGAGGTTGACGACCGACGAGGCGAGGGTCCCATTGTGCTCGACCGCTTGTACAAAGTTGGCGCATGCGCGCCGGCCGGTGAGCACGACGGCTCGATACAGGTGTGCTCGCGCAAATCGGCGCCAGGAGCGGCAGACGAGGGCGCATCGTGACAAGGCGGCGCGGATCTCGAGGCTGGGGGCCTTCATGGGCGCACGAGCGCGACCGCTGTCGACTTCTTTGAGAACGGCGAGCTCGTTCAAGATCATGACGACGAGCTCGAGAGGAAGGCGGACGTGGCGAATGATGAGGGAGGGTTTGACGACCTTAGCGACGGGTTCCCACTCGACTTCGAACGGGCTGGACCTGTTGCGGGCGAGGAGGAGAGGCGAGTGTTAGGTGATGTCGTCGCGGGGGGAGGAGAGGGAGGCGGGCGAGGGCGGAGAGGGAGCGGGGGACGCACGACCTCGACCAGCACGAGCTCAAGGCAGATCTCAGTCTCTTGAACGCTCGCTGGAGCATCTTGGTGCGAGCAGCAGCGAGAGGTGACGAGGAGAGAGGAGCGAGCCGGACCAAGTCGCCCTCGACCTCGCCCACCGCTCTCCCACCCGGCTGTGTGAATACTGGCGCTACTCCGGCCGCTGGAAAGTCGCTCCAGCCATCGCCTCGTCCAAGTCGCACCGCCCCACGAGGCGTCCCTCGCCCTCTCGCCATCCTCATCAGCTACCCGCCTCGACCTCGAATTCGACACCAGCACAGGCTCTGGGTAGGATTGGAGCATGGCGAGGCGGGCAGTGAGGCTGGCGGGAGCGTGTACATGCGCGGCGAGTGGCCTTTGTGTGCGTCCTCTTTCCCTCCCCCTCCTCCGCTCCCTCCTCCGCCAGAAGACGAGCTGACTCGCCGCTCGTCCCAGGTCGTCATCCCTTTCTTGCTTCGCACTACACCTCAGCTTTGATTGTCGATGCTGCACACGAGCGAGGCGAGCAGGGCGCGTCTGCATCGGCGCGACGGTCAATCCGTCGTGGCCGACGTACGACAACTCGGGCGAGGAGATGCTCTTCAACCTCACGATGCCGACGAAGCTCCTCTCGCCCGCCGACCCTCGCATCATCGAGACGTCGAGCCTGAACGACTTTGGCACGAGCCAGAAGGAGAAGTGCGACTTCTGGCGCGGGTCCATCTCGAGGAACGCCGGG
Organism: Rhodotorula babjevae; assembly: GCA_920104245.2. Taxonomy (NCBI): domain Eukaryota; kingdom Fungi; phylum Basidiomycota; class Microbotryomycetes; order Sporidiobolales; family Sporidiobolaceae; genus Rhodotorula; species Rhodotorula babjevae. The sequence goes on along the minus strand of CAKKSZ020000009.1, from coordinate 40,292 downwards.
CTCTAGGGCGTGCACGGACCTCGTCTCCTTCCCTCCGCCTCCTCTCCTCACCGCCTCTCCCTTCTCTCTCCCTATTGTCAGTAGTTTCGCCTCCCGATGAAAATCTGATCCCGAGATGATCCTCTCAGCGTGTCTTTTACTGCTCGAGATGCTGCGTGACTCGTCGGTCGGTACAGCTCGCCTCGCCTGACCTTATCCTTGCTCTCGCCTGGAAGGTGCCTCTCTCTCTCTCCCTGCCCCCTCTCTCGCCGCCGTCGCCGCTCGAACGAGACGGCTGATTATGAGCGCTAGCTGATGGGCGCGAGCAGCTTGCCGGCGCTCGCACGACCCTCCCCCTCTGTCCTGCCGCCTTGCCGTCTCCTCGTTCTTGCGCACGCTCTCGTGCCAAACCTCGTCATGCCAAACTCGTTCGGCACGTTCTCTATCGCCTTCGCCGTCGTCTACGCAGAGAGAGCGAGAGAGAGAGCGCGCGCGTCCACCGCTCAAGGAACTTTCACGAGCGCCTCGTCCTCGAGCCAGGCCATCCACTTCTTGAGAAAGGCGCTCCCCTGCTTGACCGTGTCCGAGTCGCCGACGACGACGAGCTGGCGCCGCGGGCGCGTCATGGAGACGTTGAGCCGGCGCAGCTCGCGCAGGAAGCCCACCTCGGCGTGCTCGTTCGAGCGCACGAGCGACACGATGACGACGTCTGCCGGGGGAGCGCGAGAGCGGCGTCAGGATGCGCACGAGGAGGCCTCTTCGAGGACGAGGAGAGGGGCGCGAAGGAGGACAGCGCACCGTTCTCGCGGCCCTGGTTCGAGTCGACCGAGCCGATCTCGACGTCTGGGTACTGAGGGTGGACGAGCGAGGCGAGGAGGACGACCTGGGCGTTGTACGGCGAGATGATGCTGATCGAGGTTGGCGGCACGTTGGCGCTGACCTGCGAGGGGCGCGAGGGCGAGGAGAGCGTGAGCCTGTGAGAGCTTCGCGTAGGGAGATAGGGCGACGCACGAGGGTCTCGACGTATTGGCGGACAATCCTGCGGTCGTACGAGACGAGGTGAGCGCGAGAGAAAGAGCCGGAAGGAACGCGAGGACGCACTCGGCCTCGTTCTCGTTGCTCTTCGAGTCGGACCCAAACTTGCCGTCCTCGGCTGCGCGCTCGTACATGGCCTGACCCGCAGCTGCGGCGCGAGACGTCGGTCGTCATAGTCAGCTCGTGCGGATGAAGAAGGAAGGGCGGAGCGAGGCTCGAGGGACGCACTGTCGATGAAGACGACCGGCTCGTCGATGTCCTCGTCCGCCTCGACGCCCTCGAGGTCGCTCAGCTTGCGGTCCTCGACGCTCGGGTCGGGCACGAGCTCGCCGTCGTACAGCTCGCGGCTCGGGAAGGCGCAGATCTTGCGGTTGAAGCGGTACTGCACCTTGAGCATGCGGCGGACGCTCGGGCCGTGCATGGCGAGGAGGCGCGAGAAGAGGGTCACCTCGAGGTCGGGCGAGAGCGAGAGCTTGCCGTTGGGCGATGTCGGCGATGAGGAGGAGGGCTTGGCGTCCTTGCTCGTGAGGTTCTTGGTGAGGCGGTCGGACGACTTGAGCGTCGGCGGAAGCTGAAGGTGGTCGCCAGCCTGCGTGATAAGGCGGTGCGCACAGCGTCAGCTTCGCGGCCACGATCGAGGGAAGAAAGGTAGGGTGCAGAGAGAGAGGGTGCAGGAAGTGAGAGGGGAGGAGGAAGGGCGGAGGGAGAGAAGGCGCACAAGGATGAGCTTCTTGCCCTCCAAGCACGGGATCCAGCACGCGGGCTCGGTAGCTTGTGCGGCTGCAAGTGTTCGGGAGGAGTCAGCTCAGTGGCGCTGCGCAGAGTGGGAGAGACGGAGCGCACCCTCGTCAATGATGACGACGTCAAACTGGTCGATCGAGTCGAGCATGCGGCCGCCGGCTCTGCAGAAGATGGACGACCCGGGTCAGGAATCGAGACGAGCAGGAGCTGTGAGGCGAGAGCGACGCACCCGTGAGTCGTTGCGAGGACGACCTTGGCCTTGGAGATGACCTCGCTCACGACGCCGCCCTGCCGCCGCTTGAACTCCTTGCGCAGGTCTCGCACCTCCAACCACATCTTCTTGCGCTCGCTGCCCCGAATGCGGTTCTTGCCGCCCGCACCGCCGCGCAGCTGACCCTCGAGCGCCGCCAGGTCGCTCTTGATGTCGTCGAGGAGCTCGCTCGTGTCGCTCTGCGCACTCTGCGCGTCGAGCGTGTGCCGCGTCAGGCCCGAGAGAACTCGAGCTGGGTGCCCGACGCGCGTAAGCGGGATCGGCTCGTGAAAGTTGGGGTGCGGGACCGAGAGGCGCGCGAGGATGTTGTCGACGGCGAGGTTGCTCGCGCCGCAGACGAGGACGCGCTTGCCGGACTGGACGAGCTGACGGATGATCTCGACGAGCGTGTGCGTCTTGCCCGTGCCGGGCGGGCCCCACAGGAGCGCGACCTCCTCGCTCGAGAGCGCAAAGTCGACCGCCTCGCGCTGCGACTCGTTGAGGTTGTCGTCGATGAACGAGAGCGCCGGGTCTGCAGGTCCTCGTGGCGCAATTGACGGCTTCTTCTGCCCGAGTAGGACGGCGAGTAGAGGCGAGAGGGGCGCCTCGAGCTGGCGCAGAGCGCGGTTGAGGAAGAAGACCTGGCGGACGAACGTGGTCGGGTTGGCGACCTTGACGCTGCGGGAGGGCACCCGGATCAGCTTCTCCATGTACACGGTTCAAGCGCGAGGAGTGCGACGCACATCTGGATGCGGTCGGGCAGGATAAAGTCGTCGGGCGGCTCGTCGACGGCGAGCGTGATCTTGGTCGCCGTGGTGCGGTACACGACGGCGTCGACGCCGCCATCGTCCTTGCCCTTGCCCTTGTCGTCCTTGCCGCCCTTCTTGGCCGCGCCGCCTGCTGCTCCACCCGAGCCGTGCTGCCGCAGTCGAGCGACGTCGCCCGGGCGGAAGTCGTGGGGCGGGTAGGTGGGCGAGACGTGGTACGCCGGGGGACGCTCGAGCTCGACGAGGAGGCGACCGCCGAGTCCAATCGAGGTCTGGCCCGACAGGTTGCCGAGCGCGAGGCCGCTGCGCTCGAGGAGCGAGATGGGGGCGTTGGAGATGAGGAGGGCCGACTCGCTCTCCTCGGCGGCGCGCTCTTGCTCGACAAGGTCGATGAGCCGCTTGAGGAAGTCTTCTGGTGGTGCTGGTGCTGCGGTCATCGCGTGCTGATGAGGGCGAGGCGAGCGTGTGGTGCGAGCGAGAGGGAGCCGAGGGACGAGGCGGTGCAGGTCGTCGCGCGCTGCAGAAGGTCCCGCCGACGACAGCGACCAGGTTGTCGGGCTTCCTGCTTCTCCCTAGCATGTGCAGGTCGTAGCTCACAGTCATGACAGGGAGCGTTCTACAGAAAGACGAGCAAGAGCTCGGCGATGTCGTCGACGTCGCCGCTCGCGCAAAGCACCCTCACGTCCCGCCCTCGCTCTTGCGCACGACCTCGGCCCACCACTCGTCCATCGACGCGCAACCGATGGGGTCTCGCTCGACCCGCGGCGACAATGGCGGGCCGCTCGAGCTGCCGCCGCCGACCGGTGACCGGGCGAGCGGCGCACCTCGCGCCTCCTGCTGCGCGGTGCGGACTCGGGCGAGTGCATGGATGAGGCTTGGCGTAGCCGGCACGGCGTGAGGCGGCACGGCGTAAGGCGGTGCGGCGTGAGCCTTGGTCGACGACGAGACGGGCCGCGGGTCGAGGGCCGACAGCACGACGGCGGTGCCGGCGTAGGCGGCGGGCGCCTTCTTGCCGCGGCCGACGAGGCGCGCAGCGATGCGCGAGGCGACGCTGCCCTTTGGTGCGGGCGAGCAAGACGGTGTCGATGCGGCCGTCAAGGGCTCGCCGGCGAGCCGCTCCTCGTCCGAGTTGTACAGGTCGTACGCCTCGTCGGCGAGCTTGAAGCTGTCGAGGTCCGTAGCCGACCGGTATGTCGACGCCGCGGTCGAGCGCAAGGTCGCCGCCGCCGTCGTCCCGCTCAGGCCGCTCATGCTGCTCCGGGCAAGCGCGCGAGGTCGAGCGGGCGTGCGGCTCGGGTACGGCTGCTCGACGTCCTCCTCCGAGGTTCCTCCTCCCTGCGCCGAGCGGACGAGCCGTCCTGCATCGTCGTCGTCGTCCGCCGCCGGCCCCGACACGAGGCCATACCGAGCCGGCTTGGCGCTCGAGCCGCCGCCGAGAGAGCCGAGCCCGGCGAGCGTGTCGGCGTCGCTGGCCCACGCGTCCGACTCGTGCTGCACGTGTCGCGAGCGAGTCGTCGTGCGCGTGCTCGGCCGACTGGCGACTTTGCCGCCGTCGAGGGTATGGTCGTCCTCGTCGCCGTCCTCGGCGTCGGACGGCAGGTCGTCCCAGGGCGCGGTGCGTCGCGTCGGGATGTTCGAGAAGGCGGTGCGCGACGACGAGAAGCGCTGGCGGAAGCGTGAGAGGAGGGAAGTGGGACCAAGGTGCGTGCCGCGAGGCGAGGACGGGTCGTTGGCGGTGAAGTTGGCGAGGTAGGCGTTCCAGGTCTGCAGTCGCTCGAGCACAGGGTCAGCGAGTTGGCGAGAGACGTGAGAGTCTGGAGGGGAGGAGGCGAGACGTACATCGTCGCCGTCGATGCCGAGGCCCCACCAGCTCTGCCATGCGCCGCTCGCGACGGCCGTGAGCCACCAGGCTGCGACGGCGCCCTTGCCGCCAGCGCTCTCCCAGCGGACGACGATGGCGTCGGCGTTGCCTGCAGTCGACGACACGCCGTGCGCCGCCACAACGAGGCCGACGGCGTCGACGAACCCGAGGTGGACGAAGAGGTCGATGCCGAGGACGAGGAGGAAGGCGCCCGACAAGGCAGCGCACACGGACAGGGCGTAACGTTGGGTGCGGCGCAGGAGGACGAGTGGGACGCTCAGGGCGAGGGCGACGAGGAAGAGGGCGAGTCGAGGGATGACCGTGGCGAGGCGGAACGAGGTGACGAGGAGGAGCGAGAACGAGAGGCTGAGTGCTCAACATCCCGGTCAGCTTTCGCCCGAGAAGGAGAAGAAGGTCGCAGGTCGCACCTGCCGAAAAAGCCGCACGCCATCTGGCCCGCCCACGCCCATCGTCCACCTGCGGTCCCTCCTGCGACAGCTGGACCGAGGATCACGGCAAGCGTTCCCCACCGCTCGAGCGGCGTGCTCTTCAGGCGCGAGACGGTGAGGAGCGTCAAGAGTGTCGAGAGAGCTCCTGTGGGTCAGCGCGAGAGCATCAGCTTGGTCCGCAGGGTGAGGATGGGGAGGGAGGTCGGAACAGGCTCAGCGCACCTGCAGCTGTTGACCCAAAAAGTACGCCGCCCACGCCGCCGCCGAGCCACCCTTTCTCGACGCCCGTCCCACGCGTCTTGCCCCAGTCTCGCACAGCGAAGAGCGCGCGTGCTCCCGCACTCAGGGCGACAACGGCCGAGAGGATGAGCCAGAGGCCGAGGACGAGGACGACGCCTTTCGGCAGGTCGGACAGGCGCGAGGTGAGGAAGCCGACCTCGCAATCGTCGTTCGCGCGGGCAAGGAGGCGGAGGGGCAGGTTGCGGAAGTCGGGCGAGGGAAGCGAGCGGTGGAGGAGGGGCAGGAGAAGGGGCGGCATCGCGCTCGGGCAGGCGCCTGGCTTGAGCCTAGTCGGTCGGGCGGGTGCAGTGGAGGCTGCTGAAGGTAGTCGCGCGGCGTCAAGGATCGAGGTGGGCGCGCGAGTCGGCCGGCGAGGCGGAGATGGTGATGAGCCCGAGGGTCACACAGGAGGCGGGGCGGCGACCGCGTGAGCCGAGCAGGCTGTGCTGCAGCTAGGTATAGAGCCACTGAGCCCGCGCAAGGGCTGGTGCCGAGGCTGGTGCGACTGGAGAGCACGACCTGGCGGATGAGCGGACGATGGAGGCGCCCGCGCGGCCCGAGCAGGGGAGGCGTGTGCGCACTCGAGCTGTGGCTGCATTGCTGTGGACTGCGCGCGGCTCGGTGCTGCGAGCATGCGCGGCAGCGTCGTCTGGGTGAGAGCGCCCCTCGAGGCGGAGCCGGGCGGCGGAGCAGCGGAGTGAGAGTCTCACGTTTTTCGAGCGGGGCTTGACAAGTACTGTTGCGAACGCTCTTGACGTTGCCTCGTTCGAGCTCTTGCACATGCGCAAAGAGCAACGACAATCTTGAGCGAGACAGCGGCAAAAAGACGAGGTCGCTCGAATGAGGGTCCGTGCGCCTCGCCCTCTCTCCACGACGAGCGCCGGCCTCCTGTGCTGGTCGCAATGCCTTCGGGGCATGCGAGAGAGAGCGCACTCGCATGCACCGGAGACGGTCCCGGGGCAGAGACCCGCTCGAGCAAACTCGAGCCAAACGTGGGTGAGCTCTCTGAGCTCGCACGGACCTACCCCTCTCTTCCCTCGCCACGGGCCCGTCGCGGCCTCCCCCTTCCTTCGCCTGGTAGCTATCGCGACTCTCGAGCCTCTCTCGCAGTCTTCCCTCAGCGACTGCGTGAGGGGACGCGCACCGATCGTTCCTCTCGCTCATGCCGCTACGCGCGTATAATACGCGGCCCTAGATGAAAATGTTTATCAGACAATGTCTATCAAGGGGATGTAACTCAGTGGCAGAGTGCCTGCTTCGCATTAGATGTGCTTGCATGAAGTCCAGGGTTCAACTCCCTGCTTCTCCACTCCTTTTTTGAGCGCCGCCTGGCCAGCCTTTTGGCGCTGGTGTCTCGCTCGCTGTTGCCCGCCGAGCACTGCTCTGAACTCTCGCCGGGCCCGCCACCGCGCCAGCTGCCGCCGGGATCGGTCCATACGTCAGCTGCTCGCCGGACCAAAGTTGCCCGCGCCGTGGTGCAGCTTGTGCGCTCAGGCCCTGGTCAGGGCGGGCCTCGGTGCCTTCGTTCGGTGCACGCTAGCGCTCGTCCCCACATCTCGCGTTCGGCCCGCTTCCCGTCGGCTCGCTTGAAGATTGCCCGGTGCCATCGCTTCGCCGGCGGAACCTCTGAGGCGGATCGCGCCAAGGTGGGGAAGCCGAGGCGAATCGAGCGAGGCGACGGCCATTCTTTCGCGAGGGCTTGCTTCTCCCCCTCACGCTCTCTAGTCTTCATTCGATCGGCAGCGTTCGCCATGCTCGCCCACCTCGCCTCGCTGGCGTCCCTCGCCGCCGCGGTCCACCTCGCACTCGCGTCGCCTCTTCCCCTCACTCGCCGGACCGACCCGTCCGAGCCGCCTCCTGTCGTCGACCTCGGCTATGCGCAGTACCAGGGCGTCCTCAACGAGACCTACAGCATGTACGAGTGGCGCGGCATCCGCTACGCGACGGCCGGGCGGTTCCAAGCTCCGAGGACGCCGACCAAGAACTCGAGCGAGTTGACCCCGATCCTCGCCAACCAGTTTGGCGACGTGTGCTACATCTCGCAGGTCGGCGCCAACACGACGGCACAAGGCGTGCTGGCCGACGAGGCGACCACGCCGTCCGCGCCGACCTCGGAGGACTGCCTCTTCCTCAACGTCGTTTCGCCGGCGGGCTCGTGCGAGGGCGCAGATCTTCCAGTTGTCGTCTATATCCACGGCGGAGGTGCGTGGTCACTCTTATCATACTTCCGCAGTGGTCAGAGAGCTGATGGACCTCGTGCGAAGGCTATGGCTTCGGTGATTCGCAGATTTAGTTCGAGGAGTTCCTCCAGCACGTCGGCAACAAGGTCGTTCTCGTCTCGATCCAGTACCGCCTCGGTCCCTTTGGCTTCCTCGCCGGGAGCGAGATCGTCACGGGCGGGACAGCGAATGCAGGCTTGCTCGATCAGGTGCGTCTCCTCGCTCCCTCACGAGCTTCTCCTGCAGCCTGCGGTCCGGACCTCCTCGTGCCGCCCCTCGAGGCGACCCCCTGCGCTCGCACCCGCTGACTCGCGCCCTCGTCGTGCTCTGCAGCAATTCGCACTCCAGTGGGTCCAGACGCACATCAGCAAGTTCGGCGGCAGCTCCGACCACGTCACCATCTTCGGCGAGTCGGCGGGCGCCGGCAGCGTGCTCAACCAGGTCCTGGCCAACGTGCGTTCCTCTCTCTTCCGCTTCTCAGCATACTCGGTAAGCTGACGACCTCTCCTCGACGCAGGGCGGCGACACGGTCAAGGCCCTTGGCCTCAAGAAGCCGCTCTTCAAGGCCGCGCTCGGCGCGTCCGTCTTCCTCCCGCTCCAGGTCGAGGCGACCTCGTCATGGGCTCAGTCCATCTACGACGACCTTGCGGCGGCGACCAACTGCACGGGCGGCAACTCGACCTTCAGCTGCCTCGAGTCGGTCGACGCCGACACGCTCGCCGCTGCGGGCGACCGCCTGTCGCAAGCAAGGCCGTTCGGCTTCTGGCTCTACGTCCCCGTCATCGACGGCTCGTTCTTGACGAAGCGCGCATCGGTCCTCCTTGAGCAGGGCCAGGATACCCTCAACGGCGTGCGTCGCTCGTCCTCCACGACCTTCTCAAACGGAGCTGACGCCCTGCCCCACCCAGGGCGTGTTCTGGGGCAACAACAACGCCAACGAGGGCTTCATCTTCACCGACCCGACGCTCATGAACGCCACAACGACAGGAGAGGCGCTCGCCGCGCAGTTCGACTCGACGCTCGCCGGGCTCTTCCCCCTCCTCACGGTCGAGGAGCGCGAGTCGGTCGCGCAGCAGTACCCCTCCTCAGATGCTCCCCCGTCCAAGGGCAACACGTTCACGCGCATCTCGTCCATTATCGCCGACTCGACCTTTGTGTGCGTCTGCGCCTTCCCTCTCCTCCCTCGGGCACGGCTGACCTTGGCCGGTTTCCTCGCAGCTGCCCGACCTACTGGAGCGTCGAAGCGTTCGGCTCGTCGAGCTACAAAAGTCTGTTCGCTTACGGCCCGGCAACTCACGCGTTCGACCTCGGTTATTACCTCGACGCGCTGTGGACGGGCACCAAGTCGGTCTCGTCGATCCAGTCGTTCACCGGCGCCATCGGCGGCTTCATCCGCAACTTCAACCCGAACGACAACCCGGCCAACTCGACCATCAACCCGTCGTGGCCGACGTACGACTCGGGCGAGGAGATGCTCTTCAACCTGACGATGCCGATGAACCTCCTCTCGGCCGCCGACCCGCGCATCATCAAGACGTCGAGCCTGAACGACTTTAGCACCAACCAGAAGGAGAAGTGCGACTTTTGGCGCGGGTCCATCTCGAGGAACGCCGGGCTCTGAGCCGTGCACGGACCTCGTCCCCTCCCTCCGCCTCACCTCACCTCCTTTCTCTAGTACATAGCATATGTCTGCAAATTGATTCCTATTGCGCTCAGCTCTCTGGTCCTTTCGGCCTTGCAGCGCGCGCTCGAAAACGAGAGACGCGGCCGCACGTGCGCCAAGCTGGGAGCGACGACGACCCGCCTCATCAGCTCAAGCTCGCTCTCTCTCCCTCCTCACCGTCTCATCCTCGCCGCCAGGATGCGTTGGCCCCAGTTGCTCAGCTCTGCTGCTGTTCTGCTGCCTGCGCTCACTGCCGCACGCCCTGCCGACCCCGGCGCCCACGGCCAGATCCTCCTCGCCCCGACGCCGTCATCCGACTTCGACGAGCTCCACGAGACGGCGCACATCCCTCGCGACGAGCCAGAGGTCGGCACAGGCCACCTTTCGCAATGGAGTAAGCAGAACAAGGTGCGCTGATGCCTCGCTCTCTCTAATGTGCTGCTCTCCCCGCTGATCCGCTCCCCCGCCCGCAGGTGAGCCGCTGCTCCCTCCTCGCCTCGCTGATGTATAAGCGCACGCTAACCTGCTCGTCGCCATGCAGGACGACTTTCTCGACGCCCTCCGCAACAACTCGGCCACCGACTGGGTCGTCGTCATGGGCAACGAGGCGTCGGACGCCGACAGCCTCGTCTCGGCCTTGGCCCTCTCGTACATGTACACCCACTTGCCCGAGCCCAAGAAGGCCGTCGCGCTGCTACAACGCGAGGAAGGTACGTCGACGGAGCTCACCGGTCCGTCGTCGCCTTGTCGTCGCTGACGCGCCTTTCCCCCTCGCAGACGCCCTCGACCTGCGCCCCGAGAACGGCCTCGCGCTCCACTACGCCCGCATGTCGTCGGGCCACCGCGACCTCCTCACGATCGACGACCTCCCGATGAAGCCCGAGGAGGTGAGCCGCCGCATCGAGGGTATTGCGCTCGTCGACCACAACGTTCCGCTCTCGGTCTGGGCGGGCGCCAAGGTCGTCGGTGCGTCCTTCCTCCTCTGCGACTCACCTGGACACGCACTGACCTCTGTGACCCGCCGCAGCGATCTTTGACCACCACGACGACCGCGGTTTCGCCAACGACACGGCCAACCCGCGCATCATCGAGCGCTCGGGCTCGTGCTCGTCGCTCGTCACGCGCTACATGCTCGACCAGCTCCCCGACTCGGCCTCGTCATCATTCCACGGCCCCATCCCCAAGGAGCTCATCGAGCTGATCTTGCGCACGAGTACGTTCCCCGCTCGCTCTCCCTCTCCTGCCCTCCCTCTCTGGACCCCGCTCTCTCGCCTTCCGCTCCCGCCTCCCTCCTTCTTCCTCCCTCATGTGCAAGCTCGGCTGACCCCTCTCCTCCCAGTCGCCGTCGACACGTCGGGCCTCAAGAAGGACTCGAGCCAGCCGGTCGACATCGAGGCCGCCGAGCGCATCTTCCCTCGCAGCACGTGGCGCAACCGCGACTTCAAAACCTCGATGAAGCTCCTCGACAAGGACATGAGCGCGTCGCGCAAGGCGCTCGACACGCTCGACGTGAGGAGCCTGGTGCGTTCCCCTCCCCTCGCAGATCTGCCCTTCGTTCCGAGCTGACGCTCGCCTCGCTCTGCAGCTTCGCCGCGACTGGAAGGGCGACGCGTGCGTTCCTCGCCTCATCCTCCCTCGCGACCCAGGCCTGACCTCCAACCTGCTCACATCCCGCAGCATCATGACCAAGTCGAGCAAGCACCCGTCGATCAACCTCGGCTTTGCGTCGGCGCCCGTCTCGCTCGAGGAGCAGATCGAGCGCACGCCCGAGGGCACCGCGCCCGAGTGGTTCGCCATCGAGCGCGCGTGGACGTCCGAGATCCAGGCCGACGTCTCGGTCGCGCTCACCAACTTCCGCGGCGACGACGGCAAGAAGTACCGCCAGCTCGCCGTCGTCGTCGCGCACGGGTACGGCAAGCGTCTGCACGACGGCTCGGCCAACCGCCTGTTCCGCGCGATCGTCAAGGCGATCGAGGAGTCAGGCGTCGAGGACATGCAGAAGTGGAAGCGGCCCGACGGCAAGAAGCTCCTTCCTCGCAGGGCCGTCTGGCAGTACCAGGTGCGCACCTCGCTCTCTTCTGCTCTCGCAGCGCAGCAGTCGACCTCGGCTGACCCATTCGGACCTCCTTCCTCGCCGTTCCTCTTCCTCGCCGTCCCTCGTTCTCGCCGTCCGCCCTCTTTGCCGCCCCTCCTCCCGACCGTCTCCCTTCTCCCTGGCGCTCCTCGTACACAGTCCGACACTGCCAGTCGCAAGTACTGGCGCCCGATTATCGAGCGCGCCGTTTCCGAGTGGTCGGGATGAGCGGGCGAGGCTGTAGAAGGCGGGAGGGTCGCTGTCTATGTCGCCGTGTCGTTCTCTGGGCTCGCTGGCTCTCGGGGAGCATACACGACGGCGCGTGTGCATCAAGAGAGACAGAGAGAGAGACTGTGCTACATTGCTCGGCGAGGGGAGGGCGCGACGTTACGAAAGAGGGGAGCACGACAGACTAAGGCGGACAGCGAGGGAGGGGTATCCGGACGAGAGAGGAGACTACGGGAGAAGGGAGGTAGGCTAGCGGCGCAAGGTATAGGGCAGGACCGTGTCGAGGAAGGTGTCGAGGACGGGCTGGACCTGGGTCGCCCACCGAGTCCAGGTGAAGTAGAGCGCGACTGCACGAGGAGCGAGCGTCAGCATTGTCGCACAAAGAGGCAAAAAGAGAACGAGAGTGACGAGAAAGACGCACCACAGAGCACGGGCAGCCAAAAGGCGAGAAGCATGGCGTCGGAGCGGATGCCGACCTGCAGCGGCGAGTCGGCGGCGCCGAACGTGCTGCCGGCGTCGCTCTCGGCGTCGACCTCGGTGTCGTCCGAGGCATGCGAGACGGCCGACGTGCGGCGGCGCATGCGCAGGCGCGTGCTGGCGACGGCGCGGGAGGACGATGCCGTGTCGATCGCCGAAGAGCTCGCCTCGCCCTCGTCGAGGGTCGGCTTGTCGTCCGTCGCGCCCGACGTAGCCGCCGAGAGCTCGTCGCGGGGCGAGTACTGCGGCGGCGGCGACGATGGCGTCTTGGCCGACCACCATGCGGGCGCCTGGAACGCCGCACGCCAATCGCGCAGCGTGAGGCGCTCGAACGGCGTGCTCGACTCGTCCGCCTCGTCGCCGTGGTCCGTCTCGTCGTCGCCAGCGGGCGAGCGCGACTCGCTGACGGTCGCAGCGCGGCGGCGCTTCGTCTTGGACGTGCTCGTGCCGCTGCTCATGTGGCGAGTGAGGGCGGCGGGCATGGCGTGGAAGGCCGTGAGCTCGGGCATGTGCATCGTCGGGACGCCGAACCGGTTGGCCTTGGCCTTCTCCCACGCGCCCGTGACGCTCCCGGCGATGGGCTGCAGCTTGTCGAGGCCCGGCTGGACGGTCGGCTTGAGCTTGGCCGAGAGCCACGACGACGACGCCGACGCGAGGTGGTTGAGCGGCGTGACGGGAGGGCGCGCTTGGGCTGCGACAGGCTCGCCGGCGGGGATGTTGTCGTCGTCGTCGTCATCATGAGCTGCGAGGCGGGGAGGCGAGTCAGCGCAGGCTCGAGCAGGGACGGACGGGGAGGGGGGAACGCACTCGGTAGCGAAGGACGGCGGAACCGAGGCGAGCGCTTGTGCTCGACGACCTCGACGTGCTCGGCCTCGACGAGGTGGTGCAGCGAGACGGACGACGTGTTTCTCGAGACCTGGCGCGAGCGCACACGAGGCTTGCGGACGGGCGACGTCTCGTCCAGCGCCGACTCGTCGGCGTCCTGCGCCTCGCTGTCGTCCCACAAGTCGCGGTCGTCGTCATCGTCGAGGTCCGAGTCGGACAGGTCCGAGTCGGCCTCGACCGTCCAGTCGCTCGCGTACTCGGTCGCCGCGTCGTCGCTCTCCTCGCCGGCGTCGCTCAGGCGCAGGAAGCTCCTGGCCGGGCTCGCGAGCTGGAGGCTGATCGCGGCCGTGGGCGTCGCGACGAGCGCGCCCGCCGGGCTGACGGCGCCGCGAGCGAGGAGGAGGTCCTCGACGTCGACGTCGTCGCGGTCCTGCGCGATCTCGAGCGGCGTCTTGCCGGCCCGAGTCTGTGCGCGCACGTCGGCGCCGGCGTCGAGGAGCTGGCGCGCAATGTTGACGCGGCCGTACAGGGCGGCGAAGTGGAGCGCCGTGTAGCCGTTGCGGTCCTCCTTGTCGAGCGTGACGCCGCGGGCGACGAGGAACGCGACGAGGCGATGGAAACCGAGGACGGTGGCGAGGTGGAGGAGCGTGTGCTGCTGAGCGTTGGCGAGCGAGATGGGCGGGCGCGAGGAAGGGAGGGAAGGGGCTGCGCCGGGGAGGAGGGACGGGTCGAGGTCGAGGAGCGAGAGGAACTTGATGACGATGCCCTCGAAGCCCCGAGGCTCGCCGCTGAACGCGTTGACGGGCAGGGCCGGGGTCGACGACGTGCTCGGCGACGCCGCACTGCTGAAGCTCGAGCGACGCGACGTCGCTCGCGAGGCTGCAGGCGTCGCGTAGACCGACGACGCGGCGGCGTTGAGCGTCGCGGCGAGCGCCGCCGTGTCGGTCCCGCTACCGCCGCCCCCGAGGCTGTGCTGCGAGCCGGGCGTCGAGCCGCCGCCGAGCATGCCGCCGGGTCCTGCGCCGGGCGCACCTGCGCCACTCGGGCTGTTGCCGACGATGCGCATCGCGACCGCGGCGGCGTCCTCGAGGCGGCCCGTCATCTTGAGCCCGACGACCTGGAGCGCGAGCTCGAGGAGCGAGCGGTCCGAGTCGTCCTTGTAGGTGAAGAGCTGGAGGCCGTTGCCGGGCTCGACCGTGAGCGGGACGCCCTTGATGCTGACGACGACGGGGCCCGGGTTGGCCGAGGGCGGGAGGACGGCGACGAGCGTGCTCGACGACCAGAAGTGGGTCGGGACGGCCGCGTTGTCGCCGAAGACGCACGTGAGGTCCTGGACGAAGTTCTCGCCGAGGACCGTCACCTCGATGCCGCCGTGCACAGGACCCTCGCCCGGGATGAGGTGCGTAATGCGGGGCGGGAGCGTCGGCGGCAAGAGCTGCTCGGGCTGTTGCGCGATGGCCCAGCTTGGCGTAAAGCTCGTCGGGATGGGCTCGGTCGCGGGGATGGCGAACGACGGGATGGCCGACCCTGGCGCGGACGATGTCGGCGCGAGCTCGCGCAGCGACCCGACAGGCGACGGGAAGCCGCTGAAGAGCGAGTGGTACGACTCGGACGGGCCGGTCGAGCCGCCGGGCGACATGGGCGGCGTCGACAGGTTGGCGCGCCAGTCGACGTCGGACGACATCGAGTGCCGCGCGCCGTCGGCGAGGTACGACACGAGGCCGCTCGGCTGCTGCTGCTGCTGCTGAGTCGACGAGTCGGCCATGAGCGAGTCCTCCATGCCGCCCAGCCCGAGCGCCGACTCGACCTGGTGCGGCAGTGGCGGGAGCGAGACGCCGTCCATCGTCTGCGGCGTCTGCATGCCCGTCGACGGAGCTCGGCTCGACGCCTGCGACTGGACCTGCGACTGCGACTGCTGCGGCGGCGCAAAGCTGACCGGCGACGCCTGCCGCAGCGGCGTCATGGCGAACGTCGGCGACCTGCTCGCCTGCGCGCTCGCCGCCGCCGACTTGCGGCCCGGGGCCCTGGCCGGGCGCTGCTCGGGGTCGTACGGCCGCGCCTTTTTGACCGCCTCAGACGCCGCGCCGCCGACCTCGCCGCTGTCGTCATCGCTGTCGGTCGCGCCGCGCCTCGAGCGAGCCGTCGCAGCACGACGGGGACGTCCCGAGGCGTGCGTCGAGGGCGTCGTCGTGCCCGAAGCGGGCGAAGCGCCCTTGTCGCGGCGCTCCTTGCGGGCGGGCGCGGGCGTCGACGCTGCCGACTTGCTCGTCTTGCGCTTGGCCTGCGCCGAGGCGGCGGCGGCGGCAGAGCGATCGTCGTGAGCGGCGGCGGCAGCGAGCGACGCGACCGAGGCGTTCTTGGACGCGGCCGTGTTGGTCTTGTGGTCGTCGGTGATCATGATCGGCGGCGTCGAGCCCGTGGCGACGACGATGCCGCGGTGGTCGCGCAGCGTGTAGGTGACCCTGCGAGCGACGGCACGAGTCAGTCACGCACTTCCAGAAAGGGAGGGAGAACGTCGAGGAGACGCACCGGAAGCCGCGCTTCTCCTTGTGGTGGCGACAGTAGCACGTCACCCTCGTCGGGAGCACGATCTCGCCCGTCGCAAACTCGACGAGCTCCTGCGCGTTGAACACGACGACCTTCTTGCGCTCCTCGGCCTCGTCGCGCGGCGGCGCGTCGGCGTCGGGCACAGGCGCCGGCGCCGTGTACGTCTTGCCCTTGGCGTCCTTCTTGCGGAGCGAGCGCTTGAGCTCGCGCGCCTGGCAGTTGTCGCAGATGTAGATCGACTGGGACGGGTCGGTCGCCGAGACGACGGCGACGTCGACCGACAGGATCTGCTCGGCGGGAGGTTCTGCTCGAGGGGGGCGAGGGCTTCAATGCGACGCTCGCGTAGCTGTCGAGAGAGGGAGAGAGCAGCGACGCACCAGGCTTGGCCTTCTTGGCGAGAGCCGCCGCGCTGAGCTGCTTGCCCGGCTTGCTCTTGAGCGCGAGGTTCTTGGGCAGCCGCAGGTGGGTCCACGTGCCGAGGCGCTCGAGGTCGTCTGCCGCGCGCGCATCGAGCCCGCCGTCCACCATGACCATGTCGTCGCTCACCCTCGCGCCGCCGCCGCCGCCGCCGCCGCCGCTGCCGCCGTCCCGAGGCCGCACGAGCGCGAGGCTGATCTTGATCTGCGTCTCGACGCGCGACTTGGCGCCGAGCGTCGGCACGCCGAGGGCGACGAGCTCGGCGTTGGTGACGGTGTCGGCGGCCGGGCTCGCGAGCGTCGGGATGAGGTGCGCCGCCTGGACGGCGTCGCGCGCGACGAGGTTGACCGAGGGCCCGGCGGCCGCGTTGAGGAGCGCCGCCTTGGCCGCGTGCGAGGGCGTGCTCGACGATGCGGGCGGGGCGTGCGCTGCACTGGGACCGCCGCTGCCGGAGGACGACGAGGCGTCGCTGCGGCGCGAGAGGCTCATGTCGCGCGTGCTCGTCTCGTTCTCGCCGCCGCCGCGGCCGATGCTCGCGCGCGAGCGACCGACGCTCGATGAGCGCGTCGCCGGGGCCGTAGACGCGGCGCTGACCAGGGTGGGCATCGGGTACTCGGCGGCGGGCGAGTGGAGCGGCGAGGGCGTCTGGGCCGACGTGAGGCTCGGCGCGATGCCGGCGTTGACGGCGAACAGGTCGATCGGGTTGGACAGCGATGCGGCATTGGCCGACATCGAGGCGGCCGTGAGCGGGTGGAAGGCGTGGACGACGGCGGACGGAGCGGCCTGGGAGAAGGTGTGCGCCGAGAGAGGGGTCGGGACCGTCTCGGTCGGGGAGGTGAGGGTGGAAGGCCTGCAGGGCGAGACGGTGACGGTGAAGAGTCAGTGGGCGGTCCGAGACATGCGGAAAGTCCGTCGCGCCCGCACAAAGGCGAGCTGCTGCGGAAGGACAAGGGGTCCTAGGGTCGAGGAGGACGAGAGACGCACCCGCAGACATCCTCGTGCACCATGTCGTCAAAGTCCATCCCGACGCGCTCCTGGCCCTGCCGGGCATGCGCAAAGTAGTCGCGCGCGCCGTTGCTCTCGTGGACGGCCGCCGGGCTGTCGGCGGACGACGACGACGAGCCGGGGCCGACGAACGGCGCCTGCGCGACGGGCGCGGACCAGAAGTCGTTCGAGGCGGTGCCGAGCGAGTCGTTGTGCTGCTGCTGCGGCTGCTGGACGAGCTGGTGCGAGTGGGGCCGCGGGGCGAACTTGAAGGCGGCGGCTGCGGCGGAGGCGGCCGAGTGGTGGCTGAAGGCGGCGGCTGCGGCCTGCGAGTGGTGGTGGAAGGCGGGGCCTGCTGCTGCTACGCCGAGCGCTGCAAAGTCGACGCCCCAGTCGTGCGCGCCGTAGCTCGAGTCGGCTGGGGACGGGTGCGAGTCGGACGAGGACGAGCCGCCCTCGCCCGAGCTACCGGACGACTCGTCGCCGTACGGCAGGTGGGTCGCACCGCCAGGTGCCAGGTCGTAGTCCATCGCGGGCGGGCGCAAAGGCGCGCACCGAGGCGAGGGCGGGAGAGCGAGCTGGGAGCTCGGAGGACGGCGGCGAGACAAGGGACGACGGCGGCGGCGGTGGTCTGGTGAAAAGGGGCGGGTCGACGTGCGGGAGCTTGTGTAGCTAGTCGACTGGTGCTGCAGGCGGGTGCGAGTCGAGCAACAGAGCGCGCTGCGTCGTTGTGCGCGGTCGACCTCTGCGAGCCTCGCCTCTCCTCCCTTCGCTCCTCCCCGCAACGACCCCACGCTTTCGACGGGCTCGAGCTCTCACTCCCTGGGCCGCAGCAGCGCACGCCGAGCTGCTGCAAGGTCTCACGGTAGACTTGCCTCTCCTCCTCCTGACTCTCTCGCCGTCCCAGCACGGGTCGGCCGCTCGCCGCGCATGGGCCTCCTCCTACTCTGCTCGCTCCCCGCGCCGTTACCCAGCGAGCTTTACCGCAGCCAGTGCAAGCGCCAACTGCCCGCACAACCTTGCTCCCCCGAAAGCGCTTCCCTTCCGCGTCCCGCGCCCGTCTCTCAGTCTGGGGGATCGTCCCTCCGCCGCTCCGCTAGAACGGCGCAATCAGAGACGGCGCAGCGCTCGCCACAGCGGTCACCGAGGGTCACCGATAACGCAAGAGAGCAACGTGCAGCCCGAGCCTCCGCCTGCGGCCGAGATAAGGCCGTCGGGCGCAGGCGCAGCCGTCGAGCCCTGCCGCGCCTCGAGACAGGCCGTCGTACATAGCTCCGGGAAGGCGGTCCGGCCGCTGCGTGCGCCGCAGCAGGATGCAGACCCTTGCTGCACGCACGCTGGGCTCGCCCGAGAGAAGCGCGGGGCCGCGCAGCAGGAATGAGGAAGGCAGAAAGCGGCGCGCTCGCTCTGCGGCCGCGGCGAGTCGTACAGAGCTGCGCTGTCGAGCGCACCGGTCGCCGACAGCGAGGCCGTTGTGCGGACGTCGGCAGGGTGCAGCTGTGTAGAAGGTGGAAGCAAGAAGAGCTGGGTAGCCTCGAGGGCATTCTGCGACACGAAGGACGGGCGGTCAGGCCTCCTGTTCGTCGCGAGGAAGGAGGTGGGCAAGAGGGACGGACCGAGCTGCTGCATTTTATCGCTCGTGCTCCACAGCATCCCCGCGGTGCTGCAGAGTCGGCCTGAGCCGCATGTCCAGCTGCGTCATGGCGGAGGAGAAGGTACCAACCTCGCGGACCCTCCGTGCGCCTGGACGCACCACCAACACGCTTGAGGCAGAAGCTGAAGCCAGCTGCGCGTGCGGCCCAACGCGCGCAAGAGCAGGCAGGAGCAAGAGGCGAGAGGGTCGGCGGCGAGCCGGAGGCTCGGCCACTGCTCGACGAGCACAGCTCGGGGCGCTGCCGCGTCAAGCTTGTGGCCGTGGTAGAAGCCTGCCACATGCGCTGAGAAGCTCCACCGAGTGCCTGTGAGAGCGAGGGCGACGGTCTCCGGTCCAAGGAGCAACCGGACGGACGCAGCTCGCTTGGTCGCCCTCTGTCACCGCCTTCTGCGCACCAGACCAGGCCATGGCACCTTCGACACAGTCCAAGAAGCTCTTGCTGGACGTCGGCCTGTTCGCGGTGAGCCCCTCGTCCTTCCTCCTGCCTCCTCCGCCTCATCGCCGTCCGACCCGGAGGTCGCTGACCCTCGTCCATCATGGCACGCGCAGGTCTCGCAAGTGCTGTTCTACTATGCGTTCAAGGTGCGCCCCCTACCCTGCGTCCGCAGAGCTCCCTCGTACGAGAGCTGACCCGCTTCCTCGCCTCCCTCCTCCCCTCGCCTCGTGCAACTCGCGCAGGTCGTCATGAACCAAATGGACCCGGCCAAGGGCAAGCGCAAGGAGTCCAAGGCCAAGTCCAAGGAGACGCTCGGCAAGCTCGGCATCGACCTCGCGTCGCTCGACCTGAGCGAGCACGAGGAGATCATCGCGGGCGAGGTCGTCGCTGCAGAGGACATTCACGTCTCGTTCCAGGGTGCGCTCAGTTCCTCGAGCCTCTCTCAGCTTCCGTGCACCAGCCGAGCTAACCCTGGACTGGTGCGACGCAGACATCGGCGGCCTCGACCCCATCATTTCGCAGTTGCGCGAGGCCGTCATCTTCCCGCTCGTCTACCCACAGCTGTTCGACAGCGCCGCAGGGCTCTTTGGTGCGCCCAAGGGCGTCCTCATGTATGGCCCGCCGGGCTGCGGCAAGACGATGTTGGCCAAGGTGCGCCGGCTTGACGCGCCAGCAGCTGCGGACGAGCCGCTGACTCTCTCTCCCTCGCTCGTCCCGCAGGCCCTCGCCAAAGAGTCGGGCGCCACCTTTATCAACATGCACGTCTCGACGCTGACCGACAAGTGGTACGTCTTTCGCTTGCGGCTCGCCTCGCCGTTCTCCCCATCGCTGACCTCGTCCTCCCGGCCCGCAGGTTCGGCGAGTCGAACAAGCTGGTCGCAGCCCTGTTCTCGCTCGCGCACAAGCTGCAGCCGGCGATCATCTTCATCGACGAGATTGACTCGTTCCTGCGCGAGCGCAGCCGGGCCGACCACGAGGTGACGGGCATGATGTGCGTGCTCCCACCCACCCTCTGCGCCTGTCCGTCGCTGACCTTGTCACGTATCCGCCCTCGCAGGAAGGCCGAGTTCATGTCGATGTGGGACGGCCTCACGACGAGCAATGACACGCGCATCCTCGTCCTGGGCGCGACCAACCGCCCGAACGACATCGACTCGGCCATCCTGCGCCGCATGCCCAAGCGGTTCGCGATCAAGCTCCCCGACGCGCACCAGCGCCGCAACATCCTCACCCTCATGCTCAAGGACATTCGGCTCGAGCCTGGGTTCGACTTTGAGGCGCTCGTCAAGAAGACGGACGGCCTGAGCGGGAGCGACTTGAAGGAGGCGTGCAGGAACGCGGCCATGGTGCATCGCTCGGCCTCTCTTCTCCGTCTCGAGTGAGTGCTGAACTTCTCCTCACGCAGGTCCCGGTGCGCGAGTACATGCGCAAGAACCTCGCAAACGGCCAGGTCGACCTCGAGAAGGTTCAGCAAGGGGTCCGTGCAGCCTCTCGACGCGCAGTCGGCTCTCAGCGCGTCACTGACAAGCCTCTCTCCCTCCTGCAGAAGTTCGACATCCGCCCGCTCGCGCTGCGCGACTTTTTGCGGAGCGACGACGTCGAGGTCTCGCAGGAGGGCCTCGACTGAGCCGGCTATCCCTCTCCCTCCCGAGCTCCTCCTCGTCCCTCACCCTGCACGCGCCACGCTACCATCATGCCCGTCCCTCGCTCGTCATCCTGTTGTGCACCAGCTTGTCGCAAGCTCTAGAGTCCCCCTCTCTCTCATCGGGCCAATCCTTGTACACTGCGAGCCGAACCCTGTATTGCCACAGCGCTACTCTCTCCTCTTCTCGTCCTGCGCTCCTGCCCGACGTCCGGGGCCCACGGCCGCCTCGAGCTCACGCCACGCGTCCATCCACCCGCGCTCGAACGCCTCGACGCCGAAGCGCGCCTGGGCGCTCTCGCGGGCGCGCGCCCGGATCGCGTCCTGCTCGGGCTCAGGCAGCGCGAGGATGCGCGCGAGCGAATGCGCAAAGGCGAGGTGGGGCGGCTGCTGGGACTGGTCGGCGGGCGAGGGGGAGGAGGGAGAGGGCGTGGCGAGGAAGCCGGTCGGGCCGGCGCCGTGCGAGGGTGAAGACGAGGGGACGAGGATGTCCAGTAGGGGCCCGGCGGACGGGTGCGCGAGGGTGAGGAGACCTGCGGCCTGCGGGCGAGCGAAACAGACTCGTCGTCAGCCTCCTTTCCTTCCCCTCGAGCTGTGACGCAGAGCGAGCGCCACGGCAAGCGAGGCGAGCGACGCACCTGGAACTCGACGACCGTGATCCCAAAGTGCTCGTCCACCATCGTGTGCAGCCCGATGCTCGCCGTCCGCATCAACTCGCACACCTCGTCGTACGGCGCGTTGACAACGAACTCGACCTGGCTCGCGATGCCGAGCTCGTCGGCGAGCGCGCGCAGCGCCGTGACGCGCGCGTGGTCGGCGGCGTGGCGAGCCGAGCCGGCGAGGACGAGGCGCAGGCGCGTCGGGTCGAGCGCGGCGGGGAGGAGCGACGGCGAGGAGGGGGAGGGGGACAGGAGCTCGGCGAAAGCGCGCAGCTGCGTCGCGTGCTCCTTCTCGGGGCGGAACTGTGCGAGCGAGAGGATCGTGACCGGCGAGGTTGGGCTCGGGATGCGCGACGAGGTCGTCGCGGGGAAGGAGGTGAGGGCGGCGGTGTCGCAAGGCGGGTAGACGGTGCGCACGCGCGGCCGAGGCGTGCGGCAGGGCCGGCTCGTCGACTGCTGCGAGTCGGAGAGGCTAGAGGCGGCGGCTGCTGCTGTGCGCCGGCGCAGGCCGCCGCTCGACGCAGGTGCCGCGCACGCCCCGCTCGGACCCTCTCCCTCCTCGACCGCCTCGTCCTCGTTCGCCGCCTCCTCGCCGCCGAGCAACCGCATGACATGGCGCCGCGTCCACGTCGAGTTGACCATGAGCGTGTCGGCCTGGCGCAAGCTCGCCTTGTACGCGCGCGCGAACGCCGTGTAGTAGATGAGCTTTGCACGCGACAGGACGGCGCTCGACGCGATCGAGGACGGGTTCGTGTGGCCCGCAGTGCGGGCGCGGACCCGGGAGAGCATGTCGGTGCTGCAGGGAGGGGATCTGTGAGCCGTCGCGCTCGGAGAGGTGAGTGAGAGGGCGCACCTGATGGTCGGGTAGTGGGTGTAGCTGCCGACGGGCACGCCGAGCAGCCACTTGACGAGCGGGTAGGCGAACGCATAGCCCATCGTGTCTGCAGTGCGGGCGGCAGGCGTCAGTCGACGAGTCAAAGCCTTCCAGAGAGAGAGAGAGAGAAGGAGGGCCGCACCGATCCAGACGTCGGGCGCGACGCCCTGCGGGTCCGCGAGGCCCTCGAGCGCGAGCAGGACGCTCCCGAGCGACTGGCCGAGGAGCGTCAGGCGCGGGTAGGTCGAGTCCTCGACGAGCCAGCGGCGCGTGAGCGGGACGAACGCGAGCGAGTCGGGCGAGAGGGCGACGCCGAAGCGGGCCTGCGGGCGGGGCGTAGGCTTGGGTCAGAGCTCGCGGCTCCTTCGAGGAGAGACGGACAGAGGGGGAGACGCACCTGGACCTTTGCGAGGATGTCGGCCTTGGTGACGGCGCCGTCGTGGGTCCCGACGTCGCCCGTGTAGACGACGAACGCGGTCGGAGTCGCGGCGAGCTCGCGCTGCATGCACGCGAGGGCGGTCCACAGGACGCGCTCGCCGCCGCCGCCTGCATTGCTGCGCAGGAGCGAGGGAGAGAAGGGTGAGCCGAGGTGGGGGCACGAGGTCGAGGAGGGCGAGGGAGGACGGACCAGTACGGGTGGAAGACGCCGACGATGCGGGTCGCGTTGGCCTGGTCGGTCGAGAGGCCTAGGTGACATTTGAGGAAGGCAGTGCACTGCTGCGGTCGTCGTCGGCGCAGGCGGGCCCGCGAGATGAGGGCGAGGAGGACGGCGAGCGAGAGGACGAGGGCGGTCGCAGCGAGGGTCGCTGCGACGAGCGGGAGCGCGTAGCTTGCTGATCGACTGAGTACCTCTGGCATCGTCTGGCGGCTCAGCGTGAGCAGAGAGACGTGGTCGCGCTGTTGTTGTCGCTCGCCGAGGCTCGTCTCCTTCACTCGTCTCACCACAGCCCTCTCTTCGCGCCAGAGACTGCTGCAGCACACGCGCGCGCGATGCAGGCCCTACTGCTGTCGCCCGCGACGCGCTTCTCGCCCGATTCGTCCTCGTCGTCGCCCTCGTCGCCCGCGACCCCTCCCCCGCCCTCGCTCGACTTCCTCCTCATGACCGACTCGCCCCTGGGCCAGTTCGACACGCCGACCCGCGTCACGCCGCAGCAGAGCACCCTCGCGCACCGTGGCGCGGCGCCCGCCGCCGAGCCGGACCCGCCGGCGACCCCGTCGTGGCTCCGACCCGAGTTGGATGAAGAGTGGTGCGAGCCCGACGACGATGAGCAGCACGCTGTGCCCGCCGAGCACTCAACGGCATCGACCACGTTTGCCCTCCCCTCGTCAGCCTCGGCCGGTTCGTCCACCGTCGTCCCGCCCGACCACACCCTCCGCCCCGCCTCGCCTCCAGCACCATCCTCCTCCTCGACCACCTCGACCTCCGCACTGTCGACCCCGACGCGCGCAGCCCTCCCCGACGCGGCGTACGCCTCCCTCCCCAAGACGCAGCCCCGCGTCCCCTCGAGCCTCCGCCACGCCTTTACCGCCTCGATCGCCTCGACCGCGACCGCGACGTCCGTCCTCGACCCTGACGGCACGCGCGACATGTCGGTCGTCGAGCACGAGCACGAGACGTCCAACCTCTCGGGTGGCTCGGTCGTCCTGCGCGGTCCGCACGAGGAGCACGACACCGCCGCCGACGACTCGGTCGGCTCGGCGGGCACGTGCGTCGTCAACTCGATCGTCGAGCGCAGCAGCGGCGCGCTCGGCGGTGCACAGGACGGCGGGCAGCTCGCGGCGGCGGTGCGCGCGCTGAGGGGCCCGAACGCGGGCCTGTTCTCGGCGCCGGCGGGAGGAGTAGAGGCGGCCGAGAGCGAGGGCGAGAAGGACGGTCGCGAGGAGGCGGCGCCTCAGAGCAAGACCGGCTTGTTGGGCCTGTTTGAGCCCCCGAGCCCTCCTGTTCAAGGTGCGCCGTCATCTTCCTCCTCCCTCGGCTCGAGCCTGCAGACGCTGACGCTCGGACCGACCCTGCAGCGCCCTCCCTCCCTCCCTCGACCCATGCCGCACCGTCGCTCCCCCTCTTCACCTTCTCCCCTCCCGACCCCGTCCCGCGCACGAGCTGGAAGTCGCTCCCGCTCCTCTCGCCCTCGCCCTCGCCGCCCCGCACCGACAACGACGCGACGCCCGTCGCCGCCCGCTCGTCGACGCGCGGCCCGCACCCGTCGTCGGCGCTCGGAACGCCGCACGCGCCCGCCGCCAACGCGACGCCGGTGCACCGTGCGGGCGGCGCAGGGCCGGCGCCGACGGGCCCGGGCAGGAGGGACCGCTTCCTCAAGCGGTCGGCGCCGGCGCCCGAGCCCGAGCCGGTCGTCGCAGCCGAGCTCGAGCCACAGCCAGAGCAGAGTGAGGCGCACGAGAGCAGCGACGACGCGCCGTTCGTGCCGCCGCCGCACACGGGCGCGACGACGAGCGAGTCGGACGAGGCGTCCGAGGATGACGTCTCGGACGAGGAGGAGGGCGGCGGCAGCGCCGCCCGAGGCGACTTTGCCGACGCGCTCGGGCTCGCAGGACCGGGGCAGCCTGGCCTCGGGTGGAGCAGCGACGAGGAAGAGGGCGACCACGACGAGGGCCGCTCGTCGTTCGTGCGCGACGGCGACGTCTCGCCGCCCAGCCGCCGCAGCAGCGCCCCGGCGCTGCCCTCGCCGCCCACCGCCCACTCGTCGATCCACCTCGGGCTCCCGCTCCCGCCCTCGCCGCGCGCGCTCCCCGCCTCGCCCGCCCGCATCCCCTTCCCCTCGCCCGCCCTTTCCGCCGTCGGCAGCGCCGCCACGCTCCCGCCGCCGCCCTCGCCCCTGCGCCTCTTCCAGCCGACCTACGACACCCTCACGCGCGCGCACCTCGCCCAGCTCGTCGACGACATCGACGACATCGTCGACAACCGCGAGACGTACCTCCGCGAGGGCGCGCCGCCGCCTCGGTACCTCTCGCCGCGGACCGGCACCGGCGCCGGCGTCGAGCAGGACACGAGCGACGAGGGCTTCCTCGGCGAGGAGGGCGAGAAGCGCTCGGCCAAGCGCATCCGGCTCAGCCCGCGCTCGGAGCGCGAGCGCGCACGGTTCGGCGACCTGTCGATCCTGAGCGAGGAGCCGCCCGACTTTGCGCCCGGCGACGGTGACGACAACGAGAACGACTCGTCGCTCGCGCTGCGCGGCACGCCCTCGCACCGGCGCCGCGCGCGCAAGTCGACCTCGCCTATCTCGGCGCGTCGCCGCTCGATGACGCCCGCCTTACGCCGCGCACGCGCCTACACGCCCTCGGCCTCGACGTCTGCGCTGCGCTCGTCCGGGCTCAACCTCCCCTCGCTGCCGGCGCTCCTCCCCGCGCCCGACTCGGCGCGCTCCCGTGGCTCGTCGGCGTCCGGGGCGTCGAGCGTCGCCGCCGAGTCGCCGCGCTCGCCTGGCGGCGCGAGGAGCCGCGAGTCGAGGATGGACGAGGCGGATGCGGTCATGGAGCGGATTAGGGCGAGGGTCGAGGAGAGGGACGCGAGGAGGATGGGCGGCGAGAGGTCTATCGAGCAGGAGGACGAGGTGCGTGCTCCGCCTCTCTCTTCGTCTACATTGTGCTCAGGCAGAACACTCGGCTGATCTCCCTTCTCTTCTACTTGACAGCTCTCGCCCGCATCGACCGCTCGACCACGTTTCGCGCGCGTCCAGAGCACCACCCCTCCCTCCTCGCCGCCTCCGCTCCGCAACCCCGTCGCGGGCCCCTCGACCTCGACGCCCGAGCCAGCCTACTTCGCCTCGGTCGCCTCGGCCTCGCTCCGCTCCGTCTTGTCCTCCCCGGCGCCGCTCTCGTCCTCGTCGACCTTCGCTGCCCACGTCCCGCCCGCACCCGGCTCGCCCTCCCTCGCGCTCGGCCTCCCGCCCAGCGTCCGCGCCGCCAAGGAGCGCGGCGGCAGCCTCGGTCGCCGCCACTTTGCGCGCACGCCGATCGGCGTGAGCGACAAGAAGCGGGCGGGCGAGGGCGCCGGCGGCCGGGACGGCTCGAGCGCGGCGGGCCGCGCGCAGGGTCAGGACAGCCTGCTCAAGCGCACGCAGGCGCGCAGGCTGTTCGGGACCGACGCCGACGACGCTGCCGCCGCGAGGGCGCGCGCGCTCGAGGTCGGCGGCGAGCGTCAGCCCAAGCAGCCAGACGGCTTCGAGGAAGGCGCTCGCGGCACCGCGTCGTCCACCCAGCCGTCCACCGCGTCCATCCCGTCCGTGTCGACCTCTGTAGCTCGTCCTAGCGGCCACGCTCGTCACCCGTCCCTCACAACCCTCAACCCGGCGTCGCGCGACACGCAGCTCCTCCTCGCGAGCGCGGGCGCCTCGGCGCGCGAGAAGGGCCTCGTCTTTGACGCTGGGCAGGGGCGGTGGATCAGGACGCCGAGGCGGGTCGCGGCACAGGTTGCCGTCGCCGAGGAGGAGCAGGAGGAGCAGGAGGCCGCAGCCGCTGTCGTGGCGGCGGCGGCGGACGAGGACGACGAGGACCCGTTCCGCGACTTCAGCGAGCTGCGCTCGGCGAACGGGTCGGGCGTAGCCGCCGCACCGCTCGCCGTCGCCGCCGACGCCTCCTTCGGCGCAGGCTCAATCGACCTCGACGGTCTGCCTCGCGCCGGCGACGGCAGCGGCAGTCTGTCCCGTGACGCAGCCGTCGACGACTCGCATGTCACGCGCCGCTCGCGCCCTCGTCCCCGCGCGAGCGCCGCGCTCGACCTCTCGGGCCTCGGCATCACCAAGGGCACGCCGCCGCTCGCGGCGCCGAGCACCAGCCCTGTCGCCGAGGCCGTCCTGCAGCCATCCCCTGCTGGCGCGTGCTACTTCGAGGGCCCGCCCGCCGAGGAGAGGCCGGCCGAGGAGGACGGCGCAGGCCCGCATCTCGTGCTCGAGAGCGAGGACTCGGCGACATGGGGTCGCGGCGGGGCGCATGAGAAGCGGCGCGAGGCGGAGCGGCGGTTCGACGTCGACGCTGGATCGGCGGTGGGCGACACGGTGGAGGACAGCGAGGAGGACCCGCTCGTCGAGTCGAGCATGCTCGGCTTGTACGCCGCCGCGCACGCCTCGCCGGGCTCGTCCCCCGAGGTCACGGCCGAGGTCGTCGTCCCGCCTTCGCCGGTAGTGCGCGCTGCCGAGGGCGTCAGCCCCGCGACGCCGGCCGGTGGCTCTCGCGTCTCGCGTGGGTCCGCCGCGGTCGTCCCCGCACTGCCCGTTCCGCGCTCGGCCCTCAAGCCGACCCGCGCCCAGTCCGCCCCGAGCGTCGTTGGCGACGCCGCGGCTGGCACCTCGACGCCGCTGCGGTCGACGTCCGAGCCGCCCCGCGTCCCGCGCAGCGTATCTTTCTCGGACGGCAAGACGTCGGGCAAAATCGAGGGCCTCGTCGCCGTCGGTCCGGGCCTTGGCCTCGGCTCGCTCGGCAGCCGCCTCAAGTTCGAGGTCGGGCGTACGAGCGTCGTCGGCGAGCCGGACGCTTCGAGCGCGGGCGCCAGCGAGGGCCCCGGGTCGCTCGAGTTCGACGAGGCGTTCGAGACGCAGAGCGAGGACGACGACGAGGGCGAGGAGGACGTCGAGAGGACGGTCACGCAGGAGAACCTCGCGGCAGACGTCGGTCGCTCAAGGCGTACGAGTGGCATTGACGCAGCGCTCGACAGCCTCGCCCGCGGTGAGCTCACGCTCTTCCGGGAGGTGTACGTACGGGCTGTAGCTGACTCTCGTTTCGCACCTACGCAGGCCCCGACGACACGCCGCTCGGCACGCGCTTCTCGCGCGGCCCGCTCGGCGCCTCCACCACGTCGTCTGCCGCCTCGCCGTTCCCCGCTTGGTCCCGCTCGAGGGCCGGCTCGCGCACTTTCACGCGCTCGCACTCGCAGACCAACAACGCGACGTTCCTCACCGAGTGCTCGTTCGCCGTGTCGCACGACCGCCTCGTCCAGTACATCACCGACGTCGAGCCGTTCGAGCCCGACTGGGCTCGCCTGCGCAGCATCGACCTGAGCGGCAAGAAGGCCGACAGCGTCGTCCGCATGAAGGAGTTCCTGCCCAAGCTCGACGAGGTCAACTTGTGCGTCTCGCTCTGCTCGTGCGCCGTCGTCCAACTCGGAGCCCTCGCTGACCCTTCTCGCGCTTGGTCCTCCTCGACAGGAACGACAACGAGCTGTCGTACCTGACGGGCATCCCGAGAACGCTGCGCACGCTCCTCGTCGCGTCCAACCGGCTCACGAGCCTCACGTCGTTCCAGCACCTCGCCAACCTCGAGCGCCTCGACCTCGGCGACAACCACCTCGACTCGGTCCATCAGCTCTCGAGCCTGCGGCACCTGCGCGAGCTCAAGCTCGACGGCAACCAGCTCAACAGCCTCGACGGGCTCTTTGGCCTCGACTCGCTCGTCAAGCTGAGCCTCTGTGGCAACGCCCTCGTCGACATCAACCTCGGCCGGACAACCTGGTGCGCGCCTTCCTCCTCGAGACTCTGCAGGAAGACGATCCTGACCCACAGCTCTGTAGGTCGCGGCTCGAGGCTCTGAGCCTGTCGCGTAACCAGCTCGTCAACGTGGAGGGCGCCGAGCGCCTCGTGTCGCTGACGACGCTCGACCTCGGTGCGCCTTGATCCGCCTCGTCTCGCTCTCTTGACCCGCCCTGACACCCTCCTTCCTCAGGGCACAACCGCCTCGCGGCGTTCACGCCTCGCCGTCCGCTATCTCGCCTGCGTGTCCTCCGCCTCGGCAACAACCCGCTCACGAAGCTCGACGTCGCATTCGCGCCCAAGCTCCGCACGCTCTACGTCGACTCGGCCCGGCTTGGCGACCTCGTCGGCACGGACCACCTGCGCAAGCTCGAGAACCTGAGTGTGCGAGATCAGTCCGGCGATGCCTTGTGCGTGCGCTTCCTCGTCGCGCCGACGGCCCTGCCTCTGGACGAAGCTGACCCGGGCTCCTCCTTCCGCAGGACCATCACCATGGCTCACGTGCGCGACGTCAAGCGCCTCTACCTGTCGGGCAACCCGCTGCCGACGTCATTCCCCTCCGAGAAGTTCTACAACCTCACCTACCTCGAGTTGGCCATGTGCCAGCTCGAGTCGCTCCCCGCCGACTTTGCCTCGGTCGTGCCCAACGTCCGGGTCCTCAACCTCGACTACAACTTTATCGAGGACGTGTCGCCGCTGTCGGGCCTCACCCGCCTCGCCAAGTTGAGCCTCGTCGGCGGCCGCATCGCCAAGGTGCGCCCTCTCGCCGCGGTCCTCGCGTCTTTGACAGAGCTTGAGTCGGTCGACCTGCGGTACGTTCCGCTTTGTCTGCATGCAGTGACCGGCGCTGTCGCTGACCTCGGCGTCGCCCTACCGCGCAGCATGAACCCTTTCACGCTCGCCTTCTACCCTCCGCTCGTCCCGCCGTCCGCATCCCTCCTCCCCTCGCACGCCGAGCACCGCATCCTGCACCCAGACGACCTCCCTCCAGCCGTCCCTGCCTCGACCATCGCCGACCCGGCCACGCACGGCTCGGCGTGGCAAGCCCTCGACGTGAAGTTCCGCCGGGCACTCCCCGACGCCTGGTACCATCGCCGCGCAGCGTATCGCGCCGTCGTCATGCAGGCGGTACCAGGCCTGGTCCGTCTCGACGGCATTGACTGCGCCAAGGAGCGGCCGCGGTTGGCAAGGACGGTCGACAAGCTCGCAAGGCAGACGATGGCGGCCGTCGAACGGTGAGGTTGAGCGAGGAGCGGGCTCGGGGCACTCTTTCGTCTTTCATCTTCCCGTCCGTCTTGCCTTGTCCCATTTGTACTGCAACGGTATCTTCTGTCCGTGCGCTCTACGTGGTCGCTGCTGAGAAAGGAGTCCGTCGCGATCCTGCTGAGCCTAGCCCGTGGGGACGCCTGCGTCGAGCGAGGACCTCGTAGGCTGTCCTGAGTTTGAGAGCATTCGCAAAGCGGCATGCGTTACTCAAGCGCGGCGGGAGGGAGGGCTTTCGAGTCAGTTCTCGCACGGACCTCGCGCTTCCTCTCCCGACTTACCGACCTTCGTCTTGCCATGGGTGCTCTAAGCGGATATGTGTGCGCAAGCGCGCGCAATCTTTCCATCGAGGGGATGTAACTCAGTGGCAGAGTGCCTGCTTCGCATTGGATGTGCTTGCATGAAGTCCAGGGTTCAACTCCCTGCTTCTCCACCACTTTTTGGCTCGGGAGAGCTTCAGCTGGCCTAGGCCAGTGCTCCTTTTGCTGCATTGTCCTGGGCCGCTGCCTCGCAGCTGAGTGAGGTGGGGTCCACATTGGGGTAAGCTCATCAGACCTAATGACCAGAGGGGGCCTCGAGCCGTGGGGCCTCCTCCTTGTAACCAACCTGCCCTGTAACTCTCCAGACACTTTGGAAGGTCTAAAACTGGGCTGCAAAGTGGCAGGGCATGTTGACCACCAGGAGGGAGCACCCTGGCCCTGGTCCCTCTGGCCCTCAGGTCAGGGTACCTTGGGTGACCGCCGGAAAGTCTTCCCCTCCTGCCTGGTCCTGCAGGCCAGAGACACTGTGGAAGGTCTAATACTGGGCTGCAAAGTGGCAGGGCGTGTTTACCACCAGGAGGGAGCACCCTGGCCCTGGTCCCTCTGGCCCTCAGGTCAGGGTACCTTGGGTGACCGCCGGAAAGTCTTCCCCTCCTGCCTGGTCCTGCAGGCCAGAGACACTGTGGAAGGTCTAAAACTGGGCTGCAAAGTGGCAGGGCGTGTTTACCACCAGGAGGGAGCACCCTGGCCCTGGTCCCTCTGGCCCTCAGGTCAGGGGTACCTTGGGTGACTGCCGGAAAGTCTTCCCCTCCTGCCTGGTCCTGCAGGCCAGAGACACTGTGGAAGGTTTAATACTGGGCTGCAAAGTGGCAGGGCATGTTGAACACCAGGAGGGAGCACCCTGGCCCTGGTCCCTCTGGCCCTCAGGTCAGGGGTACCTTGGGTGACTGCCGGAAAGTCTTCCCCTCCTGCCTGGTCCTGCAGGCCAGAGACACTGTGGAAGGTCTAATACTGGGCTGCAAAGTGGCAGGGCATGTTGAACACCAGGAGGGAGCACCCTGGCCCTGGTCCCTCTGGCCCTCAGGTCAGGGTACCTTGGGTGACCGCCGGAAAGTCTTCCCCTCCTGCCTGGTCCTGCAGGCCAGAGACACTGTGGAAGGTCTAAAACTGGGCTGCAAAGTGGCAGGGCGTGTTTACCACCAGGAGGGAGCACCCTGGCCCTGGTCCCTCTGGCCCTCAGGTCAGGGTACCTTGGGTGACCGCTGGAAAGTCTTCCCCTCCTGCCTGGTCCTGCAGGCCAGAGACACTTTGGAAGGTCTAAGACTGGGCTGCACAGTGGTAGGGCATGTTGACCACCAGGAGGGAGCACCCTGGCCCTGGTCCCTCTGGCCCTCAGGTCAGGGTACCTTGGGTGACCGCTGGGAAGTCTTCCCCTCCTGCTTGGTCCTGCAGGCCAGAGACACTTTGGAAGGTCTAAGACTGGGCTGCACAGTGGTAGGGCATGTTGACCACCAGGAGGGAGCACCCTGGCCCTGGTCCCTCTGGCCCTCAGGTCAGGGTACCTTGGGTGACCGCCGGAAAGTCTTCCCCTCCTGCCTGGTCCTGCAGGCCAGAGACACTTTGGAAGGTCTAAACCTGGGCTGCAAAGTGGCAGGGCATGGGGTCCAACTCCTTCGCACCTCCAGCTCCATGGGTATTGGGTCCCCTGGCATACTGATTGTGCAGGACACATTCTGAACAATATCCCGAGGTCTTTATGGAACCAGATCTGGACCACCAGGCCTGTACCAGCCTCGCTGGGCGGACCCCCCCCTGGCTGCTGGGGACCAACTCCTTCGCACCTCCAGCTCTATGGGTATTGGGTGCCCTGGCATACTGATTGTTCAGGACACATTCTGATCAGTATCCCAAGGTCTCTATGGAGCCAGATCTGTAGCACCAGGCCTGTACCAGCCTCGCTGGGCGGACCCCGCCTGGCTCCTGGGGACCAACTCCTTCGCACCTCCAGCTCAATGGGTATTGGGTTCCCTGGCATACTGATTGTGCAGGACACATTCTGAACAATTCCCTGAGGTCTCTATGGAGCCAGATCTGGACAACCAGGCCTGTACCAGCCTCGCTGGGCGGACCCCCCCCTGGCTGCTGGGGACCAACTCCTTCGCACCTCCAGCTCTATGGGTATTGGGTGCCCTGGCATACTGATTGTTCAGGACACA
Organism: Rhodotorula babjevae; assembly: GCA_920104245.2. Lineage (NCBI taxonomy): Eukaryota > Fungi > Basidiomycota > Microbotryomycetes > Sporidiobolales > Sporidiobolaceae > Rhodotorula > Rhodotorula babjevae. Next base: position 8,014 of record CAKKSZ020000009.1, on the reverse strand, counting down.
TTCTGATCAGTATCCCAAGGTCTCTATGGAGCCAGATCTGTAGCACCAGGCCTGTACCAGCCTCGCTGGGCGGACCCCGCCTGGCTCCTGGGGACCAACTCCTTCGCACCTCCAGCTCAATGGGTATTGGGTTCCCTGGCATACTGATTGTGCAGGACACATTCTGAACAATTCCCTGAGGTCTCTATGGAGCCAGATCTGGACAACCAGGCCTGTACCAGCCTGGCTGGGTGGACCCCGCCACTGGCCGGTGAGGACCAACTCCTTCGCACCTCCAGCTGCATGGGTATTGGGTCCCCTGGCATACTGATTGTGCAGGACACATTCTGAACAATATCGTGAGGTCTCTATGGAGCCAGATCCAGACCACCAGGCCTGTACCAGCCTGGCTGGGTGGACCCCGCCACTGGCTGGTGGGGTCCACCTCCTTCGCACCTCCAGCTCGATGGGTATCGGGTCCCCTGGCATACTGATTGTGCAGGACACATTCTGAACAATATCCTGAGGTCTCTATGGAGCCAGATCCAGACCACCAGGCCTGTACCAGCCTGGCTGGGTGGACCCCGCCACTGGCTGGTGGGGTCCACCTCCTTCGCACCTCCAGCTCGATGGGTATCGGGTTCCCTGGCATACTGATTGTGCAGGACACATTCTGAACAATATCCCGAGGTCTCTATGGAGCCAGATCTGGACAACCAGGCCTGTATCAGCCTGGCTGGGCGGACCCCGCCACTGGCTGGTGAGGACCAACTCCTTTGCACCTCCAGCTCAATGGGTATTGGGTTCCCTGGCATACTGATTGTGCAGGACACATTCTGAACAATATCCCGAGGTCTCTATGGAGCCAGATCTGGACAACCAGGCCTGTATCAGCCTGGCTGGGCGGACCCCGCCACTGGCTGGTGGGGTCCACCTCCTTCGCACCTCCAGCTCGATGGGTATCGGGTTCCCTGGCATACTGATTGTGCAGGACACATTCTGAACAATATCCCGAGGTCTCTATGGAGCCAGATCTGGACAACCAGGCCTGTATCAGCCTGGCTGGGCGGACCCCGCCACTGGCTGGTGAGGACCAACTCCTTTGCACCTCCAGCTCAATGGGTATTGGGTTCCCTGGCGTACTGATTGTTCAGGACACATTCTGAACAATATCCCGAGGTCTCTATGGAGCCAGCCCACGTCTTGCCCCCTACCCCTACCTGGGGTCACCAGCTCCAGCTCATGGCCTTGGATCCGGACGGGACTTTGATGTACGGATCTAGGGCATCAAGGGCTATGCAACAAGCCCTGGGTCAGCCCAAGGCAAGCACATCTTGCCCCCTACCCCTACCTGGGGTCACCAGCTCCAGCTCCTGGCCTTGGATCCGGACGGGACTTTGATGTACGGATCTAGGGCATCAAGGGCTATGCAACGAGCCCTGGGTCAGCCCAAGGCGAGCACATCTCGCCCCCCTACCCCTACCTGGGGTCACCAGCTCCAGCTCCTGGCCTTGGATCCGGACGGGACTTTGATGTACGGATCTAGGGCATCAAGGGCTATGCAACGAGCCCTGGGTCAGCCCAAGGCGAGCACATCTCGCCCCCTACCCCTACCTGGGGTCACCAGCTCCAGCTCCTGGCCTTGGATCCGGACGGGACTTTGATGTACGGATCTAGGGCATCAAGGGCTATGCAACAAGCCCTGGGTCAGCCCAAGGCGAGCACATCTTGCCCCCTACCCCTACCTGGGGTCACCAGCTCCAGCTCATGGCCTTGGATCCGGACGGGACTTTGATGTACGGATCTAGGGCATCAAGGGCTATGCAACAAGCCCTGGGTCAGCCCAAGGCAAGCACATCTTGCCCCCTACCCCTACCTGGGGTCACCAGCTCCAGCTCCTGGCCGGACCTGCACGCTCGTCCTCGAGGGCGTCAGCAGCGAGCCCGTCAAGTGGAGGAGCGGGCTACAAGGCCTCCGGCGACTGCCCGCCAGGAGAGAGTACAAGCGTCACCATGCGTCGCCCAGACGCTCAGCAAGCCCTCCGGGCGCTCCATAAGGTCATCCATGACCAGGTGCACCTCCCTCGGGCCCGCAAAGACGCAGATCAGCTCATCGAGTCGATCCAGCGCTACATCAGCTCGCCAGAGCTCGCCAAGGCGCGAGCAGCACGCTGCAGCACGTCTACGACAACACCCGCGATCTCGAGCCGCCAGGCCGAGCGTGAGGAGCGCACGACCGGCCGCCTCCGCACGGCCGCGACGCCACCGACGGCCCCAGCGCCCGAGGCCGCCCCAGCCGAGCCGGCGCCGACCCAGGCGCAGTGGCAGCAGGCCCTAAGCCCCATCCACGCACGGTTGACCGCCGTAGAGGCCGCTGTCGCGAGCCCAAACCGGTTCGCCGCCCTCCCCGTCGAGGAGGCGAGCGACGGCGACAAGCACGCCGCCTCGCCCAGCGGCTCGTACGCTGCTGCGGCCGCGCGCACAGCACCTCGTGCAGCACCGGCGCGCGCCCAGCCAGCCGCAGCGCCGCCGCGAGCGGCCGCGCCTGCCGCCCTCTCGCACCGCCCCGAGGCCGTCATCCTGCGCAACGCCGCCAACGACACGCCCGAGCGGCTGGTCAGCTTGATCAAGCTGCCTGTGGGCAGCATGACGAGTCGCATGAGGAGCGGGGACGCACTGGTTGTTGCGGGCAGCGCGAGCGAGGCGGCCACGTTGCGCTGCACCGCCTCGGCGGCCGGCCTGTCGGTCGCGACGCCCGTCGGACGGCACGGCGTCGTGGTGCACTATGTGCCGCGAGTCGAGGGCGTGCTGGAGGATGTCGTGCGCGCAGTCGAGGCGCGCGCAGGCGGTGGTGAGGGCGAGGGGGTGGTGAGGGGGAGGCCGAGGTGGCTGGGCGGGCGGGGCGGACAGCTCGGCTCCGTGCTGGTGCTGCTGTGGGACCCGGTGCTGGTGGAGGAGCTGTGCAGGGATGCTGGCGAGCTCATGGTGGCGCGCATGCGGGCGCGCTGCGAGCGAGCGAGGCCAGGGAGGGCGAGGGGGGAGCAGCCGAGTCGGCCGGATTTCGCTAAGTCGCGAAACGGCCCCTCGCCGGCTCTCCTCACGCGCACGGGCCTCTCGCAGGGCAGCCGACCTCGCAAAATGAGTGCTAAACAGCCTCGCATTGCCAGCTCCACGCCACCAACTACGCCGTCGCGCACCGCCGCACCCGCACCCGCGCCGACGCCAACTCGCGCTCCTGCCGCCTCGCCGTCGGCCGCGAGCGCCTTCCTCGACGACCTCCTCCCGTCCCGCTCCGCCTCCCCTGCGCCCAGCACCGCATCGTCGAGCGCGAGCGAGCGCGGCAGCGCCGAGGCGGCAGCAGCACCCGCCGAGTCGGACGAGTCGATCGAGGTCGAGGTCGACGACGGCGTCGCCGGCGAGTCGTGGTCAGACAAGGTCGATCGCGCGCTGTTTGCAGCGACGGTGGTGTCGCGCACGCGCGTGGAGGACAGTGAGGTCGAGGTCGAGTCGTCGAGGGAGGAGGAAGAGGGAGGAGCTGCGCGCGAGCAAGAGGAGGGGGATGGTCAGCTTGCGCCCGACACCTTGGCCGACCCCATCGACCTCCTCGGCACCTCCTCGCCGCAGTGATGTTGGCCCCCACCTTCTCCATCCTGTCCTACAACCTCCGGCGCTCGCCGGACGTCTGGACCCTCCTCTCCAATCACACCCTCCTCCACACCCTCGACATCCTCCTCCTCCAAGAACCTCCTCCCCTCGCCAACATGCCGCCCGACTGGGTGCGGCTCGATCCGCCGCCAGGCCGACGAGCGCGCTCGGTCGCGCTCGTGCGCAAGAAGTGGGGCCAGAACTCGTACGCACAAGTCGTGGTCGCCTCGCCGGACGTCGTCGCGCTGGACCTGCGCACGGGCAAGGCGTCAGTGCGTGTCGTCGGCGTGTACAACCCAAGCCAGCACGACGGCGACTCGGCCAAGCGCGGCAAGTCGGCGCGCGAGGTCCTGCCGCCCATCCTCGAGTCGACGCCGGCAGGCTCGCTCCTCGTCGTCGCGGGCGACTTCAACCTGCACCACCCGGAGTGGGACCCCGAGTACGCGCACGGCCGAGGCGTGTGCGCAGATGCGGAACAGGCGCAGCTCACCTTTGCGCGACACGGCCTCGTCCACCTCCTCGCACCCTCGACGCCAACGTACAAGTACCCTCGTCGAGACGGCGACGGCGACGGCGGTCGATGGGCGACGCTTGACCTTGTGCTGGGGGATCTGCGCGTCGAGGCAAGGGTGGTCAGCTGCGGGATCGACAAGCGCCTCGACTGCCTCTCGGACCACCAGCCCCTCCGCCTCACCCTCGCCCTCGAGCTGCCCGCGCCCGCGCACCAACCGCGGCGCCTCTTCCGCCGCATGCAGCCCGACATGCTGCGCGACGAGCTCGCGGCGCGCCTCGGCAGCGCACCGCCCGCGCTTGTGACGCGCGACGACGTAGATGCGGAAGCAGTCCGACTCACCGAGGCGTTGAGCGGCGCCATCGAGTCGGGCGCCGTGCCGCTCAGCAGGCCGAGGCGCGACGGCCAACCTGCGCACGCATGGTGGTGCGCCGAGATCAGCGCGCTGCACCAAGACGCGAGGAGGAAGGAGAGGAGGGCGCACCAGCCGAGGAGCGCCGACGACGCGGCAGCGGCCGCGCTCGAGGCCAAGGTGGCCAAGAGCCGGCTGAAGGCGGTGATCAGGAGGGAGAAGAGGCGGCACAAGAGGGAGGAGTTTGACGGGGTGACGGACAAGACGTTGTGGGCGACAGTGAGGAGGGTGGAGGGGCGAGGAGCATCAGCGACCACTCCTCCGCTCAAAAGAGGAGACGGGACTCACGCATCGTCCCCACAGGACAAGCTCGCCCTCCTCCAGCCCATCCTCCTCCCTGAGGTCGAGCCCGCCGCCGCCGCACCCGCCGCCGCACGCGCTGTCAAGGCCGAGGTCGCCGAGCTCAAGGTCAAGATCGAGTTCGAGTGGCCGACGCTGCAGGAGCACGAGGTGAGGTCAGTGCTGCTCGGCGCACGCCCGTACGCCGCGGTCGGCCCCGACGGCATCCCCAACGTCGTGCTGCAGGCGGCGTGGGACGTCCTCGCGCCGCACCTTGTCCCGCTGTACGCCGCCTCGCTTGCCCTCGGCCACCTCCCGGCCTCGTGGCGCGACGGCACCGGCGTCGTCCTCCGCAAGCCCAAGAAGCCCGACTACAGCGAGACGAGGGCGTACCGGCTCATTGCCTTTGGGCGGTGCGTCTCCAAGCTCCTCGAGGCGGTCGTCGCGTGCCGGTTCTTGTACATGGGCGAGCGCGGCTTGTGGCCCATCGAGCATGTCGGCGGTCGGCGAGGTCGGTCGGCCGAAGATGCGGTAACCTGTTTCGTCGACGAGATCCAGCGTCAGCAGCGGCACGGCAACGTCGTCGTCGGCGTCGCACTCGACGTTGCCAAGGCGTTCCCGTCGGTGCGCACCGACGTCCTCCTCGACGACCTGCGCAAGGGCGGCGTACCTGCTGCGGCGCGCTCGTGGGTCGAGTCGTACATGTCGGGGCGGACCTGCATGCTCGTACTCGAGGGCGTCAGCAGCGAGCCCGTCGAGTGGAGGAGCGGGCTACCGCAGGGCTCACCTTTGTCGCCCGCCCTCTTCCTCACGTACAACGCCGACCTCCTCCGGGCTTGCCGCTCGACGACGACGATGGCGACCGGGTGGATTGACGACGTCAACCTGCTCGGGTGGGGCAAGACGGTCAGCTTGGCGGTTGACGCCCTCAACGCGCGCATGCGCCACCTCGAGAACTGGTCGAGGACGCACCAGTCGGCCTTCAAGGCGACCAAGACAACGGCCGTCGTCTTCCGGCCGCGGCGCGGCATCGCCGGCGCAGCGACTGCCGCCGCCGCCGCCGCCGAGGCGCCGCCGATCGTGCTCGACGGCGTCGAGCTCGCGTACACCGACGAGATGACAATGCTCGGCGCGCGCATCGACGCCGAGCTCACGTTCGACGCGCACCGCCGCACGTGCGCGAGTCGAGCTGCGCAGGCGGCGGGCGGCGTTGGCCTCCTCGCGCGCGCCCGAGTCGGCTTGTTGGCGCGGCACACGCGCGCGATGGTGCGAGCGTGCGTGTACCCGAGGCTGCTGTGGATGGCGGGGGTGTGGTGGGAGAAGGGTAGGTCAGCCAAGCTGTTCAAGTCGGTGCAGCAAACGTGCACCCGGCTCGTGACCGGCGGGTACAGCCTCTCGGCCCTCGAAGCGCTGGAGGTCGAGGCGGCCCTCTCGCCCGTCCAGCTCCTCCTCGACGCCGCCGTCCATCGCGTCGGGCTGCGCGCCCTCAGCGCGGCGCCGACCCACCCGCTCCACGCCCAAGTTGCGCGCGCGCGCGCCCACCTGCCGCACCGGCCCCACCAGCGCTCGCCGCTCCACCGCGCCCTGCACGGGTTCCCCGACACGCTCCCGCACACCCTCGTCGTTGAGACGCTCCTGCCCGAGCCGGTCGCGCCGTGGGAGGCCGACCCGCTCCCGCCTGCCGTCGTTGCCGAGAACAAGGACAAGGCGAAGGAGACGCACCTCGCGCTTCTTCAGGCCCTTGGGCCGGACGACCTCGTTGGCTACTCGGACGGCAGCCTCATTGATGGCCGAGCTGGGGCCGGCTGGGCGTTGCGCGCCGTGTTTGAGGGCGAGGAGCTGTGGCAGGAGAAGAGCGCCGCGCTCGGCCGTCAGCACACGGTGTATCGGGGCGAGCTCGAGGGCATGCGCATGCTCCTCTCCAAGATGAGTACGCTGACGCCCCCACCCCACCCCTTCACCCTCCACCTCTGCCTCGACAACCAGGCGGCCGCCCTCCACCCCTCGTCACCGCAGCCGACCTCCGGGCAACCCGCACGCCTCGAGATCCGCCGACTTGCGCATGAGCTGAAGGAGACGCACCCGCTCATGACCATTGTCGTGTCGTGGGTGCCAGGCCATGCCGAGGTTGAGGGCAACGAGCGGGCGGATGTTTGCGCCAAGGTCGGGGCCGAGGTGGGCGAGGTCGTCGTCGTGGCGGCACGGGCGGCCGCGGGCGGCAGGTCGAGGCGGCGCAGCATGGTGATGCCAAGGTCGGCACTCGAGCGCTCTGTCGAGCCGTCAGACGACGAGCGCGACGAGTGGTTTGGGGGAGAGAGGGAGACGAGCGCCCAGGCCGAGTTGAGCCAGCCTCCTCGGCCCCGCCTCCCCGATCTCATTGACGCCCCCGACGGCCTCGAGGACCTGCGCGGCAAGCCCAAGAGCGTGGCTGCGGTCCGCCAGCAGTTCCGCCAGGCGCAGCAGGCGGCGTGGGCGGCGAGCTGGGCGCGCGCGACCGTCGGCGGGGGACTTCGCAGCGTCACGGGCGGGCTCGCGCCTGGCGCAGCCTTCGCTCGCTACCACGCGACGCTCTCTCGCCGGCAGAGCACGCTGCTCGCCAGGCTCCGGCTCGACTTTGCCGGCCTCGCCCACCACCTCCACCGCATCCAGCGCCACCCGACCGGCCTGTGCGAGTGCGGCGAGGAGGAGACTCGCGCCCACTTCCTCCTTGCCTGCCCCCTCTACGCCGCGCCTCGTGCTGCGCTCGTGCGTGCGACGGGCAAGGACGCCATGTCGCCACTTGCCACCCTCCTCTCCGACCTCACCCTCGCCCGCCCCGTCCTCAAATTCGTCAACGACACCGGGCGGTTCCCTCGGCTGCACGAGGCGGTCAAGGACGCGGTCAACACGGACAAGTAGGGCGTCTAGGTGGACCTGGGGACTCGGTGGATGAGTGGGACAAGCGGCGAGGGATCTCTGGTGCGCCCGACCATCTCCTCACTGCCCGTTGCCCTCCTCCTCCTCCTCCTGCTCGACAACCTCTTCCGCCAACCTCGCCACAACTCCGCCAATTTGCCTTTGTTTTCTCTTGTTCTTGTTTCTCTCGACTCGTTATACCTTCCTCTACACCCCTGTACACCTCTCCGCCAACCTCGACATCAACTCGACCACCTCCTCCTCCTCCTCGCGGTCAAAGTATCTGGGCGGGCC